>JAGDQO010000159.1:5000-1352500 GCA_018342035.1 Solanum appendiculatum | reverse complement strand
ATTAAATACGATATAAGAACTAGAATAAGAATTAAAAAACAATATATAAATAAAATAAAATATTTTCCTTTAGGATAAGAAAAGTTTAATTTATGAAAAGACATCCTTTAACAAGACAAATATCTTTTAATTATTGGAATTTTCATATAGAATTACAACGTTTAAAAGAATAAAAATTAAGAATTAAAAAATTAATAGAGTTAAAAAATATAGTTGAAGAATTATTAATTCATGATATACAAAGACAATTCAAAGAAAGAATTATACATCACGATACTGTAGTAGAAAGAATAATTTCAAGATTAAACTGGGAAGTTTTAGCTTTAGAAAGAAATATAGAATATACTAAAATAAGAATTGAAGATCAAAAACAAAGACCTATTTGGATTCCTTTAGGATAAATGGTTAAAACCTCTAAATTACAGAAATTAAGAAAAAGAATTGATTCATTATACCCAGAATATAAAGAATTAAATAAAAATAATCAAGACCCAGAAAGATTAAATTTTCTTATAAATAAGATATCAAAATTAGAAGCAAAATACATAAGAAAATTAAGAATAAAATACAATAAATAAGAAATCATAGCTAAATTAAGAGATTTAGAATATTTAGATTTAAAATTAATACCAGAAAAGAAATATAGAAAATTAAAAGACGAAGCTGTTCTAAAGTGTAATTTTAATTCAGGAGAACATTTATTACATGGTACAGACCAACATTTAAATAGTATTACAGATTTATTAATAAATTTAGGAGAAACAATACATATAGAACAAGAAAAAATAATAAAAATTTTGGAAAACTTAAAAGACCTGCAATTAAAACAAAATAAAATATTAGAAAGATTAGAACAAAATCAAGAATATTTAAAAAATCAACAAGAAGAATTAAATAAAAAGGTTAAAAGTCAAGAAATAAAAGATATAAAAATAGGAAATTTAAATATATTAGAAAAAGATATAAAAGACTTAAAGATAAAAATAGCTAAAATAGAAGAAATTGTACTTTCATGAATAATCCTTTATATCAAGAAATATTAAAGAAATCAGAATTAATACAACCTAATTCAGAAGGATTGTCAGATCATTCTCCTTTAGGAAAAGCAGATAGTATTATAATAAAACAAAATAATACAATAATTTTATTATTATTAGAATTAAATAATAAATTGGATAAAATTGGTAAAAATAAAACCAAAGAACAAGGTAATACAGTAAAAGAAAATAATATAGAAGAATTAATAGATCAATTAAAAAGAATAGAAATCACTCCAAAAGAAGATAGACAACTAAAAATAAAAAATAAACCATGGAAATTTTTCCGTTTAAAAGAAGAACCACAGACAGACCAGGATCAAGTTTCTCTCAAGACAACTTGAGAGGAGGAATTATAGCAAAAATTTTAGACTCCTCTAAAAATAGACCAAGTAGTAGTCAACAGTTAGAAGAAGTAATAGACATAGATAAAGATATTCAGATTTTCCAACAAAATAGATTAAAACTTTTAAATCCAAAAATTTTATATAATACAGGTTTTTTCTCAGGAAAAGCACAATTGTATAAACATTATAGAGAAGAACAATTATGTGTAATAGGAAAAGATAGTGATAGTTTAAATTTAATAAGTAAAGAATCTTTAAAACAAATTATAAATTCAAATATGAATTTAATGCATATGGGATTAATAGTTATAGGATTAAAAGGATTAACCAGAAAAAATTTAGGTACAAAAGTTTTAATAACAATATATGATGATAGATGGACAGATTTAAAGAAATCTATAATAGGATTAACAGAAGTAGATATGACAAATAATGGAGGATTATTTTACTGTAGTCCAGATGTCACGACCCAAAAATAGACGTGATGGCACTCGTCTTATCCCACTAAGACAAGTCAGCCTAAAACCCAACTAATACAATAAATGCGGAAGTAAACTATAAATAACAGTCTTATACTTTAATATAATGCGGAAATTCATAATCGACCTAAATATACCCCCAAAACCTGGTTGTCACGTGTACAAGCCTCTAAAGTATTACAATTGATTTGAAAGAAAATAAACAAGTCTCAAATGATATTGTTTCCAGAATAGAACAAGATCATAAATAAGGAGTAAGAAGGTCTGCTGAGATGACAATCAGCTACCTCACAAATCTCCATAGGAAGCCTCGGACAAGAAGATAAGAGAGGGTATCATGAAAATCCGAGCTCGTAACCTACAAAAAAATTGTAGAAGCAAGGGGTGAGTACCAAACCACACGGTACTCAGCAAGCAAACCTCTAAACACAAGCTAAGGGTATGGAATACGGGTACTCCTTACACCCCAACCGAACCTCCACAACTACAATCTGCATAAAAACCAGCACAACCTAATAGTTCATAATTTACACAGCACATAGCTCAACCACATCACTTTAACAATTATAGATCAGCTACACGCAAGATCAAGTTCACAAATCACAAGTTTCACAGAAAAGTATTCATAAGTTCACAAATCACAAGTTTCATAGAAAAGTATTCATAAGTTCACAAATGATAAAGATGCACAATGCAATGAAATGCAATGTCAAGTATAGTGATGCATGTCTGACCTAACGATACACACCCGCTGTTTCTCAGTCCGGGACCCATGGGGGACATATCTGTCCATGCATCCGTCGCGGCGTGCGACACGACCCTCGATAATGAAATCCGTCGCGGCGTGCGACACGTCCCTCGATAATAAAATTCATCGCGGCGTGCGACACGACCCTCGAATCATAGTATCCGTCGCGGCGAGCGACGCGTCCCTCGAATCATAATATCCGTCGCGGCGCGCGACACGTCCCTCGAAATGGTACATCCTCTTTAATTTCTTATTCTTTCTCAATTCACATAACACTTGTCACAACCATGTCTCAGAACCAATGCAAATAACATGTTCACATAAATAATGAGGAGATGACCATTTTCATAAAAATGCACACTTCATAACAACACAATCGTGATACAACATCAACAATGAATCAATAAGCCTTTCAAACCATTCTCAACACATCACACACCGATAATTAATCACATTGCCTTTTATTACCCCTTTTTCATCATTAAAATTATTCAATATGGACAAGTCAACCCATCACCAAGTCCCATTACTCCGCAACACATACCACAAGGAAATACACGAATTCTATACACTTAACAAGGGTTGAGAAATTCACTTGCCTCAAATAATCAAACAATCACTCTAGAATTTGAGCTTTTCCCTTTCGTTGTGCTTCCAAATCAATGCAATCTATTCAAGTAAATCATCACAATAAGATTTCGAAACTAACAACACCCATATTACTATATGTCTAGCCTATACCCAAAAAGTCACCCAAATCTATAATCAAGTTCCTAATCTTGCTGCCAATTAACATGTCAAGTCTCATATTTCCCCAAAATTCAAGCCTAGGGTTAAGTCTTTATCCCTCCGATTGACATAATTATAATAGTATTCATATAATACAATACACCTAATATTTAATTATATAAGCCAATATCTCAAAATTTGAATCAAATTTATAATACTATACGAAAAACTTCAACCACATAAAAGGACGAAGATATGTACACGTACAGGAGCTAAACTTTATCTCAAAATTGGTTGATTATATAATCTTGCGTAATCATTACCTATGATTGGTCAGATTGTCATATTAGTTGCCTTTACATTAGTCTTCTACTCATTCTCCCCCATGCAATTTGAATGAAAACTAACTGACGGAAGGAGGCATACCATTAACATCTAATTCAATCAACATATACATATATATACAACATATATTGATCCATTCCTCAATTGTAAACATTGGAATCATTAGCCAATGATTGTCATTCGTTTCTTGTCCCCCCACCAAATTTCCATTAATTACTTGCATTAACTCTACTGTTCTCTTTTCCCACACATTAATAATACATAATAATAGTGATATAACTTCATTCATGTTTCATAAATATATAACTTTGGGCGAGATTATACCTGAGGCACTCGATCATCCTTTGGTTGCCGTCCAGGTTCTCGTTAACTATTATTTCTTTTTGTATGAAAGGGAAATTATAACCCTAAAATATAAAACCTACTAACCCTCATTTATTTTTATACATAGGTCTAGTGGTAGGGTATTAAATAAGTTATGGACTTGACCCATTACCCATCAACTATATGAATTGATTATTTAATAAATATCCATCAATTAAATAACCGTAGTTATCGAATATTTCAAAATTCCCAAATCAACTTTACCAACTAATTAAAAATGACTCGAGACAATTATCGGGAGGGGTAAAAATAAAAATTTTATGAAAGTTTTCAAAAATGACCTTTCGGGTCATTACACCAGATTTTATGGTAAGCATAAAAGACTTTGCTAATCATATTAAAATAGGAATACAGACTAAAGGATATGAAGAAATGATAGGTGGAAATAATTTATTAATATGCATAGGATTTATTGGGAAAATTGCAACTAATAGCAATACAAAGTTTAAGATAAAAGTAGAAGATGTAGTAGGATTAATGGGAGACAAAGGTATAAAAGTAATGAAACCTTTAAAAATAAATTCAGAAGAATATGCAGGATTAGAATGGAATTTAGAAAATTTAAATAAAAAAGAAATATTAAAACCAAAAGATCATTTAATGTATACAAATAATAAAGGATAAACTTCAATAAGTTTTACAGACTATAGTTATACTGAGCAAAAAGATATAGAAGAAGAAGAAATAGAAAATGAAGAACAAATGAATATACAAGTGTTAGAAGAAGAAGATTTTGAAGTAGATGAATCTATAAAAAAAGGCACAACAGATAAATAATAATAATAAAAATACAGTTTTTAAATGTAAAGGATGTAAAAAATCAAAGATAAAATTTGAAAATGTTGAAGAACATTTTAAAACTTGTAGATTAAGACAAGATAATTATGGATATAGAAAACAAAAAGAAGAAGATGAAGAATCTATAATTAGTGAAACAAATATTAGTATAAAAGAATTAATTGAAAGTGCTTCAAGTAGCTCAAGTCCTTTCCAAAAAACAAGCCAAATGCCATCAGTACAAAATAATACTGGAAATTTACCAAGGTATAGAGTATATAGAGTAAATCCAAATATGCAAACTGAAAATTTAAAACCAAAAGGAAAAAGACAACCTATAGAAGAACCTATAAGACTCCAAGAAGGGGGTAATAAAGGAAAAATACTTAATATAGCTGCACATGACCCTCAGCTATGGAATTCAGTAATAGATCTATGGAAAAGTATAGTAGTTGCAGACTATATACAAACTAATCAAGATAATGATGCAGAAACTATGTATACATATATGGAAACATTTTTAGGAGAATCCACTAAAGGATTATGGGAAGCATATAAGACAGAATTTCCTGAAGAATTCCAAGGAATGGTAAATATGGGAGCAAATCCTTATAATTTTACAAATAAAATACACAGTTTAATAACAGGAGAAGACCCTAATAGTGGTTTAATAACTCTACAAAGAAATGCAGTAATAAAGTTAGAACAATTAAGTATAAGTAATTGGTTTAGTATTAAAGAATTTTTAAATGAATATTTTTATTATTGTAGTATAAGTGGAAATGCTTTTGATACAAATTTAGGAAAGAAACATTTTAATAAATTACCAGGAGCATTAGGAAGAGAAATAGAAGAAAAATGGTATAAAAGAGAAGGTGTAATACAAAATCCAGAAGGTAAATGGTCAATAGGTCAAAGAATACAACATATTATGACAATACTACAAGAAAAATGTACAAACATACGAATACAAAAACAATTAAAACAAAATGAGACTAATTTTTGTAAAAGTATATATACAACTCAAAATTATGATAAAGAACATAATCAGAAAAGGTATAGAAAAAATAAAAGAATTTATAAAAATAATTATTATCCAAGAAGAAAATATTATTTAAGAAAATCAATGGCAAGAAAGCCATATTTAGATAAATATAGACACGTAAGAAAATATAATACAAATAGAAATTATAAAAATAAATTAGAATGTTTTACTTGTGGAAGTCAAGAACATTTAGCTAATACTTGTCCAAAAAGAAATAATAGTAGAACTAGAAATGCTCAATTAATTGAAGATTTTCAAGAAACGCTAATTAATGTAGATGAATATATGTCAGATAATGAAAGTATATACTCAATTATAAGTATGGAAATAAACGAGGAACAAAATAAAGAATCCTCTGATTCTGAACAAGATAATTTTATAAATAAAATAGGATTAGAAAATTTAAACATACAAGAAGAAGAAAATTTAGATATGGTAAATATATATTTAAATTGTGAACATAATTTTGAACAAGGAAAAGGTTTGGATAGTAATCAATGTTATATATGTCATTGGTATCCAGGAAAAAATAGAAGAGCTAAATGTAGTAAATGTTATATAGAAGGATGTATACCATGTATAGAGAAATTAGAAAAATTAGAAAATGAATCCATACAAATACAACAAACAAAAATAATTAAACCTTTAGAAATTGGAAAAATAAAAAAGATAGATTTAGAAGAAGAAATAAAAAATTTAAAAAGAAGAATAGAAATTTTAGAAGAAAGATTAGAAAAAATAGATAAAAAGAAAGAAAAAATAGAAGAAGAACTTCAACAAGAACAATTAGAATCAGAAGAAGAATTAATAAATACAGATTTAAGTGATACAAGTAATTTAATATGTAATGAAGATAAAAAGATAAGTACTATAAAAATTTTAGCAAGAATAAGAATCCAAGATTATGAATTAGAAACTCTAGCTTTAGTAGATTCAGGATGTACAAAGAGTATAATAAATAAGAAAGTTATACCACCAAATTTAATTAAAGAATTATCAAGTCCACAAATTTCCATGCAAATGGATGGATCTTACAATACTTATAAACATTATGTAAGTAAAGCAACAATAAGCTTTATAAATACTTGTACAAATTTTTACAAACCTACTTACAAATTAGAAAAAATATGGGTAAGAGACTTAAATATAAAGGTAGATTTTGTATTAGGACTAGACTTTTTATTACATAATAATGGAAGTTGTTTATTAACAAGAGACGGAGTAATTCTGTCAAAGAATATCACCCATACAACAGTTGTAACTACACCTGTAGATAATAAGTTTAGATATATTAAATCAAAAGATAAAAAAGAAAAATGTAATAAAGAAGATTGTAAATGTAATACTTGTGAAATTTTAAATGAAGATATAGAATTAATAAAAAATGAAGAAAATGAAAAAGAATATACTTTAATAGAAATAAATACAGAATTATATGATTTTAAAAGAGGAATACAAAAATAGGAATAATAAAAGATCAAAAAGATTTAGATAAAATAATACAAATTTTAGATGAATTAGAAATAATAGGAGAAAAACCCTTAAAACATTGGGAAGCAAATAAAATAAAATGTAAATTAGATATAATAAATCCAGAATATATTGTAAAGACAGCCTCTATAGAATCAACAAATCAAGATTTAAAAGAATTTGAGATACAAATAAAAGAATTAATGAATTTAGGTGTAATAAGAAGATCTAAATCTAAGCATAGATCTGCAGCATTTATGGTAAGAAACCATAGTGAAATAGTTAGAGGAAAAGCTAGAATGGTAATAAATTATAAAAGACTAAATGATAATACCAGAATGGACGGATATAAATTACCAGACAAAACAGAGTTAATAAATAGAATACAAAATAATAATATATTTAGTAAATTTGATTGTAAATCTGGATATTGGCAAATAAAAATGGAAGAAGAAAGTATAGAATGGACCGCTTTTACTTGTCCAGAAGGACATTTCGAATGGTTGGTAATGCCTTTCGGATTAAAAACGGCACCAACAATATTTCAGAGAAAAATGAATAATATTTTTAGAGAATATAAAAGTTTTATATTAGTTTATGTAGATGATATTTTGGTATTTAGTAAAAATAGACAAGAACATTTAGGACATTTACAAAAAGTATTTAAATTATTTGTAGAAAATGGAATAATAATTAGCAAAAAGAAAATGGAATTATGTAAGACTCATATAAAATTTTTAGGAGTAACCATAGGAGAAGGAAAGATTAGTTTACAACCACATATAGCAAAGAAAATTTTAGAAATGCCAGATAAACTAGAAAAGACTAAAGAATTACAAAAATTTCTAGGAATATTAAATTATGCTAGACATTTTATTAAAGATTTAGGTAAAGTAGCAGGACCATTATACTCAAAAACAGGTTCTAAAGGACAAAAAACTTTTAATATAGAGGATGTAAAGTTAGTTAAAAAATTAAAAGAAATGATTAAAAATATACCAGATCTTGTTTTACCTTTAGAAAATGATTATTTAATTCTAGAAACAGATGGAAGTTTATATGGATGGGGAGCTGTCCTAAAAACTAGACCAAATAAATATAGTAGTAAATCAGAAGAAAGAATTTGTGCCTATCAAAGTGGTAAATATAAAGAAAAAGGAAATTTAACTAGTATAGATGCAGAAATTTTAGCAGTAATATATGGTTTAGATAGTTTTAAGTTATATATTTTAAATAAACCAGAAATTTTAATAAGAACTGATTGTGAGGCAATAGTTAAGTTTTATCAAAAAATTAATGAAAAGAAAAGTAGTAAGAGAAGATGGTTAAATTTTCTAGATGCCACCTCTGTTTATAATATTAAATTAGAACATATAAAAGGAACTGATAATAATTTAGCAGATCATTTGAGTAGAATGATTAATTAATTTAATTTATTTCAGAATGCAGACTGGAAAAGGCAAAGACAATGTACAAGAATCATCTCCTTCAGAAAATTATTATAGAGACATGTATTTAAAGACATTATTGGGTAATACTAATTATAAACCTTTAAAAAATATGGAAGACAAAAATTTTGAAAGAATTCATTTTGGACCTTTCAATTTAATTTCTTATCCACAAAGTAATATAAGTTTTAGACTACATGATAAGACTAGAGTAGATAAACCACAAAAATGTTTGATAGACAATTTATGGATTTCATATAATAAAAGTCCTAAAGATATTAGTTATTTTATTTCAGTTATAAATGCTTTGAGTTTTTATTTTACTGATAAAAATACAGACAAAAAATTTAAATTTTATGTTGTAATCAAAGGACATAAACCTGGAATTTTCCAAGAATGGACTGAAGTAGTAGATGTGATGAAAGATTTTATTTTACCTCTTTTCAAAGGATTTAATAATTTTAATGAAGCTTTAGATTATGCTAGAGGAAATTTAGGCCCAAATTATTATATTTCTCCAAGTTTGAGACAACAATATTATCAGACTAGTCAGACTCCTCAATATAATATTCAAAAGGATACAAACAAAATAATTTTTTGTGATCATTGCTCATCTATGAGTGAAGGATTTAAGAGACTTAATCAAGAGAATGATAAATTAAGATTAGAAAAAGAAAAACTGATAGAGAGAATCCAAATACTCCAAGAGAGAGAGAAATCTTTATATTCAGAATTATACCAAATCAACAAAAATACTCAGAGTTTTCCATCTCCTTCAAAAATGGATAAGATGGGTGTACATTCTCCAATGAATGTAAAAAGATCCACTGTATCGGATAAAGATACAGCTAATCCAGTTCAAACGGTAACTGGTAAAGATATATCAAATCCGTTTATGGCTGACACTTTGCCAAAAAGTGGAAGGATACTCCCTGCGAGTTTCAAAATAGCAGAGTCATCTTCAACTCCAAGACAAGAAATAGAGAATTCATCAAGGACAAAGAAAAAAGGAATATGTATAAAAAAAAATAGACAGAGAAAAATAGAAGGTATGATACAAAAAGCTGTAAATAAAGCTTTAAAAGAACAGACTAAAGAAATTATTATAGAAAATCCAAAACCAGAATCAGTTAGTTCAGAAAGTAGTGGATACAATCCAGCTATGGATAATTTTGCTCAAGACCCAAACGAAGACGATGATTCAGGAATGAGTTTTGACTCAATTGCCCTCCACAATATGGATACCTGAAGAAAGAATAAAGACGTAAGACATGACCTCCTCAAATTTTAAGAGTCGTAAGCAATGACATCAGACTGCAATAATGGTGTAAGGACAGATAAAAAGGCATTCAATCAAAAGAGATAAAAGAAACATAGCCATGTGACGATGGGGCCCCACAGCGCACCCGGCAAGCTAAAGTATCTTTATTTCATTTTGAAATCCGGATTTGAAGTCCATCAACCTCTATAAATATCAGTTTATTTCATAGTAGAGAGTAGAACGAAAAGAAAAGAAAAGAAAAGAGAGCGAAAAAAGAGAGCAAGCTAGAAAACTCTAAGAGCAATAATACAAAAAATCCCAAGTCTCTTAAGTTGTAAAGTTAAAAAAAAAAAAAAAAAAAAAAAAGAGTGTTTGATTTTGAGTGAGTTTGTATAAAAGTTTTTAAGTATTTTCTGTTTCAAGCGGGACTCCCGAAAGGGAAATCTCTTTCTCCTAAGATATGTAAGTAGTTAATGCTTTATTAAGTTTATGTAACTTATCTCCCATTATGTATAATTATGTTTAATTTATGAAATCAAGTAAATATGTTTGTTAATTTGTGAAGTTTTTTGTTAATTTGTGAAGTTTTGTTTATATGATAATTGTTCAAAAACTTTGGAGTATACTGTTCTCTAAACAGTTTTAAATAGTATCAATGGATTAACCTGTAAATTCCTAGGAACTGTTTAATGTCTGTTGAAGCCAGTTGTGCTGTTTAAGACATTGTTATCCGGGGTGTGGTTAGAGAAGATCACTGTTTAAAATAAAAGCTGTAAGGAAGAAGTGAAACAAAGTTAAAAACAATTATTTAAAAAAAAAAAAAAAAAAAACTTTGGGAGAAGCTACAAAAACTTGATAAGTAAAAACTATTTATATATTAAAGGAATAAAGAAAGAGAGAGTACTTAGTAGGATTTACAAAATATTTGATAAAACCCTTTATTTAAACTCATTAATTTAATTTATTTGAAAAAATTTAAAAATCTAAGCGCCCCTATTTTAGGGGTGATTTCAAATTTTTGGATTTTTTCAATAATTATTTCAAAATAGTTTTTTTTTAATAAAGGGTTTTGATCAAATAATTTGTAAATCCTACTAAGTACTCTCTCTTTCTTTATTCCTTTAATATATAAATAGTTTTTACTTATCAAGTTTTTATAACTTCTCCCAAAGTTTTTTTTTTTATTTTTTTTATTTATTTTTTTATTTTATGATTGTTCTTAACTTTATTTCACTTCTTCCTTACAGCTTTTATTTTAAACAGTGATCTTCTCTAACCACACCCCGGATAACAATGTCTTAAACAGCACAACTGGCTTCAACAGACATGAAACAGTTCCTAGGAATTTACAGGTTAGTCCATTGATACTATTTAAAACTGTTTAGAGAACAGTATACTCCAAAGTTTTTGAACAATTATCATAGAAACAAAACTTCACAAACATATATACTAACAAAACTTCACAAACATATTTACTAGATTTCATAAATTAAACATAATTATACATAATGGGAGATAAGTTACATAAACTTAATAAAGCATTAACTACTTACATATCTTAGGAGAAAGAGATTTCCCTTTCGGGAGTCCCGCTTGGAAATAAAATACTTAAAATTTATTTTACAAACTCACTCAAAAATCAAACACTCTTAAAATTTTTTTTTTTTTTTTTTTAAAACTTAGAAAATATTGCTCTTTAAAATTTCTCACTTACTACTTTTCTTTTCATTAATTTTTTGATAAAACTTAACTATTGCCTCACAATCAGTTCTTATTAAAATTTCTGGTTTATTTAAAATATATAACTTAAAACTATCTAAACCATATATTACTGCTAAAATTTCTGCATCTATACTAGTTAAATTTCCTTTTTCTTTATACTTACCACTTTGATAAGCACAAATTCTTTCTTCTGATTTATTACTATATTTATTTGGTCTAGTTTTTAGGACAGCTCCCCATCCATTTAAACTTCCATCTGTTTCTAAAATTAAATAATCATTTTCTAAAGGTAAAACAAGATCTGGTATATTTTTAATCATTTCTTTTAGTTTTTTAACTAACTTTACATCCTCTATATTAAAAAATTTTTGTCCTTTAGATCCTGTTTTTGAATATAATGGTCCTGCTACTTTTCCTAAATCTTTAATAAAGTGTCTAGCATAATTTAATATTCCTAAAAATTTTTGTAATTCTTTAGTCTTTTCTAGTTTATCTGGCATTTCTAAAATTTTCTTTGCTATATGTGGTTGTAAACTAATCTTACCTTCTCCTAACCACTCCTAAAAATTTTATATGAGTCTTACATAATTCCATTTTCTTTTTACTAATTATTATTCCATTTTCTACAAATAATTTAAATACTTTCTGTAAATGTCCTAAATGCTCTTGTCTATTTTTACTAAATACCAAAATATCATCTACATAAACTAATATAAAACTTTTATATTCTGTAAAAATATTATCCATTTTTCTCTGAAATATTGGAGGTGCCGTTTTTAATCCGAAAGGCATTACCAACCATTCGAAATGTCCTTCTGGACAAGTAAAAGCGGTCCATTCTATACTTTCTTCTTCCATTTTTATTTGCCAATATCCAGATTTACAATCAAATTTACTAAATATATTGTTATTTTGTATTCTATTTATTAACTCTGTTTTGTCTGGTAATTTATATCCGTCCATTCTGGTATTATCATTTAGTCTTTTATAATTTATTACCATTCTAGCTTTTCCTCTAACTATTTCACTATGGTTTCTTACCATAAATGCTGCAGATCTATGCTTAGATTTAGATCTTCTTATTACACCTAAATTCATTAATTCTTTTATTTGTATCTCAAATTCTTTTAAATCTTGATTTGTTGATTCTATAGAGGCTGTCTTTACAATATATTCTGGATTTATTATATCTAATTTACATTTTATTTTATTTGCTTCCCAATGTTTTAAGGGTTTTTCTCCTATTATTTCTAATTCATCTAAAATTTGTATTATTTTATCTAAATCTTTTTGATCTTTTATTATTCCTATTTTTTGTATTCCTCTTTTAAAATCATATAATTCTGTATTTATTTCTATTAAAGTATATTCTTTTTCATTTTCTTCATTTTTTATTAATTCTATATCTTCATTTAAAATTTCACAAGTATTACATTTACAATCTTCTTTATTACATTTTTCTTTTTTATCTTTTGATTTAATATATCTAAACTTATTATCTACAGGTGTAGTTACAACTGCTGTATGGGTGATATTCTTTGACAGAATTACTCCGTCTCTTGTTAATAAACAACTTCCATTATTATGTAATAAAAAGTCTAGTCCTAATACAAAATCTACCTTTATATTTAAGTCTCTTACCCATATTTTTTCTAATTTGTAAGTAGGTTTGTAAAAATCTGTACAAGTATTTATAAAGCTTATTGTTGCTTTACTTACATAATGTTTATAAGTATTGTAAGATCCATCCATTTGCATGGAAATTTGTGGACTTGATAATTCTTTAATTAAATTTGGTGGTATAACTTTCTTATATATATATATATATATATATATATATATATATATATATATATATATATATATACATATATACACACACACATATACATACATATACATATATATATGTATATATATGTATGTATATATATGTATGTATATATATGTATATATATGTATGTATATATATGTATGTATATGTATATGTATGTATATGTGTGTGTACATATATATATATATATATATATATATATACACACACACATATACATACATATACACATACACATATATATATATACACACACACATATACATACATATACACATACACATATATATATATATACACACATATATATATACATACATATATATACTAAATATTAAAAGTGGAAAGGTGTTATGTCAAAAGTTGAATTATAAAATTTGTTAAATAACTTCAATATTGTAATCTTCGTGTATGTTTTTTTTTGGCCTTTGTACAACCTTTTATGTAACTAATTTAATATATTCTTGAGGTATTAATGAATTTAGAATTAATTAATTTTTAGAATTATTATTATTTTTAAACCTTTGATATTCCTTGAATTGGAAGAAAAAGAATCCCTACCAACGTTGTATTTAATACTTAGATTTTAATAGCTCTCAAATAACCTCTATTTAAGTGAATTGTTGAATTGGAAGAAAAAGAATCCCTACCAACGTTGTATTTAATACTTAATACTTAGATTTTAATAGCTCTCAAATAACCTCTATTTAAGTGAATTGTTTGTTTATATTTTTCATGTGAAGTCTTTAGATGTGATCATTTTAATATGTGTAAGTAACCACATAACCGATCAGATGAAAATAGAACATGTTATATATTCACTTTTTCCTTTAAAAAGTATTCTTCTCAAAGAATTTATTTATTATTTTTCTCTTTTATTTGTTTTAAATATTTACTTTCATTACTTATATATAATTATCTATTCAATTGCTACTCTTAATACCCACAACTCTCATGCTTTTCATATTCATAACCTCCAACTATATAATTTATAACTTTTAGATATCTTTTAGTATATGTTACGACCCAAGACTATCCCCTAGACGTGACATGGTTCCTAGAGCCACAAGTGACCCCAAGCTAACCACATGACATCACATGACACTGAGATAACATACATAACTAAACAAACTGAAAACGGAATAAAGTTTCAAATGGCTATCAAATCATAAAAGAGAAATTTGATACAAAGACATACACATAATTTACTAAATGTTTGAAAAGCCTCTAATCATAAATAAGTTGCTAAGACAAGTCCCTAGCTAACTGTAAATTGTCTGAAACTTAATGAGAAAATTGAAGAAATTGGTCAGTCTCCGAAATATGAGGACTTACCAATAGCAGTAAAAGCTGAGGGGATCATGTACTAACTGTGACATGAAGGATGAGCGTTAGAACCTATATTATGAAATAATAAATGCAAAAAAGTATGTGGTCAATAATTAGAATGTACTGAGTATGAGAAAAATTCATAAACATGACATATGAACGTGATAAGTCCGTAAAACATATTATGTAATGACCCAGTAAACATAATATAAAAATTCATGATTTGACTTGAAAGCATAGTATAAGGTCATGCAATATGTGAAACATATTGAATTGTGGGACGTAGACAATAACCGACATAAATCATGTGAGCTACAATATAGAGTTCCCTGTTCTATTCTCACACTAAAAAGAGAGTGTCCTACTTGCCAAGGTGAGGACCATGAAATCTGAGCTAAAGTGGATCTACTAGATAATGTCTATATGAGACAAATCCTATGGTAGCACATAGTTCTAGGGCTTAGAGATTGCTACTAAAGGCCCATAGACTCTAATCGGAAACCTCCTTCCAAAAGTCCACTCGGTGCTAAGTATACTCCCAACAAAAATATGCATAAATCTGAAAACAATATTAATATGATAATACTAAATCATATAGAAAAATCTGATAATATAATGAGTAGTTTCTAAATCATGGTAACTGAACATAATCTGAGAGATTCTTTATTTGGAAGTATCTAAATCATGATAATCCTACATACTAAGATATACTTCAATCGAAAGCATCGTAATTCATGAAATTCTGATAATTTTAGACATGCATGTGAAAATAGTATAATTATGATCATGAAAATACTTGCATGCTACAGATTCATGAAAATACCATTAAAAACATTGAATTTTAATCAATTCATGCATAATAAGATCAATCATGAAGAAGAAATGAAAATTTAACACAAACCCATAAGAAATCATGAAACCCTAGATCTTTGGAGATTCATAAAATGAGAAAATGAGGTTTCTTTTGGACTCAATGGGTGAAGAAAAACCCATTGATGAAGTTTCCACATACCTTGATTTAAACCCTATCTTGAATTGAGAAGAAGAGACTTGGAGCTTGATTCCTTGTTCTTGCCTTGGAAGAGAAGCTTGAGAGAAAAGAAATTTTATTTGGGAGAATAAGAGTTAATGGGGTAGTTAGGGGACTTAGGGATTAGTTAAACCCTCCTAAATAAGCCCAAAATGGCATAGTATAGGAATTAAAAGAATGAAAAAAGATTAAAAAACCCTTGATTTAAAACTATTGGATGTCCTATACGGGCACCATCCACGGACTGTATAACCTTCTATGGTCCGTGAAGAGGTCCGTAAATGTTAGAAAAGAAAAATTCTGAGTTCTGAAGTATCACTCTACGGACCATCTACGATCCGTAGAACACATAACAGTCTATTGTGAAACTGAATGACCTGAATTTTGAAGTTTTCTTATACGGACCATTTCACGGTCCGTAACTGCTTCTATGGCCTATCCTAGCTGTCCATGAAAGGTAGAGATTCTTTGACATTTATGAAGTTTGAGGGCTTTGGTCTATGGACCCATCTACGGTCTGTAAACCGTTCCACGAGCTGTGATAACCATCCGACTTGATCAATCAACTTTCCAAGTTTTTGAAGTCTGGTCTACAGTCCGTCAACCTTTATACAGACCGTAAAAGCTTCCGTAAACCTGGATCGTGAAAATTCCATTTCTGAAGTACAATGCACGAGTGGCATCTACGGTCCGTGCAACCTTATACGGTCCATAAATGACTTCCATGAAAATACCAAAATTGTAGCCTTGAGCACTTTTTTTTGCATTTTCCTATGTTGTCTGAGTTAGGCACTTCCAAGGTGTTATAGTATTTCTCCATTTTTATCTATATGAATTTATCTTTTTGGTTCCACGAATACTCTACCCAGGATTATTTTTGTCATTCTATAGATTTAAGTATTGAAGTGGTTATATCATTATTATACTATTTCATTCATGCTTTAATTTGACTTGATGAAGAAGTCTTTTGAATTTTGATTGATTATGGGAGAATGTTTCGAGAAGATGTCGGAAAATTATGTGTGGATTCTGTATTTTTCTAGTTATATACTTATATTGTTATAATTAAACTCTTAAAAAAGATGTGTATGTTTTATTTTTTTTTGAATTTTTTCTTCTCTGTTTATTTTTTGTGTTTTCTCTATATTTGACTTCTTTAATTTAATTTTCTATGAAGATTTTTCTATCCTAATTAAAGTCTCAAGTAAGTCAAAATCATTTTGTTTTTCAGTTATGTTAAATAGTTCATACGAATTTGATGAAACAAGGACAAAAACGATTTGTATATTTTATTTTATTTTTAATATATTTCTTCTCTTTTTATTTTTTCTGTTTTATCTTCATTTGAATTCTTTAATTTATTTTTCTATCAATTTTTTATTGTCCTAAGATTGTATTTTTATTGAGGCTCAAACTATCCATTTGTGACTTTATTGAAAGTTTGCTAACTACTAATCAATGTTTAAAATGTACAGTTGATTCCTTAAAAAGAATTAATTTTAAACATTAAAATACGCCTCTCATTTGGTGTTTCTTGTCACACTTTTAAAGATTTATTTGTATTATTGCATTTTATTACTCATTACGTACACGTTTTCATAGAACTTTTATCATTTTAATAAATATATAAAAATTTACATGGGACACACGTGCAATGCACGTATCCAGAAATGAGTATATATATATACACACACACTCACACACTGACATTTTACATTTAAATCTTATTTAGATGTTATAAACAAAAGTATATATGTAAAATAAGAAGAAGTATGGATGTGAAAAAAGGCAAACATCAATACTTTTTATTGGAGATAGTAATGTAAATGATTAGGTGAAAGTCTCAATGTAATTAGTTGTAATTAATCGAGGCTTAATTAATTGTAACTACTCATTCAGTTAGTTAGTTAGTTAGGCTGTTGATTAGTTAGAAAGTTTGTTACAGTTCGTTACAGTAGTTGTATATACTTGTATAAATAGAGGGTTGGTCCTCATTGTAAAGGACTTCTCTTCATAATCGATAGATCAGAAATCCCAAAATCCTCTCCTTCTCTATAAATTCTATATGGTATCAGAGCTGTGAATCAATGATTTTTTTATTCAAATTGAAAGTTCGATTCTGGAAATCTCCATTAACGAAGAACAGAGCTTCAACAAATTGCAATGGCTGGTGAGAGCGATGCACCAACAGCACCTGTTGTTGTTCGAGAAAAGCTTGAGTCGATCGAATCAAAGAGGAACCATCCTCTTTATCTTCATCCATCAGACACTCCTGGAAGTGTATTAACCACTGTTCAGCTTATTGGATCAGAAAATTACTCATTGTGGAGTAGGTCGATGTTAATCAATCTCAGGGCGAAAAGTAAACTGGGATTTGTGCTTGGCACATGTCGAAGGGATGATTATTAAGTGGAATTGGAAGAACAATGGGAGAAATGCAATGCTTTTGTACTAGCGTGGATCATGAATACAGTTTCAAAGGAATTATTGAGTGGAATAGTTTATGCTTCAGATGCTGCAACAGTATGGGCAGATCTAAAAGAGCTTTTTGATAAAGTGGATGGATCGAGGGTTTATCAACTTCACAGAGAGATCTGCACAATTTATCAAGGTAATGTGAATGTTTCAGCTTACTTTACTAAGTTGCGATTACTATGGGATGAATTCGATGCCCTTGTCCCTCCTCCCTCATGTAACTGTGATAAATCCAGAGTATATGTAGATCATATGCAATAGTTGCGTCCGTTTGCTTTTCTGATGGGGCTAAATGAGATATATAGCCATGCAAGGAGCCAGATCTTAATGATGAATCCCCTACCAAGTGTTAGTAAGGCGTATGCAATGATAGTTTCTGATGAGAGCCAGCGAAATACCTCTGGAATGCACACCGGAGGAAATGTCATTGAAGCTACAACACTATATGCAGGAAGAAGTAGTTATGGTTCGAGGAACACACGAGTTTATGGTAATATTGGTGAATCTGGAAGGGGAACTTATAGCAATAGAAAAAAAGTGAATTGGAATTTGTTCTGTGATCACTGTAAACTACACGGACACACTAAGGATATTTGTTTCAGGCTCGTTGGATATCCTGAAGATTGGAAGTTTAAGAAGAAGTCAGGGGTTGAACCTAGATTTACAAATCCTAGAGGAGTGAATTTGAACAAAGGGAAAGGCATAGCAAACAATGTACATGCGGATAAAATTGATGAGGGGCTAAGAAGTGAGGTCTCTGCACAATGCAACAAGTCTACACAAGACTCCTATGAAGCACAAGATTCGACTGATTTTGACTCTGTTCGAACCAATCTACAGGCCCTTGCTATGCAGTCTACCTATACACCTGCTCAATACCAAAAAATTCTGACATTTCTAAATGAAGATGACAAAGCTGATAATATCGTGAACATGGCAGGTACTTTCACAAACACTGATGTCTTCCTATTCTCTACTAGAAATGAAAGTTGTCTTGATGTGTTGAATGCTAATGGTAAACATGATGCATATAATAAAAGGGAACAGTGGATAGTTGATTCAGGGGCAACATGCCACATGACATCTAAGATTGATAAATTGTATAATGTTTGTGCATCTAATCAGAACATAGGGAGAAAGGTTTATCTACCTAATGGTCAAACTACACTAGTCACTCATTCAGGGAATTGTATGATAGCAAATGGTGGCCTGCTGGAAAATGTTTTGGTGGTTCCTGATTTTAAGCATGACCTGCTCTCAGTATCACAAATGACCAGACAAACTAAAGTGTTTTGTTCGTTTCTTTCATGAGTTTTGCATTTTTCAGGACCTTTTCAATGGAGAGGTGAAGGGGATTGGTAAAGAAATAGATGGACTGTACTAATTTCCTAACAAATTTTGCCATGCAAGGAGAGTTGCTGGCAATGCTACTGTCAATAGCAAGAGCTTGAAGACAAGGACAAATGACCCTCAATACATGTTGTGGCATAACAGGATGGGCCATCCTTCCTTCAAAGTTTTAAGACAATTGCAATTAGTGAATAAAAATGCTAGTGTAGCAACATACAATGGCTATTCAGTTTGCCCTTTGGCCAAGCAAACTAGGATTCCATTTCCTATAAGTGCTTCTAGAACTAGTGATGTGTTTGATCTAATTCATGTTGATGTATGGGGACCATATAGACATACCACACATAATGGTTTTAGATTTTTCTTGACCATTGTGAATGATAATTCAAGGATGGTTTGGTTGTTTTTACTGAAGTTTAAGAGTGATGCTTTTACTGCCTTAAAATCTTTTTTTGCTTTGGTTAAAAATCAGTTCAACAGGCAAGTCAAAAAAATAAGATCAGATAATGGTACTGAATTCTTCAATAGAGAATGCAACAAATTATTTGCCTCTTTAGGGATAATTCATGAGAGCAGTTGTCCTCATACTCCACAGCAAGATGGAGTGGTGGAGAGAAAACACAGGCATATACTTGAAGTGGCTAGAGCCATAAGGTTTCAGGGATCCATTCCAATCAGGTTCTGGGGAGAGTGTGTGTTAGCAGCTGTGTACTTGATTAACAGAATGCCCACTGATGTCCTACAGGGTCAGTCCCCTTATGAGGTCTTTCATCATACCAAGCCACAACTTAGTCATTTAAGAACCATTGGTTGTTTGTGCTATGCAACAAAGCTTGTCAAGGATGACAATATCTCCAATATTTCCCCTAGAGCTGATACTTGTGTCACGATGGGGTATTCACTCACTTAGAAGGGATATGTTCTATACTATTTGAGTCTTAAAAGATTTACAGTGAGTAGGGATGTTGTCTTTGAGAAGAATGTGTTCCCCTTCAGCAGGTTGAAAGAGAAACACACACCAGTTTTTACTGAGACATCACTAACTGATTACAATGTTGTGCAGAATAACATACCATTGTTAGGTGAACTTATGGAAGATGGACAAGAGGAAGAAGCTGCTAACCATGATACAGACTTTCCACAATCAGATAATCATGCAGAAGGAGGTGTCAATATAGAAGGAGATACAACAGATGACACAGACAATGAGGTGATGAATGACATGACACATGAGAATGACCAAGTGATTAACACTGCACCTAGAACTTCTGCAAGAGCATCTCATCACCTGTTTGGATGAAAGATTATGTCACTCATGCCACTGACTCTATGCACCCTCATTCCTTGGTAAATCATATATCCTATGATCACTTGTCAACTACCTATCAGGCCTACTTAGGTGAGATGTCTGCAAAAATTGAACCAAGGAGCTATGAGGAAGCCATCAAGGATCAAAGGTGGGTGGCAGCTATGAAACAAGAAATTGATGCATTGGAAGACAATGGTACAAGGACAGTCATGAAACTTCCACCAGGAAAGGAGGCAATAGGATGTAAATGGGTATTCAAAATCAAATATAAGGCAAATTGTGAGGTTGACAGGTTCAAAGCTAGGCTTGTGGCAAAGGGATACAGCCAAACTGAAGGGATTGATTATCAAGAGACATTCTCACCAGTGGTAAAAATGGTTACGGTAAGGACCATAATAGCTATTGCAGCAGCTGAGAATTGGATGGTGTATCAAATGGATGTCTTTAATGCTTTTTTGCAGGGAGATCTAATTGAGGAGGTATTTATGGAGCTGCCTAAAGGTTTCTCTTGCAAGGGAGAACAACAAGTTTGCAGACTTATAAAGTCACTATATGGCCTCAAACAAGCTTCTAGACAATGGAATGCAAAATTGACAGATGCTTTGTCTAAGTCAGGGTACGCACAAAGCCATCTAGATTATTCTTTGTTCACTAAAAGGAAAGGCTCATCATTAGTGATTGTATTGGTATATGTGGATGACTTATTAATCGCAGGAAATGACCCTGCACTGATACATGAGACTAAGCAGGTTTTACACCTTCACTTTAAAATCAAGGACTTGGGAGAATTAAAGTATTTCCTTGGTATTGAATTCTGTAGATCAGCTCAAGGGATCATAATGAACCAAAGAAAATATGCCCTGGAACTAGTGTCTAAAGCTGGCTTAGCAGGGGCAAGACCATCATTGACACCTTTGGAGAGCATTATGAAGCTTACAAGTGCTGATTTTCCCCATGATGACACTGATGAGTTACTTACTGATATAAACAAACACTAGAGATTAATTGGAAAACTCCTTTACCTCACAAACACTAGGCCTGACATAGCATTCTCAGTTCAGTATTTGAGTCAGTTTTTGTAAAAGCCAAAACTTTCACACTGGAATGCAGCTCTAAAGGTAGTTAGATACATCAAGACAGTACCAGGTCTAGGATTGCTCATGAGTTCTGAAAAGCAAGCACATCTCACTGGTTTTTGTGATGCAGATTGGGCGGCATGTCCCAATACCAAACGATCAGTAACTGGTTACTTGTTGAAATTTGGAAAGTCATTAATAGCATGGAAGTCCAAGAAGCAGAATACAGTCTCTACAAGCTCTGTAGAAGCAGAGTACAGAAGCCTGGCTACATTGACAACTGAAGTAGTATGGGTATCTAATCTGTTTAAGGAGTTGGGATTTAGTATTGATGAACCTCCTACTATACACTGTGATAGTAAGGCTGCCTTACAAATAGCAGCAAATCCAGTGTTTCACGAAAGAACAAAACATATTGAGATTGATTGTCATTTCATCCGGGAAAGAATGCAACAAGGATTGATCAAGACAAGCTATATCAATACAAGAGATCAACAGGCTGATTTGTTGACAAAGGCATTGGGGAAATCACAGCATGACCTTTTGTTATCCAAGCTAGGTGTACTGAATATCTTCAATACATCTAGCTTGAGGGGGAATATTCGAGATAGTAATGTAAATGATTAGGTGAAAGTCTCAATGTAATTAGTTGTAATTAGTCGAGGCTTAATTAATTGTAACTACTCATTCAGTTAGTTAGTTAGGCTGTTGATTAGTTAGAAAGTTTGTTACAGTAGTTGTAAATACTTGTATAAATAGAGGGTTGGTCCTCATTGTAAAGGACTTCTCTTCATAATCGATAGATCAGAAATCCCAAAATCCTCTCCTTCTCTCTAAATTCTATACTTTTTCCTCGTGAAATTATATTGTAATGACCCGTTAGGTCGTTTCGAATACGAGGCCTATTTTTTTTCATAAAGAACCTTCCTATAAATTTTAAATGAGAATTTTTGAACTATTTATTTAACTATGATTATTTAATTAATGTGTAATTTTATATAATTAATTTAGTTGGTGATTAATGGGCTAAATTGATAATTTATTTAATAGCTTATGTCACTTGGCCCATATGTAAAAACTAAATTAAAATAAAGGAGGGTTACAAATTATTTGCGGCTAAAACTGTCGTGCGAGAGAACTCAACTTTGATGTCGACAGAATTTATAAAAACTTCTTCAGGTAAAACTTAAACAAGCTTCAATATTACTTTTACACATATTGATGGTTGGGTGGAAATCCTTTGGGAATGCATTAAATTTTAAATGGTTGTCTCATATGTTCAATTCAATTTTCTTTAAAATTATAGTGAACTTTTATGACAGAAGTGTCAAATAATTTGACGGCTACAAATATATTACAAATGACCAATCACTAGGTAATGATAGGTAGATCCATCATCAATCAATTAATATATAGGTTTTGTTCATGCATACAGTTGTTCGTCCTTTGTTGGTTGTAATCTCAAAAGTTTCTTTTAACTTTGGTTCTGTGTGGAATTTTCCATAAAACATTATAAGTTTTGATATATTGAGATATGTAATTAAATATTAGGTATATTTTATTATATGAATTTCATTAAAGTTATGTTATTTGGAGGAATTGAGATTAAACCCTAAGCTTGAATTTTATGAAATATGAGACTTGATATAGATTTGAGTGGGTTTTTGAGTCAAGGCTAGATATATAGTAATATGGATGTCTACGGACTCGTTTGCTTATGAATTTTGTATACTTGATAGATTGGGAACGTTTTGAGTCATTGAGGAAAGAAAAAGCATTGGAAAACTAGCTTGCTTGACTTCGATTCTTCAGTTGAGGTAGGTTATGGTTTATTCTATGTGATAGATAGACTCTTAATAGTGATTGATAGTCATTGAGTGATATTGTGAATTTTTCTATGTACTTGGTTGTTGTGGTTTGGATAATTCATGTGTTGTTGTGATTGGTCTGTAATCCCAAGACCGCGAAATCCATAATCTTGAACTTGCTTTATTAAAGTGATGCCTTGAATAAAGAAGGCTTAATGAAATATTGTTAAGGAAGTGGAAAGAGATGATAAAGAATGACAAATGAATTAACGATATATTTGGATCGGGTGCCACGAGCCGGCATAGTATTATTGGATCGGGTGTCACGTTCCGACACGGTGTTATTGGATCGGGTGTCACGTTTCGACACGGTGTAATTGGATCGGGTGCCATGAGCCGGCGCAGTATTATTGGATCGGGTGCCACGAGCCGGCGCAGTATTATTGGATCGGGTGTCACGTTCCGACACAGGGTTATTGGATCGGGTATCACGTTTCAACATGGGGTTATTAGATCAGGTGTCACATTCCGATACGATATTATTGGATCGGGTGTCACGTTCCGGCACGGCAACATTAAAGGAAAACATATTAAATTAACTTAATGTACTTAATCTCAAAGAACTCATTTCTCAAAAGAGCATGGTGTGGAGGCCTGAGTTCTCATGTGTTTTCTTGATATTGTTGACTGATTACGTACTTGATTTAATGTTGTTGTCACTTGATCATGTTGTTTGTTGCTTGCCACCTGCTAAGTGCTAAGTTGATTTTATACTATTACTTTATGCATATCAGTTTCTATTTTGAGTCGGTCGATGATATCTACTCCGTACATGTTGCCCTGTACTGGTCCCTACTTGTGTTTTCCTTCATTTTCCTTTTGTGGAGTGTAGCAAGTGTACCAGCGACTTTGACTCGCGCTTAGCTCTAGTAGTCTCTAGCACATCAGGTTTCAGGGTGAGCTATTCATTCTAGCTCGTGTTGGACTCTCTCGGTCATGGGTTGATGTCCTTAGTCTTCGGACACAAACTACTTTGTTTATTTATTTTGGTGTCTTTGATACTCTTAGACTTAGTATTTGAGGATTAGATGTCCTTGATGTGATGGCTTTCAAGTTTTGGGAAAACAATATGTAATAGACTCTAGAGGATTTTTATTATTTACTTTAATAAGGTTTGAGCTTCCGCATTATGGTTATATTTCGTAGTTGAATAATTCATATAAGTTGGGGTTTGAATTCGTTGGTTCACCTACCTAGAAGGTTAAGTGTGGGTGCCACTCATGACTCATTTTGGGTCGTGACATATAACCATAACCAATTGACACCATTTAAATATAATTTTTCCCTTGTAGATATTCGTACTTGAAATTAACTATGTGCATGATATTAATGATGATTATCATAATTATTTTGATTATTATTTTGTACATAATATATCTTACAAAATATTGTTACATAATAATTGAGTATGACTATTATGTAGGGGTAATCTTACAAATAATAGTGCTATAATGAATTTTATTGTTATTAGGTAGAGTGTTATTATAAAGAAATAAATATAACATAAAAAATCAATTATGGAGAAAAATCAGTCCATTATAATAAAATCTCGTTATGATGAATGATCATTTTAATGAGGTTTGACTGTACGATGAATGATTTTAGTTTCATTAAGGAGTGTTCCACTCCGAAAGAGAAGGAACTGAAAGAGCAAGCGACATCTCCCGTCGTCTTCACAAAATTTCTCCATCTGAATGAGTTAAAAAAGAGAGCCGAACTCTCTTTGTTTTGAGGTCGGAAAGGTCATCCTTCCTTTGTTATAGAAATCCATAGACAAGATTCTGGAACTTCCAAACCAAAGAAATACGAGATGAGAAGGAGTTTTCTACATTACGGTTAAATATGAATTTAAACAGACTGGTCTCTTTTTCAATTCTAATTATGACTTTATTGTTGAAAACTGATTCACAGAATGGATACTACTAAATTAACTACCTTCGATTTTAATTAGATTTTAGAGAAAAAAAAAGAGGAATACGAAGATTTGTTAATTTTTTACGCAATCAATTTTTTTGGGAGGTGGGGTGGAGGTGGGGGTGGGAGTAGGGGAATTGATGTGAAAATAACAAGGTGAAAAGTGTCACGTGACGTGTCATATATAATTTTATGACCAAAAGTTTGCATATTTCCTCAATTATAATATATAAAATTAATTATATTTAAGAAATTAAATTTTATTTTTTAAAATATGTTTGACAAGGAAATAGAGAATTATTTGCACGCAAACGAATCAATTTAGATGATTTAAACCAACACAAATGTTTGATGAAAAAAAAGACTCCAACCATAACATGATTTTAGACCACCACCATGTATGGACAACAATAAAATAAAATAACAGACTCACACTTTTAGACACCCTTCTATCAGACAAACATATAGAAAATAAAATTAAAATAAAGACTCCAAACTTGACATATTTTTAGAACCCCCCCCCCCCCCCCACTCCTTACAAAGAATATCCACATTATTTTTGCTCTAATTAAAGCCTCAAGTTCAAGTTCAAATCATTTTGTTCTTCATCTATGTTAACAAGTTCATCTGTATTTGATGAAATAGGAACATCCAATTGGTTTATCAATGGGCTTGTACCATAAGCAATAGTCTCATTGGGGTTTCTAAATGTTGAATTAGAACCTCCAACTCTGTTTCTTGTTTCCATTTGTAGCATATTCATTGGCGGTGCTCTGCCCCTGCTTATGAGTACAACATTGTTTCTCCTATCCATTTGTTGTCTATCGATTCTTGGTGTTCTGTCATTTCTTATCGGGTGGTTACGATTCGACGAAGATGTAGGAAAGATCATCACGCCATCATTTATTCGCGAAGTCACATGTTGTGGGGCCGAAGGTTGAGTTGATGGCATATTTCCTGAAAGAGAAGTATTGGATTCAAATATAGGAGAACGTAGGATGACATTTTGCAAACTCGCATGCTGTGGGGCCGCAGGTTGAGCTGATAACGGATTTCCTTGCAAAAAAGTCCCAGGAGAACGTAGGATAACATTTTGTAAACTCGCATGTTGTGGGGCTGCAGGTTGAGCTGATGGCGAATTTCCTATCGAAGAAGGACTGTATGCATATACATGAGAACAGAGGATGATATTTCTCTGAAGCGATGATGGGTGAGTAGTTGGTACATGACTCATGAATTCCATATGAGTATGAAACACTCCATCGCATAAAGGACATCGAAGTAATACACGAAAAGACATTAAAAAAGGAGGAGAAAAAATTGCATTATTCATATTTGAGATATGAATGACCAAAAATTTCTCTAAAGCAAGAAATGATATAAAAAAATATCAATTATGCACTATAATTTTTTTAAAATGTGAAGAGAATTTATACGATACTCATGATATAAAAATATGTTTTCTCTCTAAGTAGACAAACTTGAGAAGAAGTATATGTTTTCTGTTGAAATTGTGCACTCATTATATAGCCAATGAATTTGTTGTAAGTTATCTATATTTAATGCGTTTTGAATTATGAATTTAAATATCTTTAATTATCACTAGATTTTTATAGTTATCAAGAGAAATGTAGATTTCTTTATTAAATTTTGGACAAGCTACACTTTTATTACTTGTAAGTAATATTATCATAATTAATTATGATTTAGACCAGAAATATTATTAATCTGTCTCAACATTAATTGTAAATTTGAGTAAGTATAAAATAGAAAAAAGTATTTATTGTAGTAAACATATACTCTCTCCGTCCCTATTTACTTGTCTAATATTTTCTAATTTGATTTCCCTTTTTACTTGTCATTTTTGACAAATTAAGGAAGGACAATGTTTTCTTTCTATTATACCCTCAATTTATTAATATTGAGTTAATGTCTTTGAAAAATATAGTGAATAAATATGTTTAAGATTATATATATTAATAGGGGTAAAATGGTAAACTCACTGTAACAATCATTGTTTTCTTAATTGATGTGTCAAGTAAAAATTTAATAAGTAAAAAAGAACGGAGGGAGCAATAGTTATTTCAACTATTCTCTGTCCATACAAAGTCATACTTTAGATTAAGGCAATATTTTTTATTTTACAAGAATACAAGGTAATGGTCAACAACGATATATTGACTCATGGGTAAATAAGAGAAGTTAATGTTTTGTGCACATAAATATAAATCACTGTTTTTCTTCTTGTTTAGAAAAAAATTAAAGGGAAATCCACTTTTTAAATTTTTATTATTTGTGAATATTGGTTTCTTTAGGAATATTATCATTTCTAAACGATAAAAAGTGTGTTTTTTAATGTGAAAGCATTGAAAAGGAAGAAGAAAATATAAGAAGGTAAAATCCTCTAAAAACTTTCAATTAATTTGAAAAGGAGTAAATTGCAAAACTAGTGCTGAAATTCGTGCAAATACTCACTTTGGGACCATCGTTTAAGTCATATTTAAAATTTGCAAGTTTATCTATTTTGAAATAATTTTAATTAATTATATGATATTTCATTTGGCTAAAATTGAAATTGAGTCACTCTTGCTTAAACTTTATCATGTAGTTGAGTTCAATCACTATTGTCTAAATTTTAGGCAATTTTGCCCAAAGTTTATTCACCATTTTTATTTTGCTTTCAGATATTGCATGTCTAAAGTTATTACGAAGTAGATAAATATGGAAAAAATAAAAAAATTGAGTACAAATTTAAATAATGGTGTCTGTTGACACCTGATTTTGGCCTTCCGCAATGTGAATTAATTATCAAACTTCTTCAATTTCAAACTAATTGAAATAATTGTCTTTGAAAAATCCATAAATATTTTGAATCATTTTTAAGTGATTTTTTTATTTTAGAAAGAATTACTTATTTCTATAAAAAATAATAATATAGATTTATATACAACATTCAAGTTTTCCAAATATTTATGAAAATCATTTTAAAAAAATAATAAAAATATTATTTTGTTATAAATATATTTGTATTATAGTGAATGTCTATTATGTGGAGTCCTTTGGAGAAAAGTTAGGAATTATACTTGGGGACCAAGTCAGGTTTCCCCTATAAATAAAGAGGTTTTCCTTCATTGTAAATCAAATCTAGGAACCAATAAGGGTTGTGGTGGAGACTGGAGTGGTAAGTATCCTTCATCCTTAACCAAGAGGTCTCGGGTTCGAGTCCCCTTGGGTATGGAGTCGCCTTTGTTAGGGAGCGCTTTACCCGCCAATGTGGGACTTCCCGATGCGAATCCGGATTTAGTCGGGCTCCAATGTGGGTACCGGACACCGGGTGGGAAACCAAAAAAAAATCAAATCTAGGAATCCCTAACTATATTTCAAGAGGAATAAGAAGTCTTCTCTCTTCTCCCTACAATGTCCCACATGGGTAATTTAGTTATTCAAAATTGTTGCAGAGTATCATCACCAACTCGATGAACTATATCCCGAAGGCTGAAGTAGTGTGATTCTTTTCTAGGGATAGATGATTTAATTTATGAAATTGTTGCCCTCAATATTGCATGTGCCAAGGGAGAAATCCTTTTCATAAGATAAGTATTGTTATTATATATGTTGTTTGACCTTGAATTGCACATGTGTACATCATCAATTATAAGTACATGTTCTAATCAAGTAGTGATTTAGGTACTACTTCGTTTGGATGCATCTTATGAAAGCCATCAGGTTGGATTTAAGCTTCAATGCACCATATTGATGATATAATGACGACTAAGGTAAAATAATGTATTTTTGATGAAAATTATTCATGAAACCTATCCCATTAAAATCACTCCATTCCCTAAAGTGAATGTGGTAGCAACGCATAATATGTCTGAAAGAAGACAAGTGATTGAATAATGCACATGAATGTGGAATGAGATACTAAGCTATCATAGTTTGCTATGCTCAGATGATTGTGTTCCATTTATGAAGAATGAGAACTTTTGATAAATGCTAAAAATAAAGATTTATTCTCTGAAGTGAATGAGGTGTAACCTACCACGCTAGGCGTGGAAAAGGTCGTTACCCATGTCTAGATGTGGTATAACCAAGAATGTCTCTGGGCAAACATGTGTTATAGAAAAGCTCCCTACCTTATATTTTGGCTTGTATTGGACAAGAATTAGTGCAATTAAGGCACATTCTATAATAAATCAAAAGGTTATTAATTTCAATACTCAAATCCTCTGGGACATCCTGGATCTATAATGATGAGATGAATTATAGAAAATTCAAATGGACATCCATTAAAGAACCTAAAGATTCTTTTAAATGGTGAATTTTCTTGTACTGCTTATTATCAAGACAAGTTAATTGTGAGACCATCATCAACGAAGTTGAGATTGAGTCCCATGCGTTCTTTAAACGTATACATGAGGATATTTGTGGACCTATTCACCCGCCGAGTGGGTTGTTTAGATACTTCATGGTCCTAATAGATGCTTCTTTTAAAATGATCTCATGTGTGCCTATTGTCATCTCACAATTTGACATTTATAAAATTATTGACACAAATAATATGATTACATGCATAGTTTCCTGATAATTAGAATAAATCCATTCGTCTTGATAACTCTGCAGAGTTTTCATCCCAAGCATTTAATGATTATTGTCTTTCAACTGGGTTTGAATAAATCCATTGCTGAAGTGAATGTGATAGTACAAAATAAATCTTATCAAAATAAATCTTTCAATCGTGATGGGATCATGACTCACCTTCAGAAAAGGTAAAGTGATTGAGAAGAAATAAATATGAAAATTACTCTCGGAGTATTAGTAAATCTAAAATTTGCTCATATAATAATAAATTAGAAATTTACTAAAGTAAAAAGTACATATCATGATAAACTTGGAGTTTACTAGTACAAATAATTTTATCAGTTGGCATGAACGATTTGGCCATCCAAAAGATGTGAATATTAAATATTAAACATATATTGAAGAACTAGAAAATTCTTCAAGAGTTTTGTTTGTTGCTTGTTCTTGTGATAAGTTGATTGGATCAACTAATGTTGGGGCTAAATTCCTAAATTCTGAAAAGTGTAAAAGGTGAATATGGGCCCGTTCACCTGTCATGTGTTATGATAAATAGATGCATCTATAAGATAATCACATGTGTGTTTGTTGTCAACCTACAGTTTGACATTTGAAAATTGTTTGCGAAAGATAATTGAGTTAAGAGCACAATTTTCAGAATATGTAATCAAGACAATTTATCTTGATAATATTGATAAATATTCAAGCTGATATGACATTAAATGCCTCACATAAACAATCAATCATTGCTTATGAGAACAAAGTTTCATTGTCGGGAATATAATGCATTGCATACTAAAGTAATTGTATGCATCAGACAATAAATTATGATCAATTTTTCTCTCAATTGATTTATGTTCAGGGACCAAATATTTTTCATCTGATAATTTTGATGTGCGGTATATGATTAATGAATGTACTATGATGCACAAAGATGGATTCTCCTAAATAGATTGGGTTGTATGTTGGTTTATCTAGCATAAGGAGAGATAAGAAGCAATCAAGAGGTGCAAATACTCCTAATAAATATAGGATAGAGTCTATGATATGCATGAATCAGATAGACCAATCGGTTCTAAATAACATAATCCTTGAAAAGGGGGGAGGAGCAAGTGATTAAAATGATCTCAATGAAGAGATAATGTGCTCTTGAAGAGCCTATGGCATAACACTTCATGAAACCTCAAGAGACGGGTAAGTACTTGAAAATAATGAAGTCATGAGATCTCAATAAGTTATTTCATATTGTGAATCAATACAAAGTGATATTTTATCGATGATATCTTTGATACAATATAGCCCAATATTGTAAAACATTGTGAGAATATAAAGTCTACGTCTATTAGAGCATGGTGGCATATAAATAATTATCAAGTGAAGAGTGGAATGATGCTTCTTGGTAAGCGTAAAGCTTATTTGAGTTGTAGTCTAGACACTAGAAGATATCATGCATTTAATATTGAATATTGTCACTTAAAAAAATGGATATGAAAATATCTTAAGGATTTAAAATGCATGAAGCATATACAAGTTATTAAAAAACTTATTTATAATCCTCATATGGATTAAATCAATCAAGAATTCTTCGTATTGTTATGCAAGTTAATACTTTGAATTGAACTCTTGAAGAGTTTTCAAAAAGCAATAGGTTATTTTCTTGAAGAAGTTGAAGTGAGCAACTTGCAGAATTCTTTGGTCCTGAAAGGAGAATTCATAAAAGGAAGCATATTTCGTCAAAGTTTTCTACACGCATGAGCTCCCAAAAATGGTGATATCAATGTGCAACAAATTTTTTCAAGTAATGATATGGCTGATTTATTCATCAAGTCTCTATCAACTACAACTTTTGAGAAGATGGTGTACAAGCTTGAAATGAGAAGATTCAAGTCTTTGGATTGATGTTCTCATTAGGAGGAGTTAATACACGATGTACTCTTTTTCCCTCACAAGGTTTTGTCTCATTGGGCTTTCCTTATAAGGTTTTTAATGAGGCAGCCAAAATGCATATTATTAGATATGTGTACTCTTTTTCCTTCACTAGAATTTTCCCATTGAATTTTATCTAGTAAGGTATTAACGAGGCATATAATCTATCAAATAGACATTCAAGGAGAGTGTTATAAATATATTTGTATTATAGTGATTGTCTATTATGTGGAGTACTTTGGAGAAAATTTAGGAATCGTACTTGGGGACCAAGTCAGATTTTCCCTATAAATAAAGGAGTTTTTCTTCATTGTAAATAAGATATGTGAATCCCTGAATAAATTTCAAGAGGAATAAGAAGTCTTATCTCTTCTCTCTACTATACTTTTCTTATTGTTTTATATTGTTTCATAATATATTTAACATAGTACGTATTAATTTCTTTTAGATTAGTTATTTTACGGTTAGTAATGTAATTAGTCTTCTTATTTTGATGATTAGATAGTTATTTTATTCTATCAAATTAAAAAGCTTGGCCAATTAATTTGAATTCGTCTTGTATCGTATTCGTCAGATTTGAACAATCGATGAACTCTTCTGATGGAACTAGATACGGGATCCGTGCCAGCATGGGGCCCAATATATGCCACTTTTTTCAATTTATGTGATACAAATGAAACTTGAAAAGTTATTCAAATTTTTGTATGATTTTTAAAAATATTTTAAATTGTTAATTATTTGTGATTTATAATATTTTTTACACAATTTTAAAGTAATATATATAATTTCCTTTGTCCCAATTTATATGACAAATATAGAATTTTAAAATTTAATCAATTTTCTCTATGTGTCTTTAAAATATTTTAAGTTGTTAATTATTGCAATTTATAGTAACTTTTACGTAATTTTTAATTAATATATGTTACTTCTTATGTCCCAATTTATGTGACATTGATAGAATCTCGAGAATTAACCAATTTTTTTTTTATCTTTTAAGTTTTTTAAGTTGTTAATTATTGAGCTTTATAATACTTATACGTCATTTTTATCTAATATATGTTATTTTCTTTAATCCATTTTATGTGGCACTAATAGAAATTTGACAGTTAATTTATATAACTTTTAAATATTTAAGTTGTTAATTGTTGTGATTTATTGTATTATTTACGTAATTTTCAAATATATAACAGGCTAAAAAAAGTAAAACAAACAAATTAAAACAAAAAATTACAGAATAAATGACCAAATTATCCTTATCTAGATACATGAGCTCATGCTAGTACAGATATAATATATATTACTTTATATGTCTCAATTGATTTGACATGGATGAAATTTGAAGAGTCAATCAAATATTTATATATTTTTAGAAGTTGCAAGTTATTAATTATATATTGTGACTTATGATACTTTTTACGTCATTTTCAAATAATATATATTACTTTCTTTTTCCCAATTTATGTGGCATAAATAGAATTTGGAGAGTCAATTAAATATTTTATATGATTTTTAAATATTTTAAGTTGTTAATTATTATGATTTATAGTACTTCTTACATAATTTTAAAATAAGATATGTTATTCTTGTTATCCCAATTTATATGACATTGATAAAATTTAGAGAATTGATCAAATTCTTTATTTATATTTTTAAATATTTAGTAATGAACAATATTAAAAGCGTATTATTAGTAAAATTATAGTCCCAGTAATGAAATGTAAAGTATCTTAAATTTTAGTATTAGTTTATTTTATTCTACTAGAAATAATAATTTTTCTTCAAACACAATAAAAAAACCCTCAAAATTACTATAGTATTCCCTCCATTTCAAATTAATTGAATTGTTGAGGTGTTTCACACCCTTTAAGAAAAGAAAATTAAGACATAAATTAGGCATAGCTTTTCATTTTTATCCTTATTAATTATTGTCAAATTCATGATTAAAATAACTAAACATTAATTATATAACTAATTCTAATACTAATTAATGAAGGATAAAATTGGAAGAATATTCTAGAAGTAGTCTTGAAGATCGAACAATTAAGTTATTTTGAAAAATGAAAAATATCTCAACAATTCAGTTAATTTGAAATGGAGGGAGTATTACTTTATTTTTTTTCAACATTACATTACAATATTACTAAACATTATATGTGATGGGACGTGTGGGGTCCGGGTAAGTTCTCACATCAGCTACTTTTATGCCTTTGTAGGCATTGAAAGAGGCTCATAAGTCAGTATATTTACTGAAGAGCACCACTGAATTTATTGTAAAATAAATGCAAAAAAAGGGTAAAATAGACTTTAAAAGAGTAGTGCAATCCGATACAACACAGACACAATAGGAACTAACGAAAAAAGTTATGGAATGCACAATTTTCAAAGCTGATTGTACAAACAATAAAGGCATACTAAAAAGCAAAGTTATGCAGTAAATTACTAAATTTCCCTTATCTAGGAAGCAACCATGTTGACGACCAACTGCTTCCTAGACTCTTCTATATATTAGAAACTAGTCCCTTTATTTTTATCTCTATTTGGACCAACTCAATTTTAAGACTAATTTCAGTCCATTTTGGACCAAAATCAAGCCCAAATTTGAGCCCAGATTCTCTAATACATGGCCCAATGCCCCAATCCCTCTATTTTAAGACAGATTTCAATTTCATTTCATCTTATTATTTTAAGAGAGATTTCGATTTCATGTCATCTTATTATTTTAAGAGAGATTTAGTCAGTCTTGCACTTAGCACGTGATATGTCTATGCTCTTTTTACAAAAAAAAATCATTTTTTGAAATCGAGAGGTCATCCATGTCTCGTTTTGTCCAATCTCTATTATAATACTCTCAAGATTGCTGCTCAGTTTTTGGGGCTAATTGTTAGTTATAATTGCATGTTACTTGTTATGATGATGCTAAATATTTGTCATCGATACTAGCCTAATCTCGTAGGATTCATCTCTCTTTTCTTGCATAATTTGAATGTTCTCCATGTCTCTTTTGTTTCCAACTCATGATATTACGTTTGTAAGTAGCCATAATCTTATTAATTATCCACCATTGATGTCACAATCCAATGTACACCCTAGATGTGACATGGTGCATAAGACCCTGAGAGGCCCTACACAAGCCACTTGACATACATGCAACACAATATAATAGAAAAATACAAGAATTAAAGTAGAAAGTCTCAAATCATAAAGGAGTATGACATAAAAATGGAAGTCTAATCATAATCTTGACAAGCCATCCTAATAAATCAAGAGTGGTTGGGACGTAACCCATACACCACATACAATGTAAAAAAACTAAAACTTTAAAAAAGTATAGTAAAGGTGACATGGTCCTCGGAACATGAGGACTCACCAAGTCTTCAATCTACAAGGCAATCCACTAGCCACGAACGGGAGGAGGAAGATCATTCGACCCTACATTATTAAACAAAGTAGGCAAAAGTATGCATTAGTACATGGAGTGCACTAAGTATGAGAGATATGCATAAAAACATGAAACATGATCATAAGGGGACATAAAAGAAAAACATGATATGCATGACCAAGCTAAAACATAATAAAACCTTGAAAAAAGAATCATAATTCATGAACATAGTAAATACATCTTAAAATCATAATGAAAGCTTCATAAAACCTTTGAAGTAACTTTAGTTTATTTTGTGGGATATTAGCTTTAACCGAAAATAGACCATGCGAGCTATACATGGAATCCGATGTAACTCCCACATCGAGAAGGGAGAGTCTACTTGCCAAGATAGAACTATGTATCATGGTTCATATGCTATTTGTGGATCTACTATCTAGGTCATTTAAGACAATCCTTTGGGGGCACGTAGTTTGGAACTAGAGGTTGCTTCTAGAGACTACCCTATTTGAGCCTCCACCTCAAAGTTCTCTCAGTGCTAAGTTAAATCCCAACGGAATAGTAAAATTTTATAATCATGACATCATACATGGAAAAGCACAATTAAGTCACTAGTCAAAGCTTAAATCATCATAGAGTAGCTCCTTAAATCATGAATCATGCATGTTTGAGAAAACCATTCACAATTTCATTGATGTTTATCTTAAAATCAACCGTTAGATCATAAAACATATTTTCATAAATCATGCATAAACATTCATAAGTCTTCATTCATAAATTCATCACTTTCTTCATAAACTCATATCTTCATAAATTCATAGTCAAAATCATGAATAATGCATGGGTCCATATGAATTTAATCGAAAAACATGTAATTGAATCAAATTATTCATAAGAAGACTAAAATCAAACCATTGAATCATAACAATGAAGACCCATGGAGAATTGGATTAAAACCTAACCAATTTTGATGAAATTGAATTTGGAGAATTGAGATCTTTTGGGACTCAATGGGTGAATGAAACTCATTGATGAATTCCCACATACCTTGTTGATCAAAGGCCAAAAGCAATGGAGGAAAAAGAAGACTTGAAGCTTGAACCCTAGATTTCTTCCTTGAAGCTTGAGAGAATTTGGGGAGAATGAACTTGGATGGGAATTGGGGATTTGAGAGAATGAAAGGGTTTGGGTAGTTTTAGGAATAGAAGGGTAGTTATAAGACCTAGAATTTGGGTCAAAACGACATAGTATAAGTATTAGATGCATAGGAAAAGACCCAAATATCCCTAATAAATAACTATTGGAGGACCCTACGGTTTGAACCTACGAGCCATAGAAATTCCTACAAAACGTACTGGTCAACAGTAGGTCAAGTTACTAGGACTAAAATAGGCCAACTTCCTACGACACCATCCTATAGATCGTCGAGTTTTCTACGGCCCGTAGACCCCATTCGTAGTCCTCAAGTTCAAGTCCAAAATTTTAGTCAAAATCACTTCTATGGAGCCATCTTACGGCCCGTCATACTTCCTACAGCTCGTCCTGGCTATTCATAGGTCCAACTTCATAAACTTGAATTTTTCAAATCTCAACTTAGTTCCTACAGATGCCATCTACGACCCGTAGATACTTTTATGAACCGTAGATGGGTCTCGTATACTTGAGGCAATAGCCAAAATGAAACCTTTCCTTTCCAATTTGACTTTTCAACTTTTGAGGTGTTACAATAGCTCCCTCTTGGGAACATTCTTCCTCGAAAGGGACTCAAGATAGTATGAATAAAGTAAGAGAGAAATTAACAATCCAACATCAATGCAAATCTCATCAAAATGCACATAAATATGGAGAATCACTCCAAGCTAAATCATAACATAAAAATCAAGTTTTTTATGAACATGCATGCATATGGAAACATGAGAATGACTAAAATGCATGAATTCGAAAGAATGAACCATGGTGACCTAATACCTCAAGCTAGAATACAAGCGGAGGGAAAAAGATGAGGATACCGGGATATCATATTGGATTAGACCTCCCAAGTAGCACCCTCAACTAATTGATTCCTCCAAAGAACCTTCAAGGAAGCAACTTCTTTGCTTCTCAACTTCTGAACTTGTCGGTCTTAAACCTCAATTGGAAACTCCTCATAAGAAAGATTTTTTTTGACTCCCAAACCTTCCGAAGGTACAATGGATGTCGGATCTCTAACACACTTCTTCAAGAAAGAGACATGGAATACCGGATGTACTGATGCTAGATCATTAGGCAACTCAAGTTCATAAGCAACTTTACCAATACACCTTAAATGTGATATGGGCCCATGTATCGGGGACTAAGCTTCCCTTTATTCTCAAATCTCATTACACCCTTCATGGTAAGATTTTCAAATAGACCCAATCATTAACATCTAACTCAAGCTCTGTTCTTATAACATTAGCATAAGACTTTTTTCGACTTTGTCCCATTTTTACCTTTCACGAATAAGTCAAACCTTTTCCATAACCTCATGTAACAACTCAAGTCCTATCAGAGTGACCTCACCAACTTTAAACCAACCTATAGGACCCCTACACCTCTTTCCATAGAGAGCCTCAAACGATGTCATCCTAATACTAGAGTGATAACTATTATTATAAGCAAACTCAATCAAAGGCAAATGATCACCCCAATTACCCTTGAAATCAATCACACATGCTCTCAACATATCTTTTAAAGTTTGAATGGTACGCTCGGCTTGTCCATCAGTCTGAGGATGAAAAGTTGTACTAAGCTTCACCTGGGTACTAAGACCTTTTTGAAATGACCTCCAAAACTGAGTACCACTTTCGGAGATAATGAACAAGGGCACCAGCCTCACCATTTCTTGAATATAAAGCTTGGTGTACTCTTTGACTGAAAATGAAGTCTTTACGAGAAGAAAGTGAGCCAATTTCGCCTTTACGGCAAGAAAGTGAGACTCACCTTGTTTCCTTTCTCTCTATTAGGGGAAGCAAGAAGATGGTTGAAATTGGAACTAAAAAACTCTATTACTTTATGGGATGATCTTGCTCAAAAAGTTTTGATACGGTTCTTTCCATCTGGGAAAACAGCCAAGCTTAGGAGTGAGATACTGAGTTTTAGGCAAAAAGGAGGGGAGAGTTTATACCAGGCATGGGATAGATTCAAATCGTTGCTGTTAAGTTGTCCACATCATCATCAAGTGAATGATGTCTTGGTCCACACCTCACTTAGGGTCTGGAACCAAACACAAAATTTTTGCTTGATTCAGCTGCAAGAGGACAAGCTTTAGAGAAGACATATGCGAAATTGTTTGCATTGTTGAATAGAATCTCACAGGGAAATCCTGAATGGAATGGAGGAGGCACAAGACCTGTGAGGCAGAAGACTGCTAGAATGCTGGAAGTAGATACAGTTTCCGCTTTAACTGCACAAATTTCTGCAATACATATGATGATGAACACCCTTTAGCAATATGTCATTGGGATAGCAGCCCGCTTAGGTAAATATGGTACAATAGCCGCAAACATGGTGCGATATATGTGGAAGTGGTGAGCACAATACTGATTGTTGTTGAGAAAACCCAACTGCCGTGAATTTATTAGGAAACGCACAACAGGGAGGGGGCCATCAAAATTATGAAAACATTTATAATCCTAGTTGGTGGAACCATCCAAATTTTTCATGGGGAGAAAACCAAAATTAGTCACAAGGCCAAAATTAATATCGACCTCAAGGTAATGGGGAAAGTTATCAACAATAAGGTCAAAGAGATAATTAAAATGGCCAGCAAGGAAACATGAGTATTAAGGAGATGTTGAAGAAAATCATGATAGGCTAGAGCGAGTGCAAATATGGATAATATAGCTGCTATTTGAGAAACAATTAATTGGCAACACAAAATCTAGAAAACCAGTTCGGGAAATTTGCTAGTGCCCAAAACTCACGCCCTCAAGGGAGATTGCCAGGTAATACAGATCCTAATATGAGGCAGGTGAATGTTGTGGTACTCATAGTGGTTTGCAATTGGAGGAGTTGGCTCCTAAGAAGAGAAACACTGAAACCTTGATAGGAAATAGTACCAACCAAAGAGAAACTACCTCCACCATTTCCTCAAAAGTTCCAAAAACAGAGCGAGGATGAATGCTTCGGTAAGTTTCTTTCTCTTCTCAAACAAGTTCACATTAATTTGCCTCTTGTTGATGTTTTGCAGGGAATACCGAGGTATGCGAAATATGTGAAGGAGATTATAGCAGATAAGAGGAGGCTAACAGAATACGAAACCATGGCACTTACTTAAGAGTGCAGTTCCAGGATTCAAAACAGGCATCCTACTAAGCTAAAGGACCCAAGAAGTTTTACGGTTCAGATCACTATAGGGCAGAGTATTCATGCCCGAGGGTTATTGTCACGCCCCGAGAGGGTACCCTAGGTGTGGCCGGCACTCGAAGACCATTGCTGGTCCCAAGAGAGCCACTTGGTCTGATAACTCATTCAATCACTCAGCGAAAGACTTAGATAAATCAAAGAAGACACTCAAGTGGTTTAACAATCAACAACTCAATAAAAGGATAGTTTAAACACTCAGTTCTAATCAACTCAACATCATAATTCAATAATGAAATTGTAGTTTAAAAAAAATAAACTCTGAAAGAATCATTCTAACTCAACTCTAACTCTGTCTATGAAGCCTCTTACTGACTCATAATAAGGTGCCAATTGAAGCCCACGGCTACCTCAAAATACTGAAAGTAAAGACTCAAGAGCACCTCCGAATGCAAAGAGGTCTCACCAAAACGGTGGATGGAATCTGACCTTCAACGGTACGCCTATTGAGGATCCCTATCACCTATTTCTGCATCATAAAATGATGTAGGCCAAATGACGTCAATACATGGAACGTATGAGTATGTAATAAAGTTAAATAAGAACTTACTCAAAGATACTCAACTCAAAGGACTCAACTCAAAGGACTCAACTCTGAGAAATAGCTCAACTCACTAAAGCATACAATATATGTAAAACAATACTTTAAAAGATATGGATATGTAAATACAACTCAGTATATAAAATATAATATTTTACTCTTGGGGAGTTTCTCTAACCGACAACCATCACTTATGAGCTAGTGATGATACAACGCTTTGCACTGTCGTCGCCGCAGCCGTCCAATACCTTGCCGGAGTAAGGGATGATCAATCTCATTGGATCCACAATCAACAAGTCCTTTTTTGGGACAATAAGGAAACATCCGAATTAACGGTGCGATCCTATCCTACGATGGCTATGTAGTTCATGGGGCTTGAGTTATTTTAACTCTTACCCAAATCGGTGCTCAATACTACTCCCCAAATCAATTCGTTATGCTCATATCTATCAGGTAACACATTTCAAATCATATCATCCAGTCTCAATAGACCTTTAGAAACTCAAGCTCATCTCAACTCATCGTGTTCTTTGTTTACAAATCATATGCTTTCAAATCACTCACATCTCATTAAAACTCTTTTCTCAAAACCATCATTTATGCTCAAAAACTCATGCTTATTTAAACTCGATAGAATGTGCTTCAAATCAGTTAAAAATCATACTTTTCTCAATGCATGAAAACCATCAATCCCAATTCAAAATAAAGCATCGTAAAACCATGATCATTAACTCAATTAGGGCTCATGGGAATGTAGCCATGAATGAAAATCTCAAGAAGTAAAAGTGTAGAAACAACAACAATTTCAATGCATAATTCAATAGAACTCAAAGAACAAGGAATCAACTCAAATTCGAGATTCAAGGAATTAGGGCTCAATTCAACTTATACTCAAAAATCGATAGAATTTAGATATAGGGTGCGTGGACGAACTCAATCCAATGCTATGATTTGTCTTATATACTCGGAAGATTAAGGTTACAATCGCGATTCGAAGGCCTCAATGAAAGCCCTTGAAACCCTAGCTTTTCTCCTCTTCAATCTTGCTCTCAATAATTCTAAGTGTTAAAGAGATTATATGTGTATTGGATACTGATAAGGGGCTTAAATAAGTCCCAAAAAGGTCAGAATTTTAATTATAAAAGGGTGGAAAAAGATGAAAACACCCCTCTTTAAAACTGCCCAACTGATCTACGAGACCATCTACGGTTTATGGTTTGATCTATGGACCGTAGATCTCATCCGTGGAATTGATATTGAATTTTTAAGGCTCAAAAGTCCACTTACGAGTCCAAACGATGGCCCGTAGTAGTACTTACCGCCCGTTGGTTGGATCTTTAGGTTTGGGTCCCAAAAGTTGAGTCACAGTACTCTACCGACGACTTGCCAGGACGGGTCATCGTTCAACCTACGGCCCGTCGGTTGGAGTCGTCGTTCACAAACTTAGAAAACTCTGATATGACAGTCTCCGGTAAAACGGTCATAACATTTTACTTTGAGCTCAAAAAAGGGCAAACTTGGTGGCGTTGGAAAGAGGATTGAAAGTCCTTTAATTTGATAGATAATGGGCCACCTAATTCTTTATGAGCTGAGAGATGTGGTCATTTGAAGTTGACCTAAGTAGAATCTTATTTCAAAACTTAATCAATAATGAAGTTTTCAACTCAACTTTGTGCTAGGGGGTTCTTGTGACCTTAAGTCATATCCAAAATCATTCCCACACTAAAGAATTAACCTTAACACCTAAGAACAACTAAGAATCACTCGGTATGACCTTATACGCAAAATTCAAGAATGGTTTGGGTCTTAACTTAGAAATTTCTGGGATGTTACAGTTATGGATCTAGGTGCAAACATTAACCTAATGCCAACTTCTCTGTACAAGAAATTGGGGTTGGGTAGCCCTAAATCTACCACCATTATCCTACAATTGGCAGATCGATCAATAGCTAGGCCGGAGGGTGTTGTGGAAGATGTGTTGGTCCAAGTGGGATCATTGATATTTCCACTGGATTTTGTCATGTTGAATTTTGAGCTAGACCCTAAGGTGCACTTCATCCTTGGGAGACCCTTTTTGGCCACTGGGCATGCTATGATAGATGTAGTCGCAGGTCAATTAAAAATGAAGGCTCATGATAAAGTTGAGGTATTTGATATGTACTAGGCATTGAAATTGTCGGTTGTGTATGAAGAGTTGTTGGCTATAACGGTGATAAATCTTGCTGCAGAAGCTCATTACATCACATCTAGAGATCCATTAGATCGAGTGTTGATGGGCCATGAATTCTATGGTGATGCTGAGGCACATAAAATAGTACAATTTTTCGATGTGTCTAGTGTAGGAATATCAAAAGATAGCTGAGAACCTTTGAATAGGGTGTTGGGTCCTCCACCCAAGCCATCAATTGAAGTAGCACCCAAGCAAGAGCTAAAAGCACTTTCATCACATTTGAGGTATGCATTTTTGGGACATGATAACACTTTACCTGTAATTCTTTCCACAGACTTGTCTGAAGTGCAGGTCGAGTCGGCGTTGACTATTCTAAAAAAGAGCAAGGAGCCATTGGATGGCAGATGTCTGATATATATGGGATCATCCTGGCACTTTGCATGCACAAGATATATATGGAAAAAGGCCACAAACAAGGTGCACAACATCAGCGTCACCTGTACCCCCTCATGAAAGAGGAGTGCACAAAGAGGTAATCAAGTGGTTATATGCAGGGATAGTGTATCCAATATCAAATAGCAATTGGGTAAGTCTAGTGCAATGTGTACCGAAGAAAGGCGGCATGACTATGGTAATAAATGACAAAAATGAACTGATCCCCACTAGGACAGTCACTGGATGTAGAATCTGCATAGATTATCATAAACTGAATAAGGCTACTAGAAAAGATCATTACCTAGTCCCATTTATTGACCATATTTTGGATAGTTAGCTGGACAAGAATATTATTGTTTTTTGGATGGTTACTCAGGATATAACCAAATTGTGATTGCACCAAAGGACCGAGAAAAGACCACCTTTACTTGTCTATATGGAACATATGCTTTCAAGCGTATGCCTTTTTCACTTTGTAATGCACCTACTACTTTTCAGATGTAACACCTCGGATTCGAAAGGAAGGAAATTTCTGATTTTCAGGTCTGGTGCCTGTACTGAGGGAAGCCACCTATGGAACGTAGGTTTACTTATGAGTCGTAGGTGGGAACCGTAGATGGCAAGGTAAAAATCTTTAAAATGTCAAGTTTTAGGATCCCATCGACGGTTCTCCAGGACAGCCCATCATTTCATGTACGAGTTGTAAGTAGGTCTCGTAGGCCCCCCAGACTTAGTGAAATTTTGAGGGTTTAAGGGTGGACTGAGGGTTGCCATGTACGGCCCGTCAATGGACCTACGAACTGTACATGGGGTCCCATTGTTTGAAGGTTCAAAATAATAGTTTCTGAATCTTTCTAACCTACGGATCGTAGGTCGGGATCCGACAGTTATTTTTAAGGGCTTTTTGGTCTTTTTCCTAATTAACCTATTCCTAATCTAGGTCAGTTAAACTCTAATCCTAGGCCCTATATAAGTCCTCTAAGTCTAATTCTACCCTTCTCTAATCATTTCCAACTCCCTCCAAAAATATTTCCCCAAATATTTCTCTCTCTAGGAGATTGAAGAAGAAGAAGAAGGTCCTAGGATTTTCATTCAAGTATCCTAGATTCACCATTGATTTCGAGATTTTGGAAACAGGGTATGATAGTCTTCAACTATGGAGCCCTTTCCTCCATAGGGTTCCTAAATTCTCCAATTTTCAAGTTAGAAATCTCCAATTGAAGTTAGGGTATTCTTCCATGTTATGGGTTCCCTTCAATGTTGATATAATTGATTGTTTTATGAACTATTATGAATGAATTGAGATAATTCCATGTGCTTTAAGATGAATCCCATGAACCCATGCATCACCCATGTTTTCTAAGCTATGATGATATAATGTGGGTTTGAACTATGAAAGATGAGTTTATGAAGATATGCATGTTCTTTATGAAAGTGATGAAAATGATTTATGATTGCTTTGAGAGTAAAGTATAACTGTTGTTGTTGTTGTGAAAGGGTTTTCTCACATAAGGATTCTTAGAGTTGAAAGGTTTTCTCAACTAAACTATGAATCAAGACTAAGGGGCTATTCTAAATGATGTAAGCTTGGACTAGTCCATGGAAGATGAAATGTCAATAATAATGAACTTTAGCTTGGGTTGGTAACTCTAGTTGTACCTTTCCATGGATAATAAGAAGAATAAGAATTATGACTATTCTGTGGGATTTATGCTTAGCACCGAGAGGATATTAAGATAGAAGCTCTCCCGTAGCTTGAGGTTGGGTTTCTAGCAGCAATCTCCTTATCCCATACCTATGTGCCACCATAGAATGATTGTCTTAGATAGACATTAGCTAGTGGATCCACGTAAGCAAGAAGTTCATGGTCTTACCTTGACAAGTAGGATACCCCTTTTCGGTGTGGGGCAGACACTAGATTCCATGTTATAGCTCACATGGTCTCTTGTCTGTTAAGGCTACTTCCCACAATAATGATGAACTAAGGTTACTTCAAGAAGTATCTCACAAGTGTTCAAAGATGAGTTTTACTTGCATTGACCATGATTACGATGATGTTTTCTAACCTCTTATTTTATGGTTTTAACTTGGTTCTTGCATGATATGAAATGTCCCTTTTAGCATGATTTTATAACTCTATGCATTGGTATCATACTTGGTACATTTTTGTACTAACGCATACTCTTGCCTACATTGTTTCACTAATGTAAAGCGTGACAACTCCTCTCCATCCACCCATAGTATACCTTGAAGATTGGTGAGTCCTCATGTTGCGAGGATCAAACTTTATTGCTGAATGTTTTTACTTCCTTTCAGTATTGTATGTGATGTACGGGTTACGTCCCGATCACTCTTGATGTACTAGATGGCTTTGAGACTATGTTAGACTTTCACTACATTTGATAAACTCTTATGATTTGAAATGTCTTTTTAAATCTCTTGATTTTCTATTATCTTATATGATGTATGCTAAGTGGCTTTTATAGGGCCTCTCGGGGTCTTATACGCCATGTCAAGTCTAGGATCTACTTTGGGTCATGAAAAACTTGGCATTGAGAGCACAAGGTTTAGAAAGGTCCTAAGATGTCTCATAAGCCACGTCGAGTAGAGTCTTGTTGATGAGTGTGAAGCACGCCACATTTATGAATGAGAGGCTATAAGAAGTTTAGGAAATTTCACTTCTTTCATTACTCTAAGTCATGCAATAGAGTGTAACTCTATATGTCCTTTCTCTTAATCCCTATCTGATGCTCTTCAGGATATGGCCCCTCAAAGAGAATACCTTAGTAGGAATGCAAACGAGAATGTGGAATAAGAAGCTCCTCAAGTTTCGGCCGACCCTTTAGCTGAGCAAGTAACCAATGCGAAGTTTAGGGCTGATTTTCAAGTGTTGGCTCAAGCCAATAGGGAGGTTGTGGCCCCCATGAACCCAAATGTGGGTACGGTGGCATCTAGAGTGAGGGACTTTACTAGAATGAATCTTCCAGAGTTTCATGGCTCTAAGTTTGAGGAAGATCCTCAAGAGTTCATTGATGAGGTGTACAAGGTGCTAATGATCATGAGTGTGATGCTGGTGGAAAAGGTGGAGTTGGCCGCTTATCAACTTAAGGGTGTTGCTCAAGTGTGGTTTGAACAATGGAAGAGTGAGAGGGCGGTTGATACGGGCCTTCTTGATTGGGAAAAGTTTAAGGTTGCTTTCCTTGATAGGTTCTTTTCCCTTGAGATGAGGGAGACAAAGGTACTTGAATTCATCAACCTTCGTCAAGGAATCATGAGTGTGAAGGAGTATGCTTTGAAGTTTATGCAGTTGTCTAGATATGCTCCTACTATGATTGTCGATCCTAGGGCAAGGATGAGTAAGTTCATTTCAGGGGTGTCCGAAATAGTGGTCAAAAAGTGTCGTATCGTCATGCTTATCAATGATATGGACATTTCTCGCCTAATGGTGCATGCTCAACATATAGAAGAGGAGAAGCTTAAGGCAAAGCCTAGGGAGGCAAAGAGGGCTAAGACTGATGATGGTGACTTCTCACATTCAAGGTCCAATGGACACGGTAATTCTAGGTTTCGACCAAAGTTTTCCGGTCAAGGTTCCTCCAATGCTCCTCCTAAGTTCAACAAAAATAGGGTGTCTAACCCTAAACCTCAATGAGGAAATGGTAGTGGATCTTCATTGTCTACTTGTGCTAAGTGTGGAAGGAAGCATGACGGTAAATGCTTAGCTGGTATGGATGGTTTCTATGGTTATGGTAAGAGTGGCCATAAGATAAGGGATTGTCCAACACTTACGGCTAAGGGAAGAGAAGGTAAGAAAGCTCCGCCTAGTGGTTTGGATTCAAGTGCTCCAAAGCAAAACCAATTTTATCCACTTCAGACTCTTCATGAGCAAGAGGGTTCTCCCGATGTGGTTATCAGTATGTTGAAAGTCTTTCATTTTGATGTTTATGCTTTGATTGACCCCGGTGCTACTTTATCTTTTGTGACGCCATATGTGGCCATGAGGTTTGATGTTCTTCCAGATGTGTTGTTAGATCCTTTTTCCGTCTCCACTCCTATTGGTGAATCTATTGTGGCTAAGAGAGTCTATAGAGATTGTCCCATCTCCGTACCTCATAGAGTCACTCATGTTAATCTTGTAGAGTTTGATATGTTAGATTTTGATGTTATTCTTGGGATGAATTGACTTCACTCTTGCTATGCTTATATTGATTGTAGATTCCGAGTGGTCAAGTTTCAGTTTCCAAATGAGCCTATCCCAAAGTGGAAAGGGGGAAATTGTATGCCTAAGGGTCAGTTTGTTTTTTGTCTTAAAGCTAGAAAGATGATCTCTATGGGTTGCATATACCATCTAGTCAGGGTGAGGGATATGGATTTCGAAACCCCTACCTTTGAGTCAGTCCCCGTTGATAATGAGTTTTCAGAAGTGTTTCCCGATGATTTATCCAGTGTTCCTCTCGAAAGGGAAATAGACTTCGATATTGACTTTCTCCCAAATACGCAACTTGCCTCTATTCTTCCTTACCGAATAGCTCCAGCAGAACTTAAGGAATTAAAGGAGCAATTAAAGGACTTACTAGATAAGGGCTTCATCCGATCGAGTATCTCTCCATGGGGTGCTCCGGTTTTATTTGTTCGAAAGAAGGATGGTTCGCTTCACATGTGCATTGATTATCGGCAATTGAATAAGGTTACTATTAAGAATAAGTATCCTCTTCCAAGGACAGATGATTTGTTTGACCAACTTCAAGGAGCGAGTTACTTTTCCAAGATTGACCTTCGATCGGGCTATCACCAATTAAGGGTGAAGGAAGATGACATTTCGAAGACAGGTTTTCAGACTAGATATGGTCATTACGAATTCTTAGTAATGTCATTTGGTTTGACAAATGCTCCGGCTGTATTTATGAATTTGATGAATAGGGTGTTTAGACAATACCTAGATATGTTTGTAATTGTGTTCATCGAGGATATTTTGATTTACTCAAGGAGTGAAGATGAGCATACCAATCAATTAAGAATTGCGTTGGAAGTTCTCAAGGACCAACAACTCTTTGCGAAGTCTAGTAAATGCGAGTTTTGATTGAGGTACGTGGCTTTTCTTGGTCACATTATTTTCGGTAAGGGTATTGAGGTAGATCCTAAGAAGACAGATGTGGGTAAGAGTTGGCCTAGACCTCTATCCCCTTCAGATGTTTGAAGTTTCTTGGGTTTGGCTGGTTAGTATAGGAGGTTTACTGAGGGATTCTCTTCGATTGCCTCTCTATTGACGGCATTGACCCAAAAGAAAGTGATGTTTTTATGGTCTGAAGCATGTGAGAAGCGCTTCCAAGAATTGAAAGATAGGCTTACCTCTGCCCTGATATTGACTCTACCGGAAGGATCCGATGGATTTGTGGTTTATGCGATGCCTCAAGAATTGGGTTGGGATGTGTTCTTATGCAAAATGGGAAGGTTATTGCTTACACTTCAAGGCAACTTAAGGTTCATGAAAAGAACTATCCTACCTATGACCTAGAACTAGCGGCGGTTGTGTTTGCTTTAAAGTTTTGAGGCACTACTTATGTGGTGTTCCTGTGGATGTCTTTACCAATCACAAGAGTTTGCAATATGTATTCAAGCAAAAGGATCTGAATCTTTGCCAAAGGATGTGGCTTTTGTTGCTAAAGCACTATGACATGAGTGTCCTCTATCACCCCGACAAAGCAAATGTGGTGGCGGACGCCCTCAGTCGGTTATCCATGGTTAGCATTGCTCATGTTGAGGATGGTAAGAAAGAATTGGTCTGAGATGTTCATAGATTAACTCGATTGGGCGTTCGGTTGATTGATTCCAATGAAGGAGGCGTGGTTGTTCATAATGGTTCAGAATCGTCTTTTGTATCGAATGCAAAAGAAAAGTAAGGTCTTGATCCAATCTTGATGGAATTGAAGGAAGCGGTGCTTAGAAAGTCCGTTGAGGCGTTTTCCCAAGGGGGATAAGGTGTACTTAAATATCAAGGATATTTTGTGTTCCGAATGTTAATAACTTTAGGGAGAAGATTTTATCGGAAGCCCATAGTTCCCGATATTCCATTCACCCGGGAGCCACCAAGATGTACCGTGACTTGCGGGAGGTCTATTGGTGGAATGGGATGAAGAAGGATATTGCGAAATTTGTGGCTAAGAGTCCTAATTGTCAACAAGTGAAAGTTGAGCACCAAAAGTTGGGAGGTTTGTCCCAAGATATTAGTATTCCTACTTGGAAGTGGGAAGATCATTGTTGGTTTATCATGCACCCGACGACAATATGACTTGATATGGGTTATTGTGGACCGTATGACGAAATCAGCTCATTTCATTCCCGTCAAGGTTTCTTAGTCGACGGAAGACTATGCTAAGTTGTACCTAAGGGAGATGGTTAGGTTGCATGGAGTGCCCCTATCAATCATATCCGATCGTGGCACACAATTCACTTCTCAATTTTAAAAATCTTTCAAAAAAGGCCTTGGTACTCGTGTTAAGCTTAGTACGGCCTTTCATTCTCAAACCGATGGGCAAGCAGAGCGTACTATCTCAACTTTAGAAGATATGTTGAGAGCTTGTGTGATTGATTTCTAGGGTAATTGGGATGATCATTTTCCTTTGATTGAGTTTTCTTATAACAATAGCTATCATTCGAGTATTGGTATGGCTCCATTTGAGGCTCTTTATGGTAGGAGGTGTAGATCTCCTATAGGTTGGTTTGAAGTTGGCGAAGTTGCTCTGATAGGTCTCGAATTGGTTCGTGAGGCTATGGTTGAAAATAGCTCAAAGTCAACAAAAATCCTATGCCGATGTTAGAAGAAGAGATATAGAATTTGACGTTGATGATTGGGTCTACTTGAAAGTCTCACCCATAAAGGGTGTGAAGAGTTTTGGAAATAAAGGGAAGCTTAGTCCCCGTTATGTGGGCCCATATAAGATTTTGAGGTGAATTGGCAAGGTTGCTTATGAACTTGACTTGCCTAATGATTTAGCATCGATTCATCCAGTTTTCCATGTCTCCTTATTGAAGAAATGTGTTGGAGATCTGACATCTATAGTGCCATTGGAGAGTCTTGGTGTGAAGGAGAGTATTTCTTATGAAGAGGTTCCGGTTGAGATTTTAGGCCGGTAAGTTCGGAAGTTATATAAGATTTTGAGGCGAATTGGCAAGGTTGCTTATGAACTTGACTTGCCTAATGATTTAGCATCGATTCATCCAGTTTTCCATGTCTCCTTATTGAAGAAATGTGTTGGAGATCTGACATCTATAGTGCCATTGGAGAGTCTTGGTGTGAAGGAGAGTATTTCTTATGAAGAGGTTCCGATTGAGATTTTAAGTTCGGAAGTTGAGAAATAAAGAAGTTGCTTCCGTTAAGGTCTTTTGGAGGAATCAGTTAGTTGAGGGTGTTACTTGGGAGGCCGAGGCCGATATGATGTCCCGTTATCCTCATATCTTTCCCTCCACTCCTACTCTAGCTTGAGGTATTTAGTTCCTCATGGTTCACACTTTTGATCTCATGTGTCTTAGATATTCCCATGATTCTTCATTTATGCATGTTCATGAAAAAACTTGAATTTGAAAAAATGAGTTAACTTGATTGATTTATTCATGTTTATGTGCATTTGAGTATATGTTGCATATAGACCTTATGATATGATGTTTTGGACATGCTTTAGCTCGGAGTTGATATTTTCTCCTCGGATATGTGCATTTATGTGATTGCATTCATGTTTGGATGTTAGGTTTAGTTCCTATCCTCCTTATAATGTCTTGATTCTCATTTGAGAATGAATGCTCCCAAGAGGGAGATTTTGTAACACCTCGGATTCGAAAGGAAAGAAATATTTGATTTTCAGGTCTGGTGCTAGTACTAACGGAAGCCACCTACGGACCGTAGGTTGACTTACGACTCATAGGTGGGAACCGTAGATGGCAAGGTAAAAATCTTTAAAATGTCAAGTTTCAGGATCCCATCAACAATTTGCCAGGATGGCCCGTCTATTCATGTACGAGTCATAAGTAGGTCTCGTAGGTCCCCCAAACTTAGTGAAATTTTGAGGGTTTAAGGGTGAACTGACGGTTGCCATGTACGGTCCGTCAATGGACCTACAAACCATACATGGGTCCTGTCGTTTGAAGGTCCAAAATAATAGTTCTTGAATCTTTCTATGGTTGGATAAGACGGTTCGTATTACGGACCGTAGGTCGGGATCCAATAGTTATTTTTAAGGGCTTTTTGGTCTTTCCCTAATTAACCTATTCATAATCTAGGTCAGTATAGGTCTAATCCTAAGCCCTATAGAAGTCCTCTAAGCCTAATTCTGCCCTTCTTTAATCACTTCCAACTCCCTCCAAAAATCCCTTCCCAAATATGTCTCTCTCTAGGAGATTGAAGAAAAAGAAGAAGGTCCTAGGGTTTTCATTCAAGTATCCTAGATTCACCATTGATTTCAAGATTTTGGAAACAGGGTATGATAGTCTTCACCTATGGAGCCCTTTCCTCCATAGGGTTCCTAAATTCTCCAATTTTCAAGTAAGAAATCTCCAATTGAAGTTAGGGTTTTCTTCCATGTTATGGGTTCCCTTCAACGTTGATATAATTGATTGTTTTATGAACTATTATGCATGAATTGAAAAAATTCCATGTATTTTAAGATGAATCCCCATGAACCCATGCATCACCCATGTTTTCTAAGCTATGATGATTTAATGCGGGTTTGAACTATGAAAGATTAGTTTATGAAGATATGCATGTTCTTTATGAAAGTGATGAAAATGATTTAAGATTTCTTTGAGAGTAAAGCATAAATGTTGTTGTTGTTTTGAAAGGGTTTTCTCACATACGGATTCTTAGAGTTGAAATGTTTTCTCAACTAAACTTTTAATCAAGACTAAGGAGCTATTCTAAATGACGTAAGCTTGGACTAGTCCATGGAAGATGAAACGTCAATACTAATGAACTTTTGCTTGGATTGGTAACTCTAGTTGTACATTTCCATGGATAATAAGAAGAATAAGAATTATGACTATTCTGTGGGATTTATGCTTAGCACCGAGAGGATATTGATTTAGAAGCTCTCCCGTAGCTTGAGGCCAGGTTTCTAGTAGCAATCTCCTTATACCATACCTATGTGCCAACATAGGATGATTGTCTTAGATAGACACTAGCTAGTGGATCCACATAAGCTAGAAGTTCATGGTCTTACCTTGGCAAGTAGGATACCCCTTTTCAGTGTGGGGCAGACACCGGATTCCATGTTATAGCTCACATGGTCTCTATGTCGATTAAGGCTAGTTCCCACAATAATGATGAACTAAGGTTACTTCAAGAAGTATCTCACAAGTGTTCAAATATGAGTTTTACTTGCATTGACCATGATTACGATGATGTTTTCTAACCTCTTATTTTATGGTTTTAACTTGGTTTTTGTATGACATGAAATGTCCCTTTTAGCAAGATTTTATAACTCTATGCATTGGTATCATACTTGGTACATTTTTGTACTAACGCATACTCTTGCCTACATTGTTTCACTAATGTAGGGCGTGACAACTCCTCTCCATCCACCCGTGGCCTGAGATTGCCTTAGTAGACCTTGAAGATTGGTGAGTCCTCATGTTTCGAGGACCGAACTTTATATCTTATTATCTTTACTTCCTTTCAGTATTGTATGTGATGTACGAGTTACGTCTCGATCACTCTTGATGTACTAGATGTCTTTGAGACTATGTTACACTTCCGCTACATTTGATAAACTCTTATGATTGGAAATTTGTCTTTTAAAATCTCTTGATTTTCTATTATCTTGTATGATGTATGCTAAGTAACTTGTATAGGGCCTCTCGGGGTCTGACACGCCATGTCATGTCTAGGGTCTACTTTGGATCGTTACACCAGCGATGTATCACGATATGGTGGAAGATTTTGTGGAAGTATTCATGGACGACTTCTCAGTGTTCGGTGAATCTTTTGATCTATCTTTACACAATGTTGAAAGAGTCCTTACTCGATGTGAAGAAACAAATCTTGTGTTGAATTGGAAAAAGTGTCATTACCTAGTTCGAGAAGGCATAGTGTTGGGGCATAAAGTTTCAAAGAATGGACTTGAGGTTGTTAAAGATAAGGTGGAGGTAACTAAAAAGTTGCCACCACTAATATCTGTGAAAGGAGTCAGAAGTTTGTTAGGACATGTTGGTTTCTATAGCAGATTCATCAAGGATTAGTCTAAGACTGCTAGACCTATGTGTAGTCTATGGGAGAAGGTGGTGAAAATCATATTTGATGAGAACTGTGTTACAGCCTTTGAATTGTTGAAGAAGAATCTCATTGAAGCTCCTATCCTAATTGCTCCTACTTGGGAGTTACCTTTTGAGCTTATGTGCGATGCAAGTGATATAGCATTGGGTGCGGTGCTGGGCCAGAGAAAAAAGAAGGTGTTTCACTCTACTTACAATTCTTGCAAGACCCTCAACTCGGCACAGGCGAATTACACAGTAACTAAGAAAGAGATGCTTGCTTTAGTATTTGTCTTCGATAAGTTCAGATCATAATTGGTAGGTACTAAGGTTATTGTTTAAACTGACCATGCTGCCAACAGGTGCCTTTTTAATAAGAAGAATGTTAAGCCCAGGCTTATCAGATGGATTCTGCTACTCCAGGAATTCGATCTGGAAATCAACGATAGGAAGGGCATGGAGAATCAAATCGCTGATCACTTGTCAATATTGAAGGATTCATCACATGTGCAAAACGAAGGGCATATTATTGAGAAGTTTCCTGATGAGCCATTGTTAGCTTTGGATATCGCTCAAGTGCCTTGGTATACGGATATTGTGAACCTTTTTTGTAAGTGGATTATTCCCACTTGGTGTACCTACGCACTAAAAGCAAAGGTTGAGCCATGATGTTATGTTCTACAATGGGATGAGTCATTCTTATTTAAGCAGGGGCCAGATCAAGTGGTAAGAAGATGTATATCTGAGAATGAAATGAGGCAAGTGTTGGAGAGTTGTCATTCTTCACCATATGGAGACCACCATAGAGGGGAGCGTACAGCACATAAGGTATTGTAGTTGGGATTCTTTAAGCCGACTTTGTTCAAAGATGTTGTAATTTTTTGTGAAGTGTTGTGATCAGTTTCAAAGAATGGGAACCATTTCTAGACGACATGAGATGCCATTGAGTAATATTCTTGAGGTTGATATATTTGATGTATGGGGAATAGCTTTCATGGGTCCCTTTCCCACCTCCAATGGGAATCAATCCATTCTGGTGGAAGTGGACTATGTGTCAAAGTGGGTCGAGGCTGTCGCTTTACCCACTAATGATGCAAAAGTTGAGGTGAAGTTCATCAAGGAGCACATTGTCACGCCTCGAGGCTACCCCCTAGGCGCAACACGTTGCTTAGTGTCACGAGTGACCCAAGCTAACCCATGGCATGGCATATCTACAAAAACTCAATTAAAACAACACTATGCGAAAGCTAAAATTAGTTTAATGTCTTGATCTGGGAAAAATCCCAACATGTCTGAATGCATATATATATAATATTCGAAGAGTTTAGTGATGACTAAAAACAACACCAATGACTCAAGCTGAATCTATTCTACGTCTAAAAGCCTCAAACTGACTTGAGGTACTGGGACATGCCCCCAGCTAACTCTAAGAAGACTGAAACTGAAAGTAAAGAGTGAAAAGTAAAGCATGTCTACTATTCTCGAACTATGACGACTCACCACTGAAGCTGCTGAGTATGGACTAGAAGTCGAGCTAAGCGCGGTCTCGATGCTGAGCGCCAGAACCTACATCATGAAATGATGTAGCGCAAAAGTATGCATCAGTACTTTGAATGTAGAGAGCATGCATGATATAGACACTAAACTGAACAATATAGACTGAACGATATAAACTAAGCAATATAATTGAACATGGAAAACGGGTTGTACTGAAGTATAACTGAAAACTGAGCTAGATGCAATGACCAAATACTAATCATTAAGATAACATGCTGAACTGTATACTGAAGTAAATACTGATAATATGGTCAATTCACTAAGAGTATGACTGTGGGCGCTACTGTTAACCGACATAAACCACGTGAGTTAAACGTGGAGTCCGATGTATACACCCCATCGAGAGGACCCAATATACTTGCCAGGGTATAAAGGCATGACTGTGGCGTGATCACTAAAACTGATGCCCAACAGAGGGGACTTTTGAACCTACGTTGGCACGTAGTTCTGAGACTTTGTGGGTACGCTGAACCCGTCCAACTCGGTGCTAAGTCTAAACCAACTGAATATGCAAAGCTAAAATGCAACTGATATACTGAGTAGCTCAAAATACTGACGTGCTATCTGGGAATGCACATAAACATACTAAAAGATATGGCATTCAAATACTGGAGCATAATTTTTTGACTGATCTGTCTAGCAAGTATAATTCATGAGATGCTGATAATTAATACAAGCTAGGGTTCTGAATTCTATACATGGGACTATGTAAATTTTCCAAGAAAGCATGGTATTTAGATCATGGAAACTATAGCAGCTAAAATCACAATGAATAGCCAAGATTATGGAAATCCTAGGTCTGAATAATTTATGAGAAATTGAAGAACTTGCTGAATTCTAGGGACCTAATGGGTGAAAGGAACCCACTAGTGAAATCCCATATACTTGGTGACGAAAAGTACGGAGAAATCCTTTGGATTTTGGGGCTGAACTTGAAGAACACCTCTGCTTATTTTTGGGAGAAAAGTGTCGCTTCTTTCTTCTCTTTTCTTTCTAAGTTGGATGATTTTTGAGAATGAGGGTTCTAGGTGGTTTCTGACTAGGTTATTAGGCTTAAACTGAGTAAAACGACGTAGTTTAGGCATCAAACGATGTAGTTTAAGTGCCCAACGCATAGGGGAAAAGACCAATATGACCCTGACTTAAAGCTGCCGAAATTACTTCAAGACAGGCTCCACGAGTCGTACAATGCTTCACGGCTCGTACAGTGGGTTGTGAAGATTTCTCAGCCTGACAGTGCTCCACTAAAATGGGCATACCGTTTTACTCCAAACTTCAAATGGAGTAAACTTGGTGGCGTTGGAAAGAGAACGCAAAAACCTTTAATTTGATAAGTGATGGGCCACCTAATTAATTTTGTGCTAAAAGATATGATCGTTTGAAGTTGATCCTAAACTCAAAATCTTATGGATGACATTGTACGAACCACTATACGAGTCGTACAATGCACCACGGGCCGTTTAGTGGCTCATGGTGAGGGACTTCACCTTGGCTGCCTTGGGTAGTCCTTCACAATTCCCTATACGAGTTGTGGTCCCCTCCACGAGCCGTCTAAGGTCTCGTGAAGGGTCCATGGTCCATTTTGGGTTCGTGGACCTTTCCCATTTCCCCTTTTTAGCCTTTTTCAAATCTGAGATGTTAAAATATCTCCCCCTTGGGATCATTCATCCTCGAATGAAGACTAAGCAAGCTAAATTTTGACGGAAAGAGTTGCAATCCCTACCAACGGAGTACTAGAAACTAATATCAAACTGTACTGAGTTTCACAAACATGCAAATATGCTGAAATGCATGGATAAATGAGGGAACAAGATACTTAGACTGCGTTACACAAGAGTAAACTGAGAGGCTGGAGAGGAACTATTACCTCAAGCAAAAACTGAATCGGAGAGAAAAAGATGGGGATACTTGGCTGATCTGAGGCCAAAAATATATTTTCTTATCATTAATTGCCTCATATTTATTATTTATATTTGTCTTTTTTGAGCAGGAATTTTATGGATTATGCTAAATAGTGTATTTTATTTGTAGGATTAAATTGGTACAAAGTTGAAGAGGTTTGGAGCTAAAATGAATTAATTATGAAAGATTGAAGAAGGAAAATCAAGCAGGCAGCTTAATGGATTAAATTCAATATAATAATATAATATATATAAGACGTGCATACTGCATATTGCAAATTGGAATGGCGAAATTGGCAGAAGGGAAGGCAACAAGAGTTTGAGGCGGTGCACTTCACGTAGGAATCCAATTCCGTTTTGGTTTTGGGTTCCTAATTTGTTTTGGACTCAGTTATTTTATTTAGGGTTTTCTATATCTATAAATAGTCCATAGAAATAATTATTTCAAGGAGGAGAGACTTTTGAAGGAAAAACACTTTTTAAGGAAGATATTGTGTAAGGAAAAATTGTCAATACTTTTTAGGGTTCTTTTCTTCTTCTTTTTCTTAGGTATTAGTAGCTAAAGACCCTTGTTCTGGGGCTGCGGCCATGGGTAATTGTTGAACATCGATTGTTTTGAATTAATGTTGGTCATCATTTAAATTATTTTTGTATTCTTGTTTTAGTATTTCATGCTTGATCACCATAGAAATAAATCTATTGTCTATTCTTGGACTCGAGAGATAAAGAGGTAGATAGACCAAAGAATGCAAAGAGCTTGTTCTAACTTTGTTTAGATTCGTGTTCAGGAGTGACGACCGGACGAACACCTCGCTTGGTTACGAAACAGGATGACATATAAATGCTCGCCAATTAGGACTGCCTATCCCCGCTCAACGATGTAGTTAGACAGCTAGTTGGAGTAGGCGATTAGAGGTCGAGAGATCATGATCATAAAATCAACCCTGTAAATCAGTAATTTGATAACCTTAGTTAATTCATTGCATGAGATGCGATACATGAAACCCTATGCATGCTGCAGCCCTGGAATTGTCCCAATCACTGTAAGTTAATCTTAATATTTAATTCTTGCATTCTTTTATTTCTTTTGACACTCTTAAATAAATAATTAGACTAGTATAATTTAGTAAATAGTTAATTGACAGGTCTCTGTGGGTTCGATATTCCGGTTCTTAAAGAGCCACTTATTACTTCTGCGACCACGTACACTTGCGTGTGCAATTGGAAGCAACTTCATAGTTGTTTCTACTTCCCAAGTAGCTCCCTCTACGAACTGATTCCTCCACAAAACCTTTACTGAAGCGACTTCCTTATTTCTCAACCTACGAACCAGACAGTCAAGAATCTCAACTGAAATCTCCTCATAGGTGAGGCTATCCTTCGCAGCCACACTCTCTAAAGGTACTATCGATGTCGGATCACCCACACACTTCTTCAACAAGGAAATGTGAAAGACTGGATGAACCGCCGCTAGTTCTGCTGGCAACTCTAACTCATAAGTGACATTCAAGATTCTGTAAGGACCTACATACCTGGGACTGAGATTTCCTTTCTTGCCAAAACTCATCACCCCCTTCATGGGTGACACTTTCAGGAAAACCCAATCATCGATTTCAAACTCTAAGTCCCTTCTCCTCACATCTGCATAGGACTTTTGATGACTTTGAGCTATCTTTAGTCTATCTCTGATGAGCTGAACTTTCTCCATATCCTCATGAACTGAATCTGGCCCAACCAAGGCTGCATCACCTACTTCGAACCAACCAACTGGAGACCGGCATCTACGCCCATACAGTGCCTCATAAGGGGCCATCTGAATACTTGAATGAAAACTGTTATTATAGGCGAACTCTATGAGAGGTAAGTGATCATCCCAACTACCTTTGAAATCGATCACGCAAGATCTCAACATGTCCTCTAAGGTCTGAATGGTACGCTCTACGTGACCATCCATTTGTGGATGAAATGTTGTACTGAGATTTACCTGAGAACCAAGACCTTTCTGAAATGATCTCCAGAAATGAGAGGTAAACTGAGGACCTCTATCTGAAATGATAGACAAAGGAACACCATGCAACCTGACTATTTCGTTGATGTAGAGTCTGGCGTAGTTTTCCATTGAATCTGTAGTCTTGAATGCCAAGAAGTGAGCTGACTTAGTGACTCTGTCCACTATCACCCAAATGGAGTCATGATGTCTGCGAGTACGAGGTAAACCGATAATGAAATACATGTTTACTACTTCCCACTTCCAAGTAGGAAATCTAATCTCCTGAGTCACACCTCCTGGCTTTTGGTGTTCTACTTTAACTTGCTGATAGTTAGAACACTTAGCCACAAAATCTGCGATATCCCTCTTCATGTCGTTCCACCAATAGACTTATCGTAGATCACAGTACATCTTAGTGGCACCTGGATGAATAGAATATCTAGAATTATGGGCTTCTGTAAGGATCTGTTGTCTCAACTCACCCACATTAGGAACACATAAGCGACCCTAGTAACGAAGCACACCATCTCCCCCTTGGGAGAAAACCTCAACTCTCTGCTGATGAACTGCACCTTTCAATTGAAGCAATATAGGATCACTATCTTGTTTCTCCTTAACCTCCGCTACTAATGAAGATTTTGATCCATTCTCCACTATCACACCACCATCTATCGTGTCCATAAGGCAAACTCCTAAGCGAGCAAGCCGGTGAACATCTCGGGCTAATTCTTTCTTCTCTTCCTCAACATGTGCCACACTACCCATGGATAGTCTGCTGAGGGCATCAGCCACTACATTGGCCTTACCTGGATAGTAGAACACATTCATGTCATAGTCTTTGAGGAATTCGAGTCATCTCCTCTGACGAAGATTCAACTCTTTCAGGGTGAACACATACTGAAAGCTCTTATGATCTGTGAACACATCAACATGAACATCATACAAGTAGTGTCTCCAAATCTTTAGGGCGAAAACTATGGCTGCAAGCTCGAGGTCATGAATCGGGTAGTTCTTCTCATGGACCTTAAGTTGTCTGGAAGCATAAGCTATGACCTTACCCTGCTGCATCAACACGCAACCTAGGCCAACCCTGGATGCATCACAATAAACCACATGACCATCTGAACCCTCTGGTAGAGTCAAGACATGAGCTGTAGTCAACCTGGTTTTCAATTCTAAGAAGCTTTTCTCACACTCGTCTGACCACTGAAACTTGACCTTTTTCTGAGTTAACTTGGTCAATGGGGCATCTATGAATGAAAATCCTTCAACAAACCTCTGGTAGTAACCGGCCAAACCCAAGAAACTTCTGATATCAATTGGAGAGGTGGGTCTGGGCCAGTGCTTTACTGCCTCAATTTTTTGAGAATCCACTCGGATCCCTTCGCTGGATACCACATGACCAAGGAAAGCGACCGACTGTAACCAGAATTCACATTTGCTGAACTTAGCGAATAGCTGGCGATCTTTGATGGTTTGCATAACCACTCTTAGATGAGTCGCATGCTCTTCCTCATTCCGAGAATAAATGAGGATATCATCAATAAAGACGATTACGAACAAGTCCAAATACTGCTTGAACACCCTGTTCATTAAGTCCATGAAAGTTGTAGGAGCATTTGTTAGTCCAAAAGACATAACTACAAATTCATAGTGACCATACCGAGTCCTGAAGGCTGTCTTCGGGATGTCACTATCTCTCACTCTGAGCTGATGATAGCCAGATCTGAGGTCTATCTTAGAAAAGCAACTAGCACCCTGAAGTTGGTCGAACAAGTCATCAATCCTTGGGATGGGATATTTGTTCTTGATTGTGACTTTGTTCAACTGACGATAGTCAATGCACATCCTGAGAGAACCATCTTTCTTACGCACGAACAACACTAGAGCACCCAATGGAGAGATGCTGGGTCTGATGAAGCCCTTATCTAGAAGGTCTTTCAACTATTCCTTCAGTTCCTTAAGCTCAACTGAAGCCATTCTGTAAGGAGGGATTGAGATAGGCTGGGAATCTGGAAGGAGATCTATTCCGAAGTCAATCTCCCTTTCGGGAGGAACTCTGGGAAGATCTTCTGGAAACACTTCTAGAAACTCATTCACCACTGGGATTGACTGAAGAGTTGGGGTTTCAGAGTTTGAGTCCTTAACCCGAACAAGATGATAAATATACCCTTTGGAAATCATTTTCCTGGCCTTAAGGTAAGAGATAAATCAACCTGCAGGCACTGAGTTACTACCTTTCCACTCTAAGACTGGCTCATTTGTAAACTGAAATCGACCGATCCTAGTTCTACAATCGACTGAGGCATAACAAGAATGTAACCATTCCATGCCTAGAATGATATCAAAATCTATCATTTCTAACTCTATAAGATCTGCTGAGGTGACTTTCTGGGAAACTGTGACAGGGCAATTTCTGTATACCCGTCTAGCTATTACTTGGTCACCAACTGGAGTAAATACTGAGAAGGGTTCTGAGAGAGTTTTTGGACTGACACCGAAGTTTACTGCTATATAATGAGTAACAAATGAAAGTGTAGCCCCTGGATCTAACAATGCATAAACATCTAAACTGAAGACTTGTAACGTACCAATGACTACTTCAGGAAAATCTTCCTGGTTCTGGATAGCCTGAATAGCATACAACATGTTCTGGCACTGACCACCACCTATACCAGAAGAGGCACCCTACTGAGTAGGGCAACCTGCTGGTGCTGCTGAAGTCGTAGACTGAGCCCTGTTACCTCCTTGTCCTTGCCTAGTAGAAGGACAATCCTTCAGCCTATGATCAGACTTACCACAACCAAAACACCCCTCTCTGCCAGCAAGACACTCGCCCGGATGGTTCTTACCACACTTTGGGCAAGATGGAAAAGTCCGGTTACTTGAAGCACTTCCGTGAGACTTAGAGCCTGATGTCTTTCCTTTCTGATCCTATCGAAACCTGGGGGACGGAGCGCTAGCAGATGAAGGCACTGGGGCTATAGACCTCTGTTAAATTTGTGAGCGATTTCCACCGCCCGACCTATGCTGAGAGTATTCATAGTTGCCTGTTCTAGCCTTTTCATTTTCCTTAGCCATCTCCCTAAGCTTATCACCCTCAACCTGCTGAGCATGGGTCATTAGTCTGGAGATGTCCATACCCCCTAATAGCATAGCATTCCTGCACTTGGTCTTCACCAGATCGGATACCCCAAATAAGAACTTGCTCATTTGTGCTCTCGAATCGGAAACCATATGTGGAGCATACCTGGAGAGCTGAGTGAACTTTAGCCCATATTCTTGGACGGACATCGAACCCTGCCTCAAGTTCATAAACTCCTCAGCCTTAGCCTCCCTCAACTCTCTCAGAAAGAACCTGTCCAGAAAAGCTCTAGTAAAACAATCCCACGTCACAGGAGCTGCATCTGCACCCCTGTTGTCCTTCCACTGCATGAACCAGATATGAGCCACATCCTTAAGTTGGTAGGATGCCAGCTCAACACTCTTAGTACCAGTCACTTGCATTACCTCAAGAATCTTCTTGATCTCATCAATGAAGTTTTGTGGGTCCTCACCAACCTTCGACCCTAGAAACTCTGGCAGATTCATATGAACAAAGTCTCAAACCCTAGCTGCAGCTGATCCACCAGTGTGGTTTGTAGGAACTTAGGCCTGCTAATTGTTCTGGTTGGCTACCATCTGAGCCAAAATCTGAATTGCGGAACTCTGCATTCGTAACCTCATGGTTCGGGACAGGAGGAACCACGTTCGCATTCCGTGCGTTAGTATTTCATGCGTTAGCTCTATGAGGAGGCATGATCTGAAATGCATAACGATGGATTATAAGAGAGAAGTTGATTCACACTACAACGCACGATAAAGATGGCAAAGGAAGTGAAGTTTTTCTTAGAACACTTCATAGCCTCTCCCTCATAGGTGTGGCACGCTTCACACTCATGAAAGAGACTCTACTTAGTACGACTTTCAGACACCCTAGGACTCTTGAACTTGATGCTCTGATACCAAGTTTGTCACACCTCGAGGCTACCCCCTAGGCGCAACACGTTGCTTAGTGTCACGAGTGACCCAAGCTAACCCATGGCATGGCATATCTACAAAAACTCAATTAAAACAACACTATGCGAAAGCTAAAATTAGTTTAATGTCTTGATCTGGGAAAAATCCCAACATGTCTGAATGCATATATATATAATATTCGAAGAGTTTAGTGATGACTAAAAACAACACCAATGACTCAAGCTGAATCTATTCTATGTCTAAAAGCCTCTAACTGACTTGAGTTGCTGGGACATGCCCCCAGCTAACTCTAAGAAGACTGAAACTGAAAGTAAAGAATGAAAAGTAAAGCATGTCTACTGTTCTCGAACTATGCCGACTCACCACTGAAGCTGCTGAGTATGGACTAGAAGTCGAGCTAAGCGCGGTCTCGATGCTGAGCGCTAGAACCTACATCATGAAACGATGTAGTGCAAAAGTATGCATCAGTACTTTGAATGTAGAGAGCATGCATGATATAGACACTAAACTGAACAATATAGACTGAACGATATAAACTAAGCAATATAATTGAACATGGAAAACGGGTTGTACTGAAGTATAACTGAAAACTGAGCTAGATGCAATGACCAAATACTAATCATTAAGATAACATGCTGAACTGTATACTGAAGTAAATACTGATAATATGGTCAATTCACTAAGAGTATGACTGTGGGCGCTACTGTTAACCGACATAAACCACGTGAGTTAAACGTGGAGTCCGATGTATACGCCCCATCGAGAGGACCCAATATACTTGCCAGGGTATAAAGGCATGACTGTGGCGTGATCACTAAAACTGATGCCCAACAGAGGGGACTTTTGAACCTACGTTGGCACGTAGTTCTGAGACTTTGTGGGTACGCTGAACCCGTCCAACTCGGTGCTAAGTCTAAACCAACTGAATATGCAAAGCTAAAATGCAACTGATATACTGAGTAGCTCAAAATACTGACGTGCTATCTGGGAATGCACATAAACATACTAAAAGATATGGCATTCAAATACTGGAGCATAATTTTTTGACTGATCTGTCTAGCAAGTATAATTCATGAGATGCTGATAATTAATACAAGCTAGGGTTCTGAATTCTATACATGGGACTATGTAAATTTTCCAAGAAAGCATGGTATTTAGATCATGGAAACTATAGCAGCTAAAATCACAATGAATAGCCAAGATTATGGAAATCCTAGGTCTGAATAATTTATGAGAAATTGAAGAACTTGCTGAATTCTAGGGACCTAATGGGTGAAAGGAACCCACTAGTGAAATCCCATATACCTGGTGATGAAAAGTAAGGAGAAATCCTTTGAATTTGGGGGCTAAACTTGAAGAACACCTCTGCTTGTTTTTGGAAGAAAACTGTCGCTTCTTTCTTCTCTTTTCTTTCTAAGCTGGATGATTTTTTAGAATGAGGGTTCTAGGTGGTTTCTGACTAGGTTATTAGGCTTAAACTGAGTAAAACGACGTAGTTTAGACATCAAACGATGTAGATTAAGTGCCCAACGCATAGGGGAAAAGACCAATATGACCCTGACTTAAAGCTGCCAAAATGAGTTCAAGATATGAGCGTTTGAAGTTAATCCTAAACTCAAAATCTGATGGATGACATTGTACGAACCACTATACGAGTCGTACATTGCACGACGGGCCGTTTAGTGGCTCGTGATGAGTGACTTCACCTTGGCTGCCTTGGGCAGTCCTTCACGATTCACTATTCGGGTCGTGGTCCCCTCCACGAGCCTTCTAAGGTCTCGTGAAGGGTCCATGGTCCATTTTGGGTTCGTGGACCTTTTTCATTTCCCCTTTTTAGTCTTTTTCAAATTCGAGATGTTACACACAAGTTCACCAAGCTTAGAACTCCAAGAGCTATAATCAGTTATGGTGGTAAGCATATCATAAGTCATTTGGTGCGGAATTTGTTGGCTAAATACGGGGTTCGGCATAAGGTGGCTACAGCGTACCACCCTCAAACTAGTGGCCAAGTAAGGTGTCGAACCGAAAGGTAAAGCAGATCTTATAAAAGGCTGTGAATGCGTAGCGAAAGGATTGGGTTGAGAAGCTAGATGATGCATTGTGAGCATACAGAACGGCTTATAAGACACCAATGGGGACTTCTCCCTATCGCCTGGTGTTCGGCAAAGCATGCCATCTTCTGGCGGAATTGGAGCACTAGGCTTATTGGGCAATAAAAAAGTTGAATCTTGATCCTGATTTGGCCGGCAAGAGGAGGATAGGGCAGTTGCATGAGGTTGAGGAGTTTCGGCTCCATGCATATGAAAAGGCCAAGTTGTATAAAGAGAAAATGAAAAAGTGTTATGAAAAGCATATTGTCCATTGCATCTTTACATCGGGCTAGCTGGTATTATTGTTCAATTCACGATTGAAGTTGTTCTCTGGAAAACTTTGATCAAAGTAGAGTGGACCATTTGAAGTGGTGCGAATGACAAAACATGGGGCGGTAGAGTTAAGAAATAAAGACAAGAGCTCCACGTTTCTAGTGAATGGATAGTGTGTTTAACACTACTTCAGGAATGACGTGGATAGAGATCAAGAAACACTTGAGCTAAATGATGAGTGATCCACGAGCTGGGTCAAGTCTTAACGTTAAACCAAGCGCTACACGGGAGGCAACACGTGATCATATGTATTAGATAGTTGTTTTCTTTATTTGATTTTTAGTACTTAGGTTAATTTTCATTCTTAATTGTAATAATTAGGATATATGAAAAAAACACAAGAAGATGAGTCGAGCCACGACCAAAACTAAGGCACTGGATGAGAGGCAACTCATCATTTTCCTAACTTTTGTCTTGGCTTGAAATTACAGGGGAGATGGAGTGCTCAAAGAGCATAATGGAGGAAATAAGGTAAGTACCCATCAAACCTCATTAAAAAAAACTATATGAAGAAATTAATTTACCATCGAAACAGAAGAGTCTGTAACGCCTCCGCGTTGCGAACCTATCCGATATTATTGATTTCGATGAGAATTAATTTTCTCATAAAAAAACAAAGGGGCTCCATAATGCCTCCACATCACGGAGTTTGACACATATTTTAATTTTGCTGGGAATTAATTTCCCAACCCAAACCAGCAGACTCTGTAATAAGAGCGTGTCACGGAGGCAAGTAAAATATTTGGTTTTCATTAAATCAGATAAGATTTACCCATTTTTCCCCTGAAATTAAACAACCCATCCTTTCTTTTAACCCCCAATTCGCCCGATATCTCCCTATTCTTTTCAAAACACTCATCCCGATCTCTCCCTCTTTTTCAATCCCAACCCACTTTTGCACTTGAATCCATAACACGGAGTTGAATCTTGCCTCTCCTCCTCTAAGTTCTTCGTTCATTTGGCGACTAAAGTACTGATGCCAGGAACTCAACGACCCGGTAAAGAGGTGGCTTCTTTGAGTCATCGAAAGAGGGTTCACAATGATGGAAATGTCCCTCCCGCACCATCAGTCCCCCATGGACAGACACGCCATTTTGGTTTAAAGGTTGTGGTGAAAGAGGGGAAAACATGGTGGAAGAAGCACATAGAAGCCAAGTATTTCTCGAACGTGTGAATTGAGCACGATAGTTTGGCAAGGGAATTCCCACATATCATAAGGCGGATTCAAGAGCTCCACATGGAGTTCATATTTGCTGAGTCGACAGATTGTAACTTGCACGTGGTCCGTTAATTCTACGCCAACCGGACCATTGAGTCGAGGTCTCATTTGGTTAAGGTGAGAGGGGTAGATGTAACTCTCACACCGGTGATTCTGAATGACATGTTGGGCACGACTGATACTGATCCATTGGTGTTGACGGGCCTGAACATTCAGCCACCATATCGTGCCATCTGACACACCCTTTGTTGACCTCAATCCATGGCTTGTTGGATCAAACACAATGCTAAGAGGTTCCATCAGTCGCTACCATATGATCAAATGATTCGGGAAGCTCATGTTTGGCTGAAGATAGTGATGAATTGTCTCATTCTGGGGTTGCACTACATAGATATCGCTCATGATAGAGTGTGCTTCGTTTATGCCCTGATGATGAGCACTGAATTGAACATCGGCGCGGTGATTAAGTCTGCTATGAGAAAGGAATAGGTACACTGAGGGAAAGGGTATGCTTTTGGGGGTCTTATAACCGATTTATGTTGAGCTGCAGGAGTACCTAAAGAGAGCTTGACTACATGGCCCCACTCTTTGTTGTGCCAGTAGATGTTACAAAGACGAAAGGACTAGACAATATCTATGGGCCTACATTCACCACTACATAGAGACACCGGCAAGATGAGATGATTATGGCTTGTATTTATGGACTTGAGATGCTTCGGCACAAAATGGATGCAGGGCTTCGACTCGGGAGCAACTTATGGAGGTGGAAAATAAGTATCCCCTAAATGCGTATGCCAAGGCGGTACTTAGCATCGGGCCTGACTTATTTGAGCATGTGGATGAGGATAGGCTTCGTACTAGATCCGATGTGGACTCTGACTCCGATGAGGAGGATTTGGAACCACTTCAGGCCATTGAGTAGGCCGATGGCGATAACGCCATGGAGGACTGATTAGAAAGTTCTTCACCTGCATTGATGTTATAATGTTTTGCATCATTGGGGATAGAACTCTGTTTTAAGTATGGGGTGGGGTGTAAGTATGTTTCTTATGTATATAGTAGTTGGTGGATAATGGTAGTTGTTTGTTTTATTTCTTTTCTTTTGGGTTCCTTGGAGTTTATTTTTGGTTCTTTGACCAAGGATAGTCCCTTTGAACCGTACAAAACACAAAAAGATTTTTCTTTCTTAGGATTGAGTCTGTCGTCGTAGTTGAGTCGTATTGCAATATGGTAGATGGATGACGACCGTCTTAAGGGTAATTTTTGTCATTGAGTCTGTTAGGTATGGTGTTTGTGCTAAAGCTGCAAAATTGGAATGGAAATTTTGTATGAAAGCATGTGGGTGAATATATTTGGATGCCTTTGAACTCTTGTAGGTGACTCTAAATTGCAACTTAAGCTTAATTTGAACTCTTGCATTAGCTGATTGTCGTGCTTTATAAAAAGGCTAGCCTGAATTGAACTTGTGCCAAGTGTTGTGAGAAATTGTGCATTTCATGTTTGTATCTTAGTCTAGAACTTGCCATGCATGTTATTGAAACGAAATACAAAGTGTTGCTTTGTTTAGGAGATGATAATAGGCTTTTTTTTATTTATCTTGTGAATTTTAACCTTTTCAGATATTATATCACTAGTTAGCCCTTTTGAGTCTGTAGCCTTTTGTTGTTAGCCATATTTTACCTTTAACTATTTTGTTGAATCCCTAATTTTTGCACCTTGCTTCCGTAAGCACTGTAGCGTAGACTTATTATGATTGTTCAATTTGAAGAAAAGGGATGGTTGAGTGTAAAAGGTAGTCAATTATAGCTACAAAGTGATTAAAAACCCCTCTTTGAAAGAATGTGACATGAAAAAAAGAAAAAAAAAGTGAAGCGTTCTTAATGAGATGAGATTACTAGTGAAATAATTGTTGAAGAAAGAGCAGAAAATAAAGAGAAGAAAATAATGGGTGATGAAGTCTAAAACGTGCAAAGTGGTTAGGAAAGTGTAAGTCACTATTATATAGGTTTCCTAACCATCCCCTAACCTACATTACAACCTGTTAAGTCCTATTTGATTATATTCAAGCATGTTTAATTAGTGGAGATGTACATAATGGGCAAACTTATGGTTCTTTTGTGCATACATGTTAATTTTCTTTGTGAGTGTGAGAGATGTTCCTTGATGCGGAGTCCGTAATTTATATTCAATATCTTGAATTGAGCGTTTGGACTACTTTTTTTCTTGTGAGGGCACTTATTTGATGAAAGATAGATTAAATCTGATGTGGCATTCATGAAGCTTTAATATTTGAGTTGCTAAAAGTTGTTGAGTCAATATTTGAATTTATGTGGTGACTATATAATGGCCAAGGCCAAATGTGAATGTAAACATGCTTATTGTAACTTTGATAAAGATTCCTGAAAGTAGGTAGCTAAAGCACAAATGTTATTTATAGTGAGTCTAGGTCTAGGGGGCAGGCATGTGAATTGTTCGAGGACGAACAAAGCTCTAAGTGTGGGGTGGTGATCCTGGACATATTTATATGCCTAGGAGCAAAATAACACTCATACTTTAGCCAAGTTTGAGGACAAATTCCCATTTTATTGATAGTGTTTGAGTCATGTTATTGCATTATGAGTAACCAATGTGATTAGTGATTGTAAGTTTGGAAGCTAGAGAAAAAGGCAAAAAAGTGGAAGCACATGAAGTGAAGTTGGGTCCGATCACAAAAGCACAAAGGATAAAGGGTCAAAGGATAAAAGGGAGTTCAAAGTGAGAAAAAACCCCAATTTCGGTGTCGTTGAGAGGGAATTTATTATTCCACTATCAATGGCTGCTAAGACAGAAGAGTACGTATCCTCTCTGCATTGCGAAGACGAAGAGTTTAGGAAAGTTTGAAAAAGCAGTGCCACTCCACGTCGCGGAGGTGGAGCCTAGATTTATGCCGACTTTCCCAAACTATAAATAGATCGGGATTTTATTAATTTAATTTATTCTTTTTCTGGCTTTTCGAGAACGACGACTTAGAGAACTCTTACTTCAATTTTAGGGTTCATTCTTACTCTTTACTTTTATGATTTCTCTTATGATTATTAACTACTTGAAGATTGAAAGTCACATTATGAGTAACTAAATTTCGTTATTCTAGGGTTGTGGCTATAGGATGATTGTGTATTATTGAACTTTATGGATTGAAGTTGGTTATCACATAAGTTACTCTTTTGTTCTTGATTTGGTATTTCGTGATTGGCCACCATTAAAATAAACTTATTGTCCAAATTGAACTTGGGAGAGGGATAGGAGGATAGAACGTGGGACAAAAGGAGCATGATCTTCTCTAGAAACTATGGTTGATTTGTATCTAGGATAGGGGTATACCTAGAAACCTTGCTTGGTTATGAAATAGGATGAAAACATAATGCTCGACAATTGGTTCAAACTATCCCCACTAAACGATGTAGTTAGGCTGCCAATTGCAGTAGGCGATTAGAGTCCGGGAGACCATGATCATACATTAAACCCTGTAAATCAGTGATTTGATAACCAATTGAAGTCCATAATAGGATATATTATGCATGAATTCAAAGTAGGCTTCAGCCCTGGAATTTCCAATGTCATTGTTTTAACTCCAACTTGAAATTGAATCATATTAGATAGTTTAGTTTACTTTGAATAGTCTATAATTTAGAATCATTCATCAACCTTTATGGAAACACTTGCTTTAAATTACAGCTATTGGAAAAATCGAATATCATCTAATCTTAAGTCTTTGTGGGTACGACATCCTGTTCTTAAAAAGGGGCTACTTTATTACTTGCATGACCAAGTACACTTGCGTGTGCAATTGGACACAACAGTAGGCAAGCTCAGTCTAGTAGTTCTGGTTCGAGTGCTCCTCGTCAGAACAGATTCTATGCCCTTCAGACTCGATAGGATCATGAGGGTTCTTCGAATATTGTAACTAGTATGTTGAAAGTCTTTCATCTTGATATGTTTTTCTTGAGCCGGGTACTAACTTGTCATTTATTACTCCTTATGTGACTATGATATTTGATGTTGGTCCTGAAATCCTTTCTAATCCATTTTTAGTCTCTACGTTAGTTGGTGATTCTATTGTTGCTAAAAGAGTTTATAGAAATTGCATTGTTTCTATTTCTCATAGAGTCACTCATGTTGATAATGTAGAGCTTGATATGTTAGATTTTGATGTTATTATTGGGATGGATTGGATTCATTCTTGTTATACCTCCATAGACTGTAGGACTCGATTGGTCTCATTTCAGGTTCTGAACGAACCTATCTTAGAATGGAAAGAGGGAAATTTTGCTCCTAAGGGTCAGTTCATATCTTGCCTAAAGGCTAGGAAAATGATTTCGAAGGATTGCATTTATCACCTTGTTAGGGTTAAGGATACAAATTCCTAAACCCCTACTCTTGAGTAAGTTCTAATTGTGAATGAGTTTCTGGAAGTATTTCCCAATAATCTTCCCGGTATTCCTCTCGAAAAGGAAATAAACCTCGGTATCGACCTTCTCCCATACATGCAACCTATCTCTATTCCTCCTTACCGTATGGCCCCGTCATAACTTAAGGAATTAAAGGACCAATTGAAGGATTAGTTGGATAAGGATTTTATTAGATTGACTATCTCTCCACGGGGTATTCTGATGTTGTTTGTTTGAAAGAAGGATGGTTCCCTCTGAATGTGCATTAACTATCGGCAATTGAATAAGGTTATCATAAAGAATAAGTATCCTATTCCAAGGATTGATGATTTGTTTGATCAACTCCAAGGTTTGAGTTTCTTCTCCAAGATTGACCTTCGGTCGGGTTATTACTAATTGAGGGTAAAGGAAAGTGACATTTTGAACTCGGTATGGTCACTATGAGTTTTTTGGTGATGTTGTTTGGTTTGACTAATGCACCGACGGCGTTCATGGGCTTAATGGATAGGGTCCTCAAGCAATATCTTGACATGTTTGTAATTGTATTTATTGATGATATTTTGATTTACTCACAGAGCGAGGATGAGCATGTTGAGCATTTAAGGATTGTGTTGCAAATTCTCAAGGATCGGGAATTGTATGCTAAGTTTAGTAAATGTGAATTTTGGGTGAGGTCCGTTGCTTTCCTTGGCCATATTGTCTCCGGTGAAGGTATTCAAGTTGATCCTAAGAAGACCGAGGCGGTTAAGAGTTTGCTTAGACATTTGTCCGCTTCATATATTCAGACTTTCTTGGGTTTGGCACGTTATTATAGAAGGTTTGTGAAAGGATTTTCCTCTATTACATTACCTTTGATGACATTGACTCAAAAGAAGGTAAAATTTCGATTGTCAGAAGCTTGTGAGAAGAGTTTCCAAGAGTTGAAGGATAGACTCACTTTAGCCCCTATATTGACATTACCGAAAGGATCATATGATTTTGTGGTATATTGTGATGCTTCACGGATTGGTTTTGGTTGTGTTTTCATGCAACATGGGAAATTCATCATCACTCATGCTTCAAGGCAATTGAAGATGCATGAGAAGAATTATCTGACTCATGATTTGTAGTTAGCAGCGGTAGTGTTTGCTCTAAAGATTTGGAAGCATTACTTATATGATGTTCATATAGAAGTGCTTACTGACCATAAGAACTTGAAGTATGTGTTCACCCAAAAGGACTTAAATCTACGCCGAAGAAGGTGGCTTGAGTTATTGAAAAATTATGACATGAGTTTCCTTTATCATCTAGGTAAAGCAAACATGGTGGCAGATACTCTTAGTCGACTATCGATAGGTAGAGTTTCTCATATTGAGAATGGTAAGAAAGAATTAGTTCGTGATGTTTATAGAATGGCCCGATTGGGTGTTCGCTTGGTCAATTCTAATGAAGGTGGTGTGATTATTCATAATCTTTCGGGATCATCTCTCGTTCAAATGTGAAGGCGAAGAAAGATCTCGATCCAATTTTGGTAGATTTGAAGAAGTCAGTTTCCGAAAAATCCATAGTGGCTTTCTCCCAAGGGGAGATAGTGTCCTTTGATATGAAGGTCGGTTATGTGTTCCAAATATTAATGAGTTGAGAAATCAGATTTTGACAGAAGCTCACTGTTCTTGATATTCTATTCACCTGAGAGCCACCAAGATGTACCAAAATTTGCGGGAGGCCTATTGGTGGAATGGGATGAAGAAGGATATTACGGAATTTGTGGCAAAGTGTCCTAATTGTCAATAAGTGAAAGTTTAGCATCAGAAACCCGGTGGTTTGGCTCAAGACATTAGCATTCCTACTTTGAAATGGGAAGATTTAAATATGCACTTCATTACGGGTTTACCTCGTACTCATCGTTAGTTTGATTCGATTTGGGTCATTGTGGATCAAATGATGAAATTGGCTCACTTTCTTCCTAAAAGACTTTATTTTCAGCCAAAGTATGCCAAGCTTTATATTCGGGAAATGGTAGGTTCCATGGAGTTCCTTTATCCATTATCTCCGATCGTGGTACTCAGTTTACATCTCAGTTTTGGAGGTCTTTTCAAAAGGGTCAGGGTACCTAAGTGAAGCTTAGCACAAATAAGCTTAGCACAAATTTTCACTCTCAGACCCATGGACAAGTCAAGCGTACCATTCAAACTTTAGAAAATATGTTGAGAACTTGTGTGATTGATTTCAAGGGTTATTGGGATGATTATTTACCTTTGATCTAGTTTGTGTATAATAATAGCTATCACTCAAGTATCTAAAGGGCTCTATTTGAGGCTCTCTATGGTAGGAGGTATAAGTCTCCTATTGGTTGATTCAAAGTTGGTGAGGTTGCTTTTACAGGGCCCGAGTTGGTGCTTGAGGTTATGGAAGAGGTTTGACTTATTCGTAAAAGGTTGAAAATGACTCAAAGTGGACAAAAGTCTTACACTAATGTTAGAAGAAGGGAGCTTGAATTTATTGTTAGTGATTGAATCTACTTGAAAATCTCACTCATGCAGAGTGTGATAAGATTCGGAAAGAAAAGAAAGCTTAGTTCCCATTATGTGGGCCCATATCAAATCTTAAGGCATATTGGAAAAGTTGCTTATGAATTAGATTTACCTAATGACTTAGCATTGGTACATTCGGTATTTCACGTCTCCTTGTTGAAAAAGTGTGTTGGAGATCCGACGTCCATAGTGTCATTGGAATGTTTGGGAGTTAAGGAAATTATTGCGTATGAAGAGGTTCCGGATGAGATTTTAGACCGTCAAGTTCGGAAGTAGAGAAATAAAGAAGTTTCTTCCGTAAAAGTTCTTTGGAGGAATCAATTAGATGAGGGTACTACTTGGGAAGCCAAAGTCAATATGATGTCCAAGTATCCTCATATCTTTCTCTCCGCTCTTATTCTAGCTTGAGGTATTAGTTCATCATGGTTTATTCTTTCGGATTCATGCGTTTTAGTCATTCTCATGTTTCCATATGCATGCATGTTCATGAAAACATGATTTTGATGTTATGATTTATCTTGGAGTGATTTCTCCGTTTTTATGTGTATTTTGACGAGATTTGCATTCATGTTGGATTATTAGTTTCTCTCCATACTCTATTCATGCTAGCTTGAGTCCCATTTGAGGAAGAATGTTCCCAAGGGGAATATATTATAACACCTTGGAAATTGGAAGTTGAGTTGGAAAGTAAAAGTTGCATTTTTGGCACTGAGGCAGTGGTCTACGAGTCCAACCTATGGACCGTAGGAAGGGAGTCGTAGGACTTGGTTTGAGTTTTGAAAAAGTCAAGTCTTTGATGTTTGACATACGAGTGAACAAGATGAGTCGTAGGGTGATCTACAAGTCGTAGGACGGTTTCATAGAAGTGATCCAAACTTAGTGAGATTTTGGATTTAAAGTTGGGTTCTATGGAAGGGGTCTACAGACTGTAGGAAAGACGACGACCCATAGGAAGGTTTCATGTAAAGTTGGTTGGATTTTGGGTTCCAATAGTTGGTTCTACGGTTGACCAGCAAAATTGGAGATGAAAAAACTCGATCTATACTACTAGCACCAACTGTGATAATCCATGGCGCTATATTTTTAACAGTTGAAGGTGTTGAGCCATCGCTCATTTCCATCACTACAAGCTACTACAATATTCCTCTTCACACCGTGTAAAGATCTAATTACAAAGTGTTCCTCGCAACCTTTTATATAGAATATTTGGCTAAAATTTAATATATATATATACAGATATTTTATATAGAAGTATTATTATAATAAAAAATGACATTTGAAGTCACAAAGTTACTATGAATATCATATTTAAGGTGTAAGTTTACTCACAAGAGAGCTCTATATTTGTGAGCTAAATCTACATATCGATTAGGAAATGTGGATCAGTACAAACATTCCAACTGAAAATTTTGAGTAAACTAAAAAATCTTATGAGAAAAAGGTTAGACTGTGGCTTAAAATTTTGTAGATATTAGAAGATAGTCTAAAATTCTAAAATTTTATCAGTTCTAAGGATTTTATAAATACAATTTTTGCAAATAAAAATAAAATCTAAATGATGCTGAAAAAATAGAGATTTACATAAATAATTGGTTAGTCGAAAGTAGTCCAGAAAAAGCTCTGGACTATATACAACTAGTTTAGCTTACAAAAAAAAGTATCCTTATCAAATCTAATTCTAATACTAGCCATCTGGTTTCTATCAAGATGGTATGATCCTCCCTTTGCAGTGTCAGGAATATGTTGCCAACTGAGGAATATTTGAGTTTCTTTAATGGTAACGACATATTTGGCAAGGAAATCCACAACGCAAATGGATTCTCTATAGTAGTGCCCAATGTCATATTCGATAGTGCCCAATGTCATATTCGATCCCACTCATCATCTTTAGAATATCTTCAATAATACTCTTAAGCTTCAAGTTGCTAGTACACTTGTTTCTTAGCATGTCAACAACGATCATAGAATCCACTTCCTATGAGTAATTGGTATAACCATTTTGCGCAGACCAACGAATACCAAACTTAGTTGCACTATTGTTGTTGCATTCAACATGGGATACAAAATTCATGATCATGTTACCTTCAGCATCCCTAACAATGCCACCAAATAGCTCGAAACTCGCATAATCATCAAAATATACTAACATAAGCATAATTACTAGAATTAATACTCCAAAAAATAATAAAATATTAAAATATAAAAAAAAAAAATTACATATATGCATTTTAGGTCGAACTCTTGATGCAAGTTTCTCTATATTCGAATAGATCAAATAGCTTTTACAAAGGAAAAAATGAAATAGAAGATACAGAAAGGAATAGCAGGGTGATATAATTCAATTTTTAAGTCTAGAATACATCACAAAAAGAACTAAGGTTTAATTATAATATTCTATATCGCTGAGAAATAAACTTGAACAATTTTCCAGTTCAAGTTAAAAAATAATATTATTTTAAAATAAAAAGTAATTCAAACCCAAGTAGATATCCATAACCAAAAATTATAGATCAAGTTTATGGGAGAGAAAATGGTTGTCTTTTGTTACCATCCATACCTATTGATTTGTCCGGAACAACTTCTAATCGCGCTCTCAAAGGCGTGCAACATAAACAAAACTGTGAGCTACAAGCATCTGATATATTTAGTGATAGAAAGATTTTGGCGGAATGACCTGGGAGAGTACCCATATATTTAGCTCTGTTTGTTACCTAAATCCTTCTACTCATGACTTTGTCAACTAAACACTTAAAGTTATTAAAACACCCTATTTTAAACCCCTTTAACTGTTGACCAAACATGCGTGGCATTTTTTTTTGTTGAATCAGATAAAAAGTGTGGTACATGTTTAAAAGCAAATGAAGACAATCATTTTAGTTTTAAAAAATATTAAAACTAAAAGAAAAAATATAACAATTAAAAAAATTCCCCATCCCCAATCGACTGTGCGCTTCTTCTTCTCTTCCTCATAATTTTCCCCCAACCCCCACCACCACCACACACACTTCTTCTTCTATCTCTTTACATACTCTTACACACAATTCTTTCTCTATCTCTTCTCATATTCTTCCTATCATTTGACAGTTCTAGAATGTTTGGGGAAAATGATATTTATTTAGATTTTGGTAAAAGAGAAAGGGCAAAAAAAAGGAGGATCTTAATTGTGAAATAGATGCGAATTTTAGATGGATTTTAAAAAAATATATGTTTGATTCTTTTAAAATTGAACGTAGTTTTATCTAAAGCATTTTGGATGAGTTTTTCTATAATGACTCATTTTTTAGTCTCCTTCTTTTCTTTCTCTCGTCCTCCATTTTAGTCACTTTCTCACCACCATTAAAATAGCAAAATTTATAGTAAAATACCATAACAATGCTTTGCTTTTCTCTAATTCTTCTTCAACGTAAAAATATTTACCAACAAAGATTAAAAAAAAAAAGAATGATAAAATAAAATCTAAATAGCAAAATAAATGAATAATATGAGAAGAGAAATAAAGGTTTCGGAGATGAGTTTGAGATTTCATTTAGAAAATATTATTTGTAATAAAAAAATGATGTTGCAATTTATATCTAATATGGATAGTGATGTGTTATCCACATCAGTGTGATTGAGAGACACGCATGATCAGAGGGGTTTAAAATAATGTGTTTTAATAACTTTAAATGTTCTATTGACAAAGACTGAGTAGAAGGGTCCAAGTGACAAATAGAACCAAGTACAGGGGTATCTGAAGTCATTCCGCCAAAAAATTTTAGAGAGATAAAACTGGGAGCTACACTCAATGGTTTTTAGCATGACACTATAAGACAAAAACTTAATTAAAAAGTGCACACTGGCTAGCTAGTTTGCTATCAATCATTTCCATTCCCTATATGTAACTTCCTTTTTTTATTAACACATTTCCCAAAAACAAGCAAATTCAATTTCAGATTATATATTGTTTTCCTTCCAAGAAAAACATCCTTTTCATTTTGTTACTCCAATGGCCGAAGAATTTCAAGAAAGTGAAGTGTTTTTCCCCAAGAGAAGGAGTTGAGGAAAAAGCATGTCACTTTCTTGAAATCCATCAGCCATTAAAGTAACAAAAAAATAAAATGGTTTTTTTCTTTTTAAAGGGAAATATATATATATATATATATATATATAAAGTTGAATTTGCTTGTTTGGGGAAATGAGCTAATTAGAAAAGGGAATAGGGGAAAGGAGTTATATATAGGGAATGAAAATGGTTGATAGCAAACTAGCTATCTAGTGTTGTACATATTTATTAAGTTTTCATCATATAGTGTCGTGTTAAAAAGCATTCAATGTGGGTTCCATTTTTATCTCTCTAAAATTGTTTCTCTCTCTAAATATATCAAATACTCTTGTATGTGCATGGATTTTATGAATTTTCCCTGCACTAGCTTTTCATATTTATAAGTTCATAATGTAGTTGTATACAAGACTATTTATGAGCTTGTTTGGATAGATTTTTGGTTTTTTATTTATAAGTCAAAAGTTATAAGTTAGAAATTTCAACTTATGACTTTCGACTTATTTTTATCATTTTAGCTTAAAACTAGGGGCTTATAAACACTTTTTAAATTTATTCAAACACTTTAAACGTGCTTAAGCAATTTTGGCTTAAATAAGTCAATCCAAACATGTTCTAACCATAGAACAACGTTTTAGTATTTTTACACTATGATATGATTTGAATGAGTCATAATGGCATCCTTTAGACTTTAGAAAATTTATTGCCTAACATTTCCAAATATGAATTATATTATAGAATAACGTTTTAGTATTTTTACACAATGAATTTATTTTTTGATGTTTGGTTAGTAAAAGAAATTGTCTCAAGAGCATTTTGGATATAATTATGCAAATACTATGAGACCGGATCCATAGCACCACCCTTTAACCCAAACCTCTAACCTCGACCCCACCACAAAACTTGATCCTCAAACCGATCATGCCCTAACCTGACTCAATCATCGACACTAGCCATGATCCAAGACCTGACGTTGACTTGAGACTTAGCCTAGAATCGAGGTTAAAGACCCGACTCTGAACCAGGATGCGACCTGGATAGCGACTTAGGGTCGTGGGATCAAGTCATCTCAAGATCGAATCTCAAGTCAGGAATTAGGTAGTCGGATCCCAAGTAGAGATCAGATATCAAGAGATTGGAGTCAAAAGTCAGATATCGAGCTTGGGGTTAGAATAAGGAAGTCGGGATTGGGAGTTGGGTCCTTAGTTGAGATCATGATCAAGAGTCGAGTCGAGTCTCAATTCGAGAAAGGTTGCAATATAATAGCATTTCACACTTGATTAGAAATGAGGGTGAATCAATTAAAAGAAAATTTCACCAAATTTCTTAAACTAGATGGATTTTATGTCACATATTAAGAAAAGAATTTAAATCGAGACAATGAAAAAAAGAAAACTAAATTAGTGTTACGAGTTTCTTTCGGGGTTGGGGTTGGAGATGGGAAAGATTACAAGAATTTTTAAGTTAAGATTTTCATAATTGAGATTATCACAGAGCCTGTTAAAAATGAACAAGAAAGTGAGGGCACATAATATGGAAATTAGAGACTAAAATATACCGTATTAAGAAAAAATTTAGTAGCTCATGAGTTGACTAACTACCTGAATTTTTGTGTTGTTGATAAGAGTCATTTTGTAATCCCCTCCCTTGTTTCTTCTTCAATAATAAAAAAGTGATATTAAAATAAATCATATAAACATGAAATAAACTAATCAACATTTAGAGAGGAAATAGATGTGTGTACCTCTTTTTACTAGTATTTAAATAGTCCCGTCCATGTTTCGCGATATCTTCAACTCCTTTCCTTTTTGGATCAATTTTTGACAAAAACTCCTCTTGAATCTTCGTGTTTTTTATCCAAACTTTATTTTAAGAAATGGATAAGGGAGAAAGGAGAAAGTGAAAAGGGATTGGAAGTAAGAATATATGGATTCAGGCAAAATAATCAGGGCTTGAAGAAGGTTGTTAGGATTTGCAGGATGAAAAGGAGAGAAAGAGGAGAGTTGGGGGCGGCCAGAGAAAATAGAAATGAATTAGGATTTAGAAACTAATTGTGGGGGTTAAATAATTAGTGAAGGGGAGGAGTCTGAGTCATCTGGTTAAATAGAATGAATATCAGATATAGTGCCAAAATTCAACTATTTAGTGTCACGTTGCTTCTGACTACTTCGGTGTTGGTTGCTTTTCATGTAGTAAATTACAAACCTCATCATTACTCATCACTGTATTTTAAATTTGATAAATACTATAGCCATCAAAGTGTCTACTATACAACTCATACCTCACGAGCAACACACAAAGAAAGAGTAAAAACAAATACACACGCGCACTCAACACGATAAATAAAACTTGGGGTGTCAAATGATGTGACTTGATTTTGGGGGTGTTAAATGGCATGACTTAAATTGAATTTGGACGGATTAAAATTAGGGGCATATTTATATAGTGGGTTTAGGGGTGTCAAATGGCGTGATTTGAATTAAATTTTAATGAAATGTATAATGAATTTGGGAGTAGCACGATATCTGAATGCTTGGTTAAAATTTAATATACATACTCGTATTTTAAATTAAAATATTGATATAATAAAAAGAGAAACTCGAAGTCACAATATTACTATGAATGTCATAGCAAAGATATCAAGTTTACTTACTAAAGACCTCTGTACATGTGTATTAAATTTACATATCAATTAGGAAATTAGGATCAATACAAACATTCCAACTAAAAACTTTGAGTAAACAAAAAAATCTTATGAAAAAAAAAATTAGACAGCGGCTTAATTTTTTGTAGACGTCAAAACACAGTCTAAAATTTTATCAGTTCTGAGGACTATTTCTATATAATTTTTAAAAATAGAAACAAAATATAAATGGTATCGAAGAAATGGTGATCTGCATAAATAATCACCTAACCCGAAGTACAAAATATCTTTTAATTGAGAGCAAAATGATATAAACTTATTGCAAAGACTCTTAAACAAATATTGTTTTGTTTTTGCTTTATTTGACAAAAATAAAATTAATCACCTAGCTTTAAATTAATTTCACGATTGCTATATATGTAAAGAAAATCTAAAATAATATGCTACATATTAGAAGTCAATTGGTTACTTAAGACTTGAGTAGTAAGTTGCTTACAAGACAAGAAGTGATGGGAATTGAAGAACTATTAGGAGAAGAATAATGTGTGTTGTTGTTGTTCTTTTTTATTATGGAATCACATCCACAATTAGATGTTCATCTTAGTTCATCTAGAACAAGCTCTAGGACTATATAAATACAACCAAATTAGCATATAAAAATGTAATGACGCGGTTGGTCATTTTTGATATTTTCGTAAAATTATCATTTTGCCCTCCCGATATTGATCCCCAGTTGTTTCTTGATTGAGTTTTGGGAGTTGGTTCCAAACATTGAGTTAAAAGTTGAGATTTTGGTAATTTTGAGTTTGAAATGCTTAAGTTGCTTAAAAGTAGTTTTCGGAGTCTTTTGGAGTTTTGAGTGTCGAAATGGAATTCCGTTGATTTCATTAGTTTCTTAATGTGGAATTGGTTCCGTGAGAGTTGTCAGTTTCTGATTCTGAGTCTTTTTAAGGATTTGAGGTCCTAAGTTGTGAAATTGTGGAATTTTAACCTTTGGGTTGACTTTGGTCAACATTCGGAGTTTGGATACTCGGATCGGAATTTCGAGAGTTTCGTTGGATTCGGGGATGAGTTTGGGCCTAGCAGTGGTCTTGGTTGATTTTGAGAGGTCCCGAGCTTGTTTTGACCTTTTTGAGCGCTTGTTAATTTCTTGTGATTTTCACGGATATCGGGTCAAGGAGACATCGAATTCAGGTTTTGAAGGCTCCATTAAGTCCGGAACGTCGAGTAAAATCATTTTGCATATCTCGTTTGTGTGTACGGGGTTCCGAACGAATTCTGAGGATCGATTTGATGTTTGAGAGTTAGCTGAGTTTTTGGTGGTTTTGTAGGCCTCGCTTTTGCAAAGGTCCTGTCGCTTAAGCGACCTTCGCTTTTGCGAAGGGGGAGCGAACCCTTAGTCGCTTTTGTGACATCAGAGAATGGTTTTAACCTGCAATTTCAGGGTTTAAGCCCCATTTCACTATTTTTGAACTTGGGTGTCACGTCCCGAGCCTACACCCTAGACGTAGTCGATACTCGAGAACCATCGCTGGTCCCCAAGCGAACCCTTGGCCTGGCTGACTACTTAGCGAAAGACTTACTCAAGCAAAATGAGAACTCCAAATGCATAATTAAACACATGATGTCTCAAAACAACTTAACTCAATGAATATCTGGAAATACTTAAATATGCATAAGTAATCGACTCAAGGTCTTAAAACATTAATAAAGAAAATAGAGAGACTCCTTAACTTCTAACTATCTATGAAGCCTATAGTACTAAGATAGATGTCAGGACAGAACCCATGACAACTTAACAAAAGCAGGAAAAAAGTGTGAAGCCCTCCCGAAAGCAAGGAGGCTCACCAAAGCTAGATGGAGTGCAAATGGTATCAATGAAGCGCCTGCTGATGACCCTGAACACCTGTGTCTTCATCATAATAAGATCCAGGTCGAATGACATCAGTACAAGGAATGTACAAGCATGTAATATGGCTGAGGTGAAATAAATACTGAACTGAATGACTACAATAGATATAGCATGAACTCAACTTAATGTAAAGGATTAAAGGAATGAAATCATTTATCTTTACAAAATACTTACTCATCTCTGGACTCAACATAAGAAGTGTTATGTGAAAATTTACTTTAACTTTATTGGGAGATTCTCTAACCGACAACCATCACTGTGTGCTAAGTGATGATACAACGTCTAGTCCACGCTGCCAGAACTTTTCTATATCGTGCCGGGATATAGAACTTCTCAACTAAGTGGATCCACTAAGCTATAAGGATTCATCTAAAAAGTATGATCCTGAACCCATGTTGGCAAGACATGGTTTATGGGGGTTGTGAGTTGTCTAAACTCACCCCCATATCGGTGCTCAATACTGCTCCCAATGATATATATATTGTTGCTCAAATGTATAAAAACATTATTTTTTTCTCTGGTTTGAGGTAATTGCTCAAACTATCCTCTTAAAAGAGGTAACTGCTCTGGGGTGTCTCTGTACTCATAACTCAATTAGAAAGCAAAGTTTCTCTTTTCTCAAATTAAAAACTATTATCTGAGGGAATTACTTAGTTCCCTATACTTTTCTCGAAACTCATATTTTACTCTTTCTCATAATTAATTTTTAAAGAAAAAGCATTTGTTCTAAAAAGATTCTTAAACTTTTCTTTACTTTCTCAATAATAGCTCTTGACTCATCTCTTAAACTAACTTTAGTTTCGAAAATGCATTAAGACATATGAGTAGGATAATGCATGAGTTTTTAATGATAAATGGAGCCTATAGGAGCTAATATAGAGTAGGAAAACATAGCCACAACTTAAAGGAACACATTCGGAATGAAACACGGAAGGAAAAAGGCAAGACGACCCCTGGCGCACTGCTGGCATGGGGCGCCAGGCCCCAAACTACTGACCAGAGTTTGGGGCGTACTGTTGGCGTGGCATGCCAGGCCCCAAACTACTGACCAGTAGTTCTGGCACTATGGTGGCGCGCCGCGCCACCCCCTGCCCAGAATTTTAATGAATTTTCTTGCTCAATTTCGGGTCCTAAGTCATCTAGAATCGATTGGTTTCTTCCAAACTCTCTTTGATTCACAAACCCAACACAAAATTTTAATAATCCCACTCAAATCCTATCAATAACCACCTCTCATTCACAAAACCCTCACCTCAAGAACTCAAAACCTCCATTGATAAAGAATGAAGCTTAAAACTCAAAACCCTTTAAGAATATTAACATAAACGATTATATTTGCAAATTAACAAAAGAATTGCCTGTTTGGCGTGAGGACGAACAAGTCCTTCACTATGGGAAGCCTCACATACCTGGAAAGAACGATTGTTCTTGGCGAAATTCATCAACCCTTGAATGAACGCTTGAAACCCCTCTTTTCCTCTTCTTGAAACTTCTCCCTAAAATTCTATGTGTTTAGGAATATGAAAAATAATGTAGCGTCTGATTAGACCCCTAAATTGGGTGAGTAAAAACGTGGGTAGGCCTATAGGGGTAAGGAAAAGACCAAAATACTCTTTCCTTAAACGGATGAAAAGCCTTAACTAGAGAGGTTTTACTCAAATGGCCATAACTTTTCACTCTGAGCTCAAAATTTAGCAAACTTGGCGGCGTTAGAAAGAGGAATCAAAGGCCTTCGTTTGATACCTCCTGGGCCACCTAAATCTTTATATGCTACAAGATATGATCATTTGAAGTTGACCCAAAACTGAAAACTAATCGAAGTCTGAGGTGTTACAATATCTCTCCCTTGGGAACATTCGTCCTCGAATGAGATCACACTAAGTAGAACATGGGTGGAAAGAATTTGATAACCCCAACTCAAGCACACAACATGCAATTAACACAAATCAGTATATCAACTTAAAGAGTACTTTACAAAGAGTTAGTACCTTGGTCTGGAATATCTCCGGAAGGAAAGAGATGTGGGAATCTCCTCTTCAAATCCTCCTCAGCCTCCCAAGTAGCTTCCTCAATGAATTGATTCCTCCATAAGACCTTGACTGATGCAACCTCTTTGGTTCTCAGCTTGTGAACCTGACGATCAAGACTCTGAACAGGCATTTCCTCATAGGATAGGTTGTCCTTAATACCAATATTTTCGGTAGGCACTATAAGTGCAGGATCGCCTATAAACTTCTTCAGCATGGAAATGTGAAATACCGGATGGACTGCTGCTAACTCTGACGATAGCTCCAACTCATAAGCTACATTGCAATTTCTCTTGGATGTCCGGTAAGGACCAATGTATCGGGGACTAAGCTTTCCCTTCTTACCAAATCTCATAACAGCCTACATGGGTGAAACCTTCAAGTAGACCCAATCATCAACCTCAAATTCTAAGTCTCTTCTCCTAACATCTATATAGGATTTATGTCGACCCTGCGTTGTTTTTAGCCTTTCTTGAATTGTATTCACCTTCTCCATGGCTTGATGAACCAAATCTGGTCCTATCAACTCAGCTTCACCAACCTCAAACCAGCCAATGGGAGATCTACACCTTCTCCCATATAGAGCCTCATACGGAGCCATCTGAATGCTGGAATGATAATTATTATTGTATGTGAACTCGATAAGAGGCAATTGGTCATCCCAATTACCTTTGAAATCCAGAACACAGGCTCTCAACATGTCCTCTGAGGTCTGAATTGTGCGCTCTGCTTGACCATCAGTCTGAGGATGAACAGCAGTACTAAGGTTTACCTTCGAACCCAAACATTTCTAAAATGACCTCCAAAACTGAGCGGTAAACTAAGCACCCCTATCTAAGATGATGGACAAAGGAACTCCATGCATTCAAACTATCTCACGAATGTACATGCTTGCATACTCTTCCGCTGTATTTGTAGTCTTTACTGGTAAGAAGTGGGCTGATTTGGTCATCCGATCCACAATCACCCTAATGGAATCATGCTGCCTGCGAGATAGCAGTAAACTTGTAGTAAAGTCCATATTAATCATCTCCTACTTCCATTCTGGAAGAGGTATTTTGAGCCACACCACATGGCCTTTGATGCTCAGCCTTGACTTGCTGGCAGTTTGGACACTTAGCAACAAACACTGCGATACACCTCTTCATACTATTCCACCAATAGACTTTTCTCTCAAGTCATGGTACATCTTTGTGGAACCTGGATGGATCAAATATCTAGAACTGTGAGCTTCTTCCATGATCCTCTCTTGGAGATCATCCACCTTTGGAACACATAACCTTTCTTGATATCTCAACACACCATCTCCCCCTCGTGCAAAAGCCATCACTTTCTGCTTATGCATATTTGCCTTCAATTCAAGTAAAATGGGGTCTTTGTCTTGCTTCTCCTTTACCTCTGCCACTAATGACGACTCAGCTCCATTCATCACAACAACTCCACCTTCACTGGAATCCAACAATCGAACACCCAACTGTGCAAGTCTGTGCACTTCCTTAGCTAACTCTTTCTTGCCTTCCTCGACATGAGCAGTGCTCCCCATGGACAACCTGCTCAAAGCATCAGCAACAACATTAGCCTTACCTGGGTGATAGAGGATACTCATGTCATAATTCTTGAGCAACTCTAACCACCTCTTTTGTCTGAGATTGAGCTCCTTCTGACTGAAAACATACTAGAGATGCTTGTGGTCTGTGAACACATCCATATGAATGCCATAGAGATAGTGGCACCATATTTTATAACCAAATACTACAGCAGCCAACTCGAGATCAAGAGTCGGGTAGTTCCTCTCGTGAATCTTAAGCTGTCTGGAGCCATACGTTATAACCTTACCATTTTGCATCAATAAACAACCAAGTCCAACTCTGGAGGCATCACAATAAACAACAAAGCCCTTTGTACCCTTTAGTAGGGTCAACACTAGGGCAGTAGTTAACCAGGTTTTCAATTCTTGAAAGCATTTCTCACAAGCTTCAGACCATTGAAACATAACTATTTTCTGAGTCAACTTCGTCAACGGGGATGAAATTGATGAAAACCCCTCGACGAACCTTCTATATTAACCAGCCAATCCTAAGAAACTCCTTATATCAGTTGGAGATGTGGGTCTGGGCCAGTTCAGCACTGCTTCAATCTTCTGAGTGTAAACTCAAATTCCTTCGCCAGACACAATGTGGCCTAAGATTGCCACAGATTCGAGCAAGAATGCACACTTAGAAAACTTGGCATATAATTCTCGATCCTTGAGAGTTTAGAGGACTATTCTGAGATGACTAGCATGATCCTCCTCACTCATCGAATAAATCAGTATGTCATCAATGAACACGATAACAAATATGTCCAGATACGGCTTAAATACTCTATTCATAAGATCCATGAATGTTGCAGGAGCATTAGTCAAACCAAAAGACATAAAAAGGAACTCATAATGACCATAACGGGTCCTGAATGCTATCTTCGGGATGTCATATTCTCTCACTTTCAACTGATGATAGCCAGATCTGAGGTCTATCATAGAGAAATAAGTGGTACCCTGAAGTTGATCAAAAAGATCATCAATTCTCGAAAGGGGATATTTATTCTTTAAGGTGACATTGTTCAACTGGTGGTAATCGATACACATCCTAAAGGAACAATCTTTCTTCCTCACGAATAAGACCAGAGTGCCCCAAGGTGAGAAACTTGGTCGAATGAAACCCTTATCAAGAAGATCTCTCAACTACTCTTTTAACTCTTTTAACTCAGTTGGAGCCATTCTATATGGCGGAACAGAGATAGGTTGAGTATCATGAAGAATATCTATTTCGAAGTCTATTTCTCTCTCAGGAGGGACTCCAGGAAGATCTTCTGAAAAGACCTCAAGAAACTCACTCACAACTGGAACTGACTGAATAGGCGGTGTCTCAACACTAGAGTCATTAACTCGGACTAAATGATAGATACACCCCTTAGAAACTAACTTTCTAGCCTTAAGGTATGAAATGAAACGACCCTTAGGCACTGCTAACTACTCCTCCACTCTAAAACTGGCTCATTAGGAATCTAAAATTTTACTACTCGAGTTCTTCAATCGACTAAGGCATAACAAGCATGAAGCCATTCCATACCTAGAATAACATCAAAGTCCACCATGTCTAGCTCAACTAAGTCAGCTATGGTGTCCTTGTGATAGACAGAGATGGTAAAATCATGATAGACTTTTTTTGCTAGAATAGAATCACCAACAGGTGTAGAAACACTGAAAGGTTCAAGAAGTTGTTCGGGGGAAATGCTAAACCTCATGGCTATATATGGAGTCACAAAAGACAGACTCGCACCTGGATCAATTAAGGCATACACATCAAAACTAAAGACATTAAGCATACCCGTGACAACATCGGGTGAGTTCTCCTGATCCTGCTGACCAGCTATAGCATACAGACGGTTTGCTCCTCCGCATGTCCCTGAAGTAGCTCCTCTCTGGGTATTTCTATCCACTGGGCTGAAGAAGATTGGGCTCTATTGCCCCCACTACCCTGCCTGTTCTTAGGCACTCTTTCATAAAGTGACTCGTCTGACCGCACTTCAAGCATCCGTTGGAGCCATCATGACACTCTTCGGGATGGGTCCTACCACACTTAGCACAAGGTGGGCTCCGAAACCCCTGAGCCATACTACCCTGAGACTAAGTACCCTGAGCTCTGAAATTTTGAAAACTCTGTTTCCTACGATCATTCATGTTTCTTGGTGCAGGTGCACTAGCAGAAGATAGAGAAGGTCCAGATGACCTCTTCTGAAACAATGATCGATGCCCATTCTCGGTCTTTTGCTGGCCAGTCTCATTACTTGTTTCTTGGCCCTCTTGTTGCGAAACTCTTCTCTATCCTTTAACTTATCCTCCTCAACCTGCTGCACCTGAATCATGAGTCTAGCTATGTCCATGTCCCTTATCCACATAACTGCCTTACGTTCCTTGTTGGGTAGGTGGGATAGCTCGGACATGAACAAACTCATACTTCTCCTAATATCCACCACCATCTCCAATGCATAGCGGGATAACTGAGTAAACTTGAGAATGTTCTCCTCCACACTCATCGCTTTCTGTTTTAGATTTGGGAACTCTCTCACTTTAACTTCTATTAGCTCCTGGGGAAAGAAGCACCCTAAGAAAGTATCCTCAAACACAGCCACGTGTAAGCACGAATTAGAAGAAACTTTTGTAGAGTTGAACTCTATCGCACGAAAAGGAGTAAGAAGAAAGTGAAATGTTTCCTAAATATCGTAGCCTCCTAATTATAGATGTGGCTTGCTTCACACCAATAAGAAGGAATCTACGGACAAGGCTTCATAGACACCCTAGGACTCTTGAACTCTGTGCTCTGATACCAAGTTTGTCACGCTCCGAGCCTACACCCTGGACGTGGTCAGCCCTCGAGAACCATAGCTGGTCCACAAGCAAACCCTTGGCTTGGCTGACTACTTAGCGGAATACTTACTCAAGCAAAATGGGAACTCCAAATGCATAATTAAACTCATGATGTCTCAAAACAACTTAACTCAATGAATATCTAGAAATACTTAAGTAAACATAAGTAATTGACTCAAGGTCTTAAAACATTAACAAAGAAAATACAGAGACTCCTTAACTTCTAACTATCTATGAAGCCTCTAGTACTAAGATAGATGTCGGGACAGAACCCACGACAACTTAACAAAAGCAAGAAATAAGTGTGAAGCCTTCTAGAAAGTAAGGAGGCTCACCAACGCTAGCTGGAGTGCAAATGGTATCAACGAAGCGTCTACTGATGACCCTGAACACTTATGTCTGCATCATAATAAGATGCAGGTTGAATGACATCAGTACATGGAATGTACGAGTATGTAATATGGATGAAGTAAAATACATACTGAACTGAATGACCGCAACAGATATAGCATGAACTCAACTGAATGTAAAGCATTAAAGGAATGAAATCATTTATCATTACAAAATACTTACTCATCTCTGGACTCAACATAAGAAGTGTTATATGAAAATAGACTTTAACTTTATTGGAAGATTCTCTAACCGACAACCATCACTGTGAGCTCAGTGATGATACAGTGTTGTGATGTTCATAGATTGGCCCGATTGGGTGTTGTGTTGATTGATTCCACTAAGGGTGGTGTTATGGTTCACAATGGCTCCGAATCATATTTTGTGCATGATGTAAAGGCTAAACAAGATCTTGATCCTAATTTGGTTGAGTTGAAGTAAGCGGTGCTCAAAATGTTCGTTGAGGCATTCTCCCAAGGGGGAAATGGTGTACTTCGATATCAAGGCCATTTGTGTGTTTCCAATGTAGATTACCTAAGAGGAAAAATTTTATCAGAAGCCCATAGCTCTCGATATTCCATTCACTCGGGAGCTACCAAGATGTATCGTGATTTCTTGGAGATCTATTGGTGGAATGGGATGAAAAAAGATATCACGGAATTTGTGGTTAAGTGTCCTAATTGTCAACAAGTGAAGGTTGAGCATCAAAAGCCGGGAGGTTTGACCCAAGATAATAGTATTCTTACTTGGAAGTGGGAAGATATGAATATGGATTTTATTGTTGGTTTAACACGCACCCGGCGACAATATGAGTCGATTTGAGTGATTGTAGATCATATGACAAAATCAGCCCATTTCATTCCCGTCAAAGTTTCTTATTCGGTGAAGGATTATGCTAAGTTGTATTTGAGGGAAATGGTTAGTTTGCATGGAGTGCCTTTATCCATTATCTCCAATCGTAGTGCACAATTTACTTCTAAATTTTGGAAATCCTTCCAAAAGGGTCTTGGTACTCGTGTTAAGCTTAGTACAGCCTTTCATCCTCAAACCGATAGGCAAGCGGAGCTTACTATCAAAAAATTAGAAGATATGTTGAGAGCCTGTGTAATTGACTACAAGGGTAATTGGGATGATCATTTGCCTTCGATTGAGTTTGCTTATAATATTAACTACCATTCTAGTATTGGTATGGCCCCATTTGAAGCCCTTTATAGTAGGAGGTGTAGATCTCCTATAGGTTGGTTTGAAGTCGGTGAAGTTACTTTGATAGTTCCCGAGTTGGTGCATGAGGCTATGGAGAAAGTTTGGCTTATTAGAGAAAGTTTGAAAATGGCCAAAAGTCGACAAAAGTCCTATGCCGATATTAGAAGGAGAGATTTAGAATTTGATGTTGATGATTAGGTTTACTTGAAAATTTTGCCCATGAAAGGTGTAATGAGATTCTAGAAGAAAGGAAAGCATAGTCCCTGTTATGTAGGCCCATATCAAATTTTGAGACGTGTTGGTAAGGTTGCTTATAAACTTGACCTGCCTAATGATTTGGCATCGGTGCATCCGATTTTCCATGTCTCACTGTTGAAAAAATGTGTTGGTGATCCGACATCTATAGTGCCATTAGAGAATCTTGGCATAAAGTATAGTCTTTCCTATGAAGAAGATCCGATTAAGATTTTCGACCGGCAAGTCCAGAAGATAAGATATAAAGAAGTTGCTTCCGTGAAAGTTCTTTGGAGGAATCAATTATTTAAGAGTGCTACTTGGGAGTCCGAGGCCGATATGATGTCCCGATATCCTCATCTCTTTCCTTCCAATCCTACTCTAGCTTGAGGTACCTAGTTCCACATGGTTCATTCTTTTGGTTTCATGTGTTTTAGTTATTTCCATGATTCCTTGATTAAGCATGTTAATTAAGAGTCTAATGTTGTGAAAATGAGCTAGCTTGATTGATTTATCCATGCTTATGTGCATTGAGTATGAGTTGCATAAAGTCTTCATGAAATGATGTGTTATACATGCTTTAGCTTGGAGTTGATGTTTCCTCCTCAGGTATGTGAATTTATGTGATTGCATTCTATGTTGGGTTGTTAGCTCTTATTCCTACCCTCCTTATGATGTCTTGATTCTCATTCGAGGATGAATGTACCCAAGGGGAAGATAATGTAATACCCCAGATTCAAAGGGTGGTAAATTTTTGACTTGTTCTGGGTTCTGGTGCCAGTGACGGAGGCCACCTACTAACCGTATATGGGATAATGGATGGTAGGTGGAAACCATAGTTGGCCCACTGAAAATCTATATGATGTCAAGTTTCAGAACCTTAACGACTGTCTGCCAGGACAGCCCGTCGATCTTTCAACGAGTCGTAAATGGGTCTAGTAGGTCTCCACCAGACTTAGTCAAATTCTTAAGCCTTAAGTTTTGACCTACGGCTGTTGTGTACGGTCCGTTGATTGACCCACGAGCTGTACATTGGACCCGTCATTGCACTGTCCAAATGGATATTCTCTGAATCTATCTATGGAAGGACAGGCTGGGTCGTAGGTCTGACCTACGGACCGTAGGTCCAACCGTAGGTAAGGGCCCGACCGTTATTTTAAAGGGGTCTTTTGTTCTTTTCACTCAATGACTTATTCATTCACATAAGTCGATTCCCCTCATTCCCTAACACTAAATAAGTCTATTCAATCCTAAAATCTACGCTTTCCAACCACTTTGCAAAATTCCCCAAACACTCATCTCTCAAATATTTCTCTCTCTAGAAGATAGAAGAAAAAAAAGAGGGCAAGCTAGGGTTCTAGGAATTAAGCTTTCTTCATCAAATTGCTTAAGGAATTGACCCTAAGGTATGATAGTTTTCATCCATGGAACCCTTTCCTCCATGGAATCCCTAAAATCTCAGATTTTCAAGTTAGAAGTTCTTAATTGAATTAGGGTTTTCTTCCAAGTTATGGGTTCTTTGTAATGTTGCTTCAATTGATTATTTTATGAAATTTGAAGTATTAATTGAGTTGAATTTCCTGAAATTGGATGAATCCCCATGAACCCATGCTAACTCCTCCAATTTCAAAATTAAGCTTTTGTTGGTGGGTTGAATTATAAAGTGATGAATTTTATGAAATCTCTATGAATTCATGCATGAATTATGATGAGATTATGAATGAACTAAGGATGATTTCAAGGAAGTAAGCATGTTCGACCAAAAACTACGATTTTTCTCTATTATTTGGGTTCCTTCAATTATGATCAAATTGCCTTGTTTATTGTTTTCTAAGCATGAGTTTGCATTGAATTGCATGATTTAAGAGGAATTCTCATGAATCTATGTGAACCCTATGATTTGAAAGTTATGAGCATGATGAACAATGTAAATATGAAGTTTATGAAATTATGCATGTCTCATGTAAAGTTAATGATGAATTAAGGGTGCTTTGAGATTGAAGCATCAAAGTTTACGATATGTTGATGTTATTGTTGAGTCGTGAAAGGGTTTCTCACGTAATACTCACACTACGAATTTGAAATGAACAAGAGGCGATTACCCATGTTCTTAAGGAGCTATTCTAATGAAAAGACAAGAGGCGATCGCCCGTGTTCCCTATTGTCGACAAGAGGCGACTACCCATGTCTAATTATGATAATTGAACTATGACTAATCCGTGGGAATTATGCTTAGCACCGATTGGGCAAGTGGCGATTACCCATGCCCCATAAACTATGTGCCACCATAGGATGATGGTCTATGATAGACACTAGCTAGTGGATCCACGTAAGCTATATGTTAAGTAAAGGGTCCTACCTTGGCAAGTAGGATGGCCCTATCGGTGTGGGGCTATACACCGGATTCAATGTTGATAGCTCGCATGGTCTTATATGTCGGTTAAGGCTATTTCCCACAACTAATGAACAAATGTGTTGTTATGATCTTTCTCAAGTAAAGTAAAGATGTTTAGCTTGCTTTGACCTTGGTTTATGCTTTATGCTTTCTAACCTTTATCATGTTTAGCTTGGTCATTGCGTGACATGAAATGTCCCATTTTAGAATGTTTTAAATGTTTTATGTGCATTGTTATCATACTTGGTACTTGATTGTACTAACGCATACTCTGGCCTACATTAACTTGTTAATGTAAGGCTTGGAGATTCTTCATCCACTCGTGGCTAGAGCTTAGTAGAAGAATTGTGAAGACTTAGTGAGTCCTCATCCATTCGAGGGCATAGCCTAGTTGTTCTTACTTTTATGTTCTTTCTTTTTACATTGTATTGGGTTACGTCCCAAACCTTATTTCTCTTTCCTATGTTAGATTGGCTTTGAGACATTGATGTAGACTTCCACTATTTTCTTATAAGCTTTGATATGATATTTTCTTTTGAACTCTTAATCTCTATGATCTTGTATGTATGTATGCTAAGTGGCTTGTATGAGGCCTTTCGGGGTCTTGTACGCCATGTCACGTCTAGGAGGTACCTTGGGTCGTGACAAACTTGGTATCGGAGCCAGGTTCTAGAAAGATCCTAAGATATCTCATAAGCCGAGTCGAGTAGAGTATTGTTCATGAGTGTGAAGCACGTCACATTTATGAATGAGAGGCTATAAGACGTTTAAGAAACTTCACATCTTTCATTACTCCTATGTCGTGCCATAGAGTTTAACTCTATATGTCTCTCTCCTAATTCCTATCCTATGTGTTTCAGGATATGGCGACCTGAAGAGCTAATGCTAGAAGAAATGCGGGAGAGAATACGGATCAACAAGCTCCTCATCAAGCTCCTCAAGTTCCGGCCGACCCTTTGGCCGAACAAGTGACTAACGCTGAGTTTAGGCTTGCTTTTCAAGTGTTGGCTCAAGCCGTTATGGCTCAAGACAATAGGGAGGTTGTGGCTCCCGTGAACCCAAATGTGGGCACGGCGGCATCAAAGGTAAGGGACTTTACTAGAATGAACCCTCCGGAATTTCATAGCTCTAAGGTTGAGGAAGATCCTCAAGAATTCATCAATGAGGTGTACATTGTGCTAATGAATATAGGTGTGACGCCGAAGGAAAAGGCGGAGTTGACCGCTTATCAACTCAAGGGTGTTGCTCAAATTTGGCTCAACCAATGGAAGAGTGAGAGGGCGGTTAATGAAGGTCCTCTTGATTGGGAGGAATTCAAGGTTGCTTTCCTTGATAGGTTCTTTCCTCTTTAGATGAGGGAGGCAAGGGTGCTTGAATTCATCAACTTTCATCAAGGAAACATGAGTGTGAAAGAGTATGCTTTAAAGTTCACACAGTTGTCTCAATATGCTCCTTCTATGGTTGCCGATCCTAGGGCAAGAATGAGTATGTTTGTTTCGAGAGTGTCGAAATAGTGGTCAAAGAGTGCTGAACCACCATGCTTGTCAATGACATGGATATTTCTCGTCTTATGGTGTATGCTCAATTAATAGAAGAGGAGAAACTCAAGGAAAGGTCTAGAGAGACAAAGAGGGCTAGAACAGATGAGGGTAACTTTTCACATTCAAGGTTTGATGGACATGGTCGTTCTAGATTTTGACCAAGGTTTTCCGATCAAGGTTCCTCCAATGTACCTAATAAGTCCAACAAAGATAAGGTGTCTAACCCTAAGCCTCAAGGAGGAAATGGTAGTGGGTTTTCATCGAATACTTGTGCTAAGTGTGGGAGAAAGCATGAGGGCAATGTCTAGCCGGTTCTAATGCATGCTTTGGTTGTGGCAAGATGGATCACAAGATAAGGGATTGTCCCTTAGTGGCTAAGAATGAAGGGGATAACCGTCGACGCGCTCAATCTCAAAATCTATCGAGTTCTAGTGGAAATCAAAAGCAAAACCGATTCTATGCACTTCAAGCTCGTTATGAGCAAGAGGGTTCTCCCGATATGGTCACCGGTATGTTGAAAGTTTTTCACTTTGATGTTTATGCCTTGCTTGATCCAGGTGCTACCTTGTCTTTTGTGACGCCATATGTGGCTATGAGGTTTGATGTTGTTCCGGATGTGTTGTTAGATCCTTTTCATGTCTCTACTTCAATTGGTGAATCTATTGTGGCTAAGAGAGTCTCTAGGAATTGTCCCGTCTCCTTATCCCATAGAGTCACTCATGTTGACCTTGTAGAGCTTGATATTCTAGACTTTGATGTTATCCTTGGGATGGATTGGTTGCATTCTTGTTATGCTTTTATTGATTGTAGGACCCGAATGGTCAAGTTTAAATTTCCGAATGAGCCTATCCTAGAGTGGAAGGGGGGAAATTCTATGTTTAGAGGTCAATTTGTTTCTTGTCTAAAAGCTAGAAAGATGATTTCTACGGGTTGCATATACCATTTTGTTAGGGTGAGGGATGTGGATTCTGAAACCCCTACTCTTGAGTCGGTCCCCGTTGTTAACGAATTTCCAGAAGTGTTTCCTGATGATTTACCTGGTATTCCTCCTAAAAGGGAAATAAACTTCGGTATTGACATTCTCCTTTATGCGCAACCTATCTTTATTCCTCTATATAGAATGGCTCCGGCAAAACTTAAGGAACTAAATGAGCAACTGAAGGATTTGTTGGATAAGGGTTTCATCCGACCAAGTGTTTCCCCATGGGGTGATCCGATCTTGTTAGTAAGGAAGAAAGATGGTTCACTCCATATGTGCATTGACTACCATCAATTGAACAAGGTTACCATTAAGAATAAGTATCATCTTCCAAGGATAGATGAATTGTTTGATCAACTTCAAGGGGCTAGTTACTTCTCTAAGATCGACCTTCGTTCGAGTTATCACCAATTGAGGGTGAAAGAAGATGATATTTTAAAAATGGCTTTTCGGACTATGTATGGTCACTACGAGTTCTTGGTAATGTTGTTTGGATTGACAAATGCTCCGACCGCGTTTACGAATTTGATGAATAGGGTGTTTAGGCAGTATCTTGACATGTTCGTGATTGTGTTCATAGATGATATCTTGATCTACTCAAAGAGTGAGGATGAGCATGCCGATCATTTGAGGATTTTATTGCAAGTCCTCAAGGACCAACAACTCTTTGCGAATTTTAGTAAATGTGAGTTATAGATAAGGTCTGTGGCTTTTCTTGGTCACATTGTCTCCAGTAAAGGTATGAGGTAGATCCTAAGAAGACGAATGCGGTTAAGAATTGGCCTAGACCATTATCACCTTCGGATATTCATAGTTTCTTGGGTTTAGCCGCCTATTATAGGAGGTTTGTTGAAGGGTTTTCTTCGATTTCTTCTCCATTGACGGCTTTGACTAAAAAGAAAGCTAAGTTTGCTTGGTCTGAATCATATGAGAAGAATTTTCAAGAGTTGAAAGATAGACTTACTTCGGCTCCGGTGTTGACCTTACCGGAAGGGTCCGATGGTTTTGTGGTTTATTGTGATGCCTCGAGAATTGGGCTAGGATGTGTTCTTATGAAAAATGGAAAATTCATTGCTTATGCTTCAAGACAACTGAAGGTGCATGAAAAGAACTATCTTACTTATGATTTAGAATTAGCGGCGGTTATGTTTTCTTTAAAGATATGGCGGCACTATATGTATGGAGTGCATGTTGATGTCTTTACCGACCATAAGAGTTTGTAATACGAGTTTAAGAAAAAAGACATGAATCTTCGCCAAAGTAGGTGGCTTAAGTTGTTAATAAACTATGACATGAGTGTCCTCTATCACCCTGGCAAGGCTAATGTGGTGGCAGATGCTCTTAGTCGGTTGTCTTTGGGAAGTGTTGCTCATGATTGGCTCGATTGGGTGTTCAGCAGGTTGACTCCACGAAGGGTGGTGTTATGGTTCTTAATGTCTCTGAATCATCTTTTGTGCATGATGTAAAGGCTAAACAAGATCTTGATCATAATTTGGTTGAGTTGAAGGAAGCGGTGCTCAAAAAGTCCGTTGAGGCTTTCTCCCAAGGGGGAGATGGTGTACTTCGATGTCAAGGTCGTTTGTGTATTCCCGATGTAGATGACCTAAGAGGACAAATTTTATCAGAAGCTCATAGTTCTAGATATTCCATTCACCCGGGAGCTAGCAAGATGTACCATGATTTGCGGGAGATCTATTGGTGGATTGGGATTAAAAAGGATATTGCGAAATGTGTGGCTAAGTATCCTAATTGTCAACAAGTGCAGGTTGAGCATCAAAACTCGGGAGGTTTGACCCAAGATAATAGTATTCGTACTTGGAAGTGGGAAGAAATGAATGTGGATTTTATTGTTGGTTTACCACGCACCCGGCGACAATATGATTCGATTTGGGTGATTGTAGATCATATGACGAAATCAGCTCATTTCATTCCAGTCAAAGTTTCTTATTCGGCGGAGGATTATGCTAAGTTGTATTTGAGGAAAATGGTTAGGTTGCATGGAGTGCCTTTATCCATTATCTCCGATCGTGGTGCACAATTTACTTTCCAATTTTTGGAAATCCTTCCAAAAGGGTCTTGGTACTCGTGTTAAGCTTAGTACGGCCTTTCATCCTCAAATCGATGGGCAAGCGGAGCGTACTATCCAAACTTTGGAAGATATGTTGAGAGCCTGTGTAATTGACTTCAAGGGTAATTGGGATGATCATTTGCCTTTTAATGAGTTTGCTTATAATAATAGCTACCATTCTAGTATTGGTATGGCCCCATTTGAAGCCCTTTATTGTAGGAGGTGTAGATCTCCTATAGGTTCACTTGAAGTCAGTGAAGTCGCTTAGATAGGTCCCGAGTTGGTTCATGAGGCTATGGAGAAATTTTGGCTAATTAGAGAAAGGTTGAAAACGGCCCAAAGTCGACAAAATTCCTATGCCGATGTAAGAACGAGAGATTTAGAATTTGATTTTGATGATTGGGTTTAGTTGAAGATTTCACCCATGAAAGGTGTAATGAGATTCGGGAAGAATGGAAAGCTTAGTCCACGTTATGTAGGCCCATATCAAATTTTGAGACGTGTTGGTAAGGTTGCTTATGAATGTAACTTGCCTAATGATTTGGCATTGGTGCATCCAGTTTTCCATGTCTCACTGTTGAAGAAGTGTGGTTGTGATCCGACATCTATAGTGCCATTAGAGAATCTTGGAATAATGATAGTCTTTCCTATGAAGAAGTTCTTGTTAATATTTTAGACCGGCAAGTCCGGAAGCTAAGAAATAAAGAAGTTGCTTTCGTGAAAGATCTTTGGAGGAATCAATTAGTTAAGGGTGATACTTGGGAGGCCTAGGCCGATATGATCTCCCGATATCCTCATCTCTTTCCTTCCAATTCTACTCTAGCTTGAGGTACTTAGTTTCTCATGGTTCATTCTTTTGGTTTCATGTGTTTTAGTTATTTCCATGATTCCTTGATTATGCGTGTTCATGAGAAGTCTAATGTTGTGAAAATGAGCTAGCTTGATTGATTTGTCCATGGTTATGTGCATTGAGTATGAGTTGCATAAAGTCTTCATTAAATGATTTGTTGAACGTGCTTTAGCTTGGAGTTGATGTTTCCTCCTCGGGTATATGCATTTATGTGATTGCATTCTAGGTTGGGTTGTTATCTCTTGTTCCTACCCTCCTTATGATGTCTTGATTCTCATTCGAGGAAGAATGTTCCCAAAGGGGATAAAATGTAATACCATGAATTCAATTGGTGGAAAACTTTTTACTCGTTCTGGGTTCTGGTGCCAGTGACGGAGGCCACCTACGAACCTAGATGGGATAACGGACCGTAGGTGGGAACCGTTGTTGGCCTACTAAAAATCTGTAAGATGTCAAGTTTCAGAACCTTAACTATGGTCTGCCAGGACAGCCCGTCAATCTTTCAACGAGTCGTAGATGGGTCTCGTAGGTCTCTTCCAGACTTAGTAAAATTCTTCAGCCATAAGTTCTGACCTACGGTTGCTGTGTACGGTCCGTCGATTGACCCACAAGCCATACATTGGACCCGTCCTTGCAGGGTTGAAATTGATATTCTAGGAATCTATCTACGGAAGGACAGGACGGGTCGTAGGTCTAACCGTAGGTAAGGGCCCGACCGTTATTTTAAAGGGGTTTTTTAGTCTTTTCACTCAATGACTTATTCATTCACTTAAGTCGGTTCGCCTCATTCCCTAACACTATATAAGTCTATTCAATCCTAAAATCTACCCTTTCCAACTACTTTGCAAAATTCCCCAAACCCTCCTCTCTCAAATATTTCTCTCTCTAGAAGATAGAAAAAGAAGAAGAAGAGGACAAGCTAGGGTTCAAGGAATCAAGCTTTTTGAATCAAATTGCTTAAGGAATTGAGACCCTAAGGTATGATAGTGTTTATCCATGCAGCCCTTTCCTCCATGGATCCCTAAAATCTCAAATTTTAAAGCTAGAAGTTCTTAATTGAATTAGGGTTTCTTCCAAGTTTTGGGTTCTTTGAAATGTTGCTTCAATTGATTATTTTATGAACTTTGAAGTATTAATTGAGTTAAATTTCATGAAATTGGATGAATTCCCATGAACCCATGCTAATTCCTCCAATTTCGAAATTAGGCTTTTGTTGGTGGGTTGAATTATGAAGCTATGAATTTATGAAATCTCCATGAATCCATGCATGAATTATGATTTCTAAGTTAAGGTCTTCATGATGAAATTATGAATGAACTAAGGATGATTTCATGGAAGTAAGCATGTTCAACCAAAAACTATGATTTTACTCTATTATGTGGGTTCCTTCAATTATGATCAAATTGCCTTGTTTATAGTTCTCTAAGGATGAGTTTGCATTGAATTGCATGATTTAAGAGGAATTCTCATGAATCTATGTGAACCCTATGATTTGCAAGTTATGAGCATGATGAACTATGTAAAGATGAAGTTTATGAAATTATGCATGTCTCATGTAAAGTTAATGATGAATTAAGGGTGCTTTGAGATTGAAGCATAAAAGTTTACTATATGTTGATGTTATTGTTGAGTCGTGAAAGGGTTTCTCACGTAATACTCACACTATGAATTTAAAACGAACAAGAGGCGATTACCCATGTTCTTAAGGAGCTATTCTAATGAAGGGACAAGAGGCGATCACCCGTGTTCCCTATTGTAGACAAGAGGCGACTACCCATGTCTACTTGTGATGATTGAACTATGACTAATCCGTGGGAATTATGCTTAGCACCGATTGGGCAAGTGGCGATTACCCATGCCCCATAAACTATGTGCCACCATAGGATGATGGTCTATGATAGACACTAGCTAGTGGATCCACGTAAGCTATATGTTAAGTAAAGGGTCCTACCTTGTCAAGTAGGATGGCCCTATCGGTGTGGGGTTATACACCGGATTCTATGTTGATAGCTCACATGGTCTTATATGTCGGTTAAGGCTATTTCCCACAGCTAATGAACAAAAGTGTTGTTATGATCTTTCTCAAGTAAAGTAAAGATGTTTAGCTTGCTTTGACCTTGGTTTATACTTTTTGCTTTCTAACATTTATCATGTTTAGCTTGGTCATTGCATGTCATGAAATTTCCCGTTTTAGCATGTTTTAAATGTTTTATGTGCATTGTTATCATACCTGGTACTTGATTGTACTAACGCATACTGTTGCCTACATTGACTTGTTAATGTAAGGCTTGGAGATTCTCCATCCACTCGTGGCTAGAGCTTAGTAGAAGAATTGTGAAGACTTTGTGATTCCTCATCCATTCGAGGACATAGCCTAGTTGTTTTTACTTTTGTGTTCTTTCTTTTGACATTGTATTGGGTTACGTCCCAAACCTTATTTCTCTTTCCTATGTTAGAGTGGCTTTGAGACATTGATGTAGTCTTCCGCTATTTTCTTAAAAGCTTTGATATGATATTGTCGTTTGAACTCTTAATCTCTATGATCTTGTATGTATGTATGCTAAGTGGCTTGTATTAGGCCTTCGGAGTCTTGTATGCCATGTCTCGTCTAGGGGGTACCTTGGGTCGTGACAAACTTGGTATCGGAGCCAGGTTTTAGAAAGATCCTAGGATGTCTCATAAGCCTCGTCGAGTAGAGTCTTGTTCATGAGTATGAAGCGCGCCATATTTATGAATGAGAGGCTATAAGACATTTAAGAAATTTCACTTCTTTCATTACTCCTAAGTCGTGTCATAGAGTTTAACTCTATTTCTCTCTCTCCTAATCCCTATCCTATGTGTTTCAGGATATGGCGACCCGAAGAGATTATGCTAGAAGAAATGTGGGAGAGAATGCGGATCAACAAGCTCCTCTTCAGGCTCCTCAAGTTCCAGCCGACCCATTGGCCGAACAAGTGACTAACGCTGAGTTTAGGGCTGCTTTTCAAGTGTTGGCTCAAGCCAATAGAGAGGTTGTGGCTTCCGTGAACCCAAATGTGGATACGGCAGCATCAAGGGTAAGGGACTTCACTAGAATGAACCCTCTATAATTTCATGGCTCTAAGGTTGAGGAAGATCCTCAAGAATTCATCGATGAGGTGTACAATGTACTAATGCTTATGGGATTGACGCTAGAGGAAAAGGCGGAGTTGGACGCTTATCAACTCAAGGGTGTTGCTCAAATTTGGTTCAACAAATGGAAGAATGAAAGGGCGGTTAATGAAGGTCCTCTTGATTGGGAGAAATTCAAGGTTGCTTTCCATGATAGGTTCTTTCCTCTTGAGATGAGAGAGGCAAGAGTGCTTGAATTCATCAACCTTTGTCAAGGAAACATGAGTGTGTAAAAGTATGCTTTAAAGTTTACACAATTGTCTCGATATGCTCCTTCTATGGTTGCCGATCCTAAGGCAAGAATGAGCAAATTTGTTTCGAGAGTGTCCAAAATGGTGGTCAAAGAGTGTCGTACCACCATGCTTGTCAATGACATGGATATTTCTCATCTTATGGTGTATGCTCAATTAATAGAAGAGGAGAAACACAAGGAAAGGACTAGAGGGACAAAGAGGGCTAGGACCGGTGAGGGTAACTTTTCACATTCAAGGTTCGATGGACATGGTCATTCTAGATTTTGACAAAGGTTTTCCGATAAAGGTTCCTCCAATGTCCCTCCTAAGTCCAACAAAGATAGGGTGTCTAACCCTAAGCCTCAAGGAGGAAATAGTGGTGGCTTTTCATAAACTACTTGTGTTAAGTGTGGGAGAAAGCATGAGGGTAAATGTCAAGCCGGTTCTAATGCATGCTTTGGTTGTGGCAAGACGGATCACAAGATAAGGGATTGTCCCTTGGTGGCTAAGAATGAAGGGGACAATCGTCGACACACTGAATCTCAAAATCCATTGAGTTCTAGTGGAAATTAGAAGCAAAATCGATTCTATGCACTTCAAGCTAGTCATGAGCAAGAGGGTTCTCCCGATGTGGTCACCGGTATGTTGAAAGTTTTTCACTTTGATGTTTATGCCTTGCTTGATCCCGATGCTACCTTGTCTTTTTTGATGCCATATGTGGCTATGAGGTCTTATGTTGTTCCGGATGTGTTGTTAGATCCTTTTCATGTCTCTACTCCTATTAGTGAATCTATTGTGGCTAAGAGAGTCTATAGGAATTGTCCCGTCTCCTTAACCCATAGAGTTACTCATGTTGACCATATAGAGCTTGATATGCTAGACTTTGATGTTATCCTTTGGATTGATTGGTTGCGTTCTTGTTATGCTTTTATTGATTGTAGGACCCGAATGGTCAAGTTTCAATTTCCGAATGAGCCTTTCCTAGAGTGGAAGGGGGGAAATTCTATGTTTAGAGATCAATTTGCTTCTTGTCTAAAAGCTAGAAAGATGATTTCTAAGGGTTGCATATACCATCTTGTTAGGGTGAGGGATGTGGATTCCGAAACCCTGACTCTTGAGTCGGCCCCCGTTGTTAACGAGTTTTCGGAAGTGTTTCCTAATGATTTACCCGATATTCCTCCAGAAAGAAAAATAGACTTCGGTATTGACCTTCTCCCCGATACGCAACATATCTCTATTCCTCCTTATATAATAGCTCCGGCAGCACTTAAGGAACTAAAACAGCAATTGAAAGATTTGTTGGATAGGGGTTTCATCCGACCAAGTGTTTCCCCATGGGGTGCTCCGGTCTTGTTTGTAAGGAAGAAAGATGGTTCACTCCGTATGTGCGTTGACTAACATCAATTGAACAAGTTTACCATTAAGAATAAGTATTCTCTTCCAAGGATAGATGACTTATTTGATCAACTTCAAGGGGCTAGTTACTTCTCTAAGATCGACCTTCGTTCGGGCTATCACCAATTGAGGGTGAAAGAAGATATTCTGAAAACAGCTTTCTGAACTAGGTTTGATCACTACGAGTTCTTGGTAATGTTGTTTGGATTGAAAAATACTCCGACCGCGTTTATGAATTTGATGAATAGGGTGTTTAGGCAGTATCTTGAGATGTTCGTGATTGTGTTCATAGATGATATCTTGATCTAGTCAAGGAGTGAGGATGAGCATGCCGATCATTTGAGGATTGAATTGCAAGTCCTAGAGGACTAAAAACTCTTTGCGAAGTATAGTAAATGTGAGTTTTGGCTAAGGTCTGTGGCTTTTCTTGGTCACATTGTCTACGGTAAAGGTACTGAGGTAGATCCTAAGAAGACGGATGCGGTTAAGAATTGGCCTAGACCTCTATCACCTTCAAATATTCGTAGTTTCTTGGGTTTAGCCGGCTAATATAGGAGGTTTTTGAAGGGTTTTCTTCGATTGCTTCTCCATTGAAGGCTTTGACTAAAAAGAAAGCTAAGTTCGCTTAGTCTGAATCATGTGAGAAGAATTTTCAAGAGTTGAAAGATAGACTTACTTCGGCTCCGGTGTTGACCTTATCGAAAGGGTCCGATGGTTTTGTGGTTTATTATGATGCCTCGAGAATTGGGCTAGGATGTGTTCTTATGCAAAATGGAAAAGTCATTGCTTATGCTTCAAGAAAACTAAAGGTGCATGAAAGGAACTATCCTACTCATGATTTAGAATTAGCGGCGGTTGTGTTTGCTTTAAAGATATGGCGGCACTATTTGTATGGGGTGCATGTTGATGTCTTTACCAACCATTAGAGTTTGCAATATGTGTTTAAGGAAAAAGACTTGAATCTTCGCCAAAGGAAGTGGCTTGAGTTGTTAAAAGACTATGACATGAGTGTCCTCTATCACCCCGGCAAGGCTAATGTGGTGGCGGATGCTCTTAGTCGGTTGTCTATGGGAAGTGTTGCTCATGTTGAGGACGGCAAGAAAGAGTTGGTTCGTGATGTTCATAGATTGGCCCGATTGGGTGTTCAGTTTATTGATTCCACTAAGGGTGGTGTTATGGTTCACAATTGCTCTGAATCATCTTTTGTGCATGATGTAAAGGCTAAACAAGATCTTGATCATAATTTGGTTGAGTTGAAGGAAGCGGTGCTCAAAAAGTCCGTTGAGGCTTTCTCCCAAGGGGGAGATGGTGTACTTCGATGTCAAGGTCGTTTGTGTATTCCCGATGTAGATGACCTAAGAGGACAAATTTTATCAGAAGCTCATAGTTCTAGATATTCCATTCACCCGGGAGCTAGCAAGATGTACCATGATTTGCGGGAGATCTATTGGTGGATTGGGATTAAAAAGGATATTGCGAAATGTGTGGCTAAGTATCCTAATTGTCAACAAGTGCAGGTTGAGCATCAAAACTCGGGAGGTTTGACCCAAGATAATAGTATTCGTACTTGGAAGTGGGAAGAAATGAATGTGGATTTTATTGTTGGTTTACCACGCACCCGGCGACAATATGATTCGATTTGGGTGATTGTAGATCATATGACGAAATCAGCTCATTTCATTCCCGTCAAAGTTTCTTATTCGGCGGAGGATTATGCTAAGTTGTATTTGAGGAAAATGGTTAGGTTGCATGGAGTGCCTTTATCCATTATCTCCGATCGTGGTGCACAATTTACTTTCCAATTTTTGGAAATCCTTCCAAAAGGGTCTTGGTACTCGTGTTAAGCTTAGTACGGCCTTTCATCCTCAAATCGATGGGCAAGCGGAGCGTACTATCCAAACTTTGGAAGATATGTTGAGAGCCTGTGTAATTGACTTCAAGGGTAATTGGGATGATCATTTGCCTTTTATTGAGTTTGCTTATAATAATAGCTACCATTCTAGTATTGGTATGGCCCCATTTGAAGCCCTTTATGGTAGAAGGTGTAGATCTCCTATAGGTTCATTTGAAGTCGGTGAAGTCGCTTAGATAGGTCCCGAGTTGGTGCATGAGGCTTTGGAGAAATTTTGGCTTATTAGAGAAATGTTGAAAATGGCCCAAAGTTGAAAAAATTCCTATGCCGATGTTAGAAGGAGAGATTTAGAATTTGATGTTGATGATTGGGTTTACTTGAAAATTTCGCCCATGAAGGGTGTAATGAGATTCGGGAAGAAAGGAAAGCTTAGTACCCGTTATGTAGGCCCATATCAAATTTTGAGATGTGTTGGTAAGGTTGCTTATGAACTTAACTTGCCTAATGATTTGGCATCGGTGCATCCGTTTTTCCATGTCTCATTGTTGAAGAAGTGTGTTGGTGATCCGACATCTATAGTGCCATTAGAGAATCTTGGCATAAATGATAGTCTTTCCTATGAAGAAGTCCTGGTTAAGATTTTAGATCGGCAAATCCGGAAGCTAAGAAATAAAGAAGTTGCTTCCGTGAATGTTCTTTGGAGGAATCAATTAGTTAAGGGTGCTGCTTGAGAGGCCTAGGCCGATATGATCTCCCGATATCCTCATCTCTTTTCTTCCAATTCTACTCTAGCTTGAGGTACTTAGTTCCTCTTGGTTCATTCTTTTGGTTTCATATGTTTTAGTTATTTCCATGATTCCTTGAATATGCATGTTCAGAAGAGTCTAATGTTGTGAAAATGAGCTAGCTTGATTGATTTATCCATGGTTATGTGCATTGAGTATGAGTCGCATAAAGTCTTTATGAAATGATTTGTTGAATGTGTTTTAGCTTGGAGTTGATGTTTCCTCCTCGGGTATATGCATTTATGTGATTGCATTCTAGGTTGGGTTGTTAGCTCTTGTTCCTACCCTCCTTATGATGTCTTGATTCTCATTCGAGGACGAATGTTCCCAAGGGGGAGATAATGTAATACCCCGGATTCAAAGGGTGGAAAATGTTTTACTTGTTCTAGGTTCTGGTGCCAATGACGGAGGCCACCTACGAACCGTAGATGGGATAACGGACTGCAGGTGGGAACCGTAGTTGGCCCACTGAAAATCTGTAAGATGTCAAGTTTCAGAACCTTTACGACAGTCTGCCAGGACGGCCCGTCGATCTTTAAACGAGTCGTAGATTGGTCTCGTAGGTCTCCTCCAGACTTAGTTAAATTCTTAAGCCATAAGTTCTGACCTACGGTTGTTGTGTACGGTCCGTCGATTGACCCACGAGCCGTACATTGGACCCATCATTGCAGGGTCCATATGGATATTCTCTGAATCTATCTATGGAAGGACAGGACGGGTCGTAGGTCTAACCTACAGACCGTAGGTCCAACCGTAGGTAAGGGCCCAACATTTATTTTAAAAGGGTCTTTTGGTCTTTTCACTCAATGACTTATTCACTAGCTTAAGTCGATTCCCCTCATTCCCTAACACTATATAAGTCTATTCAATCCTAAAATCTATCCTTTCCAACCACTTTGCAAAATTCCCCAAACCATTCTCTCTCAAATATTTCTCTCTCTAGAAGATAGAAGAAGAGGGCAAGCTAGGGTTCAAGGAATTAAGCTTTATTCATCAAATTGCTTAAGGAATTGACCGTAAGGTATGATAGTGTTCATCCATGGAGCCCTTTCCTCCATGGAATCCCTAAAATCTCCAATTTTCAAGCTAGAAGTTCTTAATTGAATTAGGGTTTTCTTCCAAGTTATGGGTTCTTTGTAATGTTGCTTCAATTGATTATTTTATGAACTTTGAAGTATTAATTGAGTTGAATTTCATTAAATTAGATGAATCCCCATGAACCCATGCTAATTCCCCCAAATTGGAAATTAAGCTTTTGTTGGTGGGTTGAATTATGAAGTGATGAATTTTATGAAATCTCTATGAATCCATGCATGAATTATGATTTCTAAGTTAAGGTCTTCATGATGAAATTATGAATGAACTAAGGATGATTTCATGGAAGTAAGCATGTTCAACCAAAAACTATGATTTTCCTCTATTATGTGGGTTCCTTCAATTATGATCAAATTGCCTTGTTTATAGTTCTCTAAGGATGAGTTTGCATTGAATTGCATGATTTAAGAGGAATTCTCATGAATCTATGTGAACCCTATGATTTGCAAGTTATGAGCATGATGAACTATGTAAAGATGAAGTTTATGAAATTATGCATGTCTCATGTAAAGTTAATGATGAATTAAGGGTGCTTTGAGATTGAAGCATCAAAGTTTACGATATGTTGATGTTATTGTTGAGTCGTGAAAGGGTTTCTCACGTAATACTCACACTATGAATTTAAAACGAACAAGAGGCGATTACCCATGTTCTTAAGGAGCTATTCTAATGAAGGGACAAGAGGCGATCACCCGTGTTCCCTATTGTAGACAAGAGGCGACTACCCATGTCTACTTGTGATAATTGAACTATGACTAATCCGTGGGAATTATGCTTAGCACCGATTGGGCAAGTGGCGATTACCCATGCCCCATAAACTATGTGCCACCATAGGATGATGGTCTATGATAGACACTAGCTAGTGGATCCACGTAAGCTATATGTTAAGTAAAGGGTCCTACCTTGGCAAGTAGGATGGCCCTATCGGTGTGGGGCTATACACCGGATTCAATGTTGATAGCTCGCATGGTCTTATATGTCGGTTAAGGCTATTTCCCACAACTAATGAACAAATGTGTTGTTATGATCTTTCTCAAGTAAAGTAAAGATGTTTAGCTTGCTTTGACCTTGGTTTATGCTTTATGCTTTCTAACCTTTATCATGTTTAGTTTGGTCATTGTATGTCATGAAATGTCCCGTTTTAGCATGTTTTAAATGTTTTATGTGCATTGCTATCATACTTGGTACTTGATTGTACTAATGTATACTCTTGCCTACATTGACTTCTTAATGTAGGGCTTGGAGATTCTCCATCCACTCGTGGCTAGAGCTTAGTAGAAGAATTGTGAAGACTTTGTGAGTCCTCATCCATTCGAGGACATAGCCTAGTTGTTCTTTCTTTTGACATTGTATTGGGCTATGTCCCAAACGTTATTTCTCTTTCCCATGTTAGATTGGCTTTAAGACATTGATGTAGACTTCTGCGATTTTCTTAAAAGCTTTGATAAGATATTGTATTTTGAACTCTTAATCTCTATGATCTTGTATGTATGGATGTTAAGTGGCTTGTATGAGGTCTTTCGAGGTCTTGTATGCCATGTCACGTCTAGGGGGTGTTGACACCCAGTTCTGACCCTCCACGATATGAATTAGTTTCGAGCTTCTAAATTTTAAACGATTTAGAATAATTAGTTTTATAAAAGTTCAAAATATTTTTCAATTTCTTAAAGCAATTTTAGTCATTTTGTATAATGTTTTAAATAATAAGTATATTTTATCTAATTTACTACATAATTAGTATATTATATAAATATTTGAAAATCATCTCAAAAGATTTTACATTTTAATCAAATATGTTACTAATTCAGTTCAATCTAAATTATAGTTATAATTTTGAGTTAACTAGCTTATAATTAAGTTATTCATTTTATTTTGTTGAGATTAAGAAGCTCGTTAATTAATTAATATAAATTCATCTTATTTAATTATTAGCCTAATTCGCCAATAACTCTCAATTTTGGGCTAAATCCTTAATGCACTTGGCTAGTTCTTTATCACAAATTTAGCCATCTTCTAATCTCAATTGCAATTCTTTACAAGACCCATGTTGGACCTTTTTTCCCAACAATCTGAGCCCAACTCCTTTTTCCTTTAACCAAACACAACCCACTTGTTCTTCTCAAAAAGAAATCCAGCCCACTCCAACATTCCAACGTTAACTTCACATCAGCAATCACGATGTGAATGGCAATGAGGACACGGCATGTACAATTCTCAAACGGAGATACACGGTGAAGCCACAATCATACACCGCGTCAATCGCGTGTCAATCCCAATCAACGCCTTTGTCTTCTTCCTCAATGCTCATCTGCAAATCGTACTATTCCAGCAGCGATTTCGTCCTTAGCCGCTCGAGATTGCTCCACATCAAGCATACTCAAGATCATCAGGATCATCCACTTCACCCCACAATCCGTTCGAATTTGGAATCGAATTGGAATATTCTTTTGTATTGGATAGAATTTGGAATTCAATTTAAAAATTCCTTAATTCTTATCCATTTTCTACCCTTTCCCCCCCCCCCCCCAATTGAACCCTATCTTCCCTTTTTGTGTTACTGTTTAGGGGTTGAAAAAATTTGAGTTGACATATAGAGAGAATACACAAAATCCAAAGGTTAGTTTTGAGGCAAAAATAGACCCAAAACCAACAAAGGGTGATAATGAACACTCTAGTTCCGGACTCTTCTCTGAGTTCGACTCTCACTACCAATCGAAGTTCTTGTTGTGGTGGTGATATCGCTCGTTTTGTCATCCCTATCTCGCTGCTCCAAAGAAGGTAACATTTTGTTCTTACCTCTTCTTGTCCTTCTTTTCAAACTATATGTATTTGTTTCGATTCTGCCCATTATTGTTAAACTTTGTTTGTAGCTGGAAGTTCTCTCATTATGTCTGTTGTTAGTCTCTTTATTATAAGATTCAGCTTCATTAGTCTTATTCTTGTTAAATGTTGAAGATGTGAAGGCGTCGGATTCATGAATAGCTATGTTGTTTCGGTCTTGATACATCCTCTACATAATGAATATCGAATTGGTCTCAATATCGACTTTAGTTACTGATTTGCGACTCTACTGATGTTAGATCAATCTCGTTAATATTATACTTCTCTATTGTTCGTTTTAATGTTTCAGTTGGATTGTGTCTCTCCCTTCCTGTGATTCTAAGTTTTTTTTGGGTTCATCTTGTTATAGTTTAGGTGGTTGTATTGAGAACTGTTGCTTGCTATTTCTATCCTTTTTTTTGCATCCATTTTCAGCTAAATTAGAATTAGTTCTCATGCATAAAAAATGATATACATCAGTTTGCTTTACACTAATCTTCAAAACTGACCATTTTGGTTAAGTGGTAGCAAGTCTCAATTTCAGAAGTTGAAAAATAATTACTTTCCTGTGTTTTGTTTACTGCTATTAGATGATGTTGCAAATGAGATTTGATCACAATTATTTATCTTATTCCCTATGAAGCTTTTCTATTTTTGTATTAGTCCTTTCTCTGTCTTATTAGATGTATGTTATTTGCATAAGATTTTATTCACACTCCTTAAGTTAGGTACAGTAGGATGCTCTATTTTTTAGTAATTTAAAATTCCATTGTTAGCTTTGAATGAAGTAGTTTCTTATGTGATTTTGCCTTCTTCTTTACATGTGACATCAATCCGAGTTCTCTTTGAACTCCATCCTCGCATTTCATCGAGTTGAGATCAATTTTCGAGTCCACCCCATCTTGTTCGAGTCAAGGGAAGCTAAATTATAGGTCTCGGGAACAGAAACTACAGGTTGAGGGCTGATACAAGTCTCGGAAAGTCCATAAGTGGACTGTATATGTGCTGTATACAGCACTATACACTGATATACAGGCCCAAACACACGAATATGAGGCCTAAAATTGAAGTACAGGTTGTAGGGGTTGAAGTGGGTTGTATACATACGATATACAGTCAAATATACAGGAAAAGGGTCCAAATACGGCCCGTATACAGCAATATACACTTGGTGTATACACAGTGGTTTGGGAGCGAAAAATGGGCCTAAAAGGCCACAAATGCAGCAGCCTTTTCTTTGTTAATTGGGCCAAAAGCCCATTTGTTTTTGTATATTTATTGTTAGTGTTAGTATAGGTACTATTGGGCCAAAGGCCCACTTATTTTTATAGTTATTTGAAGTTTAAGACAGGTGCAGGTGGTCCTTAGGCCCAAGTACTGGGCCAGGCGGACAGAAATCAGACTTGGGCCCAAATCTCTCTCCCTCTTTACTTTTGCTTTATATTTGCTTAGATAGGATAGCGATTTTGCATTAGTTATTTATAAATCTTGATTTCAAAAAATAAATAAGTAATTATTTGAAGTTTCAAATTGATTTCTAAATATTTATATGTTTTCTTTACTTCGTCTTATTTTGGAACAAAAAATGTCTTTTTCCTAAAGTTGGTACAAGTGTAAAAAATTGTAAAATGCCTAGCTTTTCTTCAAGTTAGCCAAATATTTTCAAGTTGTCGGTCAACCGCAAGTTAGCGAGCATTTCGAGTGCCTGACACCTTCTCGAAATGTACATTGAACTCCCGAACCCCTTTGGTTATTTCAAATTGATTTTCTGTTTTGAAACTTTTTGAAATTAAGTTTTCTTGATTTTTCTTTAAATATTAAGTGGCGACTCTCTTTATAAATTAACTCCTTTCTTTAATAAAACAGAATGGCAACTCTGCTGGGGAATTTGGAGTGGTTCTAACCTTAAAATTTGATTTATTTGGCTAAATTGTTAATTGCTTTATTTGTTTAAATTCTTGTAAATTATAAACTGTCATGGCATGCATAGCATCTATTCCGCCACTCGATTTTTTTTATATTTTACTTAAAGGACGATTATGCAGGCCGCAGTCTTTCGTTATCCAAAATTGTTTATCGAGGTACCTTGACGAATGTAGTTTGCCCCTGGATGGTCAACGGTCGTTAATTTCCCCAGCCCAAGTTGTCCACTTGGGTCACCGGTCCACTTCAAATAAAGCCCACGTTTAGTCAATTAGTGTAGCGCGAAACCCAATCCATTTTAGCGCACTGACCTAAGATGACCCAACACCCAAGGCGTGTTGGGCCCATTAGTTAGACCACCTTGAGTCCAAACAGCCCAGGGCCTAAACGGACGATCATACTTATGTGTTTAAATTTTAAGGATGTATACAACATTGACAAACCATTGTCCCTCGATGTTGGGAGTTTATTTTAATAGCTTATTCTAGTCGAAAGAGGATCTTCACGAGCTACTATCTAAAAGGCGTGGACATTCGGAGATGACAAGAAGCTCAATAACAAAGGACCTTCCATGGAGGCATAGTTTAGGATTGTGCTCCTGCGTGGGACTAATTATTTGTATCATTTTTACCTATTATGTATCCCCATTCAGCTTATTCATAAAACTTGTATAAATTCGGGTTTTGGGGCAATGGAATGTGTCAAGTGACGTTATACATCCTTTGAAACGTTAGGCCTACCCTTGGCACAAAAGGGTCACATATCTGTTTAGAACGCGCAATAACTGTTTATATGCTATAACTGCTTGTATGAATGTGTTGCTTTATTTGGAGATATTCTAGCATACTCTTCTTTTTTAGAACCCCTTGAGCACAAATACCAAGTCACTATCAAAAGTGCGCCCAAATACTCCTTGAGTCTTTTGTTTCCCAACAAAATTCAAACTTCACTTTCAAATCATAAACCTTGCTCTCTCATTTCAGGAAAAGGTCAATTCACCATCTCAAATCAGAAAATGATTCAAGCTATTCTTGGCCTATTTTATCCGTCGTGAGGTACATAGGCAACCTTTCAAGGCTGGGCCCCATTTTTGAGAAATTCCATGTTTTCCACTCTTGCAAGGAAATTAGAGTTTCATCTCAATCAAAAATCATAAATACAACAATGAAAGATGCAACCGACTTTGTCCCAACGCAAGTTGACATTCCTCATTCACTAATCTAAAAATCTAATAGACAAATTTCTGTCTATTTACTCTATACTTGTGGGCCAGTTCATCTTCGAATGAAGTAACGCTTGTGTGTTTGATAAGCTGGCCGAACACCCTTACTTCACGAGATCTAAAGCTCCTAAAGATTCATTCCCCGACTGAAATCTATTAAAAGACAAAACGATAATGGTTGACAACACTAAAGTTATTTGCCTGACTGAAGTTGCTATAGTTCAGCCCTTGCCGCTGAGCAAAACGAGTTAATTGCACAACAGATGCAGCAGATTGTCGAAATGAGGGTTGAGCTCCAGAAAAAGCAGGATTTGCCGATTCTGATTCTTACCGTCAACGCTCCAGGCGATGGAAGGGCTCCACTCTACTATCCTTCTTTGAATTCAAACACAGAACATTTCATGATTAACCCACCGTCCAACCCTGTTCAGAATCCCACCACCACCGACTTAACCACCCCCAATTCTCATCACGCCACCACTTCTTATCAAGCACCGCCTTCTCTTCAAAATACGAACCCTCCAATCTTTCCACCCCCTCAAAATCAAAATACCAATACCTCTCTGACTTTTCCTCACCCTCATAACCAAAATGCCAACAATTTCCAAACCTTCCCTCCTCTTCAAATTTATAATGCCAACAACTTTCAATTCTACCCTCCCATGTACCAGACCCCTGCTCAAGACACTCAGAATCTACCTAACGCTCAAACCTTGCCTCCAAAAGTCACTTTTAATATTCCAGTCCATACACAACCACATCTTCCTTATACTACCTATCCCGAATTTGACCACTATGAAGAGAAGGAGAAGGAGTGGAGGGCCAAAAAGGAAATGACTAAGCAGAGCATGAAGGAAGAGATTGCAAAAGTGATGAAAGAACTTCATTACTCTTCAGATGTTGTGGAGTTGAACTACGAAAATTTATGCATTCATCCAGATTTGGAACTTCCGGAAGGGTTCAAAGTACCAAAGTTTATTGCTTTTAATGGAACTGAAAATCCTCTAACACATTTGAAACCTTATTTTGATCAATTCGTGGGAGTTGGGAAAAATGAAGCATTGTTAATGCACCTCTTCAGTCGAAGTCTAAATGGAGAAGCTTTAGAGTGGTTTACATCGCAAGAATTAAAACAATGGTCGAGTTTAAAGGAACTTGCAAAGGATTTCATGGAAAGATTTGGATATAACATAGAAGTTTTCCCTGATCGCTACTATTTGGAGAAGATCGAACAGAAGTCTATAGAAAACTATCGAGAGTATGCTCTTTGTTGGAGAAAAGAGGCCGCAAGAGTTCAACCTTCCATGTCCGAACGTGAGATCACTGAAATGTTTATTCAGACTCAAAAACCTGAGTACTATGAAAGAATGTTGTGTATGATGGGACCTAAATTCGTCAAGGTTGTTAAGGTGGGAGAAGCTTTGAAGGATGGTTTCAGGACCAAAAAGGTGTCAAACCTTACTGCATTGCGAGCTAATGACAAAACTACCAGAGTTAGTGATATGGATATGTCAAAGGGAAAAGAAGAAAAGGTATCTGTTGTCACGGCTACCCATCTGCAATCGGCTCCACGAAGGAAACATCGAAACCACCATATCAATCAGCAAATATTTCCTCGTCAAAACTTTAGGAAGCCTCTTAAATTATTGACACCATTAAGAGAATCTCAAACTCAACTTTATGAAAGGTTGAAAGCAACGGGTATGCTCCATCCCATAGAAGGAAGACCAGCCAACCTTTGGGAAAATTTTATAGGGCTGACCGAAGATGTGCTTATCATTCAGGAGCAGTTGGACATGATACAGAGAATTGTTCGGCCCTCAAACACAAAATTCAACACATGATCAACAACAAATTAATCACTATTGAGGAATCCTCCCCAAATGATAACATTGTTGATGCTTAAGAGTAAGTGCAAGACGTTTCTGAATATGATCATGTGAAGTCATTCACCATCGAGGTTAAAAAAGAAGTATGCTCGACATTGGCAAGAATTTTTCATATGAATTTAATGCTCTCTTTCTTTTGTAAACGCATTTAATTTCTTTCTTTCCATTTTATCGCACATTTTCTTGTAATAAACTACGTCTGACCTAAATTCTCAAGAATGATATACGTAGGCGGCCTATGTCAGCTTTGGTCACCCCTTTATCCCTTTTTGATAATTTCCGTTTGTACTTGAACTACGTTCGACCTGAATTCTCAAGAATGAGATACGTAGGCGGCCTATGTCGGCCTCGGTCGTTTCTTTGTTTAAATTTCCCATTTCTATTAGTCCTCGAGAGAGGAACTAAGTTTGACCTGATTCCTGCCTCAACGGGATACGTAGGCGCCACAACGGCTCGGTCATATTTCCCGTAAGTTTTCTATTTTTCTTTATAATAGAAACTGGACATAATTTTTTAGAGGATCTCAAAAATTCATTTAAAGATGGACTTCTTCGACAAGTCAAGATTGAAGATCAAAATGCAACTGGGTAGATTTTTGAGTGGATCTCAAAAATTCCACAAGAAGACATTCTCTATAAAATCAAGTTTGAAATCATGTCGAAATGTGCAACTGGGACAGAATTTTTGAGATTATCTCAAAAATTCCACAAAAATATCATTTGTTAAAGGACTTATACTTATGATTATTGAAGCAAACTGGGAAAGAATTTTGAGGAGGGACCTCAAAATTCTAGAACGAGCAACCTCAGGGTTAACAAAGCAAGTTACAAGAGTTCTTCCATATCTTAGACTGGGACAAAATTTTTGAGGAGGGTCCTCAAAAATTCAATCAAGACTATCTTGCGAAGGATAAATGAGTATGCAAGCCAACTGCATGAAGGAGGCGGAGACAAGGCTAATACAAATCAGTCTTTCAAACTAAGAATTTTTCTTTGGATGCAGGAACAACGAAGTCACAAAAATGACAATATCAAAGCTGTCAAGCATGATAAAAGGCGTCATTTACACCCATTGTGGCCTCATCATCATAACTCAGAATTGAAGATAAGCACTAATGGACTCTTTCAAAGTTTGAGAGACAAGTTGGAGGATCGCTAGTGACAAGTCACGATCAAAGTCACCATTAGGCTCATCATAGCCTAATCTTGATAAGCCAAATGACTTAATATAACACTTTATCTCTAATTTTAATCTTCACTTCATCCTCAATACTAATGTTTTCTATTAAGCTCTGCAGGTGATAGTATTGGTAAAGTCAGGAACACTCACGATATCGAGCATCCACCTCGTTACAATTGGAATATTATCGAGCCATCCATCTCGTTACAGTTGGAATATTATCGAGCATCCACCTCGTTACAGTTGGAATATTATCGAGCCATCCACCTCGTTACAGTTGGACTATTATCCAGCATCCACCTCGTTACAGTTGGATCATTATCGAGCATCCACCTCGTTATAGTTGGAATATTATCGAGCCATCCACCTCGTTATAGTTGGAATATTATCGACCATCCACCTCGTTACAGTTGGAATATTATCGAGCATCCACCTCGTTACAATTGGAATATTATCGAGTCATCCACCTCGTTACAGTTGGAATATTATCGAGCATCCACCTCGTTACAGTTGGAATATTATCGAGCATCCACCTCGTTACAGTTGGAATATTATCAAGCATCTACCTTGTTGCACTTGAATTATTATCAAGACATCTAGCTCTTTGCAGAGATCATCGGAGTTCGCTATGCATAAAACAAGCAATGACATCTCCAAATCCTCAGCAAATCATGAGTTGTAATGGACACAATGTGTTCGAAATCAACATATACGGAATATACCTATATGACATCTTTCAAAGAAAGAGTGACTTCAAAACACCGAGACAATGGAGTATCCACAGAAACGGGCAAGAAGATACCCGAAAAGTATTGTAAGAGATGCTACCACTTTTTATTTATATTTATACTAATGAGTTTTATCTTAGTCTTTGTCGAGAACATCCAAGAGGATGCATTCTCAAACAAACCACAGGTGCGGACGGCATAAAAAAGGATGCAACAAAACGTGGAACTTTTTCTTAGCAGCGAAGTGGGACATAGTCCAAAGAGGAGTATCAAACTCTTAGGACGCGAGCTGAGGAGCGACTTCCGCCACAATCAAACCACACCCCTATCAGAAGGCATGTGGGTTTCTCTTTGAGTTTGTTGGTTTCAGTTTCGCATCCGAAAATTTGGCTTTCACCGGAGGCAGCTTTCCAATCCGAGTGACAATGCTTCAAGAGCTTTGGAAATTATGTCCGTGTAAGTTCTTAATTATGGATGTGAAAAGCTCCGCATTCATGACTAAGAGGTTGCAAGCCTCTTCTTTTTTCATACTCGATTCTTTTGTCACTCTTCCGGAACCAAAGGTTATCTTGCATAGTAAATTTCATTTTCAACCGATCGAGTCGAACTACAAACAACTTGATTCCCTGAGTTTAGGGATATGTAGGCGGAATCAATGTTGAAAACTCGGCTTATTCCAACAATCTCTCTTAAATCTTATTCCCGAGCATTTCGATTTCTTCATAGTCTGATATCGGCATAGCTTTTGAATTGTTTCAGAATCGTGCATATTGAACTACAAGTGGCCTGAATTCTCATATAGCCTGAGATATATAGGAAACCCGATTCTGGGGTTCGGCCATAATTCCTAAAATCCGTACCAAAATCCCGTTCCTAAAGATGAAGATGTGGTCGGTCAAAATTGGATTTGTCAATTTCATTTGCCTCGAATTTCTTGCATCAATCCAACTCAAACGAGGGACAGTTGTTGACACCCAATTTTGACCCTCCATGATATGAACTAGTTTCGAGCTTCTAAATTTTAAACGATTTAGAATAATTAGTTTTATAAAAGTTCAAAATATTTTTCAATTTCTTAAAGCAATTTTAGTCATTTTGTATAATGTTTTAAATAATAAGTATATTTTATCTAATTTTGTACATAATTAGTATATTATATAAATATTTGAAAATCATCTCAAAAGATTTTACATTTTAATCAAATATGTTACTAATTCAGTTCAATCTAAATTATAGTTATAATTTTGAGTTAACTAGCTTATAATTAAGTTATTCACTTTATTTTGTTGAGATTAAGAAGCTCGTTAATTAATTAATATAAATTCATCTTATTTAATTATTAGCCTAATTCGCCAATAACTCTCAATTCTAGGCTAAATCCTTAATGCACTTGGCTAGTTCTTTATCACAAATTCAGCCATCTTCTAATCTCAATTGCAATTCTTTACAAGACCTATGTTGGGCCTTTTTTCCCAACAATCTGAGCCCAACTCCTTTTTCCTTTAACCAAATCCAACCCACTTATTCTTCTCAAAAAGAAATCCAGCCCACTCCAACATTCCAACGTTAACTTCACATCAGCAATCACGATGTGAATGGCAACGAGGACACGGCGTGTACAATTCTCAAACGGAGGTACACGGTGAAGCAACAACCATACACCGCGTCAATCTCGTGTCAATCCCAATCAACGCCTTTGTCTTCTTCCTCAACGTTCATCTGCAAATCGTTCTATTCCAGCAGCGATTTCGTCCTTGGCCGCTCGAGATTGCTCCACGTCAAGCTTAGAGGACACTCAAGATCATTAGGATCATCCACTTTACCCCACAATCCGTTCGAATTTGGAATCGAATTGGAATATTCTTTTGTTTTGGATAGAATTTGGAATTCAATTTCAAAATTCCTTAATTCTTATCCATTTTCCCCCCCCCCCCCCCCCCCCCTCAATTGAACCCTATCTTCCCCCTATATATAACCCCTTTTGTGTTACAGTTTAGGGGTTGAAAATTTTTGAGTTGACATATAGAGAGAATACACAAAATCCAAAGGTTAGTTTTGAGGCAAAAATAGACCCAAAACCGACAAAGGGTGATAACGAACACTCTAGTTCCGGACTCTTCTCTGAGTTCGACTCTCACTACTCATCGAAGTTCTTGTTGTGGTGGTGATATCGCTCGTTTCGTCGTCCCTGTCTCGCTGCTCCAAAGAAGGTAATATCTTTGTTCTTACCTCTTGTTGTCCTTCTTTTCAAACTGTATGTATTTGTTTCGATTCTGCCCATTATTCTTAAACTCTGTTTGTACGTGGAAGTTCTCTCATCATGTCTGCTGTTAGTCTCTTTATTATAAGATTCAGCTTCATTAGTCTTATTCTTGTTAAATGTTGAAGATGTGAAGGCGTCGGATTCATGAATAGCTATGTTATTTCTGTCTTGATATATCCTCTGCATAATGAATATCGAATTGGTCTCAATATCGACTTTAGTTACTGATTTGCTGCTCTACTGATGTTAGATCAATCTCGTTAATATTATACTTCTCTATTGTTCGTTTTAATGTTTCTGTTGGATTGTGTCTCTCCCTTCCTGTGATTCTAAGTTTCTTTTGGGTTCATCTTATTGTAGTTTAGGTGGTTGTATTGAGAACTGTTGCTGGCTATTTCTATCCTTTTTTTTTTTGCATCCATTTTCAGCTAAATTAGAATTAGTTCTCATGTGTAAAAAATGATATACATCAGTTTGCTTTACACTAATATTCAAAACTGACCATTTTGGTTAAGTGGTAGCAAGTCTCAATTTCAGAAGTTGAAAAATAATTACTTTCCTGTGTTTTGGTTGCTGCTATTAGATGATGTTGCAAATGAGAATTGATCACAATTATTTATCTTATTCCCTATGAAGCTTTTCTAGTTTTGTATTAGTCCATTCTCTGTCTTATTAGATGTATATTATTTGCATAAGATTTTATTCACACTCCTTAAGTTAGGTAGAGTAGGATGCTTTATTTTTTAGTTATTTAAAATGCCATTGTTAGCTTTGAATGAGTAGATTCTTATGTGATTTTGCCTTCTTCTTTACATGTGACATCAATCCGAGTTCTCTTTGAACTCCATCCTCGCATTTCATCAAGTTGAGATCAATTTTCGAGTCCACCCCATCTTGTTCGAGTCAAGGGAAGCTAAATTACAGGTCTCGGGAACAGAAACTACAGGTTGAGGGCTGATACAAGTCTCGAAAAGTCCATAAGTGGACTGTATACATGCTGTATACTGCAGTATACACTGATATACAGGATCAAACACACGAATATGAGGCCTAAAATCGAAGTACAGGTTTCAGGGGTTGAAGTGGGTTGCATACATACGATATACAGTCCAATATACTGGAAAAAGGGTCCAAATACGGCCTGTATACATCAATATACACTTGGTGTATATGCAGTGGTTTGGGAGCGAAAAATGGGCCTAAAAGGCGACAAATGCAGCAGCCTTTTCTTTGTATATTTATTGTTAGAGTTAGGATAGGTACTATTGGGCCAAAGGCCCACTTATTTTTATAGTTATTTGTAGTTTAAGACGCGCAGGTGGGCCTTAGGCCCAAAGATCAAAGTTAGGCCCATGTACTAGCCCAGGCGGACAGAAACCAGACTTGGGCCCAAATCTCTCTCCCTCTTTATTTTTGTTTTATATTTGCTTAGATATTACTTGTTTATTTGCTTGAAAATCTTAGAGTTAAACTTGACTCAAAATTCCCAAAAGATAGCGATTTTTCATTAGTTATTTATAAATCTTGATTTCAAAAAATAAATAAGTACTTGTTTGAAGTTTCAAATTGATTTCTAAATATTTATAAGTTTTCTTTACTTCGTCTTATTTTGGAACAAAAAATGTCTTTTTCCTAAAATTGGTACAAGTGTAAAAAATTGTAAAATGCCTAGTTTTTCTTCAAGTTAGCCAAATATTTTCAAGTTGTCGGTCAACCGCAAGTTTGCGGGCATTTCGAGTGCCTGACACCTTCTCGAAATGTACATTGAACCCCCGAACCCCTTTGATTATTTCAAATAGATTTTTTGTTTTAAATCTTTTTGAAATTAAGTTTTCTTGATTTTTCTTTAAAAATTAAGTGGCGACCTCTTTATAAATTAACTAATTTCTTTAATAAAACAAATGGTACCTTGGGTCGTGACAGGTTTGAGGTAACTGCTCAAACTATCCTCTTAAAAGTGGTAACTGCTCTGGAGTGTCTCTGTACTCGTAACTCAATTAGAAAGCAAAGTTTCTCTCCTCTCAAATTAAAACTATTATCTGAGGGAATTACTTAGTTTCCTATACTTTTCTCGAAACTCATCTTTTACTCTTTCTCATAATCAATTTTTAAGGACAAAGCATTTGTTCTAAAAAGATTCTTAAACTTCTCTTTACTTTCTCAATAATAGCTCTTGACTCTTCTCTTAAACTAACTTTAGTTTTGAAAATGCATTAAGACATATGAGTAGGATAATGCATGGGTTTTCAATGATAAATGGAGTCTATAGGAGCTAATATAGAGTAGGAAAACATAGCCACAACTTAAAGGAACACATTCAGAATGAAACACGAAAGGAAAAAGGCCAGATAACCCCTGGCGTACTGCTGGCGTGGGGCGCCAGGCCCCAAAATACTGACCAGAGTTTGGGGGCGTACTTGTGGTGTGGCACGCCAGGCCCCAAACTAATGACCAGTAGCTCTGGCGCTATGGTGGTGCGCTGCGCCACCCCCTTGCCCAGAATTTTGATGAATTTTCTGGATCAATTACGGGTCCTAACTCATCTAGAATCGATTGGTTTCTTCCAAACTCTCTTTGATTCACAAACCCAACACGAAATTTTTAAAATCCCACTCAAATTCTATCAAGAACCACCACTCATTCACAAAACCCTCACTTCAAGAACTCAAAACCACAATTGATAAAGAATGAAGCTTAAAACTCAAGAACCCTTCAAGAATATTTACATAAACGATTATATGGGCGAATTAATGAAAGAATTGCATGTTTGACGTGAGGACGAACAAGTCCTTCACTATGAAAAGCCTCACATACCTGGAAAGAACGATTGTTCTTGGCGAAATTCCTCAACCCTTGAATGAACGCTTGAAAACCCTCTTTTCCTCTTCTTGAAACTTCGCCCTAAAATTCTATGTGTTTAGGAATATGAAAAATAACTTAGCGTCTGATTATACCCCTAAATTGGGTGAGTAAAAACGTGGGTAGGCCTATAGGGGTAAGTAAAAGACCAAAATACCCTTTGATTAAACGGATGAAAAGCCTTAACTAGAGAGGTTTTACTCAAATAGCCATAACTTTTCACTTCGAGCTCGAAATTTAGCAAACTTGGCGGCGTTAGAAAGAGGACTCAAAGGCCTTCAATTTGATACCTCATGGGCCACCTAACTCTCTATGTGCTACAAGATATAGTCATTTGAAGTTGACCCAAAACTGAAAACTGATCGAAGTCTAAGGTGTTCCATTGGGGAACCCTTGGTTGCGAATTTTGAAAGGATTTTATGTGCTAGATCATTTGGGTAAGCCTTCTTGATCCTAAATATTCATTTGTCCGTTGAGAGTAAATGATTTGATACTTATCGGTTGTTGAATTGTGACGTTTGGTCTATGATCTTTGAGCCTTGAGACTTTTTTATTGTAGAACTATTAGGTTAGGCTGATTTCTGTGCAGGTTGTAGTTGTGGAGGTTTGGTTGGGATGGAAAGGAACATTCGATTTAGCTAGGTTGCTTGTTGGGTACTGTTTTGGTGGTACTCACTCCTTGCTTCTACACTTGTGTAGGTTCTGAGCCCGGACCTATGTGATCTCTTCTTCTTCTCCTGATTTTCAAGACTCGTTGAAGGACTTGAGAGGTAGTTGCTTGTCATCTCGGTGGACCCTCTTTTCCTTTTTGCTATGTTTTGTTCTATTTAAAAAACAAAGACATTTGAGACTTGTAATTATCTTTCAAATTCTGTATTTACTTTAGTGACTTGTACACGTGACAACCAGTCTTAGGGGTGTTGTTTAGAATGAATAAATTTTTCGCCTTTGTCTTGTTCTTGCTTTATTTATTTTCATTTTTCTTTCATTTTCGTTGGGTTGAGGCTGACTTGTCTTGGTGGGAAAGGACAAGAGTCATTACATCCATTTTTGGGTCATGACAAAAAAGATAGTCTTGTCAAATCTAATTCTAATACTATGCATCTGGTTTGTATAAAGATGGTGTGATCCTCCCTTTGCGGTGTTAGAAATGTTCTTCAATGATGACGCCATATTCGGCAAGACAATTCACAACCTGATTATCTTCTCTACAACAGTGCCCAATGTCACATTGCATTCCACTCATCCTCTGTAGAGCATCTTCAATAATACTCTTAAGCTTCAAATAGCTTATACCCTTGTTTCTTAACATGTCAGCCACGATCATAGAGTCCACTTTCAGTGAGCAATTAATATAACCATTTTGCACATAAAAATGAATGCCAAACATAGCTGCATATGCCTTTGCACTATTAGTTACCTTTAGCATCCCTAACAATGCCACCAAATAGCTCAAAACTCACTAATCATCAAAATACACTAATATAAGCACAATTATTAGAATTTATACTCCAAACAATAATAAATTATTAAAATATGAAGCAAATGATGATTAAATATAGGCATTTTAGGCCAAACGTTACTATCATTGTTTCGGTGCAAGTTTCTTTATATTCGAATAAGTCAAATGGCTTGTACAAAGGAAAAAAGTGAAAAAGAAGATAGAGGAATGAATAACAGTGTTGTAATTCAATTTTTAAGTTTGGAGTCGAATCACATAGAAAACTTACGTTGAGCTTAAAAAAAAAAAAATTTAAGCAAATTTACCACTAGAAGACAGAGTGTCTAGCGGCCTTTTATAAAAAATAAAAAAATCTCAATAGGGATAAGTACAAGAGACCTTACTTTACCAATCTTAGTGAGGTACCTAACTTCTACTAATTAACAAGCATGAAGAAAATAAGAGCTAGAGAGAATTAGGTATTTTGTGATCACCACAGAGTTTGTAATATACTCTATGATGATAGTACAAATGAGGATGCTTAAATAATGCAAGAATATAACAACTAAGAAAAAGGTTGAGTTATCAACTTTAAACTTTCTTTTACAATTGCATGAATTAAAAAAGATTGATTGTCCATCAAAAGTAACTTGAAGTATTTTTAGGAGTCGCGTATGAAGGTTATCGATTGAAATGGTATGAAGTACGCCTTATTATATTACCTCAGTAGCTTACCTCTCTTTTGTGATATTGATAAATTTTTGTTGTTAACTATTGGTTGGGTATAGATTGTGATATTTTTTGTTGAGTTAAAGTGGATTGATCGTAATGACAACCTTAATGGCTTATCGATTGATTATAGCTCGTTCTTGCAGCCTTGTTGATTCCCGCATTGGATGTGTTACGATCATTTGGTTGAACTTCATAGAGACACCTTAAAGCTTCTGTTTGAAAGGTATGTTAAGTATTTAATTCCTATTTTGACATGATTATGATGGCGTGGGCTTATTATGCATGTATATTATCGTTATTTTGCTTCTTGTTATTCCATTGGGTTGGCTATCACAACATGATATAGTGTCTATTCGTAGTAGTCTATTCGTGACTTAGCGACCTAGAGAGCATGTTATACTCGGTTCATTATTTTGTAACGACACCCCCTGCCTGGGGATACTACATTCATGTATGTAGGTCTTGAGCAATGATCAAACAGATCTGCCGAGTAGCACAACCGTCTATTCAGTATATTGGTTGACTCCTTTCTTTCGGGCCTCAGGGGTTGCCAGAGTTTCAGAGGTTTGCTTGTTTTATTGTATATAGATTTTGGGTAGATCAGGGTCTTGTCTCGTCTAAGTATTGTATTCATAGAGGCTTGTAGATTAGTGTGTTGTGTCGTATAACCACAGTATTGACCATACTAGCCTTGTTTGTAGGTTGGCTGATGTTTGATAGTTGTTTTGACTTATTATGTAGATTACTACTGCACACTGACATGTTGTCCTGAATTATATACCTATTTACAGATTATGTATAGAGATCATGGTGGCCTTGACGGCTCAAACAGGACTTGTGTGCTAGCTGGTTATTACTTTATATGAATTGCTGGGAGTAACTATGTTCTTTGTAGAGTTGTTGACAGGAGCCTTGCAACCCGATGACTTACTTTTAAGTCGAGACATACTTGTTTGTTTTTTTGACTATGTGTGATTGCTAGCCGCCACTAGCAAATGATTTAGTAGAAGTAAATGATGGGGCCTAAATTTTGACATTAGGTGTAAGTTACGCACATTGAAGCGTGTCAGATACAGATCCGTCTTGGTAATGTTTGGGACGTGACAATTAGTGGGTCGGGGTTTAATCATTTGGAAAGTTACAAAGGTTGGCATTGAGTTGACATTGTGGGAATGAGAGAATAATGATATAATATTATGCTATAAATTAAATATTACTGCTAACAGAAAGGAAGTTGACTTTGACTTGTGACTTTGTTTTTGTGCTATATGGTGAAGCACTACTTCAATTCTGCTGGCAGTGGAACAGGCACAGCTAATCACATAGATTCACTACAAATAGCCATTGGCCATGTGCATTCAAAGAAGTTTCAAGCTTAAAACTTGAGAAAATTATCTATTATAAAGATTGATTTGGTCAACATGATCATTTTTGCTTTCGGATTGCTTATGGATGCTTGCCTGAAAATTAGCCTCTAATAACTACTAGCATTGTATATAATACAAAGAAATTATCACTCCAAAAAACAAAGATTTTTCCAGTGGGAAATTTGAGCTATAGAATATGATTTTTTTATTCATTTTTCATCAAATCAGTCCACTAAGAAATGCATATTGAAAATAAATTTTCATTGAAATTGTGAAAAAATTCAAAATTTTCCATATAAAATCATTACTTGCTATTTTTTCTCTCTAATTTAATCAAATTATCTGTGAAAATAACAAATGAACATTTTTCAATAAAAAATTCAACGAGAAAATAGTGATTTTTTAATAATGTGCACAAGTCATCAGTTTATGACAACCATATTTTGACTCGTGACCTAGGTTATAGATGCAGTGCCAAAAGTCTCGGCAATAATTTAAGACTGATTGTCACATTGTCCGGTTTTCATAAGACTCTCCGCCAATAGTTATCCACTATTGATTTGGCATAGGGATTAAAAAGTAGTAAATAATAGGAATAATTTTATCAAATCACCCTTATTAAATATAAGTCATCTAAACATTAAAAAATGAATAGTATTTAATAGCAAGTGTAAAATAGACAAAACATGGTAAATTATCATTGATTTTATAAACTGGACAAGTATTGTTGCATATTCCAAAATAGTATAGTGGACAAGTAAAGATAGATAGAGGGAGTAGTATAAAACAATATTTATATTATCAGTTTAATTTAACTTGCAACAGTAAATTACTTACTTATTTTTGGGCTTCTTATTTAACTCATAATTATGAGAAGTTATTACTTGTTTTATATTTTAGATTATCAATTCGACTTATTATGATGAGTAGTTATATATCTTAATCTTTGGTTACTAATTCTACTTATAATGAATCTTATAAATAATATATATAGATGATATGTATGGAAGCTTACTATTGCTCTTATTTATCTTAATATAAATATGTATTCTAAAGTTTATGCTTCGGTGTTAATTTTGATTTTTATTATTATTAAAGTATTTTTGTTTTAAATTATATTTTTTATTATTAGTGTAATGATATTCCTATTTTATGCTATCATGTTTTTCAGGTTGTTGTATTTTTTTTTGAAAATAAATAAAGCAACTCTCATAGAAAATGACATTGATATAAATAATTCTTTTAGATAATCGAAAATATACTTAACTGTTTTTACTTGTTTTTAGAAACTTACCAACGTGACAATCTATCTGAATGTCATTAATCTTGAATCTAATATGAAAACAGGAAAACACACACACGTATTCTGAGCATTCAAGTAATTGAAGAGTTTATTGCATACCAAATGATTAATCGCTGTCATTCAGAAAGTAAAAATGTTGGTATTTGGATCATGTGACAATTTTGTCAAAAAACTTAAGCCATTAAAGAAATCGCACTTTTATTTATATAATCATGTCGAAATAATATGTCATCTCACGTGCAAGTCTGATTCTTTTATGCATGAGCTAAACACATAAAAATTCTTTTAAATAATGGATAATAGTAAAATTCAAACACAGTGCTTCTCTTTACCTCGATACCATGATAAATTGTGTTACTAAATTCCAATATTGTGTGAACATCCTAGTGAAACAATTCAATAACATTACCATTTGATATTTGATATTCATTAGACTAACTAATTTAAATTCATTCTACACCACGTAGGGCCTTTAGGGGGCCGAAACTCTCCCTATCAGGGTGATGTTGATTGAGATATTCCTTGGACATCATTCATAAGGCTCACCACCACTTCCCTTGGTGGAAGGGGCTCGTGGAAAGTGTTTGAAGTCCTTAATAAATGCATACTTTTAATGCATGGACAATCTGACTAATTTCCTTTGTATTTCAAGTGTTGCAAGGTGTATTCTATCTTATCTAAAATTTAAAAGTGAGTATAGTTTCTTTTTTTTATGGCCAATTAGTATGTAAAAAAGTAAATCGAATTATGTAATTCACTTTCATTATAGTTTTATTTTATTTTTGAAGTTTACGGTCTAAAATAAGTTTTATATATTTGAATTTGATATATGTCTCGTTATAAAGTGGCTAACATATATCCTTATCATTATAAAAGTGACTCTCATATACCCCTATCATTACAAAAATGGCTTATATATACCATTTTCACCTAATGGACATGAAAATATTAATTTTAAATTTATTTTTTTATTTTAAACAAATCTCATATAAGGGTATATATGATCCTTCTAGCAAAGTTCAGGGTATATTTGATCTTTCTCATACATGATTTTTTTTTAACTTCTTTGATTCAACGGCTAATTAGAGTTTTAAATATCTCTCTTATAGTTCTATTTGCTTATCATTATTTGAGTTACTTATTCTGATTAAAAAATTTTCTTTCATTTTTAGTGTAAAAATATTATAAATTAAAAAAAAGTGTTAATGAAAAAGGAGAAAAAAATTCAAATTAATTTTTTTGCGACTGTATTGTAATTTCTTTTTTGTATTTGTAAAAAACAAATGGAGTATCCATGATAAATTTACAAGAAAATGAATTAAAAATAAATTTCATTGCCGTTAAAGTAAAAGGATATACCTGAACATTTGTGTAACAGTAAGAATAAATGTAAGCCAATTTTGTATCGAAAGATATATCAACTCTAAACCATAAATTAGTTAAGGCATATATCATGTCATTTTCCCTATATTTTGAGGATGCATGTGAGTTGACTAAGAGAAATTAGAAGAAAAAAAAAACAAAGGTAGGAGAATGAGAGAGTAGAGAAATTCTTGTTGACTAATTCAAACTTTGAACTGCCTTCATTTGAGGGAGATGACATCCAAATCCAGCAATGCATGCAATCATATAGTATAAAGTTATACATACTATAATTGACAGTTCATCAATTAGTAATAATTAATTTGAATATGCGCATATTGTAGTTTAATATTGTTACACGATAGTACCTAACTCTTTAAGTTACAAATTATTTTTCTTGTCCAAACTCACCTATATATATAAGTTTACAACTTCTCCATTATACACACAATAAAAACAAGTAATATACTTACTAGCCTAAGTTTATAAATTCTCTACTATGTCTGCAAAATCAGCCGTAATTGGAACTCCGGTGGCGGGAGAATGGACCACCGGTTTATGTGGTTGTTTTGAAGATGCATCTAACTGTAAGAACCCTAATTTTTTCCAAAATCAAATATTGGTAATTTTTGAATTTTAATCGACTAGTCTTTGATTATTTACAGGTTGTGTCACTTGTTGCTGTCCTTGTGTCACCTTTGGACGAAATGTTGAGATAATTGATCAAGGAACTACTTGTAAGCTACTATATTTTCCTTTTCATATTTTTCTTTTAATGGTTTGTGGCAGTATAGCTGAGGGTCTTTCGAAAACAGTCTTTCTACCTCTATGAGGTAGTGATAAGGTCTGTGTATATTCTTGTAGAACTTACATAAATTTCATTAGTTAGGAGCTAATAATTTAGATACACTCTAGTTTGCAATATTACGTATATTACCAGATTTTTAGTACAGATACGTTCAGATACATGTATTTCGAGTATATGAGGTCAAATTTAGGTGTAATTTGTTCAAGATTCATCCAAGTGGATTCGCATGTATTTGGGATGCATAACAAATCTCGCTCACCTCTCTCCCTATTTTTATGTATCTGGTAGCAAAAATACATGTATCTAAGTGTAAGATACGTAAAAAACTCTTAATTAGTGGTAAGATACGTAATATTTTGAAAGTATAGGTAATAATAGTATATATAGTTATTAAAGTATGTCTAACTATGTAATTTTTCCTATATTCTACCCTCTCCAGACTGCACTTATGGAATTTCACTGAGTATGTTGTGGTTTGTGGCAATATATATATTCACTAATGACTAGATGATAATTTGCAGCTTGTGCTCATGCTGGTGTCATATACTATTGTCTGGCTCATGTGGGTTGGGCTTGTATCTACACATGCACTTATCGTACAAAATTGAGAGCTTTCTTTAGCTTGCCAGAAGACCCTTGTGGAGATTGCCTTGTCCATTGCTGCTGTCTTCCTTGTGCTGTTTGCCAAGAATACAGAGAGCTCAAAAACCGCGGTTTTGACCCCTCCCAAGGTATAATACAAATATTATCAATTTTTTGAACTCTTTATAGTGAAGTATTGGGATCGAAATAATAAGACGTCATACAGATCTAATGTCACATAATTAATTCACAAAGTGTTGTATTTGTTTTTTTCTCTTAATTGTTATGTTCTCTCTTTCTCAATTTATGTGACACTTTTTTTAGTCTATCTCTAAAGGTATATCACATTTCTTTAGTTGAAAACCATTTAACTTTAAAATTACTCCCTCTATTTTATATTAACTGATTTTTGAGAATTTTTTCATTATTTAAAATAATTGAATTGTTCAAAGTTCAAGATGGATATTTGAAATCTTTTCATATTTGCCCTTTCATTTACTGAAATTTTATATTTTCTAGGACATAAATTATACTACTTCCAAAGTTATATCTATGATTTCACAAAGGACAATAGTAAAAATTATGATTTAAATTATGTCCTTAAATGTTTTTCTTAATATGTGTGCATTGTCTCACAAATTCAGTTAATATGGAATAGAAGGAGTATCTTTTTATCCTTAATGAAATGATTTATAGTCACACAAATGGTCAACTGGGTGTTTTAAACCAAAAATTTCAAAAAATTGTGTCAAGTCAAATAATGTCAGATAAATTGATGGGTTATAACACATGCATGGTTATATTGATTTGAATTTGTGATTGTAAAGGATGGATGGCTAACGCTCAGAAATGGAGTCAAGCTGGAGTTACTGTGCCTCCCCATATTGCACCAGGAATGAATCGTTAAAAGAGGTTTCAAACCACATGCAGGCTGTGTTCTACTTTCTTTATTCTGTTGTTTTGTTCTGTTTTGTTTTTAATCTTTAGCATTGTATCAAGTGGAAATTGTGAGAAATGTTTGATTTTCCTATAAATAGTTGTGAAGTTGTGAACGTACCTTGTAGCTCTTAAATTAATTTGGTCTCTGCTATAAATAAAGTTTTCTCTTGTTATTTCTCAATCAAATATCTTATACTTTGTGTTACCTTTTTTTTTACCCCTCCCCGGGAGCTTTCATCTTTGCTCTCTTGGTGACTCAAACTCACAACTTTAAGGTTGGAAGTGATGAGTGCTTACTATACGAGTAACTCCTTGTTGTCTCTGTTACTTTATTTCTTCCATTTGGGTTTTTCGTGCAATTTTTAAGTGGTACATCAAGCTTATTCTTAATTATACCTTTGTGATGATTATTTCATAGAAAGATAGCCCCCAACTAAAGTTGTCCATTAATTTCACTTTGAATACTCCCATCTTAATAAAAATAGGTATGTATTTAATCCGAAATAATAATCAGTCCAAAAAATGTATGGCGTCGTAACTCACATACGAAAGACGAATTAAACAATGACATATGGCATGTGCACCCAAAATAATTATTTCCTCTATTTTAATTTATATAAAGGTGTTTGACTAGATACAAAGTTCAAAAATAATAAACTTTTGAAATTTGTGGTCTAGTATAAGTCTTAGATATTCATGTGATTGGTAAAATGAATTGTTTAAAGTTATATTATATATTTTTTAATTGACTTAAAAGGATGTTTCGATTGACTTATTTTAAGTAGTTCTTGGCTTTTAACTTCTTTTTTATTTTTGGAAATGTATGGGAAAGACAAAAAGTGGTCTTAGTTCTTAACCAAATGAATGAGAGCTCTTAGTACTATACATAGTTCGGAACGTAAGTAATAATTCGCGCCAAGTTTGGTAGTGATTTCATCACTTCACTCTTAACAAAGCTATATACAAAAATAACAACAACAGCAAACTCAGTATAATCCCACAAGTGAGGTTTGATGAGGGTAGAGTGTACGTAGACCTTACTCATATCTTTGAGAATGTAACATCTCGGATTTGAAAAAGGCTAAAAAGGGGAAATGGGAAAGGTCCATGAACCCAAAATGGACCATGGACCCTTCACGAGATCTTAGACGGCTCGTGGAGGGGACCACGGTCCGTATAGGGAATCGTGAAGGACTGCCCAAGGCAGCCAAGGTGAAGTCACTCACCACGAGCCACTAAACGGCCCGTGATGCATTGTACGACTCGTATAGTGGTCCGTACAATGTCATCCATCAGATTTTGAGTTTAGGATCAACTTCAAACGGCCATATCTTTTAGCACAAAATGAATTAGGTGGCCCATCACTTATCAAATTAAAGGTCTTTGAGTCCTCTTTCCAACGCCACCATGTTTACTCCATTTGAAGTTCGGAGCAAAAAAGTTATGCCCATTTTAGTGGAGCACTGTCAGGCTGAGAAATCTTCACGACCCACTGTACGAGTCGTGAAGCATTGTACGACTCGTGGAGCCTGTCTTGAAGTCATTTCAGCAGCTTTAAGTCAGGGTCATATTGGTCTTTTCCCCTATGCGTTGGGCACTTAAACTACATCGTTTGATGCCTAAACTACGTCGTTTTACTCAATCTAAGCCTAATAATCTAGTCAGAAACTACCTAGAACCCTCATTCTCCCAAAATCATCCAACTTAGAAAGAAAAGAGCAGAAAGAAGCGACAGTTTTCTCCCAAGAACAAGCAGAGGTGTTCTTCAAGTTCAGCCCCCAAACCCAAAGGATTTCTCCGTAGTTTTTGTCACCAGGTATGTGGGATTTCACTAGTGGGTTCCTTTCACCCATTAGGTCCCTAGAATTCAGTCAGTTCTTCAATTTCCTTATAAATTGCTCAGACTTAAGGTTTCCATAATCTTGGATATTCATTGTGATTTTAGCTGCTATAGTTTCCATGATCTAAATAGCATGTTTTTTTCCGAAAAATTCACATAGTCTCGTGTATAGAACTCAGAACCCTAGCTTGTATTAATTATCAGCATTTCATGAATTATACTTGCTAGACAGATCAGTCAGAAAATCATGCTCAAGTATTTGAATGCCATATTTGTCAATATATTTATGTTGCATTCGCAGATAGCATGTCAGTATTTTGAGCTACTCAGTATATCAGTTGCATTGTTAGCTTTGCATATTCAGTTGGGAGTAGACTTAGCACCGAGTTGGACTAGGGTTCAGCGTACCCACAAAGTCCCAGAACTACGTGCCAACGTAGGTTTAGAAGTCCCCTATGTTGGGCATCAATTTTAGTGATCACGCCACAGTCATGCCTTTATACCCTGGCAAGGTATATTGGGTCCTCTCGATGGGGCGTATACATCGGACTCCACGTTTAGCTCACGTGGTTTATGTCGGTTAACAGTAGCTCCCACAGTCATACTCTTAATGCATTGACCATATTATCAGTATTTACCTCAGTATACAGTTCAACATGTTATCTTAATGATTAGTTTTTGGTCATTGCATCTAGCTCAGTTTTCAGTTATACTTCAGTACAACCCATTTTCCATGTTCAGTTATATTGCTCAGTTTATATCGTTCAGTCTATATTGTTTGGTTTAGTATATATATCCTGCATGCTCAGTACATTCAAAGTACTGACGCATACTTTTGCTCTACATCATTTCATGATGTAGGTTTAGGCGCTCAGCATCCAAACCGCGCTTAGCTCGACTTCTAGTCCATACTCAGCAGCTTCAGTGGTGAGTCCTCATAGTTCGAGGACAGTAGACATGCTTTACTTTTCAGTCTTTACTTTCAGTTTCAGTCTTCTTAGAGTTAGCTGGGGGCATGTCCCAGCAACTCAAGTCAGTTAGAGGCTTTCAGACATAGATTAGATTCAGCTTGAGTCATTGGTGTTGTTTTTGGTCATCACTAAACTCTTCGGATATTATGTATATGCATTCAGACATTTTGGGTTTTTTCCCAGATCAAGACATTAAACTAATTTTAGCTTCCGCACAGTATTGTTTTAATTGAGTTTGTGTAGATATGTCATGGCATGGGTTAGCTTGGGTCACTCGTGACACTAAGCACGGTGTTGCGCCTAGGGGGTAGCCTCGGGGCATGACAAACTTGGTATCAGAGAATCAGGCTCAAGAGTCCTAGGGTGTCTGAAAGCCGCACTAAGTAGAGTCTCTTTCATGAGTGTGAAGCACGCCACACCTATTAGGGAGAGGCTACGAAGTGTTCTAAGAAAATCTTCATTTCCTTTGCTATCTTTATCGTGCGTTGTAGTGTGATTCAACTTCTCCCTTCTAATCCATCACTATGCATTTCAAATTGTCACGACCCAAGCCTAGGGCCTAGATGTGACCGGCGAATGGGGAACCCGAAGGAACCCCAAACAAGCCTCATAGCGTATCATTACACATCCTTGGTCGCGGAAGCAATTAAATGACCATAAGCGATAAGCATAATCAAGGGGGAAATCGGGACTAAGGGAGCAAGAAAAAAAAAAGAAATGATACATAAGTACCATAGATGAGTCAAGCTCAAGCATAATACACAACTTGTCCAACACCACCTCTAAACATGAGTACTTAGCGGGGGCCAAGACAAACTACCGGACCCACCCTCATAGTCAAAACATAACTAGAAAGGAAAAGTTTTATACATAGCAAAAGATCATGAGCAACGTCCCCGAAATAGAGGACTCACCAATAACCACTATAGAAAATCGTACTAGCCACGCGGAGGAGGATGGTCAAGCGGTGCTCCGGTCCCTACATGGTGACATCATGTAGGCATAGAGTATGCGTTAGTACATTTGAATGTACTAAGTATATGGGATGCAATGCAATGCTACATTAGATGGACATCATAAAAAAAATGTGTAATCATACCCAATAGATAGCATATTAATGAAATGATATGTATAATGATGCTTACATAAAAATCATATTTAGTGGGACGTAGTACATGTGTGGCGAGTGACCATCAATATAGTATTTCCAAGGCCTACCACCCCCTTGGAGAGGCGAAAGAGGTACAAACCCCTCAATATGGTTACACGGGCCTACCACCCCCCGAGCTAGGGACCAAGGTACAAACCCCTCGATATGGTTATACGGGCCTACTACCCCCCGTACTAGGCAACCAAGGTACCAACCCCTCGATACGGTTATACGGGCCTACTACCCCCGTACTAGGCAACCAAGGTACCAACCCCTCGATACGGTTATACGGGCCTACCCGTACTAGGCTTGGTCGACTCACAACACTTATATAGGAAAATCATATACATGTGTCCATTTCATCATCATTTCAGTAATTACATAACCATCCGACTCATAGGACGTACCTTGGACCTTCCCTATCCCAAGAATTCTATAAATGGGCATTTTATCAAACACAAGGTGGGCAATTGTTCATGTAAATGAAATCATGTATTTCAAGAATACTAAGTCCAACCAATTCCAAAATCCATATAAATCAGCCCACCAACAACATACATATATATATCAACCTTCATAATTTGATCATGGAAGCATGTAAACCATAAACATCACATAATAATTCCATTTCATGATAATATGCAAAATGGACCATAATAGGGTGTGTAGTAGTAATTCCATAATTCAAGAGTTCATAAATAATCATAAGGACCCATAAACTTGAAGTAGAAATAGAGGATAAATGGTTGGACTTGTGGAAAGGAAGGTTTCCACAATCAAACCCACATACCTCAACTTTGGAGAATCCTTGATGAAGATTGGAATGGAGAATCGAAGCTTGAGATTGAGTCTTGAATCCGGAATTAGAGCTTGAGATGTTTGAATTTGGTTGAAGATCTTGGTGGAATTTTTGGAGAGGGCTTAGAGAGTGTTTTTGGAGTTAAGAAAAAATGACTAAGTATGGGACATATCCCCTTTTTATAAAAAACGTCCCCAACCCGCCTAAAAAAAAAGCTCACTGGAAATTGCAAATCTGCACAGACAGGTTTTACGAAAATGGTCATAACTCCCTCATCCTAACTCGGACTAAGGTGAAACCAAGTGCGTTGGAAAGCTAACTCAAAGATCTTTAATTTGATAGGTTGCAGCCCTTCCAGTTCCTTGTGTGCTAAGAGATATGCCCCTTTAAAGTTGACCCTCCAAATCGCAATTTTTGCGATTTTCGAATTTTGATACGGTTGCTCTAAAATTCGGGTTAGACCCATTTCCCACTCAATTTGACCCACAAATAAGAATATGAAGTCGAATTTCCGAAATCATGCACGGATTTTGAGATATATGGAAATTACAATTATAGGTGTTTCCGAAGCACATTTTCGGGCATTTTTGGGGTCGTTTCACAAATCATGCCTCCTCGTAGAGCTAACGCATGAAATCCAGTCCCGAACCATGAGGTTACGAATGCAGAGTTCCGTATTGCGATTCAAATGTTGGCTCAGACCGTAGCCAACCAGAACAATCAGCAGGCCCAAGTTCCTACAAACCACACTATTAGATCAGCTGCAGCTAGGGTTCGAGACATTGTTCGTATGAATCCACCAGAGTTTCTAGGGTCGAAGGTTGGTGAGGACCCATATAACTTCATTGATGAGATCAAGAAGATTCTTGAGGTAATGTAAGTGACTGATACTGAGAGTGTTGAGCTGGCATCCTACCAACTTAAGGATCTGTCTCATATCTAGTTCACACAGTGGAAGGACAACAGGGGTGCAGATGCAGCTCTTGTGACGTGGGATTGTCTTACTGGCGCATTTCTGGACAGGTTCTTTCCGAGAGAGTTGAGAGAGGTTAAGGCTCAAGAGTTTATGAGCTTGAGGCAGGGTTCGATGTCCGTCCAAAAATATTGGCTAAAGTTCACTCAACTCTCCAGGTATGCTCCACATATGGTTACCGATCCAAGAGCACAAATGAGCAAGTTCTTATTTGGGGTATCCGATGTGGTGAAGACCGAGTGCAGGAATGCTATGCTATTAGGGGATATGGACATCTCCAGACTAATGACACATGCTCAGCAAGTTGAGGGTGATAAGCTTAGGAAGAAGGCTAAGGATAACAAAAAGGCTAGAATAGGCAACTATGAATTCTCTCAGCATAGGTCGGGAGGTGGAAATCGCTCACAAATTCAGCAGAGGTCTACAGCCCCAGCGCCTTCATCTGCTAGCGCTCCGTCCCCCAGGTTTCGACAGGATCAGAAAAGAAGGGCATCAGGCTCTAAGTCTCACGAAAGTGCTTCAGGTAACCGGACTTTTCCATCTTGCCCAAAGTGTGGTAAGAACCATCCGGGCGAGTGTCTTCCTGGCAGAGAGGGGTGTTTTGGGTGTGGTCAGTCTGGTCATAGGCTAAAGGATTGTCCTTCTGCTAGGCAAGGACAAGGAGGTAACAGGGCTCAGTCTACGACTTCAGCAGCACCAGTAAGTCGCCCTACTCAGCAGGGTGCCTCATCTGGTACAGGTGGTGGTCAGCGCCAGAACAGGTTGTATGCTTTTCAGGCTCGCCAGGACCAGGAAGATTCTCCTGATGTAGTCACTGGTATGTTACAAGTCTTCAGTTTAGATGTTTATGCATTGTTAGATCCAGGGGCTACACTTTCGTTTGTTACTCCTTATATAGCAGTAAACTTCGGTGTCAGTCCAGAAACTCTCTCAGAACCCTTCTCAGTATCTACTCCACTTGGTGACCCAGTAATAGCTAGACGGGTATACAGAAATTGCCCTGTCACAGTTTCCTAGAAAGTCACCTCAACAGATCTTGTAGAGTTAGAAATGATAGATTTTGATATCATTCTAGGCATGGATTGGTTACATTCCTGTTACGCCTCAGTCGATTGTAGAACTAGGATCGTTCGGTTTTCATTTCCAAACGAGCCAGTCTTAGAGTGGAAAGGTAGTAACTCAGTGCCTACAGGTCGATATATCTCTTACCTTAAGGCCAGGAAAATGATTTCCAAAGGGTATATTTATCATCTTGTTCGGGTTAAGGACTCAAACTCTGAAACCCCAACTCTTCAGTCAGTCCCAGTGGTGAATGAGTTTCCAGAAGTGTTTCCAAAAGATCTTCCCAGAGTTCCTCCTGAAAGAGAGATTGACTTCAGAATAGATCTCCTTCAAGATACCCAGCCTATCTCAATTCCTCCTTACATAATGGCTCTAGTTGAGCTTAAGGAACTGAAGGAACAGTTGAAAGACCTTCAAGATAAGGGCTTCATCAGACCCATCATCTCTCCATGGGGTGCTCTAGTGTTGTTCGTGCATAAGAAAGACGGTTCTCTCAGGATGTGCATTGACTATCGTCAGTTGAACAAAGTCACAATCAAGAACAAATATCCCATCCCAAGGATTGATGACTTGTTCGCCAGCTTCAGGGTGCTAGTTGCTCTTCTAAGATAGACCTCAGATCCGGCTATCATCAGCTCAGAGTCAGAGATAGTGACATCCCGAAGACAGCCTTCACGACTCGGTATGGTCACTATGAATTTGTAGTTATGTCTTTTGGACTAACAAATGCTCCTGCAGCTTTCATTGACTTAATGAACATGGTGCTCAAGCAGTATTTGGACTTGTTCGTAATTGTCTTTATTGATGATATCCTCATTTATTCTTGGAATGAGAAAGAGCATACGACTCATCTGAGAGTGGTTCTGCAAACCCTCAAAGATCGCCAGCTATTCGCTAAGTTCAGCAAATGTGAATTCTGGTTACAGTCGGTCGCTTTCCTTGGTCAGTGGTATCTAGTGAAGGGATCCGAATGGATTCTCATAAAATTAAGGCAGTAAAGCACTGGCCCAGACCCACCTCTCCGAATGATATCAGAAGTTTCTTAGATTTGGCCGGTTACTACCGGAGGTTTGTTGAAGGATTTTCATCCATAGTTGCCCCATTGACCAAGTTAACTCAGAAAAAGGTCAAGTTTTAGTGGTCAGACGAGTGTGAGAAAAGCTTCTTAGAATTGAAAACCACGTTGACTATAGCTCTTGTCTTGACTCTACCAGAGGGTTCAAACGGTTATGTGGTTTATTGTGATGCATCTAGGGTAGCCTAGGTTGCGTGTTGATGCAGCAGGGTAAGGTCATAGCTTATGCTTCCACACATCTTAAGGTTCATGAGAAGAACTACCCGACTCATGACCTCGAGCTTGTAGCCGTAGTGTTTGCCCTAAAGATTTGGAGACACTACTTGTATGGTGTTCATGTTGATGTGTTCACAGATCATAAGAGCCTTCAGTATGTGTTCACCCAGAAAGAGTTGAATCTTCGTCAGAGGAGATGGCTCGGATTCCTCAAAGACTATGACATGAATGTGCTCTACCATCCGGGTAAGGCCAATGTAGTGGCTGACACCCTCAGCAGACTATCCATGGGTTGTGTGGCACATGTTGAGGAAGAGAAGAAAGAATTAGCCCGAGATGTTCACCGGCTTGCTCTCTTAGGAGTTTTCCTTATGGACACGACAGATGGTGGTGTGATAGTGCAGAATGGATCAGAATCTTCATTAGTAGCGGAGGTTAAGGAGAAACAAGATGGTGATCCTATATTGCTTCAGTTGAAAGGTGCAGTTCATCAGCAGAGAGTTGAGGTTTTCTCCCAAAGGGGAGATGGTGTGCTTCATTACCAGGGTCGCTTATGTGTTCCTAATGTGGGTAAGTTGAGACAGCAGATCCTTACAGCTCATCAGAGATAGACTAAAGACAGCTCAGAGTCGTTAGAAGTCCTATGCAGACGTGAGGAGAAGGGACTTAGAGTTTGAAATCGATGATTGGGTTTTCCTAAAGGTGTCACCTATGAAGGGGGTGATGAGATTTGGCAAGAAAGGAAAGCTCAGTCCCAGGTATGTAGGTCCTTACAGAATCCTGAAAAGGGTTGGTAATGTCGCTTATGAGTTAGAGTTGCCAGCAGAACTAGCAGCAGTTCATCCAGTCTTTCACATTTCCTTGTTGAAGAAGTGTGTGGGTGATCCGGCATCGATAGTACCTTTAGAGAGTGTGGCTGTGAATGATAGCCTCACCTATGAGGAGATTTCAGTTGAGATTCCTGACCGTCAGGTACGTAGGTTGAGAAATAAAGAAGTCGCTTCAGTAAAGGTTTTGTGGAGGAATCAGTCCGTAGAGGGAGCTACTTAGGAAACAGAAGCAGCAATGAAGGCTAAGTATCCCCATCTTTTTCTCTCCGATTCAGTTTCAGCTTGAGGTAATAGATCCTCTCCAGCCTCTCAGTTTACTCTTGTGTAACTCAGTTTCAGTATCTTGTTCCCTCAGTTATCCATGCATTTCAGCATATTTGCATGTTCGTGAAACTCAGTACAGTTAGATATCAGTTTCTAGTACTCCGTTGGTAGGGATGCAGCACTTTCCCTCCAAATTTAGCTTGCTTAGTCTTCATTCGAGGATGAATGATCCCAAGGGGGAGATATTGTAACATCTCAAATTTGAAAAAGGCTAAAAAGGGGAAATAGGAAAGCTCCACGAACCCAAAATGGACCATGGACCCTTCACGAGATCTTAGACGGCTCGTGGAGGGGACCACGGTCCGTATAGGGAATCGTGAAGGACTGCCCAAGGCAGCCAAGGTGAAGTCACTCACCACGAGCCACTAAACGGCCCGTGATGCATTGTACGGCTCGTATAGTGGTCCGTACAATGTCATCCATCAGATTTTGAGTTTAGGATCAACTTCAAACGGCCATATCTTTTAGCACAAAATGAATTAGGTGGCCCATCACTTATCAAATTAAAGGTCTTTGAGTCCTCTTTCCAACGCCACCATGTTTACTCCATTTGAAGTTCGGAGCAAAAAAGTTATGCCCATTTTAGTGGAGCACTGTCAGGCTGAGAAATCTTCACGACCCACTGTACGAGTCGTGAAGCATTGTACGACTCGTGGAGCCTGTCTTGAAGTCATTTCAGCAGCTTTAAGTCAGGGTCATATTGGTCTTTTCCCCTATGCGTTGGGCACTTAAACTACATCGTTTGATGCCTAAACTACGTCGATTTACTCAGTCTAAGCCTAATAATCTAGTCAGAAACTACCTAGAACCCTCATTCTCCCAAAATCATCCAACTTAGAAAGAAGCGACAGTTTTCTCCCAAGAACAAGCAGAGGTGTTCTTCAAGTTCAGCCCCCAAATTGTTCAATTCAGCCAGTTCTTAAATTTCTCATAAATTGTTCAGACCTAGGGTTTCCATAATCTTGGATACTCATTGTGATTTTAGCGGTTATAGTTTCCATGATCTAAATAGCATGTTTTTTTCAGAAAATTCACATAGTCTCGTGTATAGAACTCAGAACCCTAGCTTGTATTAATTATCAGCATTTCATGAATTATGCTTGCTAGACAGATCAGTCAGAAAATCATGCTCCAGTATTTGAATGCCATATTTGTCAGTATATTTATGTTGCATTCGCAGATAGCATATCAGTATTACGAGCTACTCAGTATATCAGTTGCATTGTTAGCTTTGCATATTCAGTTGGGAGTAGACTTAGCACCGAGTTGGACTAGGGTTCAGCGTACCCACAAAGTCCCAGAACTACGTGCCAACGTAGGTTTAGAAGTCCCCTATGTTGGGCATCAATTTTAGTGATCACGCCACAGTCATGCCTTTATACCCTGGCAAGGTATATTGGGTCCTCTCGAGGGGGCGTATACATCGGACTCCACGTTTAGCTCACGTGGTTTATGTCGGTTAACAGTAGCTCCCACAGTCATACTCTTAATGCATTGACCATATTATCAGTATTTACCTCAGTATACAATTCAACATGTTATCTTCATGATTAGTATTTGGTCATTGCATCTAGCTCAGTTTTCAGTTATACTTCAGTACAACCCATTTTCCATGTTCAGTTATATTGCTCAGTTTATATCGTTCAGTCTATATTGTTCGGTTTAGTATCTATATCCTGCATGCTCAGTACATTCAAAGTACTGACGCATACTTTTGCGCTACATCATTTCATGATGTAGGTTTAGGCGCTCAGCATCTAGACCGCGCTTTGCTCGATTTCTAGTCCATACTCAGCAGCTTCAGTGGTGAGTCCTCATAGTTTGAAGACAGTAGACATGCTTTACTCTTCAGTCTTTACTTTCAGTTTCAGTCTTCTTAGAGTTAGTTGGGGGCATGTCCCAGCAACTCAAGTCAGTTAGAGGCTTTCAGACATAGATTAGATTCAGCTTGAGTCATTGGTGTTGTTTTTAGTCATCACTAAACTCTTCGAATATTATATATATGCATTCAGACATTTTGGGTTTTTTCCCAGATCAAGACATTAAACTAATTTTAGCTTCCGCACAGTATTGTTTTAATTGAGTTTGTGTAGATATGCCATGCCATGGGTTAGCTTGGGTCACTCGTGACACTAAGCACCGTGTTGCGCCTAGGGGATTGCCTCGGGGTGTGACAGAGAAGGTAGAGAGAATGTTTCTTAAAGACTCTTAGCTAAACAAGCAGTTGAAAAGAGGCAATAAAAATAAACAAAAATTATAACAAGATAATAAGGTATCGAGGGAAACAACAAGTAGTAATAGAAATCTAAAAAAATGGAAAAGAAGGTCTAACACTAAACTCTTGGAAAGAGAACAAAAATATGCATAACTACTAGCTAACCTTCTAGCTAATCCTCGACCACCACAACCTCTTATAAAGGGCAATGTCTTCGGTGATCCAAAGTTGTATCATATCCTTCCTAATTACCTCACCCTGATATAATTATTTGGCCTACCATTATCCCTTCTCGAGTGTACTATGGCTAACCTCTCACATCTCCTAATTTGGGTATCTATACCTCTCCTCTTCACAAATGTGAACCATCACAGCCTCACTTTTCATATTTTTTGTTTCATGATAGTTACTCCTACTTTATCTTGAACATCTTCATTCTTAATCATATTTCTCCTGTCATGTCCACAAATCCCTCAGCATTCTCATTTTCGTCACACACATTTTCTAGACCTATGAGTTCTTGATTAGACAATAATTTGTCTTATATAACATAGCCAATCTGACCACCACTCTCTAATATCTTTAATTTTAGGTGTCACATTCTTTTCATACAGAAAATCAAATGCTAGGCACCATTTTATCCACCCGTCCCAATATGATTAGTGACATTCTCATCAAATTTTCTATTACCTTGGATCATTGACCATGGCATTTGAAATTTCCTCTCTTAGGGATAATCTATGTATCAAGCTTTATGTCCACATCCTCTTCATAGGTTATAACACTGAACTTGCACTCCAAGTAGTTATTTTTGATCTTGCTCAAGTTAAAACCTTTATACTCCATGGCATGTCTCTAAACCTCCAACATAGTATTAAGTCTCCCTCACATCTCTTCAATCAGAATATGTCACGAAATCAAGATTGTCATGCCACAAATCTAAAGATTCACAATCGGCACTCGATGTCTTACTTGATCAAGTGAACCGATTAAAAATAAATCAAATAATTAAGGGAAAATTATATAAATAAGATAACATTTAGTAGCTAATTATGCTCCATAACTATAGTTTAAATTAATTATGGAAAATGGTTATTATTTAAGAAAATGGCTATAAGTCGGGCCCCACGTTTTGTATCAAAACGTGTAGAATCTTTTTCTCCTTTTATATAAATCAACACACACTCTCTCTGTAATACCTCAAAACTTTTAAGTAAAGGTGTGAACCATTCTCCATATGTGAATCGATTTGAACCCGACAAATTTAAGTTGACTTGGTGTAAAGGTCCAATAATAAGTGTGTAAAGTGTATTGGATGTGAAGAAGGGTCATAAGAGGCTCCTAGAGTATGAAGAGTTTTTGTGGCCTAATACCCAGAAAATGAAAGGTTATGAAACCTTTTTTCAAACTCATTCGGCCGTTCGTCAATCCGAGCTTTGTGCTAAAAGTTATGCCCATTTTACTAGGCACTGTGTATTCTGCGTGATCCGCCATGCAAAGTAGAAGTCTGCCGCGCGGCAAGGGCAGTGCTACTATTAAGGTTGCGCGAAGTGTTGCACGAAGTAGTTTTCAGCTGCGCGACCGCGCACATTTCTTCAGAATTCTTTTAGTTTTCTCTTCTTTTCACGCTCTAGGAGGGGTGTTTTTATCTTTTCCTCATCCCATAATCCCAGTCCATGAATATTAACTTCCCCCAAAAGCCTAAATCAGTCAAATTTCATAATTTAAGACAAATTTCATATTCAAGAACTCCATAGGAGGGTTTCTCAAGTTCAAGCTATAAAAGATCCAAGTCCAAAGCTTTTCTCCAAGAATTTATAAAATTTAGCAAGGTTTTCCATTCCATGTATGTGAGATTTCATTAATGGGTATCTTTTCATCCATTAAATCCCAAAGAAAACCTTATTCTTCAGTTAATCAAATTCTACAGAACCTAGGGTTCATATGAAAAGCATGAATTACATTTTATTTCAATTTTTCTTCATGAATAGCCCATGAATACATGTTTTTAGCTAAAATTCAATATTTTTAAATAGTAATTTTTGTAAGCCCTCATAATATGAAAAATTCATGTCTTTGAAACTGTTTTGCTTAAATTGCATGCTTCATTCAGAATGATAGAAGTTGTTATGGTCAGTTGTACCTTCAATCTTTCAATTCCACAAGTATATAATGCTTTTAGATAAAACATTTATTATTCTAGTCTCAAATTTTAGCATTATTGAGCTATCCAATATTATCAGTATTATGTAGTTTACCCATATAATTCAGTTGGGAGTATTACTTAGCACCGAGCAGACATAGGGATAAAGGCTCACCCGTCAGTTAGGACTAAGACCTTTAGTAGCAATTCCTAAGTCTCATAACTACGTGCCAACGTAGGTTTTAAGGGTCATCCGTCAGACCAGGACTGACACCTTAGTCCTCTTTGGACATCAGCTTAGTGGATCCACGTTAGACAGTATTCGTACCCTGGAAAAGTACATACACCCTTCCAGCTAGTGTACAGGTTGGACTCCATTTAGCTCAGATGGAGTATGTCGGTTAATATATAGTATCTCCCACAGTTCAATCTCAGATATTTGATGACCTTATATTTCAGTTTACTCAATACAATGTTGATTAGTTACATTCTTATTACTTGTTCATTGCATCAGCTCATTTATGTCAGTTTTATATTCAGTTTACCATCTTAAATTTACCATGTTCAGCTTGTTAGATTATTGTGTTGATCTCACATATTCAGTACATTCTAAGTACTGACCGCATACTCTTTTGCGCTATATTGTTTTATAATATAGGTTCAGACGCTGAGTATCCATCTCGCGGTTAGTACGATTTCCGTATCATCTTAGTAGCTGAGCTTGGTGAGTCCTCATCTTTTAGAGGACAAAGGCTATTGTTATTTCTTTATGTTAATTTTTCAGTTTCATCAGACAGTTAGAGTTAGTTGGGGGCTTGTCCCAGCAACTCGTCTTAATAAAGGCTTTGAGACAGTTAGACAGTAGTTTCAGCAGTATGATTTGTTCAAGCTAATTATATTTTGACTATTCAGTTATTTTAGATTTATCTCTGTCACGATCCAAAAATGGACGTGATGGCACTTGTCTATTCCCACCAAGACAAGTCAGCCTCAACCCAACAAAAATGAAAGAAAAGCAAAAATAAATAAAGCAAGAACAAGACGAAGGCGGAAAACTTATTCATTCTAAACAACACTCCAAAATCTGGTTGTCACGTGTATAAGCCACTGAAGTAAATACAAAATTAGAAAAATAATACAAGTCTCAATGCCTTTGTTTCTCAAATAGAACAAAATATAAAGTAAGAAGCAAGAGAAACCGTCGGATGACAAGCAGCTACCTCTCAATATCCTTGACAAGTCTCGAAGTCCAAAAAGAGGAAGAAGATCATAGGTGTCCGGACTCGGAACCTACACAAGTGTAGAAGCAAGGGGTGAGTACCACCAACACAGTACCCAACAAGCAACCTAATGAACAAGGCAACCTAGCTAGAAATTGAATACCCCTTTCCAGTCCAACCGAACCTCCTCAAACTATAACTTGCACAGAAATCAGCCCAACCTAACAGTTCTACAATAAACAGCTCACGAGGCTCAATAATCACAGTCCAACAGTCACAATTCGAACATCAACATGAATCAAATAAGTCAATCGCAAGTATCAAGTAGTTTATCCACAAATATCAGACATATCAATCACATTTCATAAGTCAGTCACAAGCATCAAATTGCATCAATCACAACACTAGCCAGAAATGACCTCGGCACATATTAATCACTAGGCGGAAATGACCTCGGCTCATATCAATCACTAGCCAGAAATGACCTCGGCATAACAAGCTATCACATGTCTCATCACAGTGTTCCAAATCAATACACACATGCACTATCACACCACACGAAAGAGACAATAATATACACATCTCTAGTCCACATTCATGATATCAAGTATATCACCAATCAATCAAATAGGGAACACAAAAAGGCAATTCACGGTTTCACATTTTTCATCAAGGAGCCTTTTCATTTTTCCCATTCTTTTAGTAATTAACAATGATCAAGTAGAACAATAACCCTTCACCTCAATCCCGATTACTCCCCAACTCACATAGAATTAAGAGAAGTAAAAAATTATACTGGATTACAAAGTTTAATAGATCACTTGTCTTTAAGCAACCAATAATCAATCCGAAACTTGAGTTTTCCCTTTCCGACTCACTTTCAAAGTCACACAATCTATAATAATCAAGTATTCACAATCACTTTCGGGAAATAACAATACCCATATCAATTCTCTTGAAAGGTGGATTAATCAACACAAAATCCAATTCCAAAAATAAGGTTTGAATAGGAAATTTAATACTTGAAAACATTAGTCAAGGCTTTAGAAACTCATTAGAGAAAACCATTTCGAAAAAGGGATTAAAATCACTTCAAAATCGTCATTTTACTAATTTCTTGGGTTCTTGAAGAAAACCCCAAATTTATCAACCCAAAATCTTGATTTAAACTCATAAACTCAATAATAATGATAGGTAATTGAAGATTTAGAGTTAAGAAACGCTACCCAAATGCTTTTCCTCAAAAATGTGGTCCAAATCTCCACCCCAAAGCTCTCAAAAATGGTGAAATGGGGTTGAAACCCTTATTTTAGGAAAAAACATTCTGTCCAGGACTCAAATGCTCATCGCGATCGCGACCAAAAATCACGCGATCGCAATAAGTAAAACAATCAACTCATTAAAATTGACCATTGTGATCGCGAAAAGACCCACGCGATCGCAATGCACCTCAGATCAATATTACGCGATCGCGATGACCAAAATGGTCATGCACCAGAATCAGTTAAACTAGCCAACACAAAAATCATCAAAAGGACCCTCAAGATTCATTTGGAACCTCATACACACAAACCATATATGAAAATCAATTATACTCGACGCTTCGGACTCAATGGAACTGCCAAAATAAGAATCTGAGGTCTCCTTGACCTGACATCCATGAAAATCATAAGAAACTAACTCAACACCTAAAAAGGCTAAGACAAGCTCGTGTCCTCACAAAAATCAACCAAGACCACTCCTAGGCCTAAAATCATCCCCTGAATCCAAAGAAACTCTCGGAGTTCCGATCCGAGCCCGAAACCCGAATGTTGATCAAAGTCAACCCAAAGGCTAAAATTCTACAATTTCATAACTTAGGACCTCAAATCCTCAAAAAAACTCAGAATAAGAAACTGAAAACTCTCACGAATCAGATGTCACATTTTGGAACTAATGGAATCATCGGAATTCCATTTTGACGCTCAAAACTCCAAAAGACTCCGAAAACCACTTTTAAGAAACTTAAGCCTTTCAAACTCAAATTTACCAAATTCTCAACTTTTTACTCAAAGTTCAAAACCAACTTTCAAAACTCAATCAAGAAATAACTCGAGGTCAATATCGGGAGGAGAAAAATGGTAATTTTCATGAAAACACCAAAAATGACCAACAGGAATATTACAATATCTATTTGGCTTCCGTAACAATTATATTCAGTTATTATATGTGTGAATCTTAGTGTCAAGGCAGACCATGGGTTAGCTTGGGGTCACTAGTGACTCCAAGCACCGTGTTACGACTAGGGGTTAGTCTCGGGTCGTGACAAACTTGGTATCAGAGTCTCAGGTTTAAAGTGTCCTAGGAAGTCTGAAAGCCACGTTAAGTAGAGTCTTATTCATAGGTGTGAAGCGCGCCACACTTATGAATGAGAGGCTATGAAATGTCTTTGAAAATATTTCTCTTCTTTCATGATTCTTATCGTGCGAAAGAGTGTCGATTCTATCTAAACTCCTTTGAACTCGTGCTCTACACGTTTACATAATCATGCCTCCTAGAAAAGTTTATAAATGGAGAAATGCAAATGTAAACTAGCAAGTACCACCAGCTCTAGTAGACCCTCTAAATGAAAAAGTCTCTCATGCCGAGTTCAGGGCTGCTTTCTAGGTGCTAGCTCACGCTATGACTTCTCAAGTCAATCAACAAGTTGCTGCTCAGGTTAACCCAAATGGGAATAAAGCAGCGACAACGGTACAAGATCTTACTCGAATGAATCCACCTGAATTCTATGGTTCTAGGGTGGAAAAGGATCTGCAAGAATTCATTGATGACATCAAGAAAATTACTTAGACTATGGGTGTTTCTCCAGTTAAGAGTGCAAACTTAGCTGTTTACCAATTGAAAGGAGTGGCTCAGGTTTGGTACAAACAATGGAAGGAACATAGGGGTGTTGATGCAGGCCTAGTGGACTGGAATAAGTTTGTGACCGCATTTCTGGATAGATTCTTTCCACTTGAGCTAAGGGAAGCCAAGGTACAAGAGTTTATTAATCTAAAGCAAGGTAACATGATTGAGAAGGAGGATTCTCTTAAGTTTACTCAACTTTCTAAGTATACTCCAATAATAGTGTCCGACTCAAGGGCCCACATGAGTAAGTTTGTTTCAGGAGTTTCTGAGACTGTGGTTAAGGAATGTAGGACTGCTATGTTAATTAAAGAGATGGACATCTCTAGATTGATGACTCATGCCCAGCAGATTGAGGAAGAGAAATTTAAGGAAGGTGAGAGGGAGAGTAAAAGGGCTAGGACAAGCAGTTACCGACTTTGCATGCTAAAAATTGAAATAGATCACTAGAACAATATTCTTGCTATGTTATGAAATCATGGGGAACACATTCCTAGTTATTTTTAATAATCTAAATACAAGTAAATACTTAGTTCCATGCTACTATTATTGTTTTATTATTATTTTTGTTTCAATTTAAATCCCTCCTTTTTAAATAATGACTACCTAGTTAAATATTTGCTATTGACAATATTCTTTCATATTCTCTGTGGGATCGACCCGACTCATAGTTGGATAAATATATTGCATACGACCGTTTATATTTCTTTTCAAGAAGTATATTGTACTAGTGATCTATTTCAATTTTTAGCATGCAAAGTCGGTAAGTTAGGTATCCCTAAGTGATTGGTCCTCCAAATAGGGAATTTCACCACGCAACTTGGTCAGTCTACGTGTGTTGCTTTACTAACCCTTACCTTTGACCCAGATAAGCCCTTTGCGTATGTGGTTTAGACTATTAGATAGTGGACTAATCAATTCTAAATCTCCGTTGTTTAATCTCTTTCTCATTCATTACTTCCTTGGTTCGGCAAGTAGGAATGAGGTGGGTTCTAACGTTGTACACCGTTAAAAAGCATTTAAAATGAAGAGATTAACAATACATGCATAAAAATCAATCAAGGATCACTTTTTACATTAACTTATTATAATAATTCATCATGGTTCCCACAATCCTATTTATGAAATTTAGCTACTCATTATCTCAAAAACGCAATCAAAATTTATTAAAATAAATATGCTTGTGCTAATGATAAAAATTTTTTAAGAACAATAGCTAAAAATATCTTTCAATAATCACGAATATAAGTAAATAATAAAGGAGAAGAAAGAATAAATCAAAAAATTCGGCTTCTACGGCGGCTCTTCCAAAAATCCTAAGCTATAAAGTTCTAAATTCTATGTTATATATTGTTTCTTGGTGACTTCTTGACTAAAGAATAATTTTTTATGCCCTATTTATAGATATAAAAATCCCAAATAAAATAATTGAGTCCAAAACAAATTAGAAAATCAAAACCCAATTAAATTGGATTTCCGTATTTTCTACGGTTTCTGGAACTTTTCTCGCCTCAACATATTGGCTTGGCTGCACGTGGCACAGCACTACCAACTCAAATTTTTAGCTTGGTCTCTATTGACTACCACGTGGCACAGCAGAATCTTCTATTTTTAATTCGTTTTAGCTTCATACTTTTTCATCTTCACACCAATTTAATTCTACAAATAAAATATAATATTTAGTGCACTCCATAAAATCTATGCTCAAAACGGACAAATACAAATAATAAATGTGAGGTAAATAATGATTAAATATGTATATTTTTAGCCTCACATCAACACCCAACACTTAAACTTTTGCTCGTCCTCGAGCAACCATTAAAGCTCATCTCAAAACAATTGAATGCGGAATACCACCACTTTGATTGATACAAAAAATTAAGTCACGCTACAAATCATAATATCAAGTATTCTTCAAATCATTATGCAAGATATAGAATAAAACAACAAACTTCTAACCTCCTAATTACCTCAAAGATGGACTCTACTCATCAAATTAGGTTTGTTCCCCTACTCCATCAAAGAAAGCTAATAAAATCACCTATCTAACATGAAACAAGTGTCCTCACAAGAAGAAATAGTTCACACACTCAATTTAAATAATCGAATATAAAGTAAGGACTAAGCATCAAAGAACAACTCTCTCACTCACAAAAGAATTCACATGTATGCATAAAGAACCATAGGCTTGTCCATTATGTACATCTCCACTAATTAAGTATGCTTGAATAGAATCAAATAGAACTTTAACGGGTTGTAATGTTGGCTAGGGGACAGGTAGGAAACTATATAATAGTGATTTAAAATTTCCCTAAGAACTTTTGATTTTATTTTTTTTTCATTTATTATTTTCATCACTTTTTTTTTAGCCCTCCCTTCAATTATTTTCACAAGTAATTCTCATCATATCAAGAATACTTCAATAAAAAAATATTATTCTTCAAGCAAATTTTTTTTTTATGTTACACTCTTTCTAAGAGGGTCTTCTCATCACAAGTAACTATCATTGGTCACCCTTTCTCTTCTTTTTTTTTTTACTCAACCATCTCTTTTCTTCAGATATAATAATTGTATCACAATTTATGCTATAGTGCTCAATGAAACAGGGTGCAAAAGTTAGAGATTCAAAAAAATTGAATCAAGATAAATATAAGGCTACCGAACGAAAGGCTACAAGCTCAAAGGAGTTGCTAGTGATATAATATCTGAAAAAGGCTAAAATTTACAAGACAAATCAAAGAAAGCCTATTATCACCTTCTAAACAAAGCAATACTTTTTATTTCGCTTCAATAACATTCAGGGCAAGTTCTAGACTAAGATGCAAAACATGGAATATATGCAAGCAATCTCACCACACATGGCACAAGTCTCAATCAAGATGGATCAATTCTACTTCTAAGATGGATAGGGTCATTACAACCTATAAAATAAGAATAAGTTATATACAGAGTCACAACCATGAGTCTAGGTATCAAAAAGTCTATTTTAAATTTTATTCTCAAGCACTCAAAGAAAACTATTACTCAACTCATGCTTAAATTGCTAATATCAAACAAGTCAAATAGGTCTTTTCTTTTCTCTCCAAATAAAAAAAAATCAAAAGTGCTTAGGGAAATTTTAAGACACTATTATATAGTTTCCTACATGTCCCCTAGCCAACATTATAACCCGTTAAAGTCCTATTTGATTCTATTCAAGCATACTTAATTAGTCGAGATGTACATAATGGGCAAGCCTATGGTTCTTTATGCATACATGTGAATTCTTTTGTGAGTGAGAGAGTTGTTCTTTGATGCTTAGTCCTTAATTTATATTCGATTCTTTAAATTGAATGTGTTAACTATTTCTTCTTGTGAGGGAATTTGCTTCATGATAGATAGGTGATTTTATTAGTTTTCTTTGATGGAGTAGGAGAACAAACCTAATTTGATGAGTAGAGTCCATATTTGAGGTTAGGAGGTTAGAAGTTTGTTGTTTTATTCTATATCTTGCATAATGATTGGAAGAATACTGATATTATGATTTGTAGCGTGACTTAATTTTTTGTATCAATCAAAGTGGTGGTATTCCGCATTCAATTGTTTTGAGATGAGCTTTAATGGTTGTTCGAGGACGAGCAAACGTTTAAGTGTGGGGTGTTGATGTGAGACGAAAAATATACATATTTAATCATTATTTGCCTCACATTTATTATTTGGATTTGTCCGTTTTGAGCATAAATTTTATGAAGTGTGCTAAATATTATATTTTATTTGTAGGATTAAATTGGTGTGAAGATGAAAAAGTATGGAGCTAAAACAAATTAAAAATAGAAAATTCTAGAAGGAAAATCAAGCAGACAGCTTAATGGATTAAATTCAATATAATAATACATTTATACATACATTTGGTTAAAACGAATTGCAAATTGAATTGGAAGTATTGTTGTGCCACGTGGCAGTCATTAGAGACCAAGCTAAAATTTTGAGTTGGTAGTGCTGTGCCACGTGGCAGCCAAGCCAATATGAGGCGAGAAAAGTTCCTGAAACCGTAGAAAATAGGGAAACCCAATTTAATTGAGTTTTGATTTCCTAATTTGTTTTGGATTCTATTATTTTATTTAGGGTTTCTATATCTATAAATAGGGCATAAAAATTATTTTTTAGCCAAGAAGTCACCCAAGAAACAATATACAACATAGAATTTAGAACTTTATAACTTAGATACTTTGGAAGAGCCACCGTGGAGGCCAGAGAAGTTTGATTTATTCTTTCTTCTCCTTTATTCGTGATTATTGAAAAATATTTTTAGCTATTGTTCTTAAAAAATTTTATCATTAGCACAAGCATATTTATTTTAATAAATTTTGATTGAGTTTTTGAGATAATGAGTAGCTAAATTTCATAACTAGGGTTGTAGGAACCATGATGAATTATTATAATAAGTTAATGTAAAAAGTGATCCTTGATTGATTATTATGCATGTATTGTTAATCTCTTCGTTTTAAATGTTTTTTAACGGTGTACAACGTTAGAACCCGCCTCATTCCTACTTGTCGAAACAAGGAAGTAATGAATGAGAAAGAGATTAAATAACAGAGACTTAGCGTTGATTAGTCCGTTATCTAATAGTCTGAACCACATACGCAGAGGGCTTATCTGGGTCAAAGGTAAGGGTTAGTAAAGTAACACACGTAGACGGACCAAGTTGCGTGGTGAAATTTCCTATTTGGAGGACCAATCACTTAGGGATACCTAACTTACCGACTTTGCATGCTAAAAATTGAAATAGATCACTAGTACAATATTCTTGCTATGTTATGAAATCATGGGGAACACATTCCTAGTTATTTTTAATAATCTAAATACAAGTAAATACTTAGTTCCAAGCTACTATTATTGTTTTATTATTATTTTTGTTTCAATTTAAATCTCCCTTTTTAAATTACGACTGCCTAGTTAAATATTTGCTATTGACAATATTCTTCCATATTCTCTGTGGGATCGACCCCGACTCATAGTTGGGTAAATATATTGCATACGACCGTTTATATTTCTTTTCAAGAAGTATATTTGGACGTTATCAGGTGGCAATCGCTTTCAATTTTGTTAGAAGTTTTCAGGCCCAGCCCATCCTCTGCTAGTGCCCCTGTACCTAAGTTTAGACAAGAGAACATGGATAGGGCACTAGGCTCTAAGTCTCATGGCAGCGTCAATAGTGGTTGTACTTTTCCAGTTTGTAAGAAGTGTGGTAAGAACCACCTAGGAGAATGTATGACTGGCAGTTGTGGTTGTTTTGGATGTGGCAAGTTAGGACACAAATTGAGGGAGTGCCTAGTGGCCTCACTAAGGGGCAAGGATGTTCGCCAGCAGACTCAGACAAACCTTTCAGCAGCTCCAGCGGGTCACCCGACTCAACAGGGTGCTTCTTCTAGTGCTAGTGGTGGTCAGCGTCATAATAGGTTCTATGCTTTGCAGACTCGCCAGGATCAGGAAGCTTCCCCTGATGTAGTCACTGGTATGTTATGTGTCTTTCAGCTTGATGTTCATGCGTTATTAGATCCAGGAGCCACACTTTCTTTCGTGACTCCTTATAATGCAGTGAATTTCAATATAAGTCTCAAAATCTCATCAGAACCCTTCTCAGTATCTACGTCTATTGGTGAGTCAATCTTAGATAAATGGGTATATAGAAATTGCCAGTATGAGTTTTTCATAAAGTCTCCACAGTTGATCTAGTAGAGTTAGACATGCTTGATTTCAATATTATTCTTGGCATGGATTGGTCATACTCTTGTTATTCCTCAGTTGACTATAGAACTAGAGTCGTTAAATTCCATTTTCCCAACGAACCAGTCATAGAGTGGAAGGGTAGTACTTCAGCGCTTATAAGTGGGTTTATCTCTTACCTTAATGCCAAAAAGATTATATCTAAGGGCTATATTTACCATCTAGTCTGGGTTAAGGATTCTAGTTCTGAAACCCCAAACTTGCAGTCAGTTCCAGTAGTGAATGAGTTTGTATAAGTGTTCCCTAAAGATCTTCCCGGAGTTCCATCCGAAAGGGAAATTGACTTCGGAATAGACCTTTTTTCAAACACGTAGCTGATTTCAATTCCTCCTTATAGAATAGCTCCAGCGGAGTTAAAGGATCAATTAAAGGACCTTTTAAATAAAGGTTTCATTAGACCCAGTATATCCCCATGGGGTGCTCCAGTTCTTTTCGTGCGTAAGAAAGTTGGTTCTCTCAGAATGTGTATTGATTACCGCCAGTTGAACAAAGTCACAATCAAGAATAAGTATCTCATTCATAGGATTGATGACTTATTCGACCAGCTTTAGCGTCTTCTCAAAGATAGACCTCAGATCAGGCTATCATCAGCTTAGAGTCACAGAATGTGACATTCCAAAAACAACCTTCAGGACTCAGTATGGTCACTATGAAGTCTTTGTTATGTCTTTTGGACTAACCGATGCTTCTGCAGTTTTTATGGACCTGATGAACAGAGTGTTCAAACAGTATTTGGATATGTTCATCATTGTCTTCACAGATGACATTCTTCTTTATTCTCGAAGTGAGGATGAACATGCATGCCATTTGAGGATTGTCTTGCAAACTCTCAAGGACCGTCAATTGTTTGCTAAGTTCAACAAGTGTGAGTTTTGGTTGAAGTCAGTAGCGTTCCTTGGTCATATAGTTTATGGAGAGGGCATTCAAGTTGATCCTCAAAAGACCGAAGCAGTTAAGAACTGGCCTAGACCCCTTTCTCCTTCAGATATCAGGAATTTCTTAGGTTTAGCTGGCTACTACAGACAGTTTGTTGAAGGATTTTCCTCTATTGCTTCTCCCATGTCTAGACTAACCCAAAAGAAGGTCAAATTTCAATGGTCTGAAGCTTGTGATAATAGTTTCCACGAGTTGAAGACTCGACTTACGTCAGCTCCAATATTGACTCTATCAGAGGGTTCAGATGGATTTGTGGTTTACTGTGATGCTTCCAGAATTGACCTTGGTTGTGTGCTGATGCAACATGGTAGGGTCATAGCTTATGCTTCAAGGCAGCTCAAGGTTCATGAGAAGAATTACCCGACTCATGATTTGGAATTAGCAGCATTAGTGTTCGCCTTATAGATTTGGAGGCATTATCTTTATGGTGTTCATGTGGACGTGTTTACAGACCATAAGAGCCTACAATATGTGTTCAATCAGAAGAACTTGAATCTTTGTCAGAAGAGATGGCTCAAGTTATTGAAATATTATGACATAAGCATCTTATACCATCCGGGTAAAGCCAATGTAGTGGAGGATACTCTCAGCAGGTTGTCTATGGGCAGTGTTTCTCACATTGAGGAGGAGAAAAATGAGTTAGTTCGTGATGTTCACAGGCTCACTTGTTTGGGAGTTCGCCTTGTTGATTCAGCAGATAGTGGGGTTATTATTCAGAATGGTGTAGAATCATCTCTTATAATGGAGGTTAAAGCAAAGCAGGATAACGATCTAACATTGGTTGAATTGAAGGAAGCAGTCCTTAAAAAACTATAGAGGCTTTCTCCAAAGGGGGAGATGATGTGCTTCTTTACCAAGATCGTTTATGTGTCCCAGATGTTGATGGGTTGAGGAAAAAAATTCTGATAGAAGCTCATAGTTTTCGATATTCTTTTCATCCAGGGGCCACTAAGATGTACCGTGATCTACGGAAAGTCTATTTGTGGAATGGTATGAAGAAGGACATTGAAGAATTTGTGGCTAAGTGTTCAAATTGTGAACAGGTTAAGGTTGAACATCAAAAACTAAGGGGTATGACTCAGGATATCAGTATGCCTACTTGGAAGTGGGAGGATTTGAATATGGACTTCATCATAGGTTTGCCTTGCACACATCGACAACATGATTTGATATGGGTAGTTGTACACCGAATGACTAAGTCAGCACATTTCCTGCCAGTTAAGACTTCTTATTCAGTCGAGGATTATTCTAGACTTGCATTCGTGAGTTATTGAAGTTGCATGGAGTTCCCTTATTCATCATCTCATATAGGGGTACCCAATTTTCCTCAAAGTTTTAGAAGTCATTTCAGAAAGGCCTCGGTACTCAGGTAAAGCTTAGCACAACTTTTCACCCACAGATAGATGGTCAGGCTGAACGGACTATTCAGATCTTGGAGGATATGTTGAGAGCTTGTATGATCGACTTTAAAGGGAACTGGAATGATCATTTGTCTTTGATTGAATTTGCCTATAATAACAGTTACCATTCTAGCATTCAGATGGCTCCATTTGAGGCGCTTTATGGTAGGAGGTGTAGGTCTCCTCTCGGGTAGTTTGAGGTTAGTGAAGTGGCCTTGATAGGGCCTGAATCAGTTCATGAGGCTATGGAGAAATTTCAACTTATTAGAGAAAGATTGAGAACGACTTAGAGTAGACAGAAATTGTATGCAGATGTGAGGAGAAGAGATCTTGAGTTGCTATTGATGATTGGGTATATCTGAAAATTTCTCCTATGAAAGGGGTGATGAGGTTTGGCAAGAAAGGAAAGCTTAGTCCTCGTTATGTAAGTCCTTACCAGATTGTGAGGCGCTTTGGTAAAGTGGCCTTTGAGCTAGATTTACTTGTAGAGTTGGCATCAGTACATCCGGTATTTCATGTGTCATTGAAGAAGTGCATTGGTGATCTGACTTTAGTTGTACCTTTAGAGAGTGTGGGTGTGAAGGACAGTCTCTCTTACGAAGAGGTTCCAGTTGAAATTCTTGATCGACAAGTTCGTAAGTTGAGAAATAAGAAAGTTACCTCAGTGAAAGTTCTTTGGAGGAATCAGTTAGTTGAGGGAGCTACTTGGGAAGCAGAGGCGGATATGATGGCCAAGTACCCCCACTTATTTCCTTCCACTACAATTCCAACGTGAGATAATAGTTTCTCCATAGCATCCATTCCGCTTCATGTCTTTCATTTGTCCTCATGTATTAGTATGCTTTCATGTTCATGAAATAAGTACAGTCTTCATGCCTCAGTCCGGAGTCCGTCACTCCGCCAGTTTTCAGTATATAGTTTTCAATTATGGGATTGCATCTCTTTCCCTAATCCCTACTCTTTCCAGCTTAATTAGACTCCATTCGAGGACGAATTGTTCCCAAGGGGAGAGATATTGTAATACCTCAAAACTTTTAAGTAAAGGTATGAACCATTCTCCATATGTGAATCGATTCGAACCCGACAAATTTAAGTTGACTGGTGGAAAGGTCAAATAATAAGTGTGTAAAGTATATTGGATGTGAACAAGGATCATAAGGGACTCCTAGTGTATGAAGAGCTTTTGTGTCCTAATACCAAGAAAATGAAAGGTCGTGAAGCTTTCTTTCCAACGCATTCGACCATTCGTTAATCCGAGCTTTGCCCTAAAAGTTATGCTCATTTTACTAGGCACTATGTATTCTGCGCGATCCGTCTCGTGAAGTAGAAGTCCATCGCGCGGCCGCGCAGCAACGGAAGTGCTACTGTTAAGGTTGCACGAAGTAGTTTTCAGCTACGCGACCACGTACGTTTCTTCGAAATTCTTTTAGTTTTCTCTTCTTTTCACGTTCTAGGAGGGGTGTTTTTGTCTTTTCCTCATCCCATAACCCCAACCCATGAATATTAACTTCCCCCAAAAGCCTAAATCAGTCAGATTTGATAAGTTACGACAAATTTCATATCCAAGAACTCCATAGGAGGGTTTCTCAAGTTCAAGCTATAAAAAAATCCAAGTCCAAAGCTTTTCTCCAAGAATTCATAAAATTTAGCAAGGTTTCCCATTCCAGGTATGGAGATTTCATTAATGGGTATCTTGTCATCCATTAAATCCCAAAGAAAACCTTATTCTTCAGTTAATCAAATTCTATAGAATCTAGGGTTCATATGAAAAGCATGAATTACATTTTATTTCAATTTTTCTTCATGAATAGCCCATGAATACATGTTTTTACCTAAAATTCAATATTTTTATATAGTGATTTTTGTAAGCCTTCAGAATATGAAAAATTCATGTCTTTGAAACTGTTTTGCTTAAATTGAATGCTTCATTCAGAATGATAGAAGTTTTTATGATCAGTTGTACCTTCAAACTTTCAGTTCCACAAGTATATGATGCTTTTAGATAAAACATTTATTATTTCAGTCTCAGATTTCAGTATTATTGAGCTATCTAGTATTATGTAGTTTACCCGTATAATTCAGTTGGGAGTATTACTTAGCACCAAGCAGACATAGGGATGAAGGCTCACCCGTCAATTAGGATTGAGACCTTTAGTAGCAATCCCTAAGTCTCTTAACTACGTGCCAACGTAGGTTTTAAGGGTCACCCGTCAGATCAGGACTAATACCTTAGTCCTTTTTGGACATCAGCTTAGTGGATCCACGTTAGACAGTGTTCGTACCCTAACAAAGTACAGAACACCCTTCCAGTTGGGGTAAAGGTTGGACTCCATTTAGCTTAGATAGATGGAGTATGTCGGTTAATAATATCTCGCACAGTTCAATCTCAGATATTTGAAGACCTTATATTTCAATTTGCTTAGTACATTGTTGATTAGTTACATTTTTTTTACTTGGTCATTGCATCAGCTCATTTATGTTAGTTTTATATTCAGTTCAACATCTTAAATTTACCATGTTTATCTTGTTAGATTATTGTGTTGATCTCATATATTCAGTACATTCTAATTACTGACCGCATACTCTTTTGCGCTATATTGTTTTATAATATAGGTTCAGACGCTCAGTATCCATTTCATGGTTAGTACGATTTCCGTATCATCTTAGTAGCTGAGCTTGGTGAGTCCTCATATTTCGAGGACAAGGGCTATTGTTATTTCTTTATGTTAATTTTTCAATTTCAAACAGTTAGAGTTAGTTGGGGGCTTGTCCCAACAACTCGTCTTAATAAAAACTTTAGACAGTCAGACAGTAGTTTTAGCTTTATGATTTGTTCAAAGAGAAAAGACATAAAGTCATCACTAAAGTTGTCCCAAAATTTTAAAAAGACACATTAACTTTGCGGGCATCCTATTACCCCACAAATGTATTAAATATCTTTGTAAAAGAACTATTTTGAGCCATTTCTCAACTGGTAAGACACTTGTGAGCATCACCTGATATTGAATATCTTTCGTTTCTTTTATTTTTCATTTTCTCAGCTTTCTGTGTCTCTTCGATTTCTTGGTCAAGTGATAGTGGAGTGGAGATCATCTGCTTCATTTTTGACGATTCGTGGTTAAAAGTTTTGGAGGAATAGCTGAGTAAACAAGGAATTGAAGGTTAACAAGTTAGAGTTTTCTTACATTATTTGAAAAAGATCATATTTTTAAGAAGAAATTAAACGTTATCACAAAAATATCTTGATTTCTTAAAACTAAATGAAATTAAGAAGAAATTAAACCTTGAATAATTTCAAATTAAGTTTTTTCGACTGGAAATTAAAAGTGAATAGTTTTTGGGGAAGATGATGAATTCATCAGAGAGAGTTCCAATGGCTCTTTTAAGCTTATTTTGGGAAAGATGAAGAATTTAAATAAAGTAAATAATTAATAAAGAAAAGAATTGAAACGTGGCACATTTTAATTGTTTTTAGCACAAAAAACAGACCTTCACGCGCTTGTTGTGCGTGTTCACAAACCAGGTGAGAAAATGGGTCAAATGTCCTTTACAAAGATATTCAATAATTTTGTGGGGTAATAGGACGCCCGCAAAGTTAAGGTGCCTTTTTGAAAATTTGGGACAACTTTAGTGGTGACTTTATGTCTTTTCTCTTGTTCAAACGAATTCTATTTTGACTATTCAGTTATTTTAGATTTATCTCAGTTTGGCTTCTGCAACCGTTATATTCAATTATTATATGTATGAATCTTAGTGTCAAGGCAGACCATGGGTTAGCTTGGGGTCACTAGTGACCCCAAGCACCGTGTTACTACTAGGGGGTAGTCACGGATCATGACATTATAACACCCACTTATTTTACTCCTAAAATCTCTCAATTCCCCCTAAATCACTCAATCGAATCAAAATTTAAATTTTGAAAATTTCATCCATCCCTCCTAATAGTGCAAAATCAAATCCAGGTAATCTCCATTAAGTATTTTTATATATATATAAAAACAGTAAATATAATTATGCAAATCAAGTTCATAAGGCTAAAGAGGATGTGAATAACTGATGCAATCCTCAAACATACCCTTCCATCAGTTTTTATTTTTTGGTATTTGTATAATTTGTTTATTTCCCCCATTCTTTCATATTTTCCAGCCATAATCTTGAATATCTCAGCCATAAGAGAATCACCCGAAGTATTCAAATGCATGCACAAAAAATAGACGATTGCTCATCTTTTTGTAAGGCAAAATAAATTGCATCTGCAAGCAACTAATCGAAATAAGAAGAAGAAGAAGTCCAATCTAAGTCAATGGACCAACGAGATGGGGAAGGGATTTCGATATTTTGTATAACTTAATTTGTATATTTTAATGAATTAATTTTTGTTATTTTTGTATAACATTACATATTTTTCAGATTTACAAAGATTATTTTCAGATTTTATACAAATATATATATTTAATTGTATATTTTTTGTCCATCAGTAGATTCATTTGTATTTATCAATTAAAGTTTTATATGTATAAGTTATGAAAAATTTCTAACTGTATAACTCTAGCAGTCAATTATACTTATCATAATAATACTAAATTTAATAGTCACTTCATACATATACAAATTGTATATAAATTACATTCTGATACATATACAAATTCATTATAATTTTCAGACAACTATCCAAAAATTATATCAATAAAATTATACTTATACAAAATAAATGTGCAATGTGTACATTTCCAGTAAACGCAATGTCTAACTCATATAAGTCAATATATACAAATATAAATACAAAGCAATTGATAATAAGCAATTATTAGTGTGGAGGGAGTCATAATTGGTATGAAACCCTAATGAGTTACAATTCCGTGATTTATGGGATTATTTTCCTTTTTCTCAACCGAAATTACCACCTAAATTCATTAAAATTTTTGAAAAATGAATTGTATATAATATTAAATCCATGCGAAATATACAAACGAAAATAGTCATAGCTACTGAAACTATAAATATGAAACGTAATTAGGCAAACTGTAGCTAAGGAGCCTAATTAAGTTTCCTATAGTAGTTATTTGTGAAAATTCTCCAATAATTAACGCAATCTACAATAGGCTTGGGTCAACAAGGCCCGAACAACACCGGTGTATAATATAAAGACACAAGAATAATAGAGCAGGCCGACTAAGTCACTTCATACAACAACTATGAGAAAGCCATCCCAACACAATATATGCATAAGGTCGGCAAGGTCAATATTAAGAATATAACTGATAACAAGACCACAATTGACCATAGAATTTACAACGGACGTCTACAAACATCTAAGATGAAAACCTACTTACACCTAGTCAGTGAAAGGGCTTTATATACCTATCAGTTACACAAAGCAAAAGAGGTTTTCAGACTCAGCAACTCTAAAAAGAACGGAGCATACCAACCTTCAGCTAAACTCGACGACACATAACAAAAATTCATGTCCACTTGATAACCTACAAACGTGAATGCAATGTCTCTCAAACAATGAAAATGTCAGTATGAAATAATATTCTGATCATGAAAGGCGACGGAATAATTGAAATAGCAAAATTTAAAATATAAACCATAATATGACAGACGTAACCTGCACAAAATTTACAGCTCATAGAAACAACACTACATATGTAGTTCACTTTATTTGTCCTTGAAAAAAATCACACAAATAACAAGTAGGTACACCATCAAACAACATCCTGCTCGGATCACCATAAGCTCGACAAGTGTCAATCGCAATCATATAATATTAATCACAATAATGTAATAATGAATATAATGTAAAATAATCAGAACATACTAAACAATAACCTGATACACCCATATATGTATCTATTTTATATCCCCCCCCCCCCATAATAGCAACTACAACACAAATAACCTATTGCCGATAATTCACAGATAAATCTATCTATTTCCAGCTCGTTTTATATCATCATAGTGTTACCAACACACTAAGACCCAGAGACCCCACTCACGGTTGAAATAATAATTAACTCATACATAAGCATATAAAATATAATGCACTGTATGTGTTGTACGTGGACACTCCGACCACAATCTCAAGGGAATGAATATATGTGGCATAGGCAGACCCCGATTCGTAGCCTCAGAGGCGTAAAATGTATGTGGTATAGGCGAACACCCTGATCTAGCCTTAAGGTTATGTAATGCAATGTATATACACCATGCGTATTTAATTATGTGGACAAACAATAAGCAAATTGTGCCACAACAACAATCTCAACTGACCCAGTAGTTTATAACAAAAGTGAGTAAATTGTTATGCGGACCGACAAGATCATTATGATATTTAAAAGCATGTAAATCATGGATATCGACAAGACCACCATGATGTTTAAAGCACGTAAATTGCTATACGGGCCACAAGATCACCATGATGTCTAAAGAATGTAAATTGTTATGTGGATCGACAAGATCACTATGATATTTAATAGTACGTAATTTGTTATGTGAGCCAACAAGACCATCATGATATCTATAATAGCAAGTAAAGCAAGAACATGTATGTATGTAAAATAGCAATCCCACAAGTAACTCATAGAGAAAACACATAAAAATCCCCCTAAACTTGGCAGCACAACTTACTTTAGCACTTAAACCTCACGAGCGTTTAAATATCCCCCTTAACATCTTTCAAGTGATTTAAACACCCCCCTAAGGGATGACATGGCAGAGAAAGTGAGTGTACTCTCCTAAAAGCGCGTGAAAAAAGATTTTAAAAACTGAATTTTGTTAAGTCCTCCATATGACCTTTTTTTATTGACCAATATATATTTAATATTTTAAATAGTTTTTCTTGATATATTAACTCTTTAAAAAATATGTAAATTTTCTTATTTAGAGGTAAATGAAATTTGTGGGTCCTCTTTTTAATTTCTTTAATTTTTTTTTTTATTTTGTTGTCTTCCTCACTACACCTCTTTTCTCCATTGAAACACCTCCTCCTTCATCTTCATCCCCACCTTTATCCATTATTTTCATTTCACTAATCCTTTAATAATCCGTAAAATTCAATACCAATGTCATTTTATTGACGTCGATTTCACTCTATATTATTAATGTCGATTTCGCAAATGTAAACTTTCTTGAATGTTGAGTGACCCATTTTGATTTCTAGATCCATTCAAACATTTTTCATAGAATTTATATTTTTTTTGGATCAACTTTCTTATGCAATCTTCATTTCTTATTTGAGTTGTCAAGAAAAAATTGGCTTTCAAGAAATTCATTCTCCAAGAGGGTAAATTCGTGGGGAGGGTTCAAAGAAGATTATGTGAATATTATAGTGAATTTTCTTCTTTAAAGTTATTTAAAAAAATTGTTGAATAGTGAAGAAGAAGAAAAGAAAGTATTGAAGATTGAAATGGTGAACAACAGGGAAGAAGAAAGAGATTGGGGGGAGGGGGGTATGTATTTCTAAATTAATTAATTGATGTAATTAATTTTAAAAAGTGTTTAAGAAAAAATGGTGAATAAGTAAAAAAGAAATAAAAATTATTGGTGTGGTGCCTAAATGGTTATGATGTGGTGCTTACGTGGCTATGATGTAGCGGGTGAGAATGGTATTATAATCTTATAGGGTGGAAAAAAATCACTTCAAAGATGTTAAGGGGAGTAATTAAACACATGTGTAATTTAAGTGTTAAAGTAAGTTGTGCTGCCAAATTTAGGAGGGGTTTTTATGTATTTTCTCTAACTCATGTATAATCATACCTCCTCTGTATCATAACCATATTACCATGGTCAATCCAACTATCACAAGAATTTGATAATCACGACAATATATACAACTATCTCTCATCCCCAATTTGACACAATACTGTCATCACCTGAATATGAGTCTTTTTAACAAGAATGACACTAACAATTAGACATTTATAATCAACTCTTGATAGCATGCTAGACCTGAAACCTATAATATCCAAGAAATTATGTCAAAAAAAATTAAATAATCTCACATACCTTAAATTTAAGTTTGAATAATTTAATGTAGATAATTCGATTTTCTTTTCGTGATCAACTATAGCGTCAGAGTATTTTCCTACTAAATTCTTGTTTCAATTAATAAGATAGATATATGTATATAGGATTGAAAATGTTTTCCTCGAAATAACATGATATGGTGTTTGTTTTGCGATTAAGAAATTCACATTAAAAATCTATATATTATTTTATACAAGATAGAAGATCCTATGCACTCTGTCATTGGTGACGATCCTAATCATCCTATATATTGTTATGGCAGCCGCCTTTTCTCCTCCTCCTCGGTGGCTAAAAGAAAAACGTTCTTTAAAGACAATAATTTTTATTAGGTTCAAAAATACCTATGATGTTAATAATAGGGATATTGTTTGAGCCAAACTTTTGTTATTAGAGACATTTTTTGAACCAAATCATTAACCGAAAACATTTTTGTTCAATTCCAAAAAGTTTAAGACATTTTTTATTCTTTTCCATCCATTTTTTTTCTTAATAAAAGGGTCACATTTATTTTTTATTTTTCTTTGGGAAAACACAGAACGACGTCGTTGGCCGCCATAGTGTTGCAATTCCAATTCAACCAATCCGTTTTTGTCCTAAATTCGGCTTTCCACCAACACCTTTAACATATAAACAGCACAATGAAACTGGCATGTGCAATTTCTAGCACTGCATCATCGGCGTCGGTCCTGTGCCGCCGCGGCCGCCGCCTCTCCTCCTCCTTAGCTAAAACCCTAAATTCATCCTCGTATTGGAGGGGCTGGATGAGCAACACCGCCACGACCGGCTCTCTGTACCAAATATCTTGTTCAATGGTTACCTCAAACTCCCCACCAGACACACCAGCGTTATCGGCGTCTCAGCCGGAGAAATCGAAGCCAAAGCCACAGCCATGGCTCATCGTTGGCCTTGGTAACCCTGGCAAACGATACGCTGGCACCCGTCACAACGTGCGTTCTCTTAAATTTTCCTCTGTGTTTGATGTTTTCCTAATGAATTTTTGTATATTTAATGACTTGATTATTTGATTTGGCAGGTTGGTTTTGCGATGATAGATACTATAGCTGATGCTGAAGGAATATCAATGGGCAGTGTTTCCTTCAAAGCTCAATTTGGGAAAGGTATTTTCTATTTTCCTTGATTCAAGAGTTATCCTTCTATCTTGTTATATGGTTATCTTGTCTAACATTATTGCATTGATTAGTCTGTTTGTGGTTCTAATAATTTGTATCTGTTTGCTGATTAAGTTCTAATATTTCTAAACATTGGTCTAGTGGTAAGAGCGCAGCCCGTGATATGTGGGATTAGGCCACATTAGGGGTCCAAATCCTGTGATATACGAAAGTCTGGTATATAAGTGTAGAAGGGTAGGGGAGGTGATTTTCCTCCGAGTTTGGAATTGTGCCCACTGGTGCTCAGATTTATTGGTTTTTAAATTAGTAATAATGATAGTAATCCGTTTGTTGATGATAACCTTTGTTACATAGGCAGTTCATTTGTTGTACTCATTTCAATTATGTAGGTGCTTCCTCTACATTCTTCAAAATGCACTTAAATTAGCAAAAGAATTTACACACGCCCTTATCAGTTACTCCATTAACTTAGCTAATTATTGAAGCTAGCAGGCTTGCCGTGTTGCATCAAGATTTTTTTTCTCATTAGATATTATACCTTTAATGCTGATATTTGGCTATTTTTTGTTGAACTGCAATGACATGCTACGTTAATAGGGAAGATTATTTAACCAAGCTTTTTCAAATCTGGACCTGGAAAGTAGGAGCAAGTCCGATAAATAACTCAGTTGTTCAAATTTGCTTTTTAGTTTTTAGGATCTCTTTCATGTTTGTTGTGTTCTTTTGCTATCTAGGTTTCATTGGAGATGTTCCAATTATGCTTGCTAAGCCTCAAACATTCATGAATGCAAGTGGTGAGTCTGTAAGTTCACTCATCTTAGCATGACCTCTATCTCTTGTTACTTCCATCCACCAAGTAACATAAAATTGATATTTACACTATTTCACAGGTTGGGGCAATCGTTTCATATTATAAGATTCCACTGAAGCAAGTTCTTGTGGTAAGCTATGACAGTTAAGCATAGAACTTATCTTTGTAACAACTTCTAAGTAAACTTTGTAACTGCAGGTTATTGATGACTTAGATCTGCCTTTTGCAAAGTTGCGGTTATTGCCAAAAGGCGGTCATGGAGGACACAATGGGTAATCTTTATTTTTAGAAAGTTTCGTTTATCTTGTAACCTTCATCACGTGCTTATAATGATTCCGAAGTCAATTCCAGAAGCTATTTGCTTGGATATTTAATGCTTGAATAATGTAGATTGTAATTGATTGATAGAAGCAAGATAATTGACGGATACCTAGCATTTTATAGTTCACTCCTCATAAACTGTTTGTGGTTGATTATCAAAGTGTGTAGATGACGTAATGATGGATTCATGAATTTGTGTAGTTTCACAAGTCAAGCAGGTCTATTGACCAAATAGTTGGGTTTTGTTAGTTTTTGGCTTGCATCCTCAATTTCTCGTTGTTTTACACGTTTACTTGGTAGGTGAGAGTTTTGTGGATGGAAAATTTAACATAAGTCTTCACACTCAAATTATCACCTTGAGCTGGACTCAAAACAGCTTTTTGACTGTTTTTCTCCTGGCTCTAAGTGAAAGAATTAAATATATTGTTTTTCTCTTACTGATAGAAGTGAATTCCCTAGAGCTAGTGGTACCACTTCAAACTTGTGACGTACACCTAATCCACACATAACGCATCGCGCTCTTACCACTAGACGAAATCTTGGGGCTTGTGATGCATGGATTATGAAGCTTGATACATCCATAGTGGTTTCAGACTTCAGTGACCGATAGGTATAGTAATAAAGGCTTCCTGGCGTTGTATAAAAAAAATGGAGGCAATACTATTAAGACTATCTGGGTAGATTTAGATTAAGCACTGTGAACAAAAAAAAAGTGAAAAATGAAATAGGAAAACCTTGGTGATCTAAAGAATTTGTTTGTGCAATATTCTTAGAGTAGATATATTTCTGCACTCTGTTTCATGGATACTGGCATGACTAATCTCCTGTTTTTTTGTTGTAAAGGATGAGGAGCATTATGAATCATCTTAAAGGAAATCATGATTTTCCCCGTTTACGAATAGGTATTTCCTTAGATCTTTAAGTACATCATTTCTGTATGTTATTTTAGTTTTAAAACTTGATAATTTCTTTAGGCATTGGGAGGCCTCCAGGGAAAATGGATCCGGGAAGTTTTGTTCTTCACACATTTAATCGACAAGAACGTGAAGAGGTACTTGCTTTTTCTTATTATTTTAAGTAATTTCAGGTGTACAACACCATACTGATGATCCTATTAAAAAAAATGCAGTTGGACTTCACATTACAGAATGGTTTGGAAGCAATGAGAATTTTAGTGCTCGAGGGATTCGACAAAAGTGCCACATTTGTGAATAGTTCCAAACCCTTGACAGTTTAGGTTAGGGAATTCATTCATTTTTCCAGAGTTTGGTGATGATGGGAGAAAGGTGGCTGACAAGCAATACAGAAATATAGTTTGTATACTAAAATACTTTAGTATGATGCCATAAAATCATGTTAAAACATTTTTGGTAATGATTTTTTCATAGAGTTCTCAACTTATTTTATTTCATTTTTTGGGAAGATCCCCTTTTGCCACTGTAATTTTGAACTTGCATTAGTTTGTTGTAAGGTATACAAATGTGATGTCAATTAATCTTGCTTCTTACTTTTAACTTTATTCAGGTCGAAATGGGAGTAGTTCATTAATTTGGCATGTATCTACATTTATTCCGAATTTGTTGGTCACTCGTAGCTTGTTCAATTCTTACTTGTAATGAATTTGTGATCTTTGTACAAGAAGATAAATAGAAGATTAACATTTCAATTTTTTTCATAAACGTAATATGCATAATGCAATTACGTACTTTGTATTTGGCTACTCGGTAAATTTGGAATAGCATTTCTTTTGTGCCGTTGGATCTCAAATGTAACCAATTGCACATTCCAGAACGAATCAATTTTCATATGAATCTTACCCATGCATTTGTGTATAATGAAGTGAGAGTAATGTGATGACCTACCTAGCTGTTACTTGACACATCTTTTTGCTATGTGGGATGCTTACACAAGAAATGCTAGCATTTGTGGAAACATTCTTGAGATATGGAGAGTTTCCTTGGAAAGACTTTACATTCTTATGAAATACTATTTAAGAAGACTTTCTTGAAAGGTCTTAAAATATTGTAGAGAGGAGACCTACTTGTAAATGTAGAAGGATGACGTAACAATTATGGCCAATAAATTGTAATTTCACCTAGCAAATCAATCAAGTTCTCTCTAATACAAAAGTTTCTTTCAGCAAATTTCTCTTGTCTTCCTTTAATCTTGAGTTTAGTAATCTAGGTTTACTTGACATCGCAAAATTCTAAGCAAGTTGTGCAAACTCATGAAGACTAAGGATGTGACAGCGTGGTATCAGAGTAAGGTTGTGATTAGGAAAATGCTAATGAGGAAGAAATCAACATTCCTAACACCCAAGCCAACGTCACTCAGGATGTCGCTCACAAGAAGTGTCATAACAAGAATAGGAATGTTGCCAACAAGAGTTAAGAGGAGTCACCCAAGGTTGTGTCAAGCAAAACGCTTATGTTCCGAGAACCAACTGCCACTAAGGGGGGTGAGGATGAAGTGGAGGTCCTGCCCAAGGACGTTTCGCTCAAAAAAAGTGGATTATGAAGGTGAATATAGGGATCAACGCAATTGAGATCTTTGGCCAATGTTTGGGGAATATGGAGGGCACCCTTAGTGTTCTTGAGGAGAATACTTTTGTAGAGATTGAGAACCTACTAAATGATTTGGAGGGTTACCATCAGATGGAGTTTGAGCTAAGGCAAATTGTTATTGTCTTAGAGTGTAGGCTAATGGAGACGTTGAGCACTGTTCATGCCACGAAGTCAAAGGTGGAGGCACTTGAGGGTCAAGTGGGCGATGGCATGGTTGAGGCATCCAAAAACATTGTTGGATGATGGATGCCAAGGTTGAGGCTCCCAATCCATTAGTGTTCAAAGGTGCCCGTGACGCATAAGAAGTGGACAACTTCCTTTGGCACATGGAAAACTAATTCAGGAACGTCTAAGTGAGGAATAATGAGGACAAGATAAACACCAGTGTATTGTACTTATCAAAGATTGCCATGTTATGGTGGATAAGGAAGGTGGTTGGCGTCGAGAAAGGTCTTTGCACTATTAGCACATGGATCAGTCAAAGTTGAGTTCAAATGATAGTTCTTCCCAAACAATGCCTTGTATGAATCAAGGCACAAACTTAAGGGGTTGAAGCAGATAGAGAGCATACATAACTATGTCAAGGAGTTCACCACTCTTATGCTTCAAATTCCCAACTTTATCTATAGCAATGGCTTATTGTGTTCACTTCACAGATGGGTTGTAGAATTGGGCTAAGCATGAGTTACAATGCTGGGGATTCGCGGATATAGACCAAGCCATAGTGGAGACCGAGTCTTTAATAGATTTCATGCATGCCAATCACGGCAAAGGCAAAGGCATATAATCAAACGGTAGAAATGTCAAAGGTGAGGAGACCGTGGAAAAAGCAAAGGGACCTACCAACAATACTCCAGGACTCAAGATGACAATAAGTCCGATGACAAGAAATTAGATAGTTTTCATGGCTATGTAGAAAAGAAGGCACATGACGAGAAAAAAGGGTGCTACATATGTTGAGGGTTGAACGACTTCAAAAATTGTCCTGACTTAAAGAGCATCAATACAATGGCTCATGAAAGAAAAGAGCAGACGCATGGAGAGAGATTGGGAATCTCATTGAGTATTTGCGACAAGGCTACATGATGGTGTGTTTGAGTATGACATTTGGCTTACCAAATTGTTTTGGTATGCTAGTTTCCTGATACCAAATGAGGAAGAGTACACGCTTAAGATTCGATGTGTAGACAATCGTATGCAATATAAAACCCAATAAGGAGTTGGGATCGATCCCACAAAGAATGGATGAATATAGTTCACCGTATAATGTGTTTTATTTCACTAGAGATTTGTGCATTGATACAATTTATACATATAAGTAAATTGGGGGGGGGGTGTGAGTAACAATTTGATTTCAAGATTTGAATGCTTAATTTGGTGTAGCAAGTTCTTAATTGCAAAACCTAAAACAGGGGTTTATCACAAAGTAATTAGGGATTCTTAGGAGTGTGTGCACATCATTGAAAATTACCTACAAATTGGGTATTATTAATTGCTAAAATCGGTTGATTATTAATGGGTAAGCTAGATTCAAGATAGTGACAACTAATTATCAATCAACAATCACAAATCATGTGGGTTTTATCAAACCCAACATGTATATCAATTAGAATCAATCTAAACGTTAATTCAATTGAACTATTTCAAGCTTTAACTGTCAAACGAACTAGTTTGAGTTGTTATCAACGATCTCTTCCACTCTAATGGTCTCTCACAAGCAACACTACAGATCTAAGGTAAAAAAGAGTTAGCAACCTCAATTATAAGTTAAATCACAAAGACACAATTGAACCCATATCAAATCAACCTTTAATTAAGCAATTAACTAACACCCAAATGTAAATTAAGCATCTATTACAACTGCACACCTCTAAGATTAGAGAGATTAGCTACTCATAATCAAATGTAAAAGAAAATTACCGAAGTTATCACTCATAGCAACTAAATGGTTGAAGAATCCTAAGAAATTAATCCCAAAGATCTTCAAGCTCAAAAAGCTTCTCACATTCATCAAGTACAATTTCTTTTTCCCAATAGAAGGATAATCAGAATATTTTCTCACTCTTCAAAGGTCTATTTATACTTTTCAGAAAATATTCATGAAATTACCCTTTTTGGTTGTTCGGCGAGCTAAATATTCACGAAATTACCCTTTTTGGTTGTTCGGCGAGCTTAGTATAGATCGCTGAAGTGATCAGCAATCTACCAGTTGGTGTTTCATTGCCAAATCAGCTTCACAAAGTTGGTTTTTTCCTTCAGGTTCCTGTAACTTTTGGCGAGCTCGACTGAGATCGCCTAGTAGATTTGGTGATGCACCGAATGTCCTTTTCATCGCTATCCTGAGATGGATTCTTGGGTTTAGGAATGTCTACTTAGGTGAGCTTGGTTTCGTTCGACGGTGCGCTTAGTTAGCTCATGCGATCTTCAGCTTTGCCCTTTTTCCTATTTTTCTAAGTTCTTAGCTTCTTTTGGTCTCTTTTTTACTCATGTCATTCTTAAGCTCTCATAGCTAAACAAATACATTTTCATCAATAAATGACATAAAAGGGCATTGAGGACATAACTTTGGTGAACTAGAAGCCTAAAATGAGTCCAAAACCCCCCGCCTCATCAAGTACATCAATAGGTTTATAGAAAACCTAAACCCATGTTTGGGTAGAGACATGTCATCACACATCAATAGCAAAGACTATAACCAGGTTGTCTACACGTCCAAATAGGTGGATACTTTTGATAAGTTTATCATAACTTCTAGGAACTTGAGCAAGAAGGCTCGTACTTCAAAAGTTTTTAGTGGTTCTTTTAGCGGCGACAAGACTATGTCTAGCAATTGGATTTCCCACCATTAACAGTCAGTTACCCAATCATACTTCCAGTGAGACATGTACAAAATGACATAGGGTAGGCTTCAAATGCGCATGGTGGTATAAGGCAATTATCGCAATAGTGGACCACTTGTAATACTTTTGGGAGGTGCCATCTTAACAAGTTCAGCCTAGGCCAAAATGTATGTTACCTTTGGGAACTTCATGGGCACATCTAGAAATATTATCCTAGGTTACAACAAGGACACATTGACAGGCCAACACGACAAGGAATTAGAAGCAGTGATCTTTGCCTTGAAAATTTGGCATCGGTATCTTTATGGTGAGTCATTTGAGATTTTCATAGACCATAAAAGTATCTAGTTACATCTTCATTGAGAAAGAGTTGAATCTGATAAAACATAAAAGTCTTAAATTATTTAAAGGCTATGACTGCACTATTCTATATCACTCGGGAAAGACAAATATGGTGGTCGGCGCGCCTTAAGTAGAAAGTCAATGGGTAGTTGAGCTCACTTGGGAGTAGCAAAAAGACAAATATAATAACTAAATAGGCTTGGGAGCTAGCGAGCCAGGGATTTCAACTTGAAGGAGCAAATGGTGGAAAGGTATTGTCTTATACGATAGAACGATCATCATTGGCAAAACAAGTTAAGGCGAAACAATATGACGGCATGTACTTAGGCGAACTCAAAGGTGTTCAAAATGGTGAAATAACTTTACTCACTCTAGTGTTGATAGCATGTTAAGAATGTATGGTCGATTATTCATTCCCAATGTATAAGACTTGAGAAATTCTATCATCCAAGAATCACACTACTACCACGATCTGAAAGACCTCTATTGGTGGAAGAATATGAGGAAGCACGTGGAAAAGTTTATTGTTAAGTGTTTAAATTGACAAGAAGTTAAAGCTGAGCACTGATGTACCGTGGATTTATGGCACTTGTAATGCTTAAAACTTAGAATTTTTGTAAGTCTTTTAGCGTGTTTTAGTAGATTTGATGTGTTTTCATATTGTTTTGCAGGAAAACAGGTTTTTAGTAGCTGAATGTTAGAAGTCAAGTGTGTAGTGAAGATGTGGTCATTTACAATCCATTCTATGAGCCGTGGTATGAACCACGAGCCATAGATGGTTTCGTAGATGAAATATCAGAGAATGTGGAAATAAAGTCTGAGGTTTACGAGCAACCAATACGGGTCGTAAAAGGTTTCACGAGTCATACACTCAGGGTCATAGAAAAAGTACTGAACATATGCAAAAGTGGGCTGCCAAACCACGAGTGCACAGGACGGACCGTAGAAGAAGGTACGAGCCGTAAACAAGCATATGTAGTTGAGATTCATAGAGTTTGGAAAATAGAAGCCTGAGGACTACCATAGAACATGACGAGCCGTAGAACATTCCATGTATCGTAGATCTCGTATGTGGAAAATGTCTTGAGATTGAATATCTACTGCCATCTACAAGCATGCTTCACGAGCTGTAAAGAGAACCACGACCCGTACTTTGGGGTCGTAAAGGCTGCCGAATTCCAATTTTCCCAGAATAGTTTGGATAGGGTTTTGTATGTCTATAAATATTGTTCCTAAGGTTTATTTATTTTTTACGCATGTTTTGAGTTTGGGATTATTAGTAAAACTACTTTTTGCTTCTATTCTCGAATTCTTGGAATTTTAGTTACACTTTGATCTTTGATTTTTGACTTTGCAAATCAATTCAAGATTTCGGATGATCAATATCCATATTGTAAGTGCATGATTTATTTTAACCAAATTATTGTGAATTGTGGTCATACAATTATGAGTAGTTAAATCCACAATTAGAGTTGTAGGAACCGTGAGGAATGAACGATGTAAACCGAATAAATAATACTTCTTGAATGGTGTGCATGTATGTATTATTTTTCTCCTCAATTTGATTGTTTTTTATCGGATGCATACGTTAGAACTCGCCTTATTCCTACTTTCCTGACTAAGGGGGTAACAAATGGGAAAAAAAATTGTACAACAAAGATTTGAGGCTGTCAACCCTCATCTAATAGCTTGAACTTATCCATGAATATCTAATTTGGGATAAAAGGTAAGGGTTAGTAAAGAATACACTCGTAGACTAACCATATTGTTGTGTGGTGAAATTCATATACTTAGGTAACCATCCACTTAGGTGATAAATAACTTACCGATCTTGCATGCGACATACTAGACAAGGTTATACTGAGTTAAGGATTCGTGGGGAACACAAGACCCTAGTTTCATCTTCTATTAATTTAAAACAAGTGAAATTGTTACTTTGCTACTTGCTATTTGCGATAATTACCAACATTGCTTTCTACACAAACCTCCCTTTTTACGAAAATAATACGACTAAGAGGACAAATAATAACAATCGAATAAGTATGAATCTTATTTCTTGTAGGATCGATCCTAACCTTTGTTAGGCTCTTTATGTGGACAACGACCACTTTATACTTCTTTTGCGAGGTGTAATTTGAGTGTATCAAATTTTGGCACCCTTGCTGGGGAATAACGTTTTTGGATTAGATCAACTGTGTTATTTGACTATTAGTCATTGTATCCTGATTTACATTTTTCTTGTTCTTTTTGTTTATACTGGTTGTGATCTAGTGCATGCCCCCAACAGGCAGAGTCAAGGTAGACCCCTGATTCTATTTGATCCAAAAATTCAAAGAACTTTAAGGAGAAAGGCCAACAACGATGGTCTTGAAATTGAAGAATAAGTCGCATAACAGCTCAGAGTGGAAGAAGAGAATGCCCGCCAAAACGCTCTAAACAATCTACCTATGATGAGAGTACAACGTTCACCCAGACAGAGACTAGAGTTTGACATTTGGAATAATTACGAGGTAGATCATAATGCTATTGGAACTACATGTGCCATTGTGTTACCTCCATTGCCTTCTTGAGCAAAGTTTGACATCACTAGTAGGATGATACAAATGCTTAACATAAAAGGACTATTCACGGACAAGCCAACTGAAGACCCCTACGCTTATTTGAATAACTTTGTGAGTGTCTGCAAGAACAATGGAGATAAACCAAATTTGGACATGAACATTATTGGACTGCTCTTATTTCTATTATTACTGACAGGAGACACAACTCTTTGTTAGCTGAGCTCCCATATAGCTCAATCACTACATGGAGAGAGTTACATGAGGCTTTCATAGAAAAATACTTTTCCCCATCTATGAAATTTAAAGTGAAAGATGAAATCAACAACTTCTAGGAGAGGCACTATGTCAGAGATGGGAAAGATTCACTAAAAATATGAGAAGAGTACCAAACCACAAATTCCCAGTGAATCGCTCCTAGAAATCTTTTATAGAGCATTAGATGATAATGGTAAGGTAGTGAAAACACTATCATGGGAGGAGCATTCATGGCTAACACCTTTGAGGAAGCGCAGAATAAACTTGATCGGGTCAAAAAACAAATAGAACTTAGAATACAAGGGACACAGAAACCGCAAAGGGCACTTTTTCAATAGGGTCAACCTCAGAAGTAATGAGAATGGGTCAGGAAATGAGTCAAGAAGTAGCCTAGATGAGAACGGAGTTTAATCTTCTTTTGAAACAACAGAGAGAAAATGGATCAAAGAGAGTGAATGCAATAGGTTACCAGGGTAGAGTGCAAATATATGATGATTATGGACATGATGACGACGCCTACTATATGAATGATCAAACGGGGGGGGGGGGGGGTTCCGAACAAATACCCAAGCTTAATTAGCGCTAAGGTCAAGGAAATCAAGGCCAGAACTACAACCGAGACAACAACTACAATCGAGACAATAGCTACAACCGGAACAATAATTACAACCGTGATAAAAACTACAATCGAGACAACAACTTCAATTGGGATAATAACTACATTTGAGACAACAACTACAACCGGAATAACAACTTCAATAGGAATGGTGCATATGTCCCACCAGGTAATCACGATGGAGGATCAGGGTTCGCTAGGCTTGAAGATATGATGACCAAAGTGCGTAAGAAGCGGAACTTTCTGATGAGAATGTTAAATAGATGCGAAATGACATATTGGGGAAGAATAAGAAGATAGAGTCTCGTGCTATAGACATTAAACATATTGAGCAGTTGGAAAACGAACAACCATCACCTACCTCAAAACAAGCCTAAATGCTCTAAAGAACTTGAGTTGTCCCCTTTTGTAATGCCTTGGTTTGTTCTTAGTCTTAAATAATAACAAAACACAATAATCAATGACTAATGGCCTAATTAAACTCGAATTATTACTTAATCTAACTCTAGGCCAATTTCATGATCATTCTACCAAACTAAGGCTTTTCCCACCATTAATTCAAGTAAAAAAAACCCTTCCCTAAGAGTGCCACCATAGATTCTAAGGCTTAAGAGTCAAATTACGAGTTAGGGGAACAATTCACTTATCTTTACCGAAGAAATTTGTGGAAAATCGAGAAAAATAGCCCTAAATTGCCCTTTATTTTCCCAAGAACGAAGTTGCAAAATAAAGAACAATTTTGGGACTTTTTCTATATTAAAACAAGACGGACCCGCTGTAGCGGGATTTCTCCTGCTATAGTGGCTTGCATGGAGACAAAGACTCAAAATTCTTTCCCAAAGTCTCCATTTCGCAACACACCCTCGAAATTTGACGTTCTAAAATTACCCTTTGACGCCAAGTTCGATATTGAAAGTTTTACTCACCCAAATTCACTTTCGAAAAGCCCTATAGACTCCTTGATGTCTTAGCTACTAGAAAATCCAACCAAAGCTTAGACATTATCCACAATCCCTTCCTGAATTGCCCTAGACATCACCTTGCTCAAATTTTGTTTAAGAGGTCAGTTTAAGATTTTCAAGTTACTACTCAAAAAGTTTTCTGACCCAAAATTTTCACCATGAGTCTACCCATAACGACTGGAAGGGGTTGTTACACAAATTTTAGATATGAAAATATATCGATATTTTCAGTCTTTTAATATATAATTCGCTTTAAACATTCACGTTTGCAGTACATCAAATTTAATTTTTAAATCAAGCTTTGAAACTTTAATGATTGATTGATTATAGAAGAAGAAGGAAGAGAGATTGACAACATGAAAAGAAAAGGAAGAAGAAGAAGGAGGAGGAGGAGGAGGATTGGAAGGAAGAAAAAATCATTAATGGCTAAAGTGGAAGGAAGAAGAAGAAGCATTATGACTAAATGACCAATTCAGGTAATTTTAAGAGAAAAGACATAAAATCACCACTGAAGTTGTTCCGAATTTTCAAAAAGACACCTTAAATTTGCGGGTGTCCTATTACCCCACGAAACTATTTACATTCACGATAAATACACCATTTTCAGTCATTTTTAGCGCAATTGTGTTCTCACGAAAACTGGGCGCGTGAATGAGTAATATTACAGCCCCAAACCAGTGTTAAAATGCCATGTGGCATTTTAATTCGATTTTTTTAATTGACAAATTAGACTCATCTTCCCATCTTTCCCAAATTACCATTAATAGCCCTTTAAGAAGCTTTTCCAACAGGCCAAAAGTTAAAAATCACTAGTCTTGCTCAGATTTTGTATTTTTAAAATGTGATATTATTAGATTGAATTCATCATCTTCCCCGAGTGCAATAAGGTAGAAATTCGTGTTCATTTCTTCTTTTTTTTTGAAAACAAATTAGTTCAGTAATTCTTTTTCCTCCTACAAATCAAGATTGAGATTTGGGAGTAGTGAAACTATGAAAAACTCTATTTGGGAGTAAGGAGTTGGAGAATGTGGTGATTTAAATTTCAGATTTTGACTTGGTGATATTTTGATTATTTGAAGGTGTTTATTTTCATAAATAAATTAATTGGTGGTAGTTTGACAAATAATTGGTAGTGCTGTCGAAAAATCGATCCCGCCACAACGGGATTGACCATTGTTGCAGTGAGATGAACGAAATTCAGAAGAACAAAAGTTGAGGCGAAGAAGAAAGAGAAAAAGAAAAAAAAAGAAAAAGAAAAAGAAAAAGAAAAAGAAAAGCAAAGAAATCCAATAAAAATAATTAAAAATGAGTTTTAACACGTGGCAAGTAACTATTAGTGCGTGACTTACAAATATTTTTGTGTAAGTGGTGTTGGGTGAAAAATGGGATATACATACTACTTTGAAGTTGTTCAATGGGGTTATAGGACACCCGCAAAGTTAAGGTGTCTTTTTGAAAATTCGGGACAACTTCAGTGATGACTTTATGTCTTTTCTCTAATTTTAATAAAGTTGAGCTAATTTTCTTGTAATAAGATGTTCGAGTGACCATTTTACTTAATTATCCCTACATTTAACTAGTAACAGGGTGTTTTGATTGTTTTTTTGAAATTGACTTATAAGTTAAAATTAAAAGCCATAAGTTGAAAATACCCAATTTTTGACTTCTTTTTTTTTTGTTTGTATTTTTCAGCCTAAAAACACTTTTTGTATTTTTCAAACACTTAAAACTAAAAAGTAGTTTCAAAACCAAAAATCACTTGTCAATCCAAACACCCACTATTTAGAATACCACATATAAAACTTTTTTTAAAATTTATGTTCATAAAAAAATACTATTATTTTTCTCATTTTAAGTAACTTGTTTTACCAAAAACACACTAAAGTGAAAAAAAAAATCTCAATTTACATTTTTGTCGGATACAACCCGGTTAAACTGACCCGACCGACTTGTTTTCTTCAAAACCCAAGAAAAGCCCTCGTAGCGAACAATTTCTGAGAAGCAGCAAAACACGAAGAAGAAAGAGTTTAAATCAATCTCCAAAATCGAATCATGTACGGTGGTGGTGAGTATCAGTTACTCAGTCTCTCTTTGAGTGTGAAAGCTTAGGGCTTTCATGTTGTATGTTACCATAAGCACAAGAATTCAGCGTATTTTTTGTTTGTTTGTATGTGTACAGATGAAGTGTCAGCAATTGTGATAGATTTGGGTAGCCATACTTGTAAAGCTGGTTACGCCGGTGAAGATGCTCCCAAAGCTGTTTTCCCATCTGTAAGTTAAAGCATTTTTAGCCTTGTTAGCTTGCAAATTACTAACACTTACTGTTTTAAGCTACCCGCACCAGCATTATAATAGCTAATTTGAGTCGAGTGACGTTGACAAGAAAGTATAAGTAGCTTGTTGTAACTGCAGTGATAATGTGAAGAGTTTTACACTTACAGTGTATGTAACACGAAATTTGACTGGATAATTTGGCTTTGTTTAAGATGAAACCTCTAAAGTTTAGAACTTCTGGTCATAGGCAGTATTCTTGAGCCTCTATGATGTTTAATTTGCAATTCAAGTAAAAGTATAGGCTGGTGGTAAGATGAAATGACCTAGCACTTAGCATCAGCATACTACTATTCGCCCGAGGCTAAATTTTTTCCTTTTATATTGGGGATTTAAAGATTTTCATTATAGATCATGAGCTCTTTTTAATTATTTCTTGAACAGATTAAAATTGTTTGAAGGGAAACTCATCAATGATACCAACAAAAAAACTGAAATTGGGAGATTTTTCCCATTGAAATTGATAAAAAAGTATTGCCGTATAATTTGAGAAAATAGGAAACTTTACATTGTTTTCTCATCTACATTGTGGAGAAGCTTGAGGACTATTAGACTCATGGTTTTGAGAATCCTCTTTAGTGTGTGATGGTCATTTTATGTGTGCATAGATTCTGGTAATGTGGTGGATTGCTTAATAATTCTTACAGTAGCTGTAAGCTCTTTGTCAGGTCCTCAAGCACTATCTCTTCAAACAATTTGTGCCTCTTATTTTTTCCAGGTTGAGTAGCTGTTCGATATGATTTGGGAATTGGATACCTGTAATGGATTTACATGGAATCTTTTACTACATTTAATTTCCAACTCTATGTTATTACCACAAAACTACAATTGTTAAAGATTGTTATGCAAGGTTTTGTAGCTCTAGCATCCAAGAAAGCTAAAGGTGCAGTGGAATGACTACTGAAATATGCTTCTCTTCCGTACTTATAAAAAAAGAAAAGGGAAAAAGAATCACTTCTCTTACGCATGTCAGAACCAGAAAATTTAAATGAAGCTCCCACATATTTGTGCAGCCATTTCAATGTTTCACCTTCAGAATATAGATAAAATATAGTTGGTGTTTTTATTATATTGCTTGTACCCGGTGCTGTAGAATGCTGGTTCAATGATGGAAGTACTTGATTGCACTGAAGGATTTAGTCTGTGGTTAATGAAGTTAGAATGGTCCATGAGAGACCAGGGCTCAAATCCCAGTAGAGTCAAAAAAGGTGGATGGTATCATCAAGCCTTGGTGATAGAATTATCACGTATGTGTTTGTGGAAGGTATTTAGTAACCGGTAGATTAATTGTGAAGATGGTAAGGACACCTCCATTATCACAAACAAAAAAAGAAGAAGAAAGATGGAAGTCCCCGATTTCCTACTTGGTCTTGAACAATAAGATTTCTAGCTGATGCAGCAAAAGTTTCCCTGGAATTATATACATAAGATAGCTGCTGAGTTTATCACAAAAGAAGAAGAAGAAGAAAGATAGCTGCTGAGATAATTAGCAAGATCTTTCCGGTTATTCTCCTTCTTAGATTAATCAAATATCTTGTATCTCTTATTTTCTCAGGATTAGTTCAAATCCTTTCCTCATTATGGTTGATACATGAATTCTTAAATATCATTAGCAAGTCAGCCACTCAAACTATCCTGCCTGGATTGTGATTGTCTATATCACTATGCTATTCCCTTCATGTATACTTATATTCAGCTTCTTTTTTAATTAGTCACCTACATGTTATATTTTTGTGTAAGTTATCTTTGATTTTATGATCTTTTAAAAGGCTGTTGGATCAGTTGATGAAATGGAAGTCGATAATCCTGATAATCCGGAGGATAATTCTGGATCTGCTCCTGACCTTAAATCAAAGGGTAAGCGGAAATTGTATGTGGGATCTCAAGCCTTGGGATTTCGCCGTGATCACATGGAGGTCAGTTTTACAAATTTATCCAGTACCATCTTGGAATGCCATTTCCTTATCTTTGTTATCTAATTTGTTGGATTATCATGTCAGGTGATATCGCCCATCAGGGATGGGACAGTTGTGGACTGGGATATTGTAGAAAACATATGGGACCATGCTTTTAGGTAATTGGTCCTTCCTTTTGTTCATATGTAGAAACAATTTCCCTTCTTCCATTAATTTTTTGTTGTGTCAATGGGAAGATACTCTAAATGTTTTCAGCTCAGGTAAGTGGAGATATTCTTTGCTCTGCTTATGTTGCATGGTCGTTCTATATGTGGCTTGTCCTCCCCTCCTAGTATGGAAGTACCTTAGAAACCCTCACTGATAGACCTTAGCATCTTAAGGTGGTGATATGCAGCTGATCTTATTGCCCTGGCAGTCTGGCACACATGCTCTCTGATTGCCGTGTCCTGTGAAACATATTTTAGAATATTGTGTGTGGCAAAATCTAAATGATTTTCTTTTTAATCTCATTTGGTTTAGTTGATATTGGTCTATTTCACCATTTTCCTGTAGTTTTAAGCAATTGACACTTGACAGTATCTAGGACATGGTAGAGTTTATTTCAGGGTGGTGTTGAGCAGGTATTTCTAATGCCCTCCAGACCACCATTAGCCAAGATTGGGCATTCTTCGTTTTGGTTTTACTACTTGGATTACTGACAGTGACCTCTTTTATGAAATGTTGTTTGGACCCTTCAATTACTGGTGGGGTGGCGATTCGAACATGACACTGGTACGGGTGTGAGGTTCATATTGGATCTTATCAACGTTCAGTGGATAATTTGACCAAGGAAAGGTGAACAGAGAACGAAGAAGAGATGAAGCACAAAGGAGAAGAGGAAGAAGGCAGAAAGAACTGATGAGACAACAAGGAACAGTAATTCGACTTGTTTTGCCACGTGTCTCTCTAATTTTTCTTCATCTTCGAAGTCGGACAAAAAGATCTGAAATTTATAGGCATTTAAACCACCATTCAACTATAACAGGGGACTGACATACTAGTTTTACTTTCGGGTGAAGCCACCACTGTACTCAAAGGAGAAAATGCCTTGAGGTATCTTTGCCAGTTATTGGTGGGCTTGGTTTTAAGAGTAGTGGCCGGGAAAACATATTGTGATTTAATTGGAATACGAAATAGTTCATTATAGATTTAAAGACAAGATCTATAAGAACACAATTAATTGACTAACTTGGAGATGGGTAGAGGGGGAGGCCATTATTCATTGAGTTTTTAACTGTGTTTCTGCTGGCCCTTGGGGATTTCTTAGTTATAAAATAAATAAATTGTGTTAACTTTGGATCATTTAACACAATAAAATTTTAAACATAACTTAATTAATTAACCAAAAATGGATTTTAGTGAAAATTTATCTTTAAGGGTGAGTTGTTTTTCTATGTTAGAAATTATTACTCCTTCTGTCCTACTTTATATGACTTTCTTTCCTTTTTAGTCAGTCCCAAAAAGAATGACACATTTCTACATTTAGTAACAATTTAACTTTAAAATGCCCATTTTACCCTTAATGAAATGATTTCTAGCCACACAAATATCTATGACTTATTTTAGACCACAAGTTTCAAAAGTTTTTTTTTCTTAAACTCCGTGTCAAATCAAACTAACTCATATAAATTGGAACGGAGGGAGTAATTGTTTTATATATTATGTTTTAAATATAGATCCATATTGGTGATATCTACTAGTTGGGAATAAGCTTGAGTCTTGTTAAAACCTACACTCTAGAACCTCTTTTACCTGTGTTAGACACTTTCATACGTACCCGTTGCATCTAGATTTGTAGCTATGTCAGACACTCGCATACATACCCTTTGCGCGATTGCTCTTATATTAATGTAAATAATGTCATATTAGTGATTCATCCTAAAAAGGAAACACAATTATGCTACAGACTGCTTGCACTCTATTTTTGAAGATCAGACCACAATGTTCTTTTTTTAGAGAATTGTTTACAAGTTTTTATATAAAGGTAGACCACACCACACAAGCTGTGAAGTCACCCGAAACAGTGTGAATTAGAGTTAGAGTTCCTAGATCTAAGCCTTTCTACATGTAATCTAGAACGTCAAAATCTCTGATTGGTATTCTTGTTAACACCAAAATTATAAAGGTCTAAATGGTTGATCATCAACTTCTGGATAGTACTTCCTTTGTCTTCAAAACATCTCTGATTACTTCCTGTTCATCAAATGCATGCTGGGACAACCGTCCATCTCTCTTTTTGACTTCTTTGATCACTGAAATACCTGCTTTTTCCCCCCCTTTTTTTTTTCTTTCCTGTCATTTGGTTAAGTTGATGCTGCTCTAGACTATTGAAATAACCTTTTTTTTTCTGCTACTTACATTCACTTACAGGGAATGCTTACTGATCGATCCAAAGGAGCATCCAATGTTACTTGCAGAGCCTTGTTCAAACACTCAGCAGCAGAGAGAAAAGTGAGCAATGCAATCTGTCTTTTAGCAGTCTTATACTTCACATAAAATCATTTCATTTATCTTTTGGGCATTGTATAACAATTAGGTACATGATTTCAAGCTTTATTATACCTGAATATGCCGCCTTTTCTGCTTTTTGCGTTTTATGCTAATTCTGTTTTATAGGAGAACACAGTTTTATTAGGAAGACGAGAAAAATATAAGATGAAAGCACATACTTAAGTAAAGTTTACATATTTATAAATCCTGTAGGCCCATACGTCTTTTCTATTTCAAAGGGGCAAAGTATGAGCATTCTAACAGCTTCCTTTCATATTTAAGTCATTAACGCCAAAAGTTCGTTACTATAGTTTAATGTGAAAACAATATATATCCAATTAAATTAAGTAATAAGCTGATGGGTACTTATATAATTAATGAACGCTAAAAGTGCAGCTATTTGTGATGAATAAGGACCTATAGCTCCGATACCAGTGATGTAGCACTAGAAATGGAGTATGGTGAAAGAGAAGGGGAAAATATGAGAAAAGAGAGGAAAGAAGAACAGTAAGAGAGAATAAAACAGAAAGAGAGAAAGAAGAATCCACAAAAGAGAGATTTTAAAAGCAGTTCATCTGTAAAATCTCTTTTGACTAGAGTGATTCTTGTGTCCATGCTTGAGCAATTTGGACCTCTCAAAATAGTTCTCTAAGCTATCTACCCAATTAAAGAACAAATCTAGGTCAAGTTTCCATCAAATTTATGTCTGTCCACCTTGACTTTTTCTGTAAGGTCATTGTGGTCCTCATAGGTGGTGGATTTCTCTCAAACATAAGATGTCACTTATTAGGGTATTGCCTGGAATGCATATTCGTGGTGGTCTGCTAAGTGAGGATTGTCAACTACTGGCTGGTTTACTGATCAACTGGTTTGCCACAGAATGGATCCCAAGTGTCAATATAAAAGCCTTACCTTGTTTCATTTGTAATACCTTCTGGAATCAGTCGAGTTCAAGGATTACTTTCCTGAACAAGAAGTGTCAACTGTGAAAGAAATTGTCCATCATGAACCAAAAAAGAGGAAAGGTATTATTCAAAGCTAAAGCTGAAGCTTTACTATCGGGGAACACTATCATTCAGATCTTGCCTCAAGGCAGTCTGGTGCTTGCATTATCATGTCATCTGTATGCAGAATGAAAATTACAGTGGACTGATGATCATCTATTTAACAGGGCTGCAGAGATAATGTTTGAAAAATACCAAGTTCCAGCATTGTTTTTGGCCAAAAATGCTGTAAGTGCCTTTCCCCACTTTGAATCTTTAATTTGTAGCATCTTATACGTAACCTTCTTTTTGCTATTTAGAGCCTGTTTGGCATTGCTGTTGGGAGGCCAAAAACACTTATTTTGAGAAAAAAATATGTTTTTTTTGAAAAACTAAGCGTTTGCAAAAACAGTAAAACTGCTTTTAAATGGAAGCAGAAGTAATTTTTCTACTGTTGGGAAGAAGCTAAACATTTCTGCTTCTTAAAAAAAGCAGTAGTAGAAGCAGAAAATTAATTTTTTAAAGACTAAAATATCCCTTTCATATATACATATTTTTTATTTTTATATAATAAATTGTATATTTTATTTTATGTTTATATATTATTATTTTATATTTTATATATTCTTTTAGGTATTATTTTGCAGAATTCAAAAAAAGGTAACAACAATATATTTTCAAGATTAGAAAAAAAAATACCAATTAAAGATTTCAGCCCTCCCAAAAAAGGTATAATGTTGATTGAAAATTTGAATATGTACATTTTAATTTGATAAAAATAAAAATTTAATTAAATTTTTTATAATAAATATTTAAAATAGTTTCTCTATACAAAAATATTAATACTAAAAGTACATTGATGCTTGCCCTTTTTCGTAATTTGACTCTCAAAAGCACTTCTTAAAAAAATAACCAAACACAATTACTTATGAAAAGCACTTTTCAAATGAATTAGCCGAACACATTGTTTTTTTTCAAAAGCACTTTTCTGAAAAGCTATTTAAAAAAAGTGCTTCTAGAAATAAGTAGTTTTTAACTTACCAAAAAAAATAAGTAGTTTTTGGTAGCAATGCCAAACATGCTCTTAGTAATGAAACGTTCACTTTTACCTGATTCAAGAATAAAGAATAATAAAAAAAGAAGAAGCTGTAGCTTCTTATCGTTACAAGATCATTCCACTCTAGTTGTTAATTTTCTCATGGTACTGTTAATGCTAGGTTCTCACATCTTTCGCATCAGGACGTGCAACTTCTTTGGTTGTTGACAGGTAGGATGTTTTGTTCTACTTTCTGGCTATCCTTTTGAATTACTTCTTTGACTTGTCTGTCAATAATAAAGTTCTTTTACTGAGATATCTCGATATCTCATCTCTTAGCCTTAATATCATTTATATTATCTGCATAATCGCTTTGTACCTTTCCTTCAACCGGGATATGAAAAATTGGAGACTTCATGACTTCTGGTGCATGGTGGCATCTTAATCTCAGTTTCTTTTCATCTTGAATAGTTGAAGTTTCTATACATTTACACCCATAGCAGTCTAAATTTGATTCATAACTGTATGATGACTGATGAGCAAATGGTGAAAATGAGAGGTTTTCAAGTAGGCTAGCATCTTATCTGTTAAGAATTATGTTTGAGAATATGGGGATATGATATCAATCTTTGCAACCAATATTAAGAATATGTGATAATGTGAATTATAGAAATGCTATAATGCTCTAGCTTAGATTAGGTGGATAATATTCTGTATTGTTATTCCTTTTCAATCTCCACTATGGCTTAGTACACCCGTAATACTCTTCCATTTCAATCATCTTTATTTAATTCTAGTATGTGATGTCTTTTGTTTTTTGAGAAAGTAACAGTTTTGTATATTTAATCAAAAAAACACATATGTTGTGCTGAAACCATATTTTCAATGGGCAAAAAGGAACAAAAACCTAGGATATTTATGGTTGAAGCAGTGTCTTCTATGTAGCTCTGTTTACACTAAAAGCTACACCAAAAGCAAAAAAGTCTATTGCAGTTCTACTTGGTCCTCTGTACTGAGTTGCAACTATCTTCAAAACATCTGGAATTCCTCTTTCCAAATTGTCCCCCATATATAAGGACCCGTTTGGCCATAGATTTCCCTAGTAAAATTTGGGGAAAAATTTGGCAAATAGTGTTTGTCCATATAATTTGCCATTATTTGGCAAATTTTTTTGACAAATAATCCAAATACCCAAATACTATAAAAAACTAGTATTTGGGCCAAATTTCATTATTTGGGAGCTTTTAAAAAATTTAAATTCTACACCAAACTTTTATCTTTTACAAAAACACCCTCTATAATAGTTGCTTGCACTGTATTACATAAATTTTTTACGTGAACACCAAAGCAGTGGTGGAATATTCAGTGAATATGAAAGTGATGATATGGTTGTTGATGAAAATGATGAACAATCGGCTCGGGGTAACAAAGTCATGTGCTTTGTCTACTTCATGATGTATGGAATGATGCTTGTTGCACTCACCCCGAACTACCACATTGCTCTAGTGTCATGGGAACTACTTGTTATTTGCTGCAACGAAGATCCAACTGACTTGTTGCGGAAGTCGTGAATCTTGTTACGTCGACGTTTCTATCTTGCTATGTAATACAAACTTATGGTTAGTTTTGATAATTTTTAAAACTTATGGGTATAAATCATATTTCTTAAAAAAGTGAAATATGTTTCCCAAATACTATGGCCAAACACATGGTGAAATTTCACCCAAATAATATTTGCCAAAAATATTTGGGAATCTATGGCCAAACGCTAGCTAAGCTGGGAAAATCCTCCATCTCTTTCTCTCTCTCTCTGAAGTTCCTGCTTTTGCCACTTCCCAGCCAAACAAGACTTCAATTATTTTTCTTGGCATTGTTTGGGCAATGCCTATGAGACTAATGGAAATCTTCCATAGCATGTCTGCTATCCTGCATTTTAGGAACAGATGCTGACTGTCTCAGCTTCTTCATAGAAATTTCTCTCCTACTAAGGTTGTCTTGAGTCATAACCAGTGTTATCAAAGGCGAAAAGCACAAAAAAGCTCTAAGGTCCGTTGGGGCTTTAAGCGCAAATAAAGCGTGGGCTTTAATGAAAAAAAGGCGCAAGGGGAGAAAAAAATATAAATATATATGTTTAGTCAAAGACTAATAATTATAAACATGAATGACAAATATATGAACAAAGAAATTGATTTTTTTAATGATAAAGTGAAAAATCAATTGTTTAGTGTCAACTCTTCCGTAGAGGCTCATTGGCAAGGAAAATATGCCTTAGAACCTTGATGACGACACTGAAGCGCACATAAAGCGAGGCGAAGCGCTCAACACGTTGTGAGCTTCGCTTCAGGGCTTAAGCGCACTTAAAACGCGCCTTTGACAACACTGGTCATAACTGCTTCCTTAGCTAATAGCCAGGTAAAATATGCAACCTTAAAAGGTATACCCTAAAGAGTTTTACAGTCTTGTTTCCACCATAATGTGTTTGCATCCTTCTATTCCCATTTGGACTCATCTTATTGCTCGTAAAATTCTACTAATGTAGCCACTTCCCAATCATTTGGATTCCTTCTGAAATATAGATTCCATGTATATTCCATGAACTCGAGGAAAATGTTCTGAGGCAAGTATTCCCCAACCAATTTTCCTCCCAAAAAGAGGTTTTTCACCCATTTTACATCCTGATAATATAGTGATCCCTCACTAGTGGCTTAAGTGTTCTTATAGATTTCCACAAACTCTATCCATAAAGAGAGTGCACTTTATTTGAGATCCAAATGTTATCTTCACCATATCCACTAAACTTGGGGTTCATGGTAGCATCTCCATAGCCATTTCATTTTGAGTGCTTACTCTATAACTTTAGTTTCCTAAAAGCCTTGCATTTTCCAATGCAAAACATTGCTCCACTTGACTCAGTGAAAAATCTTTTTATCCTTATTACGTTGTCATATAATGAGGCTATTCTGCCTTAAATTTATGAGTCATATAATGAAATTTCAATAAAGAGCAATAGCACATAGACTTGAGGCACTACAAAAGTGAACACAATCAGTTTAGATTTATGCTCGGAGATCAATAATAAATGCTTAAAAGATTGTTTAGGGATTTATATAGTCAACCTAACTAGTTCGTAATGAGGCGTAGTTGTTGTGATAGTAACTCTTGTTCAAAACAATGAGGTGAATCCTACTTGTGAAAAAAATAGGGAAGGAGCACACAAGGTTTTGGGGGGGGGGAGTTGTGATTTTTGATCCTTCGATTTCGGTTGTTAACAAAATTAATCCTCCAATAATAAATTGTGCACTTCCTTCCACCATTGAGTTATTATATATTCAATTGGTTGTCAATTCTTTAGAGCTTTTGGGTTGGTGGTTGCCAATTTAAGTTTCCAAAAGGAGGAGCTCCAGGTAACCTTTCGTAGTAGGGTGGTTAAGATTCAGATAGACTTTTTGCTCCTTAGGATGGATGATAAAAATCTTTTCAAAGATTGTAAGATTATCCCAAGTGAGAATCGTATGACCCAACATAAGCTCTTGGTGATGGATTTGGAGATCAAGAAGAGGATTGTGGATGACAAGCTAAGGATCAAATGGGGTAGCTTGACTATGGCTAGTGCCTTGGAGATGGGGGAGAAGTTGATGACTGTGGGGGCTTGGGGAGTAGTGGGGATGGAGACGGTATGTGGGATAGGACTTCTAGTTGCTTTAGGAAAGCAACTAAAGAGGTGTTGGGTCTCGAGAGGCCGATTTGGTGGGCATCAATGGGACATGTGGTGGAATGGAGAAGTTCAAGGGAAGGTGGAGGCTAAAACGTTGGTGTACATGGACTTGGTGGAAAGTAAGGTCGAGGAGGAAAAATAAACAAATAGGGAAAGGTAAGATGGCGAATGAGGCAGAGTTAGCGGTTATAGTGGCAAAAACAACAACTTTTGAATGCCGGTAGTAGAATTAGAGAAGGGCGGGGATAAGAAATTGTACAGGCTAGCCAAGGTGAGAAAGAGGAGGGCTCGTTACCTGGACCAAGTGAATTGCATCAAGAATGAGGAGGAAAAGTACTAGTAGGAGAGGTACTCAGTAGATAGAGACGACAATCATACTTCCATATACTCTTGAACAAAGAGGTGGATAGAGACATTGTGTTGGGTTGATTTTGAGCACTCAGGAAGGCATCATGATTGTGGGTATTGTAGGCAAATAAACGTTGAGGAGGTTAGGGGTGTTATTAGTAGGATGCATAGGGTAGTAAGATCGGGCCAGACAAGATCTTGATGGAATTTTATAAGAGTGCAGGTAGGGCAGGTATGGAGTGGCTGACAAAGTTTAATGTCATTTTCTAGACGGCAAAAGATGTCGAAGAATGCAGATAAAGTACAATGATATCGTTGTACAAGAACAAGGTTGACATTCAGAATTTCAACAACTATAGGAATATCAAGCTGCTAAGTCATATTATGAAGGTTTGAAAAAGGGTGGTGGAGATAAGGGCAAGGAGGGATGTGACTCTTTCGAGAATAAATTTGATTTATTTAGGACACTCAACTACAAATGCCATTCATCTCGTAAGAAGACTAGTGGAGTAGAATAAGGAGAGGAAGGACTTACACATGGTGTTCATCAATCTAGAAAAGGCCTACGACAAAGTTTCAAGAAAGGTTCTATGGAGATGCTTGGAGGCTAGAGGTGAACTTGTGACGTACTCTAGGGCTATCAAGGACATGCATGATGGACCTAAGACTCGTGTAATGACTATAGGAAGAGACTTGGAGCACTTTCCAGTTTTGATAGGGCTGCACCACAAATCAACCCTTAATATATTTTTATTTGCGTTGGTCTTAGATTAATCGACATTGGAAATCCAAAGTGAGGTGCCATGGTGTATGTTATTTGCGATGCCATAGTTTTGATTGATGACTCTTGTTAATAGTAAGCTGGAGGTTTGGAGACAGATCCAGGAGTCTAAAGGGTTCAGACTTTAGATTGAGCAGGGCAGGACCAAGACAAAATACTTGGAGTGCAAGTTTAGTGCCGTAACACATAAGACTGGCATGGAAGTGAGGCTTGACATATAAACCATCCGAAAGAGAGGAAGTTTCAAGTATCTTTGGTCTGTTATTGAAGGAAATGGGGAGATTGACGAGGATGTCACTCACCCATATTGGTGCAGGGTAGATGAAATAATGGCTCAAATTCAAAGTTTGGTGTGATAAAAAGGTACCACCATAACTTAAAGGCAAGTTCTACGGAGTGGTGGCTAGACCTATTATGTTGTATGCGGCGGAGTGTTGACCAGTAATGATCTTTCACATTCAAAAGATGAAAGGTGTAGAAATGAGGATCTTGCGATGGATGTGTGGGCATACTAGGACAGATAAGATTAGAAATGAGGATAGACAAGGTGGGAGTGACTTCGAGGGAGGACAAGATGCAGGAAGCGAGACTGAGATAATTCGGGCATGTAAAGGGGAGATGCACGGATGTCCAAGTGCGGAGGTGTGAAATGTTGGCTGTGGATGGTTTCAGGAGAGGTGGAGCCGTAAGAGATAAGCCGAAGAAGTAGTGGGGAGAGGTGATTAGACATGACGCGATTTCAACTTACCGAGAACATGACTTTAGGTAGGAAGTTGTGGAGGACACAAATTAGGGTAGGAGGTTATTAGGTAATAGTACGTGGTCTTGCTATTTGTCCAAATATGTAGTCGTAGTATTGCTACTGTAGTTTTTTCCTTTCGATTATTGTTACTTTATGTTTTTGTACTTCGATTATCGTATTATTTTATTGTAGTTATTGTGCAGAATGCTTTGGTATGCTTTCACTCCCGTTTTTTCTTTTTCTGGACTGCTTTAATTGATTTTTCTTGAGCGGAAGGAGTATCGAGAACAACCTGTCTACCTCTATGGTAAGTGTAAGGTCTGTGTACACCCTACCCTTTCCAAAACCTCACTCCGTGAGACCACTAGGTATGCTTTTATTGTTATCAATTTTTCACTCGAACCAAGAGAATAACATTTTGGACATCCACACATTCGTGCACGATAGAAACTTCAACTATATTCGTAGACATGGGCTGACAAAGGTAAATGATATCTTGAAAACTATGAGGATTAGAAAAACTTTTTCCCGTGGGGATCTGGAAGTGCTTGGAGAGGTTGGTGTCGAATGACTCGGTACCTTGGTTCCAACTTATAAGATCTTGATATATTCAAAGTTGTGCAAGGCTGCAAGCTATCTTGACATTAAAATCATAATTCATACAATGTAACTCGGGAAAGAATGATAGAGCGCAGACATAGGAATCATCCATTCAATCAACTGCACATCAAATGTCCTATAACGGACACAAAATTAAAGCGGCATGTTATCAAATAATAACTAAGGGTGTGACCTAGTGGTCAATGAAGTGGGTACAAACCTTCGAAACCAGGGTTCAAATTTCAGCAGAGACCAAAAAACTAGGTGGTTTCTTCACATCTACCTTAAACTTGGTGGGCAAAGTTACCCGGTGGGAGATAGCAGATACTCGATGAAATACTCTAGAAGAAAAAAGTTATCAGGTTTAGAATACAGTGTTTTACACTTTTGTTAAATTGGTTAAGGAATGTTTTGCATTTTTCTATGGCCTTGGATCTGAGCATAGTCCTCTTTTCAAGTTGTAGCTGTTTCTATTTAGGAGACTGAATGCATGTGTGTTCTCATCTGTTGCTCCCCCCTGCTAACTGTTATAAATCAGTTTTTTCTTGCATCTTTTCTTTGTTGTTTATTGAACATTGCTAAAGAGATGTCTGAACTAATTGATTCAGTGGTGGAGGATTGACTACTGTTGCTCCGGTTCATGATGGATACGTTCTTCAAAAGGTATCTCTTAACAAAGAACAACTGCTTAAGTGTGTTTCCCCCCCTTTTTTTTTCTTTAATTTTCTGACTGTAAGAACTTGACTGGTAAAAGGATCAACAAAGGATCATTTTTACCTATTTTGTTGAACTATTGTAAGATAGCTACTTTCAATTTGCAGAATGACCTCTTTCAGTTTCATCCTTTTGGAAATTATATAGTTTATTTCCTAGCATTAGCAGAGCTTCCACTTAACTTTGTAGAGATCTCCCATTAATGTTTGTATTTCTGACATACTTGTAAACTGTTTAATTGCTCTGAAGCAAATTATTTCATGTCCGAATCTGCTAATCGTTCCCCCTCACTGTTAAAACTCCCAAAAAAAAAAGAGAAGAAAAAATAGAAAGGAAAGAAGCAAATGCATATTATATCTTTTTGTACTTCCCCATGGTAAGCACTGAGGGCCTCAAGTTGTAGCTCACTAGAATTTCTTTAAGAGAACTTACATTTTGGGTTGGCATTTTCCCCTCGAATAGAAGTTTTAAGTAACTATTCATTCGTAGTATTTTCCTACTTTTTCCCTAGATTGTAAGCTAGAGTGAAGAAGAAATCAAGTCCAGGATATGCATTCTAAGGTGGAGAATCGACTTATTTCTATGAGGATTGATCAATCTATTTTTAGGTGTTTTAGGGGCCAGGCATCTCTAGATGAAAATTTTTAAGATGTATTTTTTTGTCTATGGGAGGTGGAAGGAGGAAAGGGGTTTCATGTTCAGGTTGCATTAGCCTTTCTCCTTGCTTGGGGAGGCAGGATCTAAGCTACTCACGAACTTGTAAAATCCATTTTATTTTCAAGGAAGGGAAAAGTGAAGTGGTTATGGATGTTAAATCTCACCAGATGTTCTGTGCATTGTTTCCAATTTCTCAAAGTTCTGTTGTGGTTGTAGTCTCTGGTGCAACAATACTATGGCATGTTTTAGAGCTGGAGGCTGTATTTTACTTTCTTAGTTCTTTACTTGCATCGTAAAGTTCTCTTTTGATGTACCTTTGCCCCAGCATTTCCTTAATGCTGGTTGTTTTACGCCAATAATATTCCTTTAGTACTCATCAAAAAAAGATCTGTTTTGGTTTCATTGAATAGATATGTTATATTTATTTAATTTGATAACAGGCGGTTGCTACATCTCCTATTGGGGGGGGAATCCTTACTGATTGCTTGATAAAAAGTTTGGAACAAAAAGGCATTACGGTTAGATATTTATTGTCAGTTATCCTTATGACTTGGTTGAATACAATGATCCGTTTTGTCTTGAAACAAACTTTTTCTTTCCCTTTTCCGTTTATTTCTAGATAAAACCTAGGTACTCATTCAAGCGGAAGGAGATCCGTCCAGGAGAATTTCAGGTAACACATCCTTGTTTCAGTGCTATAACCAGTCTAAGGCCTCATTTGTTTACATTAAGATTAAGACGTCTGTATCTCAATGCACATCTGAATGATTAAGAACTTGTATGTATATCTGAACACTGAATGATTAAGACTGTTTGTTTTTAAACACCTGAATATACATATCCATATATATTAAGATATTTGAATTATAAATAAATATTTTAAGTTCGATAAAAATAAAATGGAACTACATGGACTACATATATAAATTATAATAATAAAAATAATTGTTAGAAAAATTCACTAGTCATTTTTTTTTTTAAAAATAATTATTCAACACAAACTAATCTTAAATAAATAAGTGAAACATCTCTATGTTCTATAATGTGTTTGCTCATGTACTCTTCTTTAAAATAAATAATGAATATGATACATTCAAATAATTTTAAACAAATTTATAAAGGCATCATCGTTCGATTTCAACAACACATATTTATGAAAGTTTCTTTGCACTTTAATCAAATAAAATTCTTACAATAAATTTTATCAATTCTTGATAAACAAGTAACTAGAATAAAAATTAAAAGTTTTAGGGAAATAATTTAGATAACTAATAAAGTTGGAGAATGAGAGAGGCTTGAATTTTTTTGAAAAAAATATGGAGCACAATTTTTTTTTCTGAAAATAAAAGTGTCTTTAAAAGAGTCTGTATGATAATAAGACTTGATTCATTCAGACCCTTTCAGACTCATTAAGAGGTTTTTAAGTTAAAAAAAACAAACACACTTAATGACCTGATGTCTGAACCATTTAGATTCAGACCTCCATTAAGTGCAAACAAATGAGGCCTAATTGTTTAATCCTTCACATAAATTGTAACTTTTGAGTATTCAGGTTTATGTTTCTTTGTAACTTTTTGTTTTCCAACACATGAAAAAAAGGAGAACCAGATTGTGTCTTAAATGAATTTGTGCTCAACTTTGTCTTACATCAAAGATATTGTACTTGGTTGGGTGTCATTGCTTTCTCTTGCGTCAATTTTTTTTGTCTCAATATTTCATGCTTTGTTTCTGAAGAGTTGGTTCTGTTTGCATTGAACATAGACGTAATGGTTCTTCTTTAGGCAGTCGCATCAAATGGGAGCTTGAAAGGAAAGCATCATACATAGCCTAATTTTGTCATTGGCAAATAGGCAATTAGTTTCTGATTTGCATGGTCTGCTAGCATTTTAGTGCTTAATGCCTTCGTTCTTGTGATGTTTTGATAAATTTATTGCTGATATTCATGATTTGTTTCACAGACAGTGGACCTTGATTTCCCTGATACAACAGAGAGTTACAAGCTATATTGTCAGGTTAATTATTCTTAGCATTTCCTTTCTTCAGTTGTCATTTTTCTCAGCTGCTCAGTATTGTTATATTTTTGCAGAGAGCGATTGCAAGTGACATAAAAGAATGCGTCTCCCGAGCCCCAGATACTCCATATGATGGTTTCTTTCTCCTCTCAGCTATTATATTCTTATACTCTTCTTAATTCATTGATTCTGTTAATTATTGTAGTCCCCCTAGAAGATACAAATGTATCTAAAATGTGAGAAGGCAGTTCACTAAATAGTTTACTTCCACTCTGAATCAAATGCCCTCTTGCCCTTTTAGGGTCAAATTTAGAAATAGTTACTTTGTCCCTGTGAAATCCAATTGAGAGATTTAAAAGCTACATGTAATAAACCATGACATTCTATCAGTTGAAGAAAATCTGTTTTGACTCCCAATAAGAAAAAAAAAGAAGTTACTTATGAACAAAAGTAGTGGCTGATCCTCATTTAGCATAGGTATTAAATACTATCTTGTTTCCTCTTCCTCATCCAATCTGCTGCTGAAAAACATTGAATTATCTCACCCCCAATGCAGGATAAATTTACAGGCAATGAAATCTTTATTCAAGTGTAGTGAAAGGAGATGACCCCTGAAGATATTGCTAACATTCGATAATGTGTTGTCGACTGAAATGAAAGACTTCTCTTCTGTAATCCCTGGATCAGCTGTTATACCCTTGTCTAAAAGGAAATAGAAAAATAAAAAATGAAAAAAGTAACTTCCTCATCGAATAAAATGTCACTGATATCTTTTGACCAGTCTTAAGACCTCTTGAGTATATATTCTTGCTCATATGACAGTTAAGATTGCTTCAAGTCCTAATGACACTGTATTCTTGTATGTTTTCACTTTTTTTTTTTGAATTTATTCTATATGTAGTATGTTGTTTTGAAGTTATTATGCTGCTACTCTGTTTTGTGCAGACAGTTCATATTCAAACATTCCAACGACATCTTATGAGCTACCTGATGGGCAGTAAGTGTTGTACTCTTCCTCTGTTTCTATTAGAGAATGAGTGATTCAGTTTCCTTGAAATCTTTGGTTGAAGATCTAAATGCAAAACTGAAAGCAGTTTCATTTCGTAGTTCATAATATTACTCTCTTTTGGTATAACTCGAAGCCTTATGTTAGTAATTTTTCTGTCCAAGATTATTCGGCTTTATCTGTTCAGACTTGAGTTACTGCTGTGCCCTATTTTGATTAACCTATGCCTTCTCAAAAACATACAGACCACCTTCCTTAATTGGCAAAGTCCATCATTTGAAACAATGTCATACTAGCTGAAGATAGAATTACTTTATAAGTTTTTACTTCTTTTTGAATTTAATGTGACCATACCTTTTCATACTACTTAAATATCTAGCGATCTCAAATATAGGAACTCATTACTGTTCTCTTACCCTTGCAAAATTAATTAGGTCAATGAGATTTGGGGGTTGGGAGGTGGGTGGGTGGGTGGGGAGGCATTCCTTACTATGGTTAACATTTTGTTGCTTTATGACACAGGACGATAGAAGTTGGAGCGGATAGATTCAAGATTCCTGATATTATATTCAATCCATCATTGGTTCAGGTAGGTGTTGCTTTAGTCGTCCAAATTCAAGTTTCTTGTTCAGTTTGCTTATCTTATGCGAGTCATGGATGGATGTGTACTGTTGTTTCCACACTTCCATCTTGTTCTATCCATGATCCTGTATTTTTAGGTTTATCCTAAGATGTTGTATCTGTAATGCTTCTTGCTTTGCCTCCCTTCTGTTGTATTTGTCGCTTTTTATGTATTGATCCTTCGGAAGTAGGGTGTGCTTATAGCTGAAGAACTCATTGGTATGATCTGTAAACTCGGTTCTTTGCATTGCAATGGATGAGAACTATATTTTAAGGATTATTTTGATAGTATATGTGGTTTATGGACCTCACTGTGCTGATTTGCATACCTCCAATATGGTTCACACAATTTGGTTTGACTACTTCTGTTGTATTTGTCGCTTTTTATGTATTGATCCTTCGGAAGTAGGGTGTGCTTATAGCTGAAGAACTCATTGGTATGATCTGTAAACTCGGTTCTTTGCATTGCAATGGATGAGAACTATATTTTAAGGATTATTTTGATAGTAAATGTGGTTTATGGACCTCACTGTGCTGATTTGCATACCTCCAATATGGTTCACACAATTTGGTTTGACCTTACATTTTTAAAGTAGCATCTCATTTCCTTGTATTTTAAGGGTTCACTGTCAAGTTTATAATATTCAGATCACACAATAGTGGGATGTTTCTAGGGTGACACTCTATGTGCCATGACCTTTACCTTGAGATTCCGATTTATTTGTTCAATTGCCAAAGATTAGAGATATCCATCTATAATGACTTCTAATAAAGTATTTCTTTTGTATTTTTTTTTCTGATTCTATCATATGGTTCCAAATGCAGTGATGTTCTGTCTGCTTAAAAATACCTGTTATTCGGAGAATCTGTCCTTTGCCATCTCAAGCTAGCTCCTTCAGATCCTTCATTTATCTAGTCTTTACGTATTTTTCCTTGCTGATGTTTGTCACAGACTATTCCCGGTATGGAAAGTTTTGCTGAAACTGCTGCTTCCCTTCGTGGTCTACCGCAAATGGTTGGTCCTTTCTCTCTCAAATTTGCCCGTGTAGATAAAATATTGGTTTAGGACACGAGTCCTTCAAAATGTTCTTCGCCTTTTCGTTGTTTTTTCGAGTAGTGATTTACTCAAAACTTTTCAGGTTATAGACTGCATAAACAAGTGCGATGTGGATATTCGAAGAGAACTCTTTAGCAGTATATTGGTAAAGCCATCAGTGTTTCTTGCAATCTATTTACACATGAGGCTGCAGTTTCTTTTTTTGTGCGCCTCCTTTCTTTTCTGTTGTTGCTTACATTTAAATACTTGTTAAGTCCCCTGACAAAGTAAATTCTTTCAAGTCCCCATTTTCACATTGTATGCACAGAAAGTGAGAGGATGCTTCCTTCAGGAGAAGAGTTTGGAAACTGCATGACTGAGTAATTTTAATTTTAAAACTGGAGTGATGCTCCTTATGACATGGAGTAGTACATAAAAATTATTGTATAAAGAACAACAATAAGAAAGTTCAATAGCAGATTAGAACCGATGCTTCTCAAATTTATCACTGGATTAATTAACTTCGGTCGTATACCTACCACGAGCATATGAATTTCTAAAGGCTTATTTTATTTCATCTATTTGAGTATGAAACTTTAGATGAGATGTTAGTTTGACTTCTCTGCCCACTACAGCTTGCTGGGGGAACAGCATCGATGCAACAACTCAAAGAACGTCTGGAGAAGGACTTGCTAGAGGTGCCGTTTTCTATTTGACTTTTAACTATGCCCTCTCCTCCATTCATGCATGTAATCGTGTTCAAGGATAGCATTCACATTTTATCTCCCTAGCTTGAATAGCCTAATTCTGTAACTTGTATGCTCTTCTTTCAGGAGTCTCCTCAGGCAGCGAGAGTCAAAGTACTGGCTAGTGGAAATGCTACAGAAAGGAGATTCAGGTTACACTATTACTCTGTAGTTCTCTTTACTGTTTTTCAGTTTCTCTTCATGGTAATAGTTCCTTTTGATGTTGAGTGTATAAAGTAAACTTAGATGCTTTCAACTGTATAAAGTGTGTTTTGTACTTATCTCATCTGGATGTAACAACATTCACGGCCTGGGTTCAACTTCTCCCCATATTTGTTACTTCTAAGTTTAAGCCAACAGCATTTTGCCAGAGTACAATTTCAAGTATCTTGTTTTTTGGTTTCCCTTTCCCTTACCCCATTTAACTGCAAGAGTTGTGAAAGCAGTAAACATACTTTCATTTATTTTAACCGCTTTTACTGCATACAACCTTGAAATGGTAATTTGAAGAAGATATATGGCATTGTTCCATAAATGATGGGTTCTTGCATTTAGCAATGGCGAGAAGCTTTCTTCACACGAGTGAACTAACAAGTTATTGTGCAGTGTTTGGATAGGGGGCAGCATATTGGCATCTCTTGGCTCCTTTCAACAAATGTGGTTTTCAAAGTCCGAGTAAGTTTTACTACACTTGGCAAGCAAGAGTTTTGTTTCCTTTAAAGTAGCACCGCGAATCTGCTATAACTATAGTTTTCTCTTAGTGAGTACACCTTATAGTTTATGCTAATGACAGGTACGAAGAGCATGGGGCATCTTACGTTCAAAGAAAATGCCCTTAAGAAAGACGATTTAGCTGTTATATTCTGCGGATAGCACTCTATTTATTGGACTAGCATCAAACAAAGTGTTTTTCCAAACTTACCTGCTCAGTTCATGTCTTGTATTATTAGGAATCTGTATCAGTGGATTACCATTATTCTGGAATGCACTATGTACATCCATATCGAACTAGCATCGATGTCTTAACGTAATATAAATCAGTGACTTGCTAATTTAAGTTTTTTAGTGAAAATGCTAGATTAAACACCTACAAACAATGACGAAAGTAATATGTGCTAATTGATAAGTATCTTGTTTGACAATTAAGTGGACAAAAACTCCTTTGTGTGTGACGAAGTCTACGACGATGGATCAATCACGTAGCATTCCTGGGGTTTTGTTGTGGTTGGGATGGAAATATTTTTTGTTTTCATATTGGGTTGGTCAATATTTTGAGAAACAATATCTTTAACTCTCACCCTACCCCTAACCCACCTTAAAAAGACCCTGGTTCATATTAGAAAAACTAAATGTGATGTATAGTTTTTTTTTCAGAAATTACTTGGTGAGTACTCCCTCTCTTATTTATATGTCACCATTTTAGATTTCACGTGCATTAAAAAAACTAAGTAAGTTTACTATTCTATCTTTATTTAATATTTTTCTTGAAGTCAAGTTTTCAATCAATGAATATGAATTAATTTATTTTGATTAATTAATTTGACCAATGGATATGGATTATTTACTTATTTTTTCTATGTTGGTCAAATGTATATTTTCAAGGCTAATAACTCACAAGGGTAAAATAAGAAGAATATTGTAATTTATGCATTGATTTTATGAAATGACAAGTATTATGGATCAACTATTTATAGTAAGGATGACATATAAAAAAGAACGGAGGAAGTACTTTTTAATAAATAATTACTAATTTTAGCGATACTTTTTATTTATTATCATTTAATGCAATACATAGCAAGATTATAATAAATCTGTTTTATGTAGTAAATGTGAATTATACATGTAGTATAGATGCATTATAAGTGTTTTTAAATATATTATGTTTGTTTGGTAAGAAATTTTACAAGTGTATTAATATGTGTGATAAATGTATTATCCATCAATAAAACTTGTATTATATGTGTTTTATAAATTATTCTATGTAATATGTATTATAAATGTATTACAAGTGTCAAAGTGAATGTTATTGCTATTAATGGTAAATATTTTCTTAATATAACATATTTATGTAAGTTTTCCTTTTTTTCTTTAGAATTCAATGTATAATTCAAATTGCATCAATTTCATCTTAAAACCACTATCACAAAAATAGCGAATTTAAATTATATATATTTTTTCTAGATAGCAACAGAAGAAACATTAGAAAAGACACCACCAAAGGATGTGGTGCAGCGGATGGGCGGCTCCTCCCTGAACCAAAGGTCTCGAATTTGAGTTTCGGATATGAATATTTTTTGATAGGGAGCACTTTCTCTCGAATAGGACCCTAAGTAACCAAAAATAAACACATTAGAAAGACCAATGCCTTGTTCCGCAATATAGATTAGTTAATTACTACAAATTAAAATCTTACAATGTAGCTTAGATGTGGGTTGGAGAAACAAAAACCTTTTTCTAGTAAATCGAAAAATTATAAATAGAGCAATAAAGATTTACCGTCATCTAAACGTATATCTATTTAGATTTCCATCATCTTTCCTCTACATGTATGTCAATGTAAATAAATATGATTGTAAATCGATTTTTTTTTTAAAATCATATCTTTACCATTATTTTTAGTCGTGAAGTTTCTCACTTTTACCAACTTTAAACCAATTTTAACCAACTTTCAAACCTATCAAAAATGATTTACTCTTAATTCAAATATCTTCTCGATATTTAGAATTTTTATTATTTATATGAGTTCTCAAATTTATAAATGGTTATATTATATATAATAGAGTTATACTCCAAGTAAATGGAAAGAAAATATATTACAAAGCCATCGTTGATATTTTCTCGTAAAAGAACAAACAATTCAAAAAATAAGGGGAAATTACATAACTAAGCTAATATTTAGTAATTAATTATGCTCCATAACTACAGTTTAAATTAATTATATAAAACGGTTATAGTTAAAGAAAATGGTTATAGCCGAGTCCCACATTTTGATTGTAATCAAAACGTGTAAGTATCTCTTTTCTCCTTTTTATACAAATCATAACACTCTCTCTCTTATTACACCCACTTATTTAGCTCCTAAAATCTTTCAATTCCCCCTAAAATTACTCAACCACATCAAAATTCAAAATTTGACATCTTCAGATATAGAAACATGGACCAAGTTTGTATCACTCTATCGGAAAAATGGCAGAATTAGTCAAGTTTATGTTGTCTTGTGTAATATTTTTTCTGTTGTAGATCTACTTGTGAGACTGCATGTTTATGACTCCTTTTTATCCAACAGTTCAATCCTGAAACAACTCCTATAACTGTGTGGTATCACGACCCATCTCAGGTGATGCTAGCATAATTATTGAGATATAATTTAGTAGTCTGTTTATATATGAGATAACAACTGGGTTGAAATATGAACTATTTGTCTATATTGCATAATTGTAAACAATATATGTATAAATAAATAGTTATACAATTTTTAAAGTTATAGTTACGCAAGTCCAATATTATATAATTATACAACTAAATTTATTAGGTATTTTATATATGTATATTTATTTGGTTTATACTATGCTTTATTTGTATATATTTCATAATTTTAAGACACATAAAAGTATATAAAGTATGCTTTATATACTTCAAATACAAATACAAGTATGATAGGTGTAACAACTTGTTTGATTTATACAACTCAATTTATATAAAACCTATAATATACCATTTATTCATAAACATATACAAACTGCTATACATCATATTGTTTATACAAACTGATATACTTCAACAATAATTTTTTTGTAAACTCGATTCAATTGTATACATATACAATTGTTATATACAAACAACTATTGATTTACATATGGACCATTTTCATATCATATTCATGAACTAATTAGGAACTGAAACCAAACTTGTTTAAAATAACAAAGATGTCAAATACAAATATATAAACTCGGAATCAGAAACACAGAAATGACATAATAAATACATTGTTGTGTTTACCTTTAGTTGTATAAGCAAGAAAGAAATCGAAGGATTTCAGTCAACTCGTGGTCTTCATTAGTCAAAGTCCTCTTGTTAGCACCTACGGGTCATATTACGACTTGTACTATGAACCTATGACTCCATGTATGAGTTTTGGTATCTATTGCATTCAATGAGTCGTCTTCTTACACCTCATGGGTACGACTCATAAAAGAGAGTATAGCTCGTACCTCCACTCATGACCTCTGGTACTCATTTTGCATAGCCTCAATACTTTTACACGAATTGAATATTACGTCTTGCACATACTTTATGACTCGTACCATGTCTCATACTGGCTGGATTAAAAATCACAAGCCTCTAATGTTTTTTTTACGGATTGCTCCTCATGGCTCATACTATGGAAGTACAGCTCGTACATCAGTTTGTACAAGCTGGGAAACAATTCCATCACCGTCTGATCTTTTCCACGACCCTGAGTACGGATCGTACAATGGGACTATGCCTCATACTCAGGCTTTCTCAAGGTATACTTTGCCCATTTTTTTTTTTTAACTGATTTCACTCTTTTGCTTTCAGGACCTATTTTCCTGTACAAACACAACAAAAATACATCATATCCACATAAACTTACTTAAGAACACACAAAGTTTCTATGTTTTAAGTATCTAAAATGCCAAAAAACTCCGACACATCAACACCCTCAACTTAAAATGTTTGATTGTCCTCAAGCAAACAAAGCAACATCACAACATACACTTAAGTATAAGAAACCCAAGATAATTACGATAGCCAATTCCATTAAAAAAATTCCTCTCATTTTCAACAGAAGACAAGTATGTGCACGTCAACAATTCTCAATGTGACTCTAAAGGATCTATGAATGACATCTTGCAATTAATGGGCAACTGTGCATACACAACTGACTCAAAACCCGACAACCAATAATTATACAGTGTTCCCCTAGTGCCCTCACAACAAAGAATTCCCACACTCAATTTGCATTGTAACTGGGACACAACAAGTACACTCGCTCTTACAAAGAAGTTCAAACAATGAAAGTACAATGCTTAGGCTTGCCCTTATTTTCACCACCTTTTCGTTCAGACAATCAATTCACGATATCTATAGGACTTTGTTCGTCTTGTATTGTAGGTTGTAGGCCAGACCGGTAATAAAGTCTTTGGTCATTGTGACCATAGCCAGGTGGGCTTGCGGATGTGGTATTGATGTAGTCTCAATATAAATGCATATGGTGAGTCAGATCTGGCATGCTGAAGTTGTTGTCTACCCCATCATTTGACCAACCTCCAATTCTAGCCTGAGAAAAATGGGAGTATCAACCCGCTCTCCCCTTTCCGTAGTATCTTTTAACAACATAGGACCTGAAGACCTGGAGTGCTGTCCTCAAACATTAGCTATCGGGTTTGCATCTTTGCAAATCAAACTCACATCCTGCACTAGGGTCACCTCTGTGAAGTGATCAATCCCTGCAAATATCAAGATAGTAGCCTCATTACACAACGCATACATTATGCATGGAAATGGTATACTAGTGCTATCTTTTAGGGACCTCTCCAATATCTCCTCACAAATGTATCTTCCCAGGTTCAAAGCATACCCGAACGTGAAACATGTGACCAAAGCAGCCCGGTCCGGTGTCAGCGTATTATCATTTGATATGGTGCCAACCGGTGACACACAATTGACCACCAAAACTTTGTGGTGAAATTCAGAGAAGATTTAGCTATTGGGGTACCACCGGTTACCCATTATGCGTCCTCGCTCTTTTGGCAATCACACCCAAAACTTTCTCATTGGGGACCAATCGCTTTACAACTGCTAGGTATTTGCCATTTCTTGTAAAATTTGATTGCATGAATGTTTGGGGGGGTTCTGTGTGATGTAGACATGATAAAAAATATTATGTCCTTGGAAACTTTTATGAAATTAAAACTTGGACCTCTCACGCCAATGAAATAAGGTTGATCATGGCGGATAGGTTGGTTAAATGTCCTGTGGGGATCCTATATAGAGCCCGTTTGGATTGGCTTAAAATAAGTAACTTTTAAAACGTTACTTTAAAGTCATTTTAAAAATAAGAATGTGCTCTTTGTAGCAGTGGCAATGAATCATGTGAGCACCTATTTTTCACTTGTGAGTATTCGTGTCTCATATGGACAAAATTGCTTCTTTGGCAAGGTATTAAAAGTCTAGCAAAGACATGGCAAGAGGTGATAAATTGGACTACAATCAATGTCAGAGGGAATGGAGCAGTAGCAACAATCTTCAGAATGACACTAGTAGCTGCAGTGTATCACATATGGATTGAGAGGAATTGCAGGATCTTCCAAACTAAATGCACCGAGGCACAAATAATTACTAGGACAGTAGTGCAGGAGTTATTTCACAGGGCATCATTGAAACCCAGACTTGCCAGCAAACTAGCAGAGCTTAATTACTATCCCTAGAGTTCCTTTTAGTTTCTTTTGCTAAAGTAAATCTTGATGTAATGGTTGAAAACTTGTTAACTGCTTGGTTGCCATACCAACAGTTTTGTACAGAAAGTTTACACTTTTGGAAATAAAATTTTTATTTGCCAAAAGAAGAAGAAGTAGTTATGTGTTTATTGATGTGTTTGGCAAAAAAGTGTTGAAAGTCACTTTTTTTAATCAAAATGTCTGAAATACCCTTAAAGTTGTTAACACTATAAAAGAATTAAGGGTAAAAAAGTAATATACTTGGTCAAAGTAGAATGATTTATAAGTTAAAAAAAATAAGTAGGGGGCACCCTACTTTTAACTTTTAACTTATTTTAAGTTACTTTTGACTTATTTTAAGTTATTCTTATAATTGCCAAACACTCTAATAAGTCAAAAACTGATTTAAAAGTTAGATTGACCAACTTAAAATCCCATCCAAACGGACTCATAATATGTTTGTGATGGTAGAATAATTCACTTTCCCGGTGGATTTTGTTATACTTGATTGTGCCGGTGATGTTGAGGTACCAATAATTTTAGGACGCCCCATTTCTAGCCTCTAGGTGTAGATTATTTTATGTGAAGAGTATGGAGATTAAGTTCTCGGTAAATGAGGAGGAAATAACCCTCGATGAGTGCAGTTTGATAAAGCAGCCTGATGACTTACAAGTCATGTCCATTATTGATAGCATTAAAGAGAGCGTGGGGCGAAACTATGAGGAAATGGTTGTAGAGGATCCATTGCAAGAGGTCTTTCTAAATCGTGATAGAGAAGGCATTGAGGAATTTGAAGAGGTATGTAATACCTTGGTGGGACTACTATCCTATTCGTATCACCCAAATAAGCTTGACCTTGATCTTAAAAACTGATAAGCTCCTCCTTCAAAGCCATCAATATTATTTAAACCTCCGATGCTCGAGCTCAAACCATTGCCTTCCCAGTTGAAGTACGCTTATCTAGGTGCAAATGAAACCTTACCGGCTATCATCTCTATCAAACCAGAAGAACTACGAGTGGATGCTCTCTTAGCTATCCTTAAGAAGAATATTTGAGCAACCGGTTGGACTATCACCGACATAATGGCATCCTTATGGGAATTTTTACCCATAAGATTAATCTTCAAGATGATTACACTCCCTCCATCAAGCATCAAAGACGTTTGAATCCACCGATGCAAGAGGTTATTAAAAAGGAAATCATCAGGTGATTGGATGCAAAATTTGTGTATCCAATATTTGATAGCACGTGGGTAAGTATGGTGCAGCGTGTGCCTAAAAAGGAGGAATCAATATAGTTCCAAATGAGCGGAATGAAATGATAGCGATAAGGGTGATGATAGAATGGAGTGTGTGTATGGACTATTGTAAGTTGAATTCATGGACTAAAAAAGATCATTTCGCCGTCTCATTCATAGATCAAAGGCTGGATCGACTAGCTGGGTGATATTATTATTTCTTCCTTGATTGATACTTGGGATACAACAGTATTTCAATTGCTCTAGAGGACCAAGAGAAAATGACTTACTTTTTCCTATGGAACATTCACAGTCAAAAGAAGGCCTTTTTGGGTTGTGCAATGCCCTGACCACATTTTAAAGGTGTAAGATGTCTATCTTCTCATATATGGTACAAGAAACTATAGAGGTCTTCATGGATGACTTCTCAATCGTGGGAGATTCATTTGAGGAATATTTATCACACTTGACTGATGTCTTGAAGCGGTGTGAAGAAATAAATTTGGTTTTAAATTGGGTGAAGTGTCATTTCACTGTGAAAATAGGTAGTGTCTCGGGACACAAGATTTTTGAGAAGGGATAAAAGTATACCAAGAAAAAATTGGAGTTATCTCTAATCTAACCTTCGAGAATTGTTAAAAGGGTAAGAAGTTTTTTGGGTCAGGCGGGTTTTTATAGAAGAATCTTCATACAGTTCTGAAAAGTAGCTCACCCTTTGTTAAGGTTGTTGGATAAGGAAGCCAAACTTTATTTTGATGTCACTTATATGAAAACATTCTTGTGTTTGAAGGGGAAACTCACATCTACGCCCATCGTTGTAGCACCTGATTGGTCAAATCCATTTGAATTAACGTGTGATGTAAGTGGTGTTGCTTTAGTGGCTGTGCTTAAGCAAAGGAAAGAAAAAATATTCCATCCCATATACTATGCCAACAAGACCTTGAATGAAGTACAAGCATACTACACAGTGACGGAGCAAATGTTGCTTGCTGTTTATTTGCTTTTGAGAAATTTTGAGCTTATCTTTTGGAAACAAAGGTTGTAGTTCATACATATCATGATGCACTTCATTACCTCATTGGCAAAAAGGATACTAAACCAAGACTCATTCACTGGGTTATGTGATTGCAAGAGTTTGATTTTGAAGTGAAAGACTGCTGGGGATATGAAAATTAGGTGACAGACCATCTCTCCCGATTAGAGGAGGAAGGCAGACCCATTGGGGACCTCGACATAAATGATACATTCCCCAATGTTTGTGACCTTATCATGATTTAATTTCATGGTTCAGTGAATTTGCAGATTTCTTGTCTAGTGATGTGATGCCTGAGAGTTTAAATTTTCACCAAAAGAAGAAATTTTTGCATGATGCCCAAATATTTTACTGGGATGAACCTTATCATTTTTGTATATGTGTGGATGGAATAATTTTCTGTTGTTTGTGTTCCAGAAGTTGAAATGATCTCCATCTTAGAAGCATGTCATTCTTCGTCCATTGATGGCCATCATGGTAGTATGCAGACAACTTCAAAAAGTCTTGCATTGTGGATTCTATTGGCCTACCATTCACAAAGATCCTCATGATATTGTTAAGCAATGTGACTAATTCCAACGTTATGGAGCCATCTTTAGGCGCCATGAACTCCTCCTAACTCCTATCTTAGAGGTTGAGCTATTCGATGTATGGGGAATTGACTTCGTGGGCCTTCTCATGAGTTCTTATAGGAACACATATATTTTTGAGGCTGTAGAATACGTGTAAATGGGAAAAGGCCATGGAATTATCTAATAATGAAGGAAGAAGTGTGACTACATTTTTGAAGAGACATATTTTCTCTAGATTTAGCACCTCGAGTTCCATCATTAGTGACACAGGGTCTCATTTCTACAATCGTTTGTTCATTGCATGACTTGCCAAATACGGGGTGAAACTTAAAGTTGCTACTCCTTACCATCCCCAAATAAGTGGCCAAGTAGAGGTGTCAAACGAGGAGATCAAATCCATTCTAACAAAAATAGTCAATGCCAACATGACTGATTGGGCAAGGAAGCTAGATGATGCATTATGGACATACCGGACTGCCTTCAAAACTCCCATTGACATGTCTCCCTATCATGTGGCCTTTGGTAAGGCTTGCCATCTACCCATAGAACATGAACATAAGGCCATGTTGACATTGAAGAGCTTGAATCTCAATTTAGAAAAAGCTGCTCATGCACGGGTTGAGGATCTTAATGAGATTGATGAGTTCTAGATTCCGGCTTTTGAGAGTGCTTCCATTTATAAGGCCCACACAAACCACTTTCATGATCATAAGATATTGAAAATTGAGTTTGCTCTTGGGGATTTGGTGCTTCTATTTAACTCAAGTCTTTGACTATTGGGTTCAGTGTAGATCTTTTGTCCGTGGAGTGATCTTCCTTTGGAGTGGCATGTTATGTTTCAGAAGGTGGTGCTTTAACATTGATTCTCGATTTTAAGAGTTGGGACTAGAGTTTGGGCTTTACCTTAGGCTGAGTTGCTTATATTGGCTGTGGTCATATCTCGACATTCAGGTGCAGCATGTTATTGTTTTGAGGTTGCGACCTTGTGGCCTGATGGGTAGGATTTAGCTGGTGCTGAAGAGGTTTAGTGTTGTTTGGGATGAACAAGATGCTCCTGATGTTTTGAAGGCGTTGGACTCTAAGCATAAAACAGATGACCCTATTTGTGGATTGGTTTGCATATTCCTCAGTCGAGTGTTTGCTCATTTCCATGGTATTGGTGTGATGTTGGTATATCTTAGATGAATCTGGTACTTTCAGTCCAGTTAGGTTCAGTTGGGGTGAGCTAGTGTCAAAAAGAAGAATTGGAGGATTTTGACGTGAATTCGAGAATTTTCTCTTAACCTGTGTTTTGTGTTGGTGTTGTTTGACCTGAGAGGGTGTCTGAGGGTCTGGTAGGGCATGCGGGCCTGGTACCTTCATCTTTTCACGCCTTTAGGCTTTTTCTGTCCATTGACTTTCGAGGATGAAAGTCCTTTTAGTAGTGGATGTTGTAATGATGCTCTAGGTCATGTCCTTCATTTTTGATCTTTTTAGCATTTAGAGCTTACCTGTAGCAACCCCAAGTGATTTATGACTTGCTGAGACTGACAGTTCGGTTGCCTGCTCATTTGTTTTGTTTTTGTGCAACTTTCCATGTTTTGAAGTTTCTAAAGTTTGTACGGTTGATTTCAATCAAAATTTTAAACGGCTTTATAATAGAATTTTGACAATTTTGTTTGCTCTGAAACATCTAGTTTGTTCAATAAGGACCTTCAGTGTGGATCTCGAGGCTCTTAGGCTCATTTTGAGCCCCTTTGTAGAATTTGACTTAAAATGAAGCTTGGGTGTGGGATCCACTTTTCTTTAGAACAGCCTCAGTTGGAAGTTTTGACATCTCTATTGAGTCTGAAATGCAGAATTTGGTAGGTAGCATTTTTTTTTGCACGCATGGGGTTCCGAACGAATCCCGAGCATTCTGTCAGAGCACTTTTCAACTCTAAAGTTCAGTGCCATTACATCTTTGATTGTGCTTCGCATTCGCACACTAGGTTCCCGCATTCATGGAGAATGGTCAAGCTAAACTCCGCATTCGCAAGCCAGGTTCCTATATTCACACAGAATGGTCAAGATGACCCCGCATCCTGAACCAGGTTTCTACGTTCGTGGAGGTCATTTGTCTAGTCTTTTAATTAAGAGCAGACGTGATTTCAGCTTCATTTCTCATATTTAAAATATGATTTCTTGAGCTAGGGAGCTCTGAATTGAGTGATTTTAGTTGCATTGATTCAGGAATTGGCATTTCTACACATTAGAGTGATCGGTGAAGTGCGGGGGACATTGGTTTAAGGTAATTTCTGTCCCGAAGGGACTGCCCGAGCTTAATTATGGTGTTTTCTTATTAAAATTGTTGCATGTGCTGTTCCCTTCCTTTTCGAGCATCAAATTGTGTCCCATTTTGGGAGACAAGCTTGGTAAGCTACTTAGGACCTTTTGACAGAGTCAATTTCAAGATTCTCGGCAAAGGTCCACATTCTCGTTTTGACTTGATTTTTGGTTCATCTCCAATTACTATGATTTTGGTGTCTAATTATTTGTGTTGATGTTGTGACCAATATTTTGAAAGTGTTTCTGTGATCGGAGATGCTTCGTAAGTGGGAAACTTAAGTTCAATGGAATGGGAGCACGCGTGGTCGGCTTCGAGGTAGGCTACAGTCTACTTTTTTTGATTGTGCTCTATTAGATAAGGTTTAGTATGAATTGCATGTGAACTAGGATTGTTCATGCTAGGTTTAGAGATCCCTTCCTTTTTTTTTCCATTCGTTTGATTCTCCTAGAAGCTTTCAACTTTTCTTAGGTGGCGATATCCTTACCTCAGGCTAGTAGCCCTTGCTCATAGCATAGTTGGTGCCCATTTCCTCCTTATGGTTTATACTTCGGGCGTTAGTCTAGGTTGGAACCTAGATGCTTTAGTCGTGTTTTAGCGATCCATTTAATTATTTGTTGCCCCCGTAGTACTTATTACTATTCTCGATACCTTTCATTATCGCTCGGGCCTTAGTTGCTTGTCATAGCCATAGGATGGCTTAGGCTGGGCTTGGTGGTTGTTGGGTAGTATGTTCGGGGTAAGGCATCGATCCGTAAGGTATTCCTCGTGGTATTGTTGAAGCCCATCTGTATTTCCTTCATTTTATGAGTTTTGAGGAGCTTGTTATGCTAATACTGTTGAGGATGTTGGTATATTGTTGGGCCCGAGGCCTTGGTTGAGGACCATCTGAAGTCCATGTTAGTTTTTTTTGCTTCAGTAGCGTGGTAGTATTGGTAGTGTTCATCTATCTGTTTGACTTCTATTGATTGGATGCTTGTGATGGCATGCATTGCATTTGGCACTTGATTTCACTTGTTTTGTGGTACAATCCCGGTTCATGCATTGGATTATCATTTCTATTTTTGAGAAAGTTGTTTTTACACTGTTACTCTTTTAAAACTAGTTTTAATGGGAGTCATACCACCTGGATTACTTTGATAAACTTGTTTTTGGGACATTAGATGCATTTGGGATGTGCTCACTTTTTACTTGATCAGTCGGTGCGTCAGTGCCTTTTTATATATTGATTTGGGCTACTTGTATCTCCGGTACCATGACAGAGCAGATCCGGTACCGCGACATATATATTTGGAATTCCTGGATTCGGACATGACAATGTATATAGACTTTCTGAGTCCCTTATGGGTCCCTCTTGCCGCATGAGACATATTGAACTGGATGAGGGTATCCACATTGGTCCTACCTAGCTGCTGGGATAGGAGGTAGGTGTATATATATGGTTGTGTAACACTTGGGGCTGATGGATCAATTAGTTTCTACTGCCTTACCTGCATTCATATGCATTACCTATCACTAGTATAATTGGTTGTTGTTTGCACCCATCGGTCTTATGGGGAGTCGGTTATATTATGCTTGCTGTTTGTACCTTCTAGGCTTTTGAGGGTCCGATTAGGTTATTGTTTGACTATGATTGTTTATATTGTGATGGATTGATTGTTAGTTGCTTAAGTGGTTGGTTTTGGCCTTATCTTGGCACTCTTTGATTCAATTGTGGTTATGTGGAGTGGTGGTGTTACTGTGGGTCTTGCCTTTGTTAGATGAATTCCGTGGTAGGATCTTATCGTTATTAGGTTATGGGCTTCCCCCTCCAGGTATGTTCCATTACCTCGGTCTTTTACTCAGTGCATTCTATTCCTTCATTCTTACTGCCTGTATTATCATGCTATATCTCCTCATCAGATACTTGTGTTGTGCTTTCCTTATTTACATGCTATTTTTACTTGCTTTATCTTTAGAACTCAGTAGGACTATGCTTACAAAGTACCACTTGTGGTACTTATACTGCTTTTCAGCATCCTGCAGATTATAGTACGAGTTCTCACTGTTGATTTGGATCTCGAGCGGAGCAACTTTTGGGATTTGGAGACTGGGTTGAGCTCTTGACATTTAGAGTTTCCGATCTCCCTCTATTTTGGCTAGGACTAGTCTTTGTTTTACATTCCAAGGCAATTTTTGTGTATATTTACATTTGTAATACCTTGTACTCCTATTTTTATTAGAAGCTCGACTACCGACTCATGTCAGGTCTTGAGGTATTTTGTATGTATATATCTTTCTATATTTTTCCTTTTTCTATCTTGATATTGTTCCCCGTTCCCCCTATGTGTTCATCCATGTGATAGCCTGTTACTCCTGGTTTCGAGCTATGGGATTTGGCTTACCTACTGATGAGGTGTAATTGTTGTCATCATGACATGAGAAATCGGGCCATGACATTACACTTATATCATTGATGGAGTCTCATTGGACTATGTGAGACTCACACTTTTGCCGTTCACATTATCAGGTATATCCAAAATATGGTTGAAAGTTGAACCCGCTATTCCACATCTACCTTATGTTTCTGCATTTGTAAAAAAGGTTGGATTCCCCACAATGTGGTCATGATAGGATTATCATGACCCTAATTTTAGGTCTTGACCTTATTACCACTTATCATTCAATAATTTATTATCGTAAAGGTAATAGTAAGATATTAATTTTCTAATCATTGCACATTCCCCCTTTGACTAAACCACCCACTTTAAAGCTAATCTTTTGTCTAGCACTTAATCAAGTTAGAATTTGTGCTTTTTAAAATAAAATAAAGCTTACTAAAATGAACCCATCTACAACTCGTCAACCTTCCTACGGTTCGTTCTATTCATCCGTAGGTCAGACTTTAGAAACTTTGAAATTCCAAAAACTCAACTCCATGTCTATGACTCCCTTCCTACGGGTCGTAGATAGGACTCGTAGAACACTGCCTCAATAAATTTTCTACACTTTTCTTTACAACTTGACTTTCCAATTTCTGAGGTGTTACAACCGATTACTCTGCCTTTTGTCACTGGTGACCTCAGCTCGAGTCTTGATTAGCACATCATTTTTACTTTTAAATAAAAATTAAAAAAATACATACAATGTGTAGGTGACAGGTGTTGAGCTTTTTTTAAAGTTAAATTTTGACCTGATTGGGTCAATTTTATATATGAAAAATGCTTTAAAAAATTCAAAATAAATATCTGACCAGCCCAAAAGTGGCTGGCCCAAATAAAATTAGAACAACTTCAAGTAAAAGAGACAAAAACACTTCGACAGGTGTTGAACTTGAAACCTAATTTATGAAAATTTGTGCCCAAACCCCAGCCCATGGAGCCAACATCATTAAATTTTCCATTTAGTTCATTTATATACGTTAGGAAATCAATTTTAGAGGTTCTTAGTAAAATTTATAGACAACCACTTCAACAAATGTTAATTTTTTTGTAGGGATGACCTCGTTGTGTTCGAATTTTTGATCTGCCTCTAGGCAAGGAACATGTTGTAATCGTGAGTTAGTTGGGTTTAAGGGGTTGCAACGTAATTTTTTGTTTGTAATGTTATTGGTAATGATATCCGAGGTAGTATTTGTGGCTCAACAACCTCTAGAAAAGGCTATCCGGTGGATGAAATGGTCATGTCTGGCTGGAAGAAGGACATGAAAAAATAGAGTTCGATCGTCAAGGATTTTTCCTAGAAATAATTCCAATTTAATTTTTTTATCACTTCAACTCGGATCAAATTGGTGTTTGTTTGAGTTTTTCAAGGAAAATTTGCAGCAAATAAATCCAAGATTAATTTTTTTTCTAAGTTGTGCTTTGGATGCGTATTAATTTTAAGTACTTCTTCTTCTTGTTCAAATCTTCAACCTAGTATCATTTGGCTATAGATATTGCTATTAGTTTTTGGATCCGCCTCTAGGCAAGGAACATGTTGTAATCATGAGTTAATTGGGTTTAAAGGGTTACAACATAGTTTGTTGTTTGTAATGTTGTTGGTAATGGTATCTGATGTGTCATTTGTGGCTCAACAACCTCTAGAAAAGGCTATCCGATGGATGGAATGGTCATCTCTGGCCGGAAGAAGCACATGGAAGAATAGAGTTCGATCGTCAAGGGTTTTTCCTAGAAATAGTTCCAATTTAATTTTTGTTTCGGATCAAATTGGTGTTTGTTTGAGTTTTTCAAGGAAAATTTGAAGCAAAAAAATCCAAGATTATTTTTTAAAAGTTGTGCTTTGGATGCGTACTAATTTTAAGTACTTCTTCTTATTCAAATCTTCAACCTAGTATCATTTGACTATAGATATTGCAATGACTTTTTGGGGAAATTTGGCAAAATTTGGTTGGGCATAGTAGTTTTCTAGCTTTGAAAGTTTTTTTTTCTTCAAGATCTACAAAGAAAAAGGTTTTGGGGCTAAAAATAGTTATTGTGTTCTTTTGAAATTTTATAACCTACTTCACACTCTTATAATTTCCTTTTAAAAAACTCAATCTATTTTTAACTCTAACTAGTTCTATCTATCCTTTTTCCTCATTAAACACACTTCTTATCTGGAAATGTATGTTCGTCGTGAAGAGATTGTTCGAAGAACTTGAGAATTATATTTTAAAATAGCTAGTCTCTACATTTCTTATTATTTACTTTTTTCCCCAATGGATCTTTGTAAATAATTGTTATTAGAAGAATTGTCGTAGATGATAATTATGTTCTTACTAGTTTTTATTAAAATATCGTATTATGATTTTTGGATAATGTATTTTCTAGTCTATTATGGAAATGATAAATATTTGCCAAACGTATGAGTTTTTATAATAGTTTTTTAAACTTATGAGTACAAATCATGTTTCATGTTTTCCTAAAAGTGAAATATGTTTTCAAAATCAAATCAAGATCAAACACATGTTGGAACTTCAATCCAAACTTCACCCGAATCTAATTTTCCTAAAATATTTGGGAATCATGACTAAATGCTTGCTTGTACTCATAGAATCATTTTCATAATCTTTAGAAAAAATTGTACATATGGTTGAACTTTCATAATCCTTTTTATTTTTCAACTACAACTTTAAATGTTATTCAAGTGGTCATACCTATTCTTAATGGTTGCAGTGCGATTTACATAGGACCTTCAACTATATGATAGTACAAAAATCTTGCACTATTATTGACAATATATAATACTCCATCCGTTCACTTTTATTTGTCACTTATTATTAAAAGAGATTTTCATTTTTACTTGTTTGGCATATCAAGAAAAGACAATTAATTTTTCTATGTGTTACCCTAAGCATTAAATACTATTCTCCAAATCATTTTTCAAGACCTAATGTCATGACCCAATTTCTGAGGTCATGATGGCACCTGCCACATCCCACCAGTAGGTAAGCCAAACCCATAGCCCAAAACGAGAAGCAACGGGCTATTGTGCGGAAGAAAAGAATTGCGGAAGATAAATAATAATGATAAAAAACAAAGGAAAAAGGGAGAACCAAATCAATGCAGAAAACTAACTCAAGACCTTGTATCAGTTGGTATTTGAGAAACTATCCAAAGCAGGAGTGCCATAACAATACCATAATATAGAAAGGTTCGGCTATTCTTCGATTGGGCAAGTAAAAAATGAGCGTATCCCAGATGCCTCTAAATCTGTAATCCATTTGTAAAGTAGTAAAGGTAGTACGACCCCCCCCCATAAAAGATCAGTTTTAAAAAGTAATCGGGGTAAAAACCCTGCTTTCTCAAAAGTATGTTGAGAACCAATGCATGCACCGAGTCATACTACAAATCACGTGAGCATGAGAAAGTCAATGCAATGCATGCCATCACTAGCATCCAAAAAACACGTTCACAATCACAAATAGTATAAATAGCAACCATCTCACTCCTAGAGTATATGAACTAACCTAGAATCTAGCTAGTCCTCGACCACGGCCTCGGGCCCAAAAATACTCAAACCAATCTCAACAACAATAACAAGAGAAGCAATAGCTATGAACAAGCAGCGAAAGGGATTAAAAAGAATCAACAAATTGAAGGAGTAACCCAAGGATCACCTCCTCCACCTGATAGTACCACCAAGAAGGTTACAAGCACTGATAACTCCATCCTACGACAATAGTAAGCATCGAAGGATCCAAAGTCTAACCAATAGATAGGGACTTCATTACAAGTACAAGTCTACCGAAAGCGAAACCTCACAAGCCACAATACCTCATGGTCCCTGCACTAGCGAATGGAACCAAACTAGAGAAACACTTACCAGAAACATCTAAATGCTAAGGCTCAACCAACAATCTTTCTATAGTATTAATCATACCGACTGCCAGCAAGGTATTGAACAACTACCCTAAAGAGATTAACAACTCTAAACTAAGGCACAAGCAAGAATCTCCAACCTAAACTAAGGCTTTCACCATTCTAAACTAGCCCAAGGCTCAAACATGAATCAAGAAATAAGGATAAGGAAGATCAACTTAACTCGCCACACACAATCCCAAATTACATGCAATAAATGTTAACCATTATCTAAGAAAGTTCAATCAAAGAACTAGTAGACCGTAGCATACCTCGAAGCCAAACACGCGTGCTCCAATACCACTGAATTGGAGCTCTTCTCTTCAAATCACCTTTGATCACCGCCACGCTAGGAAATTATTGATCACAACATCAATACAGACGTTAAGACACCAAATTTGCAACAATTAGAGATGGACCCAAATATTGAGTTAAAATGGGAATGTGGAACCCGCACTGAGAATCCTAGAATTGACTCCGTCAAATGGTCCTAAATGACTAAACGAGATTGTGTCACAAAGTGGGAAACAATTTGCTGCGCAAAATAGCCCAAACGACAACATGCATAATTGTGGATCCAAGACTACAATAGAAAGATTTGAGTCTTAGATTTTGATTTAGTTTTCTAGATTTTGTATTTCAAATCTTGATCAAAATATATGCAATAGAATCTTAGTTGTGGTTCTTACTGATTCACATGGGATTCCACGTGCCCCACGCTACTCAGGTAAGAGCTTAAGCTAGTGATGCTTTCGGCTACTGGACTTTCGCCATCTAGGGTGCAACATTTAGGTTGCTTCGCATAGCAGCACGATACTTGTAGGGCCTTCTCTAATAGGGAAAAGCCTTACATTTCCATCAAATGACCCGGTCTCCCCTAATTCTTCCACCGTCCGGGCTCCCTTCCTCCCTATAGTATGCTCCCCCGGCGCAGGCCTACCACGCTTCACACCTACAACATTTTCGATCAAATTTCACCATTAAAGAACACAAAGGTGGGCTGGGCAGCCCATTTGGGGAGGAAAATACCTTAAAACGATGATCTTCACGCTTTCTCGAATGCTCTCACGCATAGCAATGATCAACACAACCTCCAGCACATGGAGTTGCCCAAATTGGAGTCTCCTAGCTCCCAAAATTGAATTTTGAAGTTGGAGAACTAAGTTGAAAATGAACCTGGTCTTCATTAAAAAGACTAGGCAATTGCCTTCCGCAAACGTGGGGATCAGGTCCTCGAACGCGTGGAGAACCACAACGCTTCTTTGTGAATGTGGAGATCTAGTCCTCGAACGCGAACAAAAACACAACCATTCTTCACGACCGTGAGGACCTAGTCCACGAACATGAAGCACAATGAAGATACACCAGCAAGGGCTTCATCAGCTAAACTTTAAGAGTTTAAAAAAATAGTCCGACAGGGTGCATGAGATTCGTTTGGAGCCTTGTGCGCGCAAACAAAATATGCTACCCCACTGAATTTTGCATTTCGGACTCAATGGAACAATCAAAACTTCTATTCGCGATTATCTCGGAAAAAGTGGTCCCACGCCCAAGTTCCATTTTAAGCTAAAATCCATAAGAAGGCTCAAAATGAGACCGAAAGCCTCAAGAACTGCATGAAAGGTCATTCTAGACCAAACTCAACATTTCGGAGCTAACTGCACTGACATAATTTTCATCTGAGCGCATTTACCAAGAATGTTGACCAAAGCAGACTTTTTCTTAAGCTTCAAAGTTAAAATTCCTAATGGCACAAACTCGCACTAGAAGCCTTGGGGCTTGAACCAACCATCCCCTAGACTAAAATTGCCCTTTCGGAGCTGATGAAACCATTAGAATTGTATTTCGAGGCCGCCTTCCTAAATTTTTGACTGAAGTGAACTGTTCAAGTTTCAAAGAATCCAAATCATAGAAACTTGCACCAAACTCAAACGAATGACCCGACAATTGAACTATCAGTTCCAGCAAGTTATGGATGGCCTAGGGCCTTAACAAGAAAGCTCTAAATGCCAAGATCGGAAAATAGCAGAAATGACCTGTAGGGTCATTACAACATTCACTACTAAAAGGACTTTCATCCTCGAAAGTAAGGAACAGAAGAAGTCTAAGGGCTCGAAAGAGGAAGATACTGGGCATGCATGCTCTGCTAAACTATAGATACTCTCTCGGGTCAGGCAACGCCAACCTAGAACTCAGGCTGAGGGGAAATTCATGAATTTACGTCATCGCTCTAAAAATCAAAATAGCAACCCAACTCCTTCCCTTGATAATGAATTCCATCCAACTAGACCCAAATCAACTGAACGCAAACATACTAAACTAAGATGAACCAATACCACCCGGATACCATGGAACAGAGCGACCAACTGACAAGGGAAATGCTAATTAGCCCAAAGGTCAAACTATTTGCTTCATACTCCAAACCTAACACCTTCAATCCATCACAAATACCATTCCCATCTTGGATCAAGTGAACAATACTGACCTACAAATTACTTTGACTCCAACCTGAAGATGAGCCTTTCTAGCAGATTCCCAATCTCTAGAAAAATAGAAGTTTAGAAGCCGTCAATGAATGCCACCACATATAACCCGAATCAAAAGCCTAACTTCTTGAACCATTAACACAACCGGTGTGGAACTCCCGCAAAACCAAGGTATTAAACAAGAATCACAATGAAAGACGGTAGCCATGCTTGCAGTGTAGACATGCACATAACCCAGAACTCGAACAATGGTAGCTAAACCCAAGGAAGTCCATAAATGGAATAGTACCCCAAAGTTGGCTGGATGAATCAATCATCAACAAGGTAGATACCCTCATTAAAAAGTTATTCCTCTTCTCTGGTCACAAATAGAACATAAGTGCATTACTCAATAGTTCCAACGAACCCCATAAAAACCTTCTATAGAATAGCCCCGACCAAGTCATCACCATACTTAGAACATTCTGAGACTACTCCACTTCCAACCTTACCAAGTCAAACACAACCATCCAGCACTACAACATCAGAAGAATCAAATGCTAGCTGAACCATCAAACCGAAGTAACAAACCCACGGTGAAGAGAAAAAATAAAGGATCAATCGAGCAAAAACTCAACCTCCCCCCAAGGAACTTAGAATAGGATTTAGACTAGGGAAAAAATGATAGAAGGAATTTGAGCCAAAACGACTGAAGATCACACCTCCCATCACACCACTCTCTCAACAATCAACCTCATACCAACTAACCGGAGCACATCAAGCAACAAAGGTGATCACCTAAGCTTAGCAAATTAAGAAAGAAGAAATAAAGAACCAACCCTGAGCAAGACATTTAAGCACAAAGATACGAGGTGCTACTCTATAACTACTACAAACATAGCAACAATGGCAAAACAATCCACCACTTAAATAAATTATCTATGGGGGATAAAGATAGATACATAACACCAAATAAGGATTTCACAACAAATAACAATCAGACAGCAAGTCACCTAGGCATGTATGGGCATGAAAACCTAAAATCTACACAACATAAGATATCAAAGGGGGTAAAAGAAACACGAGAGCACATTTCTACTAGCGATACCTGGAACCTCGGCCGGTGGCCTACCTGTAGGAGCATAGAATAGAACGTGCCTGACCCTGAACTAAACATCTGCTCTACTCCCAACAATACCCGGGGCACCAGCTTCTAGCTTAAAGTACCGGGACCCTGGGGGCCTGAACCTGTCGAGCCTATTGCATGCGATGTCTAAAAGCAGGACACCCCTAGAAAAATGTCCCTATTCACCACACGAATAACACTTCTTACCCAAAATGACCTAGTGTGATGGCCCGGCTAAAATAGAATGTACCTAACACCTAAAAGTCTAGAATGCATACCTTGAGAAGTCTGTCATGGACTCTATCCATTATGGGTACTATAACCTACCATAGAAAGGCCAGGAACCTGAGGTGTTTCTACCATGGGTTCGGTAGGTTGAGAGTGAGGATGACCCTCATTAAGATGATTCCTACCTCGGGATAAGATACTATCACCATTTTACTGATGGTGAGGCCTCTTACTTCTACCATAATAAGTCTCAATACATGCTTGTTCCACAACCCTCACATGATGAACCACTTGGGAAAAGTAGACCTAGCTGCTACCAAGTTCTCCGATGCTAGATGGAGTGGCAAAGTCAAGCCTTCAATTAATCATTGAGTCATGTCCTGTTGTGTAGGAAACAAGGTGGGAGTGTGTTCGGCCCACTCGAGGAACTCGATCACCTACTTGGAAACTAATAAGGAACCCTACTGATGGCCTACTAACTCAACTCTAGCCTGTGAATCACTCATTGTACCAAGAACCTCACCAGTATATGGTGCACCATCGAAGAGACCTGGAACTCCCAACACTGAATCTTGGGTAGTCAAGGTGACCACTAACTTTGTCGGAACTTGGTCTGTCCCCAGACCCTTTAGATGCTACTAAACATCTTTGGCATCCTGACTAGGAATCAAGACCCTAGTGGTATGAGTCGACGTCCCATCTGCATCCATCGAATGTCTCGCGCTATACATATAAGAGAGAGTAGATTCCAAATAAGTAGTTTTAGTGGTTAATCGAAGCATTTACACACGATAAGGAATCAAGAGTAGAATTTCCTAATAATGTCCTGTAGCCTCCCGAAGATAGTATACAGACGTCTCTGCACCGATCCATAGGACTCTACTAGACACTTGCTCTCATATCAACTACATCAGTGAACCTAGAGATCTAATACCAATCTGTCATGACCGATTTCTCAGGTCATGATGGCACCTACCACATCCTACCAGTAGGTAAGCTGAACCCACAACTTGGAACTAGAAGCAACAGGCTATTGCATGGAAGAAAAGAATTGTAAAAGATAAATAATAATGATATGAAACAAAAGAAAAAGGGAGAACCAAATCAATTCAAAAAACCAACCCAAGACCTGGTATCAACCAATATTTGAAAACTATCCAAAATTAGAGAACAATAACATTACAATAATACATAGCTATCTCCATGGTCAAAATAAAGACTAGTCCTAGTCCAAAACTGAGGGAGAAAGAGGCAGCTCCAAATGCCAGGAGCTTACCCAAGTCTCCAAATCCCAAGAGCTATTGCATGAGATCTAAATCAGCAATGAGAACTTGTACTATGATCTGCAGAGTGCAAACGTATAGTACGAGTACCAACAAGTGGCACTCAGTAGGCATAGGCTGACTAAGATCCAAAGATAAAGTAAGCGTAAAAAACATGTAAGAAAGGAGCATATATCACAGATAACTAATGGAACAACTAGAATATCAAAGTGAGAGAAAAGCTGAACAAGGAACAGAGAGTAAAGGAAATAGATAAAGAAAATAAGGGACGAATCTAGATGTGCTAGCCCATTAACCTAATCACGACAATGCTATACTAAGGGATACAACTTGCCAAAGATATACTAATAGAAGAAATCACAAATATCACGTAAAAACCAAGAAGGCTGTTACAATAAAAAACCTGCACAAAAGTATTAAATAGAAGGGAACAAGGGCAATATCTACCTTAAAACAAAGGACCACCCTTCATACTGCCATAAGTAAGAAATTAGTCAAACAATAACCTTATCGAGACCCTATGTGGCCAGAAGGTACACAACATCAAACTAAAACCATACGCCCCCATATTACCAACAAGTACAAACAACAACCAATTATGCTGGTGATAGGCAATGCATGATGAATGTGAGTTATGCAATAAAATTAGTAGTACCAATAGTGCCTAGTGCCAAAGTATATACACCTACCTCTTAGTCCTAGACAGTGAGGTAGGAGCCATGTGCCTCCCTCTTCTTGTTCAATGGGTCACACTGACAGAGTAATCCATGGAGGACTCGGGAGTGTCCATATATACCTGCCTGGTCCCGATCCTGGCTCCGTTTGTGTGATCGGATATAATCAATAGAACCAAATAGTATAGAAAGGGTCGGCTACGTACTCTTCGACCGATCAAGTAAAAAATGAGCACTTATCAGATGCCTCTAAATTTGTAGCCCATTTGTAAAGTAGTAAAGGTAGTACGACCCCTCATCAAAGATCAGTTTTAAAAAGTAATCGGGCAAAAACCACGCTTTCTCAAAAGTATGTTGAGAACCAATGCATGTATCCGGTCGTACTAAAAATCACATGAGCATGAGGAACCCAGTGCAATGCATGTCATCACTAGCATCCAAACAACATGTTCATAATCACAAATAACAACCATCTCACTCCTAGAGTACATGAACTAACTTGGAATCTAGCTAGTCCTCGACCATGACCTCAGGCTCAAAATGCTCTAACCAATATAAAAAATTATAACAAGAGAAGCAACAAGTCTAAACAAGCAACAAAGGGGATTAAAAAAAATCAACAAATGGAAGGAGTAACACAAGGATCACCTCCTCCACCTGATAGTATCTCCAAGATAGGTACAAGCACATCTAACTCCATCCTATGGCGATAGAAAGAACCGAAGGATCCAAAGTATAACCAAGAGATAGGGACTTCATCATAGATACAAGTCTACCCAAAGAAACCTCACAAGCCACACAACCTCATGGTCCCCGCACTAGCATAAGAAACAAAACCAGAGAAAAACTTACAAGAACCATCTAAAATCTAAGGCTCAACCAACACTCATTCTACGGTACTTATCACACCGAATACTAGCAAGGTATCGAACAACCACCCTAAAGAGATTAAAAGCTCTAAACTAAGCACAAGCAAATAATCTCCAACCTAAACTAAGGCTTTCACCATTCTAAACTAGCCCAAGGTTCAAAAAGGAATCAAGAAATAAGGATAACGACGATCAACCAAACCCACCACACAAAATCCCAAATGCAATAAATGCTAACCATTATCTAAGAAAGCTCAATCAACGAACTAGTAGACCATAACCTACATCGAAGTCGGATATGCATGCTTCGAAACCGCTGAACTGTAGCTCTCCTCTTCAAATCACCTCTGATCACCACCACACTGGCGATTATTGATCATAACATCAATACAGACGTTTAGACACTAAATTCGCAACAATTGGAGATAGACCCAAAAATTGAGTCAAAATGGGAATGTGGGACCCATACTGGGAATCTCAAAATTGACTTTGTCAAAAGGTCCAAAATGACTAACTAAGCTTGTTCCCAAAGTGGAATACAATTCACTGCCTCGAACCACCTAAACGATAACATGCATCAAATTTCACCATAAAGAACACAAAGGAGGGTTAGGACTTAGGAAGCCCCTTCGGGGCAGAAAATACCTTAAAATGATGATCTTCAAGCTTACTTGAACTCTCATACACGCAACCATGATCAACACAAATCATCAACAGATGGAATCTCGCAAATCAGAGTCTTGTAGCTCCCAAAATCGAATATTGAAGTTTGAGAATTAAGCTGAAAACGAACCTGGTCTTCATACAAAAGACTAGGGAATTGCCTTTCATGAACGCACGGACCAAGGTCCACGAATGCGGGGACCAGGTCCGTGAACGTGGTTACCAGGTCTACAAATGTGAGGAGAAGCACAACCCTTCTTTGTGAATGCGGGAACCTTGTCCGCGAATGCAAAGAGCAACATAGCCATTTTTCATGAATGCGAAGAGCAACACAACCTTTCTTTGCAAATGCAGGGACCTGGTCTGCAAACGTAAAGCACAATGAAGATTCACCAGCAAGGGTTGCATCAACTGAACTTTAAGAGCTTAAAATAAATACTCCAATGGGGAGCTCGGGATTCGTTCAAAACCCCATGCGCACAATTAAAATATGCTACCCACCAAATTTGGCATTCTAGACAGTATGGAATCATCTAAACTTCCATCTGAAGTCATCTCCATGAAAAGTGGGTCCCACGCCTAAGTTCTATTTTAAGCTAAAATCCTCAAGAAGGGTTGAAATGATATCAGAAGCCTCGAGAACCACACAAAAGGTCATTCTAGACCGAACTTGATATTCCCGAGCTAATCACGTTGATGGGATTTTTATCTGAGCGTGTTTATGAAGAATGTTGACCCTCAAACTTTGGCTTAAGCTTCAAAGTTAAAATGCCTAATGGCACAAACTTGTACCAGAAACCTTGGGGCCCCAACCAACCATGCCCTAGCCTAAAATGGCTCTTTCGAAGCTGATGAAACCGTCAGAATTGTATTCTGAGGCTGTCATCCTGAACTTTTGACTGAAGTCAACCGTTCAAGTTTTATAGGCTCCAAAATATTGAAACTTGCACGAAATTTAAACGAATGACCTGACGACAAAACTATCAGTCCTAACAAGTCATGAATGACCTAGGACCGTTATAGGAAAGCTCTAAATACCGAACAGAGCGAAAAATAGCAGAAATGACCTGGAGGGTCATTACACCTAATACTCCCTCTATTCTATATTAATTGAATTTGTGAGGCAATGCACACCTATTAAGAAAAATATTTAAGGATATACTTTAAACCATAATTTTCACTATTGCCCTTTATGAAATAATAAATATAACTTTGTAAGTAGTGCAATTCATCTCCTAGAAAATATTAAACTTCATGAAATAAAAGGGCAAATATGAAAAAGAAATTGAAAGATCCCTCTTGAACTTTGAACAAGTCAATTAATTTGAACCATGAAAAAAGCTTCAAAAATTCAATTAATATAGAATAGAGGGAGTACTAAACATCAATTAATAGGTATAGTGTGGTAAAATACATATATCAATAATTATTTTCTTAATGGATGTGCCAAGTCAAATAGTGACAAGTAAAAATGAATGGAGGAAATATGACCTAATTAAAACAATTTGCATTGATCTTGAGTCTTGAGATTTTTCGTATATAAAAGTATACATGTTGTTTTCTTATGAATATTATGTCGTATAAACCGCCGTAGTGGTCATACAGTTTTGAATCATGATGACCCTTTCATCCTAATAAGTAATCAAATTTCATGCTAATGCAATCAAAAGTTGTTAGTTGAGCATATCATATTTGTTCTATTGAACTCTTTAAATCCTATCGAGGGTTCAATATTATTTCAGCAAATACCTTGATAAAACTCACTGATTGAATATTTGAATAAATGACGATAAAGTAAGATATTACTTTTGTGTGTTTACATCTTTTTGAAAATTATTTTATGTTCATTTTACTTGAAATATATATATATATAAAATGAGAAATATGATACTATAATGAATGTGCTTAAGAAAAGCACAAATAATTCTTTGGCTTTAAAATGGGGAGATGATATACTATTGAGAGATTAAGGCCCCTAACAAATGTAATACTAAGTATAATAATAATTTTGATGGTGATGATCCACATGGTGAAAGTGTCGGTGACTTTGGATAGTTGTGGAAGAAGAATGTTTTGTATGGTGAGTTGATATATTATTTTTGCTAAAATGGTTGGGGTAACCGAATAACGAAAGATATATTTGAGCCATCTTTATAACTTTAGGGGCATATATGGACTGATAATATAAAATAATTGTATATATTGATAGTATTATTGGGTAATAGCAAAAAGAAAAGCATATACATTTCACGAACCAATTTATTAGGTCATAATGATACCTAATACACCCCACTAGTAGGTAAGCCTAACCATAACACGAAACTATAGGCAACATGCTACCACGCGAAAGAAAACTATAAGAAGCATGAGGCTTATAACAATGAGAAGAAAGCGTAACTATTAGAAATGTAATACAAGAAACCATCCCCAAGACCTGACATAAGTCAGTAATCGAGCATCTAATAAAAAAAAGGAGTACAAGGCTTTTACAAATACAATAAGTACATAGTTGTCTTTGAAAATAAAGTAAAGACTAGTCCTTGTCAAAGTAGATGTAGATCGGCAACTCCAAATGCTAGGAGCTCACCCCAATCTCCGAATCCCAAAAACTGCTCCATATGAGATCCATATCAATGGCGAGAACTCGTACTATAATCTGCAGGGTGCAGAATTGTAGTATGAGTACCAACAAGTGGTACTCAGTAGGCATCGGTTGACTAAGCTCCAAATACAATGCAAGTATAAACAATAGGTAAAGAAGGGAAGTACAACACAAGTAACTATATAGGAGATACAATATGATTGAACAATCAATAAGAATGAAGAATTATGATACATAAAGTAAAGAAATAGAGTCAAAGAACACATCTGGGGGTGCAAGCCCAACAACCTACTCACCTGCAAAGTTATGCTATAGAAGTCAACTACCCAAGGTCAAGGTGAAGTAACACCAAACATATCTTATCCACAACCTAACAGCTAACAAATCAAAATCACAAGAATACACCATAAGCCTAGAAGGTACAAACAAAAAACATATCCCAATCGGCCCCCATAAAATCGGAGGGTGCAATCACCAACCAAATATACTGGTGATAGGCGATGTATATGAATGGACGAAATGTAGTTGAACCAATTGAACCATCAGTAACCAAGTATATACACCTACCCCCTTCCATGATCAAGCAAGGTAGGACCCATACAACTCCCTCTTCATGTTCAATAAAATACAAGGCAAGTGGGACCCATAGGGGATGCGGGAAGTCTGTATACACTCTTTGGGCCTCAATCAGGACTTACAACATATCATCTTTGTCAGGGTACCAGAGGTATGAGTAGCCAAAGCATTGCAGAAAAGAGCATTGACGCGCCATCTAGTCAAGTAAAATTTGAGAACATCCCAGATGTCTCTAATGTTTGAATTAGAAAAGGTGCACGTCCTTGACGCCTCACAAATCTCAAAAACCAGTTTAACAAAGTGATCCAGGTGGTATGTATGACTCCCGTTAAAACTAGTTTAGAATAGTAACCACGAAAATAATCATTCTCAAAATAGTAGTGATGATCAATGCATGAACTGGGGTTGTACCACAAAACACATGAGAATGAACAACTAATGCAGTGCATGCCATTACCAACATCCAAAAAGGTACATGCAATTAGAAATACAATACCAAACCTACCACACTACTAAGGTGAAGAGAACTAACCTGGCATCTAACTGCTCCTCAACCACGACCTCAGGCCCAATAATGTAACAATAGCTCAAAGAAAGCATCACAGGCTCACGCTACTCAGAAAGATAAATAAATCAATAAGAGCTTCAGAATCAAATAAGGGGGGAGAAATACTCAAGGAATGATGTCTTACCCCAATCATACCGCTCTAGTCTACAAGTGAGCATAGATAATGACAACCTATGGCTAAGACGAGCCACTAAGGTCCCAAGCACTAACACAAGTTACACTACACGAAACTTGCCTTATCGGAAGCAACATATTGCTACAAGGGCGATATAGCACATTCTCAGGCTTCTATGGATCAATCCTAGACTAAGGACTCAAATAGCAATCCTAACAAGGATAAATACACTAAGTCATACTATAAGCAAGGCTACTAGCCAAAACTAAGGATCTTATCACAAAAGCAATCCCAATACTTCTACGAGAATTAAGAAAAGATAAAATAAATGGAAGGAATTCTAATACTCGATAAATACAAATCTAAATCACATACAATTCATACTAAACATCATCTAATAAAGCCCAATCAAGAAAGTAGACCATAGCCTACCTCGAAGCCGATCACGCATGATCCGAATCCATCGCACAAGAGCTATCCACTTCTGAAACACCTCTGATCACTGCCACACAAACAAATTATTGATCAGAATGTCAATACAGACGTTTAGACACTAAAATTACAATATTTAGAGGCGGACCAAAAATTAAATCAAAATGGGAATATGAGACCCACACCGAGTATCCCAAAATTGACTTTGTTAAAAGGTCCTAAATAGCTCAAGGAATTTGTGCCCCAAAAATGAAATAGGTTAAAAATAACCCATGTAATAGTGTCACGACCCAAAATACACCCTAGACGTGACATGGCGTATAAGACCCCGAGAGGCCCTATACAAGCCACTTGACATGTATATACACATCATTATAGAGAAAAGCAAGAAAATCTCATAAGATGTAAAGAGTTTGACATAAGCGGAAGTACATCAAAGTCTTGGCAAGCCATCTATTACATCAAAGGAGTGGTCGGGACGTAACCCATACATCACATACAAAGTCTAAAAACTAAAATATAAGGAAAGCAATAAAAGTGACATCGTCTTCGGAGTATGAGGACTCACCAAGTCTTTAAGTCTCTAATGTGATCACTAGCCACAAACGGTAGGAGAGGAATCGTCACGCCCTACATTAGTGAAACAATGTAGGCACAAGTATGCATTAGTACATGAAATGTACTAAGTATGAGGGGAATGAAATAAAACATGAGACATGATCATAAAGGGACATAATTGGAAACATGATATGCATGACCAAGCTAAACATAGTAAGATCATTTAGAAAGAATCGTAGATCATGAACATGGTCAATGCATCTTAAATCATAAGAAAGCTTCATTAAAACATTTATAAGTAACTTAGTTCATTTTGTGGGATATTAGCCATTACTGACAATAGACCATGGGAGCTATAACATGGAATTCAATGTAACTCCACATCGAGAAGAGGGAGTCTACTTTCCAAGGTAGAACTCTGTATCATATTATATGCTATATATGCTAGAGGTTGCTACTAGAGACTACCCTAATTGAGCCTCCACCTTAAAGTTCTCTCGGTACTAAGTTAAATCCTAACGGAATAGCCATATTCATAAACATATTATCATCCATGGAAAAGTATAATTCAATTACTAATCCAAGATAAAAAAAATATCATAGAGTAGCTCATGAAATCTTTAATCAAGTCTAAGTGAGAAAACCTTTCACCAAGCCATGATCCCTTAATATGTGAGAAAACCTTTCACAATTCATTAATGCTTATCTTAAAGTAATCTAGATCATAAATCATTCCTTTTCATAAATCATGCATAAGTTCATGGAAATATATTCATATATTCGTAGCTTTCCTACAGATTCATGCAATAAGGGTTCGCAGTCAAAGTCATGATCAATGCATGGGTTCACATGGAATTTGTTGGAAAACATGTAATTGAGTCTAATTAGTCATAATATGATCAAAATCAAACAATTGAATCCATACAAATAAAACCCACGAGGAATTGAATGAAAACCTAACCAATTATATTGAAATTGAATTAGAGAATGGAAGAACCTTTAGAGACTCAATGGGTGATTGAAACCCATTGATGAACTCCTTACATACCTTTTCTTGAAGCCCTACAATCAATGGTGAAAAGGAGGCTTGAACTTGAAACCCTAGCTTCTTCTTCCTTGCTCCTGGAGAGAAACAACTTGAGAGGATTTTGGAATTTTGGGAGAATGATTTGGGAATGGGTAGATTAGGAATAAAATCAGCTATAGGACCCATTTTAATAGGCAAAATGACGTAGTATAGGAATTAAAAGTATAGAAAAAGACCGAAACACCCTTTAAAATAACAGCTGACCCTACAATTTTGACCTATGGCTCGTAAGAATTCCTACCGACCGTCCTGGTCAGTTGTAGGATCAACTATTGGAGCCAACATCTTAGGTCATTCGTACGACTCGTCATTTAATCTATGGTCCATAGACCATACTCGTAAACCGTACTAAAATCTAAAATTTCTCTAAGTTTGGAAAACTTCTACGAGACCTTTTTATGATACGTCCAAACTCCTACGGTTTGTCTTGTTCATCCATAGGTCAAACTTCAGAAACTTAATTTTTCCAAAGCTCAACTCATGTTCTATGACAAACCTTCTATGGCCCATAGAACCTTCTACGGTACGTAGATGGGACTCATAGACCATCGCATCAGTTCCAAAAATTTGACTTTTCCTTTTCCTTTTGACTTTCCAATTTCTAAGGTGTTACAAATAGAATCACCATAAAAGCTCCAAAATTAAGCTCAAACAACCCCTTTGGGGTGGAACTTACCTCGAAACAATGACTTTCAAGCTTCCCCGATCACTCTAATACTTAACCACAACAATACCCAACCAGTGCAACTGAAATCACCTTAATTGGATCTTCCCAGCTCAAGAAATTGAATTTAAAAAATGAGGACTGAAGCCGCAATTCAACATTTAAATATCAGTCATTTAGTCGCTAAAAACCCATTTTCCATCGCTAAAAACGTATTTTTCCATCGCTAAAAGTCTGCACCAGCAAAACTAGATTTTTCTATATTTCAAAGTCTCCAAACGGACCCTCAGGATTCGTTTGGGACCTGATAAAAATAAACTAGATATGTTATCTCACTAAATTTGATATTCCAGACTCAAGGGAACCATCAAATCTTCCATTCGAGATTTTATCGATGAAAAGCGGGTCCCATACCCAAGATCCATTTTAAGGCAAATTCCACAAGGGTGACTGTAATAAGCCTGGGAGTCTCAGGATCCACATGAAATGTCATTCTAGAACAAACTCGATGTACCAGAGCTAACGAAACCATCATAATTGCATTCTGAGGTGGTCCTGCAGTGTTGATCAAAATAAACTGTACAAACTCCAAAAGCTCCAAAACATAGAAACTTGCACAAAACTCAAATGAATGACTCGATGATCGAACCGTCAGTCTCAAAAAGTCATGAATGACTTGGGGTCACTATATGAAAGATCTAAATGCTGAAAAGATCAGAAAACAAAGGAAATGGCCTGGAGGGTCATTACAATTATCCTTTCTAAAAAGGACTTTCACCCTCAAAAGTAGAAGAATATCTACAACCTAAATGCATGAAAACATGAGGGTACCGAGCCTGCATGTTCTGCCAGACCCTCAGACACCCTCTCAGATCGAACAAAGCCAACACAAAACTCAGGCTAAGAGGTAAATTCCCAAGTTCACTTCAAAACTCCAAAAGTTCCTCCAATTAATTTTTAGGCTCCAGTAGTCAGACCCAATTTCTTGAGTCATGATGGAATCTACTATAATCCACCAGCAGATAAGCCAACTCGTAACTCAGAACAACAAGTAATAGATATAAGGGTAGAAACAAAGCAGAAGCAATAATTTAACAACAAAAAGCAGAAGAACAAGTGGAAGCAAACCAAAATAATACATACAAAAGATCCCTCCTAGAACCTGGAAGTCACAAATACAAAGCTTTCTAAAACAAAAGAGTAAAAGTCACAAAAGTGGGCCCACAATACAAAGCTTATCTCCAAAAGCAAAAAACTTGTTATTGAAATACTGATAGAGACACGTAAGTCCAGGACGCTAAGTGCTCACCCTCGCCTCTGAACTGAAGCTGCAGTAGGCTCAAATATCAACATTGGTAGCTGGTTCTCGGACCTACATCAGGAAATAGATGCAGAGTGTAATATGAGTACCAAAACAATAGGTACTCAGTAGATATCATAGACCAACTGAGCAGAAAAAGTAAAAGCAACAAGAAATGGTAGAATAAACACAAATAGAGGTCAAAGAGTAGAATTTAAAAAAGATACACACGAATATACTGTGAGCAGAGAAAGAAATAAACACAACTAACTAAACCTAATTGGACCCCCAAAAGTCCAGAAGGTACACTCGGGTGCAAGTTTAAGTAAAATTTTTAACGGACCCCCATAAGCTCAACAAGTACACAGAATAGCTATATCTACTAAGAAAAAGTCACCGTGAGTCCAGAGTCAGAGAAAGCGTAGCCCGGACCTCAAACCATGGATAGCCTCCAAGTAACCAATAAGAGACTCCCATAGATAAGGAGTATAGAGCCTAGACCTCGAACCACGGATAACCTCCAAAGGGAAATAAGTTTTAGTCAATGTGTATCAACTCCGTAGAAGATAAAGAGCAGCATGACTAGACCTTGATATTTCAACTATAATGATTTCCGAAGGATCTAATATCAGATCATCATCACAGGAGCAACAATGGAATGATATCCAATCTCAAATAATTAGTACAATACTCCAAGCTCAAACCAACTCCAGTCCCTAGTTGCAAGTGAATCCCAAAACCCCAAATGTAACTCACATTGCTATAGAAAGAGCGAGAAATGGAAGGGAGGTCATCAGAGCTGAGTCAACACCTAATATAAGGCTCATTCTATCAGACTCACATTTGCTACATCCGTCTACAAGGAGATAAACCATCCGAAATGTCATCGGAATATAGATAAGGCCAAATGGCTCCAAATATCTCAAGTCTATGTTGAACACTAGTCTATGTTTAGAGTAAGCCCAAACATGCTCAAATACAACAATAACAACAACAAAGAAGGCACACCACAAGGTAAGGATGCTCACAAAAAACAACTTACATGCTTCAAATCCCGAAAAGCCTGATATAAGCCTAAAACATGAATTCTATATAAGCTAGAATGATCAACTAGGTTCCCGCCCCTAATTAACACAGATCAACATGGTTTCACATAATCCAGCTCAATCTAAGGAATGGGAAGCCATAGCCTACCTTAAGGCTAACCGTGAATGCTCCAAATCATGTCTTCAGAGCTTTTCCCTTCCGAAAAGCCTCCAAACGCTGCCACACTATCAAATATAGAATCACAATGTTGATACGGTCGTTTAGACACTAAATTCACTTAAAACAAAGATGGAAAATTTTTGGAGTCAACATAGGAGATGTGGGACCCAAGCTAGAAATTCAAGAATTGACTCCATCAAAAGGTCCCATTAAGTTTCCCGAACTTGTCCAAAAAGGAACACAATTCGGGGCTCGGAACAGTTAAATTAACCAACATGCAAGAAATTACCATTTAAAAAACAAAAAGAAGGGGTTGGGCAGCCCCTTTAGGATAAAAAATACCTCAAACGAAGGCTTCGTGATGCTTCCTAGATACTCTAACGCATAGCCCCGATTTCTCGATCATTCCAAGCTTTGAATAACCGAAAATAGAATCTCATAGCTCTCACAATCAAATTTTCAAGTTAAGAAAATGAATTTGATTGCGTCTAGTCTTAATTTAAAAGACCAGACAATAACTCGTCGCAATTGTGAAAAATGGGTCGCGGTCACGGCCCATGAATAACTTGACCCTCGCGATCGTGGAGGTCAGACCTCATGATTGTGATGACCAAGCATTGTCAATGTGGGTCAGCCATTCATTGTGATCGAGGCCACAGGCCACGTGATCGTGGTGACCACAGAAGTCAGGCCTTCGCAATCACGGCCAAGGCCACATGATAGTGAAGCATAAAAGACCAAGCCTACACGAGCGTGGTCAAGGGGTTTGCAAACCTAAAGGATAATTTGGCCCTGCATGGCTGATGCATATCAGCTAGTTTTGGCAAGTCTGAAATCTCAAACGGGGTGCTCAAAATTCATTCAGAACTCCATGCATGCAGACAAGATATGCTACCCTATCAAATTTGATATTCCACACTCAAAGAAGTAGTTGAAACTTCCATCCAAGGTCGCCTCAACAAAAAGTGGGTCTCACACCCAAACTCCATTTTAAGCCAAAATCTACAAGGGTGTCTTGAAATTAGCTGAGGAGCCTCAGGATTTGCACGAAGGGTCGTTCTAGACCAAACTCAACATTCTAGAGCTAAACACGCTGACGAAATTCTCATTTAGGTAGTTTACTAAGAATGTTGACAAAGGTGAAGCTTAGGCTAAAGCTTAGAAGCTAAAACACATAAAGGTACAAACTCACACTGAAAGACTTAGGATCCAAGTGAACCATGCCAATAGCCTAAAGTGACCCTTCTGTAGCTGATGGAACCATCAATATTGCATTTGGAGGTTTTTTTCCTAAACTTTTGATCAAAATCAACCGTTCAAGCTTCAAAAGCTCCAAAGCACAAAAATTTGCATAAAAACCAAATGAACGACCAGGTGACCAAGCTATCAGTTCCTGAAATTCATAAATGATTTGGGGTCTCTATTGGAATACTCTAAACGATGAAAATAAGGCATTAACATAGAAATTACCTGGAGGGTCATTACAAAATCCATTACTAAAAAGGATTTTCGTCCACGAAATTAAGAGTCAAGAAGTTCTTGAAGGCTCAAACAAGCTGAGAAACTACTGTCGCATCTCATGCTTGGTCTCCCAGGTAGCCACCTCAACTGGATGATGCCTCCAACAGAACTTCACCATTGGAATTGCTCTCGAACGCAACTGATGCACATCTCTAGCTAGAATAGCAGCTGGCTCCTCCGCAAAGGTCAAACGGTAATCTAACTTAAGCATATCATATTGGAGCACATGTGACTCATCAGGAACATACATGCACAACATCAAAGCATGGAAAACTGGTTGAATAGCTAAAAATCTTGGAAGTAAGGCCAACTCATAAGCAACATCACCAACTATTAGGAGAATCTCAAAAGGGACAATATACTTGGGATGGAATAGGAGAAATTAGTCTCTTATCAATTGAAAAGGGTTCCTCAAGTATGGTTTGCTCAATGAAAGGATTAAAGGGCATTGGATGCCGGTCGTTTGGATTAGGATAAGTTCAAAGGGGTGTTTCTTGATCGACTCTTTCCCCTAGAGACGAGGGAAGCTAAGGTGCAAGAATTTATCAACCTAAGACAAGGTAATATGAGTGTGAAAAATACTCTTTGAAGTTCACTCAATTGTCCATGTATGCATTGACAATGGTTGCTCACTCTAGAGCTCGTATGAGTAAGTTGTTTTGGGTGTTTATGAAATGGTGTTCAAAGAGTGTAGAACCGCCATGTCGATCAAAGATGGACATCTTAAGGTTGATGAATCATGCTCAACAAATTGAGGAGGAAAATCATAAGGAGAGGGATATAGAGTCTTAGAGGGAAAGAACAGATAGTTCTGATTTCTCTCACTTGAGGTCTGGTGGAAATGGACATTCTCAATTTTGGGAAAAGTTCACCAGTCTGACTTCATCAAGTGCTCCGACTCACAAATTCAACAAGGATAGGGCGTCTTACCCTAAGCCTCAAGGGAATGCTCCTAGTTTTCAGAATTTCACCGCATGTAAGAGGTGTGGGAAGAACCATCTTGGAGAGTGCTTAGCCAGTTTCGATGCATGCTTTGACTGTGGAAAGATGGGGCATCGATTGAGAGATTGTCCTTTACAGGCTAGCAAGGGTGGTGATGTTCGTCGTTAGAATCAGCAGGGTATTTCTTTTGGTTCTAATAATCAGCATCAAAATAGGTTTAAGTCTCTTCAGACTTGACATGATCATGGGGGTTCTTCTGATGTGGCTACGTAATGTTACGAGTCTTTCAGTTTGATGTTTATGAATTGCTTGATCCAGGTCCTACGTTGTCTTTTGTTACTTCTTATATGGCCATGAAGTTTGATGTCAGTCCAAAAATTTGTAGAACTTTTCTCGGTCTCTACTCCTATTGGTGATTCCATTGTTGCTAAGCGGGTCTATTGAAATTTCCAGTTTCAATTTCCCATAAAGTGACCCAGTTGATCTTGTAGAGTTAGACATGACAGATTTCTATATCATTCTTGGGATAGATTGGCTTTATTCTTTTTATGCTTCTATTGATTGTAGAACTCGAGTGGTCATATTCCAAGTTCCGAATGAACCTATCTTAGAATGGAAGAGTGGAAATTCAATGCCTGTAGGTCAGTTTATCTCATGCCTTAAGGCTAGGAAGATCATTTCTAAAGGTTTTATCTATCATCTTGTTTGGGTTAGCGATGCGGATTCTGAAGCCCCTACTCTCTAGTCTGTTCCTATGGTTAATGAGTTGGAAAGAAGTATTTCCCGATTCTCTTCCTGGTGTTCCTCCCGAAAGGGAGACGGACTTTAGAATTGACCTTCTTTCAAATACGACGCCCATATCTATCCTCAAAAACAATTAAGAGAATAAGCAATCATCATCAATAAAAATACCCAACTAAAAGTCAGGGTCGAATCCCATAAAGAGTGATATAATGCAGAGATTTCAATTTAAAAATTTAGATTGTAAATCAATTCATTTGCAGCAATTAAAAGAGAAGGGTGGATGATTCCAACAAATTTACAAAAAAGGGGTTTCGATATCAAGTGTCACAATCAAACTAAAATTTAAGAGATTCAAACAACTAGGAAATAATAAAGGGGTGCGGGGATTGGAATTGACGTCACATAGGGGTAAATGTGTTGCTCAATTGTGCTAAATAATCATGGATAGGCTGGGTCATCTATAATAAAACCAATCTTCTATCGATATCATATTTCCAATCCATAGAATCTCCTTTCGGTCTCATCTATGTGAATTACAAATCAATCCATTACCTTACAGAATCTCTCTTTCGAGGAGATTTGAGCAAATAGATCCAACCTATAATCTCTCTTTCGAGCAAACCATAGACATCAAACTGCATTACCTAAATTGCATGCATTAAACTAATTACCCACTTAAATTGATCTCTTTCGAGCATCAATAAAAAATCAAAATAGCATTAAGTTTGCAACCTCGACCCATAAATTAATCCCATGTTAAATAGCATAAATCCATGAATGAACAATAATAAAACAGAGCAAAACACAATACCTACTACATTAAATCAACAACCAACCCCATAATTGCACCCCTATATTTGGGTTTTAGCCACACATCATAAAAACTAAAGAAATTATATCTATCATGATAGCAGCCATGGATGTGATGAATTTAAGTAATTATAATCAACACCCACTTCAATTTCAAGTTCCAATTGTCAAAATTAAGAATACTTCTCTAAGAGTTCAAAAGTTCCCTCAAAAAGTCATACAAAGTTATGAACCAAAAATCTTTTCCAAAATCTGATACATTTTCTTTCTCCTTTGGCCTATTTATAGTTTCCTAAAATTTGGGCCTAAATTCACTGCATGACCAATTCCACGACATTGTCAGGCTCACCAAATAGACTCAGTGAATCGCCATGTGTTTCTTAGTTCGCCTTTCTTTTACTTTAGGCTTCAGGTGTTTGAACCTCAGTTGGTGAACTCATTTGAGTCTGTCTTTCATTCGGCAGATCGTTGATTATCACCTTTGTTCACCTTTTAAGCCTTCATATTTTAGCCAGGTCTTGTCACCTTCGAGGATGATCATCTTGTTCACCCTTCACTTTTGGCGAGACACCGTTTCACTCCTCAATTCACTGACCTGCCTTGAACATCTTCAATTGTGAGCACTGTCAGTTTAGGCAAGGTCAGACCATTTGGTCGATCCACCCTTCTAATTAGGTGACTGTCAATGTGGAGTTTATACATCTTTTTATGTTTTTGACCTTTCTTTCCAGTATTCATTCTTGCCTTATCCTTTAGCCTTCATAGCTGTAAATCATCAAGATATCATCAGAATAAGACATAATTAGGCATTGAGGACACATATGGTTGAAATAAAAAGACCTCAAATGAGTATAAATCTACCACTCATCAGATGTGACATTGCGTATAAGACCCCAAGAGGCCCTACACAAGAAACTTGACATACATACAACACAACGTAATAGAAATAAGAGAGTTTATATCAAGTAAAGCGTTTCATATATAAGAGGATTCTGATCATACTCTCAACAAAACAATCTAATACATCAAGAGTGGTTGGGACGTAACGCATACACCATGCACTATGTATGAAAATTAAAACTTGAGAAAACAAAGTAAAGGTACGATGGTCCTCGAAACACAAGGACTCACCAACTCTTCAAACCCTTAAAGAAATCAACTAGATACGAGCGAGAGGAGAGGAAGCATCACACCCTACATTAGTAAAGTTATGTAGGCACAAGTATGCATTAGTACATGGAATGTGCTAAGTATGAGGGATATGTATAAAACATGAAACACGATCATAAGGGAATATAATGAAAATATGATATGCATGACCAAGCTAAACATAGTGAAATCATTTAAAGAAGAATCATAAATTATAAGCATGGTCAATGCATCTTAGACTCATAATGAAAGCTTCATAAAACCTTGTGAGTAACTTTAGTTCATTTTGTGGGTTATTTACTATTAACTGACATAGACCACGTGAGCTATAACGTGAAATCCGGTGTCTTGTTTTCATACCCAAAAAAGATGTCATTTCTTTCCAAGGCAACGAACTTAAAATTCTTGCGTAGGTGGATCAACTAGCTATGTCACTGAAGACAATCCTACGGGGCACGTAGTTTGAAACACAGAGATTGCTACTAGAGACCCGAACACTACTAACGGGAGAGCCTCCATCTCAATATCCTCTTGGTGCTACATAAAACCTCAATAGAATAGTCATATAAACATGTCATCATACATGGAAGAGTACGATTAAGATACTAATCAAAGCTTAAATCATTAAAGAATAACTCTTTAAATCTTGAATCATGCATGTGTGAGAAAACCTTTCACCAAACCATGATTCCATATATGTGAGAAAACGTTTCAAAATTTCATTGATGCTCATTTTAAAGCAACCTAAATCATAAAATCTTTATTTTCATAAATCATGCATAACCTTTATGAAATGATCATTCATATATTCATAGCTTCTTCATAAATTCACACCTTTAAGAGTTCATAGTCAAAAATCATGATCAATACATGAGTTCATGTGAAATAAATTTGAACGAATGTAATTTGAGATAAAATAATGATAATAAGATCAAAATCAGACAATTAAATCAACACAATTAGAACCCTTTGAAGAATTGAATAAAATCCTAATCAATTGATGAAATCAAACTTGGAAAATTGAGATCAATGGGTGAATGGAACCCATTGATGAACCCTACATACCTTGAGGGTCAAAGCCCAAAAGCAAAGGTGAAAAGGAGACTTGATTTGGAAACCCTAGCTTCTTCTTCCTTGAACTTGACAAAGAATTGGAGAAGATGAATGTGGATGGATTATGTGAATTTAAGTGAATGAGAGAGTTGGGGCAATTTTAGGGGTAGAAGGTTGGTTATAGGACTTAAAATTAGGGTCAAATCAATATAGTATATGCATTAAATACATAGGAAAAGACCCAAATACCCTTAAAAATAATTGTCGGATGAACCTATGGTCCGTAGAACTTTCTACGGTCCATACTAGTCAACCGTAGAACTAGCTTCAGAAACCCAAATTCACCTTACATTCCGCGAGACTTTTCAATCGTCCGTCTAAATTCCTACGATCTGTTGTAACACCTAAAAAAGTTCTATGTTAAAACCTGAACCATTCTTCATTTGTGTATAAAGGTCGTACCGAGTGATTCTTAATTTTTATTAAGTGTTAAGGTCAATTCTTTATTGTGGAAATGATTTTGAATATGAATTAAGGTCGCTAGAATCCCCTAGCACGATATTTAGTTGAAATCTTTCTTACTGATTGAGTTTCAATATGAGATTTTACTTGTGTCAACTCCAAATGATCATATCTCTCAGTACAAAATGAATTGGTGGCCCATGACATATCAAATTAAAGGTCTTTCATTCCTCTTTCCAACACTACCAAGTTTCCCTCATTTCGAGCCTGGAGTAAAATGTTATGCCCGTTTTAGTGAAGCCGTATCAGGCAGGGTAACTTGATGACCCACTATACAGGCCGTAATGCATTAAACGGCTCATGAATCCTTAAATGGCTTGTGAGATTCACCATTTTGGGAACCTTTTAAGTTTTAAAAATGGGATCGTTTTGGTCTTTCCCCCCTATGCATTGGGTACTTAAATTACATTATTTTAACCCTATTCTAAGCCTAAACAACTTTGTTTCACACAAAATTAAGGGCTTAGAAAGTATTAATCAATTCTTTTACGTTCATTAACACTTCAAGACATTAGAGCAAGGTTCCAAGAGGAGAAAATCTAGGGTTTAAGCGTTCTTCAAGTTTCTTCAAATTCACCAAAGAACTTCGTTCTTCCAGGTATGTAAGGCTATTCATAGTGGTGGACCAGTTCGTCCTCACGCCCTACATCTCAATTCAGTCAGAAATCGTTATATCTAAAAGATCTATTCATAGTTCTTGATCTATTCATAGTTCTTAGTCTATTCATAGTTCTTGATATTTGAATTCAGTCCTTTAAGAAGTTGAAGTTTTCATTCCTATTTTACATGTGAATCTTATAATGTTGTTCATGCTTAGTATCACAAGAGCCCTATTGAGTTAGTATGGTTATGTTTTCAAAGAAAAAGTCATGAAAGTTCATCATATATTGATTTTGGGCTTGAAAGATAAGTTCATGAGCATACGTTTTAAAAGTGTAAGTCTTGAACAGAATCCTTGAAAAGTTGAAAAGAGATTCAACTATTTTCATATGTACTATTTGACAGTCCAGAAAAACAAAGAGTACGAATGATGTTTTTTAAAAGTGTTTCAGTAATGTAATAGTCCCTTTTTTTGTGAAGGGTTATTGAGCCAAGTGAAAAGTAAGTAAAGTAATTGTCCCTTTCTTTATAAAGGTTGATTGAGCATAAAGTATATTGTTTATTTTGAGAGTAGTATTGAGCACCGAATTGGGTAAGAGTCTTTTATAACTCAAAAGTCCCATAAAACTACATAGACATCATAGAATAGGATAGCACTGATTCTTCATGCAACTCCTCTCTGGCTCTAAGAAGACCTATTAGATGGATCCATAATTATAGTATCATCCTACAACCCGGCAAAGTACAGGATGACCCTTGCAATGTGGGTGAAACATTGTATCATGGCTAGGTTCATAGTAATGGTTGTCTGTTAGAGAAACTCTCCACAAGTAAAGTATTTTATTTTCATATTGCTTTTATTGCATATCTTGTTGTAAAGTTTAAAGGGTTTTCACTTCACATACATGTATTGATATAGTATTGGATTGCTTTTAGTCACTCAGTTCAGTTATTGTTTTACTCAGCTAAATTACATACTCGTACATTCAATGTATTGATGTCATTCGACTTGCATCTTGTTATGATGTAGAGACAAGTTTTTAGGATCATCGACAGGCACTTCGTTGAGATCACTCTACATTTCAGCTAGCTTTGGTGAGCCTCCTTGCATTCTGGAGGACTTCATATTTACTTTTTAGTTAATAGTTTTGAGATGTAATGGGTCTTGTCCCGACATCCTTCTTTAATAGTAGAGACTTGATAGATAAATAAAGTCAAGGAGTTTTTCAACACTTTCTTTCCTTTAAAGATGTTTTGTAAACTATTATAATTATTGAAATTACTATTTTTTTAGATATTCGACTTGAATTTTATTTTGAAATAAATTTTGTTTTTAAGCCTATTATTGCTTAGGTGAGTCTTCTGCTAAATAGTCAGTCAGGCCAAGGGTTCGTTTGGGAACCAGCAATGCTTCTCGAGTGTCGGTCACATCAAGGGTGTAAGCTCAGTGTGTGACAAACTTGGTATCAGAGCCACTCATGTGATAGCTATGTTGATGTGGACTAGAGTTTAGCTGAGTTTAGGCAAATCCCGGTAAGGCGGGGCAAACCTCAGTGCTGAGTCTAAGAAAATCTCAATCAATGGGGCAAACCTTAGCAAGGACGCTGAGTCCATAGAGTGGGGTATATGTGACACCCCAGCTTAAGATTAGAAGTCCCACATCAGCAAAACACAGGAGATATGTTGGGTATTTAAGTAAGTAGGCCTTACTAACTAGAGATGCGCTTTAAAGACGTGTGGGCCTAGGACTAATGTGAAAAATATTACTAGCGGGCTAGGCCATTACAAATTGTATTAGAGCTACTCCTGTGCCAGCCTTGTCGATGTAGGCTATAGTTCAACTGAGTTTAGGCAAATCCCGATAAGGCGGGGCAAACCTCAGTGTTGAGTCAAGGCAAATTCCATTCAATGGGCAAACCTCAGCGAGGACACTGCGTCCATAGAGGGGGTGCATGTGACGCCCCAGCTTAAGATCAGAAGTCCCACATCGGCAAAATATAGGAGATATGTTGGTTATTTAAGTAAGCAGACTTGACCAACTAGAGACGTGTTTTAAAGCCATGCACGCCTAGGCCCAAAGCGGACAATATCACTAGTTGGCTGGGGCATGACAAACTTGGTATCAGAACACAAAGTTCAAGTGTCCTAGGGTGTCTATGAAGTTGTGTCTGTAAGATCTTATTTATGGTTGTGAGGGCCCCACTTCTATAAATGAGGAACTGTATACATTTAAGAAAAGTTTCCCTTCTTTCATACTCTAATTCGGGCACTATAACTGTGTCATGAGGAACTTATTCAAACTCGTGCGTTTCTCAAATCCATTAGACTAACCCCATACTCAAGGTGGTTGAAAAGCAAAGCCTAGATCCTTATCGATGAGTTACTCCTAGCAAAAGTCTTCAGAAAGTCATGAGACTGCAGAGGGGCTTGAGAGAAGGCCGTGAGTGAGCTTAAGTGTTAAGATTCGAAAGAATGCACTCCTATTTCATATTAATCATGCGTTCGAGCTAAAAGAAAAATGTACTCCAAGACTCTCTTCTCTAAACCTTGTTTCAGTTGAGAACCTTATGAGGAAGTATGTTTTAGAACTTGGGTAGTATTTTCACCCGAAAAGATAGTATAAGTTCTGATGTTATGAGCCAGTAGTAGTAGAAGTGCCAGATTTAGAAAAATACATGCAGAGGTATAATAATCTAAGAAAGGGAGATAGTGATGAGGTAAATTATGGTGTTGCAGTCATGCACCCAATAAGTTATTAATGAGGAGTTTTTCCTTATGGGTTGACTAAGAAGTGATAAGTTGGTATAGATTTCATGATAGAAAGTAGAGTAAGACTTACTAGTATGGATGAGTTAGAGTATACTTTAACCAGAGAGAAGTTTATGATGAGGTGTTAATCCATTACTATCGACCAAGTATAGGTGTTGAATAGAAGAGTCGAGTATTCATTATGTGATAGAGTTAAGCTAGGCTTATGATTTTTTAAAAAGGAGAGCCCCGTGATATTCTGAGGGTTATAGAACTAAGTAGGCAATGATGTATAGTGAATGAGTAAGTAGTACTTAAGTTGTGAAATGGAAGTGTGGTAGTAATCTGTAAATAGGTAGACTAAGAGATAAAGATTGACTATTTGTCATGAGATTTTAGTGGGTGAGTGCTTCTTAAGTTTATCTAGCAGTTGTTAGTTAGTATAGTAAGCGAGCAATTATAATGATATATATGTGTTTAGTAATAGACAGTAAGCTTGAATTTGAGATTAGTGTCGAGATCACAAGGATGGCAACATGAGGGTGATGATGTTAATTCGTGATCTGATCTAGTAGATTTGACATAAATTAAGTGAGAAGTTAAGGTGTTACTTTTGATAAGTGTGAGTGGTACAAGTGTGGTATTATGATTCTTAGATGAGAGCAAGGGAAGGTGGCTAAGTCATTAGATTAACAAGAGCATTAAAATGTGTACTTGAGATCGTATGTAGTTAGACGAGGTTCCAATTAAGTTAATGATTTTTCATGTGTGCCTAGATAGTATATTTGAGCTGTCAATGTGGAATAAGCTGATGTAAGCATTACTTTTTTCCCTTAAGAGTTAGATGAAGCAGCCTTATAAGCCAATGGGAAGAGGATAAGAGGAGCATCTTAGAAAGAGGTCTTAGAAGGAACCCTAATACCTTCACATGGAGGACGCAAAAGCCATGACATAAGCCTTTCCCGAGTGTTAGAGTAAAGTGAATGTTGACCAGTTTAGAGATAATGGAATATATCCATAGCTTTAAAGTGTCAGCTTCAGACCTAAGGGAGAGATGATAAGATGAGAAATCAAGTCAAGTGTTTAGAATCAGATACTGATGTGTTCAGAAAGAGTTAAAATGATATATTGATCCATTCTTAATTTTGTGTATTCCTCAAAGTTCAGTCATTCCAATATCTTATTGATGTTTCTAATATCATAATTGTGTCCATAACCTATGCTCATACACTTCAGAGAGATTCACATCTATGCTCAGTTCCCAGAATGAGGGACAAAGACTTTAGCCCATTGATCTCAATCTTACTCTATAAATTTATGGATATCAGTCACATAATATGAACCTATTCAGATAAGCACTCATATCTCATAATATGCTTAGTATCGCAAATTCATTATTTGATCTCAATAGCTAGAAACATAATGTTATGTCATGCATATTTTATATCAGAATTCTTGAATGATCGTGCTTATGATCTTTTGCCCTAAAGCTCTTTTAGTGATCCTTTTAGTTAGAGAGTGATGTTAATGATAGTAGTTAAGTGATGATAGAAGTAGAAGGTTGATGTTTCTTACATTGGTAGTAGTAGTATGCTTATTCCATCTAAGGTTATTAAAGTGAAGGAAGGATGAATGAAGTTTTACTATGAGTAATAGTTAGGTGAGAGTAGTTAGTTAGTTCGTGATCATATGCGTGAAATTTCAATTGATAGAGATGACGAGAGGAGGAGGAATTCTTAGAAGGATTGATTAATAGAAGTCCATGGAGTGGTTATGGTACTAGGCTTGAATGTGGTGTTATTACATGTGAATGAATACATGATGCATTAGATGCTTCTTGACTAGGTTTCAAAGTTTTGTTGAATGTAGTGGTAAGGAGTAGTATTCAAGGAATGAGATTTCCTATAGAGGCATAAAACTGAATCTTGTGGTTTAGATTAGTATAAACACCTTATGTTTAGTACCTTTTGAATTAGAGATTTTGCTTGAACACAATAAGAGTAAGCGATTTGAGTTTGATGTTTGTAAGAGTAGTCATATACTGTAGTGGGAGGTAGGAGTTGCAACAAATGAAGTGTAGTAATCAGAAAGGAAAGTATAGTTGAGAAGTGTTGCTAAGCTTAAAAGCTACTAGTCATATCACTCAAGGCATATTATTCCTATTCTTAGTTTGTGACCAGATATCCTTGCTTTATGTAAGATAACTTCAGATAGAGCGTGACTATGTTCAAAGTAATATCGTTCTTGGCTTATGTTCTATAGACTATTACAAACTATAAGTATGAATCAGTTCTACCTATGTTAGTAGGCAAGTTCAAAAGTAAAAAAGATAGTAAGAGTAAATCCTTTCCTTTCCATTCTCAGTCCAACCATTATTCGAGGACGAATGATCCCAAAGGGGAGATATTGTAACATCCCAAAAATTTCTAAGTTAAGACCCAAATTATTCTTTATTTGTGTATAAGGTCATACTGAGTGATTCTTAATTGTTATTAGGTGTTATGGTCAATTCTTTAGTGTGGAAATGATTTTGGATATGAATTAAGGTCACTAGAATCCTCTAACACGAAGTTGAGTAGAAAGCTTTCTTACCGATTATGTTTCAATAAGATTTTACTTGGGTCGAATTCAAACAATCATATCTCTCAGTACAAAATGAATTAAGTGGCTCATGACCTATCAAATTAAAGGTCATTGAGTCCTCTTTCCAACGCCACCAAGTTTGCCTCATTTTGAGCCCGAAGTAAGAAGTTATGCCTATTTTAGTGTAACCCTATCGGGCAGAGCAACTTGACCACACACTATACGGGCCGTGACGCATTAAACGGCCCATGAAGCCATAAAAGGCTCATGAGACTAGCCGTTTTGGGCACATTTTCAGTTTTAAAAGTTGGGGTCATTTTGGTCTTTCCCCCCTATGCGTTAGGTACTTAGACTACGTTGTTTTAACCCTATTCTAAGCTTAAACTACGTCGTTTCACACCAAATTAAGGGCTTAGAAAGTGTTAATGAACTCTTTTACGTTCATTAACACTTCAAGATATTAGAGCAAGGTTCTAAGAGGAGAAAAGCTAGGGTTCTAGTGTTCTTCAAGTTTCTTTGAATTCGCCAAAGAGCTTCATTCTTTCAGGAATGTAAGACTATTCATAGTGATGGCCAATTCGTCCTCACGCCCTACATCTCAATTGTCAAGACCCAAAGTATCCCCTAGGTGTGACATGGCGTATAGGACCTCGAGCGGACCCACACAAGCCGCGTAGCATACATATATATAAGGTAAAGACAAGAATGAGGAAAAAGATAGATAATCTCATAAAAGTAAAGCGTTTACAAGCGGAAGTCTTGACTATGTCTCAAAAGCCATCTAATATAATAGAATGATTGGTACGTAACCCATACATCATATACAAGTCTGAAACTGAAAAGTAAACAAAAGCAATGAAGTCTCTTAGTCCCCGAAGCATGAGGACTCACCAAGGCTGATAGCTTGAACTCTGAAAAACAACTAACCACGAGAGTGCAAAGGATGACTGTCTGACCCAACATTAAAAGAGAATATAGGCACAAGTATGCATTAGTACATGGAATGTACTCAGTATGAAGCAAATGCATATAATCACATAAAACATGCCAATGAAATGCTTTCATATAGGAAATCATGCTAATGGGATATCATCATGAACATGCAATGACCAAATTAAATCATGTGACAATAGGGTTAGAAACTCAATGCATAACATGGTCAATGCAAGCTAGTCATATCATAAGTCTTATGAGATACTTCTAGTACCCTAGTTCATTATTATGGGATTTTTACATTTAACCGACATAGACCATGAGAGCTATAACATGGAATCCAGTGTCTACCCAACACCGAAAAGAGGAGTGATGTCTACCCCAGACCACTAGAAGTGGTGTCCTACTTACCAAGGTAAGGACCATAAATATGTAGCTTATGTGGATCCATTAGCTATGTGTCTATCTGAGACAAAACCTACGAGGCACGTAATTATGGGACTTAGGTATTGCAACTAAAGGTCCACATATGCTAAACAAAAACCTTCACCCCAAAAGCCCGCTCGGTGCTAAGTAAAATCCCAAGAAATAGTCAATTAAGCTTATTCATATTTTAAACAAGGAAGACGTACATCTAGGGTTACCAAATCCAAGCTAAGATCATATCAAGATGTTTCAACTACCATGGGCTTGCCCCAAGCTTACGTCATTAGAATAGCTTCAGATTGATTCATAGGTTAGAAAGCCTTTCAACCATATGAACCCTAATTTATGTGAGAAGGCATTTCACATTCATATTCTTAACTTTTTGTGAAGAAAATCTTTTCACAACTCATGGATGCCATCATTTATATGCACCCTAGCAATTATAAGCATAATTCTCATGAAACATGCATCTCTTATGCAAGTTATCCATATACATTCATCTCTTATGCAAGCTATTCATATGCATGCATAGATCATGATCTAGTACGGGTACATCTCAATTCATCTTAGAATCATGCAATAAACTAGACTCATGCATATTTTCATCAATTTCATAAGTTCATAAATGCATGGAACATACTACATCATGAATTCATAACTAGAAAGCATGGCTCATGCATGGGTTCATACAATTTCTACTAAAATCATATAAATCATGCTAAATTGTGCACTAAATAATGTTATCACACTAGATCGTGCACTAGGAATCAAAAAATCAACAATTGGAATCAATATTGAAGAACACGTAAGCATTGATCAAAATCCTAACTCAATTTGGGGAATTAAAACTTGAAATTGGAAGAAAACTAGGGACCCAATGGAGGAAAGGACTCCGATGGTGAATGCTAACATACCTCAAAAAACCCCATAAGAAATTGCTAAGAATTGATGACCTTCAATGGAGGATCCTAGCCCTTCTTCTTCCTTGAGAATTTAGAGAACTTTCTAGATAGAGAAATAATTTGGAGAAGTTGGGAATTTGATAATGTAGTTAATGAAGGAAAATTTTGGGAAGAAAGACTTACATATTGGGTCAATTTAGGGGCAAAGTCGTAATTAAAAGGACTTAAAGAATTCGGAAAAAACATAAAGACCCCTGAAAATAACTGTCGAAAGAAGTCTATGGCTCCAACCTACGGATCGTCCTGTTTGACATTAAAAAACTTTAGAAACCCAAATTATCAGGACACTTTCAACGACTTTGATCTACGGCCCGAAGACCATTCTACGGTCCGTAGGTCCAAGCCGTAGAACCCAACTTGACCCTCAGAAATTTGACTAAGTCTGGAACCTTTTGACGAGACCTTTCTACAGTCCGTCCTGTCAGCCTGTAGACTCGACTTTAGAAAACTTAATTTTTAAAACATTGTACTCTCTTTGTACGGATGCATTCTACGATCCGTCAACTGGTCTACGACCCATAGACTGCATCCGTAGGAAGTGACTTTGAGCCCAAAACAGGAAAATTTCTATTTCAAAAACTGAGGTGTTACAACATCTCCCCCTTGGGAACATTTGTCCCCGAATGAAACTCAGCTAGCTACAACAAGAGTAGGGAAAACACCAATTCTATGATTCCAATCATGAATGCAATCACATAATGCACATAACCGAGGAGGAAGATCAACTCCAAGCTAAAACATGCTTCATCACAAAATGTCAAGGCATAAACACTTAATGAATGCATGCATAAGGATACATGAGAATGACTAAGATGCGAAAATCCTAGAAATAAACCATGAGGAGCTAAATACCTCAAGCTAGGGAAGACTCGGAAGGAAAGAGATGAGGATAACGGGACAACATATCGGCCTTGGCCTCCCACGTAGCACCCTCAACTAATTGATTCCTCCACAATACCTTTACGGAAGCAACTTCGTTGTTTCTCAACTTTTGACTTTTTCGGTCTAGAATCTCAACATGAGCCTCTTCATAAGATAAACTCTCTTTGATGCCAAGGCTTTCTAAGGGCACTATGGATGTCGGATCTCCAACACACTTCTTCAAAAGAGACACATGGAAAATCGAATGAACCGATGCTAACTCATTAGGCAATTCAAGCTCATAAGTAACCTTGTCGATGCGTCTCAAAATCTTATACGGGCCGACATACCGGGGACAAAGCTTCCCTTTCTTACCAAATCTCATGACACCTTTCATGGGCAAAAGTGTCAAATAGACCCAATCATCAACCTCAAACTCAAGATCCCTTCTTCTAACATCGGCATAGGACTTTTGTCGACTTTGAGTCATTTTCAACCTTTCTCTAATAAGTCGAACTTTCTCCATAGCCGCATGCACTAATTCGGGACCCATCAAAGCGACTTCACTGAACTCAAACCATCCTATAGCAGACCTACATCTCCTACTGTAAAGAGCCTCAAATGGAGCCATGCCGATACCTGCATGGTAACTATTATTGTAGGCAAACTCAATCAAAGGTAAATGATCATCCTAATTACCCTTGAAATCAATCACACGAGCTCTTAGTATATCCTCTAAGGTTTGGATAGTACGCTCCGGTTGCCCATCGTTCTCGAGATGAAAAGCCGTGCTAAGCTTAAACTTTGTACCAAGACCCATTTGGAAAGACTTCCAAAATTGAGAGGCGAATTAGGCACCTCTATCGGAGATAATGGATAGGGGAACTCCATGCAACCTAACCATCTCCTTAATGTACAACTTAGCATAATCTTCCACAAAAAAAGACACCTTGACGGGAATGAAGTGAGCCGACTTCATCATACGGTCTACTATAACCCATAACGAATCATGTTGCCGGCGAGTACGGGGTAAACCCACTATCAAGTCCATATTAAAATCTTCCCACTTCCAAGTAGGAATATCTATATCTTGGGATAATCCTCCCGGCCTTTGATGTTCAACCTTAACTTGTTGACAATTTGGGCACTTTGCCACAAATTCCGCAATATCTTTATTCATTCCATTTAACCAATAGACTTCCCGTAAATTGCGGTACATCTTGGTGGCTCCCGGATGAATAGAGTATCGGGAACTATGAGCTTCTTCTAAAATTTGCTCTCTTAGGCCATCAACATTAGGCACACACAAACGACCTTGGTATCTAAGGACACCATCTCCCCCTTGGGAGAAAGCCTCATTGCCCTTCTTTAGAATCGCTTCTTTCAACTCAACTAGTATCGGATCAAGTGCTTGCTTAGCCTTAACATCCACCACAAAGGCCGATTCCAACCCATTTTGGACAATCGCACCTCCCTCATCAAAGTCAACCAACCGAACACCTAGTTGAGCTAGTCTATGAACATCTCGAACCAATTCCTTCTTATCATCTTCTATATGTTCAACACTATTCATCGACAACCGAGTCAAGACATCGACCACTACATTAGCTTTGCCCGGGTGATAGAGGACACTCATGTCAAAGTCCTTTAAGAGCTCTAGCCATCTACATTGTCGAAGATTTAGATCCTTCTGCTTGAACATGTATTGCAAACTTTTGTGGTCGGTAAATACATCAACATGGACACCATACAAATAGTACCTCCAAATCTTTAAGTCAAAAACAACCGCCGCAAGTTCTAAATCATGGGTAGGGTAATTCTTTTCATGAACCTTAAGTTGCCTTGAAGCATAAGCAATCACCTTCCCATTTTGCATAAGAACACACCCTAAGCCAACCCTTGAAGCACAACAATAAACCACAAAGCCATCAGAACCTTCCGGCAATGTCAATATTGGAGCGAAAGTAAGCCTATCTTTCAATTCTTGAAAGCTCTTTTCACAAGCCTCCGACCATATAAACTTGGTCTTCTTTTTAGTCAAAAAGGTCAATGGAGAGGGAATAGAAGAAAACCCTTCCACGAACCTCCTACTGTACCCGGCCAAGCCCAAGAAACTATGAATATTCGAACGAGATAGAGGTCTAGGCCAATTTCTAATCACATCCGTCTTCTTAGGATCTACCTCAATACCCTTACCGGACACAATGTTACAAAGGAAAGCCAATTATCTCAACCAAAACTCAAATTTATTGAACTTAGCATATAACTCACGATCCTTAAGAATTTGCAAAACAATCCTTATGTGATCGGCATGCTTTTCCTCACTTCGGGAGTAAATCAAAATATCATCATGAATTCAATCACAAACATATTAAGGTATTGTCCAAACACCGTGTTCATCAAATCCATAAAAGCTTCCGGAGCATTAGTCAACCCAAATGACATAACCACAAGCTCATAATGGCCATATCTCTTTCAAAAAATCATCTTTGGAATATTACAACTCTTCACCCTCAATTGGTGATAACCAGACCAGAGATCAATCTTAGAGAAAAATCTAGCACCTTGAAGTTGGTAAAACAACTCATCTATCCTCGGAATCGGGTACTTATTCTTAATAATAACATCATTCAATTGCCAGTAATCAATACACATACAGAGAGAGCCATCTTTCTTACAAACAAACAACACCGGAGCACCCCATGGAGAAATACTTGGTCGGATTAAACGCTTATCCAACAAATCCTTCAATTGCTCCTTCAATTCCTTATGTTCCGCCAGAGCCATATGGTAAGGAGGAATAGAGATAGATTGTGTTTCGGGAAGAAGGTCAATGCCAAAGTCTATTTCCCTTTCGGGAGGCACACCGGGTAGATCATCGAGAAACACATTCGGAAACTCATTTACCACGGGAACCGACTCAAGACTAGGGGTTTCAAAATGTATATCCCTCACCCAAATAACATGATAAATGCAACCCTTGGAGATCATATTTCTAGCTTTAAGACAAGAAACAAACCGACCTCTAGGCATAAAATTTACCCCTTTCCACTCTAGGACGGGCTCATTAGGAAATTGAAACTTAACCAATCGGGTTCTACAATCAACCGAGGCATAACAAGAATGAAGCAAATCTATCGCAAGAATGACATCAAAGTCTATCATATCTAGCTCTACAATATCACCATAGGTGACTCTATTGAACAAGGATCCGGGACACTTCCTATAGACTCTTTTAGCCACAATAGAATCACAAATAGGAGTAGAGACACAGAAGGGGTCTAACAACACATCGGGGCAATATCAATCCTCATAGCTACATATGGCGTCACAAAAGATAAAGTAGCACCGGGATTAAGTAAAGCATATACATCAAGATGGAAGACTTTCAACATACTGGTAACCACATCGGGAGAACCTTCTTGCTCTTGGTGAGTTTGGAGTGCATAAAATCGGTTTTGCTTGGGAGCACTAAAACCTGAACCACTAGGAGCACCTTGTTTACCATCTCTCCCCTTTGTAACATTCACTGGAGAATCCCTCATTTTGTGACCACTTTTGCCACAAGTGAAGTAACCATCTGATTCGACTAAGCATCTCCCCTCATGTTTCTTCCCACACTTTGGACATGGGAAAACTGGAGTTCAATCACCACAATCATTGCCTCCTTGAGGCTTAGGGTTAAACACCCTATTCTTGTCGAACTTAGGCATAGGAGCATTAGAAGACCCTTGGTTTTAAAACCTTTGTCGAAATTTAGGATGGTCATGTCCTCCGGTCCTTTGGTTTGAGAAGTTACCATCACTAGTCCTAGCCCTCTTTGCCTCTTTGGACCTCTCCTTTAGCTTCTCTTCTTTGATTTTTCATGCGTGTACCATAAACCGTGAAATATCCATTTCCTTAATAAGCATGGCAGTCCTACATTCCTTGATCACCAAGTCGGACACCCCCGACACAAACTTACTCTTTTTGGCCCTTGAATCGGCCACATAAGAAGGCGCATATTTTGACAAATGAGTGAACTTCAATGCATATTATTTGACACTCATACCACCTTGTTTCAAGTTAATGAACTCGAGGACCTTAGCCTCTCTCATCTCAAAAGGAAAGAATTGATCAAGAAAAGCTTCCTTAAATTTCTCCTATTCAAGAGGACACGCATCTCTAGCCCTCTCACTTTTCCATTGGTTAAACCACATTTGGGTCACACCCTTCAATTGGTAAGCTGCCAACTTCACTTTCTCTTCCGGCGTCACTCCCATGATAATAAGAATCTTGTAAACCTCTTCATTGAACTCTTGTGCATCCTCCACTACCTTAGAGCCATGGAATTCCGGAGGGTTCATCCTAGTGAAATCTCTCACCCTTGCTGCCGCCGTACCCATATGAGGGCTCACGTGGACCACAACCTCCCTATTGGCTTGGGCCGTGACGGCTTGGGCCAATGCATGGAAAGCGGCTCGGAACTCCGCATTAGTAATTTCTTCGGCCAAAGGAGTGGCCGAAACTTGGTTAGCCTCTTTCTCCACATTCTCATTTGCGTTCCTCCTTACAAAAGCTCTTCTAGGTGCCATATCCCGAAAAGCGTAGGACATGGTTTAGGAGAGGAATGTATAGAGTTATACTCTAAAGCACGATTCTAGAATATGAAAGAAGTGGAATTTCCTAACATCTTGTAGCCTCCTATTCATAATTGTGGCGCGCTTCACACTTATGAACAAAACTCTACTAGACATGGCTTTGAGACATCCTAGGACCTTTCTAAACCTTGTGCTCTGAATACCAAGTTTGTCACGATCCAAAGTACCCCCTAAGTGTGACATGGCGTATAGGACTTCAGAGGCCCCACATAAGCCGCTTAGCATACATATACATAAGGTATAGACAAGAATGAGGAAAAATATAGACAATCTCATAAAAGTAAACCATTTACAAGCGGAAGTCTTGACTATGTCCCAAAAGCCATCTAATACAATAGAATGATCGGGACGTAACCCGTACATCATATACAAGTCTGAAACTTAAAAGTAAAGAAAGGCAATAAAGTCTCTTTTTCCCCGAAGCATGAGGACACACCAAGGCTGATAGCTCGAACTCTGAGTGCGAAGGATGACTGTCATACCATACATTATAAGAGAATGTATGCACAAGTATGCATTAGTAGATGGAATGTACAAAGTATGAAGAAAATGCATATAATCACATAAAACATGCCAATGAAATGCTTTCATATAGGAAATCATGCTAATGGGATATCATCATGAACAAGCAATGACCAAACTAAATCATGTGACAATAGGGTTAGAAACTCAATGCATAAACATGGTCAATGCAAGCTATTCATATCATAAGTCTTGTGAGATACTTCTAGTACCCTAGTTCATTATTATGGGATTTTTACGTTTAACCGACATAGACCATGTGGTAACATGGAATCCAGTGTGTGGCCCACACCGAAAAGGGGAGTGATGTCTACCCCACACCACTAGAAGGGGTTTCCTACTTACAAAGGTAAGGACCATAAATCGATAGCTTACGTGGATCCACTAGCTATGTATCTATCTGAGACAAAACCTATGAGGCACGTAATTATGGGACTTAGATATTGCAACTAAAGGTCCACAGACGCCAAACAAAAACCTTCATCCCAAAAGCCCGCTCGGTGCTAAGTAAAATCCCAAGGAATAGTCAATTAAGCTTATTCCTATTTTAAACAAGGAAGAGATACATCTAGGGTTACCAAATCCAAGCTAAGATCATATCAAGATGTTTTAACTACCATGGGCTTGCCCCAAGCTTACGTCATTAGAATAGCTCCTGATTTATTCATAGGTGAGAAAGCCTTTTAACCATATGAATCCTAATTTATGTGAGAAAACCTTTCACATTCATATTCTTAGCTTTTTGTGAAGAAAACCTTTTCTCAACTCATGGATGCAATCATCTATATGCACCCTAGCAATTATAAGCATAATTTTCATGAAACATGCATCTCTTATGCAAGCTATCCATATACATGCATCTCTTATGCAAGCTATTCATATACATGCATCTCTTATGCAAGCTATTCATATGCATGCATAGATCATGATCTAGTACGGGTACATGTCAATTCATCTTAAAATCATGCAATAAACTAGACTCATGCATATTTTCATCAATTTCATAATTTCATAAATGCATGGAACATACTTCATCATGAATTCATAACTAGGAATCATGGCTCATGCATGGGTTCATACAATTTCTACTCAAATCATATAAAGCACGCTAAATCTTGCACTAAATTATGTTATCACACTAGATCGTGCACTAGGAATCATAAAATCAACAATTGGAATCAATATGGAAGAACCCATAAGAATTGATCAAAACTCTAACTCAATTTGGTGAATTTAACTTGAAATTTGAAGAAAACTATGGACCCAATGGAGGAAAGGACTCCATTGGTGAATGCTAACATACCTCAACAAAGCCCACAAGAAATTGCTAAGAATTGATGACCTTCAATGGAGGATCCTAGCCCTTCTTCTTCCTTGAGAATTGAGAGAACTTTCTAGAGAGAGAAATAATTTGGGGAAGTTGGGAATTTGAGAATGTAGTTAATGAAGGAAATTGTTTGGAAGAAAGACTTATATAGTGGGTCAATTTAGGGGTAAAGTCATAATTAAAAGGACTTGAAAGAATTTGAAATCCTATGGTTCGTAGGAACTCCTACGGACCGTCCTGTTGGATCGTAGAAAACATCATAAACCCAAATTATCAAGACACTTTCTACGACTTTGATCTATGGCCCGTAGACCATTCTACGGTCCATAGGTCCAATCCGTAGAACCCAACTTGACCCTCAGAAATTTGACTTAGTCATGAACCTTTTGATGAGACCTTTCTACGGTCCGTGGAAAGACCTATGGTTCGTCCTATAAGCCCATAGACTCGACTTCAGAAAACTTAATTTTTAAAACATTTTACCCTCTTTCTACGGATGCATTCTACGGTCCGTCAGCTAGTCTAGGACCCCTAGATTGCATCCATAGGAAGTGACTCTGAGCCCAAAATAGGAAAAAATTTCTTTTGAAAACAGAGTTGTTACATCAATACAGTCAGAAATCGTTACATCTAAAGGATCTATTCATAATTCTTGCTCTATTCATAGTTCTTGATATTTGAATTCAGTTCTATAACAAGTTGATGTTTTGGTTCCTATTTTACATGTGAATCTTATAATGTTGTTCATGCTTCGTATCACATAAACCCTATTGAGTTTGTAAAGTTACGTTTTCCAAGAAAATTGCATGAAAGTTCCTCATATATTGATTTTGGGCGCGAAAGATAAGTTCATGAGCATACATTTTAAAAGTGTAAGTTTTGAACATAATCCTTGAAAAGAGAATCAAATGTTTTCATATGTCTTATTTGACAGTGCAGAAAAAGAAAGACTATGATTGATGTTTTTGAAAAGTGTTTCACTAATGTAATAGTCCCTTTCTTTGTAAAGGGTGATTGAGCAAAGTGAAAAGTAAGTAAAGTAATAGTCCTTTGTTTATAAAGGGTGATTGAGCAAAAATTATATTAATTATTTTGGGAGTAGTATCGAGCACCGAATTGGGTAAGATTCTATTATAACTCAAAAGTCCCATAAAACTACGTAGCCAACGTAGGATAGGATAGCACTGATTCTTTGTGCGACTCCTCACTGCCTCTGAGAAGGCCTATTAGATGGATCCATAGTCACAGTATCATCCAATACCCCGACAAAATATAGGACGGCCCTTGCAACGTGGGCGAAACGTTGTATCATTGTTAGGCTCATAGTAATGGTTATTGGTTAGAGAAACTCCCCACAAGTAAAGTATATTGTTTTCATATTTCCTTTATTGCATATCTTGTTGTAAAGTTTAAAGTGCTTTTACGTCACATTCATGTATTGATATAGTGTTGAATTACTTTAATTCCCTCAGTTCAGTTTTTGTTTTACTCAGCTATATTACATACTCGCACATTCAATGTACTGATGTCATTCGACCTGCATCTTCTTATGATGCAGAGACAGGTGTTCAGGACCATTGACAAGCGCTTCGTTGAGATCACTCTACACATCAGCTAGCTTTTTGTGAGCCTCCTTGCATTCCGGAGGACTTCACATTTATTTTTAGTTAGTAGTTTTTAGATGTCGTGGGTCTTATCCCAACATTCTTCTTTAATAGTAGAGGCTTCATAGATAGATAGAATCAAGGAATCTTTCAGTACCTTCTTTCTTTGTAAACTATTATTATTATTGAAATGAGTATTTTCAAATATTCAAGTTGAATTTTATCTTGAGATCAAATTTTGTTTTTAAGCCTATTATTGTTTAGGTGAGTCTTCCTCTAAGTAGTCAGTCAGGCCAAGCGTTTGCTTGGGAACCATCAATGGTTCTCGAGTGCCAGCCACGTCGAGGGTATAGGCTCAGGGCGTGACATCCATAGACCTCATCTATAGAACACAAGTTCTAGTCCAATATTTCACTAAGTATGGGACCTTTCTACGAGACCCTTCTCACTACTCGTAGAACTCATGACGATATATCAAACCCTTGCATAGAACTGAGGTCCTAAATGAATTCTCTGAATTGAGTCTATGGATCAATCTTATGACCCATCAACCTTCCTATGACTCATCCTTTCAATTCGTACGTCCAATCTTTAGAAACTTAAAATTTCTAAACTCAACTTATGTTCTACAACTCACCTTCTACGGCCCATAGAACCACTTATGGTCTATAGAGGGGACTCGTAGACCACAGAATAAGTAAATTTTCTGTAACTTTATGTTTCAACTTGACTTTCTAATTTTCAAGGTGTTATACAGACACTCATAAGAGACTTGATATTTTCCAAAATTCAACCCAACTCCTACGACTTCCTTCTTACGGCCGTAGAACTTCCTACGGTCCGTAGGTGGGCTCGTAAGAACCTGCACCATTGCTAAAAATTCAATTTTCCCTTTCTAAACTCAACTTCCAATTTCCAGGGTGTTATCATTTTGATGGCTAGTCTTTTGCATTTTGAGACAATCTTTGTATTTTGGATCTAATTTTGGGACTTGTACTCTTTAATTTTAGAAAATTTGTACTTGTGACTTTCAGGTTCCGGGAGGGATTGTATGCAATTTTTGATTTCCTTCCTCTTGCTCTTCTATATTTGTAATTTATTTATTGCCTTTACTTTGTTTCTATCCTTACACCCATTACTTGTCGTTCTGGGTTACGGGTTGGCTTACCTAGTAGTGGATTATAGTAGGTGTCATCATGACTCGAGGAATCAAGTTGTGACATTGCAATGTCTACAATATGATGGTAAGTTATCATAGATTACCTTCTAGAATTCCTCCAATATCTTTAGGTTGAGTTAGGCCATGTGTAGTGTTTTCTTTACATCTCTCTACACATTTGTATTGCTTATTATCTTTAAAGTATTTCGTTTAATTAATTGTTCGAATGATTTTTTAGATGGAGTTTATGGTGAGGTAGCCTATAAGGTTTTTTCTTTTTGAATTCCATTTTGCTGGTTTTTTTCCGTTCACAAATAATGTTTGACTGCATTGCATATAGAAACTATACATTCATTTTGTCTTTCTAATATATATTGCTCCATTTCATAATTTCTTCTCATGAGAAAGACGTGGTCTAGATCACTTCATGACTAAAACATGATGTTCCTTTTGTACATTTTTTTCAATGTCCATATTTTTGCAATGATGTTGCATTATTTATTCAAAATTGCCTTGATGGATCTTTGAAGATATAATTATGAAGATGTTCTCCTATTATGATCATTCCTATTTTGGAACGAAGGAAGTATTTAATACCAAGAAAAAATTAACTTTATTTGGTACATATTATTGCTATTCTATAATCAGTTACTCTTTGTATAATGCAAAAGTCCACTACTCAAACTTTCTCAATAGTAATTTTTCTCAAAAAAGGCACATTCACACATCATCAAGACAAGAATTCGCTTTTAGGTACCACACTAGGAATTTCTTGTCGACTACTTACATTAAGACTATGTACCCTGCGAGCTATGATAGAGAATATATATTATCCCATGTTTAAGTTTTCTTTGACAGCCTCTTTGGATATTTTATATGTCACAACCTCAACTTCATGTAACTTTCCACATAGCTAAAGTAGGACTATTAAAGAAAATAACATGATGTAACTTTCCACAAAACTTTCTTCTATTAACTTTTCTAGACAACCTTCATACATTCCTCACTTCTTTTCTAAATAAATGTCCACACGGATGTTTTTATTCCATTATCCTAATTTTCTTCTTTTTTCAACAAATACACTGTTTTCATAGAATTATGTCACTACTATTATTTGGTATATGTCTTATACTATTTCTGTTTTCTACTCTGAAACTGAAAATAAGGAAAACCAATAAAGTCACTTAGTCCCCGAAACATGAGGACTCACCAATGCTGATAGCTTGAACAATGACAGTAACTAACCACGAGAGTGTGAAGGATGACTGTCTGACCCTACATTATAAGAGAATGTAGGCACAAGTATGCATTAGTACATGGAATGTACTAAGTATGAAGCAAACGCATATAAACGCATAAATCATGCCAATGAGATGCTTTCGTACAGGAAATCATGCTAATAAGATATCATCATGAAAATGCAATGACAAAACTAAATCATATGACAATAGGGTTAGAAACTCAAAGCATAACATGGTGAAAGCAAGCTAGTCATATCATAAGGCTTGTCTCGTGATTACTTCTAGTACACTAGTTCATTATTATGGGATTTTTACGTTTAACCGACATAGAACATGTGAGCTATAACATGGAATCCAGTGTCTGCTCCACACCAAAAATGGGAGTGATGTCTACCCCACACCACTAGAAGAGGTGTCCTACTTGCTAAGGTAAGGACCATGAATCTGTAGCTTATGTGGATCCACTAGCTATGTGTCTATCTGAGACAAAACCTACGAGGCACGTAGTTATGGGACTTAGGGATTGCTACTAAAGGTCCATGGATGCTAAACGGAAACCTTCATCCCAAAAGCCCGCTCGGTTCTAAGTAAAATCCCAAGGAATAGTCAATTAAGCATATTCATATTTAAACCAAGGAAGAGGTATATCTAGGGTTACCAAATCCAAGATAAGATCATATCAAGTAGTTTCAACCACCATGGGGTTGCCCGAAACTTACGTCATTAGAATAACTCCTGATTTATTCATAGGTGAGAAAGCCTTTCAACCATATGAACCCTAATTTATGTGAGAAAACCTTTCACATTCATATTCTTAGCTTTTTGTGAAGAAAACCTTTTCACAATTCATGGATGCCATAATCTATATGCACCCAAGAAATTACAAGCATAATTCTCATGAAACATGCATCTCTTATGCAAGCTATTGATATGTTCATAAATCATGATTTAGTATGGGTACATGTAAATTCATCTTAGAATCATGCAATAAACTAGATTCATGCATATTTTCATCAATTTCATAAGTTCATAAGTGCATGGTTCATACTTTATCATGAATTCATAACTAGGGATCATGGCTCATGCATGGGTTCATACAATTTCTACTCAAATCATATAAATCACACTAAATCGTGCACTAAATTACGTAATCATGCTAGATCGTGCACTAGGAATCATAAAATCAACAATTGGAATCAATATTGGAGAACCCATAAGAATTGATCAAAACCCTAACTCAATTTGGGGAAATTAAACCTTGATATTTGAAGAAAACTAGGGACCCAATGGAGAAAAGGACTCGAATGGTGAATGCTAGCATACCTCAACAAAGCCCAGCAGAAATTGCTAAGAATTGATGACCTTCAAAGGGGGATCCTAGTCGTTCTTCTTCTTTGAGAATTGAGAGAACTTTCTAGAGAGAGAAATAATTTAGGGAAATTTGGAATTTGAGAATGTAATTAATGAAGGAAAATTTGGGAAGAAAGACTTATATAGTGGGTCAATTTAGGGGCAAAGTTGTAATTAAAAAGACTTAAAAAATTGGGAAACGACATAAAAATCCATGTAAAATAATTGTCGAACGAAGTCTACGGCTCAAACCTACGGTTCGTAGGAATTCCTATGGACCGTAGAAAACTTCAGAAATCCAAATTATCAGGACACTTTCGACGACTTTGATCTCCGGCCCGTAGACCATTCTACAGTCTGTAGATCCATCCCGTAGAACCTAACTTGACCCTCAGAAATTTTACTAAGTCTGGAACCTTTTGACGGGACCTTTCTACGGTCCATGGAAAGACCTACGGTCCGTCCTGCTAGCCCGTAGACTCGACTTCAGAGACTTGATTTTTAAAACATTTTACTCTCTTTCTACGGATGCATTCTATGGTCCGTCAACTAGTCTACAACCCATAGACTGCGTCCGTATATATTGACTCTTGGCCCAAAATTAGAAAATTTTCTCTGTTGAAAAACTGAGATGTTACAATATCTCCCCCTTGGGAATATTCGTCCCCGAATGGAACTTAGCTAGTAATAACAAGAGTCGGGAAAACAACAATTCTATGATCCCAATCATGAATGCAACTACATAATGCACATATCGAGGAGGAAGATCAACTCCAAGATAAAGCATGCTTCATCACAAAATGCCAAGCCATAAACACTTAATGAATGCGTGCATAAGGAAACATGAGAATGACTAAGACGCATGAAGAGCTAAATACCTCAAGCTAGGGAAGACTCGGAAGGAAAGAGATGAGGATAACGGGACATCATATCGGCCTCAACCTCCCAAGTAGCACCCTCAACTAATTGATTCCTCCACAATACCTTAACGGAAGCAACTTCTTTGTTTCTCAACTTCCGGCTTTTTCGGTCTAGAATCTCAACAGAAACTTCTTCATAAGATAAACTCTTTTTGATGCCAAGACTTTCTAATGGCACTGTGGATGTCGGATCTCCAACACACTTCTTTAAAAGAGATACATGGAAAACCGGATGAACCGATGCTAACTCATTAGGCAATTCAAGCTCATAAGGAACCTTGCCAATATGTCTCAAAATCTTATACGAGCCTACATACCAGGTACTAAGCTTCCCTTTCTTACCAAATCTCATGACATCCTTCATGGGCGAAATTTTTAAATAGACCCAATCAGTAACCTCAAACTCAAGATCACTCCTTCTAACATCAGCATAGGACTTTTGTCGACTTCGAGCCGTTTTCTACCTTCCTCTAATATGTCAAACTTTCTCCATAGCCTCATGAACTAATTCGGGACCCATCAAAGCAACTTCACCCACCTCAAACCATCCTATGGGAGACCTACATCTCCTACCGTAAAGAGCCTCAAATGGAGCCATGCAAATACTTGCATGGCAACTATTATTGTAGGAAAACTCAATCAAAGGCAAATGATCATCCCAATTACCCTTGAAATCAATCACACAAGCTCTTAGCATATCCTCTAAGGTTTGGATAGTACGTTCTGCTTGCCCATCGATTTGGGGATGAAAATCCGTGCTAAGCTTAACATTGGTACAAAGACCATTTTTGAAAGACTTCCAAAATTGAGAAGTGAATTGGGTAACTCTATCGGAGATAATGGATAGGGGCACTCCATGCAATCTAACCATCTCCATAATGTACAACTTAGCATAATCTTCTGCCGAAAAGGACACCTTTACAGGAGTGAAGTGAGTCGACTCCATCATACAGTCTATTATAACCTATATAGAATCATGTTGCTGGCGAGTACGGGGTAAACCCACTATGAAGTCCATATTAACATCTTCCCACTTCCAAGTAGGAATAGCTATATCTTGGGATAAGCCTCCCGGAATTTGATGTTCAACCTTAACTTGTTGACAATTTTTGCACTTTTCCACATATTTTGCAATATTATTCTTCATTCCATTCCACCAATAGACTTCCCGAAAATCGCGGTACATCTTGGTTGCTCCCGGATGAATTGAGTATCGGGAACTATGAGCTTTTTCTAGAATTTACTCTCTTAGGCCATCAATATTAGGCACACAAAAATGGCATTGACATCTAAGGACACCATCTCCCCCTTGGGAGAAAGCCTCATTGCCCTTCTTTAGAACGGTTTCTTTCAACTCAACTAGTATCGGATCATGTGCTTGTTTAGCCTTAATATCAACCACAAAGGACGATTCCGACCCATTTTGGAGAATCACACCTCCCTCATCAGAGTCAACCAACCGAACACCTAGCCGAGCTAGTCGATGAACATCCTGAACCAATTCCTTCTTATCATCTTTTATATGTGCACACTATTCATCGACAACCGACTCAAAGCATCGGCCACTACATTAGCTTTGCCCGGGTGATAGAAGACACTCATTTCAAAATCCTTTAAGAGCTCTAGCCATTTACATTGTCGAAGATTAAGATCCTTCTTCTTGAACTGGTATTGCAAACTTTTGTGGTCGGTAAATATATCAACATGGACACCATAGAAATAGTGCCTCCAAATCTCAAGGGCAAAAACAACCGCCGCAAGTTCTAACTCATGGGTAGGGTAATTCTTTTCATGAACCTTAATTTGCCTTGAATCACCTTCCCATTTTGCATAAGAACACACCCTAAGCCAACCCTTGAAGCATCACAATAAACCACAAAGCCATCAGAACCTTCCGGTAAAGTCAATATTGAAGAGGAAGTAAGCCTATCTTTCAATTCTTGGAAGCTTTCTTCACAAGCCTCGACCATACAAACTTAGTCTTCTTTCGAGTCAGTGTGGTCAATGGCAATGGAGAGGAAATAGAATAAAACCCTTCCACAAACCTCCTATAGTATCCGGCCAAGACCAAGAAACTACAAATATCCGAAGGAGATAGAGGTCTAGGCCAATTTCTAAACACATCCGTCTTCTTAGGATCTACCTCAATACTCTTACCGGACACAATGTGACCAAGGAAAGCCACGGATCTCAACCAAAACCCACATTTATTGAACTTAGTATATAACTCACGATCCCTAAGAATCTGCAATACAATCCTAAAATGATCGGCATGCTCTTCCTCACTTCGGGAGTAAATCAAAGTATCATCAATGAATACAATCACGAACATATCAAGGTATTGTCTAAACACCCTGTTCATCAAATCCATAAAAGCCGCCGGAGCATTAGTCAATCCAAACGACATGACCACAATCTCATAATAGCCATATCTTGTTTGAAAACCCGTCTATGGAATATCACAACTCCTCACCCTCAATTAGTGATAACCCGACCGGAGATCAATCTCAGAGAAGAAACTAGCACCTTGAAGTTGGTCAAACAAATCATCTATCCTCAGAATCAAGTACTTATTCTTAATAGTAACCTTATTCAATTGCTGGTAATCAATACACATACAGAGAGAGCCATCTTTCTTATGAACAAACAACACCGGAGCACCCCATGGAGAAATACTTGGTCGCATTAAACGCTTATCCAACAAATCCTTCAATTGCTCCTTCAATTCCTTATGTTCCGCCGGAGCCATACGGTAAGGAGGAATAGAGATAGATTGTGTTTCGGGAAGAAGGTCAATGCCAAAGTCTATTTCCCTTTCGGGAGGCACACCGAGTAGATCATCGAGAAACACATTCGGAAACTCATTTACCACGAGAACCAACTCAAGACTAAGGGTTTTGGAATGTATATCCCTCACCCAAATAACATGATAAATGCAACCCTTGGAGATCATATTTCTACCTTTAAGACAAGAAACAAACCGACCTCTAGGCATAGAATTTCCCTCTTTCCACTCTAAGACGGGCACATTAGGAAATTGAAACTCAACCACTCGAGTTCTACAATCAACCGAGGCATAATAAGAATGAAGCCAATCCATCCCAACAATGACATTAGAGTCTATCATATCTAGCTCTATAAGATCAACATAGGTGACTCTATGGAACAAGGAAATGGGACACTTCCTATAGACTCTTTTAGCCATAATAGAATCACCAATAGGAGTAGAGACACAGAAGGGGTCTAACAACACATCCGGGGGAATATCAAATCTCATAGCTACATATGGCGTCACAAAAGATAAAGTAGCACCGGGATCAAGTAAAGCATATACATCAAGATGGAAGACTTTCAACATACCGGTAACCACATCAGGAGAACCTTCTTTCTCTTGGTGAGTTTAGTGTGCATAAAATCGCTTTTGCTTGGGAGCACTAGAACCCGCACCACTAGGAGCACCTTGTTTACCATTTTTCCCATTTGTAACATTCATTGGACAATCCCTCATTTTGTGATCACTTTTGCCACAAGTGAAGCAACCATCTGATCCGGCTAAGCATCTCCCCTCATGCTTCTTCCCACACTTTTGACATGGGTAAATTGGAATTCTATCACCACCACCATTTCCTCCTTGAGGCTTAGGGTTAGACACCCTATTCTTGTCAAACTTAGGCATAGGAACATTAGAAAACCCTTGGTTCGAAAACCTTTGTCGAAATTTAGGACGGCCATGTCCTCTGGTCCTTTGGTAGGAGAAGTCACCATCACCGGTCCTAGCCCTCTTTGCCTCTTTGGACCTCTCCTTTAGCTTCTCTTCTTTGATTTTTTGTGCATGCACTCTGAACCGTGAAATATCCATTTCTTTAATAAGCATGGCAATCCTACACTCCTTGACCACCGAGTCGGACACCCCCGACACAAACTTACTTATTTTGGCCCTTGAATCGGCCACCAAGGAAGGCGCATATTTTGGCAATTGAGTGAACTACATATTCTTTGACACTCATACCACCTTGCTTCAAGTTAATGAACTCGAGGACTTTAGCCTCTCTCATCTCAAGAGGAAAGAATCGATCAAGAAAATCTTCCTTAAATTTCTCCCATTCAAGAGGACCCACATCTCTAGCCCCCTCACATTTCCATTGGTTAAACCACACTTGGGCCATAACCTTCAATTGGTAAGAGGCCAACTCCGCTTTCTCTTGCGGTGTCACTCCCATGATAATCAGAATCTTGTAAACCTCTTCAATGAGCTCTTGTGGATCCTCTTCCACCTTGGAGCCATGGAATTCTGGAGGCTTCATCCTTGTGAAATCTCTCACCCTTGCCACCACCGTAACCACATGTGGGTTCATGAGGACCACAACTTCTATATTGGCTTGGGCCAATGCGTGGAAAGCGGCTCGAAACTCTTCATTAGTAATCTCTTCAGCCAAAAGAACGGCCGAAACTTCGTTAGCCTCTTGCTCCACATTCTCATCTACGTTCCTCCTTACAAAAGCTCTTCTAGGTGGCATATCCTAAAAAGCATAGGACATGGAATAGGAGAGGAAGGTATAGAGTTGAACACTAAAGCACGATTCTAGAATACGAAAGAAGTGGAATTTCCTAACATCTTGTAGCTTCCTATTCATAAATGTGGCACGCTTCACACTTATGAACAAGACTCTACTAGACGTGACTTTGAGACATCCTAGGACATTTTTAAGCCTTGCGCTCTGAATACCAAGTTTGTCACGACCCAAGTACTCCCTAGGTGTGACATGGCATATAGGACCCCGAGAGGCCCCACACAAGCAACTTAGCATACATATACATAAGGTAAAGACAAGAATAAGGAAAAAAGATAGACAATTTCATAAAAGTAAAGCGTTTACAAGCAGAAGTCTTGACTATGTCTCAAAAGCCATCTAATATAAATAGAATGATCGGGACGTAACCCGTACATCATATACAAGTATGAAACTGAAAGTAAGGAAAAGCAATAAAGTCTCTTAGTCCTCGAAGCATGAGGACTCACCAATGCTGATAGCTCAAACTCTGAAAGCGACTAACAAAGAGAGTGCGAAGGATGACTGTATGACCCTACATTATAAGAGAATGTAGGCACAAGTATGCATTAGTACATGGAATGTACTAAGTATGAAGCAAATGTATATACACAAATAAATCATGCCAATGAGATGTTTTCGTATAGGAAATCATGCTAATGAGATATCATCATGAACATGCAATGACAAAACTAAATCATTTGACAATAGGGTTAGAAACTCAATGCATAACACGGTGAATGCAAGCTAGTCATATAATAAGCCTTGTCTCGTGAGATACTTCTAGTACCCTTGTTCATTATTATGAGATTTTTATGTTTAGCCTACATAGACCATGTGAGCTATAACATAGAATCCAGTGTCTGCCCCACACCAAAAAGAGGAGTGATGTCTACCCCACACCACTAGAAAGGGTGTCGTACTTGCAGAGGTAAGGACCATAAATCTGTAGCTTACGTGGATCCACTAGCTATTTGTCTATCTGAGACAAAACCTACGACGCACGTTGTTATGGGACTTAGGGATTGCTAATTAAGGTCCACGGACGCTAAACAAAAATCTTCTTCCGGAAAGCCCGCTCGGTGCAAAGTAAAATCCCAAGGAATACTCAATTAAGCTTATTCATATTTTAACCAAGGAAGAGGTACATCGTCTAGGGTTACCAAATCCAAGCTAAGATCATATCAAGGCGTTTCAACTACCATAGGATTGCCCCAAGCTTACGTCCTTAGAATAGCTCCTAATTGATTCATAGGTTAGAAAGCTTTTCAACCAAGTGAACCCTACATTATGTGAGAAAACCTTTCACATTCATATTCTTAGCTTACTGTGAAGAAAACCTTTTCACAACTCATGGATGTCAGCATCTATATGCACCCTAGCAATTATAACCATAATTCTCATGAAACATGCATCTCTTATGCAAGCTATTGATATGTTCATAAATCATGATCTAGTATGGGTACATGTCAATTCATCTTAGAATCATGCAATAAACTAGATTCATGTATATTTTCATCAATTTCATAAGTTCATAAGTGCATGGATCCTATTTCATCATGAATACAGTACTAGGGATCATGGCTCATGGATGGGTTCATACAATTTCTACTCAAATCATACAAATCACGCTAATTCGTGCACTAAATTACGTTATCACACTAGATCATGCACTAGGAATCATAAAATCAACAATTGGAATCAATATTGAAGAACCCATAAGAATTTATCAAAACCCTAACTCAATTTGGAGAAATTAAACCTTGAAATTTGAAGAAAACTAGAGACCCAATGGAGGAAAGGACTCCAATGGTGAATGCTAACATACCTCAACAAAGCCCACAAGAAATTGCTAACAATTAATGACCTTCAATGGGGGATCCTAGCCCTTCTTCTTCCTTGAGAATTTAGAGAACTTTCTAGAGAGAGAAATAATTTGGGGAAGTTGGGAATTTGAGAATGTAAGTAATGAAGGAAAATTTAGGAAGAAAGACTTATATAGTGGGTCAATTTAGGGGCAAAGTCATAATTAAAAAGACATAAAAGAAATGGGAAAAGACATAAAAACCCTTATTAAATAACTGTCGGACGAAGTCTACGGCTCAAATCTACGATTCGTAGGAATTCCTACGGACTGTCCTGTTGGACCGTAGAAAACTTCAGAAACCTAAATTATCAAGATACTTTCGACGACTTCAATCTACGACCCGTAGACCATTCTACATTCCATAGATCCATCCCGTAGAACCCAACTTGACCCTCAGAAACTTGACTAAGTCTTGAACCTTTTGACGGGACCTTTCTACGGTCCATGGAAAGACCTACGGTCCGTCCTCCTAGCCCGTAGACTGGACTTCAGAGATTTGATATTTAAAACATTTTACCCTCTTTCTACGGATACATTCTATTGTCCATTAACTGGTCTACGGCCCGTAGACTGCATCCGTAGAAAGTGACTCTGGGCCCAAAACTAGAAAATTTTCTCTTTTGAAAAACTGAGGTGTTACAATATCTCCCCCTTTGGAATATTCGTCCCCGAATGGAAATCTACTACCAACAACAAGAGTAGGGAAACCAACAATTCTATGATCCCAATCATGAGTTCAACTACATAATGCACATATACAAGGGGGAAGATCAACTTCAAGCTAAAGCATGCTTCATCACAAAATGTCAAACAATAAACACTTAATGAATGCATGCATAAGGAAACATGAGAATGACTATGACGCATGCATCCTAGAAATAAACCATGAGTAGCTAAATACCTCAAGCTAGGGAAGACTCGGAAGGAAAGAGATGAGGATAACGAGACATCATATCGGCCTCGGCCTCCCACGTAGCACCCTCAACTAATTGATTCCTCCACAATACCTTAACAAAAGAAACTTCTTTTTTTCTCAACTTTCGGACTTGTCGGTCTAGAATCTCAACCGGAACTTCTTTATAAGATAAACTCTCTTTGATGCCAAGACTTTCTAAGGGCACTATGGATGTCGGATCTCCAACACACTTCTTTAAAAGATATACATGGAAAACCGGATGAACCGATTCTAACTCATTAGGCAATTAGAGCTCATAAGCAACCTTGCCAATGCGTCTCAAAATCTTTTATGGGCCTACATACCAGGGACTAAGCTTCCCTTTCTTACCAAATCTAATGACACCCTTCATGGGCGAAATTTTCAAATAGACCCAATCATTAACCTCAAACTCAAGATCCCTCCTTCTAACATCGGCATTGGACTTTTGTCGACTTTGAGCTATTTTCAACCTTTTTCTAATAAGTCGAACTTTCTCCATAGCCTCATGCACTAATTCGGGAGGCATCAAAGATACTTCACCCACCTCAAACCATCCTATGGGAGACCTACATCTCCTACCGTAAAGAGCCTCAAATGGAGGCATGCCAATACTTGCATGGTAACTATTATTGTAGGCAAACTCAATCAAAGGCAAATGAGTATCCCAATTACCCTTGAAATAAATCACACAAGCTCTTAGCATATCCTCTAAGGTTTGGATAATACGCTCCACTTGTCCATCGATTTGGGGATGAAAAGCCATGCTATGCTTAACCTTGGTACCAAGACCCTTTTAGAATGACTTCCAAAATTGAGAAGTGAATTGGGTACCTCTATCAGATATAATGGATAGGGGCACTCCATGCAACCTAACCATCTCTTTAATGCACTACATAGCATAATCTTTCACCGAAAAAGACACATTGACGGTAATGAAGTGAGCCGACTTTGTCATACGATCTATTATAACCCACATAGAATCATGTTGCCGGTGAGTATGGGGTAAACCCACAATGAAGTCCATATTAACATCTTCCAACTTCCAAGTAGGAATAGCTATATCTTGGGATAAGCCTCCCGACCTTTGCTGTTCAATCTTAACTTGTTGACAATTTGAACACTTTGCCACAAATTCTGCAATATCTTTTTCCATTCCATTGCACCAATAGACTTCTCGCAAATCGCGGTACATCTTGGTGGCTCCCAGATGAATAGAGTATAGGGATCTATGAGCTTCTTCTAGAATTTTCTCTCTTAGGCCATCAACATTAGGCACACACAAATGGTCTTGATATCTACGGAAACCATCTCCCCCTTGGGAGAAAGCCTCATTGCCCTTCTTTAGAACTGCTTCTTTCAACTCAACTAGTATCTGATCAAGTGCTTTTTTAGCCTTAACATCCACCACAAAGGACGATTCCGACCATTTTGGACAATCACACCTCCCTTATCGGAGTCAACCAACCGAAAACCTAGCCGAGCTTGTCTATGAACACCCCAAACCAATTCCTTCTTATCATCTTCTATATGTGCAACACTATTCATCGACAACCGACTCAAGGCATCGGCCACTACATTAGCTTTGCCGGGGTGATAGAGGACACTCATGTCATAATCCTTTAACAGCTCAAGCCATCTACATTGTCAAATATTTAGATCCTTCTGCTTGAACACGTATTGCAAACTTTTGTGGTCGGTAAATACATCAACATGGACACCATACAAATAGTGCCTCCAAATATTTAGGGCAAAAACAACCGCCGCAAGTTCTAAATCATTAGTAAGGTAATTCTTTTCATGAACCTTAAGTTGCCTTGAAGCATAAGCAATCCCCTTCCCATTTTGCATAAGAACACACCCTAAGCTAATCCTTGAAGTATCACAATAAACCACAAAGCCATCGGAACCTTCCGGCAATGTCAATATTGGAGCGGAAGTAAGCCTATCTTTCAATTCTTGGAAGCTTTCTTCACAAGCCTCCGACTATACAAACTTAGTCTTCTTTCGAGTCTGTGAGGTCAATGGAGAGTCAATAGAAGAAAACCCTTCCACAAACCTCCTATAGTATCCGGCCAAGCCCAAGAAACTACGAATTTCTGATAGAGATATAGGTCTAGGCCAATTTCTAACCACATCCGTCTTCTTAGGATATACCTCAATACCCTTACCGGACACAATGTGACAAAGGAAAGAGACGGATCTCAACCAAAACTCACATTTATTGAACATAGCATATAACTCACGATCCCTAAGAATCTGCGATGCAATCCACAAATTATCGGCATGCTCTTCCTCACTTCGGGAGTAAATCAAAATATCATCAATGAATACAATCACGAGCATATCAAGGTATTGTCTAAACAACCTGTTCATCAAATCCATAAAATCCTCCGGAGCATTAGTCAATCCAAACGACATAACCACAAACTCATAGTGGCCATATCTTGTTTGAAAAGCCATCTTTGGAATATCACAACTCCTCACCCTCAATTGGTGATAACCCAACCGGACATAAATCTTAGAGAAGAACCTAGCACCTTGAAGTTAGTCAAATAAATCATCTATCCTCGGAATTGGGTATTTATTCTTAATTGTACCCTTGTTCAATTGCCGGTAATCAATACACATATGGAGAGAGCCATTTTTCTCACGAACAAACAACACCGGAGCACCCGATGGAGAAATACTTGGTCGGATGAAGCCCCTATCCAACAAATCCTTCAATTGATACTTCAATTCGTTAAGTTCCGCCAGAGCCATACGGTAAGGAGGAATAGAGATAGGTTGCGTTTCGGGAAGAAGGTCAATGCCAAAGTCTATTTCTCTTTTGGGAGGAACACCGGGTAGATCATCGGGAAACACATCTGGAAACTCATTTACCACGGGAACCGACTCAAGACTAGGGGTTTCAGAATCTATATCCCTCACCCGAATAAGATGATAAATACAACCCTTGGAGATCATCTTTCTAGCTTTAAGACAAGAAATAAACCGACAACTAGGCAAAGAATTTCCCCCTTTCCACTCTAGGACGGGCTCATTAGGAAATTGAAACTTAACCACTCTGGTTCTGATATCAATCGAGGCATAACAAGAATTAAGCCAATCCATCCCAAGAATTACATCAAAGTCTATCATATCTAGCTCTACAAGATCAACATAGGTGACTCTATGGAACAAGGAAACGGGACACTTCCTATGGACTCTTTTTGCCACAGTATAATCACTAATAGGAGTAGAGACACAGAAGGGGTCTAACAACACATCCGGGGCAATATCAAAACTCATAGCTACATAGGGCATCACAAAATATAAAGTAGCACCGGGATCAAGTAAAGCATATACATCAAGATGGAAAACTTTCAACATACTACTAACCACATCGGGAGAACCTTCTTTCTCTTGGCGAGTTTGGAGTGCATAAAATCGATTTTACTTGGAAGCACTAGAACCCGAACAATTAGGAGCACCTTGTTAACCATCTTTACACTTTGTAACATTCATTGGACAATCCCTCATTTTGTGACCATTTTTGCCACAAGTGAAGCAACCATCCGATCCGGCTAAGCATCTCCCTTCATGCTTCTTCCCACGCTTTTGACATGGGGAAATTTGAGTTCTCTCCCCATCACCATTTCCTCCTTGAGTCATAGGGTTAGACACACTATTCTTGTCAAACATAGGCGTAGAAGCATTAGATAACCCTTGGTTTGAAACCTTTCTCAAAATTTAGGACGGTCATGTCCTTCGGTCCTTTGGTTTGAGAAGTCACCATCACCAGTCCTAGCCCTCTTTGCCTCTTTGGACCTCTCCTTTAGCTTCTCTTCTTCGATTTGTTGTGCATGTATCATCAACCATGAAATATCCATTTCTTTAATAAGCATGGCAGTCCTACTCTTCTTGACCACCAAGTCGAACACCCCTGATACAAACTTACTCATTTTGGCCCTTGAATCGGCCACCGAGGAAGGCACATATTTTGACAATTGAGTGAACTTCAATGCATATTCTTTGACACTCATACCACCTTGCTTCAAGTTAATTAACTTGAGGACCTTACCCTCTCTCATCTCAAGAGGAAATAATCGATCAAGGAAAGCTTCCTTAAATTTCTCCCTTTTTAGAGGACCTACATCTCTAGCCCTCTAACTTTTCCATTGGTTAAACCACACTTGGGCAACACCCTTCAATTGGTAAGCGGCCATCTCTTCTTTCTCTTCCGGCATCACTCCCATGATCATCAGAATCTTGTAAACCTCTTCAATGAACTCTTGTGGATCCTCCTCCACCTTGGAGCCATGGAATTCCGGAGGGTTCATCTTTGTGAAATCTCTCATCCTTGCCGCCGCCGTACCCACATGTGGGTTCACGAGGACCATAACTTCTCTATTGGCCTGTACCGTCATGGCTTGGACCAATGCTTGGAAAGTGGCTCGAACTCCACATTAGTAACCTCTTCATCCGAAAGAATCGGCCGGAACTTGGTTAGCCTCTTGCTCCACATTCTCATTTGTGTTCCTACTAACAGAAACTCTTCTAGGTGCCATATCCTGAAAAGCATAGGACATGGATTAGGAGAGGAACATATAGAGTTGAACTCTAAAGCACGATTCTAAAATATGAAAGAAGTGGAATTTCCTAACATCTTGTAGCCTCCTACTCATAAATGTGGCGCGCTTCACACTAATGAACAAGACTCTACTAGACGTGGCTTTGAGACATCCTAGGACCTTTCTAAACCTTGCTCTCTGAATACCAAGTTTGTCATGACCCAAAGTACCCCCTAGGTGTGATATGGCGTATAGGACCCCGAGAGGCCCCACACAAGCCACTTAGCATACATATACATAAGGTAAAGACAAGAATGAGGAAAGAAGATATACAATCTCAATAAAGTAAAGCATTTACAAGCGGAAGTCTTGACTATGTCTCAAAAGCCATCTAATACAAATAGAATGATCGGGACGTAACCCGTACATCATATTCAAGTCTGAAACTGAAAGTAAGGAAAAGTAATAAAGTCTCTAAGTCCGCGAAGCATGAGGACTCACCAATGTTGATAGCTCAATCTCTGAAAGCAACTAACCACGTGTGTGCGAAGGATGACTGTATGACCCAAAATTATAAGAGAATATAGGCACAAGTATGCATTAGTAAGTGGAATTTACTAAGTATGAAGCAAATGCATATAAACACATAAATCATGCCAATGAGATGCTTTTGTATAGGAAATCATGCTAATGAGATATCATTATGAACATGCAATGACCAAACTAAATCATGTGACAATAGGGTTAGAAACTTAATGCATAACACGGTGAATGCAAGCTAGTCATTTAATAAGCCTTGTCTCGTGAGATACTTCTAGTACCCTTGTTCATTATTTTGAGATTTTTATGTTTAACCTACATAGATTATGTGAGCTATAACATAGAATCCAGTGTCTGCCCCACACCGAAAAGGGGAGTGATGTCTACCCCACACCACTAGAAAGGGTGTCGTACTTGCAAAGGTAAGGACCATAAATCTGTAGCTTAGGTGGATTCACTGTCTATGTGTCTATCTGAGACAAAACCTACGAGGCACGTAGTTATGGGACTTCGGTATTGGTACCAAAGGTCCACGGATGCTAAACGGAAACCTTTATCCAAAAGCCTGCTCGGTGCTAAGTAAAATCCCAAGTAATTGTCAATTAAGCCTATTCATATTTAACCTAGGAAGAAGTACATCTAGAGTTACCAAATCCAAGCTAAGATCATATCAAGACGTTTCAACTACCATGGGCTTGCCCCAAGCTTACGTCATTAGAATAGCTCCTAATTGATTCATAGGTGAGAAAGTCTTTCAACCCTGTGAACCCTAAATTATGTGAGAAAACATTTCACATTCATATTCTTAGTTTAGTGTGAAGAAAACCTTTTCACAACTCATGGATGCCTTCATCTATATGCACCCTAGCAATTATAACCATAATTCTCATGAAACATGCATCTCTTATGCAAGCTATTCATATGTTCATAAATCATGATCTAGTATGGGTACATGTCAATTTATCTTAGAATCATGCAATAAACTAGATTCATGTATATTTTCATCAATTTCATTAGTTCATAAGTGCATGGATCATACTTCATCATGAATTCATAACTAGGGATCATGGCTCATGCATAGGTTAATACAATTTCTACTCAAATCATATAAATCACGCTAAATCGTGCACTAAATTGCGTTATCACGCTAGATCGTGCACTACGAATCATAAAATCAACAATTGGAATGAATATTGAAGAACCCATAAGAATTGATCAAAACCCTAACTCAATTTGAGGAAATTAAACCTTGAAATTTGAAGAAAACTAGAGACCCAATGGAGGAAAGGACTCCAATGGTGAATGCTAACATACCTCAACAAAGCCCACAAGAAATTTCTAAGAATTCATGACCTTCAATGTGGGATCCTAGCCTTTCTTCTTCCTTTAGAATGGAGACAACTTTCTAGAGAGAGAAATAATTTGGGGAAGTTGGATATTTGAGAATGTAATTAATGAAGGAAAATTTGGGGAAAAAGACTTATATAGTGGGTCAATTTAGGGGCAAAGTTGTAATTAAAAAGACTTAAAAGAATTTGGAAAAGACATAAAAAGCCCTGTAAAATAACTGTCGGATGAAGTCTACGACTTCAACCTACGGTTCGTAGGAATTCCTATGGACCGTCCTAATAGACCATAGAAAACTTCAGAAACCCAAATTATCACGACACTTTTGACGACTTCGATCTACGGCTCGTAGACCATTCTACGGTTCGTAGATCAAACCCGTAGAACCCAACTTGACCCTCAGAAATTCGACTAAGTCTGGAACCTTTTGATGGGACCTTTCTACGATCAGTGGAAAGACCTACGGTCCATCCTGCTAGCCCTTAGATTTGACTTTAGAGACTTGATTTTTAAAACATTTTACCCTCTTTCTACAGATGCATTCTACGGTTCGTAAACTGGTCTACGACCCGTAGACTATGTCCATAGAAAGAGACTCTGGGCCCAAAACTGGAAAAGTTTCTCTTTTGAAAAAATGAGGGTTACATGCCTCAAGTTAGAATAGGAGCGGAGGGAAAGAGATGAGGATACCGAGACATCATATCGGCTTCAGCCTCCCATGGAGCACCCTCATTTAATTTATTCCTCCAAAGAATTTTCATAGAAGCAACTTTTTTATTTCTTAACTTCCGGACTTGTCGAACTTATATCTCAACCGGTACATCTTCATAGGAAAGATTTTCTTTAACTCACAAATCTTCTAAAGGCACTATGGATGTCGTATCTCGAACACACTTCTTTAATAAAAAGACATGGAATACTAGATGTCTTGATGCTAAATCATTAGGTAATTATAGTTCATAAGAAACTTTGCCAATACACCTCAAACCACATAACGGGAACTAAGCTTCCCTTTCTTCCAAAACCTCATAACATCATTCATGGGTGAGATTTTCAAGTAAACCCAATCATTAGCTCTCTTCTTCTAACATCACCATAAGACTTTAGTCAACTTTGAGCCATTTTCAACCTTTCACAAATAAGCCGAACCTTTTCCATAGCCTTATGCACCAACTCGGGCCCTATCAAAGCAATCTCACCAACTTCAAACCAACCTATAGGAGACCTACACCTCTTACCATAAAGAGCCTTAAATGGTGCCATCCCAATGCTATACTGACAGCTATTATTATAACAAAACTCAATCAAAGGTAAATGATCATCCCAATAACCCTTGAAGTCAATCACACAAGCTCTTAGAATATCTTCCAAAGTTTGAATGGTACGCTCGGCTTGTCCATCGGCGTGAAGATGAAAAGTCATGCTACATTTCACTTGAGTACGAAAACCTTTCTAAAATGACTTACAAAACTGAGATGTAAACTAAGTACCACGATCGGAGATAATGGACATGGGCTCTCCATGCAACCTTACCATTTCCCGAATATAAAGCTTGTTGTAATCCTTTGCTGAAAATGAAATCTTAATGGGAAGAAAGTGAGTCGATTTCATCATTCGGTCCATGATAACCCAAATCGAATCAATCTGACGACGAGTGTGAGGTAAACTCGTAATGAAGTCCATATTCAAATCTTCCCACTTCCATGTAGGGATACTAATGTTTTGAGCCAAACCATCAAGTTTCTGATGCTCAACTTTCACTTGTTGATAAATTTGACATTTAGCCACAAATTTCATGATACCCTTCTTTATTCCATTCCACCAATAGACTTCCCACAAATCACAGTACATTTTGGTGGCTACGGGGTGAATAGAATACCAAGAATTGTGAGCTTCTGTCAGAATCTGATTCATCAACTCATCTACATTCGGAACGCATAACCGACCTTGGTATTGAAAGACGCCATCTACCCTTGGGAAAAATTCTCAATGGCTTTTTCAGACACCGACTTCTTCAAATCAAGAAGTACCGAATCAAGATCCTATTTAGCCTTCACATTCGATACAAATAACAATTTAGAACCGTTGTGAACAACTACAGTGCCTTTATTAGAATCAACTAGGTGAACACCCAATCAGGCCAATCTATGATCATCACAAACTAACTCTTTCTTGTCATCCTCAACATGAGGAACACTTCCTATTGATAGTCGACTAAGAGCATCCATTACCACATTCACTTTATCGGGATGATATAGGACTCTAGTGTCACAATCCTTCTATAACTCAAGCCATCTCCTTTGGTGAAGATTCAAATCCTTTTGAGTGAATACATATTTCAAACTCTTGTGGTTGGTAAAAACATCTACATGAACACCATATAAATAATGCCTCCAAAACTTTAGGGACAACACTACCGCCGCTAAATCCAAATCATGAGTCGAATAATTATTTTCATGTACATTCAATTGCCTTGAAGCATAAGCAATGACTTTCCCATGTTGCATCAAAACACAACCAAGACCAATCTGTGAAGCATCATAATACACCACAAAACCATCCAATCCGTCCGAATATGTCAATATAGGGGCTGAAGTGAGTCTATCCTTCAACTCTTTGAAACTCTTCTCACAAGCTCCTGACCATAGGAATTTAACCTTCTTTTGAGTTAATCTTGTCAAAGGTGAAGCAATAGAAGAAAATACTTCCGTAAGCCTTCTATAGTAATCGCCAAACCTATGAAACTCTGTATATCTAAAGCGGTCAAAGGTCTGGGCCAATTCTTAACCGCAATTTTCTTAGGATCGACTTGAATAACATCACCGGAGAAAATATGGCCGAGGAAAGCAATGGATCTCAACCAAAAATCACATTTGCTAAACTTAGCATGCAACTTATGATTCTTGAGAATTTGTAACACAATCCTTGAATGCTCAACATGCTCATCCTCACTCCATGAGTAAATCAAAATATCGTTAATAAACATAATCACAAATATGTCAAGATATTGCTTAAATACCCTATTCATCAAATCCATGATGCGGTCGGGGCATTAGTCAAGCCAAAATTCATTACCAAAAATTTGTAATCACCATACCAAGTTTGAAAAGCCATCTTCGGAATGTCAATCTCCTTCACCCTCAATTGGTGATAACCAGATCGAAGGTCAATCTTAGAGAAGTAACTTGCTCCTTCGAGTTGATCATTCAAATTATATATCCTTGGAATAGGTATCTATCCTATTGATATCATAGTTCCAGTTCATAGAATCTCCTTTCGGTCTCATCTATGTGAATTACAAATCAACCCATTACCATACAGAATCTCTCTTTCGAGGAGATTTGAGTAAATAGATTCGACCTATAATCTCTTTTTCAAGAAAACCATAGACATCAAACCTAAATTGCATGCATTAAACTAATAACCCACTACAATTGATCTCTTTCGAGCATCAATCAAAAATCAAAACTAGCATTAAGTTTGCAACCTCAACCCATAAAATAATCCCATGCTAATTAGCCTAAATCCTTGAATGAACAACAATAAAACAGAGCAAAACACAATACCCACTACATTAAATCAACACCCCACACCGTAATTGCACCCCTAGAGTTTGGGATTTAGCCACACATCATAAAAACTAAAGAAATTATACCTATCATGAGAACAACCATTGATGTGATGAAATTAAGCAATTATAATCAACGACAACTTCGATTTCAACTTCCAATTGTCAAAACTAAGAATATTTCTCTAAGAGTTCAAAAGTGTTCTCTCTAAAACTCATACAAAGTTATGAACTGAAATTTTTTTCCAAAATCTAATACATTTTCTCTCTCCTTTGGGCTATTTATAGTTTCCCAAAATTTGGCCAAAAATTCACTGCATGACCGATTCTGCGACATTAGTCAGGCTCACCAAACAGACTCAGTGAATCGTCATCTATTCCTTAGCTCACCTTTCTTTTGCTTCAGGCTTCATGTGTTTGAACCTCAGTTTGTGAACTCATTTGATTCTGTCTTTCATTCGGCAGATCGTCGATTATCACCTTTTAAGCCTTCATATTTCTCCAAGTCTTGTCACCTCCGGGGATGATCATCTTGTTCACGCTTCACTTTTAGTGAGACACCGTTTCACTCCTTAGTTCGCTGACCTGCCTTGAATATCTTTAATTGTGAGCACTGTTAGTTTAGGCAAGGTCAGGCCATTTGGTCAATCCACCCTTCTGATTATGCGACTGTCAGTGCGGAGTTTATACATCTTTTAATGTTTTTGACCTTTCTTTCAAGTATTCATCATTGCATTATCCTTTAGCCTTCATAGTTGCAAATCATCAAGATATCATCAGAATAAGACATAATTAGGCCTTAAAGACACTATTGTTGAACTAAAAAGACCTCAAATGAGTGTAAATCTACCACTCATCAGATGTGACATGGCGTATAAGACCCCAAAAGGCCTTACACAAGCCACTTGATATAAATACAACACAACATAATAGAAATAACAGAGTTTATATCAAAGTAAAGCTTTTGATATATAAGCGGATTCTAATCATAGTCTCGACTAGACAATCTAATACATCAAGAGTGGTTGGGACATAACCCATACACCACGTACAATGTCTGAAAACTAAAACATGTGAAAATAAAGTAAAGGTACCATGGTCCTCGAAACATGAGGACTCACCAACTCTTCAAATCCATAAAGCAATCAACTAGCCATAAGTGGGAGGAGAGGAAGCGTCACACCCTATATTAGTGAAATAAACTAGGCTCAAGTATGTATTAGTACATTGCATGTGCTAAGTATGAGGGATATGCATAAAACATGAAACGTGATCATAAGGGAATATAAGAAGAAAACATGATATGCATGACCAAGATAAGCATAGTGAAATCATTTAAAGAAGAATCATAAATCATGAAAAAGATCAATGCATCTTAGACTCATAATGAAAGCTTCATAAAACCTTGTGAGTAACTTTAGTTCATTTTATAGGATATTTACTATTACCTGACATAGACCACGTGAGCTATAACATGAAATCCGGTGTCTTGTTTCCATACCAAAAAGAGATGTCATTTCTTGCCAAGGCAACGAACTTAAAATTCTAGTTTAGGTGGATCCACTAGCTATGTCACTTAAGACAATCCTACGGGACACGTAGTTAGGAACATGGAGATTGCTACTAGAGACATGAACTCTACTAACGGGAGAACCTCCATCTCAATATCCTATCGGTGCTAAGTAAAATCTCAATAGAATAGTCATATTTGTAAACATATCATCATACATGGAATAGTACAATTAAGATACTAATCCAAGCTTAAATCATTATAGAATAACTCTTTAAATCTTGAATCATGCATGTGTGAGAAAACCTTTCACCAAACCATGATTCCATATATGTGAGAAAACCTTTTAAAATTTAACTCATGCTCATCTTAAAGCAACCTAGATCATAAAATCTTTTTTTTCATAAATCATGCATAACTTTCATGGAAACATCATTTATAGATTCGTAGCTTCTTCATAAATTCATACCTTTAAGAGTTCATAGTAAAAAATCATGATCAATACATGGGTTCATGTGAGTTCATGTGAAATCAATTGGAAACAATGTTATTTGAGTTAAAACAATCATAATAAGATCAAAATCAAACAATTAAATCAACACATATAGAACCCAACAAGAATTGAATAAAAACCTAATCAATTGATAAAATCAAACTTGTAAAATTGAGAAATCTTTCGGGAACAATGGGTGAATGGAATCCATTGATGAATCCTACATACCTTGAGGATCAAAGCCCAAAAGCAATGGTGAAAAAGAGACTTGATTTGGAAACCATAGCTTCTTCTTTCTTGAACTTGACAGAGAATTGGAGAAGATGAATGTGGATGGGTTATGTGAATTTGAGTGAATGAGAGAGTTGGGGCAATTTTAGAGGTAGAAGGTTAGTTATAGGACTTAAAATTAGGGTCAAAACGATATAGTATATACATTAAATGCATAGGAAAAGACACAAATACCCTTCAAAAATAGCTGTCGGACGAATCTATAGTCCGTAGAACTTTTTACGGTCCATAATAGTCAACCGTAGAACCAGCTTCAGAAACCCAAATTCACCTTACTTTCCACGATACTTTTCTATGGTCTGTCTAAATTCATACGGTTCATTTTAACACCCTGAAAATTTCTAAGTTAAGACCTGAACCATTCTTCATTTGTGTATATGGTCGTACCGAGTGATTCTTAATTGTTATTAGATTTTAAGGTCAATTCTTTAGTGTGAAAATAATTTTAGATATGAATTAAGGTCACTAGAATCCCCTAGCACGGAGTTGAGTTGAAAGCTTTCTTACTGATTGAGTTTCAATATGAGATTTTACTTAGGTCAACTTCAAATGATCATATCTCATAGCACAAAATGAATTAGTGCCCACATATCAAATTAAAGGTCTTTCATTTCTCTTTCCAACACCACCAAGTTTGCCTCATTTCGAGCCCAACGTAAAAAGTTATGCTCGTTTTAATGAAGCCCTATCGAGCAGGGCAACTTGACGACCCACTATATGGGCCGAGATGCATTAAACAGCCTGTGAAGCCTTAAATAGCTCGTGAGACTGGCCGTTTTAGGCACTGTTTCAGTTTTAAGAGTTGGGGTCATTTTGGTCTTTCCCCCTTATGCATTGGGTACTTAAACTACGTCATTTTTACCCTATTCTAAGCCTAAACTATGTCGTTTCACACCAAATTAAGGGCTTAGAAAGTGATAATTCATTCTTTTACGTTCATTAACACTTCAATACTTTAGAGCAAGGTTCTAAGAGGAGAAAATCTAGGGTTCAAGCATTCTTCAAGTTTCTTCGAATTTACCAATGAACTTCGTTCTTCGAGGTATATAAGGCTATTCATAGTGTTGCACCAGTTCGTCCTCACGCCCTACATCTTAATTCAGTTAGAAATCGTTACATCTAAAGGATCTATTCATAGTTTTTGATCTATTCATAGTTCTTGGTCTATTAATAGTTATTGATATTTGAATTTAGTTCTTTAACAAGTTGAAGTTTTGATTCCTATTTTACATGTGAATCTCATATTGTTGTTCATGCTTAGTATCACATGATCCCTATTGACTTAGTAAAGTTATTTTTTCAAAGACAATTGCATGAAAGTTCCTCATATACTTATTTTGGGCTTGAAAGATAAGTTCATATGCATACGTTTTAAAAGTGTAAGTTTTGAACAGAATCCTTGAAAGGAGAATCAAATGTTTTCATATGTACTATTTGACAGTCCAGAAAAAGAAAGAGTATAATTGATGTTTTTGAAAAGTGTTTCAGTAATGTAATAGTCCCTTTCTTTGTAAAGGGTGATTGAGCCAAGTGAAAAGTAAGTAAAGTAATAGTCCATTTCTTTGTAAAGGGTGATTAAGCATAGAGCATATTAATTATTTTAAGAGTAGTATCAAGCACCGAATTGGGTAAGAGTTTATTATAACTCAAAAGTCCCATAAAACTACATAGCCAGCGTAGGATAGGATAACACTGATTCTTCGTGCGACTCCTCACTGCCTCTAAAAAGGCCTATTAGATAGATCCATAGTTACGGTATCATCCTATGCCTCAGCAAAGTATAGGATGTCCCTTACAACGTGGGTGAAACATTGTATCATTGCTAGGCTCATAGTAATGGTTGTCGATTAGAGAAACTCAACATAGTAAAGAATATTACTTTCATATTGCTTTTATTGCATATCTTGTTGTAAAGTTTAAAGGGTTTTCACTTTACATTCATGTATTGATATACTGTTGAATTGCTTTTAGTCCCTCAATTCAGTTATTATTTTACTCAGCTATATTACATACTCATAGATTCAATGTACTGATATCATTCGATCTGCATCTTCTTATGATGCAGAGACAGGTGTTCAGGATCATCGATAAGCACTTCGTTGAGATCACTCTACACTTCAGCTAGCTTTTGGTGAACCTCATTGCCTTCAAGAGGACTTCACATTTACTTTTTAATTAATAGTTTTGAGATGTCGTAGGTCTTGTTTCGACATCCTTTTTAATAGTAGAGGCTTCATAGATAGATAGAGTCGAGGAGTCTTTCAACACTTTCTTTCCTTTAAAAATGTTTTGCAAGTTATTATAATTATTGAAATAAGTATTTTTGAGATATTCGAGTTGATTTTTATTTTAACATAAATTTTTGTTTTTAATCCTATTTTTTCTTGGGTGAGTCTTCCGCTAAGTAGTCAGCCAGGCCAAGGGTTTGTTTGGAGACTAGCAATGGTTCTCGAGTGTCGGCCACGTCTAGAGTGTAGGCTCAGGGTGTGACAAACTTGGTATCAGAGTCACTCATGTGTTAGCCTTGTTGATGTGGGCCAGAGTTTAGCTGAGTTTAGGAAAATCCTGGTAAGTTGGGGAAAATCACATTCAATGGAGGGTGTATGTGATGCCCTAGCTTAAGATTAGAAGTCCCACATCGGTGAAATACAGAAAATATGTTAGGTATTTAAGAAAGGAGGCCTTACCAACTAGAGACGCGTTTTAAAGTCGTGAGGGCCTAGGCCCAAATAGGACAATATCACAAGTAGGCTGGGCAATTAAAAATGGTATTAGAGCTACTCATGTGTCAGCCTTACCGATGTGGGCCATCGTTCAATTGAGTTTAGGTAAATCTCGGTAAGGCAGGAGCAAACCTTAGTGCTGAGTCTAGGCAAATTCCATTCAATGGGGAAAACCTCAGCGAGGACGCTGAGTCCATAGAGGGTGTGTATGTGATGCCCCAGCTTAAGATTAGAAGTCTTACATCGGCAAAACATAGGAGAGATATTGGGTATTTAAGTAAACAGGCTTGACCAACTAGAGATGCGTTTTAAAGTCTTGCGGGCCTAGGCCCAAAGTGAACAATATCACTAGCTGGCTGGGCCGTGACAAACTTGGTATCAGAGCACAGAGTTCAAGTGTTCTATGGTGTCTATGAAGCCGTGTCTGTAAGATATTATTTATGGTTGTGAGGGCCCCACTTCTGTAAATGAGGGACTGCAGATATTTCAGAAAAGTTTCTCTTCTTTCATACTCTAAATCATGCACTAAAACTGTTTCATGAGGAACTTATTCAAACTCATGTGTTTCTCAAATCCATTCGACTACCCCCATACTCAAGGTGATTAAAAAGCAAAGCCTAGATCCTTATCAATGAGTTACTCCTAGCAAAAGTCTTTAGAAAGTCATGAGAGTGTAGAGGGGCTTGAGAGAAGCCCGTGAGTAAGCTTAAGTGTTGAGATTCGAAAGAATACACTCTTAATTCATACGAATCGTGCGTTTGAGCTAAATACAAAATATACTTGAAGACTCTCTTCTCTAAACTTTGTTTCAGTTGAGACCCTTATGAGGAAGTGTGTTTTAGAACTTGGGTAGTATTTTCACCCGAAAAGATAGTATGAGTTACGATGTTATGAGCCAGTAGTAGTAAAAGTGCCCAGAGTTAGATGAATGCATACAGAGATATTGTAATCTAAGAAAGGGAGGTAGTGATGAGGTAAATTATGTTGTTGCACTCATGCACCCAGTAAGTTATTAATGAGGAGTTTTTCCTTATGGGTAGACTAAGAAGTGATGAGTTGGTATAGATTTCATAATAGAAGGTAGAGTAAGAGTTACTAGTATGGATAAGTTAGAGTATACTTTAACCAGAGAAAAGTTTATGATGAGGTGTTAATCAATTAGTATCAACCAATTATAAGTGTTGAATAGAAGAATTGAGTATTCGTGATGCGATAGATTTAAGCTAGGCCTATGATTTTTCTAAAAGGACAGCCCCATGATATTCAGAGGGTATAGAACTAATTAGGCAATGATGTATAGTGAATGAGTAAGTAGTACTTAAGTTGTGAAATGGAAGTGTGGTAGTAATTTGTAAATATGTAGATTGAGAGATAAAGATTGACTACCTGTCATGAGATCTTAGTGGGTGATTGCTTCTTAAGTTTATCTAGTAGTTGTCAGTTAGTATAGTAAGTGAGCAATTATATTGATATATGTGTTAGTAATAGACACTAAGCTTGAATTTGAGATTATTGTCGTGATCACAAAGATGGCAACATGAGGGTGATGATGTTAGTTCGAGATCTGATCTACTAGGTTTGACATAAATTAGGTGAGAAATTAAGGTGTTACTTTTGATAAGTGTGAGTGGTACAAGTGTTGTATTATGATTCTTAGATCAGAGCAAGGGAGTTAGGCTACGTCATTAGATTAAAAAGAGCATTAAGAGGTAAACCTGAGATCATATGTAGTCAGACAAGGTACCAATTAAGTTAATGATTTTGTATGTGTGCCTAGATAGTATATTTGAGCTGTCAATGTGGAATTGGCTGATGTAAACATTATTTTTTTTCCCTTAAGAGTTAGATGAAGCGGCCTTATAAGTCAATGGGAAAAGGTTAAGAGGAGCATCTTAGAAAGAGGTCTTAGAAGGAACCCTAATACCTTCACATGGAGGATTCAAAAGCCATGAGATAAACCTTTCCCAAGTATTAGAGTAAAGAGAATGTAGACCAGTTTAGAGATGATGGAATATATCCACAGCTTTAAAGTGTCAGCTTCAGACCTAAGGGGGAGATGCTAAGATGAGAAATCAAGTCAAGTGTTTAGAATCAGATATTGATGTGTTTAGAAAGAGTTAAAATGCTATATCAATCAATTCATAATTTTTCATATTCCTCAAAGTTCAGTCATTCCAATATCTTATTGATGTTACCAATAACATAATTGTGTCCATAACCTATGCTCATACACTTCAAAGAGATTCACATCTATGCTTAGTTCCCAGAATGAGGGGCAAAGACTTTAGCCCATTGATCTCAATCTTACTCCATAAATTTATGGATATTAGCCTCATAATATGAACCTATTTAGATAAGCACTCATGTCTCATAGTATGCTCCGTATTGCGAATTCATGATTTGATCTCAATGGCTAGCAACATAATGTTATGTCATTCATATTCTTATATCGGAATTCTCGAATGAATCGTGCTTATGATCTTTCTCCCTAAAGCTCTTTTAGTAATCTTTTTAGTTAGAGAGTGATGTTTATGATAGTAGTTGAGTGATGATAGAAGGAGAAGGTTGATGTTTCTTATGTTGGTAGCAGTAGTGTGCTTATTCCATCTAAGGTTATAAAAGTGGAGGAAGGATGAATGATGTTTTCCTATGAGTAATAGTTAGGTGAGAGTAGTTAGTTAGTTCCTGATCATATGTGTGAAATTTCAATTGATAGAGATGACGAGAGGAGGAGGAATTCTTAGAAGGATGATTAGTAGGAGTCCATGGAGTGGTTAGGGTACTAGGTTTGTATGTGGTGTTGTTACATGCGGATGAATATATGATGCATTAGATGCTTCTTGACTAGGTTTCTATGTTTTGTTGAATGTAGTGGTAAGGAGTAGTATTAATGGAATGAGATTTCCTATAGAGGCATAAAACCTGAATCTTGTAGTTTAGATTAGTATAAATATCCCATGTTTAGCACCTTTTAAATTAAAGATTTGGTTTAACACAACAAGAGCAAGCAATTTGACATAGATGTTTGTAAGAGTAGTCATATACTGTAACATCTCAGATTTGAAAAAAGGTAAAAAGGGAAAATGGAAAAGGTCAGCGATTTGACTACAGTCCGTGAAGGGGACCACGGCCCGTTAAGGGGCTCGTGAACTCCTTCCAGAACCTGCCTCAGGCAGAGACCACTTGATGGTGACCCATACGGGCCGTGGTTGAACTTGACAACCCGTCAAGTGGGTAGTAAAAGTCACCTATTTGGTGGGGTGTGACCAAAGATCATTTGAAAAGGGCCACGGACATCTAAACGGCCTGTGGAGTTTTACTAAGACCATGAAGTCACCCGTGAAGGAGACATATCATGTTTTGAGTTTGGGGCCAACTTCAAACAATCATATCTTTTAGCACTAAATGAATTAGATGGCCCATGACCTATCAAATTAAAGATGTTTGAGTTCTCCATCCAACCCCACTAAGTTTACTCCATTTAAAGTTCGAAGTAAAATGTTATACCTATTTTAGTGGAGCCCTACCGGGCAGGTGAAGCTTCACGATAAGTTTGACAGCCCTTAAAGTGTTTCACGGCCCTTGAAGCCCTCCTTGAAGTCACTTCGTTAGCTTTTAAGTCAGGGTCATATTTGTCTTTTCCCCTATGCATTGGGCACTTAAACTACGTCATTTTGTGCCTAAACTACATCGTTTTACCCTGTCTAAGACTAATAATCTAGTCAGAAACTACATAGAACCCCCATTCTCCCAAAATCATCTAACTTAGAAAGAAAAAAAGAGAAAGAGGCAACAGTTTCTCCCAAGAACAAGCAGAGGTGTTCTTCAAGTTCAGCCCCAAAATCCAAAAGATTTCTCCGTAGTTTTCGTCTCCAGGTATGTGAGATTTCACTAGTGGGTTCCTTTTACCAATTAGGTCCCCATATTTCAGTCAGTTCTTCAATTTCTCATAAATTGTTTAGAGCTAGGGTTTCCAAAGCCTTAGAGAATTTTTGTGATTTTTGCTGCTATAGTTTTCACGATCTAAATAACATATTTCTTCAAAAATTTGCATACTCCCATGTATAGAACTCAAAACCCTAGCTTGTATTAATTATCAGTATTCCATGAATTATACTCGCTAGATAGATCAGTCAGAAAATCATGCTTCAAAATTTGAATGTCATATCTTTCAGTATATTTATGTTGCATTCCTAGAGAGCATGTTAGTATTTTGAGCTACTTAGTATATCAGTTGCATTTTAGCTTTACATATTCAGTTGGGTGTAGACTTTGCACCAAGTGGGACTAGGGTTCAGCGTACCCTCAAAGTCCTAGAACTACGTGCCAACATAGGTTCAGAAGTCCCCTTTGTTGGGTATCAACTTTTTAGTGATCACACCACAGTCATACCTTTATACCCCCAGCAAGGTTTATTGGGTCTTCTCGATAGGGCGTATACATCGAACTCCACGTTTAGCTCATGTAGTTTATGTTGGTTAATAGTAGCTCCTGCAGTCATACTCTCATTGCATTGACCATGTTATCAGTATTTACTTCAGTATACAGTTCATCATGTTATCTTCATGATTAGTACTTGGTCATTGCATCTAGCCCAGTTTTTAGTCATACTTCAGTACAGGCACTTTCCATGTTCAGTTTATATTCTTCAGCTTAGTATCTATATCATGCATGCTCAGTTCATTCAAAGTACTGACGCATACTTTTGCGCTACATCGTTTCATGATGTAGGTTCAGACGCTCAACATCCAGACCGCAGTTAGCTCGACTTTTAGTCCGTACTCAGCAGCTTCAGTGGTGAGTCCCCATAGTTCGAAAACGGTATACATGCTTTACTTTTCAGTTTCAATCTTGTTAGAGTTAGTTGGGGGCATGTCCCAGCAACTTAAGTCAGTTAGAGGCTTTTAGACATAGATTAGATTCAGCTTGTGTCATTGGTGTTTTTTTCAGTCATCACTAAACTCTTCGTATATTTTATATACGTTCAGACATGTTGGGCTTTTTCCCCGTTTCAGACATTAAACTAATTTTATCTTTCGCACAATATTGTTTAATTGAACTTGTATAGGCATGCCATACCATGGGTTAGCTTGGGGTCATTCGTGACAATAAGTACCGTGTTTCACCTAGGGGGTAGCCTCGGGGCGTGACAAACTTGGTGTTAGAGCATCAAGTTCGTGAGTCCTAGGGTGCCTAAAATCCACAATAAGTAGAGTCTCTTTCATGGGTGTGAAGCGCGCCACATCTATGAGGGGGAGGCTACTAGGTGTTCTAAGAAAAACTTCACTTCTTTTGTTATTCCTCTTGTGCGTGAAATGTGATTCAACTTCTGCTTTCTAATCCATCGTTATACATTTCAGATCATGCCTCCTGACAGAGCTAATGCACGCAATGCTAACACAGTTGCTCCTATCCCGAACCATGAGGTTACGAATGTAGAGTTTCATAATGCGATCAAATTTTTGGCTAAGACAGTAGCCAACTAGGCCAATTAGCAGGCCCCGGCTCCTGCAACCCCCACTGGTGGATAAGTTGCAGCCAGGGTTCAAGACTTTGTTCGTATGAATTCTCAAGAGTTTCTAGGGTCTAAGGTTGGTGAGGACTCACAAAACTTCATTTACGAGGTCAAGAAGATTCTTGAAGTAATGCAAGTGACTGGTACTGATAGTGTTGAGCTATTATCCTACCAACTTAAGGATGTGGCTCACATCTGGTTCACGCAGTGGAAGGACAACAGGGATGCGGATGCAGCTCCTGTGATGTGGGATTGTTTTACTTGAGCTTTTCTGGATAGGTTCTTCCCGAGAGAGTTGAGGGAGGCTAAGGCTTAGGAGTTTATGAACTTGAGGCAGGGGTCGATGTCAGTCCAAGAATATAGGCTAAACTTCCGTCAGATCTCCTGGTATTCTCCACATATGGTGGCAGATCCGAGAACACAAATAAGTAAGTTCTTGTTTTGACTGTCCAATCTAGTGAAGACCAAGTGCAGGAATGTTGTGCTATTAGTAGATATGGATATTTCCATACTAATGAGCCATGCTCAGCAGGTTGAGGGAGATAAGCTTAAGGAAATGGCTAAGGACAACAAAATAGGCTAGAACAGGCAACTATGAATACACTCAGCATAGGTCAAGCGGTGGAAATCGTTCACAATATCATAAAAGGTCTACAACCCCAGCACCTTAATCAACCTGCGCTCCATCCTCCAGGTTTCAACAGGATCAGAAACGAAGGGCATCAGGATCTAAGTCCCAGGGGAGTGCTTCAGGTAACAGGATTTTTCCATCTTTCCAAAGTGGGGTAAGAACCATCTGGGAGAGTGTCTTGCAGGCAGAGAGGGGTGTTTTGGGTGTGGTCAGTCTAGTCATAGGTTAAAGGATTGCCCTTCTACCAGGGAAGGACTAGGAGGTAACAAGGCTCAGTCTACAATTTCAGCAGCGCCAGCAGGTCACCCTACTCAGCAGGGTGCCTTGTCTGGTACTAGTGGTGGTCAGCGCCAGAATAGGTTGTATGCTCTTCAGGCTCACCAGGACCAGGAAAATTCTCCTGATGTAGTCACTGGTACATTACAAGTCTTGCATTTAGATATTCATGCATTGTTAGATCGAGGGGCTACACTTTCTTTTGTAACTTCTTATATAGAAGTACACTACGATGTCAATCCAAAATATCTCCCAGAACCCTTCTCAGTCTCTACTCCAGTTGGTGACCCAATTATAGCTAGACGAGTATACAGAAATTTCCCTGTCACAGTTTTCCAGAAAGACTCATCAACAGAGCTTGTAGAGTTAGAAATGATAGATTTTGACATCATTCTAGGCATGGATTGGTTACATTCTTTTTTAACCTCAGTTGATTGTAGAACTAGGATCGTTCAGTTTCATTTTCCAAACGAGCCAGTCATAGAGTTAAAGGGTAGTAACTTAGTGCCTGTAGGTCGATTTATCTCTTATCATAAGGTCAGGAAAATGATTTCTAAAGGGTATATCTATCATCTTGTTCGGGTTAAGGATTCAATCTCCAAAACCCCAACTCTTGAGTCAGTCCCAGTGGTGAATGAGTTACTAGAAGTGTTTCCAGAAGATCTCCCTAGAGTTCCTCCCAAAAGGGAAATCGACTTCGGAATAGATATCCTTTCAGATACCCAGCCTATTTTGATTCCTCCTTACACAATGGCTCTAGCTGAGCTTAAGGAACTGATACAACAGTTGAAAGACCTTCTAGATAAAGGCTTCATCAAACCCAGCATCTCTTCATGGGGTTATACATTTTTGTTTGTGCGTAAGAAAGACGGTTCTCTCAGGATGTGCATTGATTATCGTCAGTTGAACAAAGTCACAATCAAGAATAAATATACCATCCCCAGGGTTGATGACTTGCTCAACCAACTTCAGGGTGCTAGTTGCTTTTCTAAGATCGACCTCAGATCCGGCTATCATCAGGTCAGAGTCAGAGATAGTGACATCCCAAAGACAGCCTTCAGGACTCGGTATGGTCACTATGAGTTTGTAGCTATGTCGTTTAGACTAACAAATGCTCCTGCAGCCTTTATGGACTTAATGAATAAGGTGTTCAAATAGTATTTAGACTTATTCATCATCGTCTTTATTGATGATATCCTTGTTTATTCTCAAAATAAGGAAGATCATGCGACTCATCTGAGATTTGTTCTGCAAACCCTCAAAGATCACTATCTATTTGCTAAGTTCAGCAAAATGTGAATTTTGGTTACAGTCGATGCTTTCCTTGGTCATGTGGTATCCAGCAAAGGAATTCGAGTGGATTCCCAGAAAATTGAGGCAGTAAAGAATTGGCCTAGACCCACCTTTCTGACTGATATTAGAAGTTTCTTGGGTTTGGCCAGTTACTACAGGAGTTTGTTGAAGGATTTTCATAAATATAAATTCCCCCATTGACCAAGTTGACTCAGAAAAAGGTCAGGTTTCAGTGGTCAGATGAGTGTGAGAAAAGCTTCTTAGAATTAAAAACTAGGTTGACTACAGCTCCTGTCTTGACTCTATCTCAGGGTTCAGACGATTATGTGGTTTATTGTGATGCATCCAGGGTTGGCCTAGGTTGTGTGTTGATGTAGCAGGGTAAGGTCACAGCTTATGCTTCCAGACAGCTTAAGGTCCATGAGAAGAACTACCCGACTCATGACTTCGAGCTTACAGTTGTCATATTTTCCCAAAAGATTTGGAGACACTACTTGTATGGTGTTCATAGATCATAAGAGCCACCACTATGTGTTCACCCAGAAAAAGCTAAATCTTCGTATGAGGAGATGGCTTGAATTTCTCAAAGACTATGACATGAACGTGCTCTACCATCGGGGTAAGGCCAATGTAGTAGCTGACGCCCTCAGCAGACTATCCATGGGTAGTGTGACAAATGTTGAGGAAAAGATGAAAGAATTAGCTAGAGATGTTCACCGGCTTGCTCACATAGGAGTTTGCCCGATGGACACATTAGATGGCAGTGTTATAGTGCAGAATAGATCAAAATCTTCATTTGTAGCTGAGGTTAAGGAGAAACAAGATAGTGATCCTATATTGCTTGAGTTGAAAGGTACATTTCATCAGCAAAGAGTTGAGATTTTCTCCCAAGGGGGAGATGGTGTGCTTCGTTACCAGAGTCATTTGTGTGTCCCTAATGTTGGTGAGTTTAGGCAGCTGATCCTTATAGAAGCTCTTAATTCTAGATATTATATTCATTTGGGTGCCACTAAGTTGTACCGTGATCTACGGGAAGTCTATTGGTTGAACAACACGAAGAGGGATATCGCAGACTTTGTGGCTAAGTGTTCCAACTGTTAGCAAGATAAAATAGAACACTAGAAACAAAGAGGTGTGACTCAGGAGATTAGCATTCCTACTTGGAAGTGTGAAGTGGTAAACATGGATTTCATTACGGGTTTACCTCGTACTCTCAGACAACATGACTCCATTTGGTGATAGTGGACAGAGTCAATAAGTCAGCTCACTTCTTGGCAGTCAAAACTATAGATATAGCGGGGAACTACGCCAGACTCTACATCAGCGAGATAGTCAGGTTGCATGGGGTTCCTTTGTCTATCATCACAGATAGAGGTCTCAGTTTACCTCTCATTTCTAGAGATCGTTTCAGAAAGGTCTTGGTACTCAGGTAAATCTCACTACAACAATTCATCCCCTGATGGATGATCAGGCAGAGAGTGCCATTCAGACCTTAGAAGACATGTTGAGAGCTTACGTGATCAATTTCAAGGGTAGTTGGGAAGATAACTTACCCCTCATAGAGTTTGCCTATAATAACAGTTTCCATTCCAGTATTCAGATGGCCCTTTATGAGGCACTTTATGGGCATAGATGCAGGTCTCCGGTTGGTTGGTTTGAAGTAGGTAAAGCAGCCTTGGTTGGGCCACATTCGGTTCATGAGGCTATGTAGAAAGTTCAGCTCATTAGAGATAGACTAAACACAACTCAAAGTCTTCAAAAGTCCTATGCAGATGTGAGGAGAAGGAACTTAGATTTTGAAATTGATGATTGGGTTTTTCCTGAAAGTGTAACCCATGAAAGGGGTAATGAGATTTGGCAAGAAAGGGAAGTTCAGTCTCAGGTATGTAGGTCCTTACAGAATCCTGAAAAGGGTTCGTAATGTGGCTTATGAGTTAGAGTTGCCAGCAGAACTAGCAGTGGTTCGTCCAGTCTTTCACATTTCCTTGTTGAAAAAGTGTGTGGGTGATCCGACATCAATAGAACCATTAGAGAGTGTGGCTGTGAAGGATAGCCTCACCTATGAGGAGATTCAGTTTGAGTTTCTTGACCGTCAGGTTCGTAGGTTGAGAAATAAGGAAGTCACTTATAGTGAAAGTTTTATGAAGGAGTCAGTCCGTAGAGGGAGCTACTTGGGAAGCAGAAGCAGCTATGAAGGCCAAGTATCCTCATCTTTTACCCTCCGATTTAGTTTTAGCTTGAGGTAATAGTTCCTCTCCAGTCTCTCAGTTTACTCTTGTGTAATTCAGTCTCAGTATCTTGTCCCCTCAGTATTCCTTGCATTTCAGCAAATTTGCATGTCATGAAACTCAGTTCAGTTAGATATTAGTTTCTCGTACTCAGTTGGTAGGGATTGCAGCTCTTTCCCTCAAAATTTAGCTTGCTTAGTCATACTTTGAGGACGAATGATCCCAAGGGGGAGATATTATAACATCTCAGATTTGAAAAATGCTAAAAAGGAAAAATGAGAAAGGTCGACGAACCTAAAATGGACCATGGACCCTTCACGACACCCTAGACAATCCGAGAAGGGACACGAAGTAAGAATAGGAATAATATGCCTTGAGTGATATGAATGGAAGCTTTTAAGCTTAGCAACACTTCTCAACTATACTTTCCTTTTTGATTACTACACTTCATTATCTATAACTCCTAGCTCCCACTAGAGTATATGTCACGCCCCGAGGCTACCCCTTAGGCGCAACACGGTACTTAGTGTCACGAGTGACCCTAAGCTAACCCATGGCATGACATGTCTATACAGGTTCAAATTAAACAATACTGTGCGGAATTTAAAAATAGTTTAATGCTTGAAACGGGGAAAAAGACCAATATGTCTGAACGTATATAAAATAGACGAAGAGTTTAGTGATGATTGAAAACAACACCAATGACTCAAGCTGAATCTAATCTATGTGTGAAAGCCTCTAACTGACTTGAGTTGCTGGGACATGCCCCAAGCTAACTCTAACAAGACTGAAACTGAAAAGTAAAGCATGTCTACCATCTTCGATCTATGAGGACTCACCACTAAAGCTGCTGAGTACGAACTAAAAGTCGAGCTAAGCACGGTCTGGATACTGAGCGCCTGAACCTACATCATGAAACGATGTAAGACAAAAGTATGCGTCAGTACTTTGAATGTACTGAGCATGCATGATATAGATACTAAGCTGAACAATATAAAATGAACAATATAAACTGAACATGGAAAGAGGCTGTACTGAAGTATAACTGAAAACTGGGCTAGATGAAATGACCAAGTACTAATCATGAAGATAACATGTTGAACTGTATACTGAAGTAAATGCTGATAACATGGTCAATACAATGAGAGTATGACTGTGGGAGCTACTATTAACCAACATAAACCACGTGAGCTAAACGTGGAGTTCGATGTATACACCCCATCAAGAGGACCCAATATACCTTGCTAGGGGTATAAAGGCATGGTTGTGACATGATCACTAAAATGTTGATGCCCAACAAAGAGGACTTTTGAACCTATGTTGGCACGTAGTTCTAGGACTTTGAGTGTACGCTGAACCCTAGTCCAAGTCCGTGCTAGGTCTACTCCCGACGAAATATGTAAAGCTAAAATACAACTGATATATTGAGTAACTCAAAATACTTACATGCTATCTGGGAATGCAACTTAAGTATTTTGAAAGATATGGCATTTGAATTCTGAAGCATAATTTTTGGACTGATCTCTCTAGAGGGTATAATTCATAGAATACTGATAATTAATACAAGCTAGGGTTCTGAGTTCTATAGATGGGACTATGCAAATTTTCCAAGAAATATGTTATTTAGATCTTGGAAACTATAGGAGCATAAATCATAATGAATCTCTAAGGTTTTGGAAACCCTAGGTCTAAACAATTTATGAGAAATTGAAGAACTGACTGAATTCTAGGGACCTAATGGGTGAAAGGAACCCACTAGTGAAATCCCACAACCTAGAGACGAAATCTACGGAGAAATCCTTTGGATTTTGGGGCTGAACTTGAAGAACACCTCTACTTGTTAGATGATTTTGGGAGAATGGGTGATAAGAATGAAAAGGGACAATTGAAAGAAATAAGAAAACATATGTGGAATTATCGAAATCTAATCGAATTTATGAGCAACAAAGGACTTTATACCTTCACCTCTCAAATGAATCCAATCAAACAACAATAACCCAAACTCAATCAAAAATGAGAAAACCAAATTGAATCCACAAAGAGGGTAACTCGATGATCGATTAAGCTATAAGAAGTTAACACAAGCAATATCGGGAATCTACCCTAATCACTCAACTACAATTACCAACTATGAACTACTCTAACTACACCTAGAAACTATAAGCCTCAAAGGTTTCAAATATTCAATTCATCATAGTATTCATAATCTAAGTCTTCCAAAATAATAAAACTACTATTTATACTAAGGAAATAAAGAAGACACTTCTTTGACAATTTTACCATTAATGAGATAAGGGCCTTGTTTGGTTGTCTTCTTTTGTGAATTCTTGAATTCATGATATGGTCATTTGCACACATGGACACTTTCTTCCTTCTCTTCACTTTGATGGATCTTTAACACATTTTCTGTCTTTATTTGGTGTCCATCAAGCTCCTCTAAAGCTATCATATAATCTTTGCTACCCATGCCGTTATCATCCTCCCCTTCTTGAACTTGCAAGAACATAAAAAGGACAAGCAACCAAGAGGTCCTCATAGCATGAGGGTTAGTACAATTCTTAGCATAAAAAACATTACACCAAGGAGACTCAATCTCAAGGAACAACCAAGTACCCTCCATTATCATGACTATTAAGCCCATCATGGAGCATAAGGAAATTGACTATTCCACACATCAAAAGGATAATACCACCCAAAAGATTGCACTACTACACGCTCACATACTCTGAAACATTCACAGGTTCAAAATGATAGAAGGTCCACATAATCAGGTCATACAAACAAGTATATACCTCAATGAAACCCCGACCCGAATGCAATGCACATTTAAGATAAATATTCGACTCGTCATATGCAAAGAGATAGAAGAGAAAGGTGTCATGCACATTAGGGTCATCTAAGGTGTTCCTATATGCAAGATCACAACTAGGTTCAAGGATCCTAGCACTCATTACATCATAAGATTGAACACACAAAGACAATACGATGATTTTAGGATAAACCTCACCTTCTCTTGACAAATAACTCCTACCTCCATAAGATGTCAAATCAAAAAGATCATACGCAAAGAGCTAATAAAGAAAGGGGGTTAGAAAACTACCCTTGCCAACAAATTCATCCAAATTGTGTTTGTCATGTTGACCAAGCATCACTACACAGGAGCCACAATTCAACACATTATCGGGGTCAAATGGAAAGGAAATCCATGAATATGGATCAAGCACACCCTTTTTTGCTCGGTTGGCACCCTTATCTTCCAATATCATACTCCACTCAAATGCATGAGCATCGTCATATGCAAACAAGTAATAGAGAAAGGTGCTACATAAATGAACTTCATCCAAGGTGTGCCCACATATAGAGTCACACTTTGATCCACAAGCATTAAGGTCTTGCTCAAGAATGGGGTCACACAAGAATGAAAGGCTCTTTGGAGAACATACACCCTCTTCCTTTTGACCACTAACCCCTCCAATAGATGTACTATCATCTTCCAAGAAGAGAGTTTCATCTTCGGAAAGTGTGTCATTATACCATAGTGGATTCTCAATCACTTAGTAGCCTTTAAGAGGGACTACACTTCTATCATGCCAAGACACACCACTATGAATTTCACCATCATTATTCATGTCAACATCAAACAAGGGATTATTACACAAAAGTTGAACAACACCAATATCACTTGATAATGAATTATCATTCAAAGCACATGTATCAACACTAGGTGGAAACAAATTGATTTTACTAGAAGAATCAATTCAGTCATCAATAGGATGAACTAGTGTATCCACATTCTCAACATGCACATGATCAAAACATGACAAAGAACTACATGACAATGTAATATCACTCAAGGCACAAGTGTCAACACTAGGTGGACACAAATTGATCTTACAAGAAGAATCTATTCGGTCATCAATATGATAAACCAGTGTATGATCACTCTCAACAAATACATTATCACTATGTGGCAAAGAATCATTAAGCACACATGAAATCAAGTTATCACTTATACTCAATTGGCTACTAGCCACACAATGAATTTCCAAGCTTAAGGAAGTGTCTTCACCTTGATTGTGCAACTCCTTAGGTTCTTCATCATGACGATTAGTACCCTTCAATAGTCTTTCCAACTCACCGGGTGTCATCTCGGAGACTAATTGAATGACCTTTTCAATATTTCCTTGTATTTGCAAACAACTCATTTGTGCTCATAGTACAAGGATCCCAGTAGAAAAATGATAACGATCCTTTCACCATACCTATAAAACTCAACAAACAAGTTAATAGAAAGGTTCCTCACGCCACTCTTTATTTGAACTCTCAACTCACCTTCTATGACTTTTTCTCAAAATTGATAGTGAACTAGCTTCGCTCAACCAATTCAAGGTCACCTATCCTTTGTGGTGGAGCGGATTCTTATGACTCTTGAAAGAAGGACGACACAAAAAAAATCTAACGGACTTGAATCAAGAAGGTTATCAACGAATTGAGATGAGAAAAGTTGAAGAAAGAAGCACAAAAAGATTCGGATTCAAAACAAACTAAGTAACAAAAGTAGAAAAATTACTTGTTACTTAATTTGAAGGATCAAAGAAATGATTTGATGATTTAAAACTAGTTAACAATTAAATAAAGATGTTAATTAATTGTTAAATAGTTGAGAAACTGAAGAAAAATGAGTGTGGAAAAAGAAGAAGTAAATTTGGACACTTAGAAAAAATTTAAGCCTTAAAGAAGTTCATCACTTGTAAGACTTTGATTGGATGATTTGATGATTAAAACTAGTTAACAAGTAATTAATGATGTTAATTAATTGTTAAATAGTTGAGGAATTGACGAAAAATGAGTTTAGAAGAAGAACAAGTGAATTTGAACACTTAGAAAAAATTTTAGGCCCAAAAACTCCCATACTTAGCCAAATTTTGAGGCTGAAACCAAAACTCTGCATTCTGAAGTTGTACCCCACGCGCTGCAGGTGAGAGTGGTACCTCTCTGTGTGGCAGTCACAGCTAGTTGTCGCTGATGTGGCTGCTGTGTTGGCAGTTGACTCTGTTGACTGCTAACGTGGCAGTCCACGTGGAAATTAACTTTTTTTAAAATAAAAAAAATTGAATTTCGATTTTTTTTCTTTTTCAAATTTCCACCAATGGACCCAAAAACACCTTGACCAACTTTGACTTGAAAATGTTGGATCAATTGTATTTTCTTCCTTCTTCTTCAAGAACAACTTGAAGAACACCAAGAACACATACTAATTCGAATACCTTCAAAACAACTCGAAATTAACTCAAACTTTAGGATTATCTTCCCCTGGACTTAGAAAACAAAACCCAATGGTGTTATTAACCTTCAATTTATCCTCAATCACAAGACCCACTTCCAAAATTTGAAAAGTTTCAAAAGCTCAAAATCCTTTAATGACAACTTCACTTCTACAACTCCAAATTGAACGAAATTTGGAATATAGACTCAAAAAATACTAGGGAACAAGAATTTAGTGTCAAAAACAACAAATCAAAATAAAATTTTTTATGGAATTGTTTTTGGATTTTTAGATTTTTTTTTATTTTGCAAACCAAAGACTAGATTTGTAGGAACAAATCTAAACCTGGCTCCAGATACCAAATGATAAGAATGAAAAGGGACAATTGAAAGAAATAAGAAAATATATGTGGAATTATCGAAATCTAATCGAATTTATGAGCAACAAAGGACTTTATACCTTCACCTCTCAATAGAATCCGATCAAACAACAATAACCCAAACTCAATCAAAAACGAGAAAACCAAATTGAATACACAAAGAGGGTAACTCGATGATCGATTAAGTTATAAGAAGTTAACACAAGCAATATCGGGAATCCACCCTAATCACTCAACTACAATTACCAACTATGAACTACACTAATGCTAGCTACACCTAGAAACTATAAGTCTCAAAGGTTTCAAATATTCATAATCTTCATAATCTAAGTCTTCCAAATTAATAAAACTACTATTTATACTAAGGAAATAAAGAAGACACTTCTTTGACAATTTTACCCTTAATGAGATAAGGGCCTTGTTTGGTTGTCTTCTTTTGTGAATTCTTTAATTCATGATATGGTCATTTGCACACATGGACACTTTCTTCCTTCTCTTCACTTTGATGGATCTTTAACACATTTTATGTCTTTATTTGGTGTCCATCAAGCTCCTCTAAAGCTATCATATGATCTTTCCTACCCATGCAGTTACCAATGGGGTTCTAGGGAGTTTCTGACTAGATTATTAGGCTTAGACTGGGTAAAATGACGTAGTTTATGCACTAAATGGCGTAGTTTAAGTGCCCAACGCATAGGGGAAACAAAAAGTATGACCCTGACTTAAAAGCTGATGAAGTGACTTCAAGGTGGGTTTCACGGGCCGTGAAACACTTCAAGGGCCGTCAAACTGGTCGTGAAGCTTCGCCTGCCCGACAGAGCTCCACTAAAACAGGCATAAACTTTTACTCCAAACTTCAAATGGAGCAAACTATGTGGCGTTAGATAGAGGACTTAAAGATCTTTCATTTGATAGGTTATGGACCACCTAATTATTTTTTTGCTAAAAGCTATGATCGTTTGAAGTTAGCCAAAAACTCAAAACATGATAAGTCTCCCTCATGGGCGACTTCACGGTCCTTGTAAAGCTCCATGGGCCGTTTAGACGTCCATGGCCCTTTTCCAGTGACCTTGGGTCACACCCCTCCAACTAGGTGACTTTTACGACCGACTTGATGGGTCTTCAAGTCCACTACGGCCCATATGGAACACCATCAAGTGGCCCCTGCCTGAGGCAGGTTCTGGAAGGAGTTCACGAGCCCCTTAACAATAGACAGTTCCAAACTCTTAATATGAATCAGTTCCGCCTATGTTAGTAGGCAAGTTTAGAAGTCAAAAAGATAGTAAGAGTAACTTGTTTACTTTCCATTCTCACTCCGACCGTCATTCGAGGACGAATGATCCCAAGGGGAGATATTGTAACACCCCAAAAATTTCTAAATTAAGATCTGAATAATTCTTCATTTGTGTATAAGGTCTTACCGAGTGATTCTTAATTGTTATTAGGTGTTAAGGTCAATTTTTTAGTGTGGAAATGATTTTAGATATGAAATAAGGTAACTAGAAACCCCTAGCACAAAGTTGAGTTGAAAGTTTTCTTACCGATTGAGTTTCAATATGAGATTTTACTTGGGTTAAATTCAAACGATCATATCTCTCAGCACAAAATGTACTAGGTGGCCCATTACCTATCACATTAAAGGTCTTTAAGTCCTTTTTCCAACACCACCCAAGTTTCCTCATTTCGAGCCTGGAGTAAGAAGTTATGCCTGTTTTAGTGAAGCCCTATCAAGCAGGGCAACTTGATGACCCACTATACGGGCCGTGATGCATTAAACCGCCCGTGAAGCCTTAAACAACTCGTCAGACTAGCCATTTTGGGCACCTTTTCAATTTTAAAAGTTGGGGTCATTTTTGTCTTTCCCCCCAATGTGTTGGGAACTTAAACTACGTTATTTTAACCCTATTCTAAGCCTAAAATACATCGTTTCACACCAAATTAATGGCTTAGAAAGTGTAGTCAATTTTTTTTATTTCATTAACACTTCAGGACATTAGAGCAAGGTCCCAAGAAGAGAAAAGTTAGGGTTCAAGCGTTCTTCAAGTTTTTTTGAATTCGCCAAAGAACTTCATTCTTCTAGGAATGTAAGACTATTCATAGTGTTGGACCAATTCGTCCTCACGCCCTACATCTCAATTCAGTCAGAAATCATTACATCTAAAGGATTTATTCATAGTTCTTGGACTATTCATAGTTCTTGATATTTGAATTCAGTTCTTTAACAAGTTAAAGTTTTGGTTCCTATTTTACATGTGAATCTTGTAATGTTGTTCATGCTTTGTATCACATGAACCCTATTGAGTTAGTAAAGTTCTGTTTTCAAAGAAAATTGCACAAAAACTCCTAATATATTGATTTTGGGCTTGAAAGATATGTTCATGAGCATACATTTTAAAAGTGAAAGTTTTGAACAAAATCCTTGAAAAGAGAATCAAATGTTTTCATATGTACTATTTGACAGTCCAGAAAAAGAAAGAGTATGATTGATGTTTTTGAAAAGTGTTTCAGTAATGTAATAGTCTCTTTCTTTGTAAAGAGTGATTGAGCAAAGTGAAAAGTTAGTAAAGTAATAGTCCCTTTCTTTATAAAGGGTGATTAAGCATAAAGTATATTGATTATTTTGGGAGTAGAATCGAGCACCGAATTGGATAAGAGTCTATTAAAACTCAAAAGTCCCATAAAACTATGTAGTCAGTGTAGGATAGGATAGCACTGATTCTTCGTGCGACTCCTCACTTCCTTTGAGAAGGCCTATTAGATGGATCAATAGTTACAGTATCATCCTATACCCCGGCAAAGTATAGGATGGACCTTGAAACATGGGAAAAATGTTGTATTATTGCTAGGCTCATAGTAATGGTTGTCGGTTAGAGAAACTCCCCACAAGTAAAGTATATTATTTTAAATTACTTTTATTGCATATCTTGTTGTAAAGTTTAAAGAGCTTTTACTTCACAATCATGTATTGATGTAGTGTTGAATCGTTTTTAGTCCCTCAGTTCAGTTATTGTTTTACTCAGCTATATTACATACTCGTACATTTAATGTACTGATGTCATTCGACCTGCATCTTCGTATGATGAAGAGACGGGCATTCAGGATCATCGACAGGCGCTTCGTTGTGATCACTCTACACTTCAGCTAGCTTTTGGTGACCCTCCTTGCATTTCGGAGGACTTCACATTTACTATCTAGTTAGTAGTTTTGAGATGTTGTGGGTCTTGTCCCGACATCCCTCTTTAATAGTAGAGACTTCATATATGGATAGAGTCGAGGAGTCTTTCAGTACTTTCTTTCTTTGCAAACTATTATAATTATTGAAATAAGTATCCTCAGATATTCGAGTGGAGATTTATTTTGAGATAAAATTTTGTTTTTAAGCCTATTATTGCTTAGGTGAGTCTTCCGCTAAGTAGTCGGCCAGGCCAAGGGTTCGCTTAGGGACCATCTATGGTTCTCGAGTTCCGGCCACGTCCAGAGTGTAGGCTCGGGGCATGACATCCGTAGACCTCATCTATAGAAAACAAGTTCCAGTCCAATATTTCCCTAAGTATGGGACCTTTCTACGAGACCCTTCTCATGACTCGTAGAACTCATGACGATTCATCAAACCCTTGCATAGAACTGAGGTCCTAACTCAAATCTTTGAATTAAGTCTATGGATCAGTCTTACGACCCATCAACCTTCCTACGACTCATCCTTTCAATTCGTAGGTCCAATCTTAAGAAACTTAAAATTTCTAAACTCAACTAATGTTCTATAACACATCTTCTACGGCCTGTATAACCTTCTACGATCCATAGAGGAGACTCTTAGACCACTGAATTGGTAAAATTTCTACAACGTTTTCTTCCAACTTGACTTTCTAATTTCCGAGGCGTTATATAGACACTCATCAGAGACTTGATATTTTCCAAAATTCAACCCAACTCCTACGACTACCTTTCTACGGCCCGTAGAACTTCCTACGGTCCGTAGGTGGGCTCGTAAGAACCTGCACCATTGCTAAAAATTCAACTTTTCCTTTCTAAAATCAACTTTCAATTTCTGAGGTGTTATCATTTTGGTGGCTAGTCTTTTGCATTTTGAGACAAGCTTTGTATTTTTTATCTACTTTTGGGTTCTAGGTTCTGGGAGGGATTGTATGTAATTTTTTTTATTTCCCTCATCTTGTTCTTCTATATTTGTAATTGATTTATTGCTTCTACCTTTTTTCTATCCTTTCACCCATTACTTGTCATTCTGGGTTACGGGTTGGCTTACCTAGTAGTGGATTATAGTAGGTGTTATCATGACTCGAGGAATAAAGTTGTGACATTGCAATGTCTGCAATATGATGGTAAGTTATCATAGATTAACTTCTAGAATTCCTCCAATATTTTTAGGTTGAGTTAGGCCAGGTGTCGTGTTTTCTTTACATGTCTCTACACATTTGTATTACTTTTTATCTTTAAAGTATTTCGTTTACTTAATAATTCGAATGATTTTTTAGATGCAGTTTATGGTGAGGTAGCCTGTAAGGTTTTTTCTTTTTGAATTCCATTTTGCTGGTTTTTTATCCGTTCACAAAAATGTTTGACTACATTGCATATAGAAACTGTACATTTATTTTGTCTTTCTAATCTATATTGCTCCATTTCATAATTTATTCTCCTAAGAAAGACGTGGTCTTGATCACTTCATGACTCAAACATGATGTTCCTTTTGTAAATTTTTTTTCAGTGTGCATATTTTTGCAATGATGTTGCATTATTTATTCAAAATTGTCTTGATGGATATTTGAAGATATAATTATGAAGATGTTCTCCTGTTATGATCATTCCTATTTTGGAAAGAAGGGAGTATTTAATAATAAGCAAAAATTAACTTTATTTGGTACATATTTTTGCTTTTCTATAATCAGTTACTCTGTGTATAATGAAAAAGTCTATTACTCAAACTTTCTCAATAGTAATTTTACTCAAAAAAGGCACATTCACTCATCAACAAGACATGAATACGCTTTTAGGTACCACACTATGAATTTCTTGTCGACTACTTACCTTAAGACTATGTACCCTGCGAGTTATGATAGAGAATATATATTATCCCATATTTAAGTTTTCTTTGAAAGCCTCTTTGGATATTTTATAGGTCACAACCTCAACTTCATGTAACTTTCCACATAGCTTAAGTAGGCCTATTAAAGAAAATAACTTCATGTAACTTTCCACAAAACTTTCATCTGTTAACTTTTCTAGACAACCTTCATACATTCCTCACTTCTTTCTCTAAATAAATATCCACAAGGATGTTGTTGTCCCATTATCATAATTGTCTTCTTTTTGCAACAAATACACTGTTTTCATAGAATTATGTCACTACTATTATTTGGTATATGTCTTAAACTATTTCTGTTTTCTACTCTCTATCATGTTATTATCTTATTATGTGTCAATTTAGCTGCTTTTGACAAGTTTAGTGCTCGTAAAGTTCTTTCCACATCTATTTTGCAAGTTTTTATAGTAATAATATTTATATGCATATGTTAAATTGAAGCAGACTACTCTAAGAAGAAATTTAACACATCTACATCTTTATTTACTTTAATGTGATGTGATCTTTCTATAATGATTGACTGCTTGGTTAACTTTTTATTGATAGTAAATTTTTGATGCAATACAATAAGTGTGAATTGGAGATATTTATTTGTAAAATATACCCGAGTACATAACTTGGAGATGCTATATTTTTCTGTCGATTTTCATGTTATCTTTTTGTGGGTATGTTTCTTACCAGTTATTTCTAGGCAAGTCTGATGTGGATGGGTATATCACTGAATATTTCCTGAAATAGAATATTTAGAAATATATATATATATATATATATATAACACGTGTCCAGGACTAGTAAAATAAAACGACTGAGTAATATGATATTCCAAGAATTAGGAAAAGAAAGCAGTAAAACAAAATTTAATGTTATTGCTTTCTTTCATTTATAATTATAACAACGTTTCAATATCCTTACAATAATTATCACAACATTTCATCAAAATGGCATTTTAAAAATATTGTTATAATAAATATATTTCAACCTCCTAACAAAAGATATCACAATATTTCACAAAACAAAACTCTTTTAAATTAACTTGAATTTAAAAACATTTGAAGTAGTATCCCAATAAAGTCCAATATTATCTCCAACGCTTAATCCACGATCTCTGAACAAATTTACACAAACAAGTTCATACTCATCATTTTGCATCATTTGAACATAAGCATTTTTGTATTTTCTAGTGTTCTCTTCAGTAACATCCCACAATTCAACATGTTGCCTATTTCCATACTCTTTTGTCACTAATCTGACCATCTTCAACATCCAGTAACGAAAAACATATTCAAAAGTGTCTGCAAATGACAACACCAGTACCTTGGAGACTTGCTCAAAATGGGTTATGGACTACTTGATCTGCCATGGATTCTCCGGGTCTATAACAGGGGCAGCATAGACATCCCGTATTTCAACTACACGGCGAGTCACTTGCCACGGAGTGTTACTTTCTTTGCAAGCTTCTTCTTCTATTTTTTATGGCATGAAGTTTTACTCGAATGTCTTCTTCATGATGATAAAAATAATAGAAAAATGTGTTTTGATGAATTTTTACAATATTGAGAAAAAATGGGTAGGAACTTATAGAGATGTTTTGGTATGAAATTTGGAAGGTATATGATACTATAATTATTTTTCTAATAAAGTTTGATTTCATATAATTAAGACTAGATTACTATGATTAATCATATTTTAAATTTTCTTTTCACTTTCCTACTACAACTTGATTTGCTGAATCTCTCACACAAGCAAGTTATTTAAATGTAATTACAAGTAATTTTATATTATAAGTAATAACTAATGAGTTATAATAAATAAAATTACACTTATGATTAATTAAATTTGATATGTAACACATACACTTCATTTTTACTCTTAGTGGAAATTTTATTAATCATAGGAAAAATATTTAAATATTCATTCGAACTACTTAAAATGGCTCATCTATGTCATCCATTAAAAGTTTGGCTCATTTATACCATTGTCGTTACAAAACAGGCTCATTTATGACATTATTCTTAAACGATGACTTTTTAAAAGCAGTTTTGCCGCATGGACTCTTCTTAGAGATCCACATCACCCAATCAAACCCACTAAAATCTAACACTTTTAAAAAATAACTCACCCACACTCTACTCCTTTCCCCGACTTGAATTAAATCTGACCCATAGAACTTGTACTGAATTCACCAGCAACCGGACTTAAAGGTAATTGTGGTGTGAGAGTGCAATTTTTCCCCATTACCCAATAAAACTGATAAAACAAATATGTACACCTAAGGAATTTTGGCTTTACTTTAGAAAACGTAATAAGGTCAAACACCTCTACTACTATAAGCAATCATGTAAGAAGTAAGAGCTAGGAGAAATCAAATACTCTATGATAATCACAGTATTAATAAGACATGCACTAATGATCTTACAAATGATGGTACTAATAAAATTATAAAATTAAACAAGAAAAAAAGTAGAGGGGAGTCCCTTCTATTTTGTAATTGTGACAAACCTATAATCTATAGCCTTGTATAAATTTGGTTCTTCTCCTTGTCTCATTCCTTCAATATGTTCAAAAGTTCTTGAAGATACATTAATTCTTCTTAGATATGTTAAACCTTGTCAGCTTCTGTTTTGCCCAGTCTCATTGGTAGTTATCTTGGGGCAAACTCCTCAGACACTTTATCATCCAAACTATGATATCCACCATTAGTTTTGTATTTATTTTTTCAATTTCCACTTCTTTTTAGTTAAGGAGAGATATTGCCGTCCCGGGTGGCATTAGAAAAACAACTATTCAACAATTCATCCTCTTTGCATTCTTCAAAAGAATCCACATCTTATAGAATATGTGGAGAAAAATAACTACATCCGACAACTTGTAGTTTCTTATTAGTGCTAATATGAGTAAGAGAGTTCAACTTTCCAATTTTATTAGTTGCAAGTTCATTAAGAAGATCTCTATTCAAAATAGTACTATTTGGAGAACTCATTTGAGTCATAAAGTGTCATGCGGCTAGTGGTACACAAATGGCGGGGCTACTAGAGTCTAGAGGGGATATAACCTACTCCTCATCTTGGGTCACGTCTCCCTCTCTATGCACTCGTAGCACTATTTTGTGCATTCATAGTGTCAAAGTTCTTGGTTGAGTGCACTGGAGTTAAGGCCATTATTGTATCTACATTTCTATCATTCCCCACAGAGATTAGTTGTTGTCCAGGTAAATTTTTCATTATACATACATATTGCGAAAAATTCTACATTGCATTCTCTAACTCACTTTATTTTGGGATCAATCCTCATAATTTGTTAATAGCTTGCCAACAGTTAGGAAATGTCCAATTATGTCATATTGAATGTTTTCTTTCATAATCATATGCTCTTATTTATCCTCTACACACACTGTTATGCGTTGGCCATGCAAATAAGAAATTGATTTATAGGCAAGGGCATAGGCAGACTAACATGATGGGTTGGGGATGCGTGGCACACATTAGCTTTGAAAAAGGTTTGGTATATATATATTATGTGTGTGTGTGTAAGCGCACACACACACACTTCAAATAACTATCATATAGTTAAAAAGCCCCCCTTAACTATATTTGTTTGATTGGGTCAACTGGTATCATGACCCAAGGTACACCCTAGACATGACATGACATATAAGACCTCGAGAGGACCTACACAAGCCACTTGACATACATATGACACAACATAATAGAACATACAAGAGCTAAAGATAGCAAGTCTCATATCATAAAAGAATTTTAAATAAAAGTGGAAGTCTACGCATAGTCTTGACAAGCCAATCTACTAACATCAAAAGAAGTGGTCAGGACATAACCTGTACACCACGTACAACATCCAAAAACCAAAGAATATGAAAAGTAAAGTAAAGATGACATGGTCCTCAAATCATGAAGACTCACCGCGTCTTCAACCTCGAACAATCAATTACCACGAGCGGTAGGAGAGGAAGTGTCACACCCTACATGATTAAACAATGTAGGCAGAAGTATGCATTAGTACATGGAATGTACTAAGTATGAGGGACATGCATAAAAATGTAAAACATGATCATAAGTGGACATAAGGGGAAAACATGACATGCATGACTAAGCTAAAACATAGTAAACCTTTAAAGAAAAATCATAAATCATGAACATGGTCAATGCATCTTAAAATCATAACAAAAGCTTCGTAAAACCTTTTAAAGTAACTTTAGTTCATGTTGTGGGATATTTACTATTAATCGACATAGACCACGTGAGCTATAACATGAAATTCGGTGTCTTGCTCCCACACAGAAAAGAGATGTCCTTGCCTGCCAAGACAAATACCTTAAACTTCTAACTTTCCAAGACATTCCTTTTTCATAAATCATGCATAAAGTTCATGAAAATATCTTTTATCTAATCATAGTTTCTTTATAAACTCATGTCTTTAAGAGTTCATAGTCAAAATCATAGAAAATGCATGGGTTCATGTGAAATCAATTGAAAAGTATGTAATTGGGTCAAAAGAATTATGATAAGATCAAAATCAAACAATTGAATCAACACAATTAGAACCATGAAGAATTGAATGAAAACCTAATCAAATTGATGAAATTGAACTTGGAAAATTGAGAAATTTTTGGGGCTCAATGGGTGAATGGAACACATTGACGAAACCCTACATACCTTGAGGATCAAAGCCCAAAATCAATTCAGAAATAAGAGACTTGAAGCTTTGAAACCCGGGCCTTCTTCTTGAAATGTAGAGAAAATTGGAGAAGATGAATGAAGATGGTTTTGGGAATTTGAGTGAATGTGAGATTTTTGGGTAGATTTAGTAGTTGAAAGGTAGTTATAGGACTTAGAATAAAGGTCAAAACGACATAGTATAGGTATTTAATGCATAGGAAAAGACCCAAATATATTAAGAAATAATTATCTGACAGCTCTACGGTTTGGACCTACGGTACGTAGAACTTTTTAGGGCCCATACTAGTCAATCATATAACTGACTTCAAAAATCCAAAAATCCAATCATTTACCACGAGACCTTTCTTTGGTCTCTTCTTCTTTCTACGGTCCCTAGACCTCTTCCATAGAACCCATGTTCAAGGCCATAACTTCATTAAGTCTAGTTCCTTCCTATGAAACCCATTCTATGACCAGTATAATAAACAACGACATATCAAATCCTTCCATAGGCCTAAGGTTCTAAGTCAAATCTCTAAATCCTTCTACAAAGGCCATCAACGACTCGTCCAAATTCCTACGGTTCGTCTTGTCAAGTATTAGGTCAGACTTCAAAAACTTTGAAATTCTAGAAACTCAACTCCAGGTCTATGACTTCCTTCCTGTGGCCAGTACGACTTCCTAAAGTCCAAAGATAGGACTCGTAGAACACTGCCTTAGAAACTTTTCTGCACTTCTCTTTACAACTTTACTTTCCAATTTATGAGGTGTTACAATATCTTTCCCTTGGGAGCATTTGCCCTCGAATAGGACTCAAGCTAGCATGAATAGAGTAGGATAAAAACTAACAACCCAACATGAATGCAAATTTCATCATAATGCACAATTACATGGAGAAGCACTCCAAGTTAAATCATAACATCAAAAATCAAGTTTTTCATGAACCTGGATGCATATGGAAACATAAGAATGACTTAAACACATGAATCCGAAAGATTGAACCATGAGGAACTAATACCTCAAGCTAGAATAGGAGCAGAGGGAAAGAGATGAGGATACCGAGACATCATATCAGCTTCGGCCTCCCAAGTTGCACCCTCAAATAATTGATTCCTCCAAAGAACTTTCACAAAAGCAACTTTTTTATTTCTCAACTTTCGGACTTGTCGTTCTAAACTCTCAACCGGAATTTCTTCATAGGAAAGATTTTCTTTAACTCCCAAACATTCTAAAGTCACTATGGATATCGGATCTCCAACACACTTCTTTAATAAAAAGACATGGAATACAAGATGTACCGATGCTAAATCATTAGGCAATGTGGACTAAGCTTCCCTTTCTTCCAAAACGTCATAACATCATTCATGGGTGAGATTTTCAAGTAGCTAGACTCAATCATTAACTTCAAACTCAAGCTCTCTTCTTCTAACATCAGCATAAGACTTTTGTTAACTTTGAGCCATTTTCAACCTTTCCCGAATAAGCTGAACCTTTTCCATAGCCTCATACACCAACTCAGGCCCTATCAAAGAAACCTCACCAACTTCAAACCAACCTATAGGAGACCTACACCTCTTACTATAAAGAGCCTTAAACAGTGACATCCCAATGCTAGAAAGATAGCTATTATTATAAGAAAACTCAATCAAAGGCAAATGATCATCCCAATTACCCTTAAAGTCAATCACACAAGCTCTTAGCATATCTTCCAAAGACTGAATAGTATGCTCGGCTTGTCCATTAGTGTGAAGAAGAAAATTCATGCTAAGTTTCACTTGAGTACCAAAACCTTTCTGAAACGACTTCCAAAACTAAGAGGTAAACTAAATACCATGATCAGAGATAATGGACAAGGGCTCTCCATGCAACCTTACCATTTCCCAAATATAAAGCTTGTTGTAATCCTCTGTTGAAAATGAAGTCTTAACGGGAAGAAAGTGAGCCGATTTTGTAATTCGGTCCACGATAATCCAAATCGAATCAATCTGACGGTAAGTGTGAGGTAAACTCGTAATGAAGTCCATATTCAAATCTTCCCACTTCCATGTAGGGATACTAATGTCTTGAGCCAAACCACCCAGTTTCTGATGCTCAACTTTCACTTGTTGACAAATTGGGCATTTAGCCACATATTCCGTAATATCCTTCTTCATTCCATTCCGCCAATAGACTTCCCACAAATCACGGTACATCTTAGTGGCTCCCGGGTGAATGGAATGCCAAGAAATGTGAGCTTCTGTCAAAATCGGATTCCTCAACTCATCATCATTAAGAATGCATAACCGACCTTGATATCGAAGGACACTATCTACCCTTGGGAAAAAGCCTCAATGGCTTTTTCAGACACCGACTTCTTCAAGTCAAGTAGTACCGGATTAAGATCATGTTTAGCCTTCACATTCGATACAAATGACAATTCACAACCGTTGTGAACAACTACACTGCCTTTCCTAGAATCAAATAGGCGAACTCCCAATCGGGTCAATCTATCAACATCACAAACTAACTCTCTCTTGTCATCCTCAACATGAGGAACACTTCATATTGATAGTCTCCTAAGAGCATCCGTTACCACATTCACTTCATCGGGATGATATAGGACACTCATATCGTAATCCTTCAATAAGTCAAGCCATCTCCTTTGGTGAAGATTCAAATCCTTTTGAGTGAATACATATTTCAAACTCTTGTTGTCGGTAAACACATCTACATGAACACCATATAAATAATGCCTCCAAATCTTTAAGGACAACACTACCGCCGCTAACTCCAAATCATGAGTTGAATAATTCTTTTCATGTACCTTAAATTGCCTTAAAGCATAAGCAATGACTTTCCCATGTTGCATCAAAACACAACCAAGACTAATTTGTGAAGCATTATAATACAGCACAAAACCATCCAATCCTTCTGATAATGTCAATATAGGGGCTGAAGTGAGTCTATCCTTCAACTCTTAGAAACTCTTATCACAAGCTGTTGGCCATAGGAATTTCACCTTCTTTTGAGTCAATATTATCAAAGGCGAAGTAATAGAGGCAAATCATTCCATAAACCTCCTATAGTAAACGGACAAACCTATGAAACTTTGTATATCAAAAATGGTCAAAGGTCTAGGCCAATTCGTAACCGCGATTTTCTTAGGATCGACTTGAATAGCTTCATTGGAGACAATATGGCTGAAAAGCAAAGGACCTCAACCAAAACTCACATTTGCTAAACTTAGCATACTACTCACGATCGGGGCATTAGTCAAGCCAAAAGTCTTCACCAAAAATTTCTAATCACCATAGCAAGTTTGAAAAGCCATCTTCGGAATGTCAATCTCCTGTACCCTCAATTGGTGATAACCAGACTGAAGGTCAATCTTTGAGAAGTAACTTGCTCCTTGGAGTTGATCAAACAAATTATCTATCATTGGAATAGGATACTTTTTCTTAATGGTAAGCTTATACAATTGTTGATAATCATTGCATATTCAGAGAGAACCATCCTTCTTTTGAACAAACAACACCGGAGCACCACACGGTGAGATACTCGGTCTAATGAAATCCTTATCCAATAAATCTTTCAACTGATCCTTTAATTCCTTATATTCTACCGAGGCCATATGGTAGGAAGGAATAGAAATAGGGCGCATATCTAGGAGAAGGTAAATACTGAAGTCTATTTCCCTTTCGAAAGGGATACCATGATGATCATCACGAAACACTTTCGTAAACTCATTTAAGATCAAAATTGACTCAAGAGTAGGTGTTTCAGAATATGTATTTCTAACCTTAATTAGATGAAAAATGCAACCCTTAAAAAGCATTTTCCTAGCCTTTAGGCAAAATATGAACTGACCCTTCAGAGAATAATTTCCCCATTCCCATGACATGATAGGTTAATTCGGAACCTTGAATGTGACCAATTGGGTCCTACAATCTATGGAAGCATAACATGCATGAAGCCAATACATCCCATGAATAACATCGAAATCTAACATATCAAGCTCTACAAGATCAACATGAATAACCCTATGAGAAAAAAATAGGGAAATTTCTATAAACTATCTTATAACCTATAGAACCACCAACGGGGGTAGAGACATGAAAGGGATTAGAAAGGATTTCAGGACCAACATCAAATCTCATGGCAACATAAGGAGTAACAAAGGATAACGTAGCACCCTGATCAAGCAAAGCATAAACATCAAGCTGAAAGGCTTTCAACATACCGGTCACCACATCCGTGGAACCCTCGTGATCCTATCGAGTCTGAAGAGCATAGAATTTGTTTTGCTTTGGGGCACCCGAACCGGAACCACAAGGCTGAGATTTCCTAACTTCCCTTACCTTAGTAGCAAGCAATGGACAATCTCTAATCTTATGACCACTCTTCCATAATTAAAACAACCATCCATGTTGGCCAAACATTTGACATCATGTTTCTTACCACAGCTTGAGTAAGCGGGAATAGAAGATTCATTACCACTACCTCTTTAAGTTTTTGGGTTAGACACCCTATATTTTTTGAACTTAGGAGTTGGTGCATCAGAAGAACATTAACCGAAATACTTTTTCCGGAATCTAGAATGACCTTGTCCACCGGACCTAGAATAAGAAAAGTCACTATCACCGGTCCTTGCCCTCTTAGACTCTCTCGCCCTTTCCTTGAGATTTTCTTCTTCAATTTTTTGTGCATGTATCATTAAACGGGAGATATCTATCTCCTTAATCAACATGGCGGTATGACACTCCTCGACCACCATTTCAGACACACCCGACATGAACTTACTTATCCTTTCCCTAGAGTTAGCAACCATAGTTGGAGCATACTTACCCAATTGAGTAAACTTCAAAGCATACTCCTTAGCACTCATATTCCCTCATCGAAGATTGATGAATTCAAAAGCAATTTTGCCTCCCTCATCTCTAGAGGAAAGAAACGATCAAGAAAAGCTCCTTTGAATTTTCCCAATCAAGAGTACCCGCATCAACCGCCCTCTAACTTTTCCATTGTTCAAATCAAACTTGAGAAACACCCTTGAGTTGATAAGTGGCCAACTCCTCGTTCTCCACCGTAGACAATCCCATAATTCCCACTATCTTATACACCTCATCAATGAACTCTTGAGGATCCTATCAACCTTGGAACCATGGAAATCTAGAGGATTCATCCTAGTGAAGTCTCTTACCCTTGTCGCCGTTGTACCCACATTTAGGTTCACGAGAACAATGACTTCTCTATTTTCTTGAGCCATCATAACTTGAGCTAACACTTTGAAAACGGCTCGAAATTCAGCATGATTCACTTGCTCGGCAAAAAGATCAACCAGAACTTGAGGCACCTCAGGGTCCACATTCTCACCCGCTTTCTTTTTCACATAAGCTTTTCGAGGGGCCATCTCTTGAAAAACATCAGACAAAATTTAGGAGAAGGATCTTTATAGAGATAGATCCTATGGTAGAACTTCAGAGTAATGAAAGAAGTGAAGTTTCCTAAATGCTTTGTAGCCTCCTATTCATAAATATGGCTCGCTTCATATTCATGAACAAGACTCTACTCAATGCGTCATGTCAGACATACTAGGATCTTTTTCTAAAACCTTTTGCTCTGAATACCATTGTTTTCATGACCTAAAGTATACCCTAGATGTGACATGGTGTATAAGACCTCGAGAGGCCCTACAAAAGCCAATTGACATACATACAACACAACATAATAAAAATAAAAGAGTTCATATCAAAGTAAAGCATTTGACATATAAGCAGAAATCTAATCATAGTCTCGACAAGACAATCTAATGCATCAAGAGTTGTTGAGACGTAACCCATCCACCATATACAATGTGTGAAAATTAAAACATGAGAAAACAAAGTAAGGTGACATGATCCTCGGAATATGAGGACTCACCAACTCTTCAAATCCTTAAAGCAATCAACTAGCCACGAGCGGGTGGAGGGAAAGCGTCACACCCTACATAAGTGAAACAATGTAGGCACAAGTATGCATAAGTACATGAAATGTACCAAGTATGAGAGATATGCATAAAACATGAAACATGATCATAAAGGGACATAAGGAGAAAACGTGACATACATGACCAAGCTAAACATAGTGAAATCATGAACATGGTCAATGCATCTTAGACTCATAATGAAAGCTTCATAAAACCTTGTGAGTAACTTTAGTTCATTTTGTGGTATATTTACTATTAACCGACATAGACCACGTGTACTATAGTGTAGAATCTGGTGTCTTTCTCCCACACTGAAAAGAGATGTTGTTGCTTGTCAAGGCAATGACCTTTAACTTCTAGCTTAGGTGGATCCACTAGCTATGTCACTTAAGACAATCCTATGGCGACACGTAGTTAGAGACATGGAGATTGCTACTAGAGAGTTGGCCTCTACTAATGGGAGAGCCTCCATCTCAATATCCTCTCAATGGTAAGTAAAATCCCAATGGAATAGACATATTCGTAAACATAATATCATACATGGAAGAGTACAATTAAGATATTAATCTAAGATTAAATCATTATAAAATAGCTCCTTAAATATTGAATCATGCATGTGTGAGAAAACCTCCCACTAAACCATGATCCCATATATGTGGGAAAACCTTTAACAATTTCATTGATGCTCATCTTTAAGCAATCTAGATCATAAAACCTTTCTTTTCATAAATCATGCATAACCTTAATGGAAACATCATTCATAGATTCATAGCTTCTTCATAAATTCATACCTTAAGTGTTCATAGTCAAAATTCATAATCAATGCATGGGTTCATGTGAAATCAATTGGAAAGCATGTAATTTGAGTTAAAACAATCATAATAAGATTAAAATCAACATAATTAGAACCCATGAAGAATTGAATAAAAATCTAATCAATTAGTGAAATTGAACTTGGAAAATTGAGAAATCTTTGGGGCTCAATGGGTGAATGGAACCCATTGATGAAACCTTACATACCTTGAGGATCAAAGCCCAAAATCAATGGTGAAAAGGAGACTTGATTTGGAAACCCTAGCTTTTTCTTCTTTAAACTTGAGAGAGAATGGAGAAGATGAATGTGGTTGGGTTTTGGGAATTTGAGTGAACGAGAGAGTTGGGGTAATTTTAGGGGTAGAAGGGTAGTTATAGGACTTCGAATTATGGTCAAAACGATATAGTATAGGCATTAAATGCATAGAAAAAGACCCAAATACCATTCAAAAAAATTGCCAAATGAACCTATGGTCTGTAGAACTTTCTACGGTCCGTGCTTGTCAACCGAAGAACCAGCTTCAGAAACCCAAATTCACCTTACTTTCCACAAGACCTTTCTATGGTCCGTCTAAATTCCTACGGTTTGTAGACCTCATCTGTAGAACACAAGTTCAAGTCTAATATTTCACTATGTATGGAACCTTCAACGAGACCCTTCCCACGATTCATAGAACTCATAACGATAAATCAAACTCTTTCATAAAACTGAGGTCCTAAGATTTGAGTCTATGGATCAGTCCTACGACCCGTCAACCTTCCTATGACTCATCCTGTCAATTTGTAGGTCTAATCTTCAGAAACTTAATATTTTCAAACTCAACTCATGTTCTACAACTCACCTTCTACGGCTCGTAGAATCTTCTACGGTCCATAGAGGGGACTCATAGACCACTGCATCAATAAATTTTCTACAACTTTTCCTTCCAACTTGACTTTCCAATTCTGAGGTGTTACATAGACACTCATCAGAGACTTGACATTTTCCAAAATCCAACCCAACTCCTATGATTACATTCCTACGGCTCGTAGAACTTTCTACGGTCCGTAGGTGGGCTCCTAAGAACCTGCACCATTGCTAAAAATCCAACTTTCCCTTTCTAAACTTAACTTCCAATTTCCAAGGTGTTACCATTTTGGTGGCTAGTCTTTTGCATTTCGAGAAAAGCCTTGTATTTTGGGTCCACTTTTGGGACTTGTACTATTTTATTTTAGAAAATTTGTACTTGTGACTTCTAGGTTCTGGGATGTATCTTTTATTGCATGTAATATTTTTATTTGCTTCTGCTTGTTCTTCTATTTTTGTAATTAATTTGTTGCTTCTGCTTTGTTTCTATCCTTACACTCATTGCTTGTCGTTCTGGGTTACAAGTTGGCTTACCTACTATTACATTATAGTAGGTATCATCATGACTCGAGTAATCGAGTTGTGACATTGCAATGTTTACAATATGATGGTAAGTTATTATAGATTAACTTCTAGAATTCCTCCAATATTTTTAGGTTTAGGCCATGTGTCGTGTTTTCTTTACATCTCTCTACATATTTGTATTGCTTTGTATTTTTAAAGTATTTCATTTACCTAATTGTTCAAATTATTTTTTAGATGCAATTTATGGTGAGGTAGCCTGCAAAGTTTTTTCTTTTCGAATTCCATTTTGCTGGTTTTTTTCAGTTCACAAATAATGTTTGACTACATTACATATAGAAATTGTACAGTCATTTTGTCTTTCTAATCTTTATTGCTCTATTCCATAATTTCTCCTCCTAAGGAAGACGTGGTCTAGATCACTTCATGACTCAAACATGATGTTCCTTTTGTACATTTTTTTCAATATGCATATTTTTGCAATGGTATTGCATTATTTATTCAAAATTATCTTGATGGATCTTTGAAGATAAAATTATGAAGATTTTCTTTTGTTATGATCATTCCTATTTTGGAACGGAGGGAGTATTTAATAACAAGCAAAAATTAACTTTATTTGGTACATATTTCTACTTTTCTTTAATCATTTACTCTATGTGTAATGCAAAAGTTACCATTACTCAAACTTTTTCAATTACAATTTTTTCTCAAAAATGGCACATTCACACATCATCAAGACATGAATTCACTTTTAGGTACCACACTATGAATTTCTTCTTGACTACTTACATTAAGACTATGTACCCAACGAGCAAATAGAGAATACATATTATCCCATGTTTAAGTTTTCTTTGAAAGCCTCTTTGGATATTTTATAGGTCACAACCTCAATTTCATGTAACTTTCCACATAGCTTAAGTAGGCCTATTAAAGAAAATAACTTCATGTAGCTTTCCACAAAACTTTCTTTTGTTAACTTTTCTAGACAACCTTCAAACATTCCTCACTTCTTTCTCTAAATAAATGTCCACAAGGATATTTTTGTCCCATTATCCTAATTGTCTTATTTTGCAACAAATTGTAACACCTCAGTTTTTAAAAGAGAAACTTTTTCAATTTTTGGCTCAGTCACTTCCTACGAATGCAATCTACGGGTCGTAGACTAGTTGACGGACCATAGAATGCATCCGTAGAAAGAGGATAAAATGTTTTGAAAATCAAGTCTCTGAAGTCGAGTTTACGGGCTGACAGGACGGACCGCATGTCTTTCAACGGACCGTATAAAGGTCCCGTCAAAATATTCCGGACTTAGTCAAATTTCTGAGGGTCAAGTTGGGTACTATGGGTTGGACCCCAAACCTACGGACCGTAGAATTGCCTACGGGCCGTAGATCGAATTCGTCGAAAGTGTCCTGAATTTTTGGGTTTCTGAAGTTTTCTATGGTCCAACAGGACGGTTCGTAGGAATTCTTACTAACTGTAGGTTGGAACCGTAGACTTAATCCGACAGTTATTTTTCAGGGGTCTTTATGTCTTTTCTCAATTCTTTTAAGTCCTTTAATTACGACTTTGCCCCTAAATTGACCCACTATATAAGTCTTTCTTCCAAAATTTTCCTTCATTTGTTACATTCTCAAAATTCCCAACTTCCCAAATAATTCTCTCTGTAGAAAGTTCTCTCAATTCTAAAGGAAGAAGAAGGGCTAGGATCCTCCATTGAAGGTCATCAATTTTTAGCAATTTCTTGTGGGCTTTGTTGAGGTGTGTTAGCATTCTCCATTGGGTCCGTAGTTTTCTTCCAATTTCAAGGTTTAATTTCCCAAATTGAGTTAAGGTTTTGATCAATTCTTATGGGTTCTTCAATTAGGATTCCAATTGTTGATTTTATGATTCCTAGTGCATGATCTAGCGTGATAACGTAATTTAGTGCATGATTTAGTGTGATTTATATGAATTTGAGTAGAAATTGTATGAACCCATGCATGAGCCATGATTCCTAGTTATGAATTCATGATGAAGTATGATCCATGCATTTATGAACTTATGAAATTGACAAAAATATGCATGAATCTAGTTTATTGCATGATTCTAAGATGAATTGATATGCACCCATACTATATCATGATTTATAATCATATGAATAGCTTGCATAAGAGATGCATGTATATGGATAGCTTGCATAAGAGATGCATGTTTCATGAGAATTATGCTTATAATTGCTAGGGTGCATATAGATGATGGCATCCATGAGCCGTGAAAAGGTTTTCTTCACAATAAGCTAAGAATATGAATGTGAAAGGTTTTCTCACATAAATTAGGGTTCATATGGTTGAAAGGCTTTCTCACTTATGAATCGATCAGGAGCTATTCAAATAACATAAGCTTGGGGCAAGCCCATGGTAGTTGAAACATCTTGATATGATCTTAGCTTTGATTTGGTAACCCTAGATGTACCTCTTCCTTGGATAAAATATGAATAAGCTTAATCGACTACTCCTTGGGATTTTACTTAGCACCGAGCGGGCTTTTGGGATGAAGGTTTTCGTTTAGTGTCTGTGGGCCTTTAGTAGCAATCCCTAAGTCCCATAACTACGTGCCTCATAGGTTTTGTCTCAGATAGATACATAGCTAGTGGATCCACATAAGCTACAGATTTATGGTCCTTACCTTGGCAAGTAGGACACCCCTTCTAGTGATGTGTGGTAGACATCACTCCCCTTTTCGGTGTGGACACTAGATTCCATGTTATAGCTCACATGGTCTATGTCGGTTAAACATAAAAATCCCATAATAATGAACTAGGGTGCTAGAAGAATTTTAGGAGACAAGACTTATGATATGACTAGCTTGCATTGACCATGTTTATGCATTGAGTTTCTAACCCTATTGTCAAATGATTTAGTTTGGTCATTGCATGTTCATAATGATATCTCATTAGCATGATTTCCTATATGAAAGCGCCTCGTTGACATTATTTATGTGATTATGTGCATTTTCTTCATACTTAGTACATTCCATGTACAAATGCACACTTGTGCCTACATTCTCTTATAATGTAGGGTCAGACAGTCATCATTCGCACTCTCGTGGTTACTTGCTTTCAGAGTTCGAGCTATCAGCATTGTGAGTCCTCATACTTCGAGGACTAAGAGACTTTATTGCTTTTCTCTACTTTTGAGTTTCAGACTTTTATATGATGTACGAGTTACATCCCGATCATTCTATTGTATTAGATGGCTTTTGAGAAATAGTCAAAACTTCCGCTTGTAAATGCTTTACTTTTATGAGATTGTTTATCTTCTTTCCTCATTTTTGTCTTTACCTTATGTATATGTATGCTATGTGTCTTGTGTGGGGCCTCTCGGGGTCTTATACGCCATATCACACCTAGGAAGTACTTTTGGTCGTGAAAAACTTGGTATTCAGAGTGCAAGGTTTAGAAAGGTCCTAAGATGTCTCACAACCACGTCTAGTAGAGTCTTATTCATAAGTGTGAAGCGCGACACATTTATGAATAGGAGGCTAAAAGATTTTAGGAGATTCCACTTCTTTCATATTCTAGAATCGTGCTTTAGAGTTTAACTCTATGTGTTCCTCTCCTAATCCATGTCCTACGCGTTTTAGGATATGGCACCTAGAAGAGATTTTGTAAGGGTAAACGCAAATGAGAATGTGGATAAAGAGGCTAACCAAGTTCCAGCCGCTCCTTTGGCCGAAGAGATTACTAATACGGAGTTCCGAGCCGCTTTCCACGCATTGGCCCAAGCTGTGACGGCCCAAGCCAATAGAGAAGTTGTGGTCCCCATGAACCTGCATGTGGGTACGGCGGCGGCAAGGGTGAGAGATTTTACAAGGATGAACCCTCCGAAATTCCATGGCTCCAAGGTGGAGGAGGATCCCCAAGAGTTCATTGAAGAGTTTTACAAGATTTTGATGATCATGGGAGTGACACCAGAAGAGAAAGAAGAGTTGGCCGCTTACCAATGGAAGGGTGTGGCCCAAGTGTGGTTTAACTAATGGAAAGGTGAGAGGGCTAGAGATGTGGGTCCTCTTGAATGGGAGAAATTTAAGGAAAGTTTTCTTGATCGATTATTTCCTCTTGAGATGAGAGAGGTTAAGGTTCTCGAGTTCATTAACTTGAAGCAAGGTTGTATGAGTGTCAAAAAATATACATTGAAGTTCACTCAATTGTCAAAATATGCACCTTCCTTGGTGGCCGATTCAAGGGCCAAAATGAGTAAGTTTGTGTCGGGGGTGTCCGACTTGGTGGTCAAGGAGTGTAGGACTTCCATGCTTATTAAAGAAATGGATATTTCACAGTTGATGGTACAGGCACAAAAAATCGAAGAAGAGAAGCTAAAGGAGAGGTCCAAAGAGGCAAAGAGGGCTAGGACCAGCGATGGTGACTTCTCAAACCAAAGGACCGGAGGACATGGCCGTCCTAAATTTCGACAAAGGTTTTCGAACCAGGGGTCTTCTAATGCTCCTATGCCTAAGTTTGACAAGAATAGGGTGTCTAAGCCTTAAGGAGGAAATGGTGGTGGTGATAGAACTCCAATTTCCCCATGTCAAAAGTGTGGGAAGAAGCATTAGGGGAGATGCTTAGCCGGATCGGATGGTTGCTACACTTGTGGCAAAAGTTGTCACAAAATGAGGGATTGTCCAATGAATGTTACAATGGGGAAATATGGTAAACAAGGTGCTCCTAGTGGTTCGGGTTCTAGTGCTCCCAAGCAAAACCAATTTTATGCACTCCAAATTCGCCAAGAGCAAGAAGGTTCTCCCGATGTGGTTACCGGTATGTTGAAAGACTTCCATCTTGATGTATATGCTTTACTTGATCCTGGTGCTACTTTATCTTTTGTGACACCATATGTAGCTATGAGGTTTGATATTTCCCCAGATGTGTTATTAGACCCCTTCTGTGTCTCTACTCCTATTAGTGATTCTATTGTGGCTAAAAGAGTTTATAGGAAGTGTCCCGTTTCCTTGTTCCATAGAGTCACCTATGTTGATCTTGTAGAGCTAGATATCATAGACTTTGATGTCATTCTTGGGATGGATTGGCTTCATTCTTTTTATGCCTCAATTGATTGTAGAACTAGAGTGGTTAAGTTTCAATTTCCTAATGAGCCCGTTCTAGAGTGGAAAGGGGGAAATTCTATGCCTAGAGGTCGGTTTGTTTCTTGTCTTAAAGCTAGAAAGATGATCTCCAAGGGTTGCATTTATCATCTTATTCGGGAGAGGGATATAGATTCTGAAACCCCTAATCTTGAGTCGGTTACCGTGGTAAATGAGTTTCCGGATGTGTTTCCCGATGATCTACCCGGTGTTCCTCCCGAAAGGGAAATAGACTTTGGTATTGACCTTCTTCCCAATATGTAACCTATCTTTATTCCTCCTTACTGTATGGCTCCGGCGGAACTTATGGAATTGAAAGAGCAATTGAAGGATTTGTTTGATAAAGGTTTCATCCGACCAAGTATTTCTCCATAGGGTGATCCGGTGTTGTTTGTTTGTAAGAAAGTTGGCTCTCTCCATATGTGTGTTGATTACCGTCAATTGAATAAGGTTACCAATAAGAATAAGTATCCGATTCCGAGGATAGATGATTTGTTTGACCAACTTCAAGGTGCTAGTTTCTTCTCTAAGATTGATCTCTGGTCGGGTTATCACCAATTGAGGGTGAGGAATTGTGATATTCCAAAGACGGCTTTTCGAACTAGATATGGCCATTATGAGTTTGTGGTTATGTCGTTTGGATTGACTAATGCACTGGCAACTTTTATGGATTTGTTGAATAGGGTGTTTAGACAATACCTTGATATGCTTGTGATTGCATTCATTGATGATATTTTGATTTACTCCCGAAGAGAGGAAAAGCATGCCGATCATTTGAGGATTGTATTGCAAATTCTTAGGGATCGTGAGTTATATGATAAGTTAAATAAATGTGAGTTTTGGTTGAGGTCCATGGCTTTTCTTGCTCACATTGTGTCCGGTAAGGGTATTGAGGTAGATCCTAAGAAGACGGATGTGGTTAGAAATTGGCCTAGACCTATATCTCCTTCGGATATTTGTAGTTTCTTGGGCTTGGCCGGATACTATAGGAGGTTTGTGGAAGGGTTTTCTTCTATTGCCTCTCCATTAACCTCGCTGACTCGAAAGAAGACTAAGTTTGTATGGTTGGGGGCTTGTGAAGAGAGCTTCCAAGAATTGAAGGATAGGCTAACTTCCGCTCCAATATTGACATTACCGGAAGGTTCCGATGGCTTTGTGGTTTATTGTGATGCTTCAAGGGTTGGCTCAGGGTGTGTTCTTATGCAAATTTAGAAGGGATTGCTTATGCTTCAAGGCAACTTAAGGTTCATGAAAAGAATTACCCTACCCATGATTTAGAACTTGCGGCGATTGTTTTTGCCCTAAAGATTTGGAGGCACTATTTGTATGGTGTCCATGTTGATGTATTTACCCACCACAAAAGTTTGAAATATGTGTTCAAGCAGAAGGATCTAAATCTTCGACAACGTAGATGGCTAGAGCTCTTAAAGGACTATGACATGAGTGTCCTCTATCACCCGGGCAAAGCTAATGTAGTGGCCGATACCATAAGTCGGTTGTTGATGAATAGTGTTGTACATATAGAAGATGATAAGAAGGAATTGGTTCGAGATGTTCATAGACTAGCTCGGCTAGGTGTTCAGTTGGTTGACTCCGATGAGGGAGGTGTGATTGTCCAAAATGGGTTGGAATCTTCCTTTGTGGTGGATGTTAAGGCTAAGCAAGCACTTGATCCGATACTAGTTGAGTTGAAAGAAGTGGTTTTAATGAAGGGCAATGAGGCTTTCTCCCAAAGGGGAGATGGTGTCCTTAGATATCAAGGTCGTTTGTTTGTGCCTAATGTTGATGGCCTATGAGAGCAAATTCTAGAAGAAGCTCATAGTTCCCGATACTCTATTCATCCGGGAGCTACCAAGATGTACCATGATTTGCAGGAAATCTATTGGTGGAATGGGATGAAGAAAGATATTGTAGAATTTGTGGCAAAATGCCCAAATTGTCAACAAGTTAAGGTTGAATATCAAAGGTCGGGAGGCTTATCCCAAGATATAGCTATTCCTACTTGGAAGTTGGAAGATGTTAATATGGACTTCATAGAGGGTTTACCCTACACTCGCCGGCAACATGATTCTATATGGGTTATAATAGACCGTATAACAAAGTCGGCTCACTTCATTCCTGTCAAGATGTCCTTTTCGGCGGAAGATTACGCTAAGTTGTACATTAGGGAGATGGTTAGGTTGCATGGAGTTCCCCTATCCATTATCTTTGATAGAGGTACCCAATTCACTTCTCAATTTTGGAAGTCTTTCCAAAAGGGTCTGGTACCAAGGTTAAGCTTAGCACGACTTTTCATCCCCAAACTGATAGGCAAGCGGAGCGTACTATCCAAACCTTAGAGGATATGCTAAGAGCTTGTGTGATTGATTTCAAGGGTAATTGGGATGATCATTTGCCTTTGATTGAGTTTGCCTACAATAATAGTTACCGTGCAATTATTGGTATGACTCCATTTGAGGCTCTCTACGGTAGGAGATGTAGGTATCCTATAAGATGGTTTGAGGTGGGTGAAGTTGCGTTGATGGGTCCTGAATTAGTGCATGAGGCTATGGAGAAAGCTCGGCTTATTAGAGAAAGGTTGAAAATGGCCCAAAGTCGACAAAAGTCCTATGCCGATGTTAGAAGAATGGATCTTAACTTTGAGGTTGAAGAATGGGTCTATTTGAAAATATCGCCCATGAAGGGTGTCATGAGATTTGGTAAGAAAGGGAAGCTTAGTCCCCGGTATGTAGGCCCATATAAGATTTTGAGACGCATTGGCAAGGTCACTTATACACTTGAATTGCCTAATGAGTTAGCATCGGTTTATTCAGTTTTCCATGTGTCTATTTTGAAGAAGTGTGTTGGAGATCCGACATATATAGTGCCTTTAGAAAGTCTTGGAATCAAAGAGAGTTTATCATATGAAGAAGTTTCTGTTGAGATTCTAGACCGACAAGTTCGGAAGTTGAGAAACAAAGAAGTTTCTTCCATTAAGGTATTGTGGAGGAATCAATTAGTTGAGGGTGCTACGTGGGAGGTCGAGGCCGATATGATGTCCCGTTATCCTCATCTCTTTTCTTCCGAGTCTTCCCTAGCTTGAGGTATTTAGCTCCTCATGGTTTACTTCTAGGATTCATGCGTCTTAGTCATTCTCATGTTTCCTTATACATGCATTCATTAAGTGTTTATGGCTTGACATTTTGTGATTAAGCATGCTTTACCTTGGAGTTGATCTTCCTCCTGGGATATGTGCATTATGTAGTTGCATTCATGATTGGAATCATAAAATTGTTGTTTCCCTTACTGTTGTTGTTGCTAGCTGAGTTCCATTTGGGGACGAATATTCCCGAGGGAGAGATATTATAACACCTCAGTTTTTGAAAGAGAAATTTTTTCAGTTTTTGGCTCAGTCACTTCCTACGGATGCAATCTACGGGTCGTAGACCAGTTGACGGACCTTAGAATGCATCCATAGAAAGAGGATAAAATGTTTTGAAAATCAAGTCTCTAAAGTCGAGTCTATGGGTTGACAGGACGGACCGTAGGTGTTCCCACAGACCGTAGAAAGGTACAGTCAAAATGCTCCAGAATTAGTCAAATTTTTTAGGGTCAAGTTGGGTTCTACGGGTTGGACCTACGGACCGTAGAATGGCCAACGGGCCATAGATCGAAGTCGTTGAAAGTGTCCTGACTATTTAGGTTTCAGAAGTTTTCTACGATCCAACAGGACGGTCCGTAGGAATTCTTACAAATCGTAGGTTGGAACCGTAGACTTCATATAACTTAGGGGTCCTTATGTCTTTTCCCAATTCTTTTAAGTCCTTTTAATTACGACTTTGCCTCTGAATTGACCCACTACATAAGTCTTTCTTCCCAAATATTCCTTCATTAGTTACATTCTAAAAATTCCCACCGTCCCAAATAATTCTCTCTCTAGAAAGTTCTCTCAATTCTCAAGGAAGAAGAAGGGCTAGGATCCTCCATTGAAGGTCATCAATTTTTAGCAATTTCTTGTGGGCTTTGTTGAGGTGTGTTAGCATTCTCCATTGGGTCCGTAGTTTTCTTCCAATTTCAAGGTTTAATTCCCCAAATTGTGTTAAGGTTTTGATCAATTCTTATGGGTTCTTCAATTAGGATTCCAATTGTTGATTTTATGACTCCTAGTGCATGATCTAGCGTGATAACGTAATTTAGTGCATGATTTAGCGTGATTTATATGAACTTGAGTAGAAATTGTATGAACCCATGCATGAGCCATGATTCCTAGTTATGATTTCATGATGAAGTATGATCCATGTATTTATGAACTTATGAAATTGACGAAAATATGCATGAATCTAGTTTATTGCATGATTCTAAGATGAATTGACATGTACCCATACTATATCATGATTTATAATCATATGAATAGCTTGCATAAGAGATGCATGTATATGGATAGCTTGCATAAGAGATGCATGTTTCATGAGAATTATGCTTATAATTGCTAGGGTGCATATAGATGATGGCATCCATGAGCCGTGAAAAGGTTTTCTTCACAATAAGCTAAGAATATGAATGTGAAAGGTTTTCTCACATAAATTAGGGTTCATATGGTTGAAAGGCTTTCTCACTTATGAATCGATCAGGAGCTATTCAAATAACATAAGCTTGGGGCAAGCCCATGGTAGTTGAAACATCTTGATATGATCTTAGCTTTGATTTGGTAACCCTAGATGTACCTCTTCCTTGGATAAAATATGAATAAGCTTAATCGACTACTCCTTGGGATTTTACTTAGCACCGAGCTGGCTTTTGGGATGAAGGTTTCCGTTTAGTGTCTGTGGGCCTTTAGTAGCAATCCCTAAGTCCCATAACTACGTGCCTCATAGGTTTTGTCTCAGATAGATACATAGCTAGTGGATCCACTTAAGCTACAGATTTATTGTCCTTACCTTGTCAAGTAGAACACTCCTTCTAGTGGTGTGGGGTAGACATCACTCCCCTTTTCGTGTAGGGCAGAAACTGGATTCCATGTTATAGCTCACATGGTCTATGCCGGTTAAACGTAAAAATCCCATAATAATGAACTAGGGTTCTTGAAGTATTTCACGAGACAAGACTTATGATATGACTAGGTTTCATTGACCATGTTTATGCATTGAGTTTCTAACCCTATTGTCACATGATTTAGTTTGGTCATTGCATATTCATGATGATATCTCATTAGCATGATTTCCTATATGAAAGCATCTCATTGACATTATTTATGTGATTATGTGCATTTGCTTCATACTTAGTACATTCCATGTACTAATGCACCTACATTCTCTTATAATGTAGGGTCAGACAGTCATCCTTCGCACTCTCGTGGTTAGCTGCTTTCAGAGTTCGAGCTATCAGTATTGGTGAGTCCTCATGCTTCGGGCACTAAGAGACTTTATTTATTTTCTCTACTTTTTAATTTCATACTTGTATATGATGTACGGGTTACGTCCCGATCATTCTATTGTATTAGATGGCTTTTGAGACATAGTAAAGACTTCCGCTTGAAAATGCTTTACTTTTATGAGATTGTCTATCTTCTTTCCTCATTTTTGTCTTTACCTTATGTATATGTATGCTAAGTGGCTTGTGTGGGGCCTCTGGGGATCTTATACGCCATGTCACACCTAGGGGGTACTTTGGGTCGTGACACAAATATACTATTTTCATAGAATTATGTTACTACTATTATTTCGTATATGTCTTCTACTATTTTTGTTTTCTACTCTTTATCATGTTATTATCTCATTATCTGTCAATTTAGCTACCACATTTTTGCAAGTAGAACATCGCAAATAAAGCTTACTTTTGACAAGTTTAGTGTTCGTAAAGTTCTTTCCATATTTGTTTTGCAAGTTTTTATGGTAATAATATTTAATATGCATCTGTCAAATTGAAGCAGATTACTCTAAGAAGAAATTTACTATATCTACATCTTTATTTACTTTAATGTGATGTGATCTTTCTATAATGATTGACTGCTTGGTTAATTTTTTATTGATAGTAAATCTTTGATGCAATACAATTAGTGTGAATTAAAGATATTTATTTGTAAAATATACCCGAGTACATGACTTGGGTATGCTATATTTTTTTGTTGATTTTCATATTATCTTTTTGTGGGCATACTACCTTAAAAGCATGAACTCCCAAACTTAAATGTTAAATAACTATAATACCCCCAACTAAAAACACCCAATTTAGTTTATTTATTTTATTATATTATATTATATTAAAAGTAGACACATTTTCACATTGAAGGGTTGTGACTTTTCCAATGAGTTGTGACTTCTCCAATGAGTTGTGACTTTTTCTAAGAGTTGTGACTTTTTCTAAGAGTTGTGACTTCTCCGATGAGTTGTGACTTTTCCAAAGTGTTGTGACTTTTCCTAAAGGTTGTGACTTTTCTGATGAGTTGTGACTTTTTCGAAGGGTTGTGACTTTTCCAAAGCATTGTGACTTTTCTTATACGGCACAATTACCACCTATTAATACTACCATTTGTTAGCTATAAATAGAGGGGTTTCCTCTCATTTTTACACTACAATATTTTAAGTTTTCTACTCTTCTTCTCTTAAAAAATGCCATGTGTGTTTTGCAATAGTTGAATAAGTTCAAAGTTCAACGAAATTTGAGGTACCACTCAAGGAAGAGACCCCTAATGTAACGTTCCTCTTTCCAATTACTTATACCAGAAAAATCAAACGCTACATCATATGAAGGGCTGCCTTAAAAATAAAACGGCTACAAACAAACCCCAAACCAAGTACTAATCTGCTTTCTACACTTTTTATTTCTTCAATTGTTAACTAACCCAAATGTGTACTAATTTGCTCTCTACACTTTTTTTTTGAAGTGTTAATTGAGTTTTAAACTATGTTTTTTAAAATATGGGTGAAGTGCAGAGCAAGATATGGAATAGTGAAAAAAATATACAGTGTTTGATCAAGAAGAGAAGATTGAAGTGGCATGAAACCATTAGGTCAAATTCTGCACTTTTAGTATGGGGCAAAGTTAAACTGTGCAACTTTATGGACTATCATTCACTAATCGGTCGGCTTACTAAAAACACTGAAAACAATAACATAATTGCAATGAATTTCATTCTAAGGAATGAAAACTAAATCACGTGAGTCATAACGGATCAGATCATACAAACATTTACAACTTTTTAAATCCTGAAGGGCATTGTCAAATGAATTCTGATGCAAAATCTAAACATTACTTGCCTAAAATATTTTAGACAAGACTCCAATTCTAATTCTATTTTTGCTGATGTTCAATCTCATCAAAACTTTTTCTCTTGAAAAGTTCAAATTATAAAGTTTGCCTCTTTGTATTTAACATTATTTTTTTGTTTTGTAAACAAAATGATCACTTACTATAGTACTCTCCGTAAACAAATACAATACTATAATATAGGGAAAAAGAGTCATGAATGTAAGAAAATATGTTGAAGCACAAAAATAACAAAGTACCTTAAGTAATTTGAGGAACTAGAGTAAAAACACAAACATGTTGCAATGAAAACGTAAGAGAAAGTTGACAAGTTTTATAAGGAATTGTGTCATTTGTATACAAATGAATGTTCTTTGGTCTGAATTTGTATACACATGAACCATGTGTTATTGTTAGGGATCTCAATTTTAGTAAATACTTCGTTAATGAATATTGGTTATATGGTGTATTACTAATTATCACTTGCTTTTTTTTATATGTATTTGCTTGATAACAAAGTGATGCAAAATGTTTATAGATAGTGAGATTGCAGTAATTAGTAAGGGTGTGTTTGGTATGGAAGAAAACATTTTCAAGTTTGATCAAAATTGTAGGAAATTTTTTTTTCTAGAAAATCAAGTTCCTTAAATATAATGAAAATGACTTGCATAATTGAAGTAAAACAAGTTCTACAAGTAGCATTTCAAATTCTGTGTCCTCCTCACACCTTCAACAAACCTTATCTTCACACACACCCTATAGTCCTATATATTCCCAATTTCCCACCAACCCACTCCCCCGTCACCCCACCACTACCTCTCATATTGTTTTTATAGATATATAAAAATATTTTAGAATAATAGATTTACTTGCATGTTAAACACAAGAAAATAAGTAAGAAATACACTTATCTTCATAAAAAATAAATTGTCTTTCATATCAAATAATACATCCTAAATGTCACTTATTTTTCCTCTTTAGGAGAACTTGATGAAATTGACCTTCATTTGGTTTGGATACGCAGATATACTTCTATTCATATTTTACTGTCATAATTATTTTGTTCAAACCTAATCTTTGATAATACTTTCTCCGTTTTAAAAAAATGACGTACCTATTTTTTTAGTCTATTTTAAAAAAATGACCCCTTTTCTTTTTTGAAAGTCAAACTAGGTCATTCTTTTTTAAATGGAATGAGTATTAGACATACATTTGACACAATATTTATTATATGTGAAAAATAGTTATAGTATAGCTCACAACATTATATGTTCGTATGACATTCATATCACCAATTGTTATGGTCTCTTTTAGTTTTTTTCTTCTTTAATATAAAGCAGATATTTTGAATTGTAAAGGAAAATACTTAAATTTTATTACAAATGTAGTAATGTCTAAGGTCATGGATAAGGTTAAAGATGGAGAGGTCAAGGATATCCTCTTCTCAATTTATGTGGGTTGTTAGTACATCAATATTTAAACTATTTAAATTTGATATATATTCTAAAGTATATTTTTAATCATATATGTATGAGAAAAATTGTAATTTATGGTTTTTTTCTGTAGCTTTGGATATCTAAATTTAAGGTGAAAATATTGAGTTGATCTAATACAATTTTTCTTTAGAAATTAGTCAAATTAATTTTCAAAAAAGTTTTAAAAGTTCATATAAGTTATGACAGGGGATGTATGAGTTATTTTTAGTTAAAATTCTCTCTAGAGTTTTGGTATGCTGATTTATGGTAGGTGTGAATCTATTATGTCGATAGGAAAATACACCACGAAGATCATTTATAAAAAATATTAGATAAGATATGTTTTATTACATTTTTGTACTCATTAAAAAAAATAAGTAAAAATAATATGCATCTAATAAAAAATTATTCTTCATCTTTAAAGATTCTGATGATACTTACCTCGATAAACAAGTCATTATACGATAATTCATATTAATCTATCACAAAATCATGCACTTTATTATTTTATATATAAATATTTAGTCAAAAAAATACTTTGATTATGTCGAAATTATTTTACACAGCTAATACATAAATGTGAATATTTACATTTGCTACGCACGTGAGGAAAAACTAGTGTGTGTGTGTGTGTGTGTATACATATATATATAATGATTCTACATAACACAAGTTCAAGACTATTAAAATAAAACGACTGAGTAACATGATATTCTAAGAATTAGGAGAAGAAAACAGTTAACCAAAATTTAATGTTATTGCTTTCTTTCATATATAATTATAACAACGTTTCAATCTCTTTACAATAATCATCACAACATTTCATCAAAATGACACTTTTTAAATATTATTATAATAAATATATATTTCAACCTTCTTACAAAAAACATCACAATATTTCATAAAACAAGACTCTTTTAAATTAACTTGAATTTAAAAACATTTGAAATAGTATCCCAATAAAGTCCAATATCATCTCCAACGCTTAATCTGCGATCTCTGAACAAATCCGGCAAACAAGTTCATAGTAATCATTTGGCATCATCTGAACATAAGTATTTTTATATTTTCTAGTGTTGTTCTCTTCAGTAACATCAAACAATTCAACATGTTGCCTGTTCCCCTGCCCTTTTGTCACTAATCTGACCATCTCCAACATCCAGGAACGAAAAACATATTCAAAAGTGTCGGCAAATGACAACACCTGTAGCTTGGAGGCTTGCTCAAAATGGGATATGGACTGCTTGATTTGCCATGAATTCTCCGGGTCTATGACAGGGGAAGAATAGACATCCCGTATTTCTACCACGCAGCAAGTCACTTTCCACGAAGTGTTACTTTCTTTGCAAGATTCTTCTTCTACTTTTGATTGGATGAACTTGTACTCGAATGTCTTCTTCATAATGATAATAATAATATAAAAATGTGTTTTGATGAATTTTCCAATATTGAGAAAAATTTTGATAGGAATTTATACAGATGTTTTGGTATTAAATTTGGAAGGTATATGATACTATAATTATTTTTCTAATAAAGTTTGATTTCATATAATTAAGACGAAATTACTATAATTAATCACATTTTAAATTTTCTTACCATTTTCCTACTTCAACTTGATTTGATGAATCTCTCACCCAAGCAAGTTATTTAAATGTAATTACAATTAATTTTATTTAATAAATAATAACTAATGAGTTATAATAAATAAAATTACACTTATGATTAATTAAATTTCACGCGTAACACATACACTTCGTTTTTACTCTTAGTGGACATTTTATTAATCATAGGAAAAATGTTTAAATATTCCATCTAACTATTTGAAATGGATCATCTATATCATTCATTAAACGTTTGGCTCATTCATACCATCGTCGTTACAAAACAAGCTCATTTATGACATTATTCTTAAACGATGACTTTGTAAAACTACTTTTGCCACATGGACTCTTCTTAGAGATCCACATCACCAAATCAAACCCACTAAAAATCTAACACTTTTAAAAAATAACCCACCCACACTCTATTCCTTTCCCCAACTTGAAGTGAATATGACCCATAGAACTTGGACTGAATTCACTAGCAACCGAACTTAAGGTAAAAAAATTTCAAAGTGGACTTAAGGTAATTGTGTTGTGAGAGTGCAATTTTTTCCCTATTACCCAATAAAACAGATAAAAAGAATAAGTACACATAAGGAATTTTGGCCTTACCTTACAAAACTTAATGAGGTCAAACACCTCTACTACTACAAGCAATCATGTAAGAAGTAGGAGCCAAGAAATATCAAGTACTATATGATAATCACAATATTAATAAGACATGCTCTAATGATATTACAAATGATGGTACTAAGAAAGTTATAAAATTAAACAAGAAAGAAAGTAGAGGGGAACCCCTTCTATTTTGTAATTGTGACAAACCTATAATATGTAGCCTTGTATAAATTGGTTCTTCTTATTGTCTCATTCCTCCAATATGTTCAAAAGTTCTTGAAGATACATTAATTCTTCTAGATATGTTAAATCTGTCACCTTCCGTTTTGCCCACTCTCATTGGTAGTTATCTTTGGAAAAACTCTTCAGACGCTTTATCATCCCAACTATTATGTCCACCATTAGTTTTGTATTTATTTTTGCAATTTCCAATTCTTTGTAGTTAAGGATAGATATTTTCTTCCTTGGCGGCATTAGAAAAATAATTATTCAACGATTCATTCTCCTTGTATTCTTCAAAAGAATCCTCATTTTATAGAATGTGTGGAGAAAAATAACTACATTCGACAACTTGTAATTTCTTACTAGTGCTAATATGAGTAAGAGAGTTCAACTTTCCAACTTTGTTAGTTGCAAGTTCATTAAGAAGATCTCTATTCACAATAGTACTATTTGGAGAACTCATTTGAGTCATAACCTGTCCTGCGGGTAGTGGTACACAAATGGTGGGGCAACTAAAGTCTAGAGGAGATATAGCCTACTCCTCATCTTGCATCACGTCTCCCTCTCTACGCACTCGTACCATGATTTTGTCCATTCATAGTGTCAAAGTTGTTGGTTGAGTGCATTGGAGTTAAGGCCATTATTGTATCTACATTTCTATCATTCCCCATAGAGATTAGTGGTTGTCCAGGTAAATTTTGCATTATACATACATATTGAGAAAAATTCTACATTGCATTCTACCACACTTTATTTTGGAATCAATCCTCATAATTTGTTAATAGCTGGCCAACCATTAGAAAATTTTCTGATTATGTCATATTGAAGGTTTTCTTTCATAATCATATGCTCTAATTTATCCTCTTCACACACTATTATGGGTTGACCATGCAAATAAGAAATTGATTTATAGCCAAGAGCATAAGCAGACTAACATGGTTGGTTGGAGATGCATGACACACGTTAGCTTTGAAAAAAGTTAGGTATATATATATGTGTGTGTGTTTGTGTGCACGCACATACACACACTTTTTAAGCAACTATCATATAGTTGAAAAGCCCCCCCTAACTATATTTGTTGGATTGGGTCAATTGGTGTCACGACCCAAAGTACACCCTAGATGTGACATGGCATATAAGATCTCGAGAGGACCTACACAAGACACTTGACATACATACCACACAACATAATAGAAAATACGAGAACTAAAGATAGAAAGTCTCATATCATAAAAGAGTTTGACATAAAAGCAAAAGTCTACTCATAATTTTGACAAGCCAATCTACTAACATCAAAAGAAGTGGTCAGAAATAACCTGCACAGACGTACAACATCTGAAAACTAAAGACCTATGAAAAGCAAGTAAAGATGACATGGTCCTCGGATCATGAGGATTCACCGCGTCTTCAACCTCGAACAATCAACTAGCCATGAGAGAGAGGAGAGGAACTGTCACACCCTATATTATTAAACAATGTAGGCACAAGTATGCATTAGTAAACGGAATGTACTAAGTATGTGGGATATGCATAAAAATGTAAAACATGATCATAAGAGGACATAAGGGGAAAACATGACATGCATGACCAAGCTAAAATATAGTAAACCTTTAAAGAAGAATCATAAATCACGAACATGGTCAATGCATCTTAAAATCGTAACGAAAGCTTCGTAAAACCTTTTGAAATAACTTTAGTTCATTTTGTGGGATATTTACTATTAATCAACGTAGACCACACGAGCTATAACGTGGAATCTGGTGTCTTGCTCCCACACAAAAAAAAGATGCCCTTGCTTGCCAAGACAAATATGTTAAACTTCTAACTTAGATGGATCCACTAGCTATGTCACTTAAGACAATCATATGGAGGCACGTAGTAAGGGACAAGGAGTTTGCTACTATAGACTTGGCCTCTAATAATGGAAGAGCCTCCATCTCAACATCCTCTTGGTGCTAAGTAAAATCCCAACGAATTAATCATAAGCATATCATCATATATGGAAAAATACAATTAATATACTAATCCAAGCTTAAATCATCATAAATTAGCTCTTTAAACCATATGTGAGAAAACCTTTCACCAATCATGATTTCTTAGTGTGAGAAAACCTTTCACAATTTCATTGATGCACATCTTAAAGCAACCTAGATCATAAGACATTCCCTTTTTTATAAATCATGCAGAACATTCATGAAAATACCATTCATAGAATCATAGTTTCTTCATAAATTCATGTATTTAAGAGTTCATAGTGAAAATCATAGAAAATATATGGGTTCATGTGAAATCAATTGAAAACCATGTAATGAGTCAAATCAATCATGATAAGATCAAAATCAAACAATTGAATCAACATAATTAGAACCCATGAAGAAGAGAACATAAACCTAATCAAATTGATGAAATTGAACTTGGAGAATTGAGAAATATTTGGGGCTCAATAGGTGAATGGAATTCATTGATGAAACCCTACATACCTTGAGGATCAAATCCCAAAAACAATTGAGGAATAGGAGACTTGAAGCTTTGAAACCCTAGTCTTCTTCTTGAACTTGAGAGAAAATAGGAGAAGATGAATGTAGATGGGCTTTGGGAATTTGAGTGAATGTGAGGGTTTTGGGTAGATTTAGGGGTTGAAAGGTAGTTATAGGATGTAGAACTAGGGCCAAAACGACATAGTATAAGTATTTAATGCATTGGAAAAGACCTAAACACCCTTAAGAAATATATGCCGGACAGGCTTATGGTTTGGACCTATGATCCGTAGAACTTTCTAGGGCCCGTACTAGTTAACCGTAGAACCAACTTTAGAAACCCAAAAATTTAATCATTTCCCACGAGACCTTTCTATGGTCCGTCATTCCTTTTACAGTCCATAAACCTCTTCCATAGAACCCAAGTTCAAGTCCATATTTTCACTAAGTCTGGTTCCTTCTTACGAAACTCATTCAACAACTTGTAGAATAAACAACGATTAGTCAAATCCTTCTGTAGGCCTGAGGTCCTAAATCAAATCTCTGAATCCTTCTACGAAGAGCATCTATGGCACGTCCAAATTCCTACGATTTCTTTATCAAGTCGTAGGTAAGACTTCAAAAATATTGAAATTCCAAAAACTCAACTCCGGGTCTATGAATTCCTTCCTGCGGCCGGTAGGACTTCCTACGGTCTATAGATAGGACTCGTAGAACACTGCCTCAGAAAATTTTATGCACTACTTTTTAAACTTAACTTTCAAATTGATGAGGTGTTACAATATCTTCCCCTTGGGAATATTCATCCTCAAATGGGACTCAAGCTAAGATGAATAGAGTAGGAGAGAAACTAACAACCCAACATGAATGCAAATTTCATCATAATGCACAATCACATGGAGAATCACACCAACTTAAATCATAACATCAAAAATCAAGTTTTTCATGAACATGCATGCATATGGAAACATGAAATAACTAAAACGCATGAATTTGAAAGAATGAACCATGAGAAACTAATACCTCAAGCTAGAATAGAAGCGGAGGGAAAGAGATGAGGATACCGGGAAATCATATCGCCTTCGGCCTCCCAAGAAGCACCCTCAACTAATTGATTCCTCCAAAGAACTTTCACAGAAGCAACTTCTTTATTTCTCAACTTCTGGACTTGTCGGTCTAAAATCTCAATCGGAACTTCTTCATAGGAAAGGCTTTCTTTAACTCCCAAACTTTCTAAAGGCACTATGGATGTCGGATCTCCAATGCACTTCTTTAATATAAAGACATGAATTACCAAATATACTGATGCTAAATCATTAGGCAATTCTAGTTCATAAGCAACTTTGCCAATATGCCTCAAAATCTGATATGGGCACACATAACAGGGACTAAGCTTCCCTTTCTTCCCAATCCTCATCACATCCTTCATGGGATAGATTTTAAGTACACCCAATCATTAACTTCAAACTCAAGATATCTTCTTCTAACATCGATATAAGACTTTTGTCAACTTTAAGTTATTTTCTACCTTTTACAAACAAGCCGAACCTTTTCCATAGCCTCATGCACCAACTCGAGCCCTATCAAAGCAACCTCGCCAACTTCAAACCAACATATACGAGACCTACACCACCTACCATAAAGAGCCTCAAACGGTGCCATTCCAATGCTAGAATGATAGCCATTATCATAATAAGCAAATTCAATCAAAGGCAAATGATCATCCCAATTACCCTTGAAGTCAATCACACAAGCGTTTAGCACATCTTCCAAAGTCTGAATGGTACGCTCGGCTTGTCCATCGGTCTGACGATGAAAAGCAGTGCTAAGTTTCACTTGAGTACCAAAACCTTTTTGAAATGACTTCCAAAACTGAGATATAAAATGAGTAACACGATCGGAGATAATGGACAAGGGCACACCATGCAACCTTACCATTTCCCCAATATAAAGCTTGGTGTACTCCACTGCTGAAAATGAAGTCTTAACGGGAAGAAAGTGAGCGGATTTCATCATTCGATACACGATAACCTGAATCAAATAAATCTGATGATGAGTGTAAAGTAAACCTATAATGAAGTCCACGTTCAAATCTTCCCACTTCCATGTAGGAATTCTAATGTCTTGAGCCAAACCACTCAGTTTCTGATGCTCAACTTTCACTAGTTGACAAATCAGACATTTAACCACAAATTCTGCAATATCCATCTTTATCCCATTCCACCAATAGACTTTCCATAAATCACGGTACATCTTGGTGGCTCTCGGGTGAATAGAATATCGAGAACTATGAGCTTTTATAAAAATCTGATTCTTCACCTCATCAATATTTGGAATGCATAACTGACCTTGATATTGAAGGACACTATCTCCTCCTTAGGAAAAAGCTTCAATGGCTTTTTCAGACACCAACATCTTCAAGTCAAGTAGTACCGAATCAAGATATTGTTTATCCTTCACATTCATTATAAATGATGATTCGGAATCATTGTGAACAACTACACCACCTTCACTAGAATCAACTAGGTGAATACCCAATCGGGCCAATCTATGAACATCACAAACTAACTATCTCTTGTCATCCTCAACATGAGCAACACTTCCCATTTATAGTCGACTAAAATGACACAAATAGACTAAAATAGACAATAGAGGTCCACCACCATTCCATCCTTGAGGCTTAGGGTTAGAAATCCTTTCCTTGTTGAATCTTGGAGGAGCATTGGAGGAACCTTGACCAGAAAATCCTTATCAAAACTTAGGACGACCATATCCATCTGACCTTGAGCGTGAAGAGTCACCATCACCGGTCTTGGCCCTCTTTGCTTCCCTAGACTTTTCCTTAAGTTTCTCCTCATCTATTTGTTGAGCATGAACTATTAGACGAGAAATGTCCATGTCATGGATAAGCATAGCGGTACGACATTAAAGCATACTCCTTCACTCTCATGCTTCCTGGACGAAGGTTGATGAACCCTTGCTTCCATCATCTCAAGGGGAAAGAACCTATCAAGGAAAGTAACTTTAAACTTCTCCCAATCAAGGGGACCCGCATCAATCGCCCTCTCTTCCTTCCATTGTTAAAACAAACTTGAGCGACACCCTTGAGTTGATAAGCGGCCAATTCCACCTTTTCCACCGGTGTCAAACCCATAATCATCAACATCTTATACACTTCATTGATAAACTACTGAGGATCTTCCTCCACCTTAGAACCATAAACTCTGGAGGGTTCATTCTAGTGAAGTCCCTCACCCTAGATAGTGTCGTACCCACGTTTGGGTTCATGGGGGCCACAACCTCCCTATTGACTTGGGCCATCATGGCTTGAGCCAATACTTGAAAGGCAACCCTAAATTTCGCATTAGGCACTTGCTCGGCAAAAGGATCAACAAGAGCTTGGGGATCTTCTTGTTCCATATTTTAACGAACATTCCTTCTCATGGGATTCCTTCATGGAGGCATATTCTGAAAAGTACAAATCGAGGTTAGGAGAGGAAGACCTTTATAGAGATAAACTCTATGGAACGACTTTAGAGTAATAAAAGAAGTGGAGTTTCCTAAACATCTTATAGCCTGTTATTCATAAATGTGGCACTCTTCACACTCATTAACAAGACTCTACTCGGCATGGCTTATGAGACATCTTAGGACCTTTCTAAAACCTTGTGCTCTGAATACCAAGTTTGTCACGACCAAAGTACCCCAAAAGGCTCCATACAAGCCACTTAGCATACATCATACAAGATAATAGTGATTAAGAATTCAAAGACAATCTATATATAAAAAGAGTTGACAAAAGTAGCGGAACTCTAAACATAGTCTCAAAGTCATCTAATACATCAATGACATGAAAGTGGGACGTAACCCATACAAGTCTTAAAAGTAAAATAACATAAAATCATTAACATGGCATTGTCCTCGGATGTATGAGAACTCACCAAGTCTTCAAGGTCTCTATCACAATGGACTAGCCACAAAAGGATGGAGATGAGCCGGATCCTACACGTATAAGAAAATGTAGGCAAGAGTATTCATTAGTACAAGAATGTACCAAGTATGATAACTATGCATTACATTCTGAGACATTTTTTGTATAAATTTACATTTGTAATGCCTTGTACAACCTATTTTTATTAGAAGCTCGACTACCAAGTGATGTCAGGTCTTGAGGTATTTTGTATGTATATATCTTTCTATATTTCCTTTTTTCTATCTTGATATTGTTCCCCATTCCCCCTATGTTTTCTTCCATGTGATAGCCCGTTACTCCTGGTTCCGAGCTATGGGATTTGGCTTACCTACTGATTAGGTGTAATAGGTGTTATCATGACTTGAGAAATCGGGTCATGATATAACACTTATATAATTGATGGAGTCTCATTGGACTATGTGAGACTCACACTTTTGCCGTTCACATTATCAGGTATATCCAAATTATGGTTTAATGTTGAACCCGCTATTCCACATCTACTTTATGTTTCTGTGTTTGTAAAAAGGGTTGGATTTCCCATGGTATGGTCATGGTAGGATTATCATGACCGTAATTTTGGGTCTTGACTTTATTACCACTTATCATTCAATAGTTTATTATCATAAAGGTAATAGTAAGATATTAGTTTTCTAATCATTGCACGTTCCCCCTTTGACTAAACCATCCACTTTAAGCTAATCTTTTGTCTGGCACTTAATCAAGTTAGAATTTGTTCTTTCTTAAAATAAAATGAAGCTTACTAAAAGGATGCTAGTTCACAATGTAAACAACCATTTTAAATAAAATGCATTTCCATTTGCTTAACGCATAGCTTTGAACAATTTACAAATTAAACGGGTATGATTGTGCCTCAAAAATAAGACGGTTCAATAATGAAAAGAGTTCACTACATACTGACATATTTTGTGTGCAAAAGACACATATTTTATATTAATTAATTTATAACTACAACAGGCTGGGTTCAATAACTATGATTAAATTTATAGGAAAAGTATATTAAATGTAATTTTCATGTCATAATAATAGTAGATCTCAAAGTTTGAACTCTTAAAAATAAATATAAGTAGAGCTAGTCAACTTCTTCCACGTGTCCTAACCTTAAAACAAAATTATGACAAATTGTCTTAGATACGTCCAAAGACTTTTAATGTATTGTGTGTTGATTATTTTTTTCCAGTTACTTTTGATATCTGATTATAGTAATATGTTCTTTTTCTATAGTCAAACAAGAAGATTTCACTAGTTGTAAATTCAATTCTTGGATTCTACATCTTATTTATTAAATGAAGATATGTATCATCTTTTAGATTTCAAATCGTGTCTAATAAGCTTTAAATTTATAAAAAATAGTTACGTAATAAAACTTTTCTTCTTTACTTTAATTTAATTAGCTTTTATTACAATAACACAATAATTCATACTATTGTTGAATTAATTTATGTGTTTTCTGAACATACACTACAAGGCTCAAACATCGTATGATTTTTTGGCCAATTCCAAAAGGAATTTTGGTGGAATGTTTCATGATTTTTTCGTCTCTAATCTCTTTAGAGTATTAAAAGTAGAATCCAAAGGCAGAGTAGAAAAATATTTAGATACATAGATTATAAGAAACTTTTTATTCATTGCTATACCAAATACATTTATAGCATAAGTGATTTAGGGTCCTTAAGTGATCTGCAGGAACTAAAAACGAAAAACATGATTACTCCTACTTCATTCTCTGAATGATAAACACACATAAAAGGACTAAATAGTTTTAGGAAAATTCTGAGGAAGCATTTAAGGGAAGGAAGGGTTCCCATTTTGTGGGACAAACTTTTGCATCCACACCTACTTTCTGTTGATACTAAATTTCGCTTTGGACTCATTCTGAAGAATAAACTCTATAATTCTAGGTATAGAAAACACAATTCGAGCATAAAGAGCTTGTTCATGGGATTTCTTCTCGTGCATTAGAATGTACTCAATATAGTCTCCAAAAATCGGTTTAAAGAATTCCTTGATTTCCAATTCAGTAATAGGGTAGCCGTTGGAGAAAGTAACAAACATTGTCCGTTCTTCATAAGGTACGTCATGCCCTTCATGCACCTTCAAGTCCCAACTGAGAAATTCTTCTAATTAAATATGACTAATCAAGAGTTGGCGCCATTGACATGTTGCTTTTCGTCAAAGTTTGTTCAGAACTTCTATTCAAAGCTTCCCTCACAATATCTAACAATATCTTTAGACAAACCTCAATTAAAATTTTTCTTATCCCACTGGTTTCACCGTCTCGATTTTGATCGAAAAATAAGAGAGATAACTCCTTTTCAGTGAGTTTTTGAGTTAGTGGAATCTCATTTACATAGGTTGATTTTACTTCATCCATACTTTTTAATTTTTCTGAAATGTGGGGCAAACGGCTCCCTCTACTTCTACTTCTAACTAGAGGCGAATAGCCGGCATTGCAAGCAAATATCTAGCCGCTCCACTTTTTGGACTTGTACTCATTTTGTAGCAGCTCTGTACTTGTGACTTCCAAGTTCTGGGAGGTATCTTTTATTTGTATATGGTTTTTGGGTTTCTTCCGCCTTCTCCTTATGTGTTCCTTTATTTATGCTTTCGCTTAGTTGAGGCTAGTTTCCACCCTCAGTCCCATTACTGTTAAGTTCGGGGACAAGGTTTGGCTTGCCTACTAGCAGGTTGGTAGGCATCATCATGACTCGAGGTATTGGGTCGTTAGGTCAGCGTGACTAGCACTTATGAATAAAAGGGCAGTCGTGGCTTTTGAAGGATTAGTTTTCAAAAGTTGATATCTTTCTCATTTTAAGTCAGTTTTCGGTGATTCAAAGTCCCAGGTGTCCGAAATTGCATAGTCTTTGTAGGTTGTTTTGGATAGCATTGGGTGAGCTCCAATTTCAATGAATTTAAGGTGTAAATGGCTACCCTAAGCATTGAAGTGTAAAGTTTTGCAAGTTTGGTTTTCTTGGGTTGTCGGCTGTTTCAAGCCCCGAATTGTGTTCTATTTTGGAACACAAGTTCGGGGGAAGGTTTAGGACCTTTTTATGGAGTCAATTCCTAGATTTCTAGAGTGGGTCCCACATTTTTTGATTTTGACTCGTAAATTGGTCCATCTCCAATTTTGATGATTTTAGTGTCTAAACGACCGTACTGATGTTGTGATTCTGTTTTTTGTAGCATGGCAGAATTCTGAGGCCGTACGGAAGGGAAAAGCTCCGACAGAGTGATTTGGAGTGCGCGTGGTCAACCTTCTGGTATTTTACGGCTTCCCTTCGTTTTAGATTGAGTTGGATTGTGTGAATGCATGCTGATTTATGTGAATCTTGGGTGGGGTACTAGTATTTCCTCCCATTTTCTCAGAAACCATGTTTTAGGGTTGATTTTCGGGCTGTTTTGGGGGCAGTATCATGCTATCGGAGGGGTTATTTGGGTGTTGATGCCTACTAGGTACCTATTGTATTGGTACTCATGCTACACTCTGCATCTATTTTGTGATGCAAGTTGGAGCACCAGTTATCAGCGTTGAGGTCGTGCCTGCAGCAGTCTGTTCCGGAGGTGAGGGTGAGCCACGGTGTCCTGGGGTTACCCGTCTCCTTCTGTAAATACTTTTGGCTTGTCTTTCACTTTTGAGACAGTTTGTTTCTATGGTCCACTTTTTGGGACTTGTACTCTTTTTATAATAGCTCTGTACTCGTGACTTTCAGGTTCGGGGATGTATCTTTTATTGTATATAGCTTTTGGGTTCGCTTCCGCCATTCCCTTAAGTGTTCCTTTTATTTATGTTTTCACCTAGTTGAGGTTTAGTTTCCACCCTCAGTCTCATTACTGTCAAGTTCTGGGACAGGGTTTGGCTTGCCTACTGGCGGGTTAGTAGGCGTCATCATGACTTGAGAATTCGGGTCGTGACAGCTTGATACAAACTTGTCACGATCCGATTCCTCGAGTCATGATGGCGCCTACCAACCCACCCGTAGGCAAGCCAAACCTTGTCCCTGGAACTTAACAGTAATGGGACTGAGGGTGGAAACTAACATCAACTAAGAGAAAGCATAAATAAAGGAACACATAATGAGAAGGCAGAAGCAACCCAAAAACCATATACAAATAAAAGATACCTCCCAGAACCTAGAAGTCACAAGTACAGAGCTACTACAAAATGAGTACAAGCCCCAAAAGTGGACCACAGAAACAAGACTGTCTCAGAAGCAAAAGACAAGTCAAAACATATATATAGAAGGAGACGGGTAACCCCAAAATGCCATGTGCTCACCCTTGCCTCCGAAGTAGACTGCAGCAAGCTCTAACTCAACGTTCAAAGCTGGAGCTCGAACCTGCATCATGAAAATAGATACAGAGTGTAGCATGAGTACCAACACAATAGCTACACAGTAGGCATCATAGGCCAACTGAGCAAGAAAGGTAAAAATAGAGTGAAAAGATAGAATCAACAAGAACATAGATCAACTAAAATAGGAACAGAAGAAACTAAGAGCAATCTAAGAATACCTAAAATAAACCTAACTGGGGCCCCCATAAGACCCAAAAGGTACACTCAAGCACAGACAAGCAAAAACCCGAACAGACCCTCATAAGTCTGACATGTACACAGAAAGGCTAAATCTACGAGAGTGAAGGAAAACCCAATTGTGAACCAAAACCACCAATCAACTCAACCGACACAACCAGGCAGCTTCAACCCAGTCAAAAGTCTAACTTCACGATCAGGCCACCCAACCAGATAGCAAATCTCGAGGGCCCTGCCCTGCCAATAGAGTGCAAAGGGGACATAACAACTCCTCTTAAGGCCCTAATATCAAATCGCCTAATCGTCTAACACTCCTGGGGGCCTGCCCAGCCAGTAGAGCACGCAGGGCATGTCGACTCCGAAAAGGGTCTCAAATATCTTCTAACTAATTGCCCAATCGGCTAACACTCTCGGGGGCCCTGCCCTAGCCAGCTAACACTCCCGGGGGCCCTGCCCTAGCTAGTAGAGCGTGTGGGGCATATCAACTCCATAGAGGATTTTGAATTCCAAGTCATCGTGGATCGACGTCCACTCAAAACAGTAGTAAAAGTCCAATGAAAGTACAAAATCATACCACCAACAAGAGAAAATGCTCAACCTATGCAAGCACGCCATCACCAGCATCCAAACAAGGCACACACAATCAAAAATGTAAAACCAAATCAAGCCACACAACCAAGGCAAGGGAAACTAACCTAGGGTCCAATCGCTCCTCGAATACGGCCTCGGGCCCAATCACATATAACCTCAATCTTAACCAGATCCACCATAATGCAATCCTTGGACACCACGTGTCCCAAGAATGCTACAGACCCAAGCCTAAACTCGCACTTTGAGAACTTAGCATAAAGTTGATGGTCTCTCAAAGTCTGGAGTACTATCCTCAAATGCTGCTCTTGCTCACTATGGCTCCGCAAATATACCAAGATATCATCAATGAAGACTATGAAAAAGGAGTCCAGATACGTCCTGAATACACGAGTCATCAAGTCCATGAAAGCGGCAGGGGCATTAGTCAACGCAAAAGACATCACTAGGAACTCAAAATGGCCGTAACGAGTCCTAAATGTTGTCTTAGGGATGTCCGCTTCTCTACTCCTCAACTGGTGGTAGACGGATCTCAAGTCAATCTTAGAAAACACTAGGGCACCCTGAAGTTGGTCGAATAGATCATCAATATGAGGCATGGGGTAACCGTTCTTCACCGTCACCTTATTCAGCTGCCTCGACGCATAAGAAATAACCCGGCCCTGCTGCATCAATACACAACTCAAACCAACATTGAATGCATCACAATATACCGTGAAGCCCTCGCCCTCAACTAGAAGAGTCAATATAGGAGCGGTGGTAAGCAACACCTTAAGCCTCAGGAAGCTCCTCTCACACTCCTCCGATCATACAAAGGGAACATCCTGGCGAGTCAATGGAGTCATCGGGTCATGATGGCGCCTATAAACCCGTCAGTAAGCAAGCCAAACCCTGTCTCGAAACTTGACAGTAATGGGACTGAGGGTAGAAACTAAACCTCAACTAGGCGAAAACATAAATAAAAGGAACACATAAGGAAAAGGCGGAAGAGAACCCAAATACTATATACAATAAAATATACCTCCCAGAACCTAGAAGTCACAAGTACAGAGCTACTAAAAAAAAAGTACAAGTCCAAAAAGTGGACCACAAAAACAAACTCTCTCAAAAGTGAAAGACAAGACAAAAGTATATACAGAAGGAGACGGGTAACCCCAGAACACCGTGTGCTCACCCTCACCTCCGAAACAGACGGCAGCAGGCTCGACCTCAATGCTGATATCTGGTGCTCGGAACTGCATCACGAAACAAATGCAGAGTGTAGCATGAGCACCAATACAATAGGTACCAGTAGGCATCATAGGCCGACTGAGCAAGAAAGGTAAAAACAGGCTAAAAAGATAGAATCAAATAAGAACAGAGGTCAAACAAAATAAGAACAGAAACAAGCTGGAAGCAAATCTAAGAACGCCTAAACTAAACCTCACTGGGACCCATAAGACCCAGAAGGTACACTCGAGCACAAAACAAACAAAACCCAAACAGACCCCCATAAGCCCGATAGGTACATAGAAAGGCTAGACCTACGAGACCGAAAGGAACCAAACTGTGAATCGAAACAGCCAACCAACTCCAACCCAGTCAATAATTTTGATTTCCAAATTGGGCCGCCCAGCCAATTAGCAACTCCCAAGGGCCCGGTCTAGCCAGTAGAGTGTCAAGGGGCATAAATACTCCTCCAAAGGCCCTAATATCCAATCGCCCATTCAGCTAACACTCCCGAGGGCCCTGCCCAGATAGTAGAGCACACGGGGCATGTCAACTCTGAAGAGGGTCTCAAATATCTTCTAACCAATTGCCTAACTAGCTAACACTCTCAGGGACCTGCCCTAGCCATTAAAGTGAGCCAGCTAACACTCCCGGGGGCCCTGCCCTAGCTAGTAGAGTGTGTGGGGCATATCGACTCTGTAGAGGATTTCAAATTCCAAGCCATCATGGATCGCCATCCACCACCAACCACATCACCACATAACCGACCTCGAGGTGCCCAAACCCAGGAAAACACCACGCCTCTGATAACGCATCGGCACCCTAGAAATGGGGAGAGAAACCAGAGGATCACAAACCATACCAAGCCAAATCTAGGCTCATACTATCAGGCCTAAGCCTGCTATTCCGCTCTACAAGGACCTAGTCCATCCAAATCAACGTCGGATACATACCAAAGTCAAAGGGTGAATGGGTCTAAGGCAATACTAGCCTAACCTAGACTAAGGAAAAAAATAATCCAACATAACAAAACAATCCAACAACTAATCCACATGCAACACACATCCACCGATAGCGTGGTACTACCCCCCAAACAGCTTAAAACTCAACCCTAAAACATGGTTTCTGAGAAAAAGAGAAGAAATACTAGTACCCCACCCCAGATTCACAAAAATCAGCATACATTCACACAATCCAGCTCAATCTAAAAAGAAGGGAAGTCATAACCTACCATAAGGCCGACCACTTGCACTCCAAATCACTCTGCCGGAGCTTTTCCCTTCTAAATGACCTCGGATCATTGCCACTCTATCAAAAATAGAATCACAGCATCAGCACGGTCATTTAGACACTAAAATCATCAAAATCAGAGACGGACCAATTTAGGAGTCAAAATCAGAAAATATGGGACCCACTCCAGAAATTCCATAATTGACTTCATGAAAAGGTCCTAAACTCTCTCCAAACTTGTGTTCCAAAATAGAACGCAATTTGGGGCTCCAAACAGCTGACAACACAAGAAAACAAAACATACAAAACTTTACAATTTCAAGCTTAAAGTAGCCACTTATGCCTCAAATTCACTAAAATCGGAGCTCACCCAATGCTATCCGAACCAACACCCACAAAGCCTACACAATTCCTAACACCTGGGACTTTGATTCACCGAAAACTGACTAAAAATGAGAAAGATATCAACTTTTGAAAACTAATCCTTCAAAAGCCACGACTGCCCTTTTATTCATAAGTGACAGTCACACTGAACCTCTTTCGGGTCCTTCTGTTGAGCTCAATGCAAAGACCTAATGTAATGATGTGTGTTAATGCCTTCTTTTCGTCGTTTAAAGCGTTCCTATAGCGACCCCAAGTCATTTATGACTTGCTGGCACTGACTGTTCGGTCGCCTGGTCGTTTGTTTGGGTTTTTTGCCCATTTGCCTGTTTTGGAACTTTTAAAACTTGAAATTTTGATTTCGTTCATAACCTCACATAAACGATCTCAGAGTGGAATTTTGACGGTTTCATCAGCTCCGGAGCAGTCAAATTAGGCTAGAAGCATGGTTGGCCCGAGTCCCGAGGCTCCTAGTGTGACTTTAGGGCCATTTGGCACTTTAGCCTTCGAAATTTGGTTTAAGATTGACTTTGGTCAAAATTCTTAGAAAACGCACTCAGATGAGAATTCTGTCAGTGCGGTTAGTTTCAGAATGCCGAGTTTGGTCTAGAATGACCCTTCGTGCACTCCCGGAGCTTTCGATCTAATTTTGAGGCCCCTTAGTAGAATTTGGCAAAAATGGCATTTGGGGTGTGGGACCCACTTTTTGTAAAAATGACCTCGTATGGAAATTCTAACTGCGTCATTGAGTCTAGAACGTCAACTTTTATGGGGTAGCATATCTCGTTTGCGTTAACGGGGTTCCAAACAAATCCCGAGCACCCCGTCAGAGTTTTGGCCAAAGCCAAAACTTAGTTGATGCTGCAGACCCATTTCTTCTCCGCATTCACGGTCCTGCCTCCGCATTCGTGGAGCTCTGTCTCGTTCCTCTCCTTGTTCATGAAAAGGTGTCCGCGTTCGTGGAGCCTTTACTCTTTCTTCTCCGGATTCAAGGAAAGGTGTTCGCGGAGGTCTTCTTGGGTGTTCTCCGCGTCCACAGAGAGGTTCCGCATTCGCGGAGGTTTGTTTTCTCTCCCTCCGCATTCGCGGAGGTCAGCGTGACTGGCACTTAAGTATAAAAGGGGCAGTCGGGCTCTGTTGGCTTGTAAGCTTTCAAAGGTGATTTTCTCCCTCGCTATAAGTCAAAATTTGGTGATTCAAAGTCTAGGTGTTCGGAATTGTGTAGGTTTTGTGGGTGTTTGTTTGGATAGCATTGGGTGAGCTTCGATTTCAGTAAATTTGAGGCCCAAGTGGCTGCCTTAAGCTTCAAATTGTAAAGTTTTGCATGTTTTGTTTACTTGTGTTGTCGGCTGTTTCAAGCCCGTAATTGTGTTATGTTTTGGAACACAAGTTTGGGGGAGGGTTTAGGACCTTTTCACAGAATCAATTCAGGGATTTTCAAAGCGGGTCCCACGTTTTCTGATTTTTGACTCCTAAATTGGTCCATCTCTGATTTTGATGATTTTAGTGTCTAAACGATCGTGTTGACGCTGTGATTTTATTTTTGATAGTGTGGCAATGATCCGAGGCCGTACAGAAGGAAAAAGCTTCGGCAGAGTGATTTGGAGCGCACGCAGTTGGCCTTTTGGTAGGTTACGGCTTCCCTTCTTTTTTGATTGAGCTGGATTGTGTGAATGCATGCTGATTTGTGTGAATCTGGGGTGGGGTACTAGTATTTGTTCTCTTCTTCTCAGAAACCATGTGTTAGGCTTGATTTTCGAGCTGTTTTGGGGGCAGTATCATGCTATCGGAGGGGTTGTTTGGGTGTTGATGCATGTGGCTTATCTGTTTGGTTGTTTATTTATATTGGAGCATGTTATCAACCTTAGACTAGGTTAGGCTAGTACTGCCTTAGACCCATGCACCTATTTTGACTTTGGTAGGTATCCGACGTTGATTCGGATGGACTAAGTCCTTGTAGACCAGAATAGCAGGCTTTAGCCTGATAGTATGAGCCTAGCTCTGACTTGTTATTGTGTGTGATCCTCTGGTTTCTCTCTCCATTTCTGTGGTGCTGATGTATTATCGGAGGCATGGTGTTTTCATGGGTTTGGGAGTCTCGAGGTCGGTTCTGTGGTGATGTGGTTGGTGGTGGACGGCGATCCATGATGCCTTGGAATTCAAAATCTTCTATGGAGTTGATACACCCCACATGCTCTAATAGCTAGGGTAGGGCCCCCAGGAGTATTAGTTGGCTCACTCTACTGGCTACGGCAGGGCCTCCAGGAGTGTTAGCCGATTGGGAAATTGGTTAGAAGATATTTGATACCCTCTTTGGAGTCGACATGCCCCGCGTGCTCTACTGGTTGGGCAGGGGCCCCTGGAGTGTTAGCAAATTGGGCGATTGGATATTAGGGCCTTGGGAGGAGTTGTTATGCCCCCTTTGCACTCTAGTGGCTAGGGCAGGGCCCCCAGTAGTTGCTATTAGGTTGGGCGGCCCAATCTGGAAGTCAGAATTTTGACTGAGATAGAGTTGGCTGGTTGTGTCGGTTGAGTTGTTTGGTGGTTTCAGTTCGCAGTTGAATTTTCCTTCAGTCTCGTAGATTTAGCCTTTCTATGTACCTGTCGGGCTTATGGGGGTCCGTTCAGGTTTTTGCTCTTCTGTGCTTGAGTATACCTTCTGGTCTTATGGGGGCCCAGTTAGGTTTAGTTTAGGTATTCTTAGATTGTTGTTTGTTTGTTTTGTTCCTATTTTAGTTGATCTGTGTTCTTGTTGATTCAATCTCTTCAGTCTATTTTTTCCATTCTTACTCAGTCGGCCTATGATGCCTACTGGGTACCTGTTGTGTTGGTACTCATGCTACACTCTGCATCTATTTTTGTGATTCAGGTCTGAGCACCAACTATCAATGTTGAGTTCGAGCCTGTTGTAGTCTACTTCAGAGGTGAGGGTGAGCACATGGTGTTCTGGGGTTACCCGTCTCCTTCTGTATATATGTTTTGACTTGTCTTTTGCTTCTGAGACTGTCTTGTTTCTGTGGTCCACTTTTGGGACTTGTACTCATTTTGTAGTAACTTTGTACTTGTGACTTCCACGTTCTTGGAGGTATCTTTTATTTGTATATGGCTTTTGGGTTTCTTCTGCGTTCTCCTTATGTGTTCCTTTATTTATGTTTTTGCTTAGTTGAGGCTAGTTTCCACCCTCAGTCCCATTAATGTTAAGTTTTGAGATAGGGTTTGGCTTGCCTACTGGCGGGTTGGTAGGCGCCATCATGACTCGACGAATTGGGTCGTGACATTGAGAGCAGAAACTCATTATCATTAATGCATTTGAGATAGGTTACAGCCTCATCAGCAAGTTGATTAATAAAAATTGAGTTAAGGACGTGATCTTTCTGATAACATCATTGAAAAGGCAAGTTCGCTCCAACCAAATCCACAATGCCAATATCTTCATAGATTCAAAAGGATCACGTTGAAGGTCAATAATAAGGAGAGAATAAAGTTTTCGTACAATCTAAGGAAAAAGACTGAATTCTTCCATAGTGATTTGAGAAATTTTATCAACAGTACCAACTCACGTTTGTAGTGATCAGACCTAAAATTGCCACAAATTAAATTAGGAAGAATCAAGTTGAAAAAATTAGACATAATTGTATCAAAAAAATATGCATACAATTGATAATGGAACAAGAGAAATCAACTAATAAGATTCTAGTATGAAGAAAATTATTGTGATCCTAGTAGAAATTCAGCTCTTTTGTCGTTATTTAACCAACAACAATCCAATGATAGACGTAGGGGAAAAAGAAAATAAACTTAAGGAAAAATCCTACATGAGGATTAAAAGGCCTAGTCTTGGAACCTAAACTCAATCACAGAGGGTATTCCAAGAACCTGTCGAGGAATGCACATTTACATCTATGCAAAGATTTAATTGAAGCCAAAATCAAGTCAAGTTTAGGCTAAAAAAAGGTTAAAAGTGCATAAAGTGATGAAGAACAAACCAAAAGGTAACGTCAGGGAAACGTTATTCTGAAGAACTCAACTTGACAACCCAACCCAACCCAATCATTTATTCTCAAGAACTCAACTTGACAACCCAACCCAACCCAATCATTTATTCTCAAGAACTCAACTTGACAACCCAACCCAATCATTTATAGGTGAAAAAACTTTCTTTGAGAAATGCTCTAATGAAGTTGTTCTTATTTGTGTTCTACCAAAATAAATAGAAGTAATTAAGACTTTGGAAGTATTTACAGAAAATGTCCATGATAGTAATTACAACTTTAGAAATATTTAAAGAAAAAACTTGTGTAGTAGGTTGCAATAAATGCTTGTGAGTGTCTTTCTAGAAATCATTTTGAGAGAACTTCACACACGTCCTATACAAGAAATGATTAGAAAATAAAAATTCCATACCACCTATGATTGCTTACATAATCACAAAATATAGGAAGAAATAACATTTTCTCTTTTACTTATAAAATGAACTTCATCTGGTTAACTTAGGGAGAAATAGTTCTAAAGAATACATACATTTAGAACAACTTGATATATTTCTAAATAGCTTAATAACATAATTATACTCCATATTTTACAAAAGTTACCCCAATGAATCAGGTGTGTTAAAAAGTTGGTCCGATAAATAATAATTTTGTTAACTTAGACATAAATTGGGGTAGAACCTCTATGGTCAAGTATTCAAGATCGTAGTTCAAAAGAGACTAGCACTAATTCTTTTGTTACAATGGATCATCCCTTTTTAGCACAAACTTCTAGAATTATGCTTTATGATTACTCATAGTTAAAAGACTATGTTGAAAAACCTTACAATATTATTTTGTGATTTATCAAAATTCCAGAATGTTGTATGAATAATGAAATTTTCTTTAAGAAAATGCTTTATTTATTGTGAAACTATTAATGTGCATAGATGTTAAAACTATTAATACTTAACATCATTTGCTCAGTGGTGGATTTTAAAACTTATACATTTATTGCTCTTGTGACGAACAAAAATGACAGTAATTCAACACATATTTATTATGTCTCAAAAAAAATTGTTAAGTTTCCTCCCTAAAGAAGTTCTCACTTTAGTTATGTTTATTGTTTAGCTCCATTGATAGAAACTATGCAATCTAGTTCATTTGGTTGCATCCTCAAGTTTATTTCCTTAATTAATAAACACCTTATAATTAACTCTCATAACATATTTTATGATCTAAAACCTAATATGCGACTGAGTTTTACTGTGAGGATGCATGTACAATTTACAATTGAGGTAAGGATAGATACATGCTAGTGATGGAACATGCACCAGAACTTTAAAATATGTCTTACATTATTCATTTTACCTCAAACAAGTGTCTTGGGTTAAGACACACTAAATTATTGTTAATTTGATCCAATTTAGAAAGAATTTTAAAATCCCTCGAATCACTTTATGTTCAATATTTTTGTTTCTATATGGGGAAAGGGGAAGGGGAAATATTAATACATATTACTTATCCGATCAATATTTCCACCTACATGATGGCAAGTGATGGGGTTTACTAAGTGAGTTGGCTCTCAACCCCAAATATCTTCTCTTGTTTGCTTATTTCACTAGCTACACATTCAAGCTAACATCAAACTTAATTGCTAGAAATTGTTGCCACATAAATATGAATATTTGAGATGTCATGACACTCAATACTTGACAAATTATTTTTACAGGTTATCTCAAATTTTAAAATAAAACAATACATTCGATATGCATTCTCTGATGCAATTCGAGAAAGTCAGGCACTCCAAAGGCCATAAGAAAGGATGGGTGATAACTTTTCTTTTGGATCAACATTTTTGTTGAAATGTGTATATATTTGTTTTTCCTATTTTCATGAAAGCTAATAGAAGAAGATCTATGGTAAGCAGTAAAATTTATGTTTACATATGGATTAAGAGCATTAATATTTATATAGTTAATTTTATTAAAAGAATTACATATATATTAATTATTTGTTGCCATCACAAAAGAATGATTTCAAACTTCAAAGCTTTAATTTGTTTTAAGATTATTGACTATGAATAATTTAATAATAATCATAAATATATTTTTTTTGTATGTTGACGAAGAGAAAGGATGTCTTTGAAATTGTACCTACCCTAGTAATGTGCGGCTAGCCTTAAAATAGTATTGTGTATTGGAAAAGGATTTTCAAAGGACTTGAACTTAATGGCATGGAGGCATACTATTATCATTATTTTTTAAAAGTAAGTCTCTAATTTTGTGAAAATCCTTTCAATGTTATTTTGAATTAACCTTTTATAACCACTAAGTCATACACATATAGTTGGTGTTGGGTGGCAAATGCCCTTATTTTATATTGTTTACTATTTTGATGAATGTCAAATAATCTATAAAAAAAATAGGTTTACTCATAGAGCATATAAGTGTAAATGTAATGAAATGTGAACCATGCTCATACAACACATTATTTATGATAAGTGAAGATGTAGAAAATATCTTGAGAACGTCTATTAAGGAAAATGTATCCCATTTAGATAGTATTCCCATACTTAATAATTCTTTGTTGCTAAGCAATGACCTAACTATTCTGTTCACCGGATAAAAGGATTATTACTAGAAACAATTTATGTAGGTATTGCATCCATTATAAAATAGTTCTCTACCAAATAATAGTCATCAAATTAAGGAGTTTTGGTAGAATCTAAGGCTGAAAGTGAAGTACTAAATTGAATAGGCTTTTTTTTATCTAGTTTGAGTTTGTAAGTTGAAATTCAAGTTGTTACTTACCTTACTAGTCTAATTCTTGATTAAGTGCTAGTTGTGGTGTAAGTAAAACTTGAAAGTTTCAAATATAAGAGTTTATATTCTTTGAAGATTCATACCAAGAGTAAACTATTGAGTTGGGGTACTAGAGTTAGTCATAAAGATTATTGAGTTGTAATTTGAAATTGTTCTTTGAAGTTTAGTGATGTTTTTCTGAAAATCTTACTCATAGTAAGTTATGATTTTTACTCCCTAACCAAGAGGTTTTTCGTGGTAAACATGTAATAACCCTCCAGGGTATTTTCTCTTTTTGGCATTTAGAGCATTCTTATAGCTACCCTAAGTTATTTATGACTTGCAAGGACTGACAGTTTAGTCACCAGATCGTTCGTTTGGTTTTTGCGCAAGTTTCTGTGTTTTGAAACTTTTGAAACTTAATTGTTGACGTAGGTCAAAACTTCAGGTAGATGGCCTCAGAATTCTATTTTGACGGTTCTATTAGCTCTGAAACATCGAGTTTAGCCTAGAAGAACCTTCAATGTGGATCCCGAGGCTTCCAGGCTCATTTCGAGCCACCTTATGGCAGTGGCTTAAAATGGAGTTTCTGTGTGAGACCCACTTTTCATCGAGAATACCTCTATTAGAAGTTTCGACATCTCACTTAAGTTCAAAATGCCAAGTTTGGTGTGGTAGCATAGTTTGTTTGTGTGTACGGGGTTTTGAATGAATTTCAACCACCCCATCGGGGAATTTGTACTTTGGGAAATCAGCTAGTGTGCATCAGTTGGTACAGCCCCCATTTGCCCATCGTGTTTGCGTGCCTCATACTGTATTTTCTGTGATCAGTGGTCTTGGTCTCCACATTCGCCCAGGCCTACAAGGTTGCCCATCACGTTGTGGTCCTATACCGCTATTGCATAGGCAAAGGAGTTAACCCTTCATGTTCATGGGCTAGGCACCATGTTTGCGATGCTTTGGAGGCATGTCCTTCCATGATCTTGGAGGTCATTTGACTGGTCTTTATAATAAAGGCCGGTCCCAATTTCAACTTAGTTAAACATTTCAAATTCCAATTATGGGAGTGGTGAAGCTCTGTTTTTGTTTATTTTGCTGTATATTGTCGGGATTTGGTGTGGCTTTGTATTGGGATTGTCGGAGAGGCATGGAAAGCTTGTTTTGCAGGTGATTTCCTTTCCCAAAGGATTACCCAAGCCCCTTTAATGGTGTTTTTATATCATTTTCTTGTATGATTAGTTGTTGGTTGTTTCCGATCTTGAATTGTACCCATTTTTGGGGCACAAGTTCAGTAGGCTAATTAGGACTCATTAAAGGAGTCAATGTTGGGATTCCTAACATGGGCCCCACAATTCCATTTTGACTTGATTTTGTGCTTGTCACCAATTATTGTGATTTTAGTGTCTAAACATCTATTTTGATGTTGCGATTGTTGTTTTGGTAGCGTGGTAGCGATCAAAGGTCGTTCGAAAGGGCATACCTCAAAAATTGTGAACTTGGAATGTGCACATTTGCATTGAACTAGGCTATGGCTTACCGGTATTTAGATTGAGCTGGTAAATGTAAATGTTTCATAGCAAGAATTTTGATGGGTTTATAGTTGAATTATGTTTAATCATTATAATTCATGTTTTAGGTGTATTTTGGGTAGTTTTGGGTGATCAAGCATGCCTAGTTTTATGGTGTGATTATGTCTTACCTCATAGTTTCCATATTGTTGCTGTTGTTGTTGTTGGTAGATTGTTATTGGCCTTAACCTAGGTGTAGGCTAATTATTGTCTTAGTCTTGCTTAATAGAGTTGATAGGCTTTAGAGACTCTCTGATTTTGCTTCGAACGACTTAGCTCCCTGTAGACTATTATAATAGACTTGGGTAAGATAGTATGATCCTTAGCTACGCAACAACTCAACTCATATGACCGAATAACCATAATTTCCATTGTGTTTTTACTCGGACGTGTTCATTGGTGATTTTAGGCATTATTCAGTTGTTTGGGATCGAGTCTTGGATTTAAAGTTGTAGTGGGATTCTAGTGCCTCTAAAGGTGGTTTTGCTCTACAGTATGGGCCAGTTTGAGGAAGAACGGGTGATTGGGGGCTTTAAAAGTCTTTTAGCCACGGTTCGAGGCCCTGTTGTATCTTCTTGTAGTCATGGTTCAAGGTTGTGGCACACATCCTTAGTCATGGTTCGAGGCCTTGACACATCTATATTATCCTCGATTCAAGTCCAGGCACACCTCTATTAGCCGGGTTCGAGTTCTGACTTGGTGATTCTATTAGGTCCTTGGGTTTCCTTTACTGTGATTCGAGTTCGTGATTGGATGTCGCAGTTTTAGAATACTCTTAAGCTTATCTAGATGTCTCCTTAACTCTTTTGTATACCCAGCAGGCTTATGGGGGTCAGTTTGAGTTATTTACTTTTAATTCCGCACGAGTGTATCTTCTGGGCTTATGGGGTTTAGGATTTAGATAGCTATTTATCTTACCATTTATCCTTTTCTAGACTCATGCGCTTTGTAGTTAGATTTTATGTTACCATTTATTTTTTTGACATCTAATTGTTGTTACTTCTCGTTTTTCATTATTGACTTTACTTTCCAAGCTCAGTAGATGGATTATGCCTACTGGGTACCGATTGTTTTGGTACTCATACTATATTCTGCATTTATTTTCTTGAAGAAAATTCAAGAACCAGTTGCTAGCATTGGTTTTGAGCCTGCTGCGGGGATATTCAGAGACCGAGGGTGAGCTTTGAGGTCCTGGATCAACCTATTTCCTTCCGATTATAGTTTTGACTAGTGTTTCGCATTTGAGACAAGTCTGTATTTTTGGTCCACTTTTGGGACTTGTACTCTTTTAGTAGCTCCGTACTTATGACTACTAGGTCATGGGATCAGATCTTTGTTTAAATTGTATATATCTTTCGTTGTTATTATCACTGTTACTTTTGTTAAATTGTTTTCTTTATCGCCTGTTGCTTTTGATTCTACCCAACATTCATGTTACTTGTAATTTTGAGATATAGGTTGGCTTACCTGCTGGTGGGTTATGGTTGGTGCCATCATGACTCGAGGTTTTGGATTGTAACAAGTTGGTAGCAGAGCTAGGTTCACCAGTGTCGCTTGTACAGGGTTAATATCTAGTAGAGTCTTGCGGATCAATTTGGAGATGTCCATATCCTCTCTTCAAGAGGCTACAAGATATCTTTAGAAAGATTTTCTCTCTTTTGGTTCATTATTGTGCGTTGGTTGTCTTATTGGTATTATGGAATCTTACTTGGTTCACTCTTTCACAGGATATAGATCACACGTGCGGCTTAGCGACCGGGGGTGATGCACCCGGGCTCGAAGGTAGAGTCCCTGCTAGTGGTAGAGGATGACCCTGAGGTCATGCGAGGGATACACCACTACCCCGGGACTAGGGTAGAGAAAGGATTCCATAGTTAGAGAAAGAGCCTCAGGCAGCTCCTATTCCTCCACATCTAATGGGGTTCGAACCGACCCAACCACCACCCGGACAAGCTATGTATCCAGATCTTTAGAAGGCTATCACTCAGATACTAGCCGTCCTAAGGTGCATGCAGCAGGCCCTAACTCTAGATATACCATCACCGTAGGATCAGCCTGTAACAGTGGCTCCATAGGTTGGGGTGTGACCAACACCTATCGTCACCCAGCTAGTGATTGCAATAGGAACTATGCCTTTGGAGGAGTAAAAGATGCTTGGAGCATTCTTGAAACTGTCTTCTCAAAAATATTTTGGGACAATAAGTAAATCATCGGGAAACACTTCCGAAAACTCATTAACAACGGGGACCGACTCAAACATGGGGGTTTAAGAATCCACATCCCTAACCCGAACAAGATGGCATATGCAACCCTTAGAAATCATCTTTCTAGCTTTAAGACTAGAAACAAACTGATTGTTAGACATAGAATTTCCCCCTTTCAACTCTAGGGTGGGTTCATTCGGAAACATAAAGTTGACTACTCGGGTTCTACAGTCGATAGAAGCATAACATGAATGCAGCCAATCCATCCCAAGAATAACATCAAAGTCTAGCATATCAAGCTCTATAAGATCAACACGAATGACTCTATGGGATAAGGAGATGAGACAATTTCTATAGACTTTCTTAGCCACAATAGATTCACCAATAGGACTAGAGACGAAAAAAAGGTCTAACATCACGTCTGGAAGAATATCAAACCTCATAGCCACATATGGTGTTACAAAAGATAAGGTAGCACCGGGATCAAGAAAAGCATAAACATCGAGATTAAAGACTTTTAACATACCGATAACCACATCGGGAGAACCTTCTTGTTCACGACAAGTTTGGAGTGCATAGAATCAGTTTTGGTTAGGAGCATTTGAACCCGAACCACTAGGCGGAGCTTGTCTACCTTCTCTTTCTTTAACCGTAAGTGATGGACAATCCTTTATCTTATGACCACTCTTACCACAACCAAAGCAACCATTCATCCCAGCTAAGCATTTACCCTCATGTTTCCTTCCACATTTGGCACAAGTAGTCAATGAAAATCCACCATCATTCCCTCCTTAGGGCTTAGGGTTAGACACCCTATCATTGTTAAATTTAGGAGGAGGGTTGGAGGAATCTTGACCAGAGAACCTTTGTCGAAACTTAGGACGACCATATCCATTGGACCTCGAGCGTGAAAAGTCACCATCACCGGTCTTAGCCCTCTTTTCCTCCCTAGACTTTTCCTTACGTTTCTCCTCTTCTATTTGTTGAGCACGAACCATTAGATGAGAAATGTCCATATCATGGATAAGCATGGCAGTACGGCATTTTTTGACCACCATTTCGAACACCCTCGAAACAAACTTACTCATCCTTACCCTAGGATCGGCAACCATAGTAGGACCATACCTAGATAATTGTGTGAATTTCAAGACATACTCCTTCACACTCATGTTTTCTTGATGAAGGTTGATGAACTCAAGCACCCTTGCCTCCCTCATTTCAAGGGGAAAGAACCTATCAAGGAAAGCAACCTTAAACTTCTCCCAATCAAGAGGACCCGCATTAACCGCCCCCTCTTCCTTCCATTAGTTGAACCAAACTTGAGCAACACCGTTGAGTTGATAAGCAGCCAATTCCGCCTTCTCCATCGGTGTCACACCCATGATCATTAACACCTTATACACCTCATCAATAAATTCTTGAGGATCTTCCTCAACCTTAGAACATGAAACTCCGGAGGGTTCATCCTAGTGAAGTCCCTCACTCTAGATGCCGTTTTACCCATATTTGGGTTCACGGGGGCCACAGCCTCCCTATTGGCTTAAGCCATCATGGCTTGAGCCAACACTTGAAAAGCATCCCTAAACTCTGCATTAGTCACTTGCTTGGCCAAAGGGTCGACCAGAACTTAGAGAGCTTCTTGAGGAACCTCTTATTCCACATTCTCTCTTGGGTACCTTCTAGCATATTCCCTTTGAGTGGTCATATCCTAAAAAGCATCGGATAGGGATTAGAAGAGAGACATATAGAGTTAAACTCTATCACACGACTTTAGAATGCTGAAAGAACTGAAGTTTCCTAAACATCTTATAGCTTCTCATTCATAAGGGTGGTGCGCTTCACACCCATGAATAAGTCTCTACTCAACATGGCTTATGAGACATCCTAGGATCTTTCTAAACCCTTGTGTTCTAAATACCAAGCTTTTCACGACCTAAAGTACCACCTAGATGTGAAACGGCGTATAAGACCCCAAAAGGCCTCATACAAGCCACTTAGCATACATCATACAGGATAATAGTAATTAAGAGTTCAAAAGACAGTTTTTAAATCATCAAAAGTTGACAAAAGTAGCGAAAGTCTAATATAGTCTCAAAGCCATCTAGTACATAAATAGAATGAAAGTTGGGACATAACCCAAACAAGTTCAAAGGTAAAATAACATGAAAAGAATAAACGTGGTCTTGTCCTCAAATGTATGAGGACTCACCAAATCTTCAAAATCTCTAAGTACTCACTAGCCACGAACTGAAGGAGAAGAGTCGCCAAACCCTACATTTTTAGACAATGTAGACAAAAAGTATGTGTTAGTACATGGAATGTACCAAGTATGATAGCAATGCATAAGAGTTATAAAATCATGCTAAAAGAGCTATACATAAGATGTAATGACAAATGTTAAATCATAAAGTGACATAGTGGAAAACATGAGACAAACCATGGTTAATGCAAGGAAAATCATCTTTCTAACAACACATGCTTGAAATACCTTTAGAAGTAACTTTAGTTTATTATTGTGGGAAGTGAGCCTTAACTGACATAGACCATGTGAGCTATAAAATGGAATTCGGTGTCTACCCCACACTAAAAAGAGGTCTCCTTGCTTGCCAAGGTAAGAACCATAACTTCTAGCTTAAGTGGATCCACTAGCTAGTGTCTATCTAAGACAACCCATGGTGGCACATAGTTATGGATAAGGAGATTGCTACTAGAAACCCGGCTTCTACTACGGAAGAGCTTCCATCTCAATATCCTCTTGGTGCTAGGCATAATTCTCACGGATCAATCATAAGTCTTGACTTATCTTATCATAAGAAGACATGGGTAATCACCTCTTGTCTTATCATCAGAATAGCTCCTAGTTCTTGATTCAAAGTTTAGTTGAGAAATCCTTTCACAACTTTAAGAACGATAATGCTTCATTATCAAAGCAACTAAATTCATCATCAATTTCATAATTGAACATGCATATCTTCATAAATTCATCTTTTGATAATTCATCAACTTCATCATAGAATCATAGATCATGCATGGGCTTATGTAATTTCATCTTAAAATCATTCAACTAACTCAATTCATGCATAAATAAACATAATTCAATCAATTAGGTCATAATTGGAAAGAACCCATTAGATTTAAGAAAACCCTAATTTCTATGGAAGAATCTAACTTGTGAAAATTGAAGAATTTGGGAACCCTATTGATCAAAGGACTCCGTAGGGAAAAACTATCACACCTTGAAGTTCAAATCCCACTAGCAATGGAGGATTAGGAGACTTGGATGGAAACCCTAGAGTTTTCTTCATCTTCAAGCTTTAGAAGAGAAATATTTGAGAGGAGATTGGAGAGATTTTTGGGGGAAGGTGAAAAGTGATTAGAATGGGTAGAATTTAGGCTTAGAAGACTTATATAGGGTCTAGGATTAGGACTAAACTGACTTAGATTAGGCATAAATCAATCAGAGAAAAAACCAAAAAGCCTTTAAAAATAATTATCGGGCTCGACCTACGGTTCGTAGGTCAAACTACGGACCATCCTGGTCAACCATAGAAAATTTCAGAGACTATGATTTTGGACTTTCAAACGATGAGATCCCATATATGGTTCGTTGGTCCATTTACGAACCGTACATACCAACCGTCAACTCAACCTTTAACCCTCAAAATTTCACTAAGTCTGGGAGAGACCTACGAGACCTATCTATGATCCATAGAAGCAATGACGGACCGTCCTGCTGAGTCATAAAAAGGGGTTCTGAAACTTGACATTTTGGAATATTTACCTTGCCATCTACGATTCTCACCTACGGCCTGTAAGTCAAGCTACGGTCCGTAGATGGCTTCCGTCAGTACTGGCACAAGTTTTGAAAACCTGCAACTTTTCTTTCTTTTCAAAATCCGAGGTGTTACTTTAGGAGTGTACTACTCAGGTTCTTGAGGATTTGTTGCAGCCCTAAGTTTTGGAGTTTGGAGGTCATTGGGACCAGTTTTTGTTGTTGGTAGAGTTTGTGCACAACAACAGCTACCACTCTAGTATTCAGATGGCCCCGTTTGAGGCCTTATATGGTACGCATTGTTGGTCTCTGGTTGGTTGGTTTTAGTCTACAGATCATTGGCTGCAAGGTACTGACTTACTTCAGGAGGCTTTATGTAATGACTTGGTTGGTCATTTGTGGTGTTTTGTGAAAATTACTATTTTGCCCTCTCAATTTTAACCCCGAGTTATTTCTTGATTGAGTTTTGGAAGTTAGTTCCAAACTTTGAGTTAAAAGTTGAGATTTTGGGTAATTTTGAGTTTGAAAGGCTTAAGTTGCTTACAAGTGGTTTTCGGAGTTTTTTGGAGTTTTGAGTTCGGAATGGCATTCCATCGATTTCATTAGTTTCGATATGTGGAATCTGATCCGTGAGAGTTGTCGGTTTCTGATTCTGAGTCTTTTTGAGGATTTGATGTCCTAAGTTGTAAATTTATAGAATTTTAGCTTTTGGGTTGACTTTGATCAACATTCGAAGTATGGATGCTCGGATCAAAATTTTGAGAGTTTCATTGGATTCAGAGGGTGATTTTAGGCCTAGGAGTGGTCTTAGTTAATTTTTGAGATGTCCCGAGCTTGTTTTGGCCTTTTTAGGCATTGAGTTGGTTTTTTGGGATTTTCAAGGATGTCGAGTCAAGGAGACTTCAAATTCATATTTTGATGGTGCCATTGAGTCTAGAATGTCGAGTATAATTGATTTACATATCTAGTTTATGTGTACGGGGTTCCGAACGAATCCTGAGGATCAATTTGATATTTTGAGAGTTGACTGAATTTTCTAGTGATGTAGGTCTCGCTTTCGCGAAGGTCCTGTCACTTAAGCGATCCTCGCAGAAGCGATGGAGGCTTCACTTTTGCGAACGCTGAATTTTTAGTTAGGTTTGCGAAATCAAAGAGTGGTTTTTGACCTGTAGTTTTGGGGTTTAAGCCCCATTTTACCATTTTTGAACTTGGAGAACCCTTAGTGATGATTTTCGAAAGGATTTTTTGTGTTAGATCTTTTGGGTAAGCCTTCTTGATCTTAAACCTTTATTTTCCATTGATTAATTATGGGTTTTAGCATCAAAACATGAGATTTTGATTGGTGAATTTGGAGGTTTTTCATGAACTCAAATTCCTAAACTAAAACGGTAATTTTGAAGTGATTTTAATCCCTTTTGCAAAATGGTTTTCTAAAATAAGGTGCTAAAGCCTTGAGTAATATTTTCAAGTATTTAAATCTAGATTCAAACCTTCTTTTTTAAATTGGATTTGTGTTGATTGACCCACTTTTCAAGAGTATTGGTGTGGGTATTGTGAATTTCGATAGATGATTGTGAATACTTGATTGTTATATATTGTGTGGCTTTGGAAATGACTTGAAATAGGAAGACTCAACTCTTGGAGTGATTAATTGATTGATTTGAAGCAAGTGATCTCTTGAAGTTTACAATTTGGTTGAATTATTTATTTCTCTTCATTACCTATGTGTTGGGAGTAATCGGGAATGAGGTGAAGGGTTATAATTGTTCCACTTGATTAATGTTAATCAAAAAAAGGGGGAAAATGAAAATGCTTCTTGATGATGAAGATAGATTGTGAATTGCCTTGTTGTAACCCCTATTTGGTTGATTGGTGAATTGCTTTAATGCATGTATGTGTACTTGTGTGATATGAATTGTTGTCTCTTCCGTGTGGTGTGATATTTCTTGTGTGCACTGATTGTAAATACCGTGATGAGACATGTGATGAGCTATGATGCCAAGGTTTTTGCCGGCAAGTGTTATGATGCCGAGGTCTTTGCCGGCAAGTGTTATAATGTCGAGGTCTTTGCTGGCAAGTGTTATAATGTCGAGGTCTTTGCTGGCTTGGGATAAAATGATTTACTTCATCAGTATAGTGGCACCTCAAATTTCACTGATCTTCAATGATAATAAATCACACAAAAAATTTTAAAGTGAAAGAAGAAGAAGATTAGAAGATTAGAAAATTTTCCTAGTTAAAAAATGAGGGGAAATCTATCTATTTATAGCCAACATAGGGTAGTATGAACAGGTGGTTTGTCATGCCCCGATCCTACACCTTGTACGTGGTTGGCACTCGAGAACCATTGCTTGTCCCCAAGTGAACCCATGCCTGGCTGACTACTTAGCGGAAGACTCACTCAAGTAATAATATGGTTAAAAACAAAATATGATGTGAAAATAAAACTCAACTCGAATATCTGAAAATACTTATTGCAATAATTATAATAGTTTGCAAAACATCTTTAAAGGAAAGAAAGTACTGAAAGACTCTTCGACTCTATCTATCTATGAAGTCTCTCTAATGTTTAATGAAGGTGTCGGGACAAGACGCATGACGCCTCAAACAACTAAACTGAAAGTAAATGTCAAGTCCTCCGGAATGCAAGGAGGCTCACCAAAAGCTAGCTGGAGTGTAGAGTGATCACAACGAAGCACCTGTTGATGATCCGGAACACCTGTATTTGTATCATAAAAAGGATGCAGATTGAATGACATATGTAAATTGAATATATGAGTATGTAATATAGCTAAAGTGAAATAACTTAATGAAAGAACTGCAATAGATATACCATAAACTCAGCTGAATGTAAATAATTAAAGGAACAAAATCATTTAAACTTTACAAAATACTTACTCATCTCTGAAACTCAACATAATAAGTGATATATAAAAATACAGTTTAACTCTGTTGGGAGATTCTCTAACCAACAACCATCACTATGAGCTATCTGATGATACAACGTCTTGTCCATGCTACCAGAATTATCCTATACTATGCCGGGGTATAGAACCTCTCAACTAAGTGGATCCACTAAGCAATAAGGATTCATCTAAAAGTATGATCCTTTGCCCATGTTGGCAAGACATGGTTTATGAGTATTTTGAGTTTTCTGAACTCATCCCCATATCATTGCTCAATACTACTCCCAATAATAATTATACTCATGCTCAAATGTATAAAACATACTCTTTCTTTGGTTTGAGATTATTACTCAACCTATCCTCTTAAAAGAGGTAACTTCTCTGAAATATCTCTGAACTCATAAACTCATTTTGAAATCAAAGTTTCTCTTTTCTCAATGTAACACAATGATACATTTGGGACTACTCAGTTCCCTTAAACTTTACTCAAAAAATTTCTTTAAGCTCTACTCAAACTCTTCTTTACTTTCTCAGGAAAACAAATGTTTATTGTGATCTAATCATTATTTATTTGGGAAGTCATACTGCATAAACATTGATTGCACATCTAGATGTCATACTGGACTGTCATACTAATCATGAATCATAGTTCTCTTCTCAATGTAAAAATATTGCTTTTGGAACCATTTGTGTTCCCTTAAACTCTTCCCAAAAGATACTTTAAATTACTCTTGCTCAAATCTTGGTTAAAACTCTTTCTCAAAACTCCGTTTAAACAATAATGTTTTGTTTAAAAGACTCTCAATAAGAATTCAATGAATACTAAAGAATAAGATTCATGCTGAAAAATAGACATGAACAATCAGCTTAATAATCGTAATACACAATTTATGACAATTCAATAATTAGAAATAAGAATTCAATAATCAGCAACTCAAGATCTCATAACTCAATATAAACTCATCTCAAGGTTACTCAAATCTAAGGATAGAACCCTATATTACTCTTTTAGTTATTTGAAAGTAGATGTAGGGCGTGAGGATGAACTAGTCCAACACTATGATAGCCTTACATACCTGGGAAGAACAAAGTTGTTGGCAAAATCAATGAAACTAGATGAATGGTCGAAACCCTAGCTTTTCTCATCTTGGAACCTTGCTCTAATGTCTTGAAGTGTTAATAAACGTAAAAGAACCGATTAACACTTTCTAAGCCCTTAATTAGTTGTAAAATATCATGGTTTAGGCTTAGAATAGGGGTTAAAATGACGTAGTTTATGTACCAAACGCATAGGGAAAAGACCAAAATGACCCTAGCTTAAAAACTGACGGAATTCCCTTCAATGAAGGCTTCAAGGACTGTTTAAGGCTCCACGTTTTGTGAAACACTTCACTAGATATATAGTCATTCGTGAACCTTTGCCTGTCTGACAAGGCCTTACTAAAATAGGCATAACTCTTTACTCCAAACTCGAAATGATGGAAACTTGGTGGCGTAGTAAAGAGGACTCAATGTCCTTTAATTCGATAGGTAATGGGCCACCTAATTGGTTATTTTCTAAGAGATAAGGTCATTTAAATTTGATCAAAAACATAAAAGCTGATGGGTGACTTGTACAGACCCCTAAACAGGTCGTACAAGCCACCACAATCCGTCTAGGGTCCCATCCAGGTGACCCCCACATTTGTAGCACTGGACGATTGGCCACCTTGCCCTAAATGGGCCATGGACAACTAAACTGTCTGTATAGGTATCCGTGAATGGGTCCATTTTTTTCTTGGACTTGCCCGTTAACTCTCTTTAGCCCTTTTTAAAGTTCAAGGTGTTACACGAACAATTCAAATTTTAAGAGTAGACTTGCGAGTTGTTATACAATGATTTGGGTCTTAGCTTAGAACTTTTCGGGGTATTACAATACCTCCCCCTTGGGTTCATTCCTCCTCGAATGATGGCTGGACAGAGCATGGAAATGAAAGGAGTTACTCTTAGTATCTTTCTGAATTCTGAACTTGCATACTAACATAGGTGAAACTGATTCACACTAAGAGTTTGGAACTTTCTATAACACATAAGTCAAGAACGATATTGTTTTGAACATAGTCACACTCTATCTGAAATTATCTTACATAAAGCAAGGATATCTGTGCACGAAGTAAGAATTGAATACTATGCCTTGAGTGATATGACTGGTAGGTTTTAAGCTTAACAACACTTCTCAACTATTCTCTCCTTTCTGATTACTACACTTCATTAGCTACAACTCCTGGCTCCCACTAGAGTATATGACTACTCTTACAAACATCTAAGTCAAATTACTTGCTCTTACTGTGTTCAAGCCTAGTCTCTAATTCACAAGGTTCTAAATATGAGATGGTTATACTTATTTAAACAACATATTCAAGTTCTATACCGCTTATAGGGAATCTCATCCCAAGAATACTTCTCCTTATAGCTGCATTAAACCAACCTTGAGCCCATGTCAAGAACCACCTAATGCATCATGCATTTGTCCACATGTTACCAACATCACATTAAAGCCTAGTACAATAACCATTCCATGGACTCCTATTCACCAATTCTTCTAAGAATTTCTCATTCTTTCATCATCTCTACCAACTAAAATTTCATGCATTACTAGTAGGAACCGACTAACTACTCCACCTAACTACTACTCATAGTAAAACTTCATTCATCCTTCCTCCACTTTTATAACCTTAGATTGAATAAGCACAATACCACTACAAACATAAGAAATATCAACCTTCTCCTTCTTTCATCACTCAACTACCATCATCAACATCACTCTCTAACAAAAAGGATCACCGAAAGAGAATTAGGGTGAAGGATCGTAAGCACCATTCATTTGAGAATTTTGATATAAGAATATGCATGACATAACATTATGTTGCTAGCCATTGAGATCAAATCATGAATTCGCGATACTGAGCATACTATGGGACATTAGTGCTTATCTAAATAGGTTCATATTCTGAGACTGATATCCGTAAATTTATGGAGTAAGATTGAGATCAATGGGCTAAAGCCTTTGCCCCTAATTCTGGGAACTGAGCATAGATGTGAATCTGTCTGAAGTGTATGAGCATAAGTCATGGACACAATTTTGATATAAGAGACATCAACATGTTGTTGTAATGACTAAACTTTGAGAAATACGCTAGAGTATAAATGGATCAATATATTACTTTAACTCTTTTTGAACACATTCTATCTGATTCTCAACACTTGACTTGGTTTCTCATCTTATCATCTCCCCCTTAGGTCTGAAGCTGATACTTTAAAGTTATGGATCTATTCCATCATCTCTAAACTAGTCTATATTCAATTTACTCTAATACTTAGGGAAGGATAATCCCATGGCTACTAAACTCTCCATATGCAGGTACTAAGATTCCTTCTAAGACCTCTTTCTTAGATGCTTCTCCTAACCTCTTCCCGCTTCTATAGATGTCTTTCTATGATCGTTACCCACATTGAATATATATGATCCCCTCAACAAAACTCTTAAGGGTAATAAATAAGGCTTACATCAGCCTATTCCATATTGACAGCTCAAATATACTATCTAGGCACACATGAAAAATCATAAACATTATTGGAACCTCGTCTGACTACATACGATCTCGGATACACCTCTTAATGCTCTTGTTACTCTAATGACTTGGTCGTATTTTATTGCTCTCATCTAGAAGTCAGAATCCCACACTTGTACCACTCACATTTATCAAAAAGTAACGCATTAATTCTCACCTAATTTATGTCAAACCTACTAGATTAGATCTCGAACTAACATCATCACCCTCATGTTGCCATTATTTTGATCACAACACTCATCTCAAATTCAACCTTATTGTCTATTACTAAACATGGATATCAATATAATTGCTCACATATATACTAACTTACAACTACTAGATAAAATTAAGAAACACTCACCCACTAAGGCCTCATGACAAGTAGTCAATCTTTATCCCTTTGTCTACATACTTAAAGTTTACCGTCACATTCCATTTCACAACTTAAGTACACTTACCCATTCACTATATATCGTTGTGTAATTAGTTATATAACCCTCTGAATATCATGACTCTACTTTTAAAATCATAGGCCTAGCTTAAATCTATCGCATCATGAATACTCGACTCTTCTATTTAACACTTATACTTGGTCGATACTAATGCATTAACAACTAATCATAAACTTCTCTCTGGTTAAAGTATACTCTAAATCATCCATACTAGTAACTCTTACTCTACCTTCTATTATGAAATCTACACCAACTCATCATCTCTTAGTCTACCCATAAGGAAAAACTCCTCATTAATTACTTACACTGTGCATGACTACAGCAACATAATTTGCCTCATCACTATCTCACTTTCTTAGATTACTATATTTCTGCATGCATTCTTCTAACTCTTGGTAGTTTTACTACTACTGCTTATAACATCGTAACTCATACTATCTTTTCGGGTGAAAATACTACCCAATATATGAAACATATTCCCCTCTTAAAGGGTATCACCTTAAACAAGACTTAGAGAAGAGATTCTAGGAGTACATCTCGCTTTTAGCTTGAATGCACGATTTATATGGATAAGAGTGCATTCTTTCATATAAAAAAACATAAGCTCACTTATGGGCTTCTCTCAAGCCCCTCTACAGTCTCATGACTTTCATGAGACTTTTCTTCTTAGAGTAACTATTCGATAAAGATCTAGGCTTTGCTTTTAAACTACCTTAAGTATGAGGGGTAGTCGAATGGATCTGATAAATGCACGAGTTTGAATATGTTCCTTATGACACAGTTCTATTGCACGATTTAGAGTATGAAAGAAGGGAAACTTTTCTTAAATGTCTGTAGTCTCTCATTTATAGAAGTTGGGCCCTCACAACCATAAATAGGATCCTACTGACACGGCTTCATAGACACCCTATGACACTTGAACTCTATGCCCGTATACAAAGTTTTTTATGCCCCGATCTTACACCCTGGATGTAGCTGGCACACGAGAACCATTGCTAGTCCCTAAGCAAACCCTTGGCTTGGATAACTACTTAGCAGAAGACTTACTGAAGCAATAATAGGCTTAAAAACAAAATTTGAACTCAAAATAAAACTCAACTCAAATATCTAAAAATAATCATTGCAATTATTGTAATAATAGTTTGCAAAATATCTTGAAAGAAAAGAAAGTACTGAAAGACTCTTCGACTCTATCTATCTATGAAGGCTCTCAAGTTTAAGATAGGAGTTGGGACAACACCCGTGACGCCTCAAACAATTAAACTAAAAGTAAATGTGAAGTCCTCCGTAATGCAAGGAGGCTCACCAAAAGCTAACTGCTGTGTAAAGTGTTCTCAACGAAGCGTCTGTTGATGATCTTGATCACCTATATCTGCATCATAAAAAGGATGTAGGTCAATAGATATTAGTACATTGAATGTACGTGTATGTAATATAGCTGAAGTGAAATAACTTAATGAAAGAATTGCAATAGATATACCATAAACTCAGCTGAATGTAAATAATTAAAGGAACAAAATCATTTAAACTTTACGAAATACTTACTCATCTCTGAAACTCAACATAATAAGTGATATATAAAAATACACTTCAACTCTATAGGGAGATTCGCTTATCGACAACCATCACTATGAGCTACGTGATGATACAACGTCTTGTCCACGCTGCAGGAATTGTCCTATACCATGCCGGGGTATAGAATCTCTCAACTAAGTAGATCAACTAAGCAATAAGAATTCACCTAAAAAGTATAATCCTGTACCCGTGTTGGCAAGACATGGTTTATGGGAATTTTGAATCATCTGAACTCATCCCGGTATCGGTGCTCAATACTACTCCCAATAATAATTATACTCATTCTCAAATGTATAAAACATACTCTTTCTTTGGTTTGAGATTATTACTCAACCTATCCTCTTAAAAGAGGTAACTGCTCTAAAATATCTCTAAACTCATAAACTCTTTTAGAAATCAAAGTTGATCTTTTCTCAATGTAACACAATGATGCCTTTGGGACTACTCAGGTCCCTTAAAATTTACTCAAAATTCTATTTAAACACTACTCAAAGTTTGCTTTACTTTCTCAGAATAAATAGTTCAAAACAAATGTTTATTGTGATCAGATCATTGATGACTTGGGAGGTCATACTGCATAAATATTGATGGCATATCTAGATGTCATACTGCTTCCACATTAATGGCATACTCTATTGTCATACTAATCATGAATCATAGTTCTCTTCTCATGTAAAAATATTTCTTTTGGAACCATTTGTGTTCCCTTTAACTCTTCTCAAAAGATACTTTTAGATACTCTTACTAAAATCTTGGTTAAAACTCTTTCTCAAAACTTAGTTTAAACAATAAAGTTTTGTTTAAAAGACTCTCAATAAGAATTCAATAAATACTCAAGAATAAGGTTCATGTTTAAAAATAGACATGAACAATCAACTAAATAATTGCAATACACAATTTACGATCATTCAATAATTCGTAGTAAGAATTCAATAATCAGCAACTCAAGAACTAAGAACTCAATATCAACTCATCTCAAGGATACTCAAATCTAAAAATAGAACTCTAGATTACTCTTTTACTGATTTGAAAGTAGATGTAGGGCGTAAAGATGATCTAGTACAACACTATGATAGCCTTACAAAACTGGGAAGAACAAAGTTCTTGGCGAAATCGACGAAACTTGAGGAACTCTTGAAACCCTAGCTTTTCTCCTCTTGGTAACTTGCTCTAATGTCTTGAAGTGTTAATGAACATAAAAGAACTGATTAACACTTTCTAAGCCCTTAATTAGGTGTAAATCATCATGGTTTAGGCTTAGAATAGGGGTTACAATTACGTAGTTTAAGTTGCAAACGCATAGGGGAAAGACCAAAACGACTTCAGCTTAAAAAACTGACGGAATTCCCTTCAAGGAAGGCTTCACGGACCGTTTATGACTTTACGGTCCATGAAACACTTCACTGGCCGTATAGACTTCCTTGAACCTTCGCCTGTCTCACAGGGCCTTACTTAAAAGGGCATAACTCTTTACTTCAAACTCGTAATTAGTCAAACTTGGTGGCTTTGCACAGAGGACTCAAAGACCTTAATTCTATTGGTCATGGGCCACCTAATTCGTTATGTGCTGAGAGATATGGTCATTTGAAGTTGACCCAAAATTTAAAAGCTGATGGGTAACTTGTACGGACCCCTAAACGGACCGTACAAACCACCATTGGCCGTCTAGGAGACCCCCACCTTAGCAGCCCCGGACGGTTGGCCACCTTTCCCTAAATAGGCCGTGGACCCCTAAACAGTCCGTATAGAGAGCCATGAAGGGTCCATGGTCAATTTTGTGTTTGTGGACTTACCTGTTAACCCTCTTTAGCCTTCTTCAAAGTTAGACCTGTTAAACGAACAACTCAAATTTTATAAGTAGAGTTACGGGGTGTTACAGAATGATTCGGGTCTTAGCTTAGAAATTTTCAAGGTGTTACATGGTTATTATGCCATACATGAAATTCATGACCTTTTGGAAAAGTCACAGCTTATTGGAAAAGTGAGAACTCTTTCAAATAGTCACAATTCTTAGTAAAAGTCACAACCCTTTGGAAAAGTTACAACTTATTAGAAAAGTCACCACCCTTTGGAAGAGTCACAACTCATCAGAAAACTCACATCCCTTTGAAAAAGCCACAACCCATCGAAAAAGTCACAACCTTTCAAGAGAACATATGAAATTCAAATAGATATAGATATGTGTTTTAAGTAGGGGTATTACAGTAATTTAATATTGAAGTTACGGAGTTAATGATTTTAAGGCAGTATAGAAGATTATTGCACAAAATACTGATTCAAACAATGTGTTTGAACATGGTGGGAAATTAAAAAGAATATTTTATTCATTTTAAGAAAAAAACTCAAGAAGAAGAGAATTAATAGTGGATTATCGTACTTATTTTTTATTAAAACTAAATATACATTTTAGGAGTATACGTAAAAATAGAAGAATGAACAATGGCCACATGTATAATTTGATTATCTTATCTTGTTATTTTGCGAGTTAAATTTAGTTGGAAAAAAGGTAACACAATTTAATCCTTGTTAAATCTTTTGTCTTTTTTTATTAATCCTATAAGTAAATTCAGGTTCTACCATATAAATATATTGTAACTTAAAATTCTTAACGATCAATAATGTAATGACCCTCTATTTCATTTATGTGTTTATGCCTTTTGTTCGTCAAGTAGATTGTTCCTATAGCGACCCTATATCACTTATGGCTTGTTGGGATTGACAATTCGGTCACTTGCTTGTTCATTTGGTTTTGATGAAAATTTCTATATTTTATAGCTTTTGAACCTTGAACGGTCAGTTTCGATAAAAAATTAGGAAGCTGACCAAAGAATCTAATTCTGATGATTCTATCGACTCTAGAAGGGTCCTTTTAGGCTAGTAGCATGATCGGTACGGCTCTTAAAACTTTCGGTGCGAGTTTGTGCGATTAGGCATTTTAACTTTCAAGTTAAGGCCAAAGTTTGACCTTAATCAACAATTTTTGTAAACGCCCCCGGATGAGAATTCAGTCAACGCAGTTAGCTTTAGAATGTCGAGTTTTGTCTCGTACGACCCTTCATGTGAATCTCGAGGCTTCCACGTGAATTCCAAAACCCTCTTGTTGATTTATTTAAAGATCGAATGCAAGGCAACCGTGAATCCAAAATTCAAATAGCGATAATTCTCTTCTTTTAGCTCCCTTTTCAGTGATTCAAAGTCCTATGCATATGGTATGTCGTGGCTTCGTGCGTGGGTGATCGAAAGATGTTTGGGAACTCTCATTTGTGGTAAATTCCATGTTTTAAGGCCTGTTGTGATTCTTTATTTGAGCATAATTGATGAATTTTTGCAAGATGGCTCTTTTAATTGTTTCGAGCCCCGAATTGTGTTTCAGTTTTGAACACAAATTAGAGGTATTATTTTAGAACTTTTGACGAAGTCGATTCCAGTAATTCTAACGTGGATCCCACAATTCCTGTTTGACTCCAAAAATGGAACGTTTTCATGTTATGTGTTTTTTGTGTTGAAACACCCGTATTGACGTTATGATCCAATTTTTAATAGCGTGGCAGTGTTCTAAAGCCATTCAAAAGGGAAAATATCTCAGATTGTGATTTGGAGCGCGCGTGATCTACCTAAAGGTAGGCTACTACTTTCCTTTTCTTAGAGTGAGCTTAAATGTGTAAATTCTTGTTCATAAGAATGAACTGGGGGCAGGTACCTTGTTGCTCTTATTAACTTTCTTAGATACAATGCTTAGGATTGATCGACTTTATTTTCGGGTGTAGTACAATGTTAGTCGGGGTTATTTGTTTACTGTTTTCTTGTGAATTGACTTGTATGTTGTTAGTTTGATAAATTTGAGCATGTTTGGCCTCTGTCAAGGATTAGGTTAGTGTTGCCTTAGACTTGTGATTCTTGTAGCTTGTAGGCCCTATTTCTTCTCCAACGTCAATTTAGACGGACTAGGTCCCTATAGACCGGAATAGCAGACTTGAGTCTAGTAGTATGAGCCTTAATTTAGGTGTCGTCGCAACTACATTGATCTTCTTTTCACTCTCCCTATCTATGTTGCTCCGTTATAACTTTGGAGGTTTCGTGCTTTGCTGGGCGACTTGGGATTAGAGTAGTTTAGTCTTGGAGACTTGTTTGACTTCTTATTAGTGGATGTCGTTCCATTATTGTACTGTTGATCTCTTCATTGATTGTGATGAGATCCTTTTGGGAGTTAACATGCCCCTAAGCTTACTCTTGCTAGCTAGGCAGCTGACACCCCTAGGAGTTTACTGGCTAGCTGGCAGCCTGGATTGTAATATTTACACCCCCAGGTTACTCGTACTAACAGGGCGACTGACTTATTTATGAGTTTCATGGCTGGCTGGGCGGCCTCATATATTGAGTACTTACGGTTCGAGGTCGTTGTCAGGCTTATGCGGTCCATTTGGGTTTACTTAAACTTACGAACGAGTGTATCTTCTGGGCTTATGGGGGAGTAATTAGGTTTCGTTTAGTTGTACTTAGATTTACTTTTGGTACGCTTGTGTGATTTTCTTTAAATTATGGTTGGACCATGATACGTCCACACTTACACCTCAATTAAGAAGTATAAACGGTCGAAGTCAATAATAAACTCAACTGGAGTTGAGGTCGATCCCACATGGAATTTACAGTAGAAACAACCTTACTGACGCTGATATTCAGTTGTGGTTAATATTTCTGAAAAGAATAAATTGCGAAAATTAAACATTGGGTTGTTTATTATTTAAGTAATAAACGTAGACTTTAGTTTTACAATTAACAAGAGAAACAACAGTTTCAAGATTTCAATCGTTGATTTAACGAGACTAGGATTGTGTTCCCCATGACCTTTACTTCATTCTGGAATTCTTTACAAGCAATTCTCAGTTATTAATATTACTTGTTCCAAGTAAGTTAGGTACATCTAAACGCTTCTCAGCCCTATTAGATGACTTTCACTCTTTTCCTCTCGGTCTTAGAGTATTTTGGTGTTTACCCTTGCATACTTGTTAAGGAGATTTTCTTCTCTCGAACTTACATCTTCATAAAAAGTTGGTGGAATATGATTCTAACTTTTACCTAATTATCACTTTTCACTTGAACAAGTAGTAAATATAGGTAGGTTCTAATGTGTGCACTCATTAGAAAGCAGTCATAATGAAAGTAGAATCACACGTGCAATTAACAACTAAACGTTACTCATATTTTGAATTCGGAGTTAAGTTTTAGTCATGGTTCCCACAACCCTAGTTGTGGTATTTAGGCACTCATTATTTCAAGTAAACAAGTAGGAGATATTATTGAAAACATGATATAAGAGACTTACAATAATAGCAAAACAAAAGAGTCCTGATTATCAACACTAAATCTCGAACATAATGTTTTGACCCAATCTTAATCGATAAATCAAAGTGTTCAAAATTAAAAAAAACTATCATTTCTCCAAGCGCTCAATATCTCCACGTCAAGAATGATAATAGATAATATTCAAAAATAAACCCTAAGTAATTAAAATAGTCTGTGAAAAACAAGTCCTACTCGAAGTAAGACTACACTATTGTGACCTTTCACTGGCAGGGTGATGGCTCGTCTAATGCTAGATGGCTAGTCAAGCCCTCCATGGTTCCACACTTAGACAGTGTGGGACTTTCTTCACTGATAGTCCTCACGAGTAGCTGCACAGCTCATCACCTCAAACACGACCCATCTTGGGTTCCGTGGCCTTTAGTCTGAACTTAATCTTCCACAGCTAACACTACCTCCACTCCACGAGCCCTCGGATGGCTCATCACCATGACCACGACCCATCTAAGGCTCTGTGGTGTTAGCTTCAATTCACTTTCTTTCTTTTTTTCTATCATTCGCATCCAAGTGTTTTACCTATTCAACATCAAAGAAAACCATTGCTTTTTCTCAAGCAATGAAAAAGACATTGTGTTCGAGAACCATTGCTTGTCCTCAAGCGATGAAAAAGACGTTGTGTTCGAGAACCATTGCTTGTCCTTTCAAGCGTCAAATATGTTATGAGTTCACGGCACATCAACACCCTCAACTTAGAACCATTGCTTGTCCTCAAGCAATGAAAATGACAACGGTTAACGCTCAAATATGCAGCTGTTATGTCCACATCAATCTTATCTAGAATCATCTATCTAATATGCAAGGATCAATGAACGACATCCTATCACGCATTGTCGAACATGCTTATGCCAGTACTAACCATCGGATAACACAACCAACTATCAAATGCAAACATACTGCCCTCACAACAATGAAGTCCCTCACACATGATAATTTGGACTGACAGGAACTCTCACTCTCCAAAAGAACTTCTAACACTACAAGTATACAGACCATAGGCTTGCCCTTGTTTTCTACGCTTCAACTATCAAACAACCGGAATAAGATCACTATAGGACTTTTATTGGCTTGTAACATTTGATTGGGTGAGGGAGTTGAACATTTTGTCTATGAGTGACTAGATTACCCTAGGTACTCCAAGATTCTTATTAGCACAAAACTCTTATTTGAGTTGTTCCAGCTTCTCTTTCTTTAGCACATCCCTGCACCCACATCATTTCTTTTATTCTTTTATTCTTTTATTCTTTTTCTTTTTTTCTTCCTTTTTGCTTTTCATTTTTCTTCTCTTTTTTTTGTAACTACCATTTACTTGAACCATTCAAACTCTACTCATTCAAACATGCATTGTGGTTTCATGACTTTGGAGTAACCAAGGATACGATATCCAAGCTATTTCTTTTTATTCAGGTCATGACCACCCTCAACTTAGGATTTTGGCCTGAGTTGTGGCATTGTGCCTCTGGAGAACAAAAGATACGATATAAACAGGGTGACAATACAATCAACTTCAAGGCTAAAATAGGATTCAAGGGTTCATGATTTCATTTGGTAGTAGTTTTTGGTTAAAGTGGACTTAATTCAAAAATGGCCTAAGATCCTTTCCTATGCAGTTATTCAACTATTGCAGAAAGACTACTTGGGAAAGTTCTAGCTTCTACGTACAATGTTAGACTTCAAACAAAGCTCACACTCACATGGCACATGCTTACAGTTCCAGTATTTCAGTCAACCAATTCATGTCCTAGCTAGCAATGATTAACACGCAAGTAGATGAGATGTCGCACAGAGAGCCTAATAGTCCAATATAAGATTAATAATTTCTTTCTTCTCATTTTATACTAAACACAAGATTCAGCTACTGCTATCAATTCAACAACAAAAAAAAATTTGCACTTAACCACACAACAAAATGAAACAAAAACTACTAACTTCCACAAAAAATTCCCAACACAAGAGCCAACCTCCATGCACTAACAACAAATGGCAGTTTGTTTGGCTACCCCCCTCCCCAACAAAATAAACTTTGCCCTCAAAGTGCAAAATACAAGGGCTATGAGGAGGGGTCATACCTGCGATGCTCTAGGCATGGGGAGTCAGTGTGGTGTTTGCACCCTTACAAACAGGTGCGTGCGCATGTGCAGAGACAGGGTTAGGCTGGCAACTTTCGACTAGAGAAGAGAGTGCACTAGCTGAGGCTCCAGACCTCATTACATCACGTTGTTGCTGCTCCAAAGCTTCCCTCTCTCTAGCAAGTTCTCTGGACTCTTGTCTCGCTTTCTTCGCTCTCCGCTTCTCTTCCTTGGTAAGGTCTTGGTGCTCCGATTTAGAGTTTGTATCCTTCCCTTTTCCTTTTTCAGTCTTAGGCTGAGCTAAACCACCCCAAATATTTCCAACAAACTGGCTGACCGAAGGAATGCTAAATAGACTCATAAGTGAATCTGGTACAAGAGAGGGAGGCACAGTGAGTGGCTTCTCTGCCAGTTTTGCAATCTCGGCTTTCATCGAAGTCATATGAGCTTGCAAAGTGCCACCATCTAGAGGACCAAGAGCATTTAGCCGGCTATTGACATGAGAATCTAAACCATCCATCCTGTTCTTCGGCACATTAACCTCTTGGCGGAGTTCATTTCGCAGGCGCCTCTCCTCACTCTAAACTTGACTCTGAACCACCTATGGTAGTTGGTCAACTACCTGGTCTAGTATTGACTGTGTCTTCCTCTGCTCTTCTACTAGTCTCTCAAAGATTATAGTTGGTACAGAAACAAATATACATGTAGCTATGGAAGTTGATGCTGGTGGAGGCTACACACTTGAAGCTTCCTGAGCTATCTCCTCAGCCTACTCACTGACCCCCTCGATAGTATAGGCTCAATCGGTACATGTGGCAACACCACCAAAAGTGCTTCCGGTCCTGTTCTCGAACCATATAATGGGTTCATCACATCTTTTATCTTAGTTACAGTAGTGACTCTTGCTGCCTCCACATATTTGTGCACCAAATTGTTAGGTGGTATGTTGTCCTAAACACACAACCTCCTTATCAGACAAGGAAACGACACACTAAATCTTTCGTTCATGGCGCGATCTCTCATTTCTTTAGCAATAATCTACCCCACATTCAATGCATATCAACCTATGATGCAAGCTACTAGGGAGGCTTGCGAAGGTGATAGGGTGTTATTATTCCTCGTTGGCCGCAACTATGCATGGACTACTGCCTACTAGACTTTTGCTGGAAATGTGAAAGATGCCTTGGTTATGTGCACTTGTGGGTTGGCTACCCATGCTGCTGCCTCACCTTCAGTTGCGATTAGCTTAGCAATCCACTTCATGATACGCTCCCGTGAGACGGGATCTTCCATCTACGCTTCACTGCTCACAGAATGGTGGTGACCCTAATACAAACCTCATGCAGTAGGTGTAGTGTACTCCGGGCCATGTAGAAGTCTATTTATTGAGGTCTATGAAATATCGACCAGTTCACCCTGAACAATCACTTCAGATAGTGGTCCCAATTTAGATGCTACTACTTCCTTTTGTCTTTTGGAAGACTCTGTGGTTGCCATTTTCAATAACGAGGCAGCATAGAAAGAATTGAATTCTTTTGTCAAGTGATGTGCAAACTCTCCTGGCTGATTATACATCCATTCAAATTGATTTTGTTTGAGTATGTTGTACATACATGGAAGAGCTTTCAAATCAGCCTCCGCCACTCTACATTCCGGTATAATGGGTCTCCTGCCAATAGCACTGGACTTGGACGCTATGCCCTTATCAAATATTTCCTTTGATCCAAAAACATCAATGAGGTGCTGCTGCATTACTGGGTCAGCTTCCCTCTGTCGAACAAACCGCACAAACGAGGTGTCGGAGTCACTGGCATCACTATCTTCTTGACTGTCACTCTACTTCCATAATTTCAACAGCCTGTGGGTGATGTGAGGCCAAAAATATATATTCTTATCATTATTTGCCTTACATTTATTATTTGTATTTGTCCGTTTTGAGCATAAATTTTATGGATTGTGCTAAATTGAGTATTTTATTAGTAGGGTTAAAATGATGTGAAGATAAAGAAATTTGGAGCACAAATAAATTAAAAAACAAGAAATCATATAAAGAATCAAGCTAGCAGCTTAATGGATTAAAGTTAAAAAAAAATATATTTATATGTATGGCTAGCAAACAGAAATTACAAATTGCTGCAATTCGCCTAACTGCTTCGACGTGGCAACTATTGAGAAGCCAAATTATTGATGAGGTAGTGCAGATTTTCACATACAGGCAAATTCAATTTAATTGTGTTTTGGTTTCCTAATTTGTTTTGTACTCAATTATTTTATTTGGGGTTCCTAAATCTATAAAAAGGGTATAGAAAATTATTCTTTAGCCAAGAAGTCACCCAAGAAAAAATATACAACATTGAATTTAGAACTTTATAGCTTAGGAACTTTGGAAGAGCCGCCGTGGAGGCCAGAGAATTTTGCTTTATTCTTTCTTCTCCTTTATTATTTATTTGTATTCGTGATTATTGAAAGATATTTTTAGCTATTGTTCTTAAATTTTTTATCATTAGCACAAGCATATTTATTTTAATAAATTTTGATTGCGTTTTTGAGATAATGAATAGCTAAATTTCATAACTAGGGTTGTGGGAACCATGATGAATTATTATAGTAAGTTAATGTAAAAGGTGATTCTTGATTGATTTTTTATTGTTAATCAGTTCGTTTTGATTGATTTTTAACGGTGGCCAACGTTAGAACTCGCCTCATTCCTACTCGCCGGACCGAGGAAGTAATGAACGAGAAAGAGATTAAATAACTGAGATTTAGCATTGATGAGTCAGCTATCTAATAGTCTGAACCACATACGCAGAGGACTAATTTGGGTCAAAGTTAAGGGTTAGTAAAGAATACACCCCTAGACGGACCAAGTTGCGTGGTGAAATTCCGTATTTGGAGGACCAATCACTTAGAGATACCTAACTTATCGACTTTGCATGCTAAAAATTGAAATAGATCACTAGTACAATATTCTTGCTATGTTATGAAATCATGGGGAACACATTTCTTGCTATTTTTAATAATCTAAATACAAGTAAATACTTAGTTTCAAGCTTTTTAAATTTTATAAAATTATTTTTGTGTTAATTTAAATCCCCCCTTTTAAATAACGACTACCTAGTTAAATATTTGCTATTGACAATATTCTTCCATATTCTCTGTGAGATTGACCCCGACTCATAGTTGGGTAAATATATTGTGTACGATCGGTTATATTTCTTTTCAAAAACTATATTTGGACGTTATCAAAAAAATGGCGCCGTTGCCGGAGAATCTGGTTCAGAAATTGTCTTTAGTATTTATTTTGACTTGTAGTCCTTTTTCTGTTTTTTTTAAGGATTATTTTTAATTTACTTCTATTTATTATTATTATTATTTTCTCTTCTTGAGATGACTTCTGAAAAAGTACGTAGTGATACTATGGATTCTTACGGGTTAGTTTTTTCTCAACAAGATAATCTGTATGGGGACATGGAAGATTTGTTGCTGGTTTCCTATAAATCAATAATTAAGCACATGCAAGAGATTGAGATGTTTGGTTGGGATATTTACAAATTAAATGTTGTGTCGAGTGCAAAGATTGATGCTTATAACACCCAACAATTTTGTAATAACTTGTCTAAGGAAGAAAAGATGCTTATAAGCCAACTTGAGGATCTAAAATTGGAGGGCGAATTACTTGATCATACTTTTATTGATGTTGTCGCTGTTGAGAAAAGTACACTAGAGTTATGTAACGAAGTAGATAATATTATTTTTTTAAAATCTATTATGTGTAAATATGAGGGTATAAGTAATAGTAGAATTCATGAGTTAGGACGCATTGGACCTCATTCCAATCATTTTTCCACATTATGTTTAGATGATGATATATTAATCGAACCATCTCAGCCAATAAAAGAGCGTGTGGAGGAGGAACAATGTGTCTATATTCTTGAATTTATTGTTCCAAAATGGGAAAATTGCATTCCTAACTTAGGATCAAAAAATGGCGTAATGCGATATTTATTGCTTGGGACCTTTATTTTTGTACCACCACCTCTTGAGCGGAATAGAAAAATTGATTTAAAATTGGGGGTGCAATTCATATCCTCAAAGTGGAAGGAAAAATAATAAAATTAATGGTGTCATGTCGCGACGTTAAACCAAGCACCTTTTGGGAGGCAACCCAATTCGTAGTGTAGCTTCTTATTTATTTATTTTTAGTGTCACTTTTTTGTTGTTTTTGTTTTTGCAGATTTAGGGGAAGTCTGAGTACCCAACTTTGAAGCTAAGGAACACGTTTTGAGCTTAAGTGTAGGGTGCGGTGCGCGCGACTCTTGATGAATGGAGAGAAAACATATTGTTAGCTAGGCCATAGAGGGCCCGAGGGAGTATTTCTCACCCTCCCTATTCTTCTCTTTTCTATAAATTGCTTTGGGGACAAAGCATAATTTTAAGCGTGGGATGAAAATTTTTCCGATAGTGTGAGTTTAAGAGTGAATATGCCATAGGATTATATTTTATTTGAAAAAAAATACAAAAAGATTTTATTTATTATTATTTTTTATTTTATTTGAAAAAAATAAAAATACAAAAAGATTTTCTTCATTATTCTTTTTGTTGTAGTTTTTAGTGGCATATCTCATCCACCCCTTGGTTTTTCTTATGGCATCGGTTCTTTTCTGAGGGGGCGCCCTTTGAACCGGATAAAATTATTTTATTTTATTTGGAGAGAAAAGAAAAAACCTTTTTGATTTTTTTATATTAGCAATTTAGGACTGACTTGAGTATTATTTTTCTTTGAGTGCTTCAGAATAAAATTTAAAATAATTTTTTTGACACTTAGGCTCATGGTTGTGACTCTATATATAACTTATTCTTATTTGGTTGTAATGATCCTGTCAATCTTAGAAGTAGAATTGATTCATCTTGATTGAGACTTGTGCCATGTGTGGTGAGGTTGTTTGCATATATTCCATGTTTTGCATCTTAGTCTAGAACTTGCCCTGCATGTTATTGAAGCGAAATAAAAAGTATTGCTTTTGTTTAGAAGAAGATAATAGGCTTTCTTTTATTTGTCTTGTAAATTTTAGCCTTTTCAGATATTATATCACTAGTAACCCCTTTTAGCTTTTATGTTTTCGTTTGGTAGCCTTACATTTATCTTGATCCAATTTTTTTTGAATCCCTAATTTTTGCACCCTGCTTGCTTGACACTGTAGAATAGATTCTGATACAATTATTAAGTCTGAAGAAAAGGAATGGTTGAGTAAAAAATATATAGAAAGGGTGACCAATGATAGTTACTTGTGATGAGAAGGCCCTCTTAGAAAGAGTGTGACATAAAAAAACATTTACTTGAAAAAGAAAAAAAAATATTGAAGCATTCTTGATATTATGAGAATTACTTGTGAAAATAATTGAAGCGACGGCTGAAAAAAAAAGTGAGGAAAATAATGGGTGATGAGAAAACAAATAAATGCAAAGTTCTTAGGGAAATTTTAAGTCACTATTATATAGTTTCCTATCTGTCCCCTAGCCACATTACAACCCGTTAAAGTCGTCTTTGATTTTATTCATGCATACTTATCTAGTGAAGATTTACATAATGGGCAAGCATATGGTTCTTTGTGCATACATGTGAATTCTTTTATGAGTCAGAAAGTTGTTCTTTGATGCTTAGTCCTTAATTTATATTCGATTCTTTAAATTGAGTGTGTGGACTATTTCTTCTTGTTAGGGCACTTGTTTTATGATAGATAGGTGATTTTATTAGCTTTTTTTTGATGGAGTAGGAGAACAAACCTAATTGGATGACTAGATACCGTTATTGTGGTTAGGAGGTTAGAAGTTTGTTGTTTTATTCTATATCTTGCATAAAGATTAGAAGAGTACTTGATATTATGATTTTTAACATGGCTTAATTCTTTGTATCAATCAAAGAGGTGGTATTCTGAGTTCAATTTCTTTGAGATGAACTTTAATGTTTGCTCGAGGACGAACAAAAGTTTAAGTGTGGGGTGTTGATGTGAGGCTAAAAATATATATTCTTATCATTATTTGCCTCACATTTATTATTTGTATTTGTCCGTTTTGAGCATAAATTTTATGGATTGTGCTAAATTGTGTATTTTATTTGTAGAATTAAAATGACGTGAAGATAAAGAAATTTGGAGCACTAATAAATTAAAAAATAAGAAATCATATAAGGAAATCAAGCAGGCAACTTAATGGATTAAAGTAAATAAAATAATATATTTATTTGAATGGCTAGCGAACAGAAATCACAAATTGCTGCAATTCCCCTATATGCTGCCATGTGGCAGCTATTGAGAAGCCAAATTATTGATGAGGCGGTGCAGATTTTCACGTACACGCAAATTCAATTTAATTGTGTTTTGGACTCAATTATTTTATTTGGGGTTTCTATATCTATAAATAGGGCATAGAAAATTATTCTTTAGCCAAGAAGTCACCCAAGAAACAATATACAACATACAATTTAGAATTTTATACCTTAGGAACTTTGGAAGAGCCGCCGTGGAGGACAGATAATTTTGGTTTATTCATTCTTCTCCTTTTTTATTTATTTGTATTCGTGATTATTGAAAGATATCTTTAGCTCTTGTTCTTAAATTTTTTATCATTAGTACAAGCATATTTATTTTAATAAATTTTAATTGCGTTTTTGAGATAATGAGTAACTAAATTTCATAACTAGGGTTGTGGGAACCATGATGAATTAGTATAGTAAGTTAATGTATAAAGTGATTCTTGATTGATTGTTATGCATGTATTGTTAATCTCTCCGTTTTGATTGCTTTTTAACAGTGGCCAACGTTAGAATTCACCTCATTTCTACTTGTCGGACCAAGGAAGTAATGAATGAGAAAGAGATTAAACAACTGAGATTTAGCATTGATGAGTCCGCTATCTAATAGTCTGAACCACATACGCAGAGGGATAATTTGGGTCAAAGGTAAGGGTTAGTAAAGTATACACCCGTAGACGGACCAAGTTGCGTGGTGAAATTTCCTATTTGGAGGACCAATTACTTAGGGATACCTAACTTACCGACTTTACATGCTAAAAATTGAAATAGATCACTAGTACAATATTCTTGCTATGCTATGAAGTAATGGGGAACACATTCCTAGTTATTTTTAATAATCTAAATACAAGAAAATACTTAGTTCCAAGCTATTGTTATATTTTTTTTTGTTTTAATTTAAATACCCCCTTTTAAATAACGACTACCTAGTTAAATATTTGCTATTGACAATATTCTTTCATATTCTCTGTGGGATTGACCCCTAGTTATAGTTGGGTAAATATATTGCATACGACCGTTTATGTTTCTTTTCAAGAAGTATACTTGGACGTTATCAGTGGGTCATTAGCCGATGCTCGAGAATCATCATCAGACCCCTGCTCAGTTCCAGAACTATCTTCTTCCTCGTAGGACTGGGAAGGAGTGTGTTGTGTAGTAGCCTTGGTTATCCGAGATCTAGTAGCATGGGGGGACTGTTGTTCAATATCTGTATTCAATTGGCCTCCAGGACTACTAGGTGTCTCCTCACTTGAACTTTTGTCGGGAGATACAGGGGTAAATGTGAAGTTGTGCCGTGTTGCGCCTTGGTTTAGCCGTTATACCAGCAAGACAACGAGTTACAACTAACGTATCTTCAATGACTACACTAACGGCTACTCAGACTTCACTTGTGTGTTTATACATAGTGACGCCTTGCCTTAAGAATGTCGTCACACAATATCATTGGGAAAAGCCACACAATGAACAAAGAAGAACAATAAGAAAAGAAAATCTTTTTGGTCTTTTAACTTTTTTTTATACGAGGAACTATACGGTCCGTGGTGCATACCACTGCCCGTCTAGGCCATCATGAAGTTGGTCCAGTGCTCACCCAACACCTAAGTGTAGTTCATGAGGGGTATCACGACCTGTGCACACCCACACAGTCCTTAAAGCTTGTCATGGACTTACACTTAGGTTAGATTGTGGCTCAAAAATCTCAAAACCTCCATTAATTTGCTAGGTTTATCAAGAACTCCCTAACAACGACCCTTTTTAGCTATTGATGTACCGTGAATTTATGATACTTCTGATACATTAAACTTAGAGTTTTGCATACCTCTTAGGCGTTTTGATAGTAGATGTGATGGCATTTGCATGTAATTTTACAGGAAATAGGCTTTTGGAGTAGTTGATGATCAAAGTGTTGCAGTAGCAGAGTTTTTGATGATGAACGAGTTGACGTACGAGCCGTCATTCCCTTGATGAGCCGTAGGTTCAAGTGCTTGAAATTTGAGCTAAGTATGGAACGATGGTTGAAGATGACGAGCCATAGTTCCTGCTATGAACCGTAGAAAATTTCAGAGAGGGTGAACTTCAGTACTTTATTGACGGAAGAGTAGGATGGGCCTTACTAAGGTCTACGAGTCGTAGATCATGCCCCTAGAAAGTAACCCTTAGATGTTTTGACTAACTGCTGAATGATGAAAGGTACCTACGAGCCGTAGGTCACAAACCGTAGATGACAATACCCAAGCTAAATTTCCTAGTTAGTTTAGGTTTTTTCTTCTATAAATATAAGTTGTAAATTTAGTTTTTCATAAATTTTTTGGTGTTAGATGTTTTGTGATACATTATTTTGGCTTTGGGAATTATTTATTCAAACACTTTTGGTATTTAATTTTTAAAGTTTGGTTTATGCAATTGTCTTTTTCTTTTCAATTCGAGTTTTTGGGTTTCATCGATTCTAATTGTAAGTTCATGATTTATTCTCTAAACCCTAATATGACTTGTAAGCAATCAATCATGAACAACTAAATCCACTACTAGGGTTGTGGGAACCATGAGTAATTAACAAAGTGAAACTAATACTGGAGTAATTCTTCATAAAGTGTTTATGCATGTATTTATTAATCTTTTCGTTTTAAATAATTTTTAACGGTGCACAAAATTAGAAGTCGCCTCATTCCTACTTGCCGGACCAAGGAAGTAATGAATGAGAAAGAGGTTAAACAACAGAGATTTAGCATGACAATCCGCTATCTAATAGTCTGAACCACATACGCTGAGGGCTAATTTGGTTCGAAGGTAAGGGTTAGTAAAGCATACACCCGTAGACGAACCAAGTTGTGTGGTGAAATTCCCTATTGGGAGGACCAATCACTTAGACGATATCTAACTTACCGACTATGCATGTTAAACACTACAAAAGAGTTACTATTATTAGGTTTACTGAGAGAAGAACTTGTGGGAAACACATGTACTCTAGTTTCATTTTCATATTGATATTACAAACTACAACTCTTGTTACTTGTTTCTACGCATCAAGCTATTATAATTTTAGTCTTAAAAATTTGACCCCGCTTTACAGAGATAACTTGGCTAAACGTACAAATAACAATTAGTTAGACTAAGTTTGAACCATATTCCTCGTAGGATCGACCCTAAACTTTTTTAGGTTCTTTATTTGACAGCGTCCGTATATCATTTTTAAGGGAGGTGTAATTTGGGTGTATCAAATTTTGGCGCATCAAAGGTAGAGTGGCATGCATCTCAATTCGACAGATTGATCAGCATTTAAATCAACTATATTCGAATGCAAATTTGTGCCAACAAGGAACACTTCCCAGCAATGCTATTCAAAATCCAAAGAATGATGGGCATTGTATGGCTGTTACTACTAGGGGTGGAAAGCAGACTATTGTCCCTTCTATGCCGACTGAAGTGGAAAGTGCGAAAGGACAGGAAGAGGATGAAGTTGAGGTAGCAGAATTACTCAAAGATCACAATGAGAAGGAGACTGAAATTATGCAAAAGGTCATCCCTATGCCCAGAACTTCAACTCCCTTTCCATAAAGGCTGATTAAGAAGGCTGAAGAAGATAAGTATAGAAAGTTTATATCTATGTTAAAATAGTTGTCTATAAATGTTCCTTTAATTGAAACATTAGAACAGATGCCCGGGTATGCTAAGTTCATGAAGGATCTTGTGACCAAGAAGAGAGCTGCAAGTTTCGAAGATGATGATAAGCAGGAACATTATAGTGCCATTGCTACTCAGTGTTAGTTCAGAAGAAAGAAGATCCCAGAACATTTACTATCCCATGCACAATTGGCATGATGCACTTTGCGAAGGCCCTATGTGACTTGAGTTATAGCATAATTCTGATGCCACTGTCTGTGTTCAAGAAATTGGGCTTGGGAGCCCCCAAACCAATTGCGATGCGGCTACTTATGGCTGACCGTACTGTGAAGAAACCAATTGGGGTGCTCCAAAATGTTTTGGTCAGGGTCGATGTGTTTATCTTTCTAACTAATTTTGTGATACTAGATTGCCAGGTTGATTTTGAAGTGCTTATAATACGGGGGAGACCATTCTTTTCCACAGGGCGCACACTAGTAGATATGGAAAAAGGGCAGATGAAGTTCCATTAGAACAACAAAGAGGTGACATTTAACATCTGTAGATCAATGAAGCATAAAAGTGAACTTAATTCAGTATTAGTAGTGGACCATGTTGATGATGAGAAGCCAAAGGTGTCCATTGAAGAAAGACTAGTTGTTGAAGCGCTAGCTGCGGTGATCATGAATTTTGATGGAGATGTTATTGCTGAATATGATTCATTAGTTATTGCACTTGATGAGGGTGGTTTTCCTCATTGCCAATCAAAGAAGCTAGATTTTGATTTAAAGAATCGAGACACTCTACCTACAAAACCATCTATTGATGAGCCTCCAAAGTTGGAGCTAAAAGCTCTTCCATCTCACTAATGGTATGTGTTCTTCAGCCAAAACAATACTTTACCTGTCCTTATAGCTGCTGATTTTAATGAAGGGAAAGTAGAAGTTTTTATATCAGTGTTGAAGTGGTACAAAAGGGCGATTGGATGGACGATTGCTGAGATTATTCGTATTCCACCGGGAATATGCTCGCACAAAATCAAACTCATGCAGGACAACAAACCAAGTATTGAACACCAAAAAAGATTAAATCCACCAATGCAAGAGGTTGTGAAGAAAGAAATCATCAAGTGGTTAGATGATGGAGTAGTGTACCCAATCGCTGATAGTAACTGGGTGTGCCAGTTCAATGTGTGCCAAAGAATGGAGGAAACACTATGGTTTCCAATGCGATGAATGAACTCGTTCCAATAAGGCTTTTCACTAGAAGGAGGGTCTGCATGGACTATCGCAAGTTGAATGTGTGGACTGAGAAAGATCACTTTCCAATGTTATTCATGGACCAACTGTTAGATCGTCTTGTTGGAAAAGGATGGCACTGCTTTCTAGATGGATATTCGGGCTACAACCCATATCTCCATAGCCCTTGAATATCAAGAAAAGATCACTTTCACTTGTCGTTATGGGACATTCATTTTCAGAAGAATGTCATTTGGGTTGTGTAATGCCACGGCCACTTTTCAATGTTGCATGATGTCTTTATTTTTTGATATGGAGGAAGACACTATCGAGGTATTTATGGATGATTTTTCTTTTGATGATTGCTTGGCACATTTAGGTGACATGCTGAAATGCAGCGAAGAGTGCAATCTTATGCTAAACGGTGAGAAGTGATACTTTATGGTAAAATAAGGTATAGTTCTAGGCCATAGAGTCTCACAAAAAGGCATTGAAGTTGATAGAGCAAAAGTCGAGGTGATTGAAAAGTTACCACCACCCATTTTTGTGAAAGGTGTTAGAAGTTTTCTAGGCCATGCAGGTTTCTACAGGAGTTTTATCAAGGATTTCTCAAAAACAGCACACCCTTTGTGCAAACTACTCGAAATGGAGATGAAGTTTGTCTTCGATGATGCTTGTCTAAAAGCATTTGAAGAAATGAAAAAGAAGTTGATTTCTGCACCCATTATTATTTTACCGGATTGGGGATAACCGTTTGAAGTCATGTGTGATGCGAGCGGGGTGGCTCTCAGTGTAGTATTGAGGTAAAGGCAAGAGATGATTCTTCATCCCATATATTATACGAGTACAACTTTAAATGTTGCTCAAAAGAATTACATCGTCACCGAACAAGAATTAATTGTTGTAGTCTTCGCGTTTGAGAAGTTCAGATCCTATTTGCTGGGCACTAAAGTAATTGTGCACACTGATCATTCTTCATTGAGGTATCTCATGGAAAAGAAGGATTCACAACCGAGGTTGATTCGATGGGTACTACTGCTGTAAGAATTGGACTTCAAGGTAAGTGATAGAAAGGTGACAGAAAATCGAGTGGCTAATCACTTGTAAAGATTAGAGGAAGAGGATATGTTAAAGCTAGAAGATGGAATCGAGATTGATGATACACTTTAAAAAGGAACAGGTTTTGGTTGTTTCTTATGACCTTATGCCTTGGTTCGCTGATTTCACCAACTATTTGGCAAGCGATGTGGTGCCTTCGGATTTGTCGTTCCACTAAAGAAGAAAATTATTGTCTGATGTGAAGAAGTTTTTCTTGGAAGAGCCTTACTTGTTTCGTATCTGTGCAGATGGGATTATTCGTCACTGTGTGCCTGAGGTAGAGATGATGAGTATATTGGGACCTTGCCACTCGTCTCCTATTGGTGGCAATCATAGTGGATTGCGGACTGCTCATAAAATCTTACAATGCGGGTATTATTGGCCAACCATTCACCAAGATACCCATGATTTCGCCAAGTCTTGTGACCGATACCAAAGAGAAGGATGTGTTTTAAGAAAGCAAGAACACCCAATGAACCCTATACTGGTGATTGAACGCTTGGCTATGTGGGGTCTTGATTTTATGATTTCGTTTGTGACTTTAAATGGGATGAAGTACATACTTGTTGCGGTTTATTATTTGTCTAAATGGGTGGAAGCTGTCGTGCTTTCGAACAATGAAGGTAAAAGTGTAACTGCATTTCTGAAAAAGAACATCTTCACCAGGTTTGGTACACCAATGGTGATTATTAGTGATGGAGGTTCCCACTTTTATAAAAAACTGTTCAAGGAATTACTTCAGAAGTATGGTGTTAATCACAACGTAGCAACTCCTTATCATCCACAATCTAATGGGTAAGTCGAAGTATCCAATAGTGAAATCAAGCAAATCCTTGCGAAGAGTGTGAATGCGAATAGAACTGATTTGTCGAGAAAGCTCAATGATGCTCTATGGGCCTATCGTACTGCATTCAAGACTCCCATAGGAATTTCTCCCTACCAACTTGTTTTTTGGAAGTCATGTCACTTACCCTTAGAGCAAGAGAATAAGGCGATATGGGCAGTCAAGAAGTTGAATCTAGATTGGGACGATGCATCAAATCAAAGGTTGAATTAATTGGATAAGTTCTGCTTAAAACCAAATGAAAGTGCAACCTTGTATAAAGAGAAGATTAAGAAGTATCATGATCAAAAGATCGAAAAGTGAAATTTTACTCTCGGTGATATGGTACTTCTATTCAACTCAAGGCTGCAATTATTTCCTGGCAAGCTCAATTCAAAGTGAATGGTACCATTAAGAGTCATCCATGTATTTTCACATGGAGCTGTTGAACTTGAGAACAAGGAAGTTACAAAATTCAAAGGCAATGGCTAGAGGATCAAACTCTATATGGTCCAAACGGAAGAAGTTAACAAGTTGATTGTGCAATGGGGTCTTGATGAAGTCTGAGTAGTGAAGAGATCTTTGTCGTACTGCGACGTTAAATCAAGCGCTAGATGGGAGGCAACCCATGAATGTAAAATCTAGCAAATTTAGAAATTTTTATTGATTTTTATAAATTTTTAGACGTTTTCATGAGTTTTATGTTTTATTTAGTATTAGTATTGGCTAGATTAGGGTAGTATAGGGTCCGTGTCCAAAAAGATTCAATAAAATATAAAAGGAAGTCCAAATGCAGGCTACTTGTGCAGGAAAGTGAGAAAAATATGGAAAAATATAAGTACAAAAGGTTCTATGATTCCCATTGATGAGTCGTCGCTCACTCGACGAACCATAAATGGCATCTGTAGAACTTGATGTCCAAAAGTACCTGCAACTTTAAGTCTACTGTTTCACAGTACGAACCATACATCAATTGATAGTCCGTAGTCTGCAACCGTAGACCCTAAGTATGTTTTCAAAAATTTAACCAAGTGTTGGAATAATGATGGAACCCATCTACGGCGCATGCAACCATGTACGAACCGTAGATGGGGTTTCGTAGGTTCGAGTTGGGTAAAATTAAATGACCTGACCCCTAATTTCTTTTAATAAAAACCATTTATTCAAATCCACCCCCCATTTCCCCCTTTTTCAAATGGTACATCCTCTCAAATAAGTTCTATCCACCCTTTCACTTCACATACATCCCCTCCAAAAATTAACAAACCTCTATATAATCATCTCCCCTCTCATCCTCTTTTTCCTCCTCTTCTAATTTCTCCCATATTGTCCCTATTTTCTTTCCCCTCCTTTGTTTTTCTTTGTGTTCGAATCCACAAAAACAAGTCGCGGGTCCGCTGTCTTACTAGTGGTTGATTAACGCGTAAAACACACCCACACAACTTCAACTTCATACAACATTAAAGGTACTGACTTCTGGTTTATAATTTAATTTGAAGTTGAAATCGAGAGTTGTTACTTGACCTCGGGTATTAATTGAATGTTGAAATAGATTCTAGTAGTTGAAAATTACCCTTGGGACGATGGTATGGTGGTTGTTGTTAAGTTGTTTATGTAAACATATGATTAATAGCTTCTAGTTTTGTTCTTGACTTGGGGTTTCAGTTAAATTTCATTTTTATATGTTTAATTGCATGTTTGAAACCTTAGGAATTAAAGAATAACTTAAAATTATGTTGAAAGGCATATTCGAGAAGTGGTTTGATACAATAAATGGTATATTTGTGATGTTGGTTTAAAATTTAACATGAGGTCTGTCACAGCATTGGTCGACAAACATGACCTATGGCTCGTAGGGCAACCTATGAATCGCAGGTCAGGTCCCGTCAATCTGAAATGCACAACAGTACACTAAGTTAGTTTTGACAGTGTGATGTACGGATAGTAGGTCCTTTGAAGGACCATCCTTTCAGATCGTCAATGCAACTTCAGAAACTAAAAAGTTGACTTCCTCACCTACGGATAGGACTTACGGTCCATAAGTACTAACCGTAGGTACCAAAAATAGTTAAAGTCTGAGATTTTTTTAGTTTCTTTTCTTTCCATATATAGGTACTAACATGGCATCGCAGGTACCATGCCACAAAAAGTCACTCGGCAGTACAAGCGTAGGAGCACATCTACCGCACCTCCAGCCCAGCGGAGGTTTATTGATGAGTCCTCCGAGGATGAGTGTAGTGGGTCTGAGTATGACCCTCCTTTGAGGGATGGCTCTCCAAAGTCACCCCGCGCGACTCGTTCACAGGACAAACAGTTGGTCATTGTTCCAGTAGCGGAGAGATCAACCTCCGATAGTCATGATGGTACTTCCCAAACTAAGGAGGAATTACAGAGTTTGAGAGACTGCAGTGGTGCCCAACTAGCTTCACAGGCCAAGTCCGGCTCTGGCTCTGAATGTATATCCGCATCTACCTCCGATGCTACAGAGTTTTGAGAGGCTAATGACCCCCTACCCACCCATCCATCTCAGCCTATATAGGTCGCTAGCGAGCTCAACACAAGGTGCGTGGAGGGTATGTTTCAGATTTATACTGATGTCACTCACCAAAATGCCCAGTGCAAGCATGCCCGGCAAATTGAGAAGGAGAGGCGGGTACTCACAGGCAGCCTCAAAACTATTCCACATATCCATAAGCTACTTTGGAGGCACATATGTGAGTGGATGGATGAGAATCTGGGCAAGTATAGCCCTATTATGGTGCGGGAGTTCTATTCATCATATGCAACCACAGTACAGAGGGGCCTGCACCGGAGGGCAAAGGCATTAGAACAGACTTCACTCCTCTCAACACTTATACGGGATATTCCCGTAGACATCTTCGAGACCACCCTCTGCTATTTTATTTACGGTCCCTCTCACACTTAGCCGATTAATACGGCTGAGTTTGATTATAAGATGCACCTGAACTGCAACAGGGCGGCTATGCGGGATATGGCACAAAGAGAGACCCTAGTCCGATGGGTGGCTAGAGATATTCCTGAATAGGGAGTCAACATAGAGTGGGTCCGTGGTATGACCCTTCCAATCAAGAAGGCCACGTTGAACTTCACGGCCAAATTTTAGTTGTCCATCATTCGCACCAGGTTTTCCCGTATGAGGGCGGACAACCAATTGATTTGGGATAGAGCGGTGATGGTAGCGTGCTTGATGGCGGGGTACGATATTTACTTTTCCCGGGTGATTATTGCTGAGATTCATGAGCGGGCCTTTTGGAAGACCACTACATTGCCATTTCCCTGTCTCATATTTAGACTATATTGCAAGGCAACAGTGCCAGTCTACTTTGGAGATTCTTATATTGAAGTGTTGAAGACCATTGACATTGGTCTTATTTAGAGATGAGACGAACCCTACTGCACCATGACAGGGTATCAAGATTGACTTGCCTCCCATGGGTGAAGCACTAGCCCCCAAGCAAGCTGATGAGGACACTATTTCGGCTCTTCCTATAGAGCCCTAGGGGTCTATTCCCCCTTCTGCAGCTTCAGGTTTGGTCGCGAGCACACCATATGCTCCCGCTCCTACAGGGTGGGCCATGCTCCCACTAGCCAGAGTCCTTAAGTTTGAGACTCAAATTGCTACCCTTTTACAGCATATTCATCCTTGGATGCAGAAATCGGTAGAGAAGTCTGAGGCACAGACTGAGCGGATGTAAGAGGCTAAGATAAAAGTTGTGGACCAGTACACTGAATCTTTTGAGAGCCGGATGATAGCGAGGCCGCAGCCTGGGCATGCAGTTGATATTACTGCTTTCCAAACGGAGTTAGCTCGCTAATATTGATACCTTGATTGCTGTAGACACTGCTGTTCCGGAACCTGACCCAGAAGCTGATGCTGATAATTTAGTGCTTAATGCACTTTTTGGTGCTAGGCAGCAGGCTACTGACCCCTCTCATGCAGCGGAGAGGTGCATCTGAGCTGAGGATGAAACTGTTCTTAACCCTGAAGAGGTGCGGCAAGCCCGTAAGAGGGAGAGACGGGCACAAGAGGCTTGCAGCGCCAGTCCAGACTAGATGAACAATTGATATAGGAGCTTATATGGGAGTTACTTGCGGGAGCTTCTAGATCGGGGTGCACTACTGATGGTGTACCCCCCCACTACTACTGAGGGCGTTACTGAGGGCATCATACTTGATTATCCTATAAGTTTCGGGCAACCAGACCCACCGGCTACTTGATTGGTCTTTGGCGCGCACGTACGACAAGTTAGTCTGACCCGATGATTTTATTTTGACTTGTGGATTGAGGGCATTGCACTACATTTTTTAGTGGGGGTGGAGTGAATTGATTTTGAGTGTTGGGGTGAAGTCTGATTAAACCAACTCAGAATCCTTCCTTGGGGTTTTCTCTCCATTGTTCTTTTTCCCCAAGAAATTTTTTTAATTTATGTTGAACCAGCATGTTTAGGATGGTAAAAGTGTAGAAGTAACCTGTAAGTAAAAGCATGATGGCAATAGAGCATAAAAATTGATATCCCTCCAAATTTTAATTTGTGCTATGTTTGTGAATTTGATAGGTTGAATGTCTAGGATCTTTGTATGACATGATAGGAATCGATGAGACATTATGACTTAATCTATAACATAAACTAGATTCATTGATGATTTAAAAAATGCAACAAGGTGCCATGTGTGCGTGAGGTTGTTTGTACATTCATATGGTACGTGCCAATCTAGAACTTTCCCTGTAGGTCTTGCTAAGGTGATTTAAACTGGAAACAAGGAGATGATCATAAGCCATCATTGATACTAAATCCACTTAAGCCTAAACACAACCAAACAAAAAGATAAATTTCTCCCTTCGATCCAAATGTTTGAGCGTAAAGGGTACCATTCTTTCTCACTCCCAATTCTCCTTCCCTGATAATATTGTGAAACTCTGTGTTGGCCCTGGTCTCTCCTTGGATGTTTTACAGCTTGACTTAAGCCAAAAAGCCTAAGTTGAGGGTGGCTATTACAAAGTTGTACCTGAATTTTTGCACTAGTCCTTCCTAGGACATTGTGCACCTCAACTCATACTAAACATCTAAGTTTGTAACACCTCGGGTTAGAAACGAGGGAAAATTTTAGGTTTTCAAAATTGCTGCTAGTACTGACGGAGGCCACGTACAAACCGTAGGTTGACTTATGGGCCGTAGGTGGGAACAACAGATGGCAAGGCAAATATTTTAAAATGTCAAGTTTCAGGATCCTTTCTACGACTAAATAGGACGGTCCAGCATTTCTTCTATGGACCGTAGGTAGGACTCGTAGGTCACTCAAGACTTAGTGAAACTTTGAAGGTTCAAGGTTGGACTGATGGTTGATATGTACGGTCCGTCAATGGATATATGAACCGTACATGGTGTCCCGTCGTTTGAAGTTTCAAAATAATAGTTTCTGGACTTTTCTACCAATGACCAGGACAGTCCATAGTTGGACCTACGAACCGTAGGTTGAGATCTGATAGTTATTTTAAGGGCTTTTTGGTCTTTTCCCTAATTGATCTATTCCAAATTTAAGTCGGTTAAGTCCTAATCCTAGACCCTATATAAGCCCTCTAAGCCTAAAATCTACCCATTCTAATCACTTTTCAACTTTCCCCAAAATCCCACCAATCTCCTCTCAAATATTTCTCTCTCTAAAGCTTGAAGAATAACAAAAATGTTCTAGGGTTTCCATTCAAGTCTCCTAAATTCACCATTGGTTTCAAGCTTTTGGCATCAAGGTTTGATCTCCATAGGGTTCCTAAATTCTCGAATTTGTTAAAGTTTTATTCTTTAATTGGAATTAGGGTTTATATCTTATGTATTCTTTCAAATTATTATCTAATGGATTAAAATAAGTCTTTTTATGCATGAATTGAGTTAATTGCATGATTTGAAGTTGAAATACCATGAATCCATGCATGATTTATGATTTCTAAGCTATGATTCCATGATGAAGTTATGAATAATCAAAAGATGGAGTTTATGAAGATTTGCATGTTCAATTAAGAAATTTATGATGATTTAAGATTGCTTTGACAGTGAAGCATTGTTGTTGTTGTTGTGAAAGGATTTTCTCATATAAAGGATTCATAAGGGTTGAAAGGTTTTCTCAACTTAACTTTGAATCAAGATTAAGGAGATATTCTAATGATAAGACAAGAGGTGATTACCCATGTCTATTAATGAAAAGATGACTTATGAGTTATGACTATTCCGTGGGATTTATGCTTAGCACCGAAAGGATATTGAGATGGAAGCTCTCCTGTAGTAGAGGCGGGGTTTCTAGTAGAAATATCCTTATCCCATAACTATGTGTCACCATAGGTTGATTGTCTTACATAGACATTAGATAGTGGATCCACTTAAGCTAGAAGTTATGGTTCTTACCTTGGCAAGTAAGGACACCTCTTTTCGGTGTGGGGTAGACACCGGATTCCATATTATAGCTCACATGGTCTATGTCGGTTAAGGTTAATCTCCCACATAATGAACTAAGGTTACTTTCTAAAGGTACTTTAAGCATATGTTGTTTTAAGATGATTTCCTTGCATTGACCATGGCTTTTACCTCATGTTTTCTATCATGTCATCATATGATTTAACTTGGTCGTTGTATCTTATGTATACTCTTATTGCATGATTTTCTAATCTCTATGCATAGTTATTACACTTGGTATCTTCTTGTACTTACGCATACTCTTGCCTAAATTTTCTCATAAGTGTAGGATCCAGGTTATCTCCATCCTCTCATGGCTAGTTCATTGTGATACAGACCTTGAAGACTTTGTGAGTCCTCACACATTCGAGGACAATGCCATGTTTATGCTTTTATGTCATTTTACTTTTAAGACTTGTATGGGTTACGTCCCACTTTTACTTTATTGTTGTATTTGATGGCTTTGAGACTATGTTAGACTTCCGCTACCTTTGTCAACTTTTTGATATAAATTGTCTTTTAAACTCTTATCTACTATTATATTGTATGTTGTTTGCTAAGTGGATTGTATGGAGCCTTTCGTATTCTTATACGCCATGTCACATCTATGGGTACTTTAAGGATGAGTAAGTTTGTTTCGGGGGTATCCAAATTGGTGGTCAAAGAATGTCATACCGCTATGCCCATCAATGATATGGACATTTCTCATCAAATTGTTCATGCTCAACAAATAGAAGAGGAGAAACTTAAGGAAAGGTCTAGGGAGGCAAAGAGGACTAAGACTGGTGATGGTGACATTTCATGCTCAAGGTCCGATGGATATGGTCGTCCTAAGTTTTGACAAAGGTTTTTCGGTCAAGGTTCCTCCAATGCTCCTCCTAGATTTAACAAAGATAGGGTGTCTAACCCTAAGCCTCAAGGAGGGAATGGTGGGGGATTTTCATCGACTACTAGTGCTAAATGTGGAAAGAAGCACGAGGGTAAGTGCGTGGCTAGCACGGATGGATGCTTCGGTTGTGGTAAGAGTGGGCATAAGATAAGGGAATGTCCATCACTTACGGCTAAGGAAAGAGAAAGTAGACAAGCTGCACCTAGTGGATCGGGCTCGAATGCTCCCAAGCAAAACTGGTTCTATGCACTCCAAACTCAACAGGATCAAGAGGGTTCTCCTGATGTTGTTACTAGTATGTTAAAAGTCTTTCAACTTGATGTTTATGTTTTGCTTGATTTCGGAGCTACCTTTTCCTTTGTGACTCCATATGTGGCAATGAGGTTTGATATTCTTTCGGATGTGTTGTTAGATCCTTTCCTGTCTCTACTCCTATGGGTGAATCTATTATAGTTAAGAGAGTCTTTAAAAATTGTCCCATCTCCTTATCTCATAGAGTCACTCATGTTGATCTTGTAGAGCTTGATATGTTAGATTTTGTTGCTATTCTTGCGATAGATTTGCTGCATTCATGTTATGCATCTATCGATTGTAGAACCCGAGTGGTCAAGTTTAAATTTTCAAATGAACCCATTCTAGAGTGGAAAGGGGGAAATTATATGCTGAAGAGTCGGTTTGTCTCTTGCCTTAAAACTAGAAATATGATTTCTAAGGGCTGCATATACCATCTTGTTCGAGTTAGGGATATGGATTCTGAAACCCATACCTTTGATTCGATCCCCGTTGTTAATGAGTTTCCGAAAGTGTTTCCCAAAGATTTACCTGGTGTTCCTCCCGAAAGGGAAGTAGACTTCTATATTGATCTTCTCCTAGATACGCAACCTATCTCTATTCCTCCTTACCGAATGGCTCTGGCGGAACTTAAGAAATTTAAGGAGCAATTGAAAGATTTATTGGATAAAGATTTCATCCGACCAAGTATCTCTCTATGGGGTTCTCCAGTTTTGTTTGTTCAAAAGAAAGATGGTTCACTTCGAATGTGTACTAACTATTGCCAATTGAATAATGTTACTATTAAGAATAAGTATCATCTCCCAAGGATAGATGATTTGTTTGATCAACTTCAAGGAGCGAGTTACTTCTCCAAGATTAACCTTCAGTCGAGCTATCACTAATTAAGTGTAAAGGAAGATGACAATCTGAAAATGGCTTTTCCAACAAGATATGGTCATTTCAAATAATTAGTAATGTCATTTTGTTTGACAAATGCCCCGGCAGTATTTATAGATTTGATGAATAGGGTGTTTCGACAATACATATATATGTTTGTGATTGTGTTCATTGACGATATTTTGATTTTTCGAGGAGTGAGGGTAAGCATATCGATCATTAGAGGATTGTGTTGCAAGTCCTCAAGGACCAATAACTCCTTGCAAACTTTAGTAAATGTGACCTTTGGCTAAGGTCTGTGGTTTTTCATTATCACATTGTTTTCGGTAAGGGTATTGAGGTAGATTCTAAGAAAACAAATGTGATTAAGAGTTGGCCTAGACCTCTATCCCCTTCAGATATTCAAAGTTTCTTGGGTTTGGCTTGTCACTATAGAAGGTTCGTTGAAGGGTTTTCTTCGATTTCCTCTCCATTTACGGCTTTGACCCAAAAGAAAGTTAAGTTTGTATGGTCCAAAGCATGTGAAAAGAGCTTCCAAGAATTGAAAGATAGGCTTACCTCCACTCAAATATTGACCTTACTGGAAGGGTCCGATGGATTTGTTATTTATTGTGATGCCTCAAGAATTGGGTTGGGGTGTGTCCTTATGCAAAATGGGAAAGTGATTGCTTATACTTTGAGGCAACTAAAGATTCATGATAAGAACCATCATACCCATGATTTAGAACTAGCGGAAGTTGTGTTTGCTTTAAAGATCTGGAGGCATTATCTATATGGTGTTCATATTGATGTCTACACCGACCACAAGAGTTTGCAATATGTATTCAAGCAAAGGATCTGAGTCTTCTCCAAAGGAAGTGGCTTGAGTTACTAAAAGATTATTACATGAGTGTCCTTTATCACCCCGGTAAGGCGAATGTGATGGCGGATGCCCTTAGTCGGCTATCTATGGGTAGTGTTGCTCATGTTGAGGATGATAAGAAGTATTTGGTTAGCGATGTTCATAGATTGGCCCGATTGGGTGTTCGATTGATTGATTCCAATGAAGGTGGCATTGTTGTTCATAATGGTTCTAAATCGTCCTTTGTGTCGAATGTGAAAGCAAAGCAAGGTCTTGATCCAAATTTGACGGAATTGAAGAAAGCGTTGCCTAAAATGTCCGTTGAGGCTTTCTTCCAAGGAGGAGATGGCATATTCTGATATCAAGGTCGTTTGTATGTTCCCGATATTCAATTCATCTAGGAGCCACCAAGATGTACTGTGACTTGCGGGAGGTCTATTGTTGAAATGGAATGAAGAAGGACATTGCAGACTGTGTGGCTTAGTGTCCTAAGTGTCAATAAGTGAAAGTTGAGCACCAAAAGCCGGGAGGTTTTTCCCAAGATATTAGTATTCCTACTTTGAAGTGGGAAGATTTGAGCATAGACTTTATTGTCGGATTACCATGCACTCGGTGACAACATAACTCGATATGGGTTATCGTGAACCGAATGATGAAATCAGCTCATTTTACTCCCGTGAAGGTTTCCTATTCAGCAGAGGACTATGCCAAGTTGTACCTAAGGTAATTGGTTAGGTTACATGGAGTGACCCTATCCATTATATCCGATTGTGGTACACAATTGACTTCTCAATTTTGGAAATCTTTCTAAAAAGGCCTTGGTACCCGTGTTAAGCTTAGCACATCCTTTCATCCCCAAAGCGATGGGCAAGCAGAGCGTACTATCCAAACTTTGGAAGATACGTTGAGACCTTGTGTGATTGACTTCAAGGGTAATTGGGATGATTATTTGCCTTTGATTGAGTATGCATACAATAATTGCTACCACTCAAGTATTGGTCTGGCTCCATATGAGGCTCTGTATGGTAGGAGGTGTAGATCTCTTATAGGTTAGTTTGAAGTGGGTGAAGTTTCTTTAATAGGTCCCGAATTAGTACATGATGCTATGGAGAAAGTTAAGCTTATTCGAGAAAGGTTGAAGATGGCCAAAAGTCGACAAAAGTCCTATGCCGATGTTAGGAGGAGATATCTTGAATTTGATGTTAATGATTGGGTTTACTTGAAAATCTCACCGATGAAGGGTGTGATGAGATTTGGGAAGAAAAGGAAACATAGTCCCATTATTTGGGCCCATATCAAGTTTTGAGGCATATTGGTAAGCTTGCTTATGAACTTTATTTGCCTGATGATTTAGCATCGAATCATCTGGTTTTCAACGTCTCCTTATTGAAAAAATGTGTTGGTGATCTGGCATCTATAATTCCATTGGAGAGTCTTGGTATGAAGGAGAGCCTTTCTTACGAAGAGGTTCCAGTTGAGATTTTAGACCGGCAAGTTCAGAAGTTGAGAAATAAAGAAAATGCTTCCGTAAAAGTTCTTTGGATGAATCAGTTAGTTGAGGGTGCTTCTTGGGAGCCCGAGCCCGATATGATGTCCCGTTATCCTTATCTCTTTCCTCCGCTCCTACTCTAGCTTGAAGTATTTAGTTCCTCATGGTTCACTATTTTGGTCTAATGTGTCTTAGATATTCCCATGTTTCCTCATTTATGCATGTTCATGATAAGCTTAAAAATTTGAGAAAATGTGTTAACTTGATTGACTTCTTCATGTTTATGTGTATTTCAGTATATGTTGCATATAGACCTTATGAGATGTTCTTTTGAACATGCTCTAGCTTTGAGTTGATGTTTCCTCCTCGGATATGTGAATTTATGTGATTGCATTCATGTTGGGCTATTAGATTTAGTTTCTAACTTTCTTACGATGTCTTATTCTCATTCAAGAATGAATGTTCCCAAGGGGGAGATATTGTAACACCTCGGGTTTGAAAAAATAGAAAAATCATGGTTTTCAGAACTGGTGCTAGTACTGACGGAGGTCACCTACGGACCGTAGGTTGCTTTGAGAGTGAAGCATTGATGTTGTTGTTGTGAAAGGATTTTCTCACATAAAGGATTCATAAGGGTTGAAAGGCTTTCTCAACTAAACCTTGAAACAAGATTAAGAAGCTATTCTAATGATAAGACAATAGGTGATTACCCGTGTCAATTAATGATCAGATGACTTATGAGTTATAACTATTCCGTGGGATTTATGCTTAGCACAGTGAGGATATTGAGATGGAAGCTCTCCCGTAGTAGAGACCGGATTTCTAGTAGAAATATCCTTATCCCATAACTATGTGTCACCATAGGATGGTTGTCTTAGACAGACATTAGCTAGTAGATCCACTTAAGCTAGAAGTTATGGTTCTTACCTTGGCAAGCAAGGACACCTCTTTTCGGTGTGGGGTAGACTCTAGATTCCACATTATAGCTCACATGGTCTATTTCGGTTAAGACTAATCTCCCACATAATGAATTAATGTTACTTTCTAAAGGTACTTTAAGCATATGTTTTTTTAAGATGATTTCCTTGCATTGACCATGGTTTTTACCTCATGTTTTCTATCATATCATCATATGATTTAACTTGGTCATTGTATCTTATGTATAGCCCTTTTTGCATGATTTTGTAACCTCTATGCATAGATATCATACTTGGTACATTCTTGTACTAACGCATACTCTTGCCCACATTTTCTCATAAGTGTAGGATCTGTCTCATCTTCATCCTCTCGTGGCTAGTTCGTTGTGATAGAGACCTTGAAGACTTGGTGAGTCCTCATACATTCGAGGACAATGCCATGTTTATGCTTTTATGTCATTTTATTTTTTAGACTTGTATGGGTTACGTCCCACTTTTACTTCATTGATGTATTAGACGGCTTGGAGACTATTTTAAACTTCTGCTACCTTCATCAACTCTTTGATATAAATTGTCTTTTGAACTCTTATCTACTATTATCTTGTATGATATTTGCTAAGTGGCTTGTATGGGGATTTTAGGGGTCTTATACACCATGTCATGTCTAGGGGGTACTTTAGATCTTGCTAAAGTTGAGGGTGGCTATTACGAAGAAAAGTAAGAAAGAAAGGGTATGAAAAGAGTCGCGTGTAGAGAAAAGAAAGTATACTGAGTAAAAATGATGAAAATGGTGTGACTAAACAAAAAGAAGCAACAAAAAATAAAAAGCTTAAATAAGAAGATGAAGAAAAGATGAATCAAACAAGATGATCAAGTCAATAGTTACACTTGAGCTTAAATAAATCATAAGGAGAAGAGCATAAAAGCATGAAGATGTAAAAGATTGGTTGCAAAAGAGGTCATCTAGCCAATGTAATGTTAAGGAGGGAAGAAAAGTCACTTAATATCAAAATATACGACACCTGACCCTAAGCCTACGTTACAAGCTAAGAAAGTCCTATAGTGATCCTAAGTGACCAGTCTAGAAAGCCAAATCGGAGAAAATAAGGGGAAGCCTATGGTATTGAGCACAAATTGTACTGAATTCATTCTGAGTGTAAGTGAAAACTGAGTCCCAAACTAAAATTACAAATTCTGTGTGAAAAAAGGACTTCTTTGTGGTGAGGGCAAACGTTGCATTATGGAAGAGTCGGTATCTTGGTGATTGTTGTTTGTGTATGTGAATGTGTCTATTGGTATGTCTATGTCACGTATCCGGATGAGTTAGCTTATTGAGTTTATGAAAAAATTTGCACTATGCTGAAATTAAATAAGGAGGATGATAATTGAGAAAATACTGTGTGATTACTTGAATTGTGGGTTTCTTATGCACAAGTGTCGTTTAGAGTTTGTTGTGTCGGTGGAGGACAAGCAATGAATTTATGTTGAGGGTATTGATGTTCCGTGAATTTACGGTACTTTTGATGCATTAAACTTAGAATTTTGCATACTTCTTAGGCATTTTAGATAGTAAATGTGATGGTATTTTTGTGTAATTTTATAGGAAATAGGTTTTGAATTAGTTGATGATCAAAGTATTGCAGCAGCAGAGTTTTTGATGATGTAGGAGTTGACGTACGAGCCGTCATTCCTTTGATGAGCCGTAGGTTAAAGTCGTAGTTTCAGGTACTTGAAATTTGAGCTAAGTATGGAACGACTGTTGAAGATGACGAGCCATAGTTCCTCCTATGAACCGTAGATGATGAGCCGTAGAAAACTTCAGAGAGGGTGAACTTTAGTACTTGATACGCGAAAGAGAAAGACGGGCCGTAGTAAGGTCTATGAGTCGTAGATCATGCCCGTAGAAAGTAACCCTTAAATAATTTGACTAACAACTGAATGACGAAAGGTACCTACGAGCCGTAGGTCTTACTACAAGCTGTAGGTCACCAACTGTACACGACATTGCCCAAGCTGAATTTCCCTAGCTTTCCTTTTCTTACTTAGTTTAGGTTTTTTCTTTTATAAATATAAGTTGTAAATTTCATTTTTCAGATGTTTTTTGGTGTTAGGCATTTTGTGAGACACTTTTGTTTTTTAATTCCTTAAGTTTGGTTTATGCAATTGGCTTTTTTTTTTTCAATTCGAGCTTGTGGATTTCATCGATTCTAATTGTAAGTTGATGATTTATTCTTTAAATCCTAATATGACTTGTGAACAATCCAGCATGAAAAATTAAATCTACAACTAGGGTTGTGGGAACCATGAGTAAGTAACAAAGTGAAACGAATAATGGAGTAATTCTTGATAAAGTGTTTACATATGTATTTGCTAATCTCTTAAATTTGAATGCTTTTTAATGGTGCACAACGTTAGAACTCACCTAATTCCTCCTTGCTGGAACAAGAAAGTACTGAATGAGAAAGAGGTTAAACAACGGAGATTTAGCGTGACAATCCGTTATATATAATTGTCAGAACCACAAACGCTGAGGGCTAATTTGGGTCAAAGGTAAGGGTTAGTAAAGGATACAACCAAAAATGGACCAAGTTGTGTGGTGAAATTCCCTAGTTAGAAGACCAATCACTTAGGCAATATCTAACTTACCGACTATGCATGTTAAACACTAGAAAAGAGTTATTATTATTAGGTTTACTGAGTTAAGAACTTATGGGAAACACATGTGCCCTAGTTTCATTCTCATATTGATATTACAAACTACAAATCTTGTTTCTTGTTTACTTGTTTCTATGCATCAAGCAATTATAATTTTAGTTTTAAAAATTCCCCCCCCCCCCCCGCCTTATAGAGATAACTTGGCTAAATGTACAAATAACAATTAATTAGACTAAATCTAAACCATATTCCTCGTGGGATCGACCCTAACCTTTGTTAGGTTCTTTATATTACAGCAACCACTTATACTTCTTAAGGGAGGTGTAATTTGGGCATATCAGCCATTAACTAACATGATTTCATCAAACTCATCACGAATGTATAATTTAATCAACATGAAACACGTCTTTTACCAAATTTACACCATTCCCCCAACATACAAATCACACATAATTGAACTAATTCAAAAGTATTATGGGACAATAAATGAATAGTAGTTTCTATACTTGATTTCAACAAGATCAAACTTAATTTAAGTAAAGAGTAAGAGTTACTTCAAATTGAATCCCTACTTTTCGCACAAAGAGAAGGGGAGAATGATTGACTTGAAAAGTTTCTTGCAATAATGAATTAGATCTTGAACTTACCTTTGATTCCTTAATATAGATGTTTGAAACCTCTTCCTTTTCCAAAACGACATTATGAATATGAGTATAGGGGGAATGAACATGTCTTTTGGCGCATTGAATGTTTTTTTATTAAAAAATGGGTTTTGATTGTGTCAAAGAGGGTCGGGCACGTTACTGTTGACACAATCCTGACGAGCCGTGAAGTGGCTCGTGAAGAGGACAACAGCCTATACAAATGCCCCTGAAAATGACTTAGACAAAAAACATACCTGCATGTTCACGAGGGGTTAAATGGTCCGTCTAGGGTCAGACGGGCCATAAAATCTTCCACATATATTTATTTCCCTTTTCCAGTGAGCTTCATTTCATGTGGCTAATATCTTCACAGGCCGTATAGAGTGGAACGACCCATCCAAGAGCTCATGAAGAGCGTTTCATGCCTTTGCTTACCTGCACACTTGCACACACTGTGACCCTATATATAGAAATTGAAAATTTTCAGAAATTACACTAATTACAATTACATCTTGGGTTGTCTCCCAAGTAGCGGACAATTTAAAATTGCAGCGCGACGCAGGTTACTTGATTACTTAGACTTCATCAAGTTTGCATTCCTCCACTATTTGCACTTCGTCCGGGATTCCCATATATGCTTTGACTAGCTGGCCAATAGCCTTGAACCTCTCACCTTTTTGGTTTTCAAGTTCAATGGCTCCTGATTGAAACACTTGGGTTACTTTATATCGCCCAGACCATTTGGACCTAAGTTTTCCCAAAAATAGGCATAGCCTTGAATTAAACAATACAACAAAGTAACCAGGGCTAAAAGTCATTTTCTTAATATGCTTGATGTGATAGAGTTTCATTCTTTCCTTGTACAATGAAAATCTCTCATAAGCTCTTAGTCGAAACTCATCCATTTCATTTATCTGCTCAAGTCGCATATTCGCTGCTTCATCCTAGCTCAAGTTTAATGTAACACCTCTAAGCTTTCGAAGGATTTTAAAATGCAGAACTCACCTGAAGATAGTAACCTACGAAAGCCACCTATTGGCCGTAGATGGATTGACGGGCCATAGGTGGGGACCGTCAATGGCTCTGTGAAATTTTAGGATTTCTAAGTTTTTGATGACCTACGGAATAGCAGGACGGTTCGTAGTTCAGTTGACGGGCCGTAGATGGATTCCGTAGATGCCGTCCAGACTTAGCCAAATTTTCAGCCCAAAATGAACTTTCTGAATCAATTGACGGAAGAACAGGATGATCCGCCAATTGATGTACGGCCGTAGATCCTGTCCGTCGATTGGCACCGACAGTTTTTAATTAAGGGCTTTTTGGTCTTTTACCTAATTGATTACCTATTAAGCTAAGTCGGTTATACCCTTAATCTAAGACCTATAAATACTTTCTAAGCCTTATTCCTTTCATTCTAATTCATTCCAAAACTCTCCTCTCTCAAATATTTCTCTCTCTAAAAAGAAACTCTCTCAACTCTCAAGGAAGAAGAAGAAGCTTAAATCCCCCATTGAAGACCTTCAATCTTCTCCAATTTCTTATGGATTGCTTTGAGATATAATAGTGTTCACCATTAGACGTCTTTTCCTCCAATGGGCCCTTCCTTTTCTTCATGATTTTTAAAGGTTTACTCTAACCCAATTGAATTAGTGTTTGTGATCAATCATTGTGGGTTATTCAATTATGATTCCAATTATTGATTTTATGATTCCTAGTGCACAATTTAGCGTGATAAAGTAACTTAGTGCAAGAACTAGCACGAATTACATGATTTGATGTAAAGATTGCATGAACCCCCATGATCCCAAGCTAATTCTCCCCAATTTGATAATCTATGCTTTGATTGTTGGGTTGAGTTATGATTTAGTTAAGTTTATGAATTTTCTATGAAATCAAGCATTAATTATGAATGAATTGAGGATAATCATCTGAATTTAGCATGATCAAGTCAAAAGCATGATTTTCCTGTATTATGTGAGTTCCTTCAAGTATGGGTAAATTGTCCTAATTATGGCTTTCTAAGCATGAGCTTGCATTGAATTGCATGATATGAGTTGAACTTGCATGAACCCATATGAACTCTATGAACTATGAAATATGAGCATGATGAATTAAGGGTGCTTTGAGAGGAAAGTACCAAAGTTATGATATGATGATGCTATGGTTGAGTTGTGAAAGGTTTTCTCACATAATTCTCTCAATATGACTTAAAAGAACAAAGAGGCAATTGCCCACATTCTTAAGGAGCTATTCTAATGACGTAAACTTGGCAAGGTCAATGGAAGATGAACGTCTATGAGCATGATTTTAGCTTGAATCGGTAACCCTAGTTGTACCTTTTCATGTTTAATGATATAAATATGTTAATGCCTAATCCGTGGGAATTCTGCTTAGCACCGAGTGGATATTGAGATGGAAGCCCTCCCGTTAGTAGAGGCCAAGTCTTCTAGTGAAAGATCTCCCATTAGTAGAGGCCGGATTTTCTAGATGGAGCTCCCCCGTTAGTTAAGGCCGAGTCTCCTAAAGCAATCTCTATCCCATAAACTATGTTGCCACCATAGGATGTTGTCATTAAGTAAATATTAGCTAGTGGATCCACCTAAGCTAAGAAGCACATGGTCTTACCTTTGCAAGTAGGACACCCTTTTTCGGTGTAGGGGTAGACACCGGATTCCGTGTTGATTGCTCACAACGTCATACATGTCGGGTAAGGATTTTCCCATAAGTTAATGAAAAAGTGTTCTCATAATGAAGCAAAGAAAAGAAGAAAAGACGATTTAGCTTGCTTTGGCCTTGGTATATGCGTTATGTTTCATGTTTTTCATGTTTTTAGTTTGGTCATTGCATGTCATGATTATGTCTCTCTCTCGAGCATGATTTAGGTATTTATGTGCACTGCTATCATACTTAGTACTTAATTGTGCTAACGGATACTCTTGCCTACATTAACTTCATTGGTGTAGGACATGGTGATTCACCTTTCACTCGGGGCTAGAGCATTGACTTAGAGTTGAGAACAAGACTTGGTGAGTCCTCATCCATCCGAGGACATAGCCTTGTTGGATTTTACATTTTATGTCTTTCCTTATGTTGGATATTTTATTGGGCTGCGTCCCTATCACTTTTATTCGTATTCTATGATATTAGAAGTCTTTGAGACATGAGTTGTACACTTCCGTTGTTTGTTTTAAAAGCTTTGATATGAAATTCTCTGTTGAACTTTTATTTCTCTATTATCTTGTGTGTTATGTATGCTAAGGGCTTGTATGAGGCCTCTCGGGGTTTTGTACGCCGTGTTACATCTAGGGGCTACCCTGGGTCATGACAAACTTGGTATTCAGAGCGCAAGGTTTTAGAAAGATCCTAGGATGTCTCATAAGCCGCATCAAGTAGAGTCTTGTTCATGAGTGTGAAGCGCGCCACATTTACGAATGAGAGGCTATAAGACGTGTAAGAAATTTCACTTCTTTCATAACTCCTAAGTCGTTCCATAGAGTTTAACTCTATATATCTCTTTCCTAATCCCTATCCTATGCGTTTTAGGATATGGCGACCCGAAGAGCTTACGCTAGAAGAAAAATGGGAGAGAATGTGGAACAAGAAGCTCCTCCTCAAGCTCCTCAAGTTCCGGCCGACCCTTTGGCAGAACAAGTGACTAATGCAGAGTTTAGGGCTACTTTCCAAGTGTTGGCTCAAGCCAATAAGGAAGTGGTTGCTCCCGTGAACCCAAATATGGGTACGGTGGCATCAAGAGTGAGGGACTTTACGAGGATGAATTCTTCGGAATTCCATGGCTCTAAGGTTGAGGAAGATCCTCAAGAATTCATTGATGAAGTGTATAAGGTGTTGATGATCATGGGTGTGACGCCCGAAGAAAAGGCGGAGTTGGCTGCTTATCAACTCAAGGGTGTTGCCCAAATTTGGTTTGATCAATGGAAGAGTGAGAGGGCGGTTAATGAGGGTCTTCTTGATTGGGAGAAATTCAAGGTTGCTTTCCTTGATAGGTTCTTCCCTCTTGAGAAGAGAGAGGCTAAGGTGCTTGAGTTAATAAACCTTCGACAAGGAAATATGAGTGTGAAAGAGTATGCATTGAAGTTCACACAATTGGCTAGATATGCTCCGTCCATAGTTTCAAACCCAAGCGCAAGAATGAGAAAATTTGTGTCGGGAGTGTCCGATATGTTGGTGAAAGAGTGCCGCACCGCCATGGTTGTGCATGAATTGGATATTTCTTGCATCATGGTTTATGCCGAGTAAATTGAAGAAGAAAAGCTTAAAGAAAGGTCTAGGGAGACCATGAGGGCTAGGACCGGAGATGGTAACTCTTCGTATGCAAGGTCTGATAGACATGGTCATCCTAGATTTCGGCAAAGGTTCTCTGGCCAAGTCTCATCCAATGCTCCTCCGAAGTTCAACAATGATGAGGTGTCTAACCCCAAGTCTCAGGGAGGGAATAATGGTGGTTCTTTATTGGCTCCTTGTGCCAAGTGTGGAAAAAAGCATGAGGGAAGATGTCTAGCCGGTACGGATGGTTGTTATAATTGTGGAAAGAGTGGTCACAAGTTGAGGGATTGTCCATCTCTCACGGCCAAGGGAAGAGAGAATAAGCAAGCTCCACCTAGATGATCGGGTTCGAATGCTCAGAAGCAAAATCGATTTTATGCACTTCAGGCTCGTCATGAGCAAGAGAACTCTCCCGATGTTGTTACCGGTATGTTAAGAGTTTTCCATTTCAATGTTTATGCTTTGCTTGATCCCGGTGCTACCTTGTCTTTTGTGATGCCATATGTGGCTATGAGGTTTGATGTTCCGGATGTGTTGCTAGATCCTTTTCGTGTTTCTACTCCGATTGGAGAATCTATTATGGCTAAGAAAGTTTATAGAGATTGTCCCGTCTCCTTATCCCATAGAGTCACTCTTGTTAATCTTGTATAGCTTGATATGCTAGATTTTGATGTTATTCTTGGGATGGATTGGTTGCAAGCTTGTTATGCCTCTATTGATTGTAGGACCCGAATGGTCAAGTTTCAGTTTCAAAATAAGCCTATCCTAGAGTGGAAGGGAGGAAATTCTATGTTTCGAGGTCAATTTGTTTCTTATCTAAAAGCTAGAAAGATGATCTCAAAGGGTTGCATTTACCATCTTGTTAAGGTGAGGGATATAGATTTCGAGACCCCTACTCTTGAGTCGGTCCCCGTTGTTAATGAGTTTTCGTAAGTGTTTCCCGATGACTTGCCCGGTATTCCTCCGAAAGGGAAATAGACTTCGGCATTGACCTTCTTCCAGATACACAACCTATTTCTATTCCTTCTTATAGAATGGCTCCGGTGGAACATAAGGAACTAAAGGAGCAGTTGAAAGATTTGTTGGATAAGGGTTTCATCCGGCCAAGTATTTCTCCATGGGGTGCTCCGGTCTTGTTTGTAAGGAAGAAGGATGGTTCACTCTGTATGTGTATCGACTATTGCCAATTGAACAAGGTTACCGTGAAGAATAAGTATCCTCTACCAAGGATAGATGACTTGTTTGATCAACTTCAAGGGGCTAGTTATTTCTCTAAGATCGACCTTCATTCAGGCTATCACCAATTAAGGGTGAAAGAAGATGATATTGCAAAAATGACTTTCCGGACTAGGTATGGTCACTACGAGTTCTTGGTAATGTCGTTTGGGTTGACAAATGCTCCGGCCACATTTATGGACTTGATTAATAGAGTGTTTAAGCAATACCTTGACATGTTTGTGATTTTGTTTATTGACGACATTTTGATCTACTCAAAGAATGAGGGTGAACATGTTAAACAATTGAGGATTGTGTTGCAAGTCCTCAAGGACCAATAACTCTTTGCAAAGTTTAGTAAATGTGAGTTTTGGTTAAGGTCAGTGGTTTTTCTTGGTCACATTGTTTCCGGTAAGGGCAATGAGGTAGATCCTAAGAAGATGGAAGCGGTTAAGAATTGGCCTAGACCATTATCACCTTCGGATATCCGTAGTTTCTTGGGCTTAGCCGGTTATTATAAGAGGTTTGTTGAAGGGTTTTCATCCATTGCTTCTCTATTGACGGCTTTGACTCAAAAGAAGGTTAAATTCGCATGGTCCGAGGCATGTGAGAAGAGTTTTCAAGAATTGAAGGATCAACTTACTTCTGCTCTGATATTGACTATACTGGATGGATCCGATGGTTTTGTGGTTTAATGTGATGCCTCAAGAATTGGGCTAGGATGTGTTCTTCTGCAAAACAGAAAAGTCATTGTTTATGCTTCAAGACAACTTAAGGTGCACGAAAAGAACTATCCTACTCATGACTTGGAATTAGCAGCAGTTGTGTTTGCTTTGAAAATATGGCGACATTATTTGTATGGGGTACATGTAGATGTCTTCACTAACCATAAGAGTTTGCAATATGTGTTTAAACAGAAAGACTTGAATCTCCGCCAAAGAAGGTGGCTCGAGTTGTTAAAAGACTACGATATGAGTGTTCTCTATCACCCCGGTAAGGCTAACGTGGTGACAAATGCTCTTAGTCGATTATCTATGGGTAGTGTTGCTCATGTTGAGGATGGTAAGAAAGAGTTGGTTCGCGATATCCATAGGTTGACTCAATTGGGTATTAGATTGGTTGGTTCTACTAAAGGTGGTGTTACGGTTTACAAGGGTTCTGAATCCTGTTTTGTGCATGATGTGAAAGCTAAGCAAGGTCTTGATCCTAACTTGGTTGAACTAAAGGAAGCGGTACTTAAGAAGTCCATAGAGTTTTTCTTCCAAGGGGGAAATGGTGTGCTTCGATATCAAGGTCGTTTGTGTGTTCCCAATGTAGAGGGCTTAAGAGAGCAAATATTATCGGAATCCCATAGTTATCGATATTCCATCCACCCAGGAGCTACAAAAATGTACCCTGATTTGTGGGAAATTTATTGGTGGAAGGGAATGAAGAAAGATATTGCGAAATTTGTGGCTAAGTGTCCTAATTGCCAAGAAGTGAAAGTTGAGCATCAAAGGCCAGGAGGTTTGACCCAAGATATTAGTATTCCTACTTGGAAGTGGGAGGATATGAATATGGATTTTATTGTGGGCTTGCCTCGCACGAGGCGACAATATGATTCGATTTGGGTTGTTGCAGATAGAATGACAAAGTTAGCCCATTTCATTCTCGTCAAGACTTTTTATTCGGTGGAGGATTATGCTAAGTCGTATTTGAGGGAGATGGTTAGGCTTCATGGAGTGCCTTTATCCATTATCTCCGATCGTGGTGCACAATTTACTTCTCAATTTTGGAAGTCGTTCCAAAAAGGTCTTGGTACTCGTGTTAAGCTTAGTACGACCTTTCATCCCCAAACCGATGGGCAAGCGGAGCGTACTATTCAAACTTTGGAAGATATGTTGAGAGCTTGTGCAATTGATTTCAAGGGTACTTGGGATAATCACTTGCCTTTGATTGAGTTTGCTTATAACAATAGCTACCATTATAGTATTTGTATGGCTCCATTTGAGGCTCTGTATGATAGGAGGTGTAGATCTCCAAGAGGTTGGTTTGAAGTTGGTGAAGTTGCTTTGATAGGCCCGGAGTTGGTGCATGAGGCTATGGAGAAAGTTCAACTTATTAGGAAGAGGTTGAAAACGGCTCAAAGTTGACATAAGTCCTGTGCCGATGTTAGAAGAAGAGAATTAGAATTCGATGAGGATGATTGGGTTTACTTGAAAATCTCAACCATGAAGGGTGTAATGAGATTTGGGAAGAAAGGGAAACTTAGTCCCCGTTATGTAGGCCCATATCAGATTTTGAGACGTGTAGGTATGGTTGCTTATGAGCTTGACTTGCCTAATGATTTGGCATCAGTGCGTCCGATTTTCCATGTCTCATTATTGAAGAAGTGTGTTGGTGATCCGACCTCTATAGTGCAATTAGAGAATCTTGGCATAAAGGATAGTCTTTCTTATGAAGAGGTTCCGGTTGAAATTTTAAACCGGCAAGTCCAGAAGTTAAGGAATAAGGAAGTTGCTTCCGTGAAAGTTCTATGGAGGAATCAATTGGCTGCTACTTGGGAGGGCAAGGCAGATATGATGTCCCGATATCCTCATCTCTTTCCTTCTGATCCTACTCTAGCTTGAGGTATCTTGATCCTCATGGTTAATTCTTTTGGTCTCATGTGTCATAGTTGATTTCCATGATTCCTTGATTGTGCATGTTCATGAAGAGTCTTATATGATTATGTGCATTTAGGTATGATTTTCATAAAGTCTTCATGATATAATGTGTTGATCATGCTTTAGCTTGGAGTTGAGGTTCCCTCCTCGGATATGTGCACTTATGTGATTGCATGCTAGGTTGGGTTGTTATTCCGTGTCTATTACCCTTCTTAAGATGTCTTGAGTCTCATTCGAGGATGAATGTTCCCAAGGGGGAGATATTGTAACACCCCCAAGCTTCCAAAGAATTTTAAAATGCAGAACTCACCTGAAAATAGTGACCAACGGAGGCCACCTATGGGCCGTAAATGGATTGACGGGCCGTAGGTGGGGATCGTCAATGGCTCTTTGAAATTTCAGGATTTCCAAGTTTCTAAACTTTGACCTACGGAATAGCAGGACGGTTCGTAATACAGTTGACGGGCCGTATATGGGTTCCATAGATGCCTTCTAGACTTAGCCAAATATTCAGCTCAAAATGAACTTTATGAATCAATTGACGGAAGAACAGGACGGTCCGTCAATTGATGTACGGACCGTAGATCCTGTCTGTCGATTGGCCTCGATAGTTTTTAATTAAGGGCTTTTTGGTCTTTTCCCTAATTGTTTACCTATTAAGCTAATTCGGTTATACCCTTAATCTAAGACCTATAAATACTTTCTAAGCCTAATTCCTTTCATTATAATTCATTCCAAAACTCTCATCTCTCAAATATTTCTCTCTCTAAAAAGAAACTCTCTCAACTCTCAAGGAAGAAGAAGAAGCTTGAATCCCCCATTGAAGACATTCAATCTTCTCCAATTTCTTGTGGATTGCTTTGAGTTATGATAGTGTTCACCATTTGGAGTCTTTTCCTCCAATGGGCCCTTTGTCTTCTTCGTGATTTCCAAAGGTTTACTCTAACCCAATTGAATTAGGGTTTGTAATCAATCATTGTGGGTTCTTCAATTATGATTCCAATTATTGATTTTATGATTCCTAGTGCACGATTTTGAGTGATAAAGTAACTTAGTGCACGAATTAGCGTGAATTACATGATTTGATGTAAAGATTGCATGAACCCCCATGATCCCAAGCTAATTCTCCCAACTTGATAATCTATGCTTTGATTGTTGGGTTGAGCTATGATTTAATGAAGTTTATGAATTTTCTATGAAATCAAGCATGAATTATGAATGAATTGAGGATAATCTTATAAATTTAGCATGATCAAGTCAAAAGCATGATTTTCCTCTATTATGTGAGTTCCTTCAAGTATGGGTAAATTATCCTAATTATGGCTTTCTAAGCATGAGCTTGCATTGAATTGCATGATATGAGTTGAACTTGCATGAACCCATATGAACTCTATGAACTATGAAATATGAGCATGATGAATTAAGGGTACTTTGAGAGTAAAGTACCAAAGTTAAGATATGATGATGCTATGGTTGAGTTGTGAAAGGTTTTCTCACATAATGCTCCCAATATGACTTAAAAGAACAAATAGGTGATTACCCATGTTCTAAAGGAGCTGTTCTAATGAGGTAAGCTTGGACAAAGTCGATGGATGATGAACGTCTATAAGCATGATTTTAGCATGAATTGTACACCCTAGTTGTACCTTTTCATGTTTAATGATATAAATATGTTAATGCCTAATCCGTGGGAATTCTAATTAGCACCGAGTGGATATTGAGATGGAAGCCCTCCTGTTAGTAGAGACCGGGTCTTCTAGTGAAAGATCTCCCATTAGTAGAGGCCGGATTTTCTAGAAGGAGCTCTCCCGTTAGTTGAGGCCGAGTCTCCTAAAGCAATCTCTATCCCATAAAATATGTTGCCACCATAGGATGTTGTCATTAAGTAGATATTAGCTAGTGGATCCACCTAAGCTAAGAAGCACATAGTCTTACCTTGGCAAGTAGGACACCTCTTTTTGGTGTGGGGTAGACATTGTATTCCATGTTGATAGCTCACATGGTCTTACATGTCGAGTAAGGCTTTTCCCCACAAGTTAATGAACAAGTGTTCTCATAATGAAGTAAAGAAAAGAAGGAAAGAAGATTTAGATTTCTTTGGCCTTGGTATATGCGTTATGTTTCATGTTTTTCATGTTTTTAGCTTGGCCATCGCATGTCATGGTTATGTTTCTCTCTCTAGCATGATTTAGGTGTTTATGTGCACTGCTATCATACTTAGTACTTAATTGTGCTAACGCATACTCTTGCCTACATTATCTTCTTTGGTGTAGGACGTGGCTATTCACCTTCCACTCGTGGCTAGAGCATTGACTTAGGGTTGAGAACAAGACTTGGTGAGTCCTCATCCATCCGAGGACATAGTTTTGTTGGATTTTACATTTTATGTATTTCCTTATGTTGGATATTGTATTGGGCTGCGTCCCTATCACTTTTATTCGTATTCTATGATATTAGAAGGCTTTGAGACATGAGTTGTAGACTTCCGATGTTTCTTTTAAAAGCTTTGATATGAAATTCTCTTTTGAACTCTTATTTCTCTATTATCTTGTATATTATGTATGCTAAGAGCTTGTCTGAGGCCTCTCGAGGTCATGTACGCCGTGTTACATCTAGGGGCTACCCTGGGTCGTGACATTTAACTTCTTTAGCACCCATAGTGCCTTATGTTCAAATCTACAGGCAAATGACATGCCTTTTCAAACACTAATTGATATGGTGACATACCTATGTGTGTTTTGTAAGCTCTCCGATATTCCCATAAATCATCATCTAATAACCTTGCCCGATCAGTTTTGTTGGCATTCACCGTCTTTAACAATATTGACTTAATCTCCCTATTTGAGACTTCCATTTGGCCCCTTGTTTGCGGATGATAAGGTGTCGCCGCTTTGAGCTGCTTTACCTCATATTTTGCCAAAAGAGTGCTAAAAACTTTATTGTAGAAGTGTGAGACTCCATCACTGATGATTTCCCTAGGTGTGCCAAACCTAGAGAAAATATTATTCTTTAGAAATCCTGCAAAACTCTTGCCATCATTCTTTGCCAAGGCCGCAGCTTCAACCCACTTGGAGACATAATCAACTGCCTCCAGTATATACTTCTGCCCGAAAGAACTCACAAATGGTCTCATGAAGTCAATTCCCCAGACATCAAATTGACCTCCAAGATAGGGGTGATGGGCAACTCATAATGATGAGAAATAACCCCTTGTCTTTGACACATATCACACCCTTTAACTAGGTCGAATGAATCTTGGTGAATCGTGGGCCAATAGTATCCTCTTTGAAACACCTTGTGCGCAGTATGAGAACCCTTATGATGTCCACCGACTAGAGCTGAATGACAGACTTCAAAAATACTCATTATTTCTACTTGAGGCACACATCGCCTGATTATATTATCCGCAAAAACCGTGTACAAATAAGGTTTATCCCAAAAATACTTACCCACATCATGCAAGAACTTCTTCCTTCGTTGAAAAGTCAAGTCCTTAGGCATCAAGTCACTAACAAGATAATTGGCAAAGTAAGCAAACCAAGGAATGAGATCAAGAGTAGCGGCTAATACTTGCTCATCCAAAATTTAGTCATCAATATCTAACTCACCTTCCCTTTTCATCTCTGCCTCCAGTCTGGACAAGTAATCTGCGACATGATTTTCACAACTTCTTCTATCTTTTACTTCAAAGTCAAACTCTTATAACAACAACATCCATCTATCAATCTTGGCTTAGCGTCCTTCTTCGCCATCAGGTATTGCAATTCTGCATGATCAGTGTGAACTATCACTTTAGTTCCCAGTAGGTATGCTCTGAATTTCTTGAAGGCATACACCATTGCAAGAAATTCTTGCTCGGTAACGATGTTGTTCTTTTGTGCTCCATTCAACGCCTTGCTTGCATAGTATATCGGGTGAAAGATCTTATTGCGCTTCTGTTCTAGCACAACCCTAAAGCAACACCACTTGCAATGCACATCACCTCAAATGGTTCCGACCAATCTGGACCAATGATTACTGGAGTTGAAATTAATTTAGCTTTCAGACACTCAAAGGCTTTGGTGCATGCTTCATCAAGAGTGAACTGCATCTCTTTTTCTAACAACTTACACAAAGGATTTGCAATTTTGGAAAAGTCTTTGATGAAACACCGATAGAAACCTGCATGACACAAGAAACTATGAATCCCCTTCACAGAGATAGGTGGAGGTAGCTTTTCAATCACTTCAATCTTTGCTCTATCAACCATCAAACCTTTCTATGATACCTTAGGACCTAGAACTATGCCTTCATTGACCATGAAATGGCATTTTTCCTAGTTTAGTACTAGGTTTGCCTCTTCACATCTCTGTAGTGCCCTGCTAAGTTTCAACAAAAAATCATCAAAGGTGTCACCTACCACAGAGAAGTCATCCATGAATACCTCTTAAGTGTTTTCAACCATGTCCGACAACATGGACATCATACACCGCTAAAAAGTTGCTGGTGCATTACATAATCCAAATGGCATGCGCTTGAATGTAAAGGTGCCATAAGGACATGTAAAAGTTTTTTTCTCCTAGTCTTCTAGTGCACTTTAGATCTGATTGTAGACGGAGTACCCATCTAGGAAGTAATACCACCCTTTTCCTGCTAACCTATCTAACGCCTTGTCCGTGAAAGGTATTGGGAAATGGTCTTTCAAGGTCCATATCTTTAACTTCCTGTAGTCCATGCACACTCACCAACCTGTAATTAGCCTTTGCGGAATCAACTCATTTTTCTTATTAGCCACTACTGTCATTCAACCCTTCTTGGGCACACACTGCACTGTGCTCACCCAATGACTGTCAGAAATGGGGTACACCACCCCTGTATCTAGCAACTTGATAATTTCCTTCTTTACCACCTCTTGCATTGGTGGATTCAATCTCATTTGGTGGTCTATACTCGGGCTGCACTCTTCCTCTTGTTGTATTTTGTAAGTGCAAATACCTGGAGTTATTCCAATAATGTAAGCAATGGTCCAACCAATTGCTTTCTTGAACCTCTTCAACACCTTCACTAGTGTTTACACTTGTTCAACATTGAGATCTGCAGCCAGAATAACTGGAAAAGTGTTATTTTCACCCAGAAATACATATCTCAGATTACTAGGTAGCTGCTTCAATTCAAGCGCAGGTGGTTCCTCAATGGATGGTTTTGCTGGAGGGCGTGGGCTGTTCTTTAAATCCAAATCTAAGTTTTTAGGGGAATAAGAAAGTGACCCCATGCTTTGCAGTGCATTTAGAGTCTCCACATAATCAACTCGAAAACTTCATCAAAGTTCATTATTACTGCAGCCAATGTCTCTATAGTAAATCTTTCTTTTATGGATTCCTTAGTTTCTCCCTCTTCAACGATATTAATTGCAAATTATATCTTGTGGTTGCTTCATCTATGTGCGTACTTTGAATTTTATCTCTTCATTAATCAGTCAAAATTATAGCTCCCCTCTTTCCACATCAACTACTACTCTGCTAGTTGCTAAAAATGGCCTTTCCAAAAATTATGGGAACCTCAAAATCCACTTCGCAGTCAAAAATCACAAAATCAGCTAGAAAGATGAAACTTTCCCCTTTACCAGCACATCACACAAAATACCTACCAGCCTCTTCACTGATGTTTCTGCCATTATCAACCTCATAGAAGTGGGTTTTGGATTTTGCAACCCTAGCTATTTGTATATGGTCAATGGCATGAGATTGATACTTGCTCCTAGATCACATAGAGCTTTAGCGAACTTAATTTCACCAATGGTACAAGGTATAGTAAACGTACCTGGGTACTATTTCTTATGCACCAAAGACCTTGTTGCAATAGCACTACAATGGTGAACATTATCTGCTGGTTCAAAACTTGCATCCCTCATCTTTGTTACCAAGTCCTTCATAAACTTTGCATAACTTGGCATTTGTTCCAAAGCTTCTACTAACGGAATGTTCACTAATAGTTGCCGAAGCATGGAGATAAATTTCAAGAATTTTCCATCCTCAACTTTCTTCTTGAGCCTATGAAGAAATGGTGAAGGAGTTCTGGGTATGTGTTGTAAAGGTAATGTCACCTCCACGGTAGATTCTTTCGCTCCTTGTGATTTCTCTACCCTTTTAGATACCTTTAAGTTATCCATGACTTCCGCATTTACCTCTGTTTCCTCATCTCTTTCTATTTTCTCCTCTTGCTCAATACCTGCAGGTTTGGGTTCTTGAAGTGATTTACCACTTCTTTTGGTGATCGTCATGCAAGGCCCATGCTGACAGTTGCCCCATCTACTGCTCCAGCTGCTTGATAGATGTTGAGTGTGAGTCTACAAGTTGACTCATACTTGAGAAATCATGTCTTAACTCTTTTACTCCCACATCAGTAGATTCAACTCTCTGTATAACGTTCGCTAGCATATCTTCCATCCTGGAACTGCTGGAACCACTACATGTTCTATCTCTGCTACCTGGACGTACATATACACCATTACGCTCATTTTTATATCTCTCGTTGTTTTGTAAGTTGCCTAACTCCCAATTCCATGAGTTGTCATATTATCCATCTCTCTAATAGTTTCTACCTTGATTTCCAGAACTATGGCCTTGGTTACCCGACTTATTATTTCAAAAACCCCCCTAGTTGTTTAATTACTTGGCCTTCTTATCAAAATTAGCATCCTGCTCTTCATACCTGTTTGTTGCACCCACTGCATTAACATTTTTGTGACCAGAAGTGAGATGTTTCGTGATAAGGTCCATCTAGGTTTTCATGTGGGCCATATCTTGGTCCCGTTCTTCTTCTCTCTTTCTTTGCATAGATGAGAGTTCAAAGGTGAACCCAAGGTCTCCAACCTCTACATCTCTTGTGTGCCATGCTCTGTTGTTCTTTGATACTTCATTCATGATAGCCATAATCTCAGGGAGTGGTTTGCTCATGAACGATTTACCACATACTGCATCTACAACTTATTCCACAAAATTTAATGACTTATAAAATACCTGCTTCACGTGTCTATCATTGAAGCCATGATTTGGGAATTTCTTCAGTTTTTGGCTAAACCTCCACCATGTGTCAGGCTTTGCTTCACCTGATAGCTGCTTATGGGAACCTATCTCATCCTTCATCTACAAGTCTTTTGCTTTTTGGAAGAACCTCTCCTTGAATGCTTCACTCAATTCTGCCCAAGTTCTGATTGAGTCACGTGTCAACTCATTTAACCTGTTTGTTACTTCCCAAGTTAGAGACAAACGAAACAGCCTCAGCCTCATAGCAGTTTGGCTGACTCCAGGAATCTCAGTTGACTTGCAGATTACCACAAAATTCATCAAGTACTGGTTAGCATCCTCACCAACAATTCCTCTAAACATCCCCTTCAGGTTCAGCAGTTGAATCATGGTGCTAATAATTGTGAACTTCACCCCTGGATGTAATGCTGGCAGTACTATAGCTCCAGTAGCTCCCGCTCCATCTATCTCCATGTCATCTTCTTCAAATGCCAAATGCGCCGGTTTTTGGACTCGACCCCTTGGAGCTAGTTGTTGGTGTTGAGAAGGGGCTATCTCTTCTACCCCTTCATTGTCCTCAACCACTCTGTTCGGGTCATTAGCATTATGCTGAGCACCTCTAGCATTCGCCTCAACATCTTCTTTCAGTCTCTGCCTCTGGGCTTCGAGTTCATGTGCATTCACAATCTTCCTTATGGTTTTAATTAGCCCGATCGTAAGGAATTAACGGTGCTCCCTTACTTCTGGTGTTTGGCATGCACTAGAAAACTCACCTGTAAATGACACAAACAAGAAATAAGACGTAAAATTAGGAAATACATCAACAACTAGAGTAATAACTAGTAAAGTATTTCTGAACAAAAATTTCCCGGCAACGGCGCTAAATTTTTATACGTCCAAACTTACGCCTCAATTAAGAAGTATAAATGGTTGAAGTCAATAATAAACTCAACTGGAGTTGAGGTCGAACCCACAGAGTATTCAAAGCAGAAACAACCTTACTAACGATGATATTCTGTTCTTGTTAATATTTCTGAAAAGAATAAATTGTAAAAATAAAATAAATGGTTTTTTATTGTTTAAGTAACAAATGTAGATTTTAGTTTTACGGTTAACACGAGGAAAAACATTTTCAAGATTTTAGCCGTTGATTTAACAAGGCTAGGATTGTGTTCCCCATGACCTTTTCTTCATTCTCGAATTCTTTACAAGCAATTCTCAGTTATTAATATTACCTGTTCCAAGCAAGTTAGGTGCATCTAAACGCTTCTCAGCCCTATTAGATGACAATCACTCTTTTCCTCTCGGTCTTAGAGTATTTTGGTGTTTACCCTTGCATACTTGTTAAGTAGATTTTCTTCTCTCGAACTCACATCTTCATAGCAAGTTGATGGAATATGATTCTAACTTTTTCCTAATTATCACTTTCTCTCGACTACGTAGTAAATATAGGCAGGTTCAAATGTGTGCACTCATTAGAAAGCAGTCATAATGAAGTAGAATCACACGTCCAATTAACAACTAAACATTATTCTATTTTAAATTCAGAGTTAAATGTTAGTCATGGTTCCCACAACCCTAGTTGTGGTATTTAGCCACTCATTATTTCAAGAAAACAAGAAGGAGATATTATTGAAAGCATGATATAAGAGACTTACAATCATAGCAAACCAAGAGAGTCTTGATAACCAACACTAAATCTCAAACACCATGTTTTGATCCAATAGTAATCAATAAATCAAAGTGTTAAAAATTTGAAAAACTATCGTTTCTCCAAGCACACAATGTCTCCACACTAAGAACGATAATAGATAATACTCACAAATAAACCATAATTAATTTAAATTGTCTGTGACAAACAAGTCCTATTCGAAGTAGGACTGCACTGTCGTGACCTTTCACGGGTAGGGTGACAGCTCGTCTAAGGCTAGACGGCTCGTCAAGCCCTCCGTTGTGCCACACTAAGATAGTGTGGGACTTCCTTCTCTGGTAGTCCTCACTAGCAGCTGCATGGCTCGTCACCTCAACCTCGACCCGTCTGGGCTTCTGTGGCCTTCATTATGAACTTATTCTTCCACAGCTAACACTGCCTCTCTTCCACGAGCTTTTAGACGGTTCGTCAAGTGGACCACGACACTTCTGAGGTTCCGTGATCTTTATCCTTCCATTAGGCAGTTTGAAGACCTCACTACCTCCACTCCACGTTTCCTAAGACGGCTCGTCAATATGACCACGAGCCATCTGGGACTCCATGGTGTTTGCTTTATATCACTTTCTTCCTTTTTTTCTATTATTCGCATCCAAGTGTTTTACCTATACAACATCACAGAAAACATCCTATCCATATAAACACACTTGATTTCTCACACTAATCCATAGTTTCGAGTGTCATATGTGCTATGAGTTCAAGGCACATCAAACCTTTGTTTATGTCTAGATTCTATCTTTAAATATTGTATTTACCTTTCTTGATCAGTCGGCCTATGATGCATATTGAGTACCTTTGTTTCGATACTCATGCTACACTTTGCATCTATTTTTTGATGCAAGTCCTTGTACCAGTTATCAGCAGTGATCATTCATGCAAGTGGCTACTTTTAGATCGGAGGCGAGGGTAAGCACTTGGCATTCTGGACTTGCTTGTCTCCTTATGTATATTGTATAGCTAGTCTTTTATCTTTTGACACAACTTTGCTTTTGGTCCACTTTTGGGACTTGTACTCTTTTGTTAGCCGAACTCTGTACTTGTGACTTTTGGGTTCTGGGAGGAATCTTTGTATGTAGTTTTTGTTTGCTTCCGCTCTTGTTTTGTTCTATTATTTAAATTATTGTTCCGCTTATTTCTACCAATTACTCATTACTTGTTGTTCTGGATTATGGGTTGACTTACCTGCAGGTGGGTTATAGGAGGTGTCATCATTACTCGAGCAATCGGGTCATGAAAAGTTCATATTAGAGCCCCAGGTCCACTAATCTCACTTGTACAGAGCTGATACCTAGTAGAGTTCTGCTGATCAGTATGGAGAGGTATGTATCCTATATTTGGAAGGCTATAGGGTGTCATTAGGAACTTTCTCTATTTTTATATCACCTTCGTGTCGTGTGTGTGTTATTGGTTTCATGGAATCTCACTTGTGTCACTTTTTTCACAGCATGGCTCATACACACTACATGGGGCTCGAGGTAGGGGTTAACCCCTCTTGCCGGCCAGGGTGCAGCACTAGCCTTAGAGAGAGAGAGTAATTCAAAGCCTGCAGAGGACCCTTCAGCAGCCTTGGTTTCAATTTAGTCAGTCGGTGAGGCCGAGGACAGTCCAGCCGCCACATAGACTAGTTATACATCCAGACCTTCACGTGGTTGTTACGTAGCTCTAGACATTTCTTGGGGGCATGCAACAGGCCCCATCTACAGCTACAGCTCTACCAGCTCTGCAGGGTCAGCCTGCGGTGGAGGCATCTTAGGTCGAGGTACTACCTTGGGGTGCCCTGCTTGTGATTGCATCCAGAGCTATGTGGCTAGAGGAGCAGAAGATGCTCAGAGTCTTTCTCAGACTTTTACCTCTGAAGTTTTTTAGTTCTATGGGTGAGGATGCCTACAAGTTTCACACTTTTTCTCGTGACCAGCTATATACATTGGATCTAGTAGAGTCGAGAAGAGCCGACTTTATTTCTTATCAACTAGATGGACAAACCAGGTAGTAGTGGCTTACCTTTGAAGAGACAAAGCTAGGTGGGTCTCCTCCGATCACTTGGACTAAGTTTTCCCAGGCCTTCTTGGCTAGGTTTATCCTCTGCGGTGTCAGAGATCATCTCCCAGATCTATTCTCCAAGTTGGAGAAGGACTCCATGACTGTGTAAGAGTATGAAGCAAGGTTTCACGAGCTCTCTCGCCATGCTTCCATGATCCTACCTACTGAGGAGGAGAAAGTTTGATGCTTTGTCTGTGGGTTTAGACTCCAGTTGCAGATATAGACCCAGTGTATGGTACTCACGGGCCGCTTTTTTCTATATGTGGTTTACCATGCTCATACAATCGAACAACGCTGTCATCTGGCCCATTGGGGCAACGAGAAGAGAGCTACGCATGAGGGCATCTACAGTGGGGCCCGTTCTAGGTCATGACACTCTTATGATAGATCAGGGCAGTGATTTAAACTGGGTCAGTCCATCCAGCTTGATCAGGCCTCCCTATAGGCTTCAAAGAGTGATCGATATATTCAGAGGGAGGTCAGCTCGAGTCAGAGTCGTGATGGGTCTTAGTGATGTGCTTCACGCCGTGATGGCCATTTTTCTGGGAGTCGATCATCATTGGGTTATTTTGATTATGGAAAATTTGATCATTGGGTTAGAGATTTCCCTTTTCCTAGGCGGAATGCTCCAGCTCCATAGGTAGCTCCACCAGCAGCACCTCTAGCTAAAGGTTGAGTTCAGGGTCAACACCTTCGTAGTGTTATCATGGTATTCAAGGTGGTCCCTGGGGAGGGAGGTCAAGTGTTATGTCAGATGTCAGGGTTGAGGTGAACAGGGCTAATTCTATGCTACTCGAGCAAGGACAGAGGTCAAAGCATCAGATGATGTGATCACAAGTACGATTCTCTTATGCCAGCAACCCACCTCTACTTTATTTGACTCAGGCTCTACCTCTTTGTAGGTATATGTTTATTATGCTTCTCGTATGGGTTTGATTTCTAAGCCTTTTGCAGCGTCATTATGTGTGTCGACCCCGTTGTTGAGTCTTTCATAGTTTATCATGTTTTTCAATCTTGTTGGGTGACTATGTAGGGCCGTCACACTCGTGTTGACTTTATATTACTTGATATTCTTGATTTTGATGTGATTCTACGCATGGACTGTTTACCCCTTATCGCGTGGTCTTAGATTGTTTTTCTAAGATTGTTACCTTATCCATGCCTGGTAATCCCCTGGTGGTGTTGCAGGAGAATTGTTGTAGCACACTGGTTGGAATTATCTCTTTTGTTTGGGCTCAGAGGCTAGTGACTAGTAGGTGTTTATCTTATTTGGCCTATGTGCATGATGTGAATAGAGAGGTCTCTCCAATTGAGTCAGTTCCAATTGTTTGTGACTTCAAAAATATGTTTCCTACGTACCTGGACTACCCCAGAGTGTGATATTGACTTCCATATTAAGCTTGAGCCAACTACTCGACCTAATTTATTCAACCATAGAAGATGGGTCATGCGGAGTTCAATGAGCTAAGTGTTCAGCTTCAGAATCTCTTGGGTAAGGGATTCATCAGACTTAGTGTATCGCCTTGGGGTGCTCCAATTCACTTTGTGAAGAAGAAGGACAATACGATGTACATGTGTATTGGTTTTAGGCAGCTGAATAAGGTGATAGTGAAGAACCGCTACACCATGCCTAGGATAGATGATGTGTTTTACTAGCTTCAGGGTGCTGGAGTGTTTTCTAAGATTGATTTGAGATCTGGTTTCCATCAGCTCCATATTATAGCAGTAGACATCCCTAAGACCGTATTTAGGACTCGATATGGCCACTACAAGTTCTTTGTGACATCTTTTGGGTTGATTAATTCCACTACTGCCTTTATGGACTTGATGAAACGGTTGTTCAGGACTTATCTTGATTCGTTCATCTTAGTATTCATAGATTGATTTGAGATCTGGTTTCCAATAGCTCTATATTATAGCAGAAGACATCCCTAAGACTGTATTTAGGACTCGATATGGCCACTACGAATTCTTTGTGATATCTTTTGGGTTTATTAATGCCTCTACCACCTTTATAGACTAGATGAAACGGTTGTTCAGGACTTATCTTGATTCGTTCATCTTAGTATTCATAGATGCTATCCTTGTATATTCGTGAAGCACGAGAGATCATGAGCAGCATTTTAGGATTGTTCTCTATACATTGAGATATCAACAATTTTATGCCAAGTTCTCAAAGTGCGAGTTTTTATGTGAGTCTGTAGCATTTTTGGGGCATGTCGTATCCAAAGAGGGCATCATGGTAGATCTAGTAAAGATTGAGGCTACTCGTGATTAGGCTAGGCCTACTTGAGTTACTATGATTTGGAGCTTTGTCGGAATGCCATACTACTATATATAGACGGTTTCTGAAGGGTTTCTCCACTATTGCAACACCTTTGACCCGATTAACTCATCTAGATGTTCCTTTTGAGTGGAATAACGAGTGTGAGTTGAACTTTAGGAAGCTCAAGGAGTTACTTACCACTGCTTCTGTACTAACTCTTCTAGTTGCTTGTTCGGATTAGTGTCATAAGCTTAAGGATGTGACTTTTGTGGCACTTTGACATCGGTTGTTAGAGGGTGATGCCGGTCAGGCTACCTTAGATTTAGATGGGGTTTTGAAGTTTGTTGTCCATATTTGTGTTCCGAGAGTCAGGGGTTTGATCTATCTGATACATCATGTGGCCCATGATTCTAGATACTATATCCATGTGGGCACCGCGAAGATGTATCATGATTTTATGAAACACTGTTGGTGGATTAGCATGAGAAGAAATATTGCAGACTATATGTCTAATTGCCTGTGTTGCCAACAGGTGAAGGCCGAGCATTTGAGACCTGGTGGTGAGTTTCAGAGATTATCTATTACAGAGTGGAAATGGGTCTGCATCACCATGGACTTTGTGGAAGGTTTATGACTTCTAGAGGTGTTGATAATATTTGGGTCATTATTGATTGACTGACCCAGTCAGCACACTTTCTTCCTGTTAAGTCTTCATTCAGCATCGAGAGGTTGGCCCATATATACATTCGAGAAGTGGTTCATCTTCATGGTGTGCTTGTCTCTATTATATCAGACTAGGGTGCTCAGTTCACTTCTAGCTTTTAGAGGAACTTTAGGGAGACATTGGGCACTCGTGTTGACCTTAGCACAACTTTAAACCCAATAACTGATGGTCAATCAAAGCATAATATCTGGGTTCTTGAGGATATGTTGTGTGCCTATGTTTTGGAGTTTTGAGGTCAGTGGGACCAGTTCTTTCGTTTGGCTGAGTTTGCGTACAACTACAACTACCACTCTATTATTCAAATGGCCCTGTTCGAGGCCTTATATAGTAGGTGTTGTCGCTCTCCAGTTCGGTGCTATGAGTCTACATAGTCTAGGCCTCTTAGTACTGATTTTATTTAGGAGGCCTTGGACCAAGTGAGAGTGATTTTGGATAGGCTTTAGACAGCTCAGAGCAGGCACCAGAGTTATGCTGATCATAGGCACTGGCCTTTGAGGTTTTCAATTAGTGATCAGGTTTACCTCTGTTTGTCGCCCATGAAGGCAGTTATGAGACCTGGGAGGCGGGGTAAGCATATCCCTAGGTATATTGGGCCTTTTGAGATCCTCCGGACAATTGGTGAGGTAGCTTATGAATTGGCTCTACCTTCAGCATTTTCAACAATACACCAGGTTTTTCATATTTTGATGTTACGCCGATATATTCCTAATATGCCTCATGTGCGAGGAGCCAGTTTTTATTCTAGCTAGAGATGTGCGGCGGTGGCATTCTAGAGACCTTCTTGTGGTTAATTTCCATTTGAGGCACCATCGAGTTGAGGAGGTTACCTGGGAGAACAAGCATGAGGTGCGAGAGCAGTTTCCTAGCTTGTTTGACCCTTCAAGTACTTCCTGACACTTACTTTTCCGGCTGAAAATCCTTTTAGTAGTGGATTTTGTAATGACCCTCAAGGTCATTTATGTGTTTATGCCTTATGTTAATTAGGTAGAGCATTTCTATAGCGACCCCAAGTCATTTATAACTTATTGGGACTGATAATTCGGTTGCATGGTCGTTCATTTGGTTTTTATGTGAATTTCTATGTTTTGGAAATTTGTAATCTTTAACGGTCATTTTCAATCAAAAGTTCAGGAAGATGACTTCAAAATCAAATTTTCACGATTCACTACTAAAAAACACTGCATTTAGCTACGAATTTTGTCGCTGGTCCGTCACTATTTTACTCGTAGATAATGAAAATTTGTCGCTAATTCATCTCTTAGTAGGATTAGCAACGGATTTTGTTGTTTAGCTACAAATTTTGTCCGTCGCTAAATCCTATTTTTTTAGTAGTGGCATTCTATCAGCTCCAGAAGAGTCATTTTCAACTAGTAGCATGTCGGTATGGTTCTTGAGGTATTCGATGTTAATTTGTGAGATTAGGCATTATAAATTTCAAGTTAAGGCCTAAGATTGACCTTGGTCAACATTCTTGGAAAACATGCCTAACTGAGATGTATATCAGCGCGTTACACTCTAAAATGTCGAGTTTGGTCCAGACCGACCCTTTATTTTGAACTCGAGGCTTTTGGGATAATTTTGAGCACCCTTGTGGATTAAAATTAAGGTTTAGTGTGGGACACACTGTTTATCGAGATGATTCGTATGGAAATTTTGATAGTTTCATTTATTCCGGAATACCAATTTTTGTAGGATAGCATATCTCGTTTGTGCGCATGGTGTTCTGAATGAATTCAAAACACCCCGTAAGAGATTTGAAAGTTGCCAAAACCAGTTGATATGCATCTGCTGGTGCAGCTCAGATTTGGTCTTCGTGTTTGTGAGCCCTGGGCCACATTCGTAGAGACCATGAGAGTTGATCACTACGTATACGAGATCTAGGCTGCTTTCGCAATGGGATAGGCCCCATGGCCTTTGCGTTCCCGGGGACCCGGCTGCATTTGCGGGCCCCTATTCCCCTTTACCATCACATTCGCGGGTACCTTTGACACATTTGAGAAGGGTATTGTGTTATCCCTCCACTTTCGCGGGCCCTCTAGGTTGCGTTCGCAAAGGTCACTTTCGTCAGGTCTTTTATTTAAAAACCAGTCACGAGGCAACGATGAAACAAAAATTCAAATAGCAATAATTCTCTTGTTTTAGCTCCATGTTTGGTGAATTTAAGTCTTGCACATTTGGGATTGTCATGGCTACGTGCGTGAGTGATAAAAAGGTGTTGGGGAACTCTCATCTGCACTAAATTCCATGTTTTCGGGCCTGTTGTAAATTTTTATTTGAGCATAATTGATAAATTTTTGCATGACAATTGTTTTTGTTGTTTGGAGCCCCAAATTATGTTCCATTTTGGAACACAAGTTTAGGGTATTCTTTTAGACCTTTTGACAGAGGCAACTCTTCAAGTTCTAGAGTGGGCCCATGATTTCCGTTTGACCCCAACATTGGTCCGTTTTAATTTTATGTAGTTTTTGTATTAAAATGATAGTATTGATGTTGTGATCCTATTTGTGTGACGACCTTGGTTTCACTACATCATTCCATTATTTCATCATCGCATTGGCCAGCTTTGTTGTGTTGTGTCACGTTCTTATATGTTGATTTGAGTATTATCTATACCCTTTTTCTACATTACTTTATTCGCACTGTTATTATATAAATTGGTAGCACCGATGTCGGAATGGGATTTATTATGTGTGCAAGAGGAAGCATTTCATAGTTTATTTTTTAAGTCTGATTAGTTGCTTATACTCAGTCAAATAACCTATTGAGTACATATGGATTGTACTCATGCCTACTTCTATTATCCTTTTAATGTAGATCCTAGTTAGGGTAATCTTTGTAGCGACTGATCAGATCTAGGGATATCTTCTCAACTGTAGTTATGGTGAGATCATGTGATCTGGATTGCCATTAGTCTCCACTATCATTTACAATATTTAATTTCCTTTCAAAGACTTGAGATGTATTTCAGAATCTAGAAATGTATTAATTAGATGTACTTTATATTTATGCTACAAGGTTTTGGTGACTTCTTTGTTGTTTTTTATCGGTTGTGGCTTCATTTCCCTTTGAAAGTTTTGTATTTGTTATTTCTTTTGACTTACACACCATTTTGGGGTTCTCGGGGTGTGTTCCATCATGACCTTGACTTTTGGATCATGAAAAATTAGTATCAGAGTGCTAGGTTCACCAGTTCCATAAGTTAAAGAGCAAGGTGTCTGGCAGAGTCTTACTAATTAATACATAAACATCCGTACTTAATTATCTTTGAGAGGCTACAAGATACCTAGTAGGAGAAATTTCGTTCCTTTGATTCCTTTCATGAAAAATATTATATCAAGTGTTGTAAACCTGTAATCTATTCTTTCCACGTTAGACATGAACGCTGGGTTTGAGAGGGAAGCTCCTACTTGAGAATAATTTATTGAGGCCCCACCTAAGTCGATTATGAGTATGACGATATGGATCATTAGATTGAACATGTGAGGAATTTGTTGTTTACACTTCAAGTGTTGGATTTTAAATTTTGTGTATCTATTGAGCTCGGCTTGTCATTTCTCTGAGATTTATGGCTCCACCAATTTCTGCTACTATTGCTAAGTCTGCTTCAGAGCAAAAATGTTTTAAGAGATTCATCAGAATCCCTTTATATTTTGATGGTGTGTTGGTATGGAGGCTGATGACTTTTTGACCAAGTGTCAAGGCAGATTGTTCAACCTAGGGGTTTTGGAGGCACACGAAGAGTCTCACACCTCATATCAATTTGTGGGAGTGGCCAAGGAGTGTTGGAGATTGGTTCTTTCTCATAGGCCTGCTGGTTCTCCTATGATGGGTTAGGAGCAGTTTAATTAGGTGTTCCTCGAGAGGTTTGTGTCATATAGCCTTCATGATTAATGCAGGGATGAGTTTTGTAGATTTGAGCAAGGTTCCCTATGAGTTTCTGAGTACGAAGCTCATTTTCATGAGTTTTCTCATTATGACATGTCGAGTATTCCTATCGAGTTTAAGTAGATTTGAAAGTTGGTGAAGGGGTTCACCAGTTATTCTAGGAGGCCACAGTCTTTCTTGTGTTATCATGTGGTAAATTTTAGAGTATTATTGATCATGCGAGGATGCTTGATTGTATTCGATATGCTAGAAAGGGTGGTGGCGCCAAGAGTTATCATAACCTAGGTCACAGGTTTTTAGTGTTTTACCAGCTTCATTTACTAGTGGTAGTTCTTAGAGTGCTAGAAAGGGTAACAAGGGTGCAACTAAGGGAGCGAGGCAGTACTTATAGTGGTTCTTAGGCTAGGGGGGATCATAGACTACATTATGTTATACTAGGTAGATCTGAGGCAGAGGCCTCAGATGCAATGATCACAGGTACCGTCCTAGTTTGTCATCGCTTTGCAACAATATTATTTGCTCCCGGGTCTACTTATTCTAATGTGTCTACTAATTATTACATGAGAAATGATCATGTGTGTGATTCCATTGTAATATATATTAGTGTCTCTACCCCGATAGGCAATGTTTTAGTGGTGGAGTAAGTATACTTGCGTGTGTAGTGAACTTTTTAGGTATTGATAATTGGGAAGACTTGATTTTACTTGATATTCTTGACTTTGATGTAATATTTGGTATGGATTAGTTATCTCCCTATCATACAGTCCTATATTTTTATGCTTAGACCGTGACCTTTGCTTATCACAGTTTTCCTCCTTTATTGTGGTAGGTTTCTCTGAGTTCGTATCTGAAGGGGGTGATATCTTTTCTTCCTGCTCGTCACATGGTGGAAAAGTGGTGCTTATCTTATTTGGTCCTTATTCGTGATCTTACCAAAGATTCATCTCCTTTAGAGACCACGAGAGTGGTAAGAGAGTTCATGGATGTGTTTCCTACAAACTTATTGGGTGTTCCTCTGGACCATGATATTGAATTTGTGATTGACTTGGAGCCGTGTAATAAGCTCATTTCCATCTCTCAATATCGGTGGTATTTGTAAAAGTTAAAGGAATTGAAAGAACAATTGGAAGACTTAGTGCAGAAAAGATTTATCCGGCCTAATGTTTCACCATAGGGGTGCACCAGTCTTATTCATGAAGAAGAAAGATTGTACTATGAAGATGTGTATTGATATCGGCAGTTGAATAATTTCAAATAAGTATCCTCTTCCTTGAATTGATAATTTATTTGATCAGATTCAGGGTGCATCAGTGTTGTCGAAGATTGACTTGAGGTCGGGTTACCATCAATTGAGAGTTTCAGATTCTCATATCTCGAAGACTGCTTTCAGGACTCTTTATGGGCATTATGAGTTTGTGGACATGTCCTTTAGGTTGACTAATGCCCCAGATGCTTTAATGGAGTTGATGAACCAGGTGTTTTGGCCTTATTTTAATTCCTTCATGATTGTATTTATTGATGACATCTTGGTTTATTCCAAGATTAAGGACGATCATGTTCGTCACTTCAGGACCATTCTTTAGAGATTGATAGAGGAGAAGTTGTATGTAAAGTTCTTCAAATGTGAGTTTTTGCTTTAGTCTGTGACTTTCTTGGGTCGTGTGGTGATCAAGGATGAGATTATGGTTGATCTGGCCAAGGTTGCTGCAGTTTGTGATTTGTCGAGACCTACTTCACCTTTGAAACTTTATTGGGTTAGCGGGCTATTATCATCGGTTCATTCAGAGTTTCTATTCTATTGTAGCTCTATTGATTAAGTTGACTTAGAAGACCATGGCTTTTTAGTTGAAGGATGAGTACAAGGAGAGCTTTCAAAAGCTAAAGAAGTTGTTGACCTTAGCACCTATTTTTCCATTACCCGCGGAAGATGTAGCAGTTGTTGTATTTTTTGATACTTGAGGTGTTGAGTTTGATGTTGTGTTAGTGCAAAAGGAGATAGTTATAGCCTATGCTTCTCGATATTCAAAGGTACATGAGAAGAACTACTCTACCCGTGATTTGGAGTTAGTTATGGTGGTATTCGTTTTGAAGTGGTGGAGACATTTCTTATATGGTGTGCATTGTTAAGTCTTTATTGATCATCGTAGCCTTAAATACCTCTTTTCTTAGGAGAACTTGAACATGAAGCAGCGTAGATGTTTGGAGTGTTGAAAGATTATGACATCACTGTTCTTTATCATCCAGGCAAGGCAAATGTTGTAGCTAATGCTTCTATCTGGAAGGCACCTAGTATTTGTAACTTAGCCTTACTTAAGGCAGAGGAGAGACCTTTTTCTTTGGAGGTTCAGCCGTTGGCTAGACAGTTGGTCCCACTTGATATTTTTACACCTCACCATATTTTGGCCTTCGTTGAGGCTAGGTCTACATTGATGGATCATATTCATGCCCACTAGTTTGATGATGACAAGTTGAGAGTGATCTAGGACAAAGTATTGAAAGGTGAAGCTAAGTCGGCTTCTCTTGATCCCAAGGGAGTTTTGAGGATTAGTGGTCCTATTTGTGTGTCTAGTGTAAGTGGTTAAGTGCATATGCTATTGGAGGAGCCCATTGCTCAATGTATTCTATTTATTTGGGGCAGCAAAGATGTATCATGGCTTGAAGATACACTATTGGCGGTGTGGTATGAAGAGAGACATTGTGGACTTTCAGTAGGTGAAGTATGAGCATCGAAGACCTAGCGCTACGATGCAAAGGTGTAACACCTTGGATTTCAAAAAAGGGAAAAGGTTGCATTTATTAAGCTACAGGTTCAGGTTTACGAGAACAATTTATGGTTTATAGAATTTTCTACGGTTCGTAGATCAATCTCGTAGAAAGTGGGAAAATAATTTTTTTAAATCAAGTTTTAGTATCTCATCCTACGGATGACAGGACGATCCGTTAAATGATCTACGGGTTGTAGATGGGTTCCATTAAAGCAATCCAAACTTAGTGAAATTTTTGAGTTGAAATTAATTTCTTCGGTTAGGGTCTACGGACCGTAGGAAGTCCTACGGGCAATAGAAGGGTCTCGTCAAAGTTGGGAAAATTTTAAGGTCCCAGTACTTGGTCTACAGTTGACCAGTACGAATCATAGAAAGTTCTATGAACTGTAGGTCGGTCCCGTAGACCAGTTTTGGCAGTTATTTCTAAAGGCTTTTGGGTCTTTTTTGATACGTTTTATGCCTGAACTATATCGTTTTTACCCCTATTCTAAGCCCTATATAAAGACCTTAAGTCCCAAATCTACCCATTTTAAACTCATTCTCCTATTTCCCCAAAACCCAACCTGATTCATCCACCCAAATTCTTTCTCCAAGGTCTTCAATTCACCATTTTCTTGGGCTTTGAGTATCAAGGTATGTGGATATTCATCTATGGAGTCCATTCCTCCATGGGGTCCCTAAGGTTTTCAATTTCTCAATTCAATTTCAATTGATCAAATTAGGGTTCTTCTTCATTCTCCATGGGTTCTATTCAATTATGATTAAATTGTGGTTTTTAATCTTTTATTGCATGATTTAATGTAATTACAAGATATTTAGTTGAAATCATATGAACCTGTATATGATCCATGATTTTTTACAATGACCTTATGAAGAGCTCATGAACCTATGAACTATGAATTTGAAAAGCCATGCATGTCCTATGAAAATGATGTTTATAATACTAGGGTGCTTTTAGATGAAAGTATCAATAAAATTGTGAAAGGTTTTCTCACATACCAATATGATCTTGATTGTGAAAGGTGTTTCTAACATATGAATTCACATTGGTGAAAAGTTATCTCAGATATATTTGAATTATGTTTTACAAAGCTATTCTATATATGTTTTGATTTTACTGATGTGGATTTGTATTGATCATTGTATTTCCTATCTTATGATGATAATTCATTTTAATCTATTCCGTTGGATTTTTACTTAGCACCTAGAGGGCTTTGAGGTGGAGGCTCAAATATGATAGTCTCTAGTAGCAACCTCTGGTCCCAAACTACGTGCCCTCGTAAGATTGTCTCAAATGACCTAGCTAGTGGATCCACTTTAGCAAAAGATGATGTGTACGGATTCTACCTTGGCAAGTAGAATCCCATTCTTTCGGTTTGAGGGATGTATCGTATTCCATGATATAACTCTCATGGTCTTATTGTCAGTAAAAGCTAACATCCCCCAAAACAAATATGTTTCCTTAAAGCTTTCTTATGTGTCTTATTTTAAATGCATTGACCTTATCTTTTGAATTATACGATGTTGCTTCTTTAACCTTTTAAATGTTCAAATGTTGGTCATGTATTACGTATTTAAACGATTCATGCTATCATGTCAATTTTATGCATATTGCCCCATACTTAGTACATTCCATGTACTAATGCATACTTGTGCCTAGATTGTCTTATTAATTTAGGGTTCGACGCTCCTACCTCTCACACTTGTGGCTAGTTGATCATTCTATTGGATTCAAAGAGTTGATGAGTCCTCACGTTCCGAGGATTGAGACACATTTACTTGCCTTTTGTCTTTCTAGTTTTTGGATGAGTTATGATGTATATGGGTTACGTCCAAACCACTCTTACATTTTAATCGATGGCTTGTCATGACTATGTAGACTTCTGCTTATGTCAAACACTTTCATGATATTAAAGTTGTCTTTTAAATCTATTTTCTGTTTTATCTTGTACGATGTATGCTAGGTGGCTTGCGTCGGGCCTCTCGAGGTCCTACACGCCATGTCACACATAGGGGTACTTTGGGCCATGAAAAACTTGATATTCTGAGCATGAGGTTTTAGAAACATCCTAGGAAATCTGACAAGCCACGTCGAGTAAAGTCTTGTTATTCAGTGTGAAGCGCACCACATTTATGAGTAAGAAGTTATATGACATTTAGGAAATTCCACTTCATTGATAGTTCTAAAGTCGTACGATAGAGTTTAACACTATATGTCTCTCTCATAATCCTTATTTGATGCTTTTCAGGATGTGTCCCCTGGAAGAGCATACATTAGAAAAAATGCGAATATGAATGTGGAACAAGAGGCTCCTTAAGTTTCAGCCGACCCTTTGGCTGAGCAAGTAACCAATGTGGAGTTTGGAGCCACTTTTCATGTTTTGGCCCAAGCCATGGCGGCTAAAGCCAATAGGGGTTGTGGTCCCCGTGAACCCAAATATGGGTACGGCAGCAACTAGAGTGAGGGACTTCACTAGGATGAATCCATCGAAGTTTCATTGTTCCAAGATTCAGGAAGATCCTCAAGAATTCATTGATAAAGTGTACAAGATCTTGATGATTATGGGAGTGATGCCGGTTGATAAGGTGGAATTGGCTGCTTATGAACTCAAGGGTGTTGCTCAAATTTGGTATGCCCAATGGAAGGAAGAAAAGGTGGTTGAAGCGAGCCCTATTGATTGGGAAAAATTTAAGGTTTCTTTCCTTGATAGGTTCTTTCCTCTTGAGATGAGGGAGGCAAAGGTACTTTAATTCTTTAACCTTCATCAAGGGAATATGAGTGTGAAGGAGTATGCCTTGAAATTCACACAATTGTCCAAGTATGCTCCTACTATGGCTGCCGATCTTAGGGCAATGATGAGCAAGTTTGTTTCGGGTGAGTCCGAAATGGTGGTTAAGGAATGTCGTACCGCTATGCTTATCAAGGAAATGGATATTTCTCATTTAATGACTCATTCTCAAAAAATTGAAGAGAATAAAATCAAGGAAAGGTCTAGGGAGGAAAATAGGGAAAAGACCATTGATGATGACTTTTCACATTCAAGGACCAATGGACATGGTCGTTCTAGATTCTGAAAAAGATTTTCTGATCAAGATTCCTCCAATTCTCTAGCTCCTAAGTTAAATGAATATAGGCTTTCTAACCCTAATCCTCAAGGAGAAAATGGTTGTGGAAATGGATCTTCGGTTCTCGCATGCCAAAAGTCTGGCAAGAGTTATTCGGGAAACTTTTTGATGGGTACGGATAACAGTTTTTGTTGTGGTAAAAGTTTTAACCACTTGATAGATTGTCCATCTAGTATGGACAAAGGAAAATAAGGTAGGAAAGTTCTGCGTAGTGGTTTGGGTTTGGGTGCTCCAAAGCAAAACCAATTGTACGCACTTCAAACTCGACATGATCAAGAGGGTTCTCCCGATATTGTTATTGGTATGTTGAAAGTCTTTCATCTTGATGTTTATCATTTGCTTGATCCCGGTGCTACCTTGAATTTTGTCGTGCCTTATGTAGCTATAAGATTCGATGTTCGTCCGGATGTGTTGTTGGATCCTTTTTACATCTCTACTCTTATTGGTGAATCTATTGTGGCTAAAATAGTTTTTAGAAATTGTCCCATTTCCTTATCTCTTAGAGTACTCATGTTGACCTTGTAGAGCTTGATATGTTGGATTTTGATAGTATTCTTGGTATGGAATTACTTCATTCGTGTTATGCTTCGGTTGATTGTAGATTCTGTGTTTTAAAGTATCAGTTTCCAAATGAGCCCATCCTAAAGTGGAAAGGGGGAAAATTTATACCTAAGGGTCAGTTTGTTTCTTGTCTAAAGGCTAGGAAAATGATTTCTAAAGGTTGTATATATCATCTTGTTCGGGTTAGGGATATGGATTCCAAAACCCCTACTCTTGAGTCGGTTCCCATTGTAAATGAGTTTTTGAAAGTGTTTCCCGATGATCTACCCAATGTTTTGTCTGAAAGGGAAATAGGCTTCGGTATTGACCTTCTCCCTTATACTCAACCTATATCTATTCATCCTTACAGTATGGCTCGGGTAGAACTTAAGGAGTTAAACGATCAACTGAAGGATTTTTTGGATAAGGGTTTCGTTTGACCGAATATCTCTCCATGGCGTGCTCTGGTGTTGTTTGTTTGAAAGAAGGATGGTTCTCTCCGAATGTGCATCGACTATCAACAATTGAACAAGGTTACCATTAAGAATAAGTATCCTATCTTGAGAATTGATGACTTGTTTGATCAACTTCGAGGTGCTAGTTTCTTCTCTAAGATCGACCTTCGATCGGGTTATCATCAATTGAGAGTAAGGGAATGTGATATTCTGAAAATGGCTTTCTAAATAAGGTATGGTCATTATGAGTTTTTGGTGATATCGTTTAGATTGACTAATGCTCCAGCCACTTTCATGGATTTGATTAATAGAAGGTTTAGACAATATCTTTATATGTTTGTGATAGTGCTTATCGATGATATCTTGATCTATTCTCGGAGTGAGGATGAAAATGCCAGTCATTTGAGGATTGTATTGCAAGTTCTTAAAGATCCTGAGTTATATGCTAAGTTCAATAAATGTGAGTTTTGGTTGAGATTCGTGACTTTTCTTGGTCATATTTTCTCCGATAAAGTTATTGAGGTGGATCCTAAGAAGTCGGAAGTTGTTAGGAATTGGCCTAGACCTCTACCTCGCTTGGATATTCACATCTTCTTGGGATTGGCCAAATATTATAGAAGGTTTGTGGAAGGGTTTTCTTCTATTGCCTCTCCATTGAGCTCGTTGACTCAAAAGAAGGTTAAGTTCTTATGGTCGAAAGTATGTGAAAAGAGTTTTCAAGAGTGAAAAGATAGGCTTAGCTCCACTCCGGTGCTGACTTTGCTGGAAGGTTCCGATGGGTTTTTCGTGTATTGTGATGATTGAAGGATCAGATTAAGATGTGTACTTATGCAAATTTGAAAGTTATTGCCTATGCCTCGAGGCAACTTAAGATTCATGAAAAGAACTATTCTATCCATGATTAGGAATTAGCGGCGGTTGTTTTTGTCTTTAAGATTTGGAGGCATTATTTTTATGGTGTGCATGTAGATGCGTTCACTGACCACAAGAGTTTGAAATATGTGTTCACTCAAAAGGATTTGAATCTTCGCCAAAGGAGGTGGCTTGAGTTAATGAAAGATTACAATATGATTGTCCTCTATCACCTTGGTAAGGCGAATGTTGTGGTGGATGCTCACAGTAGATTATCAATGGGTAGTGATGCACATGTATGGATGATAAGAAGGAGTTGGTTCGTGATGTTCATAGATATGCCCAATTGTGTGTTTGGTTGGTTGATTCTAATGATGGTGGTGTAGCTGTTAGTAATGGTTCAGAATCGTCTTTTGTATCAGATGTAAATGCTAAGCATGATCTTGATCTAGTGTTAGTTGACTTGAAGAAGTTGGTTTCTGAAAAAGCCATTGAGGCTTCTCCCAAGGGGGACATGGTGTCCTTTGATATCAACATCGATTGTGTGTTCCAAATGTTGATTATTTGAAGGAACAAATTTTATTGGAAGCCCATAGTTCTCATTATTCTGTTGACCCGGAAGCTACCAAGATGTACCATGACTTACGCGAGGTCTATTGGTGAAATGGGATGAACAAGGATATTGCAGAATTTGTGTCTAAGTGTCCTAATTGTCAACAACTTAAGATTTAGCACCAAAAGCCAGGAGGTTTATCTCAAGATATTAGTATTCCTACTTGGAAGTTGGAGGATTTGAGTATGAACTTTATTGTTGATTTACCCCACACTCGGAAGCAATATGATTCGATTTGGGTTATTATGGATCGTATGACGAAGTCAGATTGTTTTATTCCCGTCAACACTTCTTATTCGGCGGAAGATTATGCTAAGTTGTATATCAAGGAAATAGTTAGGTTGCACGGGGTACCCCTATCCATTATCTCCAATTGTGGTACCCAATTTACTTCTCAATTTTGTAAATTGTTCATAAAAGGTCTTGGTACCCGAGTTAAGCATAGTACGGCCTTTTTTTCCTCAAACCGACGGGCAAGCCAAGCATACGATTCAAACTTTGGAGGATATGTTGAGATCATACATAATTAACTTTAAGGGTAATTGGGGTGATCACTTGCCTTTAATAGAGTTTGCTTATAACAACAACTACCATTCAAGTATTAGTATGGCTCCATTTGAGGCTCTCTATGGTAGTAGATGTAGGTCTCCAATAGGATGGTTTGAAGTTTGTGAGGTTTCTTTGATAGGTCTCGAGTTGGTACATGAGGCTATGAAGAAAGTTTGGCTTATTAGAGAAAGGTTGAAAATGCCTCAAAGTCGACGAAAGTCCTTTGTCGATGTTAGAAGAAGGGATCTTGAGTTTGATATTAATGATTGGGTTTACTTGAAGATTTCACCCATGAAGGGTGTCATGAAATTTGGTAAGAAGGGGAAACTTAATCCCCATTATGAAGGTCCTTTTCAAGTGTTGAGATGGATAGCCAAGGTGTCTTATGCATTAGACTTGACCTCCAATTTATCGTCGGTACATCCGGTATTCCATGTGTTTTTATTGAAGAACTGTATCGGTGATCCAACATTGATTGTGTTGTTGGAAAGTCTTGGTATTAATGAAGTTCTTTCATATGAAGAAGTTCTTGTTGAGATATTCGACCGACAAGTTCGAAAGTTACGAAAATAAGATGTTGCCTCTGTGAAGGTGTTGTGGAGGAATCAAATGGTTGAAGGTGCTACTTTGGAGACCGAGATCGATATGATGTACTGTTATCCTCATCTCTCTTCCTCCGATCCTACTGTAGCTTGAGCTATTTGTTCCCTCATGGTTTATTCTTATGGATTCATGCATCTTAGTCATTCTCATATTTTCATATGCATGCACGTATGTTTTAAAGTATGTGTTAGCTTGGAGTGGATTTTCCTCCTTGATTATGTCCATTTATGTGGTTGCATTCATGTTAGGCTGTTAGATCACTTCCCCTATCCTCTTTATGTTGCCTTCAATTCCATTCAAGGAAGAAAGTTCCCAAGGAAAAGATATTGTAACACCTCAGATTTTTAAAAAGGGAAAAGATTGCATATTTTAAGCTACTAGTTCAGGTCTACGAGACAAGTCTATAGTTCATAGAATGTTCTACATGTCGTAAACTAGTCTCGTAGAAAGTGAGAAAATAATTTTAAAAAATAAAGTTTTAGTATCTCATCCTACGATTGACCAGGACGCTACGTCGAAAGATCTACGGGTTGTAGATGGATTTCGTAGAAGCAATCTAGACTTAGTGAAATTTTGGGGTTAAAATGGAGTTCTACCATTTGGCTCTACGTACCGTAGGAAGTCCTATGGACGGTAGAAGAGTCTTGTCAAAGTCAGAAAAATTTTAAGGTCTCAGTACTTGGTCTACAGTTTACCAGTACGGACTATAGAAAGTAGGTCAGACTCGTACACTAGTTCTAGCAGTTATTTCTTAAGGACTTTTGGGTCTTTTCCTATACATTTTATGCATGAACTATGCCGTTTTTACCCTTAGTCTAAGCCCTATATAAAGACATGAATTCCTAAATCTACCTTTTTAAAACTAATTCTCCTAATTCCCCAAAACCCAACCAAATTCAGCCTCCCAAATTTTCTCTCAAACCAAGAAAGAAAAAGCAGCTAGGGTTTCCTTCCAAGGTCTTCAATTAACCATTTTCTTGGGCTTTGAGTATCGAGGTATGTGGGTATTTACCTATTCAGTCCATTCCTCCAAGGGATTCCCAAGGTTTTCAATTCTTCAATTGGATTTCAATTGATCAAATTAGGGTTCTTCTTAATTCTCCATGGGTTCTATTCAATTATGATTAAATTGTTGTTTTTCAATCTAATATGGCATGATTTATCAAAATTACTTTATATTGAGTTGAAATCATATGAACCATGCATGATCCATGATTTTTGAGTATGAACATATGAAGAATCATGAACTTATAAACTATGAATTTGAAAAGCTATGCATGTCCTATGAAAATGATGTTTAAGATGATAGGGTGTTTTTAGATTAAAGTATCAATGAACTTGTGAAAGGTTTATTCACACATGAATATGATCATGATTGTGAAAGGTGTTTCTCACATATGAATTCACCTTGTGAAAGGATTTCTCACCTATGTTAAAATTGTATTTTAAGAAGCTATTCTATGTTTTGATTTTAAATATATGGATTGGTATTAATCGTTGCCTTTCCTATGTTATGATTATAATTGATTTTTACCTATTCCGTTGGGATTTTTACTTAGCACCTAGAGGGATTTGAGGTGGAGGCTCAAATAGGGTAGTCTCTAGTAGCAACCTCTAGTCTCAAACTACGTGTCGTCTTCAGGATTCTCTCAAATGACCTATCTAGTGGATTTACTTTAGCAAAAGATGATGTGTACGGATTGTACCTAGTTAAGTAGAATCCCATTCTTTCAGTATGAGGGATATACCTGATTCCATGATATAGCTCTCATGGTCTTATTGTCGGTTAAAGCTAACATCCCACAAAACGAATATGTTTCCTTAAATCTTTATTATGTCTCTTATTTTAAATGCATTCACCATATGTTATGATTTATACGATGTTGCTTCTTTAAGCTTTGATATGCTAAAATATTGGTCATGCATTCCGTGTTTAAACGATTATGCTATCATGTCTATTTTTATGCATATTGTCCCATACATAGTACATTCCATGTACTAATGCATACTTGTGCCTACATTGTCTCATTAATGTAGGGTCCAATACTCCTACCTCTCACACTTGTGGCTAATCAATCATTCTACCGGATTCGAAGAGTTGGAGAGTCCTCACGTTTCGAGGACTAAGACACATTTAATTGCCTTATATCTTTCTAGTTTTTAGATGATTTATGTGGTGTATGGGTTACGTCCCAACCAATCTTATATTATAATAGATGGCTTGTCATGACTATGTAGACTTCCTCTTCTGTCAAACACTTTTACGATATGAAAGTTGTCTTTTAAATCTATTTTCTATTTTATCTTGTACGATGTATGCTAGGAGGCTTGTGTAGGGCATCTCAGGGTCCTATACGCCATGTGACACATAGGGGATACTTGGGCTTGTGGCAAAAGGATGCTCATTCCTGAGTGGAAGTGGGAGCGCATTACTATGGACTTTATGACAGGCTTAACCTTGACTTTTAGAAAGCATGATTCTGTTACGGTGATTGTGGACCGATTAACTAAGTCAGCTATTTTCATTCCGGTGAAGACTAGTTATAGTGTAGATTAGTTGAACAAAATTTACATTCAAGAGATTGTTCGGTTGCATGGAGTGCCTATTTCTATTGTTTATGAGAGAGGCACTCAAATCACCTCACATTTTTGGAGTTCTTTGTAGGAGCAGATAGGTACCAATTTTGAGTTCAGTACTGCTTTCCATCGTTAGACCGATGGTCAGTACGAGAGGACTATTCAGGTGCTTGAAGATATGCTTTGGGCTTGTGTCATAGACTTTGGTGGTCAATGGGACCAAATCCTACCTCTTGCAGAATTCGCTTATAATAACAGTTACCAATCTAGTATTCAGATGGCACCATTTTTTAGGCTTTGCATGGGGGGAGATGTAGATCTCCCGTTGAATGGTTTGATTCATTTGGAGTATGTCCTTGGGGTACAAATTTGTTGAGAGACTATATGGATAGAGTAAGATTGATTCTGCGGTGCTTTCTGACAGCCTAGAGTAGGCAAAAAAGCTATACAAAGAGGCATGTTCATGATGTATCCTTTGCTATTGCTGATCTGGTTTTGTTTATGGTGTCACCCACCAAGGGTGTGATGAGGTTCATAAAGAAAGGGAAACTTAGTCCACTGTTCATTGACCCTTTTGGGATTTTGGAGAAGTTTGGAAATGTAGCCTATATGTTAGCCTTGCCTCTGAACCTCTCAGTGCTCCATCCCGTGTTTCATCTTTCAACGCTTAAGCAATGCCATCATGATGATTCCCATGTGATTCAGTAAGACTAGGTTGCTTTGGATCAAGATTTGTCTTCTTAGGAGAAGTCTATTGTTATCTTGTATAGGCAGACTGGACAGTTGAGATCCAAGCATAATTATTCAGTGAAAGTACAGTGGAGATACCAGCCTGTTGTGGAGGTGGAGTCTGACATGCGTCGCAGATACCCTCTGCTTTTCACCCATTTAGGTACCTTATTTTACTTTTCATTTGAGGATAAACACGTCCTTTATTAGTTGATAGTGTATTGTCCCATTTCTTGAGAAATGACTTTTATGTGTGACATGACCATTTTCACCTTCCCCTTAGCACTCCATGCTTATTATATGTTCCGGGAATGGTTAGCGTGGTCCCCGATGCGATCGGGTGAGATTTTGGTGAATTTGAGCCTTTTGAGTTGAGTTATATTGAAATGGTTAACTTTAGTTAACATTTTGTGATACGAACGTTGGATGGGGATTCTATTAATTTCATTGAGTCCGAAATGTCGAGTTTGGTCTTGCAGGGTGGTTGGTTAGAGTCCCGAAACCTTAGGTTGTGATTTGGATATTTAGGTTAAACGTTGAACTTTTGGCCTAAATGGGTGCCGAGGGGGTATTTCGATCATAACTATATTTTTAAACATATGAAGATTTTATTTTTTCCGAAACATGTTTTATGATGAATTTGCAGTATTGGTTCATGTTTATAGGGTTCCGAATAAGTTTCGAGGGTCAAAATGATGTTTTAAAGGTTGTTGATGCACACTTTTAGCCACAGGAAAATACACTTTTAGAGACAAAAAATGGAGTTTAGTGACGAAATCGCTGAGTTAAATATATATTCGAACTCATTTCGTATATTTGATATTTTGGGAGCTAGAAAGGTCCGTTTAAGGTGATTTCTGATGCGCTTTTCTTTCATATAGATTCATTCCTTCGTTATGGCGGTTGTGGGTACCTGCCGTCCAAAGATGCTATCAGAGTAGGAAAGTTAGCCAAGTTCTCCTAACCCTATTTTATTCTTTCCCCAAGAATATGCCTTTCATATTTCATGATTTTGTTCCACAAAGTAGAAATTTAAAACCCAAAGTAGAGAAATCACAAATTGTTGATTTGAAGGTCGATTTGGAATGGGGTTTCATTGATTTTCGAGATTTAAGGTTCTTATATTGTTAGTATATTGATTTTGACAAATTTTTTCCAAAATTTGTCGTATTTAACTGCATTCCGAACGTAGGTTTTAGTGTTTTTCCCCCAAGTTGGAAAAATTGGTAATTTCTTTATTTAGAACTTGTTTCTTGCTCGATTTAAATGGTTTTTCAACCATGAATTCATTTTTACTGGTAGAACATGTTTTCAAATAAAATTTTGATTTTATCCTTCTCGTATCTAAAGAGATCCTTGCACTTATTTACCCCCAATTTTTAATCCTATTAATATGGGTATCATTCGTCTCCTTTTGATGAACTCTTTCCACTCTTGTTAGCTGGGGACCGTTTCGGTGATCGTGTGGTTGAGGAAGTAGACCAATAGAGTTTTTCGAGTGAAGGTTTGACTTTCAAGGTAGATTTGGCTGTCCCTCTTTTAGACTGAGATGAGTAAGTGATCTTTCTTAGGAAGTCAACCGCAAAAGAACTGTAGTATGAGTTTTACAGTTTTGTAAGTGTTGACCTTCTTGTTTAGTTCATGTGATCCCTATTTCTGATTCTTAGCTTATGTGGAGGCTTCTGTGACACCTTTAATTGTTTCTAGAAACCTGTGATATTTGAGTAATTGCTCGAGTAAGGGGCTATGTGTCTTATCTTTATAATGGACATTGAGATGCCCAAGTTAGGGGCTTGAGTTGATTTTTTAAACATCTTTAAAGGAAAGAAATACTTGTCTAAGGGGAAAAGATTGATTTCAAATGATTTCCTTCACCATCCCTATCATTTGATGTCATGTTTCATGACTTGTCGAGTTTGAGAACTTTAAGCTATTCGAAATCCTTGATGAACTTATAATACCTTTGTGTTTTAGGTATTGTAATGCATTCATCCTCATTCAACATATCATTGTTATTGGGAATATGACAAAGTGGAAAAATACTATCTTTTTGTGAAAGAAAATGATACACCTTACTTATATCCTTGACAACGAACTAGGTGGCAAGTTGATGAGAAATAGAAATTATGAGATTGGTATATGGACTGTGAGTCCCCCATGGGTCCTTGTCTAGAAGATACAGCTCGGCAAGGTGTATCGGACAGGTTGTGCGATGACCTTGGTTCCACCATATCATTCCATCATCTCATTGCATTGCATTGGACAACTTTGTTGTGTTGTGTAACTTGCTTATATGTTGATTTGAGTATTATCTATATCCCTTTTGTGTTTACTTTATTCGCGCTGTTATTATATAAATTGGTGGCACCGATGCTGGAATGAGATTTTTTTTGTGGGCAGGTTAAACTGCTTCATAGTTTATTTCTTAAGTCTGATTAGTTTCTTATGCTCAGTCTGTCTAACCTGCTGAGTACATGTGGATTACACTCACCCCTACTTTTGTTAACCTTTTGATGCAGATCCTAGTTAGGGTGATCTTCTAGCGGCTGATCGGATCTAGCATTTTCTTCTCAGTTGTGGTGAGATTCTACTTTCCGGATAGCCAATGGTCTCCAACTATCATTTACAGTCTTTAATTTCCTTTCGAAAACTTGAGATGTTTTTCAAAATCTAAAAATCTATTAGATGATCTTTATACTTATGCTACTAGGTTTTAGGAATTTCCTTATTTTCTCTTATATTTTGTGGCCTAACTTTCCTTCGGAACTCTTGTACATGTTATTTCTTTCGGCTTACACACCATTTTTGGGTTATCGGAGTGTGTGTCATAGTGACCTCGACTTTAAGGTCATGACACATGCAACTTTACACACTTTGAAATTTTTTTCTAAATTAATTTTGAGACCTATAAATATATGTTATTGCACAAAATACTAATTCAAACAATGTGTTTGAACATGGTGGGAAATTAAAAAGAATATTTTATTAATTTTAAGAAAAAAAACTCATGAAGAAGAGAAATTAACTGTGGATTATCTTACTTATTTTTTATTACATGAAATATACATTTTAGGAGTATAAGTGAGAATAGAAGATTGAACAATGACCACAAGTATAATTTGATGATCTTATCCAATCATTTTGGGAGTTAAATATAGTTGCCAAAAATGGTCACAATTTAAACCTTGTTTAATCTTCTGTCTTTTTTATGAATCCTATAAGTGAATTCAAGTTCTACTATATATAGTATTTGTAAGTTAAAATGATTAATGGTCAATAGGTCACAAATTAAACGTAGTTGATTTTCCTTCTTCAGTTTTTTAATCGTATTAGTATTAGAAAAGACACAATGCAGATTCCATATCAACAAAAATAATTAATTGCATCATATTGTTTTCTTGATATTTGAGCACAACAAATAGAATTGGTTCGACAAATAACTAGAATCATTTTTTTACTTCTAAACAAAATGTACCATTGGTATTTAATAACATCTTAACTTATCTTTATTACATCATTCTTATATTTTTTGCATGAAGTAGTATAATTTTAGTTTTAGTGGTCACGACCCTATTTCTCGAGTCATGATAGCACCTACTATAACCCACCAGTAGGTAAGCCAACCCGCAACCCAATACGACAAGTAATGAGTACAAGGGTAGAAATAAACAGAAAAATAACACTAACAACAAGAAAAGACAGAAACAGGAACAACAATAAAATCTATATACAACAGAAACCCTCCCAGAACCTGGAAGTCACGAGTATAGAGTTGTCTAAGACAAACAAGTACAAGTTCCAAAAGTGGACCACAACAAGTCGTCTCAAAGGCAAAACACTATCTAACATATAATAGAAGGAGACAGGGTGCTCCAGGGCGCCATGTGCTCACCCTCATCTCCGATATCCACAAGCTGCTAAAGATGGCCCCAACAATCACCGCTGGTAGCTGGCACTAGGACTTGCATCACAAAAAAGATGCAGAGTATAGCATAGGTACAAAAATAAAGGTACTCAGTATGCAGGCCTACTGAGCAACAAAGGTAAAAACAATCTATAAAGGGATAATGTAGACACAAACAAAGGTCAAAGCGGGAAAAGAAAGAAAGCACGTGAGCATACAAATTAAATCTAAGTACAGATAATCTAAACCTAACTGGACCCCATAAGCCCAGAAGGTTCACTCGTGCGTAAGTTTAAATAAAACCTGAACGGACCCCCATAAGCACGATAGGTACACAAAATAGCTAAGATTACAAGAATGAAGAGTAACCCAAATTCGAATTCAAGAACATTAGCCGGGCTCCCAACTCAAGTAACCACGAACCAAGAATACAGTCAACTCCCAGTCCAACTAGCAAGAGTGGCAATCAATCCAGGCCACCCAGCCAACAATCCACCCCAGGGGCGTAAGTCACCTAGTTATAAGTAGTGACCTGGGGGCATGTCGACTCTATTGAAGATCTCATATATCAAGGCCGCCCAGCCAGTCGGTCCTCTCCCAAGGGAATAAGCCACCCTGCTAGCAAGAGTGACCCAGGGGCATGTCAACTCCGAAGAGGATCTCAAGTACGCTCCAAGCTACCATGGATCGACGTCCACTCACAAAGGATCACAAAAGGCTCCAAGCCTGAAATACTCAAACCCCAAGAAAGCACACATAACCTCCGGTAACACATCAGAGTCGGAGAGATAAGAAGAGAAGACAAAAGGTCTAAGTTGCTAAGCAAATGCCTAGACTAAGTCTCATACTATCATACTCAAGTCTATTATTTAGTCTACAAGGACCTAGTCCATCCGAAACAACATCAGAGAAAAAGCAAAGACACCATGTCCGAGAATCTAAGACAACACTAGTCTATCCTAGAATAAGGTCAAACATGCATCGGAAAGCCACTAGAACACAAGTAAATCACATAGCACGCAACACACAAACAACCCCAACTAGCATGGTACTACCCCCGAAACAGCCTCGATCAATCCTAAAAAAGGTTTCTAAAAAGAAAAGAAGGAATGACTAGGCACTCTCCCCCATTTCACACTAATCATCATGAATTTACACATTTACGCTCAATCTAAATAGAAACGATGTCGCAGCCTACATGAAGGCCGACCGTACGCGTTCCAAATCACAAGGCCAAAGCTTTTCCTTCCTGAACAGCCTCCTAATGCTTCCAAGCTATGTTAATAGGACCACAATGTATGTACGGTCGTATAGACACCATAAATACATAGTACGAAAATAGGCCAATTTTTTAGTCAAATGGGAATTGTGAGACTCGTGCCAAAATTTCTGAAATTGACTCTATCAAGAGGTCCTAAATTACGCCTCAGACTTGTGTTCTAAAATTTAAGAAAATTTAAGGCCCAAAAACATCCCACACAACAGCATGCAAGGAAAAGCCAAAACTAAGCAAAAAGGAGCTTCGGGAAACAGCTAAAACACCACATTTACCTCAAATAGGGGTTCACTTGTAACACCCCAAAAGAATCTGATCTAAGATTGAACAAGAGAGAAGGGCAAAACACGGAGGGGTCCATGGGCCGTGAAGAGGACCACAACCAATCACCCACTCGTGGTTGTGCACCCAGCAAAAGGTGACAGACCACGAACCACTAGATGGTTCATGGAACTTCACACGAGTCGTTGAGTGGCCAGTGAAAAAAGGCACATTACTCCCAAGCATTTGTGAAGAACCACGATCGTCTAAACAGACCATGGAGCTTCACACGAGCCGTGAAGTGGCTAGAGAAAGAGTCCTGTCAGACTTTGAGTTTTGGGTCAACTTCAAATGATCATATATTTTAGTACAAAATGAACTAGGTGGCCCTAACCTACCAAATTGAAGATCCCTGAATTCTCTTTCCAACGCCACCAAGTTTACCCCATTTGAAGTTCAGAGTAAACAGTTATGCATGGTTTAGTGAAAGACTACCAGGCATATGAAGCTTCACGACCCACTTGACGGACTGGGGTGCTCTAGACGGCCCGTGAAGCCTCTCTTGAAGTCACTTCGACAGTATTTATATAAGGGTCACATTGGTCTTTTTCCCTATGCATTTGGTACTTGGACTATGTCGTTTGATGCTTAATATACGTCATTTTACTAAGTCTAAGCCTAATAATCTAGTCAGAAACTACCTAGAATCCTCATTCTCCCAAGATCATCGAACTTAGACATAAAAGAAGAGAAAGAGGTGATAGTTTTTCCCAAGAACAAGCAGAGGTCTTCTTCAAATTTAGCCCCAAAATCCAAAGGATTTCTCCGTAGTTTCGTCATCAGGTTTGTGGCATTTCGCTAGTCGGTTCCTTTCACCCATTAGGTCCCTAGAATTTAGTCAGTTCTACAATTTCTCATAAATTGTTCAGACCTAGGGTTTCCAAAACCTTGGAGATTCATTATGATTTTAGCTGTTATAGTTTCCACGATCTAAGTAACATGTTTCTTGGAAAATTTGCATAGTCCCATGTATAGAACTCAAAACCCTAGCTTGTATTAATTATCAGTATTTCATGAATTATACTTGCTAGGACAATCAGTCAGAAAGTCATGCTTTAGAATTCGAATGCCATAGCTTTCAGAATATTTATGTTGCATTCTCAGATAGCATGTCAATATTTTTAGCCATATATATTCAGTTGGGAGTAAACTTAACACCGACTTGGACTACGGATCAGCGTACCCTCAAAGTCCCAGAACTACGTGCCAACGTAGGTTCAGAAGTCCCCTCTGTTGGGCATTAGTTTTTAGTGATAAGGCCACAGTCATGCCTTTATACCCTGACAAGGTATATTTGGTCCTCTCGATGGGGCGTATACATCGGACTCCACGTTTAGCTCACGTGGTTTATGTCGATTAATAGTAGCTCCCACAGTCATACTTTTATTGCATTGACCATGTTATCAGCATTTACTTCAGTATACAGTTCAGCATGTTATCCTCATGATTAGTAATTGACCATTGCATCTAGCCCAGTTTTTAGTTATACTTAAGTACAACCTATTTCCATGTTCAGTTTATATTATTCAGCTTGGTATCTATATCCTGCATGCTCAGTACATTCCAAGTATTGACGCATACTTTTGCGCTACATGGTTGCATGATGTAGGTTTAGGCGCTCAACATCGAGATGACGCTTAGTTAGACTTCCAGCCCATACTCCAAAACTTCAGTGGTGAGTCCTCGTAGTTCGAGGATATTTATATATGCTTTTTGTTTAGTCAGCCTATTATCAGTCTTTAAGTACTTTTAGAGTTAGCTGGGGACTTGTCCCTACAGCTCATCAGTAATTGAGGCTTTCAGACATAGAGTCAATATTCATTTGTTTTGGGTAGTTTCCCATTGATATTTAGTTATATTCTCACTTGAGCTTCTTTTTGTATTGACTCCCTTTACAATTATGTTTCTGCTCTTACTTAGTTATATTCCAGTATGCGTGTGATATGCCAGACTTAGGGGTAGCCTTGGGGCATGAGAAACTTGGTATCAGAGCAGACTTTAAGAACATCAAAATCAGAGACGGACCAATTTAGGAGTAAAAATCAAAAAATGTGTAACCCGCTCTGGAAATCTCAAAATTGACTCCGTGAAAAGGTCCTAAACCCTCTCCCAAACCTATGTTCCAAAACAGAACACAATTCGGGGATCAAAACAGCTGACAAATCAAGAAACCAAAACATGCAAAACTTTACATAATTAGCTTAAGGTAGCAACATACGCCGCAAATTCACGGAAATTGATGACCACCCAACACTATCCGAGAACTAACCTACATAGCCAGTGAGATTCCAAACACCTGAATATTCGAATCACTGAAAACCGACTTAAAATGAGAAAGATATCAATTTCCAAACTTTCCTCCAACAAAAACCCGACTGCCCTCATATATATTGCCAGACATGCTGACCTCCGCGAATGCGGTCATGGGCTCGCGAACTCGGAGGGAAAACAACCACAGCTCTGCGAATGCGGCCAGGGGCCCGCGAATACGGAGTGACAACAACTACTCCTCCACAAACACGGTTAAGGGTTCACGAATGTAGAGAAGAGGACCACAGACCCTCACGAACATGGAGCCCTATTCACAAACGCGGAGAGAAAGGTTCCCTAGACCTCCCAAATTTTCGCGAATGTGGAGCCTTATCCACGAATGCGGAGAAGGAAGTCTCAAACCTCCGCGAACGAGAATCCAATTCCGTGAACACGGCGAAGAAATGGGTCTGCAACATCAGCTATGCACCAGCTGAGTTTTAGGCATTCCCAAAACTCTGAAGGAGTGCTCGGGATTTGTTCGAAACCCTGTGCACACAAACGAGATATGGTACCCCATCAAATTCGATGTTTTGGACTCAATGATGCAATCAGAATTTCCATATGAGGTCATTTCGACAAAAAGTGGGTCCCACACTTAAAGCACCATTTTAGCAAATTTCAACCAAGGGCCTCGGAATTAGATTGGAAGCCTCGAGAAGTGCTTGAAGGGTCATTCTAGACCAAACTCGGTGTTCTGGAACTAACCGCACTAACAAAATTCTCATCCAAGTGCGTTTACCAAGAATGTTGACCAAAGTCAAACTTTAACCAAATTTCAAAGGTTAAAGACCTAAATGGCTCTAGAGTCGTACTGAAAGCCTCAGGACTCGGGCCAATCCTGCTTCTAGCCTAATTTGGCTGCTCCGGAGCTAATGGAACCGACGGAATCTTATTCTGAGGTCATTTACCCAAGGTTATAACCAAAATCAACTTTTCAAGGTTCAAAAGCTCCAAAATAGGGAAACAGACATAAAACCCAAACGAACGACCAGACGACTGAACAGTTAGTGCCAGCTAGTCATAAATGACTTGGGGTCGCTACAGGAATACTCTAAATGATGGAAGGAAGGCAATAACAAACAAATGACTTGGATAGTCATTACATCCATTGAGATCGGCAACTGTGGTTCAAACACCTAAAGCATGAAGCCAAGAAAAGGTGAGGAGAACAATAAGTCGGCGAGCACAACTAACATCGCCAACTGGGAAATTTGATGAAGTTTTGGCTAATTTTGGGGAATTATAAATAACCGAAAAGAGAGAAAAAATGTATCTTTTTTTGCCCATATCATTGGTTCTAAAATGTTTCTCAGTAGAGTACATTAGAACCTTCTATTTTGTAGGGTAAAAATTAACCTTGTAACCCACAATTTTTGGGATTTTGATAGTGGGTCTTTGAAATTAAAGTTGCAAATCAACAATCTGATGTCAAAAATGTTTTTTGTATACTTTCTTTCATTTTTAATATGATAGGCTAAAACCTCTATTCTAGAAGTTTGCAAATAGAGTTGGGTTTTGATTAAGTTGGTGGAATAATGTGTATTGCTCTATTTTGCTTTGATTCCCATGGATTCAATTTGATAATCATGTGTTTAATTTATGAATTGAGGTTGCCAACTTTATTCTAGCTTTAGATCTTCATATATTGCTTGAGAGTGAATATTTGAAGTGGGTAATTGATTTGATACTTGCATATTAGTTGGAAATCCTTTATTTGATTGAGAAAGAGATTTGGGGTTTCACCTCTAAATGCTACTCTTGCAAGAGAGAGAAGATTTATGTTAAGGATTAGTGTTTAGTTGATCACATATGAGAATGTCCGAGAGGAATTCTTGTGATAAGGATATTATGATTGAGAAATATAATTTGTGTTCGAGATTGACCTAGCCTATCCATGGGTAATTAAGGTTATTGAGCAATCACATTGACCCACCATTGGAAATCATTACCCACTTCCGCGCACTCCTAGATTACAACTTCGCTTAGTTGTTAGTAGCTTGTTTAAGTTTGATTGATCGAAATTGGTACCAAACAATCTTATTTTGATAATTGGAATTATTTCCACCTTATTACCATCTACTTCTAATGACTTGGGACAAAAATTAACTTCGTAATTGAATTCTTTCACATACCACTCCCTACGGGATTCGACCTTGACCTCATTAACTAGATTGTTAATGACTGCTTACTTGTTTAATGGTTTTTCAAGTAATTTGAGTATTATCACCAATGCGTAACCCAAGACAGCAAGTAATGGATATAAGGGTAGAAATAAAACGAAAGTTGCAATATAATAATAGAAATAGAACAACAGAGGGAAACAAACCAAAGATGTATAAAATAGATCCCTCCTAGACCCTTGAAGTCAAAACTACAGAGTTGTCTAAAACAAAAGAGTATAAGTCCCAAAAGTTAACCCAAAATACAGCTTATCTCAAAAACAAAAGACTAGGTAACAAAATACTAAAGAGATAGGAAAGTCTAGGACGCCAAGTGCTCACCCTCGCCTCTGATCAAAACTTGCATAAGGCTTAAATGATCAACACTTATAGCTGGTGCTCGGACCTGCATCACAAAACAGATGTAAAGTGTAGCATAAGTACCAAAACAACAGGTACACAAAAGGCATCATAGGCCGACTAAGCAAGAAAAGTAAAAGCAATATGAAATGATAGAATCTAGACACAAGTAAAGTCAAAGTGGAATTTAAAAGAAAAGCACACAAGAATACCAAGATAGAAAGGAACTAATTACAACTAAACTAAACCTAACTTGACCACTAAAAACCTAGAAGGTACACTCATGCTCAAGTTTAAGTAAAAACTCAAACGGATCTCCATAAGCCTGAAAGGTACACAAAATAGCTATACATACTAAGAATAAGATACGGTGAGTCCAGATCTAGAGAAGGTATAGATCGGACCTCTAACTGTGAATAACCTCCAAGTAACCAATAAGAGTTTTCCACCTAAGTGGTGCAGAGCCCAGACCTCAAACCACGGTTGGTCCCAAAGGGGCAATAAGTTGTAGCTAATATATATCGACTCCGTAGAGGATAGTGGGCAGCATGACCAGACCTTGAATCTGTGATTAAAAAGGGTTGTCAAAGGATAGCATGTAAAATCATCATCATAGAATTATCGTGGAATGACATCTACTCCAAAGTAGTTAGCATAACACTCCAAGATCGAACCAACTCCAGTCCAAAGTTGCCCAACGAAGCCCAAAATCACAAATGTAACAAATTGGCCCATATAAAGAGGAAGAATTGATAGAAGGTCATCAAAGCTGAGTCAACGCCTAATCTAAGGCTGATTCTATCAGACTCACTAGTCTATAAGAAGTTAAATCATCTAAATCAACGTAAGAGTAGAAATAATGACAAAAGGCTCCAACTATCGCAAGGCTATAGCCAGCACTAGCCTAATCCAATACTAAGGACAATCAAGCTCATACGATCAACAAGTAGCAACAAGCAAGGCCAACCACAACATAAGGATGATAAAAATCACAACTAGCATGCTTCTAAACCTGAAAGTCCCATAAATAAGCCTAAAACATGATTTCTAAGTAAGAAAACATGATCAACTAGGTACCCACACCCAATTAACTCAAATTAACATGAATTTACATAATCCAACTCAATCTCAGGGAAGGGAAGCCATAGCCTACCTTTGAGACGACCGCGTGCGCTCTAAATTATGTTTCGGGAGCTTTTCCTTTTCGTGCGACCTCCAAATTGTGCCACACTCTCAAAAATAAAATCACAACATTAATACGATCATTCCGTACTAGGAATTCCATAAATGACTCCATTAAAAGGTCCTAAACAGTCCCCTGAACTTGTGCTCTCAATTGAAAAACAATTCGGGGGCTCAAAACAACAGAAACAACACATGCAACATTTCACATAAAAAGAATAGTTAATTGAGATCAGGCAGTCCAGAAACACGGTAATTTACCTCAAACGATGCTTCCCCAACACTCCCTAACACATCAGACTTTGAATCATCAAAAATGGAGCTATATCGTAGGAGAAATAGAATTTTTAACTTTCACAATGAAAGTTGGTCGGGGATTGGTCTTATTTAAAAGACCAGAAAAAAATGATCTTCACGTGTGTGTCCAGAGGGAGCCACAAACATGGGGGCTCAAAAATATGACCTTAGCGAACGTGATGGGGAGCCCACAAATGCAAGAACAAGGGAAGTCGGGGTCCCGTGAATGCAAAGGAATGGGAAGTCAAGGTCCCACGAATGTGGGAAATGACTCCCGAATGTGGGGGGTAAGAAACCCAGGCCCCATGAACACGATAGGGTCCCCATGAACACGATAGGGTCCCCATGAACATAGAGAGAAAGGGGACAACCCATCGCGAATGTGGCATGGGCCCCACAAATATGCTGACCAAAATTGCTGGTCTCTTGGAATGTGAAGGCCAATTTTTGCCTACACCTACTGATGCATATCAGCTGGTTTTAGCCAACTTCAAAACCTCCAACGGAGTATTCAGAATTCATTCAAAACCCGTGCATCCAAATGAGATATGCAACCCTTAAAATTCGATATTACAGATTCAACGGAGCAGTCAAAACTTTCATACGAGATTGTCTTCACAAAAAGTTGGTCCCACATCCAAACTATACTTTTTATCCAAAATCCACAAGGAGGCTAAAAATTAGCCCAGGAGCCTCAGGATCTGAACAAATAGTCGTTCAAGACCAAACTCAATATTCTTGAGCTAACCACACTGACAAAATTCTCATATGGGCATGTTTACTAAGAATGTTAATCAACGTCAAAGTTAGGCCAAAACTCATAAAGTAAAATACCTAATGGGACAAACCCACCTCGAGACCTGAGTCGACCAAGCCACTAGCCTAAAATGACCCTTAAGGAGCTGATAAAAGCATCAGAATTGCATTATGATATTATCTTCCTGAACATTTGATCGAAATCAACCATTCATGGTTCAAAAGTTAAAAAATACATAAACTTTCATAAAAACAAATAAATGACTAAGTGACTGAACTACCAGTCCTAGCAAGTCATAAATGACTTGAAGTTGTTGTAGGAATGCTCTAAATGATGAAAGGAAGGCATGAATACATAAATATCCTAGAGGGTCATTATACTTTTTTTATTTCCACACACAATGTACCATGTGCATTTAATAACGTCCTAACTTATGTTTTTTACATCATTCTTATATTTTTTGCCTGAAGTAGTGTAATTTTACTTTTAATCTTAGTATTTTTAAAATATATTTTTGTAGTCTAGGAATAGTCAGTAGCTCATTCCTTAATACTTTTGATTATTATGATAAGGAAAATTAAAACACAAATAGATTAAAGAGGAAAAGACAAAAAAATAAAAGACTTTATAACTCATTGTAACACCTCGCAACTATATTCTTAGAATCTGAATCTTTCAGCGTTAGTATATAAGCTTTAACCAAGTGATGTCCTACTTGTGCTTGTGTGTTGGGTTCATTCTTATGTGTGGAAAGTGTATTGGAAGTGGTTCGGGTCATAAGATACTTTTAGTACTTAAGCAAGTTCAAAACCTTCCTACCGGCTATGTTTTTTGCATTAGTTCATGCAAGGGTCAACTTCAAACAATCATATCTCTCAGTATATAACGAATTGGATGGCCCATGACCTACCAAATTAATGACCTATGAGTCCTCTTGCAAACTCCACAAAGCCTGTATCATTTCGAGTTTTGCGTAAAATGTTATGACTATTTTACCGTAGACTACCACAATAGAGTTCTTAAAGTCAATGACCTATGAACCTCTTCTACGATTCATAGATGGAAGTACGACCCATACTGTTAACTCGTGGAAAAAGTCCTGAAAGTCATTTTTTGGATCTAATTCCTAGAGAACCAGTTACGGGTCGTAGAAGCGTCTACGAGCCATAGTTTGGTTCCATAGAATGAAGTTCTAAAACTCAAAATTTCAGTCTGACTTTCATGGGTGGGATCTACGGTCTGTAGATCAAACCATGGCCTGTAGATAGCCTTGTGAAAGGTTTATGATAGATATTTAATTGGGGTTTCTTTTATCTTTACCTACTTTTCCTAAGTCTAAACCATGACATTACGCATATCCTAAAAGGGTTTTCACACTCAACACTCAGTTCCTACACTCTTAACTTCCTCGAACTAAAAAACTACCACAAGCAACATAGAAGTTAGGGTTTCATGTCTTTCAAGCAAGTTCTTCTTTTAAATATCAATCTCTCAAGTATGTAGGTTTCAATGAGAGTATTCCTTTCACTCTCATACCTAAAGTATTTTGATTATATGATGAATTATGTTTAAATCTAGGGTTTTACCCAATCTTCTTGAAGTTGTGAGTTTTATGCAAAATTAGAGTTTTTATATAAGATTTCTCATGCATATCAATGAATTACTATAAAATACATGTTTTATTATATGATTATGATTCTCCAAGACAAGATTATTTATGAAGGTATGAAATCTACTTTTGAGTATTTAGAGGTTATGCAGGATTTCAAGTAAGTTGTCTCATGCTTAAAGTCATATGCATAGAAGTAATCATATGTTTATGAAAGAGATATTTAATCACTGTTTCACAACACTACAATTCATGATTAGTATGGCAGTCAGGTATGTCATCACCATTTAAGCAATATGGCATCTAGATATGTCATCAATGTTTATGCAGTATGACTTCCCAAGAGGATCAGATCAAAATATGATTTCAGATATAGTTTTCATGAGTACCACCTAAATAGAGGTTATTTCAAGATATGATTTTTGAGCTTAGCTTACATGTGATATGAATGATAAGAGGTTTACATACCTCTGAGTATTATATGAGAATTATATGAATGCATGTTGTTTGAGAGGACTATTTAGTACCGAGTGGATGTGGGTTTAGAAACCTCAAACCCCATAACTACGCGCCAATGTAGGATTATGTTTTAATGCTTGATGGTTGACCTTTATCCCTTTGAGGCTCATGTTAGTAGACCCACATATGATAAGATATGATTCTATACTGTGGCAAGGTATAGGGCAACTTATCTAATTGGGGCTATAAGTAGGGCTTTATGAGCTCAAGTGACGTACGTAGGTTATAAAAAAACTCCCTAATTATACACTTTATGATATGGTTTAAGACTACAGTGTACCTTCCAAATATGTTATCTTATATGTATGATTATGCAAGTTATTGAAATGACTCAACTATATGTATATGTACTTTTGAATGCGATTGTTATGAAACTTATTCATGGACGCCAACTATCTTTCTTATTACCTCTTCTATATTCATATGATCTTGGAAATCTTATGCTAGTGTCCCCCTTACTTACTCAGTACGTTCCACGTACTGACACATACATTTCTCTATGTTGCATACTTTTATGATGTAGATTCTGGCATTCGCACTTAGATTCATGGTTAGTGAGGTACAACACTCCCTATTAGCTTTTGGTGAGCCCTCCTCATTTGGGGACTCTGTTCTTTTAGACTGTCAAACTCTTTTCCTTATGTTATCTTCGTTTTGAGGTAGTTGGGGGCCATGTCCCGGCAAACATATATTTTCATTCAAAATTAATAGAGGCTTTATTCTGACATTGGTAATGTAGTCTCATGGAGTTTATTGATTTTTTTATTAAGTATATGTTTCAGTTTTCGCAATAGTTCATATGATATGCCTAATAAGCTAAGTCAAGGGTTAGCCCAGGATCATTCCTAAGTATCGTATCTCGACTAGGGTATAGACTTGGGTCATGAAAAACATGGTATCAGAGTACTAGGTTCAAGTGTCCTAGGATGTCTGAAAAGCCACATCTTGTAGAGTTTTTTTTTATGGGTGTGAAGTGCACCACACTTATAAGAAAGAGCTTACAAGATGTTTAGAAATATTTCACTCATTTATACTCTAGATTGTGCAACAAAGCTATCCCCAAAGAAACATATGTAGATATGTGCGTTGCTCCAATTTATCTAAATATTCATTATCTTAGAGGTAATAGAAGTAGTAAATCTTGATTCTTACCGATAAATTGTTCTCATTTAGAACTATCAGCATTTCAGAGACCATAGAAAGGGCTTCAGATGAGCCCATTAGTATGATTTAGCCCATAATTAAAAATCTTACATTCTTATTTATGTGAATCGTGTTGTTAAGCAACAATATGATATGCATCCAGAACCTTCCATAACTCTTTGTTACATAGAACATTCATGAAAGGAGAAAGTATATGTCCAGAGTCTTGGGTAGTATTGTCACCCATAAGATTGTGTGATTTGGGATGTTATGATTTATTAGTGTAATGAACCAAAATTTGATGTGTGAATCTAGAACTGTAGTATCCGAAATAGTGGGAATAATGAATTAGCAAGGTGTAGTATATGTATTTATATATAGAAGTTATGTATCTATTAACTTAAAATTTAGATGATATGTCTTCAAGTGTAACTAAGGGATAGTAAGTTGATGTAGATCTTATGATAGAAGGTAGAAAAGAAGTCAATTTTTAATGTGACTTAGATTATGATTGAACTAGGAAAGGAGTTTATGATTTAGGTCATTAATGAAAGTATATGGTGGTTAAGGGTTGATAGATCTAGGCTTTGCTTTGTGATTCTGAAAAGGAACCGCTTGATGCTTATAGAGCTATGAATATAGTTTAGACGTTCGTATGGATGAGTAATATTTATGCGGGAAATAAGGATATGCTTATGTATCTTAATTAGATAGACTATAAGATTAAAATCGACTATTACTAATATGAGGTTTTAGTGAACTATTCTTTCTCACTTCTTATCTAGTAGTTGCTAAGTCAAGGTAGTATGTGAAGTTTTCATGTTATGAATGTCTTGTGTTAGAGACTAAGTTTGAAATATGAATAATCCATAGTGGAAATAAATTAGAGTTTAGGGATTAGTGATGCTAGTTTTATGAAATTGATCTAGTAGGCTTAAAGTACCATATGTAAGAATTTAAGTGTATGAATTATCAAGAAGTGTGATGGTGCAAGTATGAAGTAGATGTGACCCACAGGTGAGACGATAAATGATCACTAGGTAAATAGATAAAATTGATCCTTATAAGTTAGGAACATAGAAGTGAACCCATGATAATGTGTGGTTGCATGATATTCTAAGATTATTTTAGAGTTATGTATTTCTAGTTGGTATATTTAAGTATCTAAGTGTGGAGAAGGCTAAGTATAGTATGTCTTATGTGGTGTTCTAAAGAGATGAATTGATGATTTAGAGTTAGATGGTGTTGCGTTCTTAGTAAATCTTTATTATCCATTGATTAAGAGAAATATGAACTTAGAGGTGGGATGTTAGTAAAATAACAAGAAATATTTTATTATGAGGTTCTAAGGGAATTGGTTATGTTTGCTAGTAAGAGTTTAAGTTATATGATGATGATTGTAGAAGTTAGAAGTTAATAGTAGTATCTCTAAAAGAAATACCCTGTAATGAAGCTAGTATCTTCCAAATATAGTTTTACCGTGTTAGTTAAGCGTTCTTCTGAATATTATAGGGAGAAGTACCAAATCAAGTCTTATGAATCAGATTATGATGCATTTGAGAAGGAAGTATGATGAGACAACTCTAAAGTATTCCTCATTTCTCAGTCATTATGACACTCTACTCATCTCTCACGTGTTAGCATCGTTCCCATGACCCATACTCATTCACTTTTTACAGAATCATGCCCATGCTCACATTGTAGAATAAAAAGCAATAGATTCATAACAACAACCCCCATATTATTCCATGAATCTATGACTTCTAGCTCTATGATATACAACTTATGATGTATGCACCCATGATTTCTCAGTATGCTCAATCCTAGGTACTCATGATACATTCTTGGTGACTAGTGAAATCAGAATACGTTAAGTATGTTTTAAGTACATATTCGTGCCTATGATTTTGTTGTTCTAAATCCTACTTATGTTGACCAATGGTAATGATAGATGGTTTTAACATGTTCTATGCCTAGAATACCTCTCTTTGTGTGGTTTATGCTTCAAGTACATGACATACTCATGCCTATTACACTTATCTCTTCAGGTTCCCCATTTATGAGTGTCAAAGTCATGATAAGTATAAGCTATGATTTAACATTATCTCTCTTATTCTAGAACCTCTTACTTTATTCCTTTAGTTACCCTCCCTATTTTGCGATAGTTGTGTTGATAATAGTTGAATGGTGGTTTTAGATGAGAGGTAGTAGTTATCTCTTATAGGGAAGATCTGGGTACGCTTATTTTATCAAAGTTATAAAAGTGGAGGGATATCAAAGATCTATTGCGTGAAATAATTAGATGAAAAGTTTTGGTGTGTCTCTTGGTAGTGATCCTTGAAAGTTTCATCTTGTAAAGACGTTAGGAAAGCTAGAAACTATTAGATAAATAGGTTAGCTTAAATTGCATGAAGTAGTAATAGTGATAGGCTTGAATATTATGTTGATAACATATGGATGAATTCATTATGTAGTAGTAGCTTCTTGATTTGAATTCGAGGTTAGTTGAATGGTGTGGTAAAAAAGTTGTATTCTTGGGATGAAATTTTCTATAGAAATATAGGATTACTATGTTCATTGTATGTGTAACACCTTGTGAATCCAAATTATTCTTGAACATGGTGAGAGCATGCAGTTAGACTCGGACTCGAGTAAAAGTATACACATGTATCCTTTTTAGGGTTATAGTTGTAGTTGATGAAGGGTATTCAAGAGAAGAAATGTAGTTGAGAAGTGTTGATAGGTTTAAAAGTCAGCAATTGTATCACTTAAGGCGTAGTAGAATTATTCTTACCTCATCATGCCCATGGTACCCACATCTCATGTCAAGTAGCTTCAGATGGTGTATTGCCCATATTCAAATCTATATCGTTCATACTTTACGAATCTATGGCGGTGTCTCACATGAATTATGCCTATGATTTATTCTCTCAAAATGTTTTAAGAGTTCCATTTCAAACTCTTCAAAGGCCAATGAAGGATAAGTTCTCATTGATTATGTTCTGCATACCTATGCTAGTTCTTACGCTTTTAGCTCATGCTTCGAAATTCCTTATTGTTGATTGCTAGACCCCTATTGTTGGTAAAATTCAGTTTATACTATTATATAAAGCGAAAATAGCCCAAAGAAATCTTAGCTTACTCTAATCACATGTATATTCTAGCTTTGATCTTCACTCGAGGACGAATGATCCAAAGGGGGAGATATTGTAACACCTCACAACTCTATTCTTAGAATCCAAATCTTCCGTCATAAGTATATAAGCTTGAACCGAGCGATTTTCTACTTTTACTTTTTTTTAAGGTTAATCCTTATGTGTGGAAAGTGTATCGGAACTGGTTTAGGGTCATAAGAGACCTCTAGTACTTAGTCAAGTTCAAAACCTTCCTACCAACTATGCTTTTTGCATTAGCTCATGCAAGGGTCAACTTCAAAGGATCATATCTCTCAGCATATAACGAATTAGGTGTCCCATTACCTATCAAACTAAAGGTCTATGAATTCACTTTCCAACTCCTTCATGTTTGCATCATTTCTAGTTTAGAGTAAAAGGTTATGACCATTTTACCAGAGACTACCACAAAAGAGTTTTCAGAGATAGTGACCTACGAACGTCATCTACGGGCCGTAGATGGAATTACGAACTATACTGTTCACTCATGGAAAAAAGTCTTGGAAGTCAATTTTTGGGTCCAATTTCTATTGACCAAGTTATGGGTCGTAAAAGCATCTATGGGACGTAGTTTGGGTCCATCAAATGAAATTTTGAAACTCAAAATTTCAGCCTGACTTCCACAGATGGAATATACGGTCCATAGATCAAATCACATCTCGTAGAGGGCCTCATGAAAGGTTTTCGATAGCTTTTTAATTGGCGTTTCTTTTTATCTTTGCCACTTTTCCTGAGTCTAAAGCATGACATTACGCATATTCTAAAAGGGTTTTCAGGCTCAAGGCTCAATTCCTACACTCTTAACTCAATCAAACTCAGAATTTATCATAATCAAGACATAATCTACGATTTCAAATCTTTCAAGCAAGTTCTTATTTCAAATCTCAATCTCTTAGGTATGTAAGGCTTCAATGAGAGTATTCATTTCGCTCTCTTTCCTAAAATATTTTGATTATATGATGAATTATGTTTAAATCTAGGGTTTTACCCAATCTTCTTCAAGCTATGATTTTTATGCAAAATTAGAGTTTTTATGAATGATTTCTCATGCATATCAATGAATTACTATGAACTGCATGTTTTATTATATGATTATGATTCTCCAAGCATGTGCCAAAATTATTTATGAAGTTATGAAAGCTACTTCTGAGTATTTACAGGTTATGCATGATTTTAAGTAAGTTGTCTCATGTTTAAAGTCATACGCATAGAACTATATGTTTATGAAAGAGATATTTGCTCACTATCTCACAACACTACAATTCATAATTAGTATGACAATCAGGTATATCATCACTATTTAAGCAATAAGGCATCTAGATATGTCATTAATGTTTTTCTAGTATGACTTTCCGAATCATCAATGATCAGATCAAAATATAGTTTCAGTTATAGTTTTCATGATAACAACCTAAATAGAGGTTATTTCAATATATGATTTTTGAGCTTAGCCTTACATGTGATATGAATGATAAGAGGTTTACATACCTATGAGCATTATAAGAGAATTATATGAATACATGTTGTTTGGGAGGACTATTTAGTACCGAGAGGATATGGGTTTAGAAAACTAAATTCCCATAACTACGTGCCAATGTAGGATTATGTTTCGCCACTTGACGATTGACCTTTAGCCCTTTGAGGCTCATGTTAGTGGATCCACATATGATAAGATATGGTTTTATACTCTGGCAAGTTATAGGGCAATTTATCTAATAAGGATTATAAGTTGGGCTGCATGAGCTCAAGTGGCATATGCTGGTTATAAAAAAACTCCCTAATTATGCACTTTATGATATGTTTTAAGACTTTACCATTCCTTTTAAATATGCTATTTTATATGTATGATTATGCAAGTTACTGAAAAGACTCAACTATATGTATATGTACTTTTGAAAGTGATTTTTATGAAACTCCAACTAACTTTGTAACACCTCAGAATTTGGAAGAGAAAGAAAAGAAGATTTGGGTCTTAGGCTGTGTCTACGGGTCCTATCTATGGACTGTAAAAACTATTATGGGTCGTAGATGGCAACTGTAGGAAAAGAGAAATTAATTTTCTAAAATCAAGTCTTAGTACCCTTTTTATGGTTCACTAAGATGGTCCATCAACAATTGTACGAGTCGTAGATAGGTCTAGTAGGTGGGTCTAAGACTTAATGAAATTTTAAGGGGTAAAATTGGTTTCTATGGTTGGTGTCTACGATCCGTAGAAAGACCTACGACCCATAGAGAGGAACCGTCAAAAATGATTCCAAAAGTTTGGTTTCTAAATCTTTCTACGGTTGACCAGTACGGTACGTAGAAAGACCTACGGATCGTAGGTCCAAATCGTATGTGGAAGTCCAGCAATTATTTTAAGGGGTCCCCAAAGATTTCAATTTCCCAGTTCAATTTTCAATTGATCAAATTAGGGTTTCAATTCAATGAATGTGGGTTTCATCTAATTATGATTTATTATAGTTAATTAAGTCTTCTAATACATGAATTGATGTTAATCCATGATATTTAGTTGAAATTGCATTGACCCATGCCTAAATTATGTTTTTCAACTATTAAAGATATTTCTCACAAATGAATTCACATAGGTGAAAGATTTTCTCATCTATGTCGAATTATGTTTAAGGAGCTATTCTATATATGTTTTGATCTTGAAATATGTGGATTGGTATTGATAATTGCCTTTCCCTATGTTAAATTTATATTTAATTTTTATCTATTCCGTTGGGAAATAGACATAGTACTGAGAGGGCTTTAAGGTGGAGGCTCAAATAGGATAGTCTCTACTAGCAACATCTAGTCCCTAACTACGTGCCCCCATAGGATTGTCTTAAATAACCTAGCTAGTGGATCCACTTTAGCAAATGATGATAAGTACATATTCTACCTTGGCATATAGTCTTCCCTTCTTTCAGTATGAGGGAAATACCGGATTCCACGATATAGCTATCATGGTCTTATTGTTAGTTAAAGCTAATATCCCACAAAATGATTATGTCCTCTTCAAAGCTTTTCGTATGTCCTTTATGTTAATGTACTTGACCATGTTTTCATGATTTTCATGCTATTTCTTCTTTAAAGCTTTCAAATGTTTCAATATGATCATGCCTACTCATTTTTAAGTCATTCATGCTATCATGCCTATGTTTACGCATATTACCTCATACTTAGTACATTCCATGTATTAATGCATACTTGTTCCTACATTTTTTCACTAATGTAGGATCTGACGCTCTCGTGGCTAGTTGATCCTTCATAGGGTTTGCAGATTGGTGAGTCCTCATGTTTCGAGGACCGAGACTCTTTTATTGCTTTCCTGTATTTTAGTTTCAGACTTTGTATGTGATGTATGGGTTACGTCCCAATCACTCTGCTTATGATGTATTAGATGGCTTAGAGACTTATGTAGACTTTCGCTTTGTCAGACTCCTTTGATCTTTAAAATACTATCTTTTAAAGTCTTTATTTCTATTATCTTGTATGATGTATGCTAAGTGGCTTGTGTAGGCCCTCTTGGGGTCCTATATGTCATGTTATGCCTAGGGTATACTATGGGTCATGATAATCTTCCTTGTTAGCTCTTCCTTATTCATATGATCTTGAAAATATTATTTCACTATCTTGTTCATGATTCTTTAAATGATTATGCTAGTGCCCCCTTACTTACTCGGTACATTCCACGTACTGACACATATATTTCTTTGTGCTGCATCTTTTTATGATATAGATTTTGGTATTCGCACTCAGATTCATGGTAAGTGAGGTTGCAGCACTCCTGAGCTTTTGGTGAGCCCTCCTTATTTGGGACTCCATTGGTTTAGACTTCCAAACTATTTTCCTTATGTTGTCTTTCTTTTGAGGTAGATGGGGGCTATGTCCCGGTAGACTTCTATTTTCATTTTATAGTAGTAGAGGCTCTATTCTGACATTAGTAATGTAGTCTCATGGATTTATTGAATTCCTTATTAAGCATATATTTCAGTTTTCACAATAGTTCATATGATATGCCTGATATTTTAAGTCAAGGGTTAGCCCGAGATCATTCGTGGTCCTAGGTACCGTGTCTCGATTGGGGTATAGACTCCGATCGTGACACTCATCCCTTATTCTCTAGCGTCCCTACTCCCTTTCTCATTTTCCCACGCCCTTATCAATTCCCATAACTTATTTCATGCAAAATTATACACACTATCAAGAGTGTTAAATAGGCATGTATGTTAAGATTTAGGAGGTTTCAAATGAGACTAGTTAAATAACTGACCCAACCTAAAATTACTTGAGTTGAAATGATAATGGACTAAAACTAGTTCATAACCCAACTCGTCTAATTCATACTATGTTTTAATTTTTTTTCTTTTCATTTTTAATTTTTTAAGCAACTAATAATATTATTTTTTAATTATGACTATGAGTTTATACCCTTGCCCGACTTGCCTTGATAACCTTTGAGTATCTATAAATATTTATTCTTCACCAAATTTGGGATATTATTAATAGACTTGGTTTAAATTTCACTTGTTAAAATATTATCATTTTTTGTCCCACCATATTTGTTAATTTCTTTTTCTAAATGTTTGGGTCTTTCAAATGCTAATCAAACAAAAAAAGTATATTTCTAATGCAAGGGGTACATTGTATTTTATTCTTAGTTCGAAAAGAAGATTCTTAGTTGGCAACAGTAACTATTTTGTCCTGAAACTAAATAAGATTCTAAGTTTAATGCCAACAACTTGAAATATTTGTAGTTTATGGCTTCAGTCTTATGATGACCAAAGTTTTGAGTCCAATATTTCTTACTAGGAAAATAATTTCAATCGGTGTAAAGTAGTATCCACAAAAAGATGTCATAGAGTAATAACAATTGTGTTTGCTTATTCATTTCATTATTCAAGAAAGATGAAAAATAATTGTATATTTTCATTTATGAATATACAAAAATTTAAAGAATATAGATAGGATGGTGTAGGGCATGTGCGAAATTAAATAAAATATTAAATGGGGCAGGGTAAGTTGAATATGTAAAATGGCAAGGCTTCACCCACCCCTTCCTATTTTTTCCTAGATAAATTTTTCTTTGAAATTTTTTGAGCGTGGTGCTATTGTGATGGGAAGCCAGAGGTAAGAGTGGAGTTTGAGGGGCTCATCGTGAATATTTGAGGTTTGGGATCATTTGTGGTATATGTTTGGGGTAGGTAGGGACGACCAATTTTGGGGTTTGTAGGAGATAAGAAATTCATTTTTTCCCAGACGGCTAAGTGAGCCAATAGATGAATCTCCATTTTCATACTTTTTTCAAAACTCTTTTTGAGAGTTCTCTCCTTTTTTTCATTTTCTTTGGATTAGTTCCTTTCCCATGATGCTCATCCCATTCAATTTTATTTTTAATAATTTCTTGATTGTTACACTAAATATCCCATGGGCAATGTCCTGTGAAAGGACATTTGAACTATAAAATATTACGACCTTCATTATCAAACTCTTTAATCCAATTTTGTTCTCTCATGATATCTGAGAGGTTTGAAGACAATTTTTTTGGATTTTTTGGTATATGAGACTATGGATGGTAAAATTTGAGCCGAGAAAACAATAATCAAGATCGGAAAAATAATACAACAATTGTATTTATTGATTTTAGAATACGAGTTCTTACAATCTCTATTATTCCTCTGATTCATTTTTTCATATATAAATTCAAGGGTTCTTGAGCTTGATCTTGAATTTGTTCTTGATCTTGGATTCAAGCGCTTTGGAGCTTATTCTTGAATCTTCGATAATCTTGAACTTTATCTTCATTTTGACTTTTACTTGAATTCAATGGGTTCGAGCTTGTTCTTGAATCTGGTACTCTTGAACTTGAATGCTAAAATTCTTGAACTTGTAGCTTGTACAGCAATCTGCGGCTTTTGATCCACGAGCTCTCTCTTGCTTTTTGTTAGAATTTGGTCTCTTTTTTCTGAATTATAAGAACCTCTATTTATAGTTTGAGAATAGAGGAGTTGTGATAGAAATAGATTTCCCTTCGGCAAATCATATTTAAGTGACATGGCATATTGGGCTTTCTGAAGTGGGCTCGTTATTTTGACACATGACATGATCCTATTGGCTTTTTCATTTGACTTGGCATACCATGTGAATTGAAATGTGGCACCAATCTGGGCATCTAAGATGAGATGAAATTGGGCTTAGCAAACTGGACTCATCTATATTGTAGCCCAAATCAATTAATTTGGACTTTAATTAAATCTATATTTAATGGACTTAAATAATTAACCCAATTATATTAATCCATAACATTTATTTGGACTAATATATTCATAAATTTAATATAATCTGAATGATTTTATAAATTTATATTTAATAAATTTTAAATGATTACACATGCATCTTCGAAATGTGGCAGGGCAATTACACTACTTGAATGGCATTATCTAAAAGGAGAATGTTCAATAAGGGCATGTAAATATAATCTTCTTCTGATCTTCAAGAGAAATAGTAATTTGGTTGTATCCAAAATATCCATCAAGAAAACAATAATAGTTCATGCCTTCCAACTTGTCTAACATTGGTCCATAAACGGCATTGAGAAGTGCTCTTTCTTCGCACATCGATTTAATTTTTGATAATCCATCACACTCTCCAACCTATCACTGTACGCGTGGGTATCAATTCATTCTTGTCTGTAGGAACCAATGTCATGCCACCTTTTTTAGGTATGGATTTATCACACACTTACTATCAGTTATCGATCGGATACAAAGCTCCTATATTCAACCACTTGATGATCTCCTTCTTCACCACTTTTTGCATGGGTGGATTTAATACTTACTAATGCCTAATAATCGGGACACAGTTCTCCTCTAGCTTGATTTTATGAGTGCACCTGGAGGGATGTCAATGATGTCTACAATAGACCAGCCCAAAGCTCTCCTATACACTCTTAAAACTCACAGTAGAGCCTCCATCTGATGTACTAGCAACTTTGCGAAATAATCATAGGACGAGTCTCATTTGGTCCAAAAACGCATACCTCAAGTGAGAAAGAATATATTTAAGCTCTATAACCAGTGGATCTTCAAATGACGGTTGCTGGTGGAAATTCTCAATCCTTCCAATCAAGATCAATCTCTTTTTATGTAAAGGCATAAAACCCCATGCCCGTCAAAGTGTTCACCATCAAAGAGTCTCATTTGGTCCAAAAATGCATACCTCAAGGAAGAAAAGTGATTCCAAATGAAATTAATAACACCTAACAACAAATAAAATAAGAAGGAATTGAAAAATAAAATTTAAAAACATGATATGCCAATAATGGCAATGTTGAAGGATTAAAATAAGAAACTAAAAATGATAAAATAAGTCCTCCTTTTTTTTTGTGCTTGGTATCTCTGTTATTTGCCAACAATAATAAAAGTAACAATATCAAAATAAGCTTAAGTAGAAGCAAGTGAATGAAAGTAGCTAGCTATTGTGGTTATTTCTGAAATATTACATTCTTGAAGTAAGACTTCTAGTATCTTTGTTCTCTGTTAATTATATTTAACTATGCCTCCACTTCATGGTCCTAAAGCTCGATCACCTATTTGGAATCACTATAAAAAGCTTGAAGAAAATATGCATTGATGGTGCACCGTAAAATATATTCATTGTGAAAGCTCATTACCATTGATGGCATGCCAAAACTTACTCCTTAAGATCTCATGTTAACTGTTGTTATGTAGAAACACACAACCATAGAGAAGGGAGGATATTATTTCTTGATAATAATTGCGTACAATACGTATGCTACTTATACAATTACATACGGCCACAAGTAGAGTCGTACAACTACAAATCTAAGGAGATACATTAGAGTAAGAATAGGATTAGAGTTAGGACACTAGGTATACTACTTCTATTCTAACTCTATTTCACAACACTTTCCCTCAAGCTTGTGAGAGGTGGAACACTCACTTCTAGCTTGCTTCGAAACTTTGTGAACTGCTGCTTTGTCAATGCCTTGGTGTGAATGTCAGCTAGTTGGTCTTTTGATCGAACAAAGTGTGTGACAAGATGTCCTCTGGCTACCTTCTGCCTCACAAAGTGATAATCCATTTCTATTTGTTTAGTTCTAGCATGTAAGAATGGATTTATATCCATGTTTAATGCACTAATGTTGTCGCACAACTATGTAGGAGTTGTCTTCAAGTAAACTCCAATATCTCTTAGGATGTACATGATCTAGGTGATTTCAGCTGCAACAGAGGCAAGTGCCCTATATTTTTCTTTAGCACTATACCTTAACACTATGTGTTGCTTCTTGGAGGCCAAAGATATGTAGTTTGCACCTAGGTAAATTGTGTATCTAGTAGTTGACCTTCTTGTTGTTGCACAACCTCCCCAATCTGCATCTGAAAACCCATATAATCTGAGAGGTGATCTTGCAAGAAGTCTCAGACCATATTGTGAAATACCCTTCACATATGTAAGAATTCTTTTCACAGCCTAAAGATGCTCACTGTTTGGAGTTTCCATAAACTGACTAACCAAGTTGACTTCATGTGATATATCATGTCTTGTCAGAGTAAGATATTGGAGACTTCCTACAATGCTCATGTACGTAGAAACACCAATCCAATTGCCACTGACCTGTTGTAAACCATGTTCTTGTGCCAGTGGTGGACTGACTGCATTGGTAAGAGCCATGTCAATCTTCATAAGTAGCTCAACAGCATACTTCCTTTGATTCAAATGAATACCAACCTTGAAGTACCTTACCTCAACTCCTAGGAAAAAATGTTATGGTCTAAGATCCTGCATGGTAAACTCCCTTCCAAGCCCTGTGATTATATTTGTAATGAGCTAAGAAGAACTACCGGTGATTATTATATCATCCACATACAACAGAAGAAAAATTGTCTCTCTTTCACACTTAAGTATGAACAATGAGGAATCTACCCTACTACACTTAAACCCAAGGTGAAGTAGATGGAGACTAAACCTATCAAACCAGGCCCTAGGTGCCTGTTTAAGACCATACAAGCTTTCTTGAGTAGGCAAACATGATTTGGATATTTTTCATCGACAGAGCTGGGAGGTTGGCTCATGAATACTTCCTCCTGTAGATTTCCATGCAAGAAAGCATTTTTGACATCTCATTGTCTAATAGGCTATTGTAGACTAACTACAACTGATAGCACTACTCTTATTGTGGTAGCCTTGATAATTGGACTGAAGGTCTCTTCAAAGTCAATGCCTTCAAGTTGTTAATATCCTTTTGCCACTAGCCTAACTTTGTACCTATCTATTGTACCATCTGACTTTAATTTGGGCTTATACACCCATTTGGAGCCAACTACATTCATGCCTGCAATTCTTGGTATCAAGGTCCATGGCTAATTTTTTTGCAAAGCGTCAACTTCTTCTTACATTGCTTCATACCATTGTGGACTTTCTAGTGCATTTTCACAGTGGTAAGTTCCATGTTCAACTTTTCTGCCGCTAGTGAGGTGTGAGTTATGGGCATTTGCTTAGCTTTATGCCTTGTGACCTTGTGGTGTCCCTCTACATTTTCCTCTGCACCTTCATCTTTTTATAGGAGTTTCAATAGGATCAATATGCTTAGTGCCAAGCCAATTTGAGAAGTCAACTTCTAGTTGTACATTGGGCACATGTGCTTCATTGGTGCCTTCTACACTTGTATTTGTAGAAGTCGAATTAGTTGAGTTATCAATAATTTGATCATCTCCTGAAAAAACTTCCACATCTTGAACATCACTATTGTCATTGTGGTTGTCTTCACTATCATACTTGGAATTAGAGGTAGTCAGAACTTGTCCAAAAGGCTGAGGTTGAACCTGAGTGTCTACCACTATTATAGTTGCTACTGGAATTCTTTCAATCAAGTTGTCCAACACTTCCCCTGAAGTGATAGTGTCACTTGAACTGGTATTTGGATCCTACACAGTAGAGAAAAATTCATTAATATTAGGCTCATTAGTCTGCACATAGGGCAATGCGAGCTCATCAAATATGACATGTCTAGATGCTACACCCTCCTGGTCTGTGGCATAGCACCTATATCCTTTGTGTAGACTACTATAGCCAATAAATACACAATGATATTTCTTTGGTGAGAACTTAGTCTTTCCCTTTAGGTAAGGATAACATCTGCAACTTATAATCGGGAGAGGCACCAAAAAGTTTCACAAAAGGGATCCCATTCTTTAGAACTGAGGAAGGCATTTTGTTTATTATAAATACAGTAGTTAGAAATGCTTCAACCCATAAGAACTGAGGCATCTTAGCATCAAACAACAAGGTCAGATCAGTTTCCACTATGTGTCTATGTTTTCTCTCAGAAACTCCATTCTGCTCAGGAGTGTGAGGACAAGATATTCGCCTAATGATGCCACAATTCTTCAAATGCTTGACAAACTTAGTTTGGATAAATTGACCACCTCCATCACACTGGAAAATTTTAATAGTTTTTGAAAATAGTATTTCTACCATTTGTTGAAACTTCAGAAAGATTCAAAGAATTCAAATTTCTTCTTCAAAGGATAGAGCCAAGTATATCTAGTATTATCATCAAAAAAGATCACATAGTATTTCAAATGTTGGGAAGACTCAACAGGTAGAGGTGAACTCAGGATTTAAAGACTTTGGGTGCACCAATATTACCTTAGATCAAATATGAGCTCGAACTCAGGATTTGAAGACTTCGGGTTCATCAATATTACCCTAGCTCAAATATGAGCTCTAAGATAAACTTAAAATAAAAACAATGAAAATAGAGGTCTAGCTGGATTCGAACCCAAATCTCATGGGTGATTCCTTTGGCTTGTACAGTAGGACAATATCACTCTTATGCTCCTCATGGGTGCACTATTAATTATATCCTAATTTCTATTAGTTTCTTAAGATAGATATACATATATACATATATACATATGATTTTTTTCTGAAGTAAGGGGAGCACGTGCACCCCCACACCCCCACCTTATAGAATGGGTCCACCTCTGATAACAGGTGTTGGTCCCCAAAGATCACAATGTATTTTGTGTAAAGAAATCTACTCTATTTTATTTCTCAGCTCAAAAGAAAGTTTACAACTTTTCCTTAACTGATAGCTAGTACATATACTAGACACTTTATTCCAACTCCTAACATAAATGCATTTATTGCTACTCAAAAATTTTAAAGACTTCAAACTAAGATGTCCTAATCTAGAGTGTCAAATACTCTCTGACTTCATCCAATCTTGTGTTGATGTTAAGGCAAAGAGATTATTGTCTTCCACTTGATAGAGTCCTCTTACATTAGAGCCCTTGGCCAATGGTATTCTTGGCTTCTTGTCCTTAATAAGAAAACCAAATTCATCAAACTCAAGAGTTGCCAAATTGTCGTTTTCTAGTTTACTAACTGAGAGAAGATTCTTTGTGATTTTAGGAACTACTAGTATATCTTTAACTTTCAAACCTAACTTGTTGAGATTTCCAACATGTGTAATTGCTAATTGCAAACCATTCCCTACAATTATTTTGTATTTCCCATTATAGATTTGAAGATCGGATAGATTACCTAATGTGCTTTTCATATTAGTTGTTGCACCAGAATACACATACATTGTAGGATTTTTACCTGTGACATTCTGCATGTTCATAGCAGCTAGGGCCTACAGAAGATCATCTTCAGCTTGATAAGAGTAATCCCACCTATAGAAGCACTTCAAAATAGTGTGATTAATTCTACCACATATTTGACATAGAGTAAGCATGGGCTTTCTATTCTCAATGTTTGTAGTCTGCATATTCTGAGTGTTTTGATTATTATTTGGTTGTTCAGCAGCACTGAATCCTCTTCCTCTTGAGTTAAAACTAGAGTTACTTCTTATGTGATTGTAGCTCCCTCGACCCCTACCTCTTTGTGAAGTAACGGCCATGTTATAGTCTTGTTAGAGCACCTTATCCTCTTCTTCTCTCATGTCAAAACCTCTAAGAGCATTATCAAATTGATTAAAGGTGGTATAGGGGGGTCTTTCCCAACATAACAGTCCTAAATGTCTTGTACTTTCGACCTAGTCCTCGGGCAAAGTTAATGACTTTGCTATCTTCATCAACTGGCTAGTGTATGGTAGCAAGTCCATCACATATGCCTTGGAATTCTTTCAAGTACTCATCAAGTTTCTTGGTTCGTAACTTTATTTTTTGAAGTTGTTGCTTAAGTTGGAACTCTTTATCCTTTGTTGCTTGAAGGTAGGCTTCCTCCAAGCATTCCCACATCTCCTTGTCTATTGAGAAGCCCACATTGAGATACATGCTCTCTTCAGTCATAGTTGCTGAGATCTAGGTTCTTAGCAGAATACCTTGCTCATCCCAATTACTATCAGAAGCTTTCTCCTGTCCATCAACTGTCTTTCCATTGTTATCTTTGGCTGAAGTTTCAACTTCTTCATGTTTCTTTTCTTGGAAAAACTTAGTCACCTTCATTACTTGCATCAGTTGTAGAATATGTGTTCTCCAAAAAAAGGTAATTGGTGGGTTTATGTTTGATAGGACAGGCAGCCATAAGAAGGTGCAATGAAGAAACTGAGAGGGACAAAGAGCCTGACACTGAAGAGGGAGCCATTTATTCTTGAACAAGTTTAATGCAGCGTAGGTTTGTGTGTGTTAATGCTCTGATACCATGTAGAAACACACAACCATAAAGAATAGAGGATATTATTTCTTTATAATAATTACATATAATACGTATGCTACTTATACAATTACATACGGCTACAAGTAGAGTCCTAGTACAACTACAAAGCTAAGGAGATACATTAGAGTTAGGATACAAGGTATATTACTTCTATTCTAACTCTATTTTTCAACATGGACTAGGATCATATAATTCTAAGGATTGAATAGTTATTATTTTTTTTACTTGAATATGAACTATTTGTTGGATTTAATTTTTCAAGTTGTGTAAGTGTTTATGAAAGAATGTATGTGTCCACTAACAGTCAATGGATCAGGTCCCTTGACATATTAAAGAGTGTGGAAAAATAAATAACATGAAGTAAAATAAACACAAGAGTTTCACGTGGAAACCCCCTTGCTCAAGGGAGGAGAAAATCATGACCTATCCGACAAGATTTCAACCCAACTTCATTTCACTCAAATAGAGCAAAGATTCATATTACACACCTAGTAATCTAAAACTTAAACTCCTAATTCCTCGCCACTCAAAGTAAAAACTCTGTTATCCAAAAAACTAAGCAATAACTCGATTGCCCACTAAACGAAATAACTATAGTCGATCTAGACTTCAAGAACCTGACATACCTAACTTTAGCTAAGTATCAGAAACCTTAACCAGAATATCAAAATGATCTGAGTCCTTGATATCTTAGGAATAGATGTTACAAGAATAAGCACTGAAATATAAACCCTAACAACAACTAAGAACAATGATAACTCTATCAAGTCCCTTGCTATTTTTCGAGCAATATTTCCTTGAGAGAATAGCTTTTGCTTTGTGAAATATTTTATTGCAAATACTTGAGTTTGTGTCTAAGTAGAATGTGGACATATTATAGGATGGACACAAACTCTTGGAGCAATACCATAGGATGAGAGTCTGTTGCACTGCAAAAGATGCGCACCTACCACACTAGGTGCTGCAGAGCTGCAGTTGTAGCTTTCAGACAATTGTCTTTTTCATGTACGAAAACTCTCATCCTCTCATGAGATCTGATCCCTCATTAGATCCCAAAGTATTTTAAATCATCAAAACAACAGAGTTGGCTCAAAATAACAACTTTCTCCTTCTTGATGATGACAAACTTATATACAACTTCTTCCTCCTTTCACCTTATTTATACAACTTCTTCCCCCTTCAAATTCTTCTCCTTATCAACCAAACAACAAACAAACCAAGTCCCTCTTTTGATTTCCATTCCATGAGCCAATGATCCTACCTTAACAATTTTCCCCCATTTGGCATCATCAAAAAGAGTTAAAGCAGTAAACCAAGTTAACAGAAGTGGAGTTCAAGCAGATTTATGGCCACTTGGACAACACTAAGAATAAGAGAATATGCATAAAGTAATGAGATAAGGCAGTAGAAACAAGGCCAATTTTTCATTCATAGAAATAAAAAGAAAGCATTCAAAATAGTGTTATCTCATTTCACATGAGAACCGGGACAATACCCACTAAGTTTCAACAGAAAAGAACAAGGATAGGAATTAGGAAGGGAGGTTATGACAATGGAGGCTTTGAGGTTAGGGATGTGAGAACAAGGGATAGACGAGCTTCTACCTCTTCATGGTGCTTAAGAAGCCTTTCTTGAAGTTCAGTATTCTTGTATGCTAAGGCTTTGTTCTCAGCTTTTAGGGTAGCCAGTTCTGCTCCACCAAGTCCCTCAGATTGTGCCAACTGCAGCTTAACCTTAGATGAGCAATCTCTACCTCATTGTTGGCCAAGGTAACTGTCATAGTTTCCAACTCATGCTTGAGTTGATCTCGTTTATTCAACAATTCAGATACATTTCTAATGTCCCTGCTTTCCCTTCAACACACTCACTCTCAATTAAAGTGTTCATTGAGATTGTTTGTTTCCTAGTACCTCTTACTACATGCCCAAGGGGGGATCCAAAGTGTTTGAACACTCAAGTTAGCAAGTACCCGTAACCCGTGCCATACTTTCCATCCTTCACGTACATCATCTTATGCATATGCTCGAGAAGGATTACAGAAAGGTTAATCAACTCAAGAGTGTGAAAGGCCTCGGTGAGGAACAGGTCCACAGCAGAAGCAACTTTTTTCTTTTCATATCAGGGTAGTAGCACTTTGTTAACAAATTCAAAGAACACTTGATGCTCACCCTTAAGGTACTTCTTGGGGATACTAGCACGACTTTGATTTGGAAGTTTATTGATCTGAAGCACAAAGTCTTTTGATGGAGACTTGCCAATAACTGTGTTGATCCTCCTAGAGGCACTCGTAGAATTTCTCCTAAAATTGTCTCACTAACATGGAATTATATATCCCTTATCTGAGCATTCAAACATCAATCCTCATTAAGCTTCATTCTGTAATAGAATTCCCTCACTTCCAATTCGCGCAACATGGGTACATGTTCACTGAAATGTGTCCACCTTTGGATTTATATATCATCAACCAAGTTTCTCGTCCCTGGTTTAGTTTTGCTTTCCATATCAAACACTCTTCTATTTATTACCTTTTGAGATCTTAGAATCTCAATCCTCTCTTCCTTTGAAAAGACATTCTCAACTTTTCTCTTTTTCCCTGCTGAACCAGATCCCTTATCAGACTCAAGTCTGATGCATCAACTGGCTCAAGAGATGACTCTTCTCTCTTCCTTTTGTAGTTTCTTTCTGCCTCCTAGTTGCAGGATACTTCTTTACGAGTGCGGTTTTCCTTCTCCTTGGTTTCTCGGTAGTCTTTTAACTCAACGCCTCCTCTCTCCTTTTCGTAACTACAGCAACAATGTCTGCAGACACTGTCTCACTATCTTCCTTATCTTTAAAATCATCAACCAGATCCACATCAGGAACCTGGTCCTTATCCATAACAGAGTGTTTCCTTCTTCTTTGATTCGCCTCAGTTCTAGTTTTGATCGACTTTATTGCATCTCCCATTAACTTCTGAGAAGTTCCCCGTGTATGATAGGGCCTTGCTTTTACCCTTTGCTCCTCAGTCACCTTCTCCTTTCCTTTAGAGAGTGGAACCTTTTTATTTTGAACCTTCCCATATAGAGGTTGGTTGTCCTCATCATTATCACTCTTCGTAGGGACATCAGGAGAACCAGACCTTGTTGTGATTTGAACTTCACGAGTTGGATCTTGCCTTTACCTGGGAAAATAAGGATCAAATTGATCATCAGATTGAATAGATCCTTCAGGAGATGATTTCTAGGACTTGTTGAGATCTATGGTATGAGAAAGGATAGGGGAGGCCATTTTTGAAAATTGTCCACCATTGGATTAAACGAAAACCTCATTAGTTGGGGTTTGGAGTTCTTCAACCAGAGGAATGGTTAAAGTAGGAGAAGATGGTGAACTTCTTCGATCAGAGGGATGGTCGAAGTTGGGTTTGAAGGAGTGATTTGTTCTAGAGGAGTAGCAAACATTATTGGGTCAACCCTATCAATGATCTCATTCATCTCATCAGTAAGAAAAAGTCTTAGCCATTTTGAATGAAGTTTGAGTAGATGAAGAAAAAAGGGTTTTTGAAATTTTTTAACTTTGGAAGGAAATCTGAATTTTTTTTGGAAGGATTGAAGAGGAGAGGGTATAAAATGGAAGTGAAAGGGTGTATCAGGTGCCCAAAAAGGAAATGACCTTTGGTATTCAAAAGGACAGGACAACGGTTAGCAGCCCAGATGACTGGCACATGGCAATTTCACCGATTCATATGCAAAATTTAAAATGCAATGTTAAAAATTCTAACCTTCAAGTAAGGATTGGGTCCCTCTCTATAGTTTGAATGTAATTGCCCATATATGTCATAACCTCATTTTTTCTTTCAACAGTTTCACTATGTGTGCATACTGACAAAAGGTATAAAACTGAATTTACTAAAACAAGCACAACTGAAAATAAGGATACATGCTCCCTTTGCATAGTCATGAAAGGTTTGATTGCTTCAAGAAGGATCCGCTTAGTCGAGTTTAAGAATCCCCAATTTCAATCTATTTTTCTCAAACAAATCCCTACTTAGAGCTTTTGTGAAAATATCAGCAATATGATCTTCTGTCTTATAAAATTGCATGTTGATATTTCCCTTGTCAACGTTATCACTCAAAGAGTGATGTCTTACATCAATATGCTTAGTCCTCTTATGATGGACTGGGTACTTAGCCATATTGAGAGTACTTCTGTTATCACTCATAAGAGGGATAGTCTGAGTGACCACTCCAAAATCTTTACGTTGCTGTCTGATCTACATGAGTTGACAACAACAAGTTGTAGCTGCTACATACTCTGCCTAAGATGTTGAAAGAGCAATCCAGTTTATCTTTTTAGTTTCCCAGGAGATGAGAGATGAGCCCAAAAATGAGTCATTCCTGAGGTGCTCTTTCTATCAACTTGATACCCTTTATAATCAGCATCAACATATACCACTAGATATGTAACACCTCAGAATTTGGGAACAAAAAGAAAAGAAGTTTTTGGATTGCAGGCTGTGCCTTCAGGTCCCATCTACGGACCATATAAGCTCCTACAGGCCATAGATGGAAATTGTAGGAAGAAGAAATTAAAAATTGTCAAAACAAGTCCCAGTACTTCTTTTATGGTTCACCAGGACAATCCGTCATTCTATGTACGAGCAGTAGACAGGGTCCGTCAAAGTTAGTCCAAAAATAATAGTTTCTGAATTTTTCTAAGGTTGACCAGTACGGTCCGTAGGAAGTTCTATGGACTGTAGGTCCAAACCATAGGTGAGCTTTGGTAGTTATTTTAAGAGGCTTTTGGATCTTTTTCCTAATTGTTTTATATCAAAACTAAGTTGTTTTAGCCTTCTTCCTAAAACCTATATATAGCCTTTGGGTCCTAAAACTACCCACTTCAACCCTATTCTCCTAAATTTCCCTAAACCTAACCAAATTCACTCCCTAAATTCCTCTCAACCTAAGGAAGAAGAAGAAGAAGAAGCTAGGATTCAAATCCAAGTCTCCAATTCACCATCCATCTTGGGCTTTTGGTATCAAGGTATGTGGATATTCACCCATGGAGTCCTTTCCTCAATGGGGTCCCCAAGATTTCAAACTTCTCAATTCAATTTCAATTGATTTAGTTAGGGTTTCAATCCAATCTTGTGGGTCTCATCCAATTATGATTGATTGTTGCTGATTAAGTCTTCTAATGCATGACTTATAATGATAATATATGATATTTGGTTGAAATTATGTTGACCCATGCCTGACTTATGATTTTCAAGTATGCATCTGTGATGAACTCATGAACCTATGGATTATGAATTTATGAAGATATGCATGTTTTCATGAAGCTATTATAAATGATTTGAGGATGCTTTGAAAGAAAAGTATTGATGTTATTGTGAAAGGATTTCTCACATGTTATTATGATCATGATTGTGAAAGGTATTTCTCACATATGGTTTCACATTGATTAAAGGTTTTCTCATCTATGCTGAATTATGTTTAAAGAGCTATTCTATGTTTTGATCTCAAAAGATGTGGATTGGTGTTGATCATTTCCTTTCCTATCTAAATTAATATTTGACTTTCTATCTATTCCGTTTGGATTTAGACTTAGCACCAAGAGGGCTTTGAGGTGGAGGCTCAAATAGGATAGTCTCTAGTAGCAACCTCTAGTCTCTAACTACGTTCTCCCGTAGGATTATCTTAAATAACCTAGCTAGTGGATCCACTTTAGCAAGTGATGATGTGTACGAAATCTACCTTGGCAAGTAGACTCCCCTTCTTTCGATATGAGGGATATACTAGATTCTATGACATAGCTCTCATGGTCTTATTATCGGTTAAAGCTAATATCTCACAAAATGACTATGATTTCATCAAGCTTTTCTTATGTCCCCTATTTTAAATGCATTGACTATATCTTATGGTTTTCATGTTTTGCTGCCTTAAGCCTTTAATTGTTCAAAGAATGATCATGTCTACATGCTTTAAACTATTTATGCTATCATTTCTATTTTACACTTATTGCCCCATACTTATTACATTTCATGTACTAATGCATACTTGTGCCTACATTATCTCTTGAATGTAGGGTCCGACGCACCTACCTTGTGCACTCGTGGCTAGTTGGTTTCATTGGCTTCAAAGATTAGTGAGTCCTCATGATCCGAGGACCGAGATGCTTTTATAGTTTTTATGTCATTTCTAGTTTTCAGACTTTGTATGTGATGTATAGGTTACGTCCCAATAACTTTCCTTATGATGTACTAAATGGCTTATGGAGACCTATGATTAGACTTCCGCTTTGTCAATCTCTTTTATGAAATAAAACTATAATTTTGAACTCTTTAATTCTATTATCTTGTATGATGTATGCTAAGTGGCTTGTGTTGGGCCTCCCGAGGTCCTATACGCCATGTTACACCTAGGGTCTACTTTGGGTTGTGACAAATTTGTTATTCAGAGCACAAGGTTTAGAAAAGTCCTAGGTTGTCTCATAAGCCACGTCGAGTAGGGTCTTGTTCATGAGTGAGAAGCACACCACATTTATGAATAAGAGGCTATGAGATGTTTAGGAAATTCTACTTTTTTGATCATTCTAAAGTCGTGTGATAGAGTTTAACTCTATATGTTTCTCTCCTAATATTTATCCGATGCTTTTCAAGATATGACCTCTCGAAGAGCATATGTTAGGAGGAATTTGAATGAGAACATTGAACGAGAAGCTCCTCAAACTCAACAACAAGCTCCTCAAGTTCTGGCCAACCCTTTGGCTGAACAAGTGACTAATGAGGATTTTCGAGCTACTTTTCAAGTGTTTGCTCAAGCCATGACGGCTCAAGCCAGTAGGGAGGCTTGATGAGTGGTGAATTTGCACTCATTTGAAGCTCTTTTCTTGTGATTTTGTGGCACTCAAGTAGAAAAAGAGGCTAATTATTCTTTGAATTGTGTTGTTTCAGGTGCTTTGACGTTGAGAAAGAAAACGATGAATAAAAGTGGAGTAGAAGCTAAAAAAGAGCAAAACCTGGCAGAAAACAAGCCTCAAGTATCGCACCTGCAAAAGGTTGTTCGCTTAAGCAAACTAGTCAACAAAGTCAACTATCCGCTTAAGGGATGAAGCGGGGTTCGCTTTTGTGAACTGGACCAAAAAGGCAGAGGTCGCTTAAGAGAACTCATGTTCGCTTTTGTGAACCTCCTTTCGCTTTTGCGAAACCCTCCTTTTCAAATAGGGGTAGAATGGGGAATTCTCAAACCTTGGACCCAAAATAATGAAAATAGGGCTAGGTTGGAACATTAGTTGGATAGAATCGAATAGAGTAGATTTTAGAGAGAGAAAAACTCATCTTAGAGTAGATTTTACATTGTTCTTGATTTTGGGGTTGAGATATTGAAGGCAAGTTGCCTCACATTTCAGTTGTGAATTTGAAGATTGTGTTATGTTTGAGTAAACTTGTTTTACTCTTCTTCATTTCCTTGTTCTTAATTGCTAGAAATGTGGGTTTAATTGCTTGTATGAAATTGGGGCTTTTTTGCTAGATATAGACAAAGCTATTTGGGTCTTTGATTAATTGCACTATTGCTTTTATAATTCCTTGTTTCCATGTTTGATTTAATGAAATAGACTCAATTTAGTTTACATGTTTGAATTTATGGATTGAGAGTGCACACTCAATTCTAGCTACCGATCTTCGTGGATTGCTTGAAAATAGAATTCGTGAAGTGGAGAATTATATTGATAATTACATTTTAGCTTTGAATCTTGAATTTGAGACTGAAAGGAGATATCGCGATATAAACCTTTGATACCGAGAGGAGATTAAGGTTGAGGATGATCTGGCCTATTTATTATTGAATGATATGGGTTTGAATTGCGATGAATCATTGAGTGTTGATTGAACCTTGAATTTTCCCAATTCCCATACAACCCTTGCTTATATCGTCTTGACCCCCGTTTGTAGTTTAATTAGAAAAATTCCATTGTATTTAATAGTTTTGTACATTGCATGTTTAGATGCAAACTTCTATCTAGTCAACCTTTATTTCTTCAATTTCTGTTATATTGTTCCCTATGGGATTCGACCCAGACTCTTAGTTGGGTATTTTTATTGACGACGACCGCTCACTCTTTTGATTAGTTTTGGAGGGTGATTTGAGCATTATCAAAAAAGGCACCGTTGTCGGGAAACAATTAGGCGTATTAAATTGATTTAGGATTGCTAGTTTACTTGTTTCTATCTAGATTGTGAATAGTTGTCTTTATTTTCTTTTGTTTTGTTTCTATGGCTTTTGTGATCATTACATCTCTAGGAGGGGTATGTCATCTACCGACTCATGGCCTTGTAGTGAAACAGATATGAGAAATCAATTGAGGTTTAAGGTTGTGTATGAAAAGTTCATTTGGGACAAGAAAGCCCTACACCTACTCTCTCTTGTGATGAAAAGTCTTCAAAAAGTGCACCTGGATAGGTACTAAGACATGGTCGACATTGAGTTTGGACTTTTCACTCTTAGGGCTAAGGTGAGAACAACTTTGAGGGTGACAACTCCTTATTATCCAATGGCCGAAAAGAGTGAAGAAGAGTCTCACGACTTGCACCTTTCTTGGTGTGAGGAAACAATTCCACTCATGTTCGGGATTGAAGCGTTTAAAACCAATACAAGAGAAAGGATTGAGGTAGATATAGAAGATATGTTGAGATTGTGCAACCGACCCAAATCAATAACAATCCAAGAAGCCGAGTTAAATAGCATGATACTAGAGTTGCAAGAAAAAACCAAAAAGATCATAAATGTCTTTGTAGTTCATTTGAAATCGACGTTGTCACACTATTGAGGCCCAAAAATTGTGAAAAGCAATATTCAAGTGGGAAAATGACCCTCTCATCCTCACTCTTGCCCAAGGGTCCAAAATGGAAGAATGATGTAAAGTTGGGTAAGAAATTTAAGTCTTCAAATTGGAGAGATCGGGTGAAGTGTGTGATTCTCTCTTCTCCTCCCCATGCTCATCGGAGTGAATATGATCTAAAGTTGGAGAGAAGGTTCATTACCTCAAAGTGGAAACATAAAGGGTGATGTGTTCGACATCGCGCTACGACATTAACTTGTGCGCTTGATTGGAGGCAACCCATCGGTATCAAAATAATTTTACATTCAAGCCTTTAATTTCTAGGCTAGGTTAAATTTGTATTTTTGACTAATTCTCAGGATTTTAGAGTTTTGGAATTGATTTGAACAGGTTTGGAGGTGTGAATCTCAAAGGAAATGAAGTTCGGGGATAAAACCCCATTAGAAAATGACTTGGGAGACATTTTGGGTGTCCATGCTCGCCCAATGAGATTGGGAAAATCGCCCAATCTTACCTCAAGTATGCCCAATCGGACAGTGAGCAGCCTGCCAAAAAGGCCTCTGGAGCTGCAAAAATGTACATCAATTCGCTTAAGCGAAGTCTGCAAAAGAGGTTCCCTCTCGCAAAATTGAACTTCGCTTAAGTGGAGGGGCACTCGCTTAAGCGAACCCCGCATTTAATCAGAGGTCGCATGTCACTTTAGAGAAGGTAAGGATTTCAAAAGGCAGTGAACAGGAGTCAAACGGACAAAACTCACAAAATAAAAGGTCCAACTTCTTGTTCTCTCCCTTCACTTGTTCTAAAATGATTCCAACGTCTTGGCCTTCATTGTGCAAACACAATCCAGTATGTTTCTCTAACTGTTACTCTCTTAAAGTGGTGATAGTCATTGTTTACTTTTGATTGCTTTGTTGATAATTGGGGGTATTTTGAGGATAGTAACTTTTCTAACTTGGGGGGCTTAAATTGCATATGTGTTGGTCGATTTCTTTGCTTAAAATGTTAAATACTTGTGTGTGGGCTGATTTAAAGTATTTGGGGAAGTCTTGAGTACCCATTTTATGAACCAATAGTTATAAATAGATTGGGCACCATGTGTTTGATAAAATGTCCAAAAGAACTCAAAGATGATTTTCGAAACTTGGTGTGCCAAAATGATTGAGTTTGTTGGTTATTTGTTTGATTGATGTTGTATTTACACTGTTGGTAGTTGAAATTCCGTGCTAAAGAGTGAAATCAAAATTGGTTGTTCTTGTTGAAGGTGGTTGTTCTTGTTGAAGGTGGTTGTTCTTGTTGAAGGGGGCGACTGTTCTCATAAGCAGACTCGCCATCACAAAAGAGATGTTCGTTTAAGCAATACCCCATAATTTTTGTGATTTCCACATAAGCGGCCTCTGGTTGCTTTTGCGATGTTTGCTTAAGCGAACACGACTTCGCTTTTGCAAGATCTGAGGCTATTTTCTGCCAAGGTGAAATTTTTTAACATGCTTGTTTTGGTTCCAAATTGAGTTCTAACTCTATATATGAAATAGCATTTTTTAACACATGATTCTCACACTTGTATGCTATTGTGATTTTCAAATTTTCACCAAGTCAAGAATGGTACATGAACTCCATTTTGAGGAGGAAGCAGTAATTAAATATGACCAACATTGATTTGTCTCTCTCCGAGCACAGGAGATATATTATGCTGATTTGATGAAAAAGAAGCTATTTCAAGAGAGAGCCATATTGCTTGACAAAGGTGCGGACACGCTTCTGACTTTTCATCAAAGGTTGCTAACATCTGGTTGGATATGCTTTGCAGCTGAACCTTGCAAGGCAAACGAACAATGGGTGAGGGAGTTTTATGCCACCCTTATGGAGAGTGACATGGCATCCAGGTTCATCACTATCCGGGGAAAGGTTATTGCTTATGGGACGAAAGCAATCAATCAGGTATATGGGTTACTCAACCATGGCATCTAGTCCTTCGAGGATGAAGACTGTGAGTCGGGTGCTTGGTTAGCTTCGAAGCTATGTCTAGGCAGGAATGTTCCATGGGCCGTCACAAAGGACAGAATTTTATGCTCAGACTTCACCATAGAGGTTAGGACATGGATGTCTATTGAATGCAGTTGTATTTCCCCAAGTGGGAACATTAGCAACATTCCGGTGTTGCGAGCTTAGATAGTGGCTTCTGTACTTGATGATATCCCACCGAATGTAGTCCATTTGATTGTGAATGACTTCCGGGAGTTGTTCAAAATGCAAGATAGCCTATCTCTTGTTGTTCCCTCTCTGATCACGGAGCTTTGTAAATGGGTTGAGGTGGAGGTACTTCAGTGTGACACTTGGATGGAGCCCAAAAATCCTATCTTTCCACTTAAGATGCATAGTGCGGGCACGGCGGTAAAAAGCAAGAAGAGAAAGGCCAACTCCGGCAAATTCGTACATGTAGAGGACGATACTCCCACACCTCTAATCTTGGGTCCTTTTGAGTGATTGGCTACTGAATTGCAGAATGTGAAGGATATAGTGACAAAGCTTCCTCAAGGGCCGAGTGAGTCATCTTCTAGGCCGGTATCTTATGTACCCCAAAGTGAGTTTGATGCCTACTTGATTGATCAAAGGAAGCAAAAATCTCAACTTGCAAATTTGGAGAAGGCCTATGTCGGTTTGGCTAAGTCACATGAAGAGTTAAGCATCTCACACGGTAAAATGAAAAATAGGGAGAAGAGTCGAGATAAGTTCTTCACTCGAATGTGGAAAGGAGTAAAAGGCCTTTGGAAGGTTCCAAAGGCAAATGAGCCACTCCCGACTTCTAGGCCAGACGAGGATAGAGATGAGCCTGCTACATGGAGCGATGATGGTAGAGATGAGGATAGCGATGCCACCGACACTGATGGAGAGTATTGAAGCAGCCCAGGGTGCCCTTCATATTCTCTTTTTGAGTTCTATAGTTGTGCTGTGAGGACACAACATCATTTTTAGTTGGGGGTGCTCCCCTTTTGGTTGTTTTATCTTGTTTTAATTAACATTTTTTATTGTTGTTTTGTTAGATGTTTTTGTTTATTTTTCGGATTGGTCATTTCATTTTGCTTTGGTTTTATTATACTAGTATGCTTTGTTAGTTTATGTTTAGTAGTAATAAATTGTGAATGATGGTGTTTCATGCTTGTATGCCTTGAAGCAAGGGAAGTCTAAGTACCCATATCTTGTGAATTTGGAAGCCCTTGTGAATGCTCAATGAAAAGACTTGAATTTTCCCACTGATAGATCGGGTGACGTCATTCTTAAGGGCAAATCATCATTTTCTCGAGTGTTGTTGACTTAGGGGAGTCTTGATGAGAGGTTGTGACTTGTTTGGTACTAATAGATTCAGTCAAACTTTCTGAGTTGTGAAATAGGCACCCCTCCAAAAATTTTGGGAAAATGAATGATTTTGTGACAATGTGTTGACTCTTTTTGTGACTCCAACTTACTAGGTGGTGAAGTGAAAACTAACTCTTTTGTTCTTGATTAGTAAGTGAAATTGATCCTTCTTGAATAGTGTTGATTCCATGTGTGGTGAATCTTTGTGAATAATACCTTGTGTTCACTCATGTTAACTAGAACTTGCTCCGTTAGTCTTGAAATGTTGTTCTTGATTGAGTTTGGTTGGAGAAATGATCTTAGGCTTTCTTTGATTGTCCTTAAAGTCCACTTAGCCTAAAAAGCCCACCCTTGCACTAAATGTATCCTTAGTTGTCCCCCTTGAGCCTTATCCTTTTTATTGGCAACCACATTACAAGCCTTGACCTTTCTGGAAAGTAATCTTCTTTTGAACCTTTCCTTCCTTGAACTTGAAAATGGTGAAATTTGAGGCTAAAAGCCTAAGTTGGGGATGTTATTGGGAACTTATAGATGGATGCTCACCACATGAAGATTTGATAAAAAAAAATAAGAGTTTGAAAATGGAGGAAAAGTTTCAAAGAAAGAAAAAGTTGTGTAAAAGAAAGAAAGAGCTTGAACAAATAAGATGTAAATCTGCCAAAAGTTTAAAATGGTTGCATGTGGCACATCTAGAATTGAAACGACCCCAAAAATGCCCGAAAATGTGCTTCGGAAACACCTATAATTGTAATTTCCATATATCTCAAAATCCGTGCATGATTTCAGAAATTCGACTTCATATTCTTATTTGTGGGGTCAAATTGAGTGGGAAATGGGTCTAACCCGAATTTTAGAGCAACCGTATCAAAATTCGAAAATCGCAAAAATTGCGATTTGGAGGGTCAACTTTAAAGGGGCATATCTCTTAGCACACAAGGAACTGGAAGGGCTGCAAACTATTAAATTAAAGCTCTTTGAGTTAGCTTTCCAACGCACTTGGTTTCACCTCATTCCGAGTTAGGATGAGGGAGTTATGACCATTTTCGTAAAACCTGTCTGTGCAGATTTGCAATTTCCAGTGAGCTATTTTTTTAGGCGGGTTGGAGACGTTTTTTTATAAAAAGGGGATATGTCCCATACTTAGTCATTTTTCTTAACTCCAAAAACACTCTCTAAGCCCTCTCCAAAAATTCCACCAAGATCTTCAACCAAATTCAAACATCTCAAGCTCTAATTCCGGATTCAAGACTCAATCTCAAGCTTCGATTCTCCATTCCAATCTTCATCAAGGATTCTCCAAAGTTGAGGTATGTGGGTTTGATTGTGGAAACCTTCCTTTCCACAAGTCCAACCATTTATCCTCTATTTCTACTTCAAGTTTATGGGTCCTTATGATTATTTATGAACTCTTGAATTATGGAATTACTATTACACACCCTATTATGGTCCATTTTGCATATTATCATGAAATGGAATTATTATGTGATGTTTATGGTTTACATGCTTCCATGATCAAATTATGAAGGTTGATATATATATGTATGTTGTTGGTGGGCTGATTTATATGGATTTTGGAATTGGTTGGACTTAGTATTCTTGAAATACATGATTTCATTTACATGAACAATTGCCCACCTTGTGTTTGATAAAATGCCCATTTATAGAATTCTTAGGAAAGGGAAGGTCCAAGGTACGTCCTATGAGTCGGATGGTTATGTAATTACTGAAATGATGATGAAATGGACACATGTATATGATTTTCTCTATATAAGTGTTGTGAGTCGACCAAGCCTAGTACGGGGGGTAGTAGGCCCGTATAACCGTATCGAGGGGTTGGTACCTTGGTTGCCTAGTACGGGGGGTAGTAGGCCCGTATAACCGTATCGAGGGGTTGGTACCTTGGTTGCCTAGTACGGGGGGTAGTAGGCCCGTATAACCATATCGAGGGGTTTGTACCTTGGTCCCTAGCTCGGGGGGTGGTAGGCCCGTGTAACCATATTGAGGGGTTTGTACCTCTTTCGCCTCTCCAAGGGGGTGGTAGGCCTTGGAAATACTATATTGATGGTCACTCGCCACACATGTACTACGTCCCACTAAATATGATTTTTATGTAAGCATCATTATACATATCATTTCATTAATATGCTATCTATTGGGTATGATTACGCATTTTTCCTATGATGTCCATCTAATGTAGCATTGCATTGCATCCCATATACTTAGTACATTCAAATGTACTAACGCATACTCTATGCCTACATGATGTCACCATGTAGGGACCGGAGCACCGCTTGACCATCCTCCTCCGCGTGGCTAGTACGATTTTCTATAGTGGTTATTGGTGAGTCCTCCATTTCGGGGACGTTGCTCATGATCTTTTGCTATGTATAAAACTTTTCCTTTCTAGTTATGTTTTGACTATGAGGGTGAGCCCGGTAGTTTGTCTTGGCCCCCGCTAAGTACTCATGTTTAGAGGTGGTGTTGGACAAGTTGTGTATTATGCTTGAGCTTGACTCATCTATGGTACTTATGTATCATTTCTGTTTTTCTTGCTCCCTTAGTCCCGATTTCCCCCTTGATTATGCTTATCGCTTATGGTCATTTAATTGCTTCCGCGACCAAGGATGTGTAATGATACGCTATGAGGCTTGTTTGGGGTTCCTTCGGGTTCCCCATTTGCCGGTCACATCTAGGCCCTAGGCTTGGGTCGTGACAAGAATGAAAGAAAAGAAAAATAAGAAGATGATGTGACATGTGCATTGAGTTGAAAAATGAAGAAAAGTGGAAAGGATGCTGATTGAAAAGTTGGTGTGTAGTGTTCAAGGAGAAAGTAGTCTCTTTTACCTAAATGATTTCCTATCCTTCCCTAAACCTATATTTCAAGCTTAACAAAGTCCTTTGAGATCTCCAATCGAATGAAATTGAGTTGATGTTGATTGAAAATATGGGCAAGCCTATGGTGTGGCATTTGTGTGCATGAGATGATTCTTTGTGAGTGTGAATGTTTGCATTGTTGTCCCTTGTTTTGTGAATACTTGTGTATACTTTTGTGGGATATTTCTTTTCTTGTGAGGGCATGAATGCTAGGATGGATTGGTGAAGTTGATAAATTCCAAAATTGAGTCAAGGGAAGTTGTTAGAGTACTAGTAATTGTGAGTCACTTCTTGAGATTCGTTGTTGTCACTTTATCATTTTTTAAAATCATGGAGTTTTGAAATTGTGCTTGAACTTGAGGGAGTTGCTTGGATTGAAAATCACTTGCTTGCTTTCCAATTATTAGTACCAATCATAGCCATGACCATGATCCTTTGTGAAAATGGAAGAGTGTTGTGCTTGAATTGAGTGCCTATTTTGTTTTGGATTTTTGTTTTGCTTGAGGAAAAGCAAAGTTTTAAGTTGGGGATGTTGATGAGTGGTGAATTTTCACTCATTCGAGGCTCTTTTCTTGGGATTTTATGGTACTCAAGTAGAGAAAAAGGCTAGTTATTCTATGAATTATGTTGTTTCAGGTGTTTTGATGTTGAGAAAAAAAACGATGAACAAAAGTGGAGTAGAAGATGAAAAAGAGCAAAACTTGGAAGAAAACAAGTGCCAGGTATCACACCTGCGGAAGGTTGTACGCTTAAGCGAACTAGTCAACAAAGTCAACTGTCCTCTTAAGCGATGAAACGGGGTTCACTTTTGTGAACTGGACCAAAAAGGTGGAGGTCGCTTAAGTGAACTACTGTTCACTTTTGTGAAGTTCACTTTTGCGGTTCCAACAGTTTTTTTAGAGCTTGCCTTTTCAGACAGGGGCAGAATGGGGAATTCTCAAACCTTGGACCCAAAATGCAGAAAATAGGGCTAGATTGGAACATGAGATGGATAGAATAGAATAGATTGTAGAGAGAGAAAAACTCATCTTAGAGTAAATTTTACATTGTTCTTGATTTTGGGGTTGAGACATTGAAGGCAAGTTGCCTCACATTTCAGTTGTGGATTTGAAGATTATGTTCTGTTTTAGTAAACTGCTTTTACTCTTCTTCATTTTCTTATTCTTAATTGCTAGAAATGTGGGTTTAATTGCTTGTATGAAATTGGGGCTTTTGGGCTAGAAATAGACAAAGCTATTTGGGTCTTTGATTAATTGCTCTATCGCTTTCATAATTCCTTATTTCCATGTTTGATTTTATGAAATAGATTCAATTCAGTTTTCATGTTTGAATTTATGTGTTGAGAGTGCACACTCAATCCTAGCTTCCGATCTTAATGGATCGCTTGAAAATAGAATTCGTGAAGTGGAGAATTAGATTGATAATTACATTTTAGCTTTGAATCTTGAATTTGAGACTGAAAGGAGATAATTTAGGGTTTCATCATTGAATGCAAGGCTTGCTCGAAAGAGAGGATTAAGTTAAGGTAGTGGATTGTTTTATATTGATGCGATTGAGACCTAAAGGAGACATCGCGATATAACCCTTTGAGACCGAGAGGAGATTAAGGTTGAGTTTTGATGATCTAGCCTATCTATTATTGAATGATATGGGTTTTAATTGTGATGGATAATTGAGTGTTGATTGAACCTTGAATTTTCCTAATTCCAATACAACCCTTGCTTGATATCGTCTTAACCCTCATTCATAGTTTAATTAGAAAAATTCCCTTTTATCTTATAGTTTTGTACATTGTATGTTTAGATGCAAACTAGTATCTAGTCAGCCTTTATTTCTTCTATTGCCATTATATTATTCCCTATGAGATTCGACCCCGACTCTTAGTTGGATATTTTTATTGATGACGACCACTCACTCTTTGGATTAGTTTTGGAGGGTGATTTGAGCGTTATCAAGGTTGTGGTCCCCGTGAACTCAAATGTGGGTACAGTGGCAGCTAGAGTAAGGGACTTCACTTGGATGAATTCTCTGAAGTTTCATGGTTCTAAGGTTGAGGAGAATCCTCAAGAATTCATTGATAAGGTGTATAAGGTTTTGATGATTATAGGAGTGATGCCAATAGAAAAGGAAGAATTGACCGCTTATGAACTTAAGAGTGTTGCTCAAGTTTGGTTCAACCAATGAAAGGAAGAGAGGGTTGTTGATGTGGGTCCTCTTGATTGGGAAAAGTTTAAGATTGCTTTCCCTGATAAGTTCTTTCTTCTTGAAATGAGGGAGGCAAAGGTACTTGAATTCATCAATCTTCATCAAGGAAATATGAGTGTGAAGGAGTATGCCTTGAAGTTTACTCAATTGGCTAGGTATGCTCCAACTATGGTTGTCGACTCTAGGGAAAGGATGAATAAGTTTGTTTTGGGTGTGTTCGAATTGGTGGTTAAGGAATGTCATACTGCCATGCTCATTAAGGAAATGGATATCTCTTTTTTAATGATTCACGCTCAACAAATTGAGGAAAAACTTAAAGGAAAAGTGTAAGAGACAAAGAGGGAAAAGACAGGTTATGGTGACTTTTCACACTCAAGGTCTGATGGACATGGTCATTCTAGGTTCCAACAAAGGTTTTCTGGTCAAGGTCCCTCCAATGCGCCAGCTCCTAAGTTCAACAAAGCTAGGGTGTCTAACCCTAAACCTCAAGGAGGAAATGGTGGTGGAAATGGATCTTCGGTTCCCGCATGCCAAAAGTGTGGCAGGAGTCATCTGGGAAAATGCTTGATGGGCACAGATAATTGTTTTGGTATTTCAATGTTATTCTTGGTATGGATTGGCTACATTCTTGTTATTCTCCTGTTGATTGTAGAACCCGAGTGGTTAAGTTTCAGTTTCCAAATGAGCCCATCCTAGAGTGGAAAGGGGGGAATTTTATGAGGTCAGTTTTTTACTGTCTTAAAGCTAGGAAAATGATTTCTAAGGGTTGCATATATCATCTTATTTGGTTTGGGGATATGAATTCCAAAACCCTTACTCTTGAGTCAGTCCTCATTGTAAACGAGTTCCCATAAGTGTTTCCCGATGATCTACCTATTGTTCCTCCCAAAAGGGAAATAGACTTTGGTATAGACCTTCTCCCAGATACATAACATATCTCTATTCCTCCTTACCGTATGGCTTCGGAAGAACTTAAGGAATTGAAGGATCAAATGAAAGACTTATTGGATAAGGGTTTCATCCGATTGAATATCTCACCATAGGGTGCTCCAGTTTTGTTTGTTCATAAGAAAAAAGGTTCACCTCGTATGTGTATTGAATACCGGCAATTGAACAAAGTTACCATTAAGAATAAATATCATCTTCCAAGGATAGATGATTTGTTTGATCAACTACAAGGGGCGAGTTACTTCTCTGAGATTGACCTCTGGTCGGGTTATCACCAATTGAGGGTGAAGGAAGATGACATTCTGAAGACGGCTTTTCTAACTTGGTATGGTCATTATGAGTTTTCGGTAATGTTGTTTTGTTTGACTAAAGCTCCGACACATTTATGGACTTGATGAATACAGTGTTTGGACAATATCTTGGCATGTTTGTGATTGTATTTATTGATGACATCTTGATTTACTCAAGGAGTTGGGATGAGCATGCCGACCATTTGAGGATGGTGTTACAAGTCCTCAAGGACAAACAACTATTTGCAAAGTTTAGTAAATGCTAGTTTTAGTTGAGATCCGTGATAATGCTCAAATCACCCTCTAAAACCAATTAAAAGAGTGAGCGATCGTAGTCAGCAAAAAGCCCAACGAAGAGTTAGGGTCGAATCCCACAGAGAATGGTGCATCGTAGAGAATTCCTTATCAAGAAACTTGGATTTTAAATTAATTCATTTGTAATAGTAAGAACAATTGGGTGGATGGAACCACAAACTTAATGTAAAGCTTAGGTTATCAATTATCACAATCAAACTAAAAATTAGATGAAATCAAGAGTTAACAAGCAATCTATGGGTGCAGGGATTGGAAGTCAATCTCACATAGGGGTAATTGTGCTGCTCTATTGTGATGAACATTCATGAATAGGCTAAGTCATCTTAAATGACGCTAATTTTCTTTCATTCAAAGCATCTATGCATAGAATCTCCTTTCGGTCTCATCTATATGCCAATCCTAAACAACCCAATACCATACTCTATCCTCTCTTTCAAGAATAGGGCAAATAGATCCGACCCATAAGCTCTCTTTCAAGCAAGCTACAGACATCAAACCTAAATTTCTAGTATTGAACTAATTACCCCCTCCAATCAATCTCTTTCGAGCATCAACCAAAGATCGGAAGTAGGAATTAAGTTTGCAACCTTAAACCATTAGTGAACCCCATGGTAATTAGACCAAATTCATGCATGAACAACAGCAAAACAAAGCATAGCACAATACCCACTATATTAAATTAACACCCAACCCCATACCTTTCATGAAAGCAGCCATGGGTAGCATAAAATTAAGAAATTACAAGCAAACCCACTTTGGATTAAACTTCAATTTGTAAGATTCAACCACAAAGTTGTAAAACCCCAAAAACTAGAAAAGTGTTCTTCAAAGGTAAAGTGTTCTCCAAAACCATCTTCCAAAATAACTCTCTTGTAACTCTCTTTTTCACTTCTTTTTTTCTCCATTAAAAATTACATTCTTTGGGCTATTTATACTTTCTCAAAATTTGGCCCAAAAATTCACAGTCTTACAGCTTCGGTGACATAAGTCAGGCTCGCCAAACCTACTCGGCGGATCGCCCTTCGCTCTTCAGCTCGCCTTGTGATGCTCTAGGCTTCAGGTGTTTGAACCTCAGTCGGTGACTTAGCTTGAGTCAGCCTTTCACGTTTAGCACATCGCCGAATGCCACCTTAGTTTGCCATTTGGGCATTAAATCTTTGTCTTGCACACTGTCACTTTAGGCGGTGTTCATCAAGACTGCCTTTCTCACTCGGTGCATCGCCTTTACCACTGGAGTTCGCTGACCTTCTACGGTAGATTCAAGTACCTTGCACTGTCACTTAGGGCGAGGTCATGCTCAGTAGGTGATTCACCCTTCCTATTAGGCAATCAACAATGTTCACTTTGCACTTCTTTTTGTATTTTTTGCCCTTCTTTCAAACATCAGTCCTGGCCTTGTCCAATTGCCTTCATAGCTGTAAATCATCAATATTCTATTAGAAAAGGAAAAAATTAGGTATTGAGGACACTAATTATTGAGCTAAATGGACCGTAAATGAGTGCAAATATACCACATGCACAACAAATACGAGTTTCAGCCTGGTGCCTAATTTTTATAGTAAAATCCAGCATGCACAACAAATATGAGTTTCCCCCAACATTACAATTCATCTATATGCTTGTTCTACCCATGGGTACTCAGATTTCCCCCAAATAACACTAAGTATTGCACTAATTGACGATTTGTCCTTAAGAAAGTAGTCCCCCTATCTATCATTGGGCAAAATCATGCAATGGATCAACAATGAGCTACTCAGACTTCACTCATATTCAATTAAACACAAACCCAACAAATATATCAACTCAATTAGCAATATAGCCAACACAATCACAATTCACAATTCACAGGTTACACAAGTACTCACAATTAAAAATACATGGGCACAGTTCAATTTCAACAATAAGTTGCTACCCAACGAAATTAAGCACACAATCTCAGTTCAAGGGCTCAAGCCCACACCCTATATGTGTTCTAAACTCAAGATTATCAATAAAAAGTTGAAACACCAACCTTAATTCAAACAAATAAGTAAGAAATTGAGGAATTGGGGTTGGGTTGACTCAAACTCCAGGCATATGCACTCCTAGCACCTTCAGTACACTCACACGAGGCACACAAACACTAAAAATGCACAATGCAAGAGAAGAAAATTGAAAAGGCTTTAAAAATTTCAAAGGTTTTGATTTTTGAATTAAAAATAACCCTTGGCCTTTTTATACCATGCCCGTTCGGTGCACACACTAACGTCGCTGAACATGTTCGGCGCATCGCCATCTAGAACTTAAGCTCATCGAACATGTTTGACCAAGTACCAAACCTAAAGGTCGCTTCGGCGAACCCGACGGAGTTCGCTTAGTGCACTTCAGGAAATCACCCTTTGGAGTTCTGATCACCGATCTTGACAATACACTTTTTCATCAATTCCAGCTCAAAAGGCGGACAAGATTTAGTCCGCTTAATGCCTTCGGAGTATCCCCGAGTTGGTTTTGGCATCGCCTAAGCTTCCCTTGTCCATCTTTAAACCTCTTCTCAACCTGCACTAACAATGCATGTTATTCTAAAGCAATAAAAAGAAAAGTAAAGAGTTGGGTTGCCTCCCAAGAAGCGCCTTATTTAACGTCATGGCACGTCATAATTCTCAAACTCAACATTCATTCTTGGAATTTAGAATGGTGTCACTAGGCAATGTTCCCTTTTGCCTTGGATTGAGATGAGTGGCAATTTGACCCTGTTGGGTCTCCAGCTGCTTAATGGAAACTGAGTGACAAGTCACCATCTGTGATAAAGTGGAGAAGTCATTTTTTAATTCCTTCAACACCTTATCAAACCCTTCAACCTTGTTGTATATCCTTGCAAGCATGTCCTCAGTCAGGCTTCCTTCTGGCCCACTTGATTCTTTTGGGCATGGACGATCATGGGGAAGCGCATACCTATCCTTTTCCATCTCCCTATTTCTCCAATCTCCACCTCGCTAATCTTTGCAACCACTATCTCTATCCTTGTTCCAACCTTGGTTCCCACCTTGTCTTTGATAATTGGTGTGAGAACCCCCACTTGATTTCCCAAGTATTGAACTTCTTCATTGCATAATGCCTCAATTTGGCATCATCTAGGCACTGCCCAATGTTAGTTCCAACCGCATTTACCAACTTGGTTCCATCTCCCATGACTTATTTGGACAATAAATTGATTTGGCTCATCATTTTGGCCATGTTTTCATCTCTTTCATGGTCCTTATCGATTTGTTCTTTGGTTAGACCCACTTGTAGAGTAGGCACCTGGTCCTCTCTAGTGTGTCATGCTCGTTTAACCTTAGTCATATCATCAAGCAATAACGTAGCCACCTCATAAGGTTATCTCATTAAACCACCATGGACTAATTGATCAGCCACACCTTTATTGACCGAATCAAGGCTAAAGTAAAAGAATTGCAGCAGCAGATTATCTGGAACGCCATGCATTGGACACTGTAAGAGTAACCTCTTGAACCTCAGCCATGTCTCGTGCAATGGTTCACCTCCAATATGCTTAAAAGTTTGGATTTGGATCCGGAGTTTAACCAACTTCGAAGGTTGAAAGCATCTCTCCAAGAAGGCGTCAGTTAGCTCATCCCACGAAGTGATTGAATCATTTGGCAACTCCGCCAACCATCTTATAGCCTCTCCCATCAAGGAAAACAGGAATAACCTTAACCTTACAGATTCTTGAGAGATATTCTTGAACACAAAGGGTCCACACCTCCTTGAAATTCCTAAGTTGTTCATGGGGATCCTCATGAGCAAAACCCCCAAACATTCCTTTCATTTGGAGCAGTTGGATCATAGTTTTGGTGATGTGAAACACAACCCTCCAAGTTGTAAGAGGTATCGAGATTGCTCCCGTGGTTTGAATAACATTAATGGGCATGTCATTCTAATTACCCATGTTTTCATTTTGACCATAGTGACTATCGTTGTCACTTCCATGGTCACTCATTTTGTCAACCTGCAAATCAGCCAACAACAACACCAACCAACAAATCTATGACAACTAAATAAAATTAAAATTTAATTTCTCAATTAGAATTCTCAACTACCATTCCACGGCAATGGCGCCATTTCTAATAACTCTCAAATCACCCTTTAAAACCAATTAAAAGAGTGAGAGATCATAGTCAGCAAAAAACCAAATGAAAAGTTGGAGTCGAATCCCATAGGGAATGGTGCATAGTAGAGAATTCCTTATCAAGAAATTTAGATTTTAAATTAATTCATTTATAATAGTAAGAACAATGGGGTGGATGGAACCACCAATTTAATGTAAAGCTTAGGTTATCAATTATCACAATCAAATTAAAAATTAGAAGAAATTTAGAGTTAACAATGAATCTAGGGGTGCGGTGATAGAAAGTCAATCTCACATAGGGGTAATTGTGCTACTTTATTGTGATGAATACTCATGAATAGGCTAAGTCATCCTCAATGGCGCTACTCTACTTTTGATCTCAAAGCATCTATGCATAGAATCTCCTTTCGGTCTCATCTATATGCTAATCCTAAAAAACCCAATACCTTACTCTATCTTCTCTTTCAAGAATAGGGAAAATAGATCCGACCCATAACTTCTCTTTCAAGCAAGCTACAGACATCAAACCTAAATTGCTAGTATTGAACTAATTACCCAGTCCAATCAATTTCTTTCGAGCATCAACCGTAGATCAGAAGTAGGAATTAAGTTTGCAACATTAACTCATTAGTGAATCCGATGGTAATTAGATCAAATTCATGCATGAACAGTAGCAAAACAGAGCATAGCACAATACCCACTATATTAAATTAACACCCAACCCCATTAGAGCACCCATAGATCTTAGGGTTTTTGCCACCCATCACAAAAGACAAAGAAATTATACCTTTCCTGAAAGTAGCCATGGGTAGAATGAAATTAAGCAATTACAAGCAAACTCACTTTGGATTCAACTTCAATTTGTAAGATTCAAGTACAAAGTTGTAAAAACCCAAAGATTGGAAAATTGTTCTTCAAAGGTAAAGTGTTTTCCAAAACTATCTTTCAAAAAAACTCTCTTTTTCAACTCATTTTTTTCTCCTTGAAAAATTACATTCTTTGGGCTATTTATACTTTCCCAAAAATTCACCGTCTGACAGCTTCGGCAACATTAGTTTGGCTCACCAAACCTACTCGCTGGATTGTTCTTCGCTCCTCAGCTCGCCTTGTGATGCTCTAGGCTTCAGGTGTTTGAACCTCAGTCGGTGACTTCGCTTCAGTCAGTCTTTCATGTTCAGCGCATAGCCGAATTCCACCTTAGTTTGTTGTTTGAGCATTAAATCTTTGTCTTGAACACTGTCACTTTAGGCAGTGTTCATCAAGACCACCTTTCTCACTTGGTGCATCGCCTTTACCACTGGAGTTCACCGACCTTCTATGGAAGATTCAAGTACTTTGCACTGTCACTTTGGGCGAGGTCATGCTCAGTAGGTGATCCGCCCTTCCTGTTAGGTGATCATCAATGTTAACTAACTTCTTTTAATATTTTTGGCCCTTCTTTCAAGCATCAGTCCTTGCCTTGTCCAATTGCCTTCATACCTGCAAATCATCAATATTCTATTAGAAAAGGAAAAAATTAGGCATTGAGTACACTAATCATTAATCCGTAGCTTCTCTTGGTCACATTGTTTCTAGTAAGGGTATTGAAGTAGATCCTAAGAAGATGAATGCGGTTAAGAATTAGCCTAGACCTCTATCCCCTTTGGATATTCAAAGTTTCTTGGGTTTGGCTGGTTATTATAGAAGGTTTGTGGAAGGATTTTTTTTTATTGTCTCTCCATTGACGGCATTGACCCAAAATAAAGTTAAGTTCTTATGGGCAAAAACGTGTGAGAAGAGTTTCTAAGAATTGAAATATAGACTTACCTCTGCTCCGGTATTGACTCTTTCAGAAGGATCTGATGGGTTTGTTGTTTATTGTGATGCTTCAAGGATTGGATTAGGGTGTGTTCTTATGCAAACTGGGAAATTTATCGCCTATGTTTCAAGGCAACTTAAGATTCATGAAAAGACTATCCTACCCATGATTTAGAGCTAGCGGCGGTTGTGTTTGCCTTGAAGATTTGGAGGCATTACTTATATGCTGTTCACGTTGATGTCTTTACCAACCATAAAAGTTTGCAATATGTGTTCAAGCAAAGGGATCTAAATCTTCGCCAAAGGAGGTGGCTTGACTTGCTAAAAGATTACGAAGTGAGTGTTATCTATCACCCCGATAAGGTGAATGGGGTGGCGGATGCTCTTAGTCGACTGTCAATGGGTAGTCTTGCTCATGTTGAGGATGACAAGAATGAGTTGGTTCGTGATGTTCATGGATTTTCCCAATTGGGTGTTCGATTGGTTGATTCTAATAAAAGTGGTGTTATTGTTCATAAAGGTTCAGAATCGTCTTTTGTGTCGGATGTGAAGGCCCAGCAAGGTCTCGATCTAATTTTGGTTGAATTGAAGGAAGCGGTGTTTGGAAAGTCCGATGAGGCTTTCTCCCAAGGGGGAGATGGTGTGCTTCGGTGTCAAGGTCGTTTGTGTGTTCCCATGTTGATGACTTGAGAGAGTAAATCTTATCAGAAGCCCATAGTTTTTGATATTCCATTCACCCTAGAGCCACCAAGATGTACCATGACTTGAGGGAGGTCTATTGGTGAAAGGGAATGAAGAAAGATATTACAGAATTTGCGGGTTAGAGTCCTAATTGTCAACAAGTGAAAGTTGAGCACCAAAAGTCAGTAGTTTTGTCCCAAGCTATTAGTATTCCTACTTGGAAGTGGGAAGATTTAAATATGGACTTTATTGTTGGCTTACCCCGCACCCGGCAGCAACATGACTCGATTTGGGTTATTGTGGATAGTATGACGAAGTCAGCTCATTTCATTCCCGTCAAAGTTTCTTATTCGGTGGAGGACTATGCTAAGTTGTATCTAAGGGAGATGGTTAGGTTGCATGGACTGCCCCTTTACATCATCTCTGATCATGGTACCCAATTTACTTCTCAATTTTGGATGTCTTTCCAAAAGGGTCTTGGTACTCATGTCAAACTTAGTACGGCCTTTCATCCTCAGACCGATGGTTAAGCGAAGCGTACCATCCAAACTTTGGAAGATATGTTGAGAGCTTGTGTGATTGACTTCAAGGGTAATTGAGATGATCATTTGTCTTTGATTGAGTTTGCTTATAATAATAGTTATCATTCAAGTATTGGTATGGATCTATTTGAGGATCTTTATGGTAGAAGGTGTAGATCTCCCATAGGTTGGTTTGAAGTAGGTGATGTTTCTTTGATAGGTCTTGAACTGGTACATGATGCTATGGATAAAGTCTAGCTTATTAGAGAAAGTTTGAAAATAGCTCAAAGTCGATAAAAGTATTATGTCGATGTTAGAAGGAGGGACCTTGAGTTTGATGTAAATGATTGGGTCTATTTGAAAATTTCACCCCATGAAGGGTGTAATGAGGTTTGAAAAGAAAGGGAAGCTTAGTCCCTATTATATGGGTCCATATCATATTTTGAGGTGTATTGGTAAGGTTGCTTATGAACTTGATTTGCCTAACGACATAGCATCGGTACATCCAGTATTCCATGTCTCTTTGTTGAAGAAATGTGTTGGTGATCCAACGTCTATTATACCATTGGAGAGTCTTGGTATAAAGGAGAGTCTTTTTTATGAAGAAGTTCCGGTTGATATTTTGGACCGGCAAGTTAAGACGTTATGAAATAAGGAAGTTGCATCCATAAAGGTCTTATGGACAAATCAATAGATTAAGGGTCTACTTGGGAGGCCGAGGCCGATATGATGTACCGTTATCCCCATCTCTTTCCCTCTGATCCCATTCTAGCTAGAGGTAGTTAGTCCTTATGGTTCATTCTTTTGATTTCACGTGTCTTAGTTGTTCTCGTGTTTCCTCATGCATGCATACTCATGAAAATTTTATTTTTGAGAAAATGAGTTAAGTTGGTTGATGTCTTCATGATTATGTGCATTTGAGGGCGAATTGTATGTATGCCTCATGAAGTGATGTTTTGAATATGTTTTAGCATGGAGTTGATGTTCCTCCTTGGTTGTGTTGTTGATGAAGTTGCATTCTTGCTGAGATGTTAGATCTCTTTCCATACCCTCCTTGTATTGCCTTGAGTTCCATTCGAGGACGAATGTTCTCAAGGAGAAGATATTGTAACACCTCGACATTTGGTAAAGGAAAGAAAAGAATTTTTTGGGTTGCAAGTTGTGCCTATAGGTCCCATCTACAGATCATAGAAGCTTCTACGGGCTGTAGATGGCAACCGTAGGAAGAAGGAATTAATATTTTTCAAAACAAGTCCCAGTACTTCTTTTATGGTTCACCAGGACAGTCCGTCATTCTATGTACGAGCAATAGACAGGGTCCGTCAAAGTTAGTCCAAAATAATAGTTTATGAACTTTTCTAAGGTTGACCAGTACGGTCCGTAGGAAGTTCTACGGATTGTAGGTCCAAACCATAGGTGAGCTTTGGCAGTTATTTTAAGGGGCTTTTGGGTCTTTTTCCTAATTGTTTTATATCAAAACTAAGTCGTTTTGGCCTTCATCCTAAAACCTATATAAGGCCTTTGGGTCCTAAAACTACCCACTTCAACCCCATTCTCCTAAATTTCCCTAAACCTAACCAAATTCACTCCCTAAATACCTCTCAACCTAAGGAGGAAGAAGAAGAAGCTAGGATTCAAATCCAAGTCTCCAATTCCCCATCCATCTTGGGCTTTTGGCATCAAGGTATGTGGGTATTCACCCATGGAGTCCTTTCATCCATGGGGTCCCCAAGATTTCCAACTTCTCAATTCAATTTCAATTGATTTAGTTAGGGTTTCAATCCAATCTTTTGGGTCTCATCCAATTATGATTGATTGTTGTTGATTAAGTCTTCTAATGCATGATTTCTAATGATAATATATTATATTTAGTTGAAATTATGTTGACCCATGCCTAACTTATCATTTTCAACTATACATCTATGATGAACACATTAACCTACGGATTATGAATTTATGAAGATATGCATGTTTTCATGAAGCTATTATAAATGAATTGAGGATGCTTTGAGCATAAAGTATTGATGTTATTGTGAAAGGCTTTCTCACATGTTATTATGATCATGATTGTGAAAGGTATTTCTCACATATGGATCCACATTGATGAAAGGTTTTTTCATCTATGTTGAATTATGTTTAAGGAGGTTCGACGTTTTGATCTTAAAAGATGTGGATTGGTATTGGTCATTACCTTTCCTATGATAAATTAATATTTGACTTTCTATCTATTCCAATGGGATTTAGACTTATCACCAAAAGGGCTTTGAGGTGGAGGCTCAAATAGGATAGTCTCTAGTAGCAACTTCTAGTCCCTAACTACATGCTCCTGTAGGATTGTCTTCAATGACCTAGCTAGTGGATGCACTTTAGCAAATGATGATATGTACGGAATCTACCTTGGAAAGTAGATTCCCTTTCTTTCGGTATGAGGGATATACCGGATTCCATGACATAGCTCTCATGATCTTATTGTAGCTTAAAACTAATATCCCACAAAATGATTATGATTTCGTCAAACTTTTCTTATGCCCCCTATTTTTAGTGCATTGATTATATCTTATGGTTTTCATGTTTTGCTGCCTTAAGCCTTTAATTGTTCAAAGAATGATCATGTCTACATGTTTTAAACTATTCATGCTATCATGTCTATTTTATCCATATTGCCCCATACTTAGTAAATTCCATGTACTAATGCATACTTGTTCCTACATTATCTCATGAATGTAGGGTCCGACGCTCCTACCTTGCACACTAGTGGTTAGTTGGTTTCATTGGCTTCAAAGATTGGTGAGTCTTCATGATCCTAGGACCGAGATGCTTTTATAATTTTTATGTCATTTCTAGTTTTTAGACTTTGTATGTGGTGTATGGATTACATCTCAATCACTTTCATTATGATGTACTACATGGCTTATAGAAACCTATGAATAGACTTCCACTTTGTCAATTTCTTTTATGCGACAAAACTATGATTTTGAACTCTTTAATTCTATTATCTTAAATGAAGTATGCTAAGTCACTTGTGTTGGGCCTCTCAGAGTCCTATATGCCATGTTACACCTAGGGTCTACTTTAGGTCGTGACAAGATCAAAAGAGTCTCATGTAGGATAGAATAGAAGTAGGTTCTATGGCTTCTTTAGATATCTCAGAATCCTCATAGAAGCTTTCAAGTGTGATTCCTTAGGACAAGCTTGGAATTTTGCACACATCCCAACACTAAACACAATGTCAGTTCTGCTAGCAGTGAGATAGAACAAGGACCCATTGATTCTTCTATACATGGTCTTATTCACACTTGGACCATGTTCGATCGCATCCATAATTGAGTTGGTTCCCATAGGAGTATCAATGGGCTTGGAATCCATCATCTAGAATTTTTTCAGCAACTATTTGATGTATTTTTCTTGGCAAATGGAGGTACCTTTGGGTGTTTGCTTGATTTGGAACCCCAAGAAGAAACTCAATTCTCTTATCATGCTCATTTCAAACTCACTACCCATGAGTGCAGCAAACTCTTCACACAGCACCTCAGAAGTTGCTGCAGGGATAATATCATCGACATATACTTGAATGATCAGCGAATCCTTTCCTTGTGATTTCAAGAAAAGAATATTGTTGATTTTCCTCTTCTGAACCCATTTTCCAGGAGAAACTTGGAAAGCCTTTCATACCATGCTTTGGGATCCTGTTTCAGTCCATAAAAAGCTTTTCCAACTTAAGAGCATTATCAGGATGATTAAAATCTTCAAAGCGTGGCGGTTGCTTCACATAAACCTCCTCCTTTAGGTACCTATTCGGAAAGGCACTCTTCACATCTATCTGATACAGTTTGAAGCTTATAAAGGTTGCAAAAGCGATGAGTATCCTGATGGCTTTCATCCTTCCCATGGGGGCAAAGGTATCATCATAGTCAATGCATTCTTCTTGATTATACCCTTGAACCACCAGTCTGGATTAGTTTCATGTAATAACACCATACTCATCTAGTTTGTTTTTGTATATCCACATTTCCTTATGATGGTTCTGTCAGTTGGTCGGGGAACCAAGTACCATACCTTGCTTCTTTCAAACTGATGCAGCTCTTCTTGAATAGAATTTACCCAATCAACATCTTTCAATGCTTCCTTGATGTGTTTGGGCTCAATTGATGATATGAATGCTGAAAATGAAATCAGATATCTTGTTTTGGATCAGGTGTGCATTCCAGAATCCAATGGGGAAATCAGATTATCTAATAGATGGGATGATCTATGCTTTCACCCTGTATTTCTTGCTAGTTGCTGAGGTTGATCAGCTTCTTCATTTTCACCTTCTGGATATGTACTATCAATCTGAACTACATTATCTTGTTCAGCATTGTCATCTTGTTTAGCGTTGTCCAGCAGACAAGGTCCCTCATCAGGATCATCAGCTTCTTCAAAATTGTTGGTTTCCTAAGGAGGTTGTTCTACATCAGATTCATTATTCAGAATTTCTCTCTAAATTTGAAGCAACTCTTCAATCTTTGAATCCTCATTGTTCTGTAGATTCTCAATTCCTCCAAACTCATCAAAAAACACGTGAACACTTTCTTCAATGTATAGTGTCCTTTTGTTATAGACATGATAAGCCTTGCTGGAGGAAGAGTATCCCACAAACACTTCTTCATCACTCTTGGGATCAAATTTCCCAAGATCATCCTTTCCACTATTTAGAACAAAATATTTGCAACCGAAGGCCCTCAGATAACTTAGTTTGGGCTCTCTATTGTTGAGCAGCTCATAATGAGTTTTGTGGAGGATGTACCTGATTAGACACATGTTGGTTACATAGCAAGCAGTATTCACAACTTCAGCCCAGAAATTTATCGGAAGATTTAAATCAATCATCATAGTCCTGGCAATATCAACCAGATTTCTGTTTTTCCTTTCAACTACATCATTCTGCTGAAGTGTCTTGGGGTTGAATAGTTGTGATGAATTCCATGTTTGCATTCTCAAACTCAGTGCCATGATCTGACCTGATCCCTGCAATCTTGCAGTTCAACTTTGTATGGATCATCTTGGCAAATATTATCAACACATCATAAGTTTCATCCTTGGACTTTAGAAACATAGTCCAAGTAAACCTTGAGAAGTTATCCACTATCACAAATATGTATTTCTTTCCCCCTCTGCTCTGAATTTTCATTGGACCACACAGATCCATATGGAGCAGCTCAAGAGGGCTGGTAGTGCTCACTTGTTTCTTCTGCTTAAATGGTGATCTGGTTTGCTTCCCTTTAACACAAGCATCGCAAACTTTATCATTTATAAATTTTATCTTTGGCAGACCACGAACTAGATCTTTTGACACAAGTCTGTTTAGAAGAGAAGCATTCACATGGCCCAGTCTCCTTTTCCATAAATCAGCATTTTCACTTTGAGCACTAAGACAAGTGAGACTATCAATAGGGGCAGTATCCGGATCATCAATATGTATGTTTTTGCACCTATTTGCTATCAAATAATAATTTTACTTCATTTCCTTTATTACATATCTGTGAAACACTTAGAAGATTGTACTTCAAACCATTAACATAGTACACATCTTCAATAGAGAGTTCCACGGATTTCCCAATCCTTCCCACACTAAGGATACACCCTTTCTTGTCATTGTCAAAAGAGACACCTCCACCTTGAAGTGCCTCGAGAGAGAGGAAGTTTTTTGTATCCCTAGTCATGTGTTTTAAGCATCCACTATACATAAACCAACAATGATTGTTGCTACCTCCTCTCACTTGCATAGCACATTAATTGTTAGCCTTGGGAACCAATTTGAGACGGAGTTCCCAGTAATCAGATAAAGAGATGCTAAGGAATTTTTTTGTCTCATAGGGCAGACTGGTTTTTTCACTTTAGGACTATAAGCAAGACCAGGTCCCTTCTTTCGCTTGTTTCTCTATTTACACTAATTGGAAAAACTTTCTTCATGTATTTTCCAAGTTGGACAGTCCCTTTTCAGATGGCCATTTCAACCACAGTGTAAACACAGCATATTATCAGTAACAAAGACATATTTTCTATGGGGATTGTATGAGGGATCTATTTTCACACAACCAAAGGCTCTTCTACTATTGTTTCCCTGACTGGTTAAATTATTAAGCAATTTAGAGGAAGTGGTCCATTTGAGGGATTTGTTCTATTCCTCTTTTACACGAATCAGGTCCCTTTCCAACAAAACATTTCTTTCTACTGCCAATTGCATCTTCGTTTAAGAACTACACAACTTATGTTCAAGTTCAAGCTACAAATTGCTTGCTTCACTCTTTCCTTTAGAAACCCCTGTAGTTACCCTTTTTATCTTCTCCTTCAGTTCTATATTTTTAACTTCTACAACAGATAGTTGTTCTTGTATTTCGGAGACCTAAAGCAAGTTTCTTATCTTGAGAAACATCTAAGTTGTTGCTCAAGAGATCCTTCTCAGTGGTTAGCTCACTGATTGAATTAATCATCACACCAACTAGCTTTCTCAACCTTTTAATGGAAAGAGTATTCACATTTTGCTTAAGATCAGAGAGCGTTACCTCTTCATCATCATCATTGTCTTCTAAATTTGCAATGAAGGAAAATAGGGTCAAATATGTCTTCATCATCTTTCACTGAAAGCATGGATGCATCCTCAGGATATTCAGCTTCATCTGAATCACTTGAAGTATTTCTCCAGTTGGCCAAAGCTTTCTTTACGACATAATCATCTGTTGCTTTTCTGTTTGACTTTTCAATGACCTGGTCCCTTCTTTTGTTTGTCTCCACCAGACATGACATATTATTTATGATCTACCTTGTGCATAGGGCAGTCTCTGATGAAGTGACTTGGTTTTCCACATTTGTGGCATAAGTCATCAATAGTTTATTTTCTACCAGAGTTACCTTTCTTCATGAAACCTCCATGTTTTCTCAAAATCTTTTGGAATCGACGAGTGAGATATGCCATATCTTCATCCATTTCAGGAACTTCACTTTGAGACATCTTGAGAGCTAGAGATTTATCTATTTTTGCTTTTTTCTTTAAGGGATCTTGATTCTTGTGCATCTCATGGATTTGAAGATTCCAAATCAATGCATATATCGTTAGTACCTATCAACTTTACTGGCCCAAAACTTAGGAAGAATTCTTAGCACCTTCCTAGCCTATTTTCTTGGGTCAATGGGTTAACCCAAACACCTAAGTTCATTGCTAATACATGAGAATCTAGTGTGCATTTCCTAAATGGATTCACCCTCCTTCATAGTGAAGTTTTCATATTGAGTGGTAATCATATCCACTTTAGATTCCTTTACTTGTTGAATCCCTTTATGAGTAGTTTTAAGGCAATCCCAGATCTCTTTTGCAGATCCACAATGTAACACCTCAGAATTTATAAAAGAAAGAAAATATTTTTTTAGGTTGAAGTCTATGTCTACGGGTCCCAACTACGGACCGTAAAAGCTTCTACGGGCCGTAGATGGTAACCGTAGGAAGTGGGAAAATAATTTTTAAAAATCAGGTCCGAGTACCCTTTGTGCGGTTCACCAGGACAACATGTCATCCCATCTACGAACCATAGACCAGTCCGTCAAAATGGGTCCAATTTCAAAAGTCTTTGAATCATTCTACGGTTGGCCAGTACGGTCCATAGAAAGACCTATGGACCGTAGGTCCAACCCGTAGAGGGAGGGTTGGCAGTTATTTTAAAGGGGCTTTTGGATCTTTTTCTAATTCTTTTAAACAAATACCATGTCGTTTTATCTACTACCCTAAGACCTATATAAAGCTTTTAAGCCCCAAATTACCCACTTTCAATTCATTTTCCAAAATTCCCTAAACTTGACCAAATTCACTCAACCTAAGGAAGAAGAAGAAGAGCTAGGGTTCATCCAAGTCTTCAATCCTCCATTCTTTTTAGGCTTCTAGCATCAAGGTATGTGTGTATTCACCCATGGAGTCCTTTTCACCATGGGGTCCCCGAAGATTTCAATTTCCCCAATTCAAGTTCAAATTGATCAACTTAGGGTTTCAATTTAATAAATATGGGTTTCATCCAATTATGATTAATTACGATTAATTAAGTCTTCTAATGCATGATTTGATGTTAATCTATGATATTTAGTTGAAATTGCAAATACCCATGCCTAAATTATGCTTTTCAACCATGATCCTATGATGAACCCATGAATCTAAGAGTTATTAAATTATGAAGATATGCATGTTTTATGAAATGACTATGAATGAATTGACGGCGCTTTGAAAGGAAAGTATTAATGTTGTTGTCAAAGGTTTTCTCACATGTTATGATGATCATGATTGTGAAAGGTATTTCTCACAAAAGAATTCATATTGGTGAAAGGTTTTCTCATCTGTGTTGAATTATGTTTAAGAGTTATTCTATGTTTTAATCTCAAAAGTGTGGAGTGGTACTGATCATTGCCTTTCCCTATGTTAAAATGACATTTTACATTTATCTATTCCTTTGGGATTTAGACTTAGCATCGAGAGGGCTTTGAGTTGGAGGCTCAAATAGGGTAGTTTCTAGTAGCAACCTCTAGTTCCTAACTATGTGCCCCCGTAGGATTGTCTTAAATGATCTATTTAGTGGATCCACCTTAGCGAACGATGATATGTACGGATCCTACCTTGGCAAGTAAGTTCACCTTCTTTCAGTATGAGGGATATACCGAATTTCATGATATAGCTCTGATGGTCTTATTATCGGTTAAAACTAATATCCCACAAAATGATTTTGTCTTCTTCAAAGCTTTTCTTATGTCATTTATGTTAATGTACTTGACCATGTTTTCAAGATTTTCATGTCATTTCTTCTTTAAAGCTTTCAAATGTTTCAATATGATCATGCCAACTCATTTTTAAGTCATTCATACTATCATGCCTATGTTTATGCATATTGCCTCATACTTAGTACATTCCATGTACTAACGTATACTTGTACCTACATTGTTTCACTAATGTAGGATCCGACACTCCTAACTTCCATACTCGTGGCTAATTGATCCTTCATAGGCTTTGAAGATTGGTGAGTCCTCATATTCTAAGGACCGAGACACTTTATTGCTTTATTTCATTTTGATTCAGACTTTGTATGTGATGTATGGGTTACGTCCCAATCACTTTCCTTATGTTATATTAGATGGTTTTGAGACTTATGTTTTAAACTTCCGCTTTGTCAAACCTTTTGAAATATGAAATGTTTTCTTTTGAACTCTTTATTTCTATTATCTTGTACGATGTATGCTAAGTGTCTTGTGTAGGGCCTCTCGGGGTCCTATACGCCATGTTACACCTAGGGTATACTTTGGGTCATGACAAACTTGACATAAGAGCCAGGTTTAGAAAGGTCCTAAGATGTCTCATAAGCCACGTCAAGTAGAGTCTTGTTCATGAGTGTGAAGCACGCCACACTTATGAATGAGAGGCTATAAGATGTTTAGGAAATTCCACTTTTTCATCATTCTAAAGTAATGTGATAGAGTGTAACACTATATGTCTCTCTCCTAATCCTTATCCGATGCTTTTCAAGATATGGCCCCTTGAAGAGCGTACGCTAAGAGGAATGTGAATGAGAATGTGGAACAAGAAGCTCTTCAAGAGGCTCCACAAGTTCCGACCAACCCTTTGGCCGAACAAGTGACTAATGAGGAGTGTAGGGCTGCTTTTCAAGTGTTGGACCAAGCCATGATGACTCAAGCCAATAAAGAGGTTGTGGTCCCTGTGAACCCAAATATGGGTACGGCGGCAACTAGAGTGAGGGACTTCACTAGGATGAATCCCCCGGAGTTCCATGGTTCCAAGGTTGAGGAAGATCCTCAAGAGTTCATTGATAAGGTGTACAAGATTTTGATGATTATGGGTGTGACACCGATGGAAAAGGCAGAACTAGCTGCTTATCAACTTAAGGGTGTCGCTCAAGATTGGTTCTACCAATGGAAGGAAGAGAGAGCGGTTGATGCAGATCCTCTTGATTGGAAAAAGTTTAAGGTTGCTTTCCTTGATAGGTATGTTCCTCTTGAGATGAGGGATGCAAAGGTACTTGAATTCATTAACCTTCGTCAAGGAAATATGAGTGTGAAGTAGTATGCGTCGAAGTTTACTCAATTGGCTAGGTATGCTCTAACTATGGTTGCCGACTCTAGGGAAAGGATGAGTAAGTTTATTTCGGGTGTCTCTGAAGTAGTGGTTAAGGAATGTCGTACCGCCATGCTCATTAAGAAGATGGATATTTCTCGTTTAATGATAACACTCAACAAATTGAGGAGGAAGAGCTTAAGGAAAAGTCTAGGGAGACAAAGAGGGCAAAGACCGGTGATGGTGACTTTTCACACTCAAGGTCTGATGGACATGGTCGTTCTATGTTCCGACAAAGGTTTTTCGGTCAGGTTCCTTCAATGCTGCGGCTCCTAATTTCAACAAATATAGGGTGTATAACCCTAAACCTCAAGGAGAAAATGGTGGTGGAAATAGATTTTCGATTCCCGCATGCCAACAGTATGGCAAGAGTCATCGGGGAAAATGCTTTCTGGGCATGGATAATTGTTTTGGTTGTGGCAAGAGTGGTCTACTTGAGAGATTGTCCATATAGAAGTGACAAGGGAAAGAATGGTATTCAAGCTCCTTCTAGTGGTTCAGGTTCCAGTGCCCCAAAGCAAAACCAATTTATGCACTTCAAACTCGAAATGATCAAGAGGGTTCTCATGATGTTGTTATCGGTATGTTGAAAGTCTTTCATTTTGATGTTTATTCTTTGCTTGATCCTGGTGCTACCTTGACTTTTGTGACGCCATATGTGGCTATGAGGTTTGATGTTCTTTCGGATGTGTTGATAGACCCTTTTTTTGTCTCTACTCCTATTGGTGAATCTATTGAGACTAAGAGAGTCTATAGAAATTGTCCCATCTCCTTATCCCATAGAGCCTCTCATGTCGATCTTGTAGAGCTTGATATGTTAGATTTCGATGTTATTCTTGGTATAGATTGGCTCCATTCTTGTTATATTTCTTTTGATTATAGAACCAGAGTGGTCAAGTTTCAATTTCCAAATGAGCTCGTCCTAGAGTTGAAGGGGGGAAATTCTATGCCTAAGGGTCAGTTTGTTTCTTGTCTCAAAGCTAGAAGAATGATTTCTAAAGGTTCCATATATCATCTTGTTTGGGTTAGGGATATGGCTTCTGAAACCCCTACTCTTGAGTCGGTCCCCATTGTTAATGAGTTTCCAGAAGTGTTTTCCGATGATCTACCTAGTGTTCCTCCCAAAAGGGAAATAAACTTCGGTATTGACCTTCTCCCAAATACGCAACCTATTTATATTACTCCTTATCGTATGGCTCAGGCAGAACTTAAGGAGTTAAAAGAGCAATTGAAAGATTTGTTGGATAAGGGTTTCATCCGACCTAGTATCTCTCCATGGGGTGCTCCAGTATTGTTTGTTCAAAAGAAGGATGGTTCACTTCGCATGTGTATTGACTACTGGCAATTGAACAAGGTTACCATTAAGAATAAGTATCCTCTTCCAAGGATAGATGATTTATTTGATAAACTCCAAAGAGCGAGCTAATTCTCTAAGATTGACCTACGGTCGGGATATCACCAATTGAGGGTGAAGGAAGATGACATTCCGAAGATGGCTTTTCGAACTCGGTATAGTCATTATGAGTTTTTAGTAATGTCATTTGGTTTGACTAATGCTCCAGCCACATTGATGGACTTGATGAATAGGGTGTTTAGACAATATCTTGACATGTTTGTGATTGTATTTATCGATGACATTTTGATTTACTCAAGAAGTGAAAATGAGCACACTGATCATTTGAGGATTGTATTGCAAGTCCTTAAGGACCAACAACTCTTTGCAAAGTTTAGTAAATGCGAGTTTTGGTTGAGATCCATGGCTTTTCTTGGTCACATTATTTCCAGTAAGGGTATTGAGGTAGATCCTAAGAAGACGAATGTGATTAAGAGTTGGTCTAGACCTCCTCTATCCTCTTTGGATATTTGAAGTTTCTTGAGTTTGGCTGGTTATTATAGAAGGTTTGTGGGTTTTCTTTGATTGCCTCTCCATTGACGGCATTGACCCAAAAGAAAGTTAAGTCTGTATGGTCAAAGCGTGTGAGAAGAGTTTCCAAGAATTAAAAGATAGACTTACCTCCGCTTCGGTGTTGACTTCACCAGAAGGGTCAGATGGGTTTGTGGTTTATTGTGATGCTTCAAGGGTTAGATTAGGGTGTGTTCTTATGCAAAATGGAAAGGTTATTACTTATGCTTTGAGGCAACTTAAGGTCCATGAAAAGAACTATCCTACCCACGATTTGGAGCTAGCGGCAATTGTTTTTGCCTTAAAGATCTGGAGGCATTACTTATGCGGTGTCCACGTTGATGTCTTTACCGACCACAAGAGTTTTCAATGTATGTTCAAGCAAAAGGAACTAAATCTTCACCAAAGGAGGTGGCTTGAGTTGCCTAAAGATTACGACATGTGTGTCCTATATCACCCCGACAAGGGAAATGTAGTAGCGGATGCTCTTAGTCGACTATAAATGGGTAGTGTTACTCATGTTGAAGATGATAAGAAGGAGTTGATTTGTGATGTTCATAGATTGGCCCGATTGGGTGTTTGGTTGGTTCACTCTAATGAAGGTGGTGTCATTATTCATAATGGTTCAAAATTGTCATATGTGTCGGATGTGAAAGCCAAGCAAGGTCTTGATCCGATTTTTGTTGAGTTGAAGGAAGCGATGCTTAAAAAGTTCGTTGTGGCTTTCTCCCAAAGGGGAGATGGTGTTCTTCGGTATTAAAGTCATTTGTATGTTCCCAATGTTGATGATTTGAGGGAAAAGATTTAATCGAAAGCCCATAGTTCTTGATATTCCATTCACCCGGGAGCCACCATGATGTACCGTGACTTGAGAGAGGTCTATTGGTGGAATGGGATGAAGAAGGATATTGCGCGATTTGTGGCTAAGTGTCCTAATTGTAAACAAGTGAAAGTTGAGCATCAAAAGCCGGGAGGTTTGTCTCAAGATATTAGTATTCCTACTTGGAAGTGGAAAGATTTGAATATAGACTTTATTGTTGGCTTACCCCACACCCGGTGACAATAAGACTCGATTTGGGTTATTGTAGATCGTATGATGAAGTCAGCTCATTTAATTACCGTTCAAGGTTTCTTACTCGGTGGAGGACTATCCTAAGTTATATCTAAGGGAGATGGTTACGTTTTATGGAGTGCCCCTATCCATTATCTCCGATTGTGGTACCAAATTCACTTCTTAGTTTTGGAGATCTTTCCAAAAGGATCTTGGTACTCGTGTCAATCTTAGTACTGACTTTCATCCTCAAACTGATGGGCAAGCGGAGTGTACTATCCAAACTTTGAAAGATATGTTGAGAGCTTGTGTGATTGACTTCAAGGGTAATTGAGATGATTATTTGTCTTTGATTGAGTTTGCTTATAATAATAGTTATCATTCAAGTATTGGTATGGATCTATTTGAGGATCTTTATGGTAGAAGGTGTAGATCTCCCATAGGTTGGTTTGAAGTAGGTGATGTTTCTTTGATAGGTCTTGAACTGGTACATGAGGCTATGGATAAAGTCTAGCTTATTAGAGAAAGGTTGAAAATAGCTCAAAGTCGATAAAAGTATTATGTCGATGTTAGAAGGAGGGACCTTGAGTTTGATGTAAATGATTGGGTCTATTTGAAAATTTCACCCCATGAAGGGTGTAATGAGGTTTGAAAAGAAAGGGAAGCTTAGTCCCTATTATATGGGTCCATATCATATTTTGAGGTGTATTGGTAAGGTTGCTTATGAACTTGATTTGCCTAACGACTTAGCATCGGTACATCCAGTATTCCATGTCTCTTTGTTGAAGAAATGTGTTGGTGATCCAACGTCTATTATACCATTGGAGAGTCTTGGTATAAAGGAGAGTCTTTTTTATGAAGAAGTTCCGGTTGATATTTTGGACCGGCAAGTTAAGACGTTATGAAATAAGGAAGTTGCATCCATAAAGATCTTATGGACAAATCAATGGATTAAGGGTCTACTTGGGAGGCCGAGGCCGATATGATGTACCGTTATCCCCATCTCTTTCCCTCTGATCCCATTCTAGCTAGAGGTAGTTAGTCCTTATGGTTCATTCTTTTGATTTCACGTGTCTTAGTTGTTCTCGTGTTTCCTCATGCATGCATACTCATGAAAACTTGATTATTCGAGAAAATGAGCTAACTTGGTTGATTTCTTCGTGATTATGTGCATTTGAGTGCAATTTGCATGTATGACTTGGGAAATGATGTTTTGAATGTGTTTTAGCTTGGGGGTGATGTTCCTCCTAGGTTATGTGTTTTGATGAAGTTGCATTCTTGTTGGACTATTAGATATTTTCCTCTACCCTCCTTGTATTGCCTTGAGTCCTATTCGATGATGAATGTTTCCAAGGGGGAGATATTGTTTTGAAACGGAAGAAAATAAATATCTTGGGTTGAAGTTTGTGTCTACGGGTCCCAACTATGGATCGTAGAAGCTTCAATGGGTCGTAGATGGTAACCGTAGGAAGTGGGAAAATAACTTTTAAGATCAGGTCCCAGCATCCTTTGTACGGTTCACCTGGACGACCTGTCATTCCATATACGAATCGTAGACCAGTCTGTCAAAATGGGTCCAATTTCAAAAGTCTCTAAATCTATCTACGGTTGGCCAGTACGGTCCGTAGAAAGACCTATGTACCATAGGTCCAAACCATAGAGGAAGGGTCGGCAGCTATTTTAAAGAGGCTTTTGGGTCTTTTCCTAATTGTTTTAAACCAATACCATGTCGTTTTGTCTACTACTCTAAGCCCTATATAAAGCTTTTAAGACCCAAACTACCCACTTTCAATTGATTCTCCTAAATTCCCTAAACTTGACCAAATTCATCCTCTCCAAATTCTCTCAACCTAAGGAACAAGAAGAAGAGCTAGGGTTCATCCAAGTCTCCAATCCTCCATTTTTTGGGCTTCTAGCATCAAGGTATGTGTGTATTCACCCATGGAGTCCTTTCCTCCATGAGGTCCCCAAAGATTTCAATTTCCCCAATTCAAGTTCCAATTGACCTAATTAGGGTTTTAATTCAATAAATGTGGGTTTCATCCAATTATAATTGATTATGATTGATTAAGCCTTCTAATGCATGATTTGATGTTAATATATGATATTAATTGAAATTGCAATTACCCGTGCCTAAATTATGCTTTTCAACCATAATCCTATGATGAACCCATGAATCTAAGAGTTATGAAATTATGAAGATATGCATATTTTATGAAATGACTATGAATGAATTGATGGCGCTTTGAAAGGAAAGTATTAATGTTGTTGTCAAAGGTTTTCTCCCATGTTATGGTGATCATGATTGTGAAAGGTATTTCTCACAAAAGAATTCACATTGGTGAAAGGTTTTCTCATCCATGTTGAATTATGTTTAAGGAGATATTCTATGTTTTGATCTCAAAAGTGTGGAGTGGTATTGATCAGTGCAATTCCCTATGTTAAAATGATATTTCACTTTTATCTATTACGTTGGGATTTATACGTAGCACCGAGAGGGCTTTGAGGTGGAGGCTAAAATAGAATATTCTCGAGTAACAACCTCTAGTCCCTAACTATGTGCCCTCGTAGGATTGTCTTAAATGACCTAGCTAGTAGATCCACTTTAGCGAATGATGATATGTACGGATCCTACCTTGGCAAGTAGGTTCCCCTTCTTTCGGTATGAGGGATATACCAGATTCCATGATATAGTTCTCATGGTCTTATTGTCGGTTAAAGTTAATATCCCACAAAATGATTATGTCTTCTTCAAAGCTTTTCTTATGTCATTTATGTTATGTGCTTGACCATGTTTTCATGATTTTCATGTCATTTCTTCTTTAAATATTTCAAATGTTTCAATATGATCATGCCTACTCATTTTTAAGTCATTGATGCTATCATGCCTATGTTTATGCATATTGCCTCATACTTAGTACATTTCATGTACTAACGCATACTTGTGCCTACATTGTCTCAGTAATGTAGGGTTCGACGCTCCTAACTCTCATACTCGTGGCTAATTGATCCTTCATAGGCTTTGAAGATTGGTGAGTCCTCATGTTCTGAGGACCGAGACACTTTATTGCTTTATGTCATCTCGTTTCAGACTTTGTATGTGATGTATGGGTTACGTCCCAATCACTTTCCTTATGATGTATTAGATGGCTTTGAGACTTATATTTTAGACTTCCACTTTCTCAAACCTTTTTGAAATATGAAATGTTTTCTTTTGAACTCTTTATTTCTATTATCTTGTATGATATATGCTAAGTGGCTTGTGTAGGGCCTCTCAGGGTCCTATATGCCAAGTTACACCTAGGGTATACTTTGGTTCATGACACACAAGCAGAGATCTTATTGTATTCCTCAACTCCTATACCACATACCAAAAGCCTCTTTGCCTTGTAGCTTTTCTCAATCTTCTTTCTATTAGCCTAACTACACTGTTGTTAGGTTTTAGGAATAAGCCTTGTTATGTCTCCATCCTTTATCTCAAAAGTAGGAATTTAAGGACCATAAAGAACAATGTCTCATAGCTCACTATCCTCAGCCATCAGATAGTCATGCATACAATTCTTCCACCAATTATAAAACTAGCCATTAAAACGAGGCCTCCTAGTTGATGATTGATCCTCTTCAAGATTTAGTGGAGCAATCATTTTTCAATAGGATTCTCTCTTGGTGTTAACTAGATAGAGAACCCTTGCTCTAATACTTATTAAAGAATGTGTGCGTCCACTAATAGGCAGTGGACCAGGTCCCTTGACAGAATAGACAGTGTGAAAAAATAAATAACTCAAAGTAAAATAGGCACAAGAGTTTTACGTGAAGACCCCCTTACTCAAGGGATGAGAAAACCACGACATGTCTCACAGTATTTCAATACAAATCCATTTCACTCAAAGGCAACAAAGATTTAGATTACACACCTAGTAATCTAGGATTTAAATTCTTAATCTCTTCCCCCTCACAGTAACAATTTTGTTATCCAACAAACTAAGCAATAACTGTATTGCCCACTAAACCAACTACTTCTAGTTGATCTAGCCTTCAAGAACCTGACATAGCTAACTCTAGCTAAGAATCGAAAAGCTTAACCAGAAAATCAAAATGATCTGATTCCTTTATATCTTAGAAATAGATCTTACAAGAATAAGCACTAAAATATAAACCCTAACAACAACAAAGAACGATGATAACTCTATCAGGTCTCTTGCTATTCTTCAAGCAATATTTCCTTGAGAGAATGGCTTTTGCTTTGTGAAAAAATTTGATTTGTGTCTAAGTCGAACGATGATAACTCTATCAGGTCTCTTGCTATTCTTCAAGCAATATTTCCTTGAGAGAATGGCTTTTGCTTTGTGAAAACATTTGATTTGTGTCTAAGTCGAATGGACATATTATAGGATGGAAACAAACTCTTAGAGCAATGCTATTAGCTAAGAATCTGTTGCACTGCAAAAGACGCACACCAACCACAGCAGGTGCTGCAGAGTTGCAGTTGCAGCTTTTAGACAGTTATCTTTTTCATGTACGGAAACTCTCAGTCTCTCCTGGGATTTGGTCCCTCATCAAAACTTCAAATTCGGCTCAAAATAACAGTTTAGTTTGGATTTTTGAAATTCTGTTTGTGGCTTTATGCTAGACTTGAGAACATGAGATGCCTGCAATTAATGAACAACATGTAGCAACTACTGATCTCATGATCATAAGTTTTTCTTCTTCATAATAAAATCAATTGAAGCCAAAAAGCTTCAAAGCAATTATTTAGTACCCTCTTCATATGACTAAAAGTCTAGTACTTTAAATAAACAAGAAAAAGGTAAAGAAATATGATATCAAACAAAGAAAAATTCATTAGTGACTACGCTATACCAAATATTATCTTTAGTGGTAATAAATTATTAGTAATAGCTTAAATGCCACTAAATATATTTTTTAGAGGCAATTGACACTCTTTGTAAATGTTCCCTAAGCCTATAGCGACATTGGATTCATTATCAATTAATTAATGCCAGTAAAGGCTTTAGCACTTTTTGTTTACGTGCATATTTATTTCCGCTAAAAGTTATTTTTGTTGTAGTGTTACATACTGTTCATTTATTTTTGCCCATTTATACTTGAGATGCCTATAGAATAGGACTATGTTTTGTTCTCTGCACGTCAAGGGTAAGTTGCCTTTAAATGATTATCAATGAATCACTTTCACCTTTGGAGTTTAATTACATTGTCTTTAAGTAATTCTCAATGAAAATTTTCTATGAAATTTTAACCATTAATCCGACAACTTTAATAACCGACAAATTAATAATTGATAAATTGATATCTTAACTATTCAGCATGTTTACAAATCAATAATCAATAAGTAAATTGATAATCTTTAAAATCAAATTGAACTGAGCGATACATAGGCCTAGTGGCCTACTAGCTAGGTTTGTTTGATATAAAGCATCTTTTCTACCCCAAAAAAAATAGGAACGAAAGGAAGAAGACCTAAGCCAAAATCGTTTAGTAAAATTATTGTTTGTAATAATCAATATTAGTTATGAATAATATATCCTTTTAAATATAATCACTAATAAATAGTATTAACTACAAAATTTAATTATCCGTATTATTTCTGAATAACATTTAGCGAATTCAAAGGCCTACCTTGTTTTTTTCTCTGTAAAATGAAGAACTTTTTATACCTCAGCGAGAGAGTGACTCCTCGAAGACCCTATTATCATAAATTTACAAAAACGTAAGTGATGATTTTTATTTGGATTCTTTTCTGTTTTTTCCCCATATTTATGTATTACATTAACTTTTTCTGGTGTCCACAAATTTCTCTTTTACATATATTTAGAATTAAAAAAATTAAAACCACTTCAGCATTAATGTATGAATATGGTCCAAGGGCAATTTGACTATTTAAACCATAAATGAGGGACAACCTTAAAAAGATTTTTTTTTTGATGCATTATATACTAAAATAGACCCTCTCTAAAAAAGATACACAAAAACAAACACATCCCCAAAAATAAGTGAACTGTCTTTTATACTATTAACGTCCGTTTTTTTAAAATGTAAAAAATAAAATAATAAAAAATCGGCGGTTCTACAATTTAATTTTTTGGTAGCTTTCTATTCCCTTCTTGTTGTAAAATATTAACGTGATAAATTCTTGTAGATTTCTTCAAAAATATTCACATGATAGATTCTCTTCTTGCTGATTTCTTTTAGATTCATGAAAGTGTTATTGTATTTTGTCACATCTAATTTGATTAAAAGTGATTTTAAAAAATCAATAATAAATATGTTATGTCATTCACTTCATATTCTCTCATTGATTTTCTGTATTTATCTATTAATAAAATATTTTGGTCTTTAAAAATTGATAGTCATGTCTCACCAATATGAAAGGTTTGTATATTCAATTGAACTAGATGTATGTAAATGCGAAGAATATTGTACAATGCAAACATCAAATATTTCAAAGAATCCCCTTCGTAACTTTATGAGTTGTGTGCATTCAAAGACAAAAATTTTAAATTATTCCCTTTAAAATATATCTTCACCAGAAAAGTTAAATATCTAGATATTCACTTGTTTTCTTGTTTGGTTATTTTAATTAAAAGAATGTGAATGCAATTATTTTCAGTGGATAGAAATTTTATCCGTAAATGAAACTAATATCATTCTATCACGAGTAAGAAGACCCTCTTTGGACAGTGATACATCAACTTTACAAAGCAATATGAAGTGTGGTGCGAGGACAAAGAGCTTCCAAGTTCCAATATTGTTAATATTGTTGTTTGTTTTTTGTAACTGCTGTAAAATATTACCATTACCTCCAAGTAACAATTACAAATAAAGAGGACCCATTTAAGATAACAGAATCTAGGCCTCCAACCAAACAAGAAAACTAATTACATAGTAAATGTTGAATAAAATGTCTACATTTTTGAGCTTTCCTTGAACTACCGAGGAAGTGTAATTTCTCTATTATCAACTTTTTGATATGTGCTATTGCCTCTTCTATATGTACATGCTTCCCTTTAAGCTTTTTCCAGTTTCTATCCCTCCATGTGTGGTATGGAACTGCCCCACATATAGCTGCAATGATCTCCTATTGAAATTGCTTCCAATGCTTCCCTTTTATTCTGTCCAGAACTTGTATGATCCTATTGTTTGTCAGTGTTATGCATGTCCATTGCGTCATCCCCCCTGTCATACTGTGTTTGTCTATTGACATTGCTCAAGTAAATGCACAGTAATCTCCATTACCTTCTCATCACATAGGCAGCATTCAGTGTCATCAACCTGAATGTGCAATCTCAACTTCCTCTTCTGAATGAGTGATCGCCCTTGTATAGCCAACCACACCATGAATCTATGATTAGGTAGGGTCATAGCAATCCATACTAAGTCAGCAGTTCTCATTTTCTATGTCCTATAATTGCCAAGTAACTTCTTGTGATAGAGTAGTTACCACTTAGTGTCAAAGTGTATCTACCTTGGCTATACACGTCAGGCATATGTTCCTTAACTGCATTGAGTTTCCTCCAATACCAATTACAATCAATAGGTGCCCTATGATTCCATATTGAGGCTCTCTTTTAAATATATTCCATGTACCCATTCAACCCACAAGGACACCTTATTCACTATGATCTGCCATAATATTTATCCCACTGATGCTATATTTCAGTTGGTATTGCCCTCGATACTCAATCCACCCTGTCTTTTGGGATAGCAAACCTTTTCCCAAGATACCAAAGCTACTTTCTGTTGGCCTTAACTTCCATGGATGTGGTCTGTAACTTCCATGACTACATTTTGTCATGTTGTTCATAACCTCTCCCATTACTGTCCACTTTGTTGGTAATTGCAAACAGAAGTTTTTGACGGAAAATTTCTATATAAATAGTATATTCGGACATAAGGTCCCTAAGCACAAATTCTTCTTCTAAACTCCACGCCATCTTGAGTGAGATTTGAGTGCTTAGAATAATTACCGGAATTGGAAAACAAACACCGATGAGCCCAACGACTCCGACTTTGCTAAACAATGGCTGCAGGTATGTCGGTCTATTATTTCTACTGTGCTATTGCTCTGAATTCGCTTACATTTGGTATCAGAGCAACTCGAATTTACCTCTGTCTTGTTGGTTTTCGAACTTTGCAAAATCGCTCAAAATGGGTCTAGAGTTTTAGATTTTTTTTTTTGAATTTTTGATGCAATCTAATGATAGAAGTCTTGTGAAAAATGTTTTTATAGCATTCTATAATTTTATTGTTGTATTGGTATTTAAACCATGAACACGACCTGAGTTTTTTTTCCTCAAACGGATGAAAATAATCTGTCGAGGAAGAAGACAGTCGGTGTTGCACTGTAGTTGAAATTTTTAACTTTTGCTTTTATTTTGTAATGGGCCTTAAGCTCCTTTTGTCTTTTATTTATGTACTATTAAATATTAAAATAATCATAAAAGGCAAAAGGATTGTTGTTTTGGTTTGTGTGTCAGTAATCACATACCTACAGAACTATATGACTTTTAGGTCTCTAATATTATTTTATTATATTTATGTGTTTCAATTTTGTTTGTACACAATATAAAAATATTAGATAAACAATTTATTTATTAGAGTTGCTATTTCATGAAAATTGAGCAAACTGTTATTGTTGTCATATGCAATTCATTAGTTTTCTGAATACTATGTGCTTAAGTTATTATGATTACTGTTCGTAATTTATGTCTCTTTACATAAATATATATTTAAGCATGTGAAGTTTAAATTTATTGCATAATATTCAGCAATTAAAATTTTTTATACGATTTTAATTTAATATTTAGTGATTCATATAATTTTATTTGATTGAGGTTTAGCCACAGCAGTCTTAATTAAATAATATTATATATTATGTTTGAATCACTTAAAGAAATTATAAATGTTAAATCAAGATTAATGTCTACGTGATTTATCCTTTTATTTAATTGAAGATTAGCCACAACATCTTTAATTGAATAATCTTTTGAAATTAAGAATCACATAAAAAAAATTTAGACATTAGAATTGTAATTAATTATGCATGATATGATTACTTAATTTCTATATCATTGAGTTGCATAATTAATTAAGATAAAATATTAGATACTTTTCATAATTACCCACAGGAATTATGAATGAGAGTTTAATAGTTTTATCATAAAGATAGAATATCATGGTAGTAAAATTGATAATTCTATCATAAATTGTGAATCTAATTGAATTAAAAATTTAGTCCATAGCAATTTTTATATCAGTAGATTCAATTTTGTATTGTTTACCTCAAATTTACGCTACGTATGTATGTATATTTTTGCAGTTATGCAACCTGAAAATTTCTTTGATATTTGTGATATTCCCGAATTGAATGGTGTGAACTATAAGATCTGAAAGGAGAGAATTCTCCTTCACTTAGGGTGTACGGATATTGATTATGCTATCAGAAAAGACGGGTCATCTATTAATGAAATCAGCACTCACGATGAGATTGCTCTTCATGAACAATGGGAACGCTCTAATTGTTTGAGTGTTATGCTCATCAAGATCAAAATCTCTACTGGTATTCGTGATTATGTCTAATAGTATAACAATGTTACGGCATTACTGAAGGCTATTGATGAACAGTTTGAGACTTCATATAATTAAGGCACTTGTCAGCACCTTAATTATGAAATCCTCATCAATGAAGCTCACCAGTATGAGAGGTGTGCGTGAGCACATCATGAAAATGCGAGACTTAGTGGCTCAACTAAAGATTCTTGAGGTCGAAAAGTCTGAAACTTTTCTTGTGCACTATATTTTAAATACTCTGCCTCACAGTATGGTCCCTTTAAGATCTCTTACAACACACATAAAGATAAATGGCCTATTAATGAACTTATGGCCATGTGTGTTCAAGAGGAGGACCGACTGCTAATGAAAATAGGAGAAAGTGCATTCATGACTACTCAAGGAAAGAAGACCAATCAAGTCAATAAGAAATAGAAAGGTAGGGCACCACTTGAAACTGACATTAAGAAAGAATCCAAGTGTCGTAGAAAGAAGAGACACAAGGTCGAATTTTGTCAAGTTTCAACAATGGCTTGTTAAGAAAGGTACTTCAATCTCTCTTGTTTGTTATGAAACTAATATGATTGATGTTAATCATAACACATGGTGGATTGATTCTTCTTTTACAATCCATATTACGAATTCCTTGCAGGATTTAAGAAACCTCTAGAAGCTAGTGGGAGCTGAGCAAAGCATCTATTCAGAAAACAAGATGCATTCGCATGTGGAAGCTATTGGGACATGCAATTTAGTTCTTGGTAGTAGTTTTATTTTAGAGTTAAAAAAGACCTTTTATGTTCCTAACTTTTCTAGGAATTTAATTTCAGTATCAAGACTTGTACCTTTGGGGTATTCCTTCTTCTTAGAAGGTTATTCCACACAATTTTATAAATCTAAACTTATTAGATATGGTACATGTCTAATGGTCTTTTATCTCTTAATTTACAAAATGATTCCACTCATAATGTTATGCATGTTCAAGCTAGTACTAAATGATGTGTTATGAATGAAAATTCATCTATCTTATGACATCGGAGATTGGTACATATCTCCATAGATATAATTAAGAGATTAGTAAATGATGGACTGATTTTTATACTTGTTTGGACTGCATTAAAGGCAAGCAAACAAAAAAGTCAAAGAAATGTGCCAAGAGGAGTTCAACCGTATTAGAAATCATACATTTAGATATATGTTGTCCAGCTATGGACGCATATGATCAGAAATACTTTATCACTTGTATAGATGATTACTCACAATATATGTATCTCTACATGTTTCATAATAAAGGCGAAGCATTAGAACCTTTTAAAGTTTTCAACACCAAAACAGAGAAACAATGTGGAAAGCAAATTAAAATTGTGAGAACCGATAGAGGTGGTGAGTATTATGGTAGATATACTGAGGATGGACAAGCACAAGGTCCATTTGTGAAATTTCTTCAACAAAATGAGATTGTTGCCCAATACACCATGCATTGTTCTCCAGATCAGAATGGTAGCTGAAAGAAGAAATCGAACATTATTGGATATGGTACGTAGTATGTTAAGTAGCTTTAAGCTACCTAAGTCCTTGTGGATTGAATATCTTAAGAAGGCAGTGTATATATTAAACCTAGTTCCAACTAAGGTTGTCCCAAAGACACCTTTTGAGTTGTTCAAAGGTTGGAAACCTAGTTTGACACATATACGCATATGGGGATGCCCGTCTGAAGTTAGAATTTACAACAACAAGAAAAGAAATTGAATTTTAGGACTATTAGTGAATATTTCAGAAGATCTAGTAGAGAATGAAAATCAGCAATTCCTAGTGACTTTGTTGTATATTTGCAAGAATCTGATATTGGGGTTGAAAATGATCCGAGTCTTTTTCACAAGCCATAAATTGTAAAGAGTCTGAATTGTGGTACAATGCAATGAAAGAAGAGATAAATTATATGAAAAGAAACGAGGTCTTGGATCTTGTCGAGTTGCCTAATGGTGTTAAAGCTATTGGATGTAAATGGGTCTTTAAAACTAAAAAGGACTCATCAGGCAACATAGAAAGATATAAAGCAAGACTCGTTGTTAAAGGATTCACTCAAAAAGAAGGAATTGATTACACAGAAACATTTTCTCCTATGTCTAAAAATGATTCCTTGCTCATAATATTGGCATTAGTAGCACACTTTGACTTAGAATTGCAACAGATGGATGTGAAAACCGCATTTCTCAATGGTGATTTAGAGGAAGAGGTCTATATGAAACAACTTGAAGGATTCTCCTATAGTAATGATGATCATTTGGTATGCAAGTTAAAGAGATCCATCTATGGACTAAAATAAGCTTTCCATCTATGGTATTTAAAATTTCATAATGTTATCTCTTCGTTAGACTTTGTTGAGAACATTATGGATCAGTGTATATACCAGAAGGTCAGGGGGTAAAATATGTTTCTTAGTTCTATATATGGATAATATCTTACTTGCATCAAATGATAAGGGAATGATACATGAGGTGATACAATTCCTCTCTAAAACTTTTGATATGAAAGACATAAGAGATGCGTCTTATGTCATTGGCATTAGATTCATAAAGATAGACGTCAAGTTACCTTAGGTCTATCTGATGCCTATATTAATAAAATTTTAGAGAGGTTTCGAATGAAAGATTGTTCACAAAGTGTAGCTCCTATTGTGAAGGGTGACAAGTTCAATTTGAATCATTGCCCGAAGAACGATCTTGAGAGGGAGCAAATGAAGGACATTCCATATGTTTCTGCTGTTGAAAGCTTGATGTATGCTCAGGTTTGTACAAGACCTGACATAACATTTGTTGTTGGAATGTTAGGAAGATATCATAGTAATCCAAGTTTTGACCACTGGAGAGCTGCAAAGAAAGTCTTAAGATATCTTCAAGGGACAAAAGACTATATGCTTATTTACAAATGATTAAATGACTTGGGAGTCATTGGCTACTCTGATTCAGACTTTGTTGGATGTGTTGATTCATGTAAAGCAACTTTAGGATACATTTTTATGTTAGCCGGTGGAGCCATATCTTGGAGAAGTGTCAAACAGACTCTAGTTACTACTTCCACTATGGAGGCTGAGTTCGTTTCTTGTTTTGAGGCTACCTCACATGGTGTATGGTTGAAGAGTTTCATTTCTGGGATGAGAATTGTCGACTCAATCTTTAAGCCATTAAAATTATATTGTGACAATTCAGTTGTTGTCGTTGTGGCTAGGAATAACAAAAATGGTAGTCGAAGCAAGCATATGGACATCAAATATCTGGCCATAAGAGAACGTGTTAAAGACAAGAAAGTGGTCATTGAACACGTTAGCACTGAAGTGATGTTAGTTGATCCTTTAACTAGAGACGTGCCACCACATGAATTTAAGGATCATGTAGTCATAATGGAACGTAGTCCCATTATGTAAAAATTTCGTTGTAACAATGAATGTTTATGAAACTCTATTTTATATGATATTTCTCATTAACTGTGTGCACATTCAGTTTTATTTTCATAAATATCGCTCAAGTATGGACCTAGAATAATCATCGGATTTATTCATTAAGTAATATGGGCTAAATTGTAGAGGCATAGTGCATTGTGATACATGGAAGATACTACTTACTCTTAGTGGAAATATCGTCATGATTCATGTATTATGTTTTACTCATGGGATTAGAGTATACGGATCAAGTGGGAGAATGTTGACCATAACTTCCATGGATGTGGTCCGTCACTTTCATGACATTACATCTGCCATGTTGTCCATAACCTCTCTCACTACTGCCCACTTTGTTGGTAACTGCAAACAAAAGTTTTTGATGGAAAACTTCTATACAAACAGTATATCCAGACATAAGGTCCCTAAGCACAATTCTCCTTCTAAACTCCACACCATCTTGAGTGAGGTTTGAGTGCTTTGAAGACTTACCATAATTGGAAAACAAACACCGACGACTCCAACAACTCTGGCTTCACTAAACCATGGCTGGAGATATGTCGATCTATTATTTCCGTTGCACTATTGTTCTGAATTCACTTACACCTTCTTCTTTGTTTCATCAGAGTTACCCCACAAATAAGTTAATATTGTTGTTATTAGACATTTCTTAGGAGTATTATGTAACCTAGAATTGTAAACTAGAGCATCAAATTATTTATTTATATGTATCAAACTATAGTTCGACAATTTTTGGGCGAACTAAATTTTTTTTTGGTACTTTTTGGGCAAATTTTAACCAAAAAAAAATGTTATCATCGTTTAAGTAATTTATTGCACCAGCAAAAAGAGAATCTATTAAGTGTATATTTGTGAACGATATGCAAGAATTTATCATGTGATATTTTATAGCAAGAAAAGAATAAAAAGTTGTCAAGAAAAAAATGCAGTACGCCCATTTTCAAGTCAACTATAAAAAAAATTGACTCATCCCCTGAGTTTTTCTATTGTTTTGTATGTTTTTAGAAGACGAAAGTTAACATTTTAAGGGACAGCTCACCCAAAAATGCGTGAAGTTTCTGTTTTGGTGTATATTTGTAGATAGGTTCTATTTTAGTATGTTGTGTCAAAAAAGTGTCCATTTGCCAGCCAGATTCTAGATGAGGCACCAAAATTGCAATCTAGAATCCAGCTCCAAAATATTGCAATCTTTCCGTAGAATCAGTGAGTACTTAAGAAACCAGAAAAGCATTGTATGTATACCGTTGTCGTGCTAAAACGCGTCGCTGGAGCTTACAAGTAAACAAGGTTATACGACCCAAAGCTTTTCACTTCTATTTTGGCTTTGATTGTTGGTTTCTCGAGAACCCTACTCATTCAATGAATTCTTTGGACAATTTACAACCTTAGCCCACTCAATAATTGAAAATAAATGTTCATATGTGAAAGAAAAGAGTACCTCAGCAATAGCGATAACTTTGACGACTTCTCGAGTATAATCGATTGGTCAATCTAAGCACTATAAACAATTCACCCTTTGTAATTCATTCTCACAATGTGGTAGCTCAATGAGTAAGAGATCATAGACTTCAAAATAACCATTAATAACACACATGAGCGAGTAAGACACTTTGATCCAATCATTGACATGTTTTACTTGTTTATCATTACACTTGCAAGCCACACACCAGTAGTATTTTATTAACTTAACAAGAACATAGTCTCAGCAGTAAGTATCAGATGACCAATCAGCTCTCTGCTACAACTGCCACTATCACATGTCTATCTAAATGCTCAGAGATCTCAGTTCTTCCTCCCTTCAGATAAAATGAAATGGTATCCATGTCTGCAGTTTAAGAGAGGAGAAAAGAGTTACGAAACAAAGTCAGTGCTTTTGAGCATCAAGATGTCAACCAATTTGCTCTAGTAAGAAAGAAAAGCTTCACAGGGGTGAGGCCTAGTTGTAGATAAAATGAGAGGCTAAGGTTCAAATCACAACAGAGACAAATAATGCTAGGTGATTTCTTCCCCTTAGTGGGGTTACCCGATACTTACTTTGGTATGAGATAGCAAGTATTCGGTGAAATAGCTGAGGGGCACACAAGCTAGCTCGAACACCACTATTATAGAAAGAATCATAACAGAACTAAAAGCTAGAATCTTACGTTGATTTAAAAGGTGCACTGGTAGCTCCAACAAGGGTATTGAAGGCAACTTCCTGAAATGGGCCTGCCATCTTGCCACGTGGAAACCATCCCAGGTCCCCACCTTTCTTTCCTGAGGGGCATTCCGAGTAAGCTGCAGCTACCTGCAGTCAATCAATGAATCAACTAAGCTTATGCCTTAATTTCAAGCTAGTTGAAGAGAAAAAGAGAGAAAATTAGAAGGATCATTGGGTGTTGCCTATAAAATCTAGTGAAATGGCAATCTGCATTTTGTTGGATTGGAAGGAAACAAGCTTGCTGTTTCTTTAGATAACAGATCAACTGAGTGATGACTGTTTGACTTCGAAAAGATCCTCCTCTAACAACATCCTTCCGCATCGATGTATTTTCTCAGCAACATAATTACCATAGAGAATAACAGAGATGGAAATAGACAGATAAAAACTGTTTAATCTACCTTGGCAAACTCAGCTGGTGGAACTTTATCTCCGTTGTTCAGCCAGCCTTCCTGTAGTATTTTGTATGCTTCATTAATCTTTGACTGCTTCTCACATAAGACATGCCTTGCTGAAAGGTTAAAGATAAATGTTACCAAACCATAACATCTACAACACAACAAGATGACCTTTGGACTACTTAAGAAGAAGATACCTTTAACATATGTGCAGGTTCCAAGGCCATCTCCTTTCCCACCTTTTCCTTTTCCTTTTGAAGCACCATCCTCGCTTCCACCAGCAGCCTGTTTACCCTTTCCCTTGCTTCCAGAATCCTTCGACTTGGAGTCCTTTCCCATAGCTTCTGAAGCTTCATAACAACATATGAAAACATCAGAATCAGAGGATACAACTACAATTTTGCACTTGAATGTATGTTCAATTAGGGAAGACCAATTAGTTTGAGTATGGGCAGTAGAGTGATGGATGAACGTGAAGCAGGGGAAGAAGATAACAGACATCTTAATTACATATCAAGAAAACAGGAAGAGATGGCACAAATGGTATGCAAAGCAGATGGAATAATCAATGATATCACAACATCCAGAAATAAGCAGCATTTACAGGGGGGGTTAAGGAACAAACATTCATCTGCCAGGGTTGCCCCACAATGTGAATATTATGGAAATGACCTGAGACAAAGAAAATCTAATTTGTAACACATAACATCTAGTTATAATACATCTTCTAAAGGAGTTCCATAAGAACATATGCACTAGCACCAAGTACTTCTGGAGCTATTGAACAAAGTTTGCAGGAGACAACCTTGCACCTTAAAATATGTCATTGAACTAAACATCAATATACATCCAAGTTTCACCAAGCAATCCAACGTAAACAGAACAACACAAGTCATTAGACCAAATTCAAAAGATCAAAGTTATCACGCTTTCCGAGACAGAACATCCACTCTATCCTTCCGATGACAAACTCTGCAACAGCCTTGTGTTACTGTCTTTTTTATGCATCACTCTCTAGTTCTATGCATAACGGAAAAGCTGGCAGCAACTGAGTGACACAATCTCAGTTTAACGATGCCTGATTAGCTAACCAAGATGGTGAAATGAGTAAAAATACTAGCTTTCATCAAGTTTGCTTACAATGGAAGGTTTTTGTATTGATCCCAAAGAAACAATCAGACTAACAGCCTCCAAGTCTTTCTGCTCCGACATCTTCAAGCACAATATGTTGTTGTCTTCCAACTTTTTCAACTCCCCAGTTTTGACTTCCAACTCTTTTAGTTCCCCATATTTTATCTTCTGATTAATACACTAAGTTCCCAAACCTTGATCCGAGGACATCATGGTGTTATCTTACAGAACTTAAATCCTCAATGAAAGTACTTCTGATTGGGTGAATAAATGATGCAAATTACTGCATAGATATCGATTTGGAGTATATCTGTTGCTAATTTCTTTGTTTTGCTGTTGCATATAAATCAACTTCCTTGGATACTTAATTCTACAGCAGGTATTGATACCATGAGCTCATGGTGTACTTGATATTTCTTAATCATTTAATAGAAGTGATTCAGTGCCATCCAATGACTATAAATGAAGATAATAATATCAATCAATCAACAAAGCCTCAAATTTGGTCGTTCAGTCAGGGTTATTATATGAATCTTCTATCTCCATTCTGCTCTATTCAGATCCTTCTTTCTAATACAACAAAGACACTCGTGTCTAGCTAAAACAAACTTAAGTATAACAACTATGTCCAATCCCATGAAATTAGTATTTTGTTCTTAGCTAAGTCTACATAGAATGAACAACCTTACCAAATATGCTAAATCCAAGATCCCACTGTACAAAAAGGGTGCCGCTCCTACCAAGTCAAAACAAAACAAAAAAAAAAGGCCATAAAATTTTAGTGGACGTAAACACCAAAACCAAAACAAACCCAGATACCGAATTCAACTAACGCATCATTAAAAAAAACAGTTTAAACTTAAGAGGCACAACATTAGGGATGAAGGGTTTTCCACTTATTATTGAATCAATGAAAGATCAAAAAATCAGATGAGATCATGAAAGGAAGCTAAAATTGAGCAGCTATAAGATTTTGAGCACTGAGAAATCTACCTCAGAATTTGATTGTTTGAGAATTGAGAGGGTTTCCAACTCCAGAGAGGCAAGACCGCTAGGAGTATCTATCTATCTCGGCAAAAGGAACATGGAGGACAACCTTTCTAGGATTCTACTCTCCAATATTACTAATTTGCCCCTGACGCCTACTTTTTGTTATTTATTCTTTACACCACCAAATGGAGAGGAAAAAAATAATTAAAAACACATCAAAATTATCTTATTTTTAGATGGGATGGGGTAGAATTTTTAAAAAAAAATACCAATTTCTTTTTTTGGGGATAGTGATACTTTAATCTTTAACTTTTAATTAATATCAATAGTTTATTTAATTTTTATCAAAGTGAAATATTTTATTCATGTGGAATATCATGTGGCAAGATTTTTTTAAATAAAAGAGAGTGTATTACATATACCACTGAGGTGTGTTTCTCAAACTATTGAGTTATAGTTTAGGTATGAAACTCACATTAATAATAGTTTAGCTATGAAACTAAAAAAGAGGATAATTTAGATATGTTTTTGACACTTCACTCCTTGAGAAATACACCTTAGCTAATATGTGTTGGTGTGTGTACTACACTCTCTCTTTTATTTAAAAAATCTTGCTATATGAACAAAATCTTTCATCTTAAAAAAATTTAAAAAAATTATTAGTATTAGTTAAAAGTTAAAAATTAAGTATTATTTGAAAGAGTTTTGATTGAATGAAGTTTATCAATGATACATCCAATATTTAAATACACAGATAGGAGAAAGACTTAGAGTCCTAATAGAATTCAAAGAGTACTTAACTCTATCTACAGTAACTATATACAAATATTTAAAATATGTTCATCCTTATCTAGGATTAGTAAATATCCTAACATCCCCGCGCAAGCGAAACTCTGATGTAGTAACAGTGAGCTTGTCTCGAAGGAACAAAAACCGCCAGGCTAGTAGACTTTTAGTTAAGGTATCAGCTACTTGATCTCTTGAGCTGATGTAACAATGTCCAGATCCTTAGAGGCAACTTTCTCTCTGACAAAATAAAAATTCAACTCAATATGCTTCGTACGAGCATGAAAGATTGGATTGGCAGTAAGATAAGTAGCAGATAAGCTATCACACCAGAGCTTAGGAGGTTTAGGCAAAGGAATATGTAATTCTTGTAAAAGATGGTGTAACCATGTAATCTCAGCCGTAGCAGCAGCTAGGCCTCGATATTCAAATTCAGTACTAGATCGTGCAACAACTCTTTACTTCTTGGAACACTACGATACCAGATTAGGCCCTAGGAAAATACAATAATCATGAGTGGATCGCCGATCATAAGGACTCCCTACCCAGTCCGCATCAAAGAAGCCATTGAAAACTAGTGTCGGAGATTGTCAAAGTTGTAAACCAAGATGCATAGTCCCTTTCAAATAACGCAACACTTGCTTCATTGCTTGAAAATGTGCAAGAGTAGGAGAATGCATAAATTGACATAATTTTTTAACAAAATAGGATACATTTGGCTTAGTAAAGTTGATATATTGAAGAGCCCTGGCTAGGCTTCGATATAGCGCTGGATCTTCAAAGAGATTTCTGACCACTCTCCACCACCACTCCCTCCCAAGTAGACACCACCACACACACAGACACACACAAAAAATCATTTTTTAAAAAAAATTCTTTCATAAAAGTCCTTTAAAAAAAAATCTTACCACCCTCCCCTTGAATCACCCACCCTACCTTCCCCTCCCCTCCCATAAAATGATTAGACACTTTTTCATTTTTAAAAAAATTCCTACCCCGCTCCCCAATAGAATTTACAATTTTTTTTTTTATAAAAGTTTTAAAAAGAAATGTTTACCCCCCTCCCCTCGAACCACCCACCCCTACCCCCCATAATATAATTAGACATTTTTTTAGTTTTTTTTAAAAAATAATCTACCCCCACCCCCCAAGAAGAATTTTATATTTTTTAAATTTTGGATCATATCTATACAAATGATTTTAAGAAAATAATTTCTATTTGCATATCGAATATAACAAAAATGAAAAATTTTAAAACTAAAAAATTCTATTTATATGTATAAATGTTTAAATGGTAAGCACGTGATATGAGAGTAATTATTTGAATATGAAGTTATCCTTTTCTAAATGCTTGTCAAAGTGGAGTTTTTTTTGTCCATGTGGAATACTATATGGCAAGATTTTTTAAATAAAAGAGAGAGTACACACACAATAAGAGAGGTGTGTTTTTCAATTTAATGAATGATAGTTTAGATATGAAACTCAAAAAAAGGATATAGTTTAAGCATGTTTTTTGCACTTCACTCAAAAAAGAATGAAGATACGATTTCTTGCTTCATCCTTTTTCTTTTGTGGATTTCTACGAATATATTTATTTACCCTTCAAACTCTACACTTGAATTTATACACGTGGCTTAAGGACATGTTGATTGTGATGTCTAAGGGTGGCAAATAGGAAAAATGAGCCTGATATGGGTTGATTAAAAATGAAGCAAGTGAAAATGGGATACTATATTCAACTCGACACATATTTGATATGAATAAAAATGAATAAATTCAATGAATAAAATGGATATCCATATTATCCGTTGATGTAAAGGAGTACTTTAAAATCACAACAAAAAAAATATATTTTTTTGGTATGAAGGAATATAGTTCCATGTTTTTCTAGAAAATATTTTCTTGATTTAACAAAAAATTTGAAAAGAAATTCGCCTTACTTTATGTATGGAAGTCATTCTTCTTAAATTAGAGAAAAATAAGTTTATTTGACCAAAAAAAATCAAAAACATTTAAATCAACCAAACATGAGAAAATTGAAAAATATTTTTCAAAAATTCTTCATATCAAACACACCCAAATAAGTGTACTTTTTAGAAGTTCCTACACATTTAGATACTTTAAGCGGAGTGCAATGGTGAAAACCCATGGTTTATTCATATTTTACGATGGATAATATGGATTGATCTATATATAATTCACTTTTAAATGATTGGATTACCAACCCAGAGAGGCAAGACCGCGAGGAGTATCTATCTATCTCGGCAAAAGGAACATGGAGGACAACCTTTCTAGGATTCTACTCTCCAATATTACTATTTTGCCCCTGACGCCTACTTTTTGTTGTTTATTCTTTAACCCATTAAAAATGATTTGAATCGAGCGGATAACCATAAATTTTAGTAAAAAAATACATAAATCTCATAGTGTTAATAGTTAATTACATCCTATCCCTATTCTTTTCCAAATTATAAAAATTCCTTAAAATTTAAGAATTTCGGATACATCACTCAATGTTCAGATACACAGCGCCCTGATACATTACCTTACCGTCTGTTACGCTCAAAAGGGAAAAATAATGAAAAATCAATTTACAATCCCATAAAACACGCAGTCACGCTTTTATCACTGCTAATCAATCTCTCTCAAAGCGTAACAACTTAAAAAAATTCAAAATTCAAAATTCAAAATTCAAAATTGTTCAAGCAGATCGTCCAACATACTTTCAATGCTTGGAAAAATAAAGGATGTTTCCGTTGACGTGGCGAACATGTAATTCATCTGGATTGTTCTACTCAACTCAAGCAACAAAAGGCATTTGATAATTTGTCCTTGAAAGTTACATTGAGATATATTGAGATAAGAAACAAATATTATTTACCGGGATAACTCAATGCCTTCTTCTTTTATAGACAAATTGAAATCGTCAACAAAATTTCTGGTATAAGATGTACCAAACCTTAAAGAGTGAGATGAAATTTGTTTGATTACATACTTCATACCCTGCAGTAAAACACATGAACAAAACTTAAAGACCGTAGATACATACAACACCAAATACATAGTCAACAAGACAATTTGACATAGTTATGTATCATATACATTACTATGAATATGATACACACTGATTTAGTTATAAAATAATAGACTTTATGTATTATTAACAATAAGATTTGGCAATGTCTACAGATACATAACCTTCTAAATTGAAGAAAACTGGGAGTACGCATTTGGTACAAAAATATAATGAAATTTATATTAGTTATTTATCAAATGCATAACTATGAACATGATACATACTAATTTATGTTTCAATAAGTTAGGATTATGCCTCAAAAATAATATTTAAACATGATACATTGTACATTATAAAGTTGCAATGTATCATAATGTTGAAAAATAGGTATTATACATGAATTTAAGAATCAAAATTAACTAGATACATTAGAAATATGAACCTTGGGTAAAGAAGGGTGTGTAGTAATAGGTTCTACTTCTCCGCTCCCCTTTTTTTGGAAGATTTTTCAACGGGTGATTTCAAACTTGTACATGCATCCTTCTTTGATTTCTTCTCTTGTAATTTCTTCATGATTAATGGATCGTTCCGTCGTTTGGATCTATTTTTACAAAAACCATCATCATTCGAATAAAAAATACGAGGGATGAGATCTTTCATTTGTGGAACTAATTGGGTAAGACCAATACTAAACGATGGAGCAGAATCCATATGTATTAGAAATTAAAGATGAACATTAGAAATTTTAAAAATTAATTTCGAAAATCTGATATACTAAAAGAAAAAAATGATAAAGAAATTCTTCTACCTTTTTAAAAACTTGAAATTGATGAAGAAAACTAGAATAATACGGTTCTAATTAGAAAATGGTGAGTTGAAAGAAACCGCAGATACATGCCATGATTTTAAGCGTGAGTTTGGGGGAGTTGAGCATGAAGTGGAAAGAAGAAGAAGAGTGATGTATCCGAGAATAGGAGAGAGAGAGAGAGAGAAATAGGAATTTTTATAATTTTTTCAAATGGTAGAGAATTTTAGAGAACATGGTAAAATAAGTTATATATTTGGATAATTTTTTCATAAAATGAAGTATGGAGGGAGTAATATAGTAGGACCAAAAAATTATTTGACAAAAAAACATAATATTGATATTTGTATTAAATAATTTAATGGATTTTGTAAGTTATGAAGGATGGAAATAAACGTCTGAAATGAATAGATCGAGTGACATGTAAATTTTTAAAAAAGAACATTATCTACAATAGATCAAATATATTACTTTACAATCAGAACATGCAAAGGTAGTATATCAGTAGGTGATAAACTACATTTTTGCATATTTCATCTAAATTAGGATCTAGCTCTTTGTTTGCTTATAAGATGAGTAAAATCTTGAAAAGTTTGAAGTTGGACTATCTAACAAGTAGCACACACATATATACTTCCTTCTTTTATTTGATTTGTTTTCTCTCTAGAGGAACCATGCATGATTGCATGTCATTTGTCTTGTGTTTATTTATTGACTTCATTTGATGATATAATAATTTCAGAAAATGCAAAGAAACAAATTAAGAACCGTCCACTACAAGTAAGAGGTGACCCATTGAAACATCTAGAGAAATCAAACAAAAGGTCCGAAAAAAACAGATTTTATTTAATCATGCAAAAATTCTAGTTCATTAACCAATTGTGCCCAACCATAACTTAATAACTAGTTCTCCAACTATTTTCAATACACTTTTTCCACCTTTAATTTCTTTTCATGTATTATCTTTAATTTACCCACTCCTACACACACTTCTGGGGCAAAATTGTCTATATATACAGTTCTGTATACAAGCATTTATCATCACTTTGCAATAAACTTTCATATCCTAGAAACTCCTTAAATTCCTCTGTTTCTATGGCTCCAAGCTTGAACAAAAATGCCTCAGAAGTAATAGCCGGGCTAATAGATGATAACACAAAGCCTTTATCCATCACCCTTGAAGGCTCTGAGTTTTTAGCCAATGGCTATCCTATACTTACTCATCATGTTCCTGCCAATATCATTGTCACTCCATCACAATTCACTTCCAAAGATTTTACCTTCGGCTGCTTCATCAGATTTGACTCCGACGATGCCCAAAGCCACCATGTGTTCCCAATTGGCAAGCTCAGGGACATAAAGTTCAAGAGCCTATTCAGATTTAAAGTATGGTGGACCACAATCCTAGACAAATTCAAAAGCGATCATCATCCTTATGTTCTGATACTTCCAATTCTAGAAGGTTCTTTCAGAGCCTCGTTCCAGCCTAAACATGACGACAATTTGGACATTTGTGTGGATAGTGGATCAACTAAAGTTCGCGAATCCAGGTTCTGGACTTGCATTTATATGCACGTACGGGAGGACCCCTACGAAATGGTGAAGAATGCTATGAAGATTATAAGAGTACATTTAGGGACTTTCAAATTGCTAGAAGAGAAGTCACTTCCAAGTATAGTAGATAAATTTTCTTGGTGTACTTAGGATGCTTCTTACCTTAAGGTAAATCCACAAGGGGTAATGGAAGGGGTTAAGGACCTAGTAAAGGGTAGGTGCCCTCCATAATTAGTCTTAATTGATGATGGATGGCAATCGATTTGTCACGATGATGATTATGATGGCAATCGATTTGTCACGAAGTTTAGATTTTACCTTCGGCTGCTTCATGAGATTTGACTCCGACGATGATGATCCGGTAACTGATGATCACGAAGGAATCAACATGACTGCTGTTGGTGAATAGATGTCATGTAGGCTAATAAAAATTGAAGAGAATTATAAATTTAGGGACTATGAGAGGATTATGGAGGACGAGTGGAACTTCCTAAACCATACTATAAAGCCTTAACTGATTCAATAAGGAAACATTTTAAAGGAAACGGTGTGATTGCTAGCATGGAACATTGCAATGACTTTATGTACCTTAGGACACAGTGTTGGGAAAGACAAGCACAAGCAAAGGTGCACGATAGGGCAATAGCGGAAGAAAACCAAACTCTAAACTTTCCTTTCTATTTGAACCAAGAGGAGACAAACTAATTCAAGAACAAGCACTGTTTAGGGCAGCAAACATATCACCAAAATAAATAGAGCAAGGTAAAATCAAATAAGCAACACGAAACACCAAATTTACGTGGAAAACCTCTTCGGTGTGAAGAGTAAAAATCATAAGACCAAAGCTCCACTATAATCAACAAGAGTTACAAATGTGTTATCCAAAATGACCACCAAAGAAGTGTCAAACATTGAGCAACAACAACTACAAGATAGGATCAAAATCTAGAGAAGTAAAAGGAATAAAATCACCAAACGCAGCTACTGTTCATGAGCAACAATCTGGAGCTACAGGACTCCAAATCCACCTATCTCAGTCCCAATCAAATATTAAGTTTAAAGGAACAAGCTGTCCAAAAATCAGCTGAATAAGACAAGAAAGAATCGCGATTTGAAAATGGTTGCTAGGGCTGAAATGGGGAGTGCGATAATCTGCACTCTTTTCTCACTTTTCTCTCTATTATGGCTGCTGATATCTCTTGTGTATTATTTGAAAATAAAACCTAAAGATGGTCTCCCATATGCACCATAATTATTGGGCTTATGGACAAAAGTGGGCTAGTCCAAATTGGGCTTTTATTTATCCATATAGGAGGGAAAAAGACCCAAAACTCAATAATTCTCCCCCTTCTGACTACGTGGAGGAGGCCGACATCCCGACGATTATGCAACATTCTTCAAACTTCTCTCTTGGCAAAGCTATAGTCATCATGTCGAAACCATTATCATTCATATGGATCTTTTCATGTTCAACCAACATAGAATCCAACACATCCCGAATCTAATGTGTCTCAAATCAACATGTTTAGACCGACCATGAAATATAAAATTCTTGCCAAGACGAATAGTACTTTGCCTGTCACAATAAAGTACATACCTCTCTTGAACACGACCAAGTTCCCCCAAAAATCTCTTTATCCAGATTAATTCTTTACAAGCTTCAACCGCAACAATAAGCTCAGCTTTGTAGTAGATAGAGCAACACATTTTTGTAATCTAGATTGCCAAGACACAACTCCCCCTACAAAAAACATCAAGTAGCCTGAAGTAGACTTACGAGTATCAACATCAACAGCGATGTAAGAATCAATGTAACCTCAAAGAATGGGCTTTCCTGTACCAAAACACAAACGCAGACTAGAAGTTCCACAAAGATATCTCATAATCCACTTCATAGCATTCTAATGCTCTCTTCCTGGATTAGAAAGAAAACGGCTAACAGTACCAACAACATGAGCAGTATCTGGTTTTGTACACATCATTGCATACATCAAACTACAAATGGTTAAAGCATAAGGAACTTACGTCATATCTTCCTTCTCACCATCACTGGAAGGACCATGCTTAGTGCTCTATTCGAAGTGCATAGCTAAAGGTATATTGGTTAGCTTTGTCAATGTTGAACCTACGAATTACTTTTTGAACGTAATTCTCTTGTGATAACCACAACGTTTTAGCCTCTTTGTCACAGACAATTTGCATGCCAAGAATCTGCCTTGCTGGTCCCATGTCTTTCAAAGCAAAAGACTTATTCAACTTTTGCTTCAACTTTTTAATCCTGCAAGCATTATGACCAACAACAAGCATGTCATCAACATAAAGCAAAACAATGATAAAGTCATCAACATAAAGCAAAACAATAATAAAGCCGTCATTAGAGAATTTTTGCACAAAAATACAATGGTTTGAAGAAGTCTTCTTGAAGCCCTGCTGACTCATAAAAGAACCAAACTTCCTGTACCATTGCCTGAGAGCTTGTTTTAGACTATACAAGCTCTTCTTCAATTTGCAAACATAATTCTCTTTTCCATTGACTTCAAAGCCTTCTGGCTGCTTCATATAAATTTCTTCATCTAAGTTACCATGGAGAAAAACAGTTTTAAAATCCTTGTGTTCAACCTTCAAGTCCAGACTTGCAGCCAAAACCAGAACCGCGCGAATGGATGACATCTTAACATCTGGAGAGAATATCTCATCAAAATCAACTCCCATTTTCTGGTTAAATCCTTTTACAACTAATCTATCCTTTTATAGTGGAACGGGGTTACCATCTTCATGTTTCACCCTGAAAACCCACCTGTTTTTCAAAGTTTTCTGTCTTTAGGTTGCTTAACCAAATCAAAGGTATGATTGTCATGCAGAGACTTGATTTCATCTTCCATAGCATCAAATCACCTTTATTTTTCTTCACTTTCCATGGCCTCATCAAGACTCTTAGGTTCTCCCACGTTAGTCAAGAGTACATACTCATTTGGAGAATAACAAGATGAAGATATTTCTCTCTAGTAGATCTTCTGAGATAACTCTCTGGAGCATCAATAATAGGTGGCTGCTGACCAACTACATCATCTTGCGCTTGAGCATCAACATCATACTGGTCATTCTGAATATGATCACCATCTTCATTATCAACTTGATTTTCATCATTTTGAAGATTTTATTCCATGCAATAGTCAAAGGAACTGGATCAACATCAACTAAGCTCTCACTACTAGGAGAATCAACTTTCTCAGCTTTGTCAAGATCTTCAATTGTTTGGTCTTCAAAGAACACAATATCACTGTTTCTAACAAGTTTCTTCTCAACTGGATCATAAAAATGATAACCAAACTAATCTTGGCCATAACCAACAAAGATACATTGTCTAGTTATAACATCCAACTTTGACCTCTCATCCTTAGGAACATGCACAAAGGCTTTACACCCAAATAATTTAAGATGATCATAAGAGACATTGTTACCAGACAAAACTCTGTAAGGGACATCACCATTCAAAGCAATAGTAGGAGATAAATTGATAATATAAGCATCAGTATTAAGTGCTTATGCCCAAAAGGAATATGGCAGGTTAGCATCAGAAAGAAAACATATAACCCTCTCAACTAGAGTTATGTTCATTGATGAGTGGTAAATTTCCACTTATTTGAGGCTCTTTTCCTAGTTATTTTAGCTTGCTTTAGTTTAAAATTGGTGCTTTTAATGTGGTTTTCTTCATATTTGAAAGAAAAGGAAATGGGAAGTGGATTTAGAAGATATTCGAAGAAACCTAGTGGAATTTGAGCAAGAAGAGGTCGAGTTGGAAGAAAATGGAACTGGCAGATAATTACTCATCGCGACCGCGTGGTGCAGAGGTCGTGATCGCGTTGCACAAGCTATTCAGATCTAGGGATTGAGTGGTCAGAAGTCGCGATCTTGTGACCCAGTGACACTGCTCATCGCTATCACATGAGCTGGTTGTCGCGACCGCGAAGGGTAAAGTGCCTGGCGCTTGGACAGAGTTGGAATATTACCAAATTGATTCCCAAAAACCTCTTTTTACACTCATCAACAGTCATTGCTCATGGAGAAAAACATTCCATATCAGATTTTAGGAGCGTTCTTCATCTCTTAGCTAAGCTTGAGGACATTGAAGGCAAGTTGTCTTACATTTCATTTGTGGATTTGGAGATTGTATTCTATTTTAGTAAATTTCTTTACCCTTCTTCATTTTCTTATTCTTAATTGCTAGAAATGTGGGTGTGATTGTGTGTATGGAATTAGGGCTTTTGTGCTAGAAATAGACAAAGCTATTTAGGTATTTGATTAATTGTTCTATTGCTTTTGTAATTCCTTGTTTCCATGTTTGATTTCATGAAATAGATTCAATTTAGTTTTCATGTTTGAATTTATGGGTTGAGAGTGCACGCTCAATCCTAACTTCCGATCTTCGTGGGTTGCTTGAAAATAGAGTCCATGAAGTGCAGAATCAGATTGATAATCGCATTTTAGCTTTGAGTCTTGAATTTGAGACCGAAAGGAGATAATTTAGGGTTTCATTGTTGAGTGCAAGGCTTGCCCGAAAGAGAAGTCTATGTTAGGTTAGTGGATTGTTTTGTATTGATGCAATTGAGACCGAAAGGAGATATTGTGATATGACCATTTGAGACCGAAAGGAGATTAGGGTTGAATTAAGATGATCTAGCCTATCTATTATTAAATGATCTTGGTTTGAATTGCAATGGATCATTGAGTGTTCATTGAATCTTAAATTTTCCCAATTCCCATACATCCTTTGCTTGATATCATCTTGGCCCCCGCTCGTAGTATAATTAGAAACATCGCCTTTTATTTGATAATTTTGTATATTGCTTGTTTAGATTCAAACTAGTATCTAGTTAACCTTTATCTCTTCAATTGTCATTATATTTTTCCCTGTAGGATTCGACCCCAACTATTAGTTGGGTATTTTTATTGACGACAACCGTTGTCCATTTAATTGATTTTAAAGAGGACATTTGAGCGTTATCATTCATCCTCTTTGTTAATCCATTTAGCTGAGGAGTCTTTGGAGGAGTTTTCTAATGCCGAATACCCTAATCTCTGTAATATTTATCAGAAGGACCAATATATTCACCACCATTATCTGAACGGATGTATTTCAATTTTGTCCATGTTTGTCTCTCAACCAAGACCTGAAAATTTTTGAACACATCAAGTACTTGATCCTTGGACTTCAAAGAGAATACCAGAGTTTGTGAGAATGATCATCAATAAAAGTCACAAAGTAAAGTGCAACACTATGAGACCTTACCTTAAAAGGACCACACAAATTAGAATGTACCAACTCCAGCAAATCAACCTTTCTTGAAGGTAAATGACTCTGAAAATAAACTCTTTTTTGTTTACCGGCTAAGCAATGAACACATTTCTTCAACTTAGCTTTTTTCACTCCAGAAAGCAAATTCTTCGTAGCCAAATTTTCAATCCCCTTCTCGCTCATATGACTCAGCTTTTTATGTCATAACTCTGATGAAGTATCATTCTTCACCAAGTTTACTAAGCCTCTAGAAATGGAGCACTGAAATACATACAAGTTAGATAACTTGTCACCTCGAGTCGCAATCATTAAACTATTAGTAAGCTTCTATTGGCCAACACCAAGGGTGTTAACATAACGCTCATCATCAAGGTTTCCTACATAAATCAAATTTAAGTGAACATCTAGAGCATGCTTGATATTGTTGAGAACTAATCTCGAACGATTGTTACTTTCCAAGAAAATTTTGCTAATGCTAAGTACCTCAACCTCATTAACATTGCCTATTTTCAACATTCCAAAATTACCTGGAGTGTAAGAAGAAAATAATTCCTTCTTTGGCGTGACATGTGAAGTAGCGCCAGAATCCACAAACCAACTAGACTCATCACAAACTAGATTAATGGCATTTTCATCATGCAACAAGAAGATCATCCTTAGCAACAATAGCAACACGATTTTTATTATTGTCATCTTTCTTTTGTTGTCTCATATCTCTCATATATATGTAGCAATATTTCTTGATATGTCCGTTCTTGTGGAAATAGTCACATGTAATATTCTTGTATTTAGACTTTGACTTGCCTCTACTTTTATCTCTGTCATTCTAACTTCTGAACTTGCTTCTCCCCTGGCTTCAGTAACCAAAACATCGTAGTATGAAATTGAAGAAGATGAGCCTTGAAATCTTCTTCTCATATTCTCATTTAAGATACCGCTCTTAGAATATTCAATAGTTCCAACACCACTAGGAGCAGAACTAGTCAAAGAAACTTGAAGAGTTTCAAAAGAGTGTAGTAGAGTGTTAAGAAGCTAGAGTCCCTGTATTTCTTCATCAAACTGTCACGATCCAAAGTATACCCTAGACATAACAAGGCGTATAATACTCCGGAAGGCCCTACACAAGACACTTGACATACATACAACACAATATAATAGACAAAAGTAGAATTTAGTTAGGAAGTATCATATCATAATGAGAAGTTTGAATCATAAGTGCGGGAAATACATTAAGTCTTGACAAGCCTTTATAAACATCAATAGAGTGGTTGGGTCATAACCCATGCACCACATACAAAGTCTAAAAAGCAAATGACATCAACAAGTAAAGTCTTCATGATCTTGTCCTCGAAGTATGAGGATTCACCAATTCAAAGCAATAAGTAGCAATTCGTATCTAGCCACGAGCGGAAAGAGAAGAAGCGTAGAACCCTACATTATTAAACAATGTAGGCACAAGTATGTATTAGTACATGGAATGGACTAAGTATGAGGAATATACATAAAATGTGGAAACATGATCATAAGAGGACATAAAGGAAAACATGCTACACATGACCAAGCTAAAACATAGTAAAACTTTTAAAGAAGAATCATGAGTCATGAACGTGGTCAATGCATCTTAAAATCATAATGAAAGATTCATAAAATATTTGACAATAACCTAATTCATTTTGTGGGATATTTACCATTAACCGACATAGACTATGTGAGCATAACATGAAATCCAGTGTCTTGGCCCCACACCAAAAAGAGATGCCCTACTTGCCAAGGTAAGGACCATGAACTTCTAGCTTAGGTGGATACACTAGCTATGTGTTTCAAAGACAATCCTATGGGGGCCTGTAGTTAGGGATAAGGAGATTACTACTAGAGACCCGGCCTCTAATAATGGGAGAGCCTCCATCTCAATATCTTCTCGGTGCTAAATAAAAATCCCAACGGAATAGTCATATTCATAAACATATCATCATATATGGAAAAATACAATTAAGTCACTAATCCAAGCTTAAGTCATCATAGAGTAGCTCCTTAAATCATGATCCATACATGTGTGAGAAGACCTTTCACCAATCATGACTTCTTATTATGTGAGAAAACCTTTCACAATTTCATTGATGCTTGTCATGAAAGCAACCTTAGATCATAAAACATCTTTTCATAAATCATGCATAGCTTTCATAAATCATCATCCATAAATCCATAACTTTCTTCATAAACTCATATCTTTATAAATTCATAGTCAAAATCATGAATAAACCATTCATAATAGGATTAAAATCAAACAATTGAATCATAACAATTAGGACCCACGGAGAATTGGATGGAAACCTAATCAATTTTAATGAAATTTAATTGGAGAAATTGAAATCTTTTGGGACCCAATGGATAAATGGAATCCATTGGTGAATTTCCACATACCTTGATGATCAAAGTCCAAAAGCAATGGAGGAAAAGAGAGACTTGAAGCTTGAACCCTAGATTTCTTCCTTGAAACTTGAGAGAATTAGGAGGGGATGAATGTGGATAGAAATTGGGAATTTGAGAGAATGAGAGGGTTTGGGTAGAATTAGAAGTTGAAAGGTAGTTATATGTCTTAGAATTAGGGTCAAAACGACATAGTAAGGTGTTAAATGCATAGGAAAAGACTCAAATACCCTTAATAATAACTGTCGGATGGCTTCTACAGTATGGACCTACGGTCCATACTGGTCAACCGTAGAACCAACTTAAGAAACCTAAAATTCTTTCACTTTCCATGAGACCAACCTACGACCCGTTATTCAATCTACGATCCGTAGAACCCAAGATCAAGTAAAAAAATTCACTAAGTAAAGATCAATCCTACGAGTGCCATTTACGACCCGTCCAAACTCCTACGCCTCGTCATGGCTACTCGTAGGTCAAACTTCATAAACTTAAATTTTTCAAAATTTAACTCAATCCTACAACTTTTCTTCTACGGACCGTAGGACTCCCTACAGTCCGTAGATAGGACTTGTAGTCACTCCCTTAGTGCCAAAATCTGAACTTTTTCGTTACTTTTAACTTTTTAATTTCTGAGGTGTTACACAAACTTTACACCCATTTCTGACAGCAGGTCAAGGACACCCTGAAAATTATTTATATGATTTGAAATAGGATTGCCCTCTTTCTATTTGATATTCATTAATTGTTTCAGCAGGAACAACTTGTTATTGTCAGCCTTCCTTCGAAGCATAAAGTGTCTCAAGCTTATCCCATAAGCTTCTAGCATGTGTCTCATTGACAATATGATTTCTGACATTATCTTCAACCCATTGTCTGATATAGCCACAAACATATAGGTTCTCAAATTCCCATTCCTTATCATTCATAGACTCAGGTTTATTGAAAGAAAACACAGGTAAATGTATTTTCTTGACAAATCAAAGATCTTTCATCTTGTCTTTCCAAATATTATAATTACTATTATTCAAACACACCATCTTGCTCATATTTGACTCCATGATTCAAATATAAAATCAACAACAACCTGGCTCTGATACCACTTTGTTGGAAAAGAAAAGCACAAACAAAGGTGCACGATAGTGGAAGAAAACTCAAATCTGAACTTTCTATTTGAACCAAGAGGAGAAAAATTAATTCAAGAATAAGCATTGTTTGGGGTTGCAAACATATTAACAAAATAAATATAACAAGGTAAAATCAAATCAACAACATGAGACACCAAATTTACATGGAAAACCTCTTATGTGTGAAGAATAAATACCACAAGACCAAAGCTCCACGATAATCAACAAGAGTTATAAATGTATTCTCCAAAATGGCCACCAAAGAAGTGTCAAACAATGAGCAACAACAACTACAAAATAACACTAAAACCTAGAGAAGTAAAAGGAGCAAAATCACCAAACACAATTACTGTTCACGAGCACACATCTGGAGCCACAGGACTCCAAATCCACCTCTCTTAGTTTCCAATCAAAGTTTAAGTTAAAAGGAACAAGCTATCCAAAAATCAGCTCAATCGGACAAGAAACAAAGCGAAAATCGCGATTTGAAAATTACTGCTAGGACTGAAAAAGGGAGTGCAAAAATCTGCACTCTTTTTTCACTTTTCTCTCTATTGTGGCTGCTGATCTCTCTTGTGTATTATCTGAAAATAAGACCTAAAGATGGTCTCACATATGCACCATAATTATTGGGCTTATGGGAAAAAGTGAGATAGTCCAAATTGAACTTTTATTTATCCACATAGGAAAGATAAAAGACCCAAAATCCAACATAGAGTCCATTTCTCTTGGACGCATAGGTATGTCTAGAGCATTAATTAGTAACTCTTATAGTAAAATTGTTTGATTTGATCTAAACATGATTCTTGATGCTTGAAGCAGATTATTTTTGGTGGGCTGATCCATCTGGGGATCCCAATGGGACATTTTGGCTACAAGTAGAGCCGTCAATATGGGCTAGGCCCGTTGGGCCGGCCTGGCCTAGCCTAGCCTGTGATTTGATAGAGTTGGGCTAAGATTTTTGGAGCTCATTTAAATATGAGATTTTTAACCCGACCTGAATAAGTCTGCCGATTTGTGGGGCTTGAGAAATATGAGTAGGGCCGGCCCGTGGGCCAAATAAAAATTAATTAAAAAATAAAAATAAAATAGAGCATTAAAAATAACAAAAGTTCAAACTCAAAATCTATTTAATGTTTAAATATTAAAATTTAAATACTAATTATGTTTATAAACTATGTACTATATAAATTAAAATTCTCTAAAATTTCTAGGGAAGCACTACGTAGGCCTTAGCCTATGAAATATTGTCATTTTTTGTGTTTTATTATGATTATTAGAAAATAATTAGGTTAATATTTCTATTTAGTAATTAATATTTATACTTGAAATCAAACTTAATAAATATTACTCCATTTGTCCCAATTTATATGAGTTACTTTCCTTTTTAGTCCGTCCCAAAAAATGACACATTTCTATATTAAATAACAATTTAATTTTAAAATGTCCATTTTACCCTTAATGAAATGAATTATAGTCACACAAATTTCTATCATTTATTTTAGACCACAAATTTTAAAAGTCTTCCTTCTTTCTCAAACTCCGTGCCGAGTCAAACTACCTCACATAAAATGGGATGGAGGGAGTATAAAGAAAATTTTATTTGTGGATTTGATTAATAAGTAGTAACACAAACATCATGCAATATTGACTTGTGGATATTTATGATAATATTTTTAAATTATAATTTGATTTAAAAATTATAAAAAATATACTTTTAAAAAAAGTGGACTGGCCCGGCACAATCTGTAGCCCACGTACTTATGGGTTGGGCTACTCGTATTCTGGCCCACAAAAAAAATTGGTCAGCCCAGTCTGGCCCGTCAAATTACAAAGCATGTATGTGTTAACCCGAATGGGATGGGCCAACACATATTGACAGCTCTAGCTACAAGGATGTCACATGGTACATTATGCTTACAATAGTATGTGGATGGGAAGTTTCATCCACCCTGATTGATTGGGACATGTTTCAATCTACTCACCCTTGTGTTGAGTTTCATGCGGCTTCTCGAGCCATCTCAGGAGGACCAATATATGTTAGCGACTCAGTCGGCAAACACAACTTCCATTCTCCGTTGCCAACATTATATACTACCAACTAAAGATTGCCTGTTTGAAGACCCTTTACATGATGGAAAAACCATGCTCAAGATATGAAACCTTAATAAAGTAAGCATTAATCTTATTACAAATGCAATTCATGCCTTTTAATAATTTGTAGGATCAAAATTTCATCTTATTGTGTTATATATTCTGGTTGTAATGACTATAGTTTATGGGAGTTCTTGGAGCATTTAACAGTCAATGAGGAGGATGGTGCCCTGTTTCAAGGAAAAATAAAAGCGCTAATGAGTATTCAGTGGCAGTGACATGTTTAGCTAGTCCCAAAGACGTTGAATGAGCAACGGAACAAATCCAATATGTGTGGAGGGAGTGAACATTTTCGCGGTGTACATGTATCACCAAAAGAAAATAAAGCTCTTCAAATTGATCGAAAATGTGGAGATTAATCTTCAGCCTTTCGACTATGAGCTCTTAACGGTAACTCCTGTAGCTGTGTTGTCGAAAAAATCAGTGCAGTTTGTCCCAATTGGATTGGTGGACATGCTCAACTCTGGTGGTGCAGTTGACTCTCTTGTCTATGAAGAGGAAGAAAGTTCAGTAAGAATTGGAGTAAGAGGGAGAGGTGAAATGAGGATGTTTGCCTCTGAGAAGCCGTCATCGTGTATGATCGATGGAGTGTCTGTTGATTTTAGTTACGAAGATCATGGTTGTGCACACTTCAAGTTCCATGGCCTAATTCTTCAAGATTGTCTGAAATTAAGTATGTCTTCTGAATTATTCGTAATAGAATCCTCCCCTTCTTGTAATACAATTGGCGTGCTATATTATAATTAGGTTCAATAATAAACATGGGTATTTAGCACTCTATATAATTGTCACTTAAGGCTTTATCCACTCTAGATGCAATAATAAACATGGGTATTTGCCACTAAAAGGAAAATTTGTTGCCACTAAATGTCTCTTTTGTTGTAGTGTATTCTTCAAAATTTCCCAATTTCATAGTAGGAGTGACTTTGCTTTTGGACTCCTGAACTTCCATCATGAACTATCCATATTGTAGCTTTGCTAGAGCTCCTTTAGATCAGTTGTCCCACCAAAATCTACAACTCTGATTTGAGTGACATTCCTCCAAAGTCCAAATGTGAGAATTACCAGAAGCATATTATATTGCTTAGAAACAGTATGAGATCTTGCACAATATTTAGCAACAATAAATTTGAAATTTGTTCACATGTAATAAACTGATATTAAATAAAAACTTTGAACTATAATTTCACTGGCTGAGGCATCATGATTTTTATGGAAGCTATATATATTATGTCGGACTAATTCATGAGTGTACTTAATTAAGAAGGGTTTGATGCGAGCTGTAACAATTAATTTTGTAATCACTTTGAAGATAGTATTGCATAATCCAATGAGTTTGTATTGTCTTTGAGTAGTCATATTAATTTATATATTAAAATCTACGTATAAGACATAATAGGTTAGATCGATAATGGATGTTGGCATGGTCCTTTCGATGAAAACAATTTTAACTAAGTAAACAATGAATACCTTGGTGATGTTCCAGTAATTTTAGTTAAAATAAAGGGTGACGACCATCCTGACTCGAGGCCTTAAAAGACACAAATGATTAGACTACATGATGAGTTTCTAGTTCAGGTCGATGGTTTTAGAACTTGTGAAAATGATTGAAGTGTGTCGATTATTGCATTACAACTTTTTGTGTTTAGTTTAAATAGTAAAATTATGTCATGTGCTGGAAATTAAATAGGTGCGACCAGGCAAGTCTATTACTAATTGCCAATGTGATGGGTGGTCAATTTTTATGAGCTAATACTGCTTGTTCAATAGTATGAATAAGCAATTCCATACACATACTAAAAGGTAGGAAGATAAAGGATTGCCTTGGCGTATACCTAATAGTTTGTTCTAGTTTTGTTAACTACTCCCTCCGTTCAATAATAGTTGTCCACAGTACTATTTTGGGATTTCCAACAATACTTGTCCATTTTATGAAATCAATGGATAATTTTACACTTAGGGGCCGTTTGGTTACCGTATAAGAGGCATCTTATTCATGTATAAAAACTTGTATTAGTTTTTACTATGTTTGGTAAAAGATTTGTATTAGGTAGAAAAGTCAACATGACTTGTACCATGTTTGGTTGATAGGTTTTTAAATATTGTATAAAAGTTATTCATGTATTAATTTTATACGGTGTTTGGTTGCATTTTTTGTAATCCTACATAATTAATACCTACATAACTTATGAGGGAATCTATGTATAAGTTATGCAGGATAGAAGGTGGAATAAGTTATGTGGGCATTAGTTATACATATATTAAAATGTTAAATTACACATTTATCCCTATTAATTTATTGTTAAATCTTTTTTATTGAAAATTTTACATAACTATTCTATTTTCTGAACTATTTTTGTTTCTTATTTCTTTTTGTATACGAACAACTTTTTATTTATTTTCATTTTGAAATCAAAATATAAATATTTTATTAATATTATGAATTGGAATGTATAATTTTGACAACGCATATACTAATTATATATTAGCACTATATATTACTAAATATATTCCACATATTTAATTTTCATGTATTATTTTTTTTATTTAGAATGTGAATTTATGTATAATTCATATAGTTGGTATACTAAAAATGTACAAACAATACATGCAGCATATTGATAGAAATTTACATTATATAAAATAGGATAGTATTAATAATATTTTATTTTTATAAGCTTTAAACATTAAAAAATAGAGAAAAAAAAACAAACAGAATTCCTACTTAAGTATAGAGAAAATTTATTTCTTTATTTTTTTTAGAGAGAATTTATACTATTTGCTTGCTTATTTATTTGTAAATAATATATATTAATTTATAGTAAATTCAATATTCAATAGTTCATAATTCATGTAATGAAATCTCTACATAACTAAATAATACCTACATAACTAAACCCTGCATAACTAAACCCTGCATAACTAATACCTGCATAACTAAATCCTGCATAGCTAATACCTGCATAACTAAACCCTGCATAACTCTAACCAGTAACCAAACGGCCCCTTAGTTCCTAGTTTACCCTTATCATTAATTATAGTCATTTTCCAATTACATTTTTCAAGACATTGTATTTATTATATTCTTTGGGTTAACTGTTGATTTTTCATTTATAACCAGAATTGTACAATTACAACCAGAGGAGTATTGGACTACCTGCTAACTCATCTAAACTAATAATCTACTAATCTATAGTCAAACAATACAAGTAATTTGTATAGATCGGTGATACACTCCAGCTAAGTCTAGGCAGAAACTAAGGATAGGCGTTAAGTTGTTGTAGTGTAATCTGCCACTTTGCCCTGGTTTGGCTCTTGATATGAATATGAATCACGATCTCCTTCAGCACTTCATCAGCTCTCATTCTTCCATTCTGAAATCTGATCTTTTTCCTTTCTCTCCATATCACATACACTAACATACCAAACACACTACTTGCAATTTCAGCTCGTCCTACCTTCTTCTTTGCCATTAGACACACCCATCGTAGTTCAGTCTCTCAATCTTGAATAACTCTGTAAAACCCCAGCCATCTACACAATCTACTCCACAATGACTTTGTCACCTGGCATTCAAAGAAGAGATGTCCAAACGTTTCCAGTGTCAACGAACAGTAGGCACAATTAGGAGGTACTTGGATTCAAAATTTCATTAGTCTATCTACAGTTGCTAATCTCTTCTGAACTGCTAGCCATACAAAAAATTTAAACTTGGGATGTATTTGGGGATGTAATGCTATGGCCCTCCAATCAGCTTTGGGAAACTAAGGCATTAAACTCGTGTACATCTTACGCATCGAGAATTTATCGCCTAGTTGGATTACATCAAAAGCTGAACTTAGATCACCTTGCCTTGCCTGACCTTGTAGAATCCACACCCTAGAAGCCAATATCTTCCTCACAACCCAAGAAGCATTCTTAGGTATTTGGAATGTTTCAATGTCTTTCCTTCGTATAAAATAACTATCTACCCATTGTATCCACAAACATTCTTTGTTCTTTGCTATGTTCCATAATTGTTTCAAAATGGCAGCTCGATTCCAAAGGCACAAATTGATAATATTCAATCCACCACCTGCAAGGGGTTTACATATATTCTCCCAAGACACCAAAGCTTTCTTTGATACAGTAATTGCACCAGTACATAAGAAAGTTCTACAAATTTGTTCAATGCTCTTCATCACTTTCTTAGGAATCAGAAAATCTGGGACTAGTAAGATTGTACCCCAAACAATACTGATTTAATCAATTATACTCTCCCCACATAGGAGAGTAATTTAGCGGACCAACACGTTACCTTTGCAGTGATTTTCTCTATTAATGGCAAAAAGTGGTTGACACTGAGTTTTTTAGATGCTAAAGGAACTCCTAGATATCTAAATGGTAGCTTACCTTCCACATAACCCAGCTCCTCAAGAATAACTTCTTTAGTGTGATCATCAACCCCAGCAATATATAAAGAACTCTTATCTACATTTGCCTGTAATCCAGAAGCCTTGGAAAATCTCATGAATGCTGCATTTAGCAACCCAACAGAAATAATATCCGCCCAGCAATACATCAAGAGGTCATCTGCAAAATAGATATGAATACTACCCAATTTCCTACACCTTGGATGAAAATTGAAGTCTCCATTCTGTACTAACTGATTTAGCTCTCTCCCTAGGTACTCCATAGCCAGGACAAATTGATAAGGGGACATAGGGTCCCCTTGTCTAATACCTCTTTTCGCAACAAAAGGATTGGTCAGACCCCCATTTAGTATCAATGAATATGACATTGTAGTCACACAAGTCATAATCCAGTGGATAAATTTTGCAGGAAAGCCCATTTCTATTAGCAACTTCCTCATAAAACTCCATTCCAAGGTATCATATGCTTTTCTTAGGTCCACCTTAAGAACACACCTTGGTGAGATCCCTTTCCTAGGATAGCATTTAAAAATTTCATGACTAAACAGAACATTATCAATAATACTCCTGCCTTCAACAAAAGCTGATTGGTAGCACCCCACTAACCCTCCAATCACATTCTTTATTCTCCTAGTCAGTACTTTAGAAATGATTTTGTAAAGGGTAATACAACAAGCTATAGGTCTAAAGTCCTTTACCTTTGTAGGAGATGGAACTTTGGGAATCAAAGTTATAGCAATAGTATTGATAGCAGGGTAGAGGATACCAGTAATAAAGAACCGTTTAACACCTTGCACTATCTCACATTCCATAAGCTCCCAATTCTTAGTGAAGAATTCAATAGGAAATCCATCAACCCCCGGAGCCTTCATCTTTTGCATGGATTTAATAGCATCAGTTATCTCTTCACGAGTAACCTCTCTGATTAATTCTTTTTGTTGTTGGACTGACAAACATTTCCCGTCTCTTACCACCATAGAGTCTAAGCAAGGAAGTTCAGTAGCACAGTCTCCAATCAAACCTGAGAATACAGTAATAAATTCATTTTCAATAGCCTGTGGATCAGTCAGTTTGACATTACCTTCAGTATATATGGATGTTATTGCATTGTGACTACTTCTTATCTTCCACTGAGCATGGAAATACTTAGAGTTTCCATCTCCACTTTCTACCCAGTTAGCTCTTGCTTTGTGCCTGAGAGCTTGTTCCTGTATATTGCTCCATTTTGCAATTTCTAGTACCAACTTCTTTTCTTGTTAAACTCGATTACCTCTCACGAACCCAATCGAGTGGCAACACAAGCAATCCGATCAAAGGCAATGCAAGGACTCACTATATCTAGCAAAATCTGGCAATTGATTTGCTAAACCTCAATTTAATGCACCAATCGATCATACCCAACCTCAATTAACTCTCACAAGCTAAATCAAAGTAAATGGGCAAGTCCAAGTAGTGATCAATTCCAGCGGAAAGCAATTTAAGAATGAGATCAATTGGATAATCAACAACCCATTTCGTAAATGATAAAACATTCAATTAATAGAAAAAGCATGAGATAGAAATTGAAACCCAAATATTTATTATCTCTAATTCAACATCCAATCCACAAATCAACAATTAACAACTAAGAATTAACAATACTACGCAAAGAGTTGAAGAAAGATGAAAAATAGTTACAACCCAAGCTCACAATATTCACTCTAATGGTGTTTGTTGAGGAATCTTGTATTCAAAGCAATGCCCAAGCCTCAATCCCCAAAATTCTTCTCTCTATTCTTTGTGTTCGATTCTCTGATGAATTCTCAATTCATATCCTTCAAAATGGTTATACATCAGTGTATATGGTGAATTGGGGTAAAAATGTGAATTTCCAGAACTGCCCAGACGCCAGTCACCTATTCCTCTTCGCGTTCACGGCGCTCAATGTAATCCTTCTCCGCGTTCGCGGAGGACGTTCGCCTTCGCGGTACTCATCTTGCATGTCCTCCGTGTTCACGGAGGGTTCCCCCGTTCGCGGAGGGTTCCCACGTTCTTGCCTTACAACTGGCTTGCACTCCACGTTCGCGAACGTGGAGAGCACTTCACTGCCAGCTCCAAAATCTTTGGTTTAAGTTTCATTTTGTCCCACTTTTCATTATTTTTCATCAAAGCTCCTTTTTCACCAACATGTACCTGAAACACAACATTCAAAGGAAAATTAGCCTCTTTTTCTACTTAAGTATGACAAAATTACTAAGAAAAGGACTCTAAATTAGTGTAAATCACCCACTCATCAACACCCCCAACTTAGAAACTTTGCTTGTCCTCAAGCAAAACAAAATCAAAAGCACAAGAGGCAATCCCAATAAGCACAACACACTTTCAATCCAAATAGAGATCATGATCATGATTGTGGTTGGTACTAACAAATAGTCCTCAAGCAAACTTTTCACAAAAACAACCCCTCATTTTCAAGGAACATTTTTCAAAAATCAAGAATCATTAAGTGACAACAACTCAAACTCAAGAAATGACTCAACTCTTTAGCTCTTTTTCATGCTCATTTGATGCAAATTGAAATTTTCAAAATCACCATTCAAGTAACCTACATGCCCTCACAAGAAAAGAAATGTCCCAAAAACACTCACAAAGTATTTACAAGACAAGGGACAACAACACAAACACTCACACTCACAAAAGAACATCTTATGCCCACAAGTACCACACCATAGGCTTTCCCTTATTGTCAATCAACATCGACTCAACTTCATTTGGTTAGAAATCACAAAGGACTTTGTTAAGCTTGTAATGTAGGCTTAGGGAAGGTAAGGATATCATTTAGGTACAAGTGACTACACCCTCCTCGAACTCTATTCAACAACTCAACATTTTCCAACTTTTCCACATTTTCTTCACTTTCCAAACCAATGCACAACTCACCTTGTTTTTCTCATTTTCATTCTTGATGCCCCGCATGCAACCATTTTCAACTTTTGGAGGATTCAAGCTTCTTTTATTCTCTTTCTTTTTGACATTTTCCTCCATTCATCATTTTTTTATCAAGCTCTTATGCAATAGGCATCCTTTCTATGAATTTTCAAAAACACCCCCAACTTAGGATTTTAGCCTCACTTTCACAAATTCAAGTTCAAGGAGGGGAAGGGTTCAAGAGAGGAATGCATTTTCAAAATGGCTAAGGCTTGTAACAAGGTTGCCAATAAAAGGGTATTAGGCTCAAAGGGGACAACTAGGGATACATTTAGTGCAAAGGTGGGATATTTAGGCTAAGTGGACTTCAAGAATAATCAAAGAAAGCCTAAGATCCCCTGTCTCCCGCTCAAAGTTTCTTGTAAACTTGTCTCAAAAGGCACGACAACTTCGAATAACTCTTTCATTTTTGTATTATTTTTCCAACCCAACTCAATCAAGACCAACATTTCAAGACCAACCGGGCAAGCTCTAGGTGGCACAAGCAAACACAAGGCATTATTCAACAACTCACCACATATGGCATGCAAATCACTCAAGATGGATCAAAATCTTATTTCCTTTCCGACAAACAAGTGGCATTGAACAATTAAACCGCCAATGAATCGAGAGCCACAAAAAGAGTCACAAGAGTTGTCACAAAATAATTCAACACTTGCTCAATTTTCAAAACAGAGGGGTATGCTCAAAACACATTTTTCGCAAGCAAGAATATATTCTTAGTAACAAACAAGCCACAAATCTCCTGAAAAGACCACGATGTATTTACCCTTAAGAAAGTCGTCAACCAATCCATCATTGGGTAAACTCATACATTAATTCGGGACCGGCTACTCAGACTTCACCAATAATGGCTACTCAGAATTCACCAAAAACAAACAATAATGGCTACGCAGACTTCACCAACAATGGCTACTTAGACTTCACCAACAAAACACAATGACGCTTTACCCTTAAAAAAGACATCACTCTAACCATCACAGGGCATCGCCAATCAACCACAACTCCAATCAACAACATCATCTCAAGACAAAAGAAATAAACTAAAGAAACTATCAACAACAATAAAAATTAAAACAAAAATGACTAATCTAACACAATCAACGATTAAAGCTCCAAAAGCCCGACAAGGGCACATCATCCATAAACAAACAAAATATCCAACAATAAAGATAAAAACAACCAACAACAATCCCAAACATCATAAAAAATAAGTACAGAACAGGAGTCAACAGGGAAGCTAGATAAAAACAACCAACAACAATCCCAAACATCATAAAAAATAAGTACAGTACAGGAGTCAACACAGAAGCACCCCCAACTGAAAATCACACTGTGTCCTCACAGTACAAAAATCAAAAGAGAATACGAGGGGCTCCTTAAAATGTGATCACTCTGAGCTAATGTTAGAGGGGAAGGTAAGGTCCTCATCATCTGATGGACTACTGCCACATAGACTCCGAAGCTTTCCCTTCATCTTGCTCAGGAATCGACTCTTTCTCTTGTCGTGCTCCTGGAAGGTTTGCTGGTGCTGCTTAATCTTCCCCTGCCTCCGACTCATATGCTCCAGCCGATCGGACATGGCCTTCTGTACAGCAGCTACAGAGGCAATAGTAGGTGCAGATGCACCCTCAGGTGTGGCTCCAGATGGTCCGGTGGGGATGCCATCAACTAGCTCTCGGATCTAAGCATCCACTCCCTGAATCTGAGAAGATATATATCGCATCGTGGAAGGTCCAAACTGTAGGGATCCTGCTGAAAATGAAGCTCTCATTTCAGAAGTGGGCTCAGTAAACTCCCCAAACTGTGAGCCAAGCACATCTATCTTCCTCTTCTTGTGCCTATCGCCCGGTGCACCTCTCTTCTTCAGAGGGTGAATCGCAGTGGCCAGTTTCTTCTCCTCGTAGGTCAGAAATCTGTACACTCCAGCACTATAGCACAACTGAGTTATCAATGAGGGGCATATAAGATTGTTGATCCTCCCCTGAGCAACCTCGATAATATGGGCCAAAATTAGCTGACCCACATCCACTGCCAACCCATCCATGATAGCAGCAATAACAAAGGCTCTGTCCAGTGTAACCTCGGTGTCATGAGTGGAGGAAATTACCCGAGCACAAATGATGGAGAGCCAAGTCTTGGCCTCCGCTGTAAACTCACAAGACTCCACCCCTCTCCTAGTCTCAAACCACTCTGAAGGCTCACCATTGTGCAATTTATCCACAAGCCATTGACCCTCCAGCTCTTTGTAGCGATCCAAGTAGACCCTGTTATTAGCATCTGGGAGGCCATAATGGGCATTAATCATAGCTGCGCTGAACTGGACTTGTACGCCTCGGACGGTAGTGACAACGGCCTCATTAAAGTAAGTCTCTGAGGCATTGGCGTAGAACTCAGCTACGATGGTATGGTTAGCCTTGATGGGCTCAGTAGCAAATACCATCCATCTGATAGTCTCAAGCCGGTGAAAGAATTTCGGCATCCCGTCTTGAAGTTTCTCCAAGCAAATCCCTCTTTCATTTACAATGGCCCGGCCCAAGTATTCGTCATACTTCCGGGCACACTTAGTGCAAAGGAACCTGGTAGCATCAAAATACACTTCTTCAGGTGTAATTTTGGATGAAGTGGGAATGTCGTCGGTTGCCATTTTTGGTTCAAAGTACTTTTGGAGTAGATGAAAATCACAACGCACGAACTATGCAGCAAAGGGGACAAAAAGGAGAACTTTGAGGGAATTTTCGGGTGAGTTGTGAGGTAGAACAAAGGAGTGAGGAATTTTTTCTTTGAAAAAATTAGGAACTGTTTTTCACCCTTTGGCATTTCAGCCTTTTAAAATACCTCGACTTCTCCTCGTTCGTGGAGGAACCTCCACGTTCGTGGATCTCTGTGATATATGATCTCCGCATTCACGGTCAAGGGGGCCCGTTCGTGGAGGTTCTATAGTTTGACCTCCGCATTTGCGGACTCCCTTCCACGTTTGCGGACTCCCTTCCACATTCGCGGAGAGTAAATTAGACCTGAACTCTTGACAGCATTCTGGAATTTTCGGCGATGGGTGGGTCCATTGGGCGATTCACCCATTGCATTTTGGCGACCATCAGCTACCCAAATGTGTTCCAATCCCCAATTTGAAGGTAGTTCAACCCTACACTTTAATTCCAAATGCATTTTTGCTCCCTAACCTATTCAAAACACTTCAAAAAACTTTGAAATCATGAGGATTAGTCAAAAATAAAATTCTAATCTAACCTAAAAATTAAAGGAAACTCAAATATCAAAAATTTTGGATACTGATGGGTTGCCTCCCATCAAGCACACAATTTAACGTCGCGGCATGACGCCTATTGCATCACCCTTTATGTTTCCGCTTCGAGGCGATGTACCTTCTCCCCAATTTCATATCATCTTCTCGTCGATGCAATTGGGGACTACCAGAGAGCATCACGCATTTCACTCGATCTCTCCACTTTGACGATTTGAATTTCTTGCCCAACTTCACATCATTTATTCGCGTAGGAGCATTGGGAAGAGTGAATGTGTCACTAGGCCATTTGAATATTGAACATCATAACTCTTGGCCTTCAACAGCCTGACACCATCACTTTCCAATGAATTAGAATTGCCATATATGATCTTTTTGGCTTTTTCTTGCAACTCTAATATCATTGCCTTGATATTGGCATCTTGGAATTTTATTGGTTTGGCTTGGTTGCAAACACCTAAGATTTCGTCAATGTCTAACACAACCCCTTTTTCTTGGCACTCCAACTCCAATATCCTACTCTTGACCACTTGACGACGAGCCTTATTCACTCCAAACATTGATCTCACATTGGTCCTTAAAGTATCAATTTCAAACTCAAGTTGAATCATTTCATGGCACCTAGTTTGGTGCAAATTGCGGAATTTATCCCTCATTTGGAACAGTAGATTCCTTAGCCTCTCTCCCTTTTCAAGTCGATGAGACAAGTACAAGAGCCAAGCTTGACTCACTATACCCATCTCTTCATCTAACGAGGCATCCAAACAACTATTCCCAACATGAAGTCTTCCACAACATGAAGTCTTCCACAACATGGCCATGGGTCATCAACGTAAGGCTTGCACTCACCAGACCCTGTTCCTTCACAAGATGCCATCAAAACAAACAAAAACAAAACACAAACAAATATTCACAATTTGGATCGAAACTAGTAAACTAACATCTCTAAATCAATTTAACAGGCCAAATTGTTCCCCGGCAGCGGCGCCATTTTTTGATAACGCTCAACCACACCTATCATGATTCAAAGTGTGGGTGGTCATCACACAAGTATAAACCAAACGAAGAGTTGGGGTCGTTCCCACGAGGAACAATGTGCCAGGCGGTTGAAGAGACAAAGAATTCACTAGCTACTAGTTTGAATCTGAAATATAAAATACAATTATTATAAAGAGAAGGTTTGCACATAACGATTAAGGGATAGGGGATAGAGGAGAACAAGGGGCAAAGTCTTTTCAAACAAGATCACCAAAGGGATTCGGGAATTGGAAATCAATCAATACCCATAAGATCCATTGCAAATTAGAATCACGCAATATCAAACGATCATGGATAATCTCATATATGCCTCAGACTCTAAAATATCTACATAATTCTATCGAACATAGGCAAATATTTCTCGATTAGCTCTCACAAACCCAATCGAGTGGCAACACAAGCAATCCGATCAAAGGCAATGCAAAGACTCATTATATCTAGCAAAATTTGGCAATTGATTTGCTAAACCTTAATTTAATGTACCAATCGATCATACCCAACCTCAATTAACTCTCACAAGCTAAATCAAAGTAAATGGGCAAGTTCAAGGAGAGATCAATTCCAGTGGAAAACAATTAAAGCATGAGATCAATTTGATAATAGAAAACCCATTTCATAAATGATAAAGCATTCAATTAATAGCGAAAGCGCAAGATAGAAATTGAAACCCAAATATTTATTATCTCTAATTCAACATCCAAATCCACTAATCAACAATTAACACGTAAGAATTAACAATACTACGCAAAGAGTTGAAGAAAGAAGAAAACTAGTTACAACCCAAGCTCAAAATCTTCACTCTAATTTTTTTTGTTGAGGAATCTTGTCTTCAAAGCAATGCCCAAGCCTCAATCCCCAAAATTCTTCTCTCTATTCTTTGTGTTCTATTCTTTGATGAATTCTCAATTGATATCCTTCAAAATGGTTGTGCATCAGTGTATATGGTGAATTGGGGTCAAAATGTGAATTTTCAGAACTGCCCAGACGTTAGTCACCTATTCCTCTTCGCGTTTGCGGCGGTCAATGTAATCCTTCTCTGCGTTCGCGGAGGACGTCCGCGTTCGCAGTACTCATTCTATAGGTCCTCTGCGTTCGCGGAGGCTTCCCAAGTTGGCGGTACTAAACTTGAATGCCCTCCGCGTTCGTAGAGGGTTCCCGCGTTCGCGCCTCACAGCTGGCTTGCACTCCATGTTCGCGCTCAGCTCTCCATGTTCGCGGAGAGTACTTCACTACCAGCTCCAAAATCTTTGTTTTTAGCTTCATTTTGTCTCACTTTTCATTCTTTTTCATCAAAGCTCCTTTTTCACCAACATGTACCTGAAACACAATATTCAAAGGAAAATTAGCCTCTTTTTTTACTTAAGTATCACAAAATTACTAAGAAAAGGACTCCAAATGAGTGTAAATCACCCACTCATCAAAAATATACCCGAGTACATGACTTGGAGATGCTATATTTTTCTGTTGATTTTCATGTTATCTTTTTGTGGGCATGGATCTTACCAGTTATTCTGGGCAAGTCTGATGTGGATGGGTATATCATTGAATATTTCCCGAAATAGAAAATTTAGAAAAATATATATATATATATATATATATATATATATATATATAGATAGATATAATGATTCTATACAGCAACTCTCTAGAACTAATAAAATAAAATGACTGAGTAACATGTTGATCTAAGAATTAGGAAAACAAAACAATAAACCAAAATTTAATGTTATTGCTTTCTTTCATATATAATTATAATAGCGTTTCAATCTCCTTACAATAATCATCACAACATTTCATCAAAATGAAACTTTTTAAATATTATTATAATAGATATATATTTCAGCCTCCTTTAAAAAAACATCACAATATTTCACAAAACAAGACTCTTTTAAATTAACTTGAATTTAAAAACATTTAAAGTTGTATCCCAATAAAGTCCAATATCATCTCCAACGCTTAATCTGCGATCTGTGAACAAACAGCACAAACGAGTTCATAGTCATCATTTGGCATCATCTTAACATAAGCATTTTTGTATTTTCTAGTGTTGTTCTCTTCAGTAACATCCCACAATTCAAGATGTTGTCTATTCCCCTGCTCTTTTGTCACTAATCTGACCATCTTCAACATCCAGTAACGAGAAACATATTCAAAAGTGTCTGCAAGTGACAACACCAGCAGCTTGGAGGCTTGCTCAAAATGGTATATGGACTGCTTTATCTGCCATGGATTCTTTGGGTCTATGACAGGGGTAGAGTAGACATCCCGTATTTCTACCACGCGGCGAGTCACTTTCCACGGACTGTTACTTTCTTTGAGAGCTTCTTCTTCTACTTTTGATGGGATGAACTTGCACTCGGATGTCTTCTTCATGATGATAATAATTAAAAAAATATGTTTTGATGAATTTTTACAATAATGAAAAAAACATGGGTAGGAATTTATAGAGATGTTTTGGTATTAAATTTGAAAGTTATATGATACTATAATTATTTTTCTAATAAAGTTTTATTTCATATAATTAAGACCAGATTACTATGATTAATCATATTTTAAATTTTCTTGTCACTTTCCTACTACAACTTGATTTGACGAATCTCTCACACAAGCAAGTTATTAAATGTAATTACAAGTAATTTTAATTAATAAATAACAACTAATGAGTTATAATAAATAAAATTACACTTATGATTAATTAAATTTGACGCGTAACACATACACTTCATTTTTACTCTTAGTGGACATTTTATTACTCATATTAAAAATGTTAAAATATTTCATCGAACTATTTGAAATGACTCATCTATGTCATCCGTTTAAAAGTTGGCTCATTTATACCACCGTCATTTCAAAACAGGCTCATTTATGACATTATTCTTAAACGATGATTTTGTAAAACCAGTTTTGCCACATGGACTCTTCTTAGAGATCCACATCAAAAAATAAAACCCACTAAAAATCTAACACTTTTAAAAAGTAACCCACCCAAACTCTACTCCTTTCCCCTACTTGAAGTGAATCTGACTCATAGAACTTGGACTGAATTCATCAGTAACTGAACTTAAGGTAATTGTGGGGTAAAAGTGAAATTTTTCCCCAGTACCCAATAAAACTTATAAAAAGAATAAGTACACATAAGGAATTTTGGCCTTACCTTACAAAACTTAATGAGGTCAAACACCTCTACTACTACAATCAGTAAGACATTCTTTAATGTAAGAAGTAAGAGCTAGGAGAAAAAAAGTAATCTATGATAATTACAGTGTTGATAAGACGTGCTCTAATGATCTTACAAATAATGGTACTAACAAAATGATAAAATTAAACAAGAAAGAAAGTAGAAGGGAGCTAATTCTATTTTATAATTGAGACAAACCTATAATTTGTAGCCTTGTATAAATTTTGGTTCTTCTCATTGTCTCATTCCTCCAATAAGTTCAAAAGTTCTTGTAGATACATTAATTCTTCTTAGATATGTTAAGCCTTGTAACCTTCTGTTTTTCCCACTCTCATTGGTAGTTATCTTGGAACAAACTCCTCAGACACTTTATCATCCCAACTATGATGTCCACTATTAATTTTGTATTTATTTTTACAATTTACACTTCTTTCTAGTTAAGGAGAGATATTGTCGTCCTTGGTGGCATTAGAAAAACAATTATTCAAAGATTCATTCTCTTTGCATTCTTCAAAAGAATCCTCATCTTATAGAATATGTGGAGATAAATAACTACATCCGAAAACTTGTAATTTCTTACTAGTGCTAATATGAGTAAGAGAGTTCAACTTAAAGAAATCGTGATTGGTGAAAGCTTTTCTCACACATGGTTTAAGGAGCTACTCTACAATGATTTAAGCTTGGATTAGTAAATTAATTGTGCTTTTCCATTTATGTGATGTGCTTATGCTTATGATTAATTCTCTTGAGATTTTACTTAGCACCGAGAGGATATTTATATGGAGGTTCTCGCGTAAGTAGACACCAGGTCTCTAGTAGAAAACTTCTTCTCTCGAACTACTTGCCCCCATAAGATTTTCTTAAGTGACATAGCTTGTGGATCCACCCTAGCTAAAAGTTTAATGTCTTTGTCTTGGCAAGCAAGGACATCTCTTTTCGGTGTGGGAGCAAGAAACCATATTCCACATTATAGGACTCCTATGGTCCGTAGGACTTCCTGTGGTCCATAGATAGGACTCGTGGAACACAGCCTCAGCAAATTTTCTACACTTATCTTTACAACTTGACTTTCCAATTTCAAAGGTCTTATAATATCTCTCCCTCGAGAACATTCATCCTCGAATGTGACTTAAACTAGCATGAATAGAGTAGAAAAGAAACTAACAATCCAAGATAAATGCAAATTTCATCATAATGTACAATAACATGGAGAATCACTCAAAGTTAAATCATAACATCATAAATCAAGTTTTTCATGAACATGCATGCATATTGAACATGAGAATAACTAAAACGCATGAATCTAAAAGAATATACCATGAGGAACTAATACCTCAAGCTAGAATAGAAATGGAGGAAAAGAAATGAGGATACTGGGACATCATATCGGTTTCGGCCTTCCAAGTAGCACCCTCAACTAATTGATTCCTCCAAAGAACTTTCACCGAAGCAACTTCTTTATTTCTCAACTTCCGTACATGTAAATCTAAAATCTCAACCGAAACTTCTTCGTAGGAGAGATTTTTTTTAACTCCCAAACCTTCTAAAGGCACTAGGGATGTCGAATCTCCAACACACTTCTTTAATAAAGAGACATGGAATACTAGATGTATCGATGCTAAATCATTAGGCAAGTCTAGTTCATAAGCAACTTTGCCAATACGCCTCATAATCTGATATGGGCTCACATAACGGGAACTAATCTTCTCTTTCTTCCCAAACCTCATCACACCCTTCATGGGTGAAATTTTCAAGTAGACCCAATGATTAACTTAAAACTCAAGCTCTCTTCTTCTAACATCGACATAAGACTTTTGTCGACTTTGAGCGATTTTCAACCTTTCATGAATAAGATGAATCTTTTCCATAGCCTCATGTACCAACTCGGGCCCTATTAAAGAAACCTCACCAACTTCAAACCAACCAATAGGAGACCTACACCTCCTACCATAAAGATCCTCAAATGGTGCAATCCTAATGCTAGAATGATAGCTATTATTATAAGCAAACTCAATCAAAGGCAAATGATTATCCCAATTACCGTTTAAGTCAATCACACAAGCTCTTAACATATCTTCCAAAGTCTGAATGGTACGCTTGGCTTGTCCATTGGTCTGAGGATGAAAAGTAATGCTAAGTTTCAGTTTAGTACCAAGACCTTTCTTAAACGACCTCCAAAACTGTGATGTAAACTAAGTACCACGATCGGAGATAATGAATAAGGGCACTCCATGCAACCTTACCATTTTCTGAATATCAATCTTGGCATACTCCTCTACTGAAAATGAATTCGTAATAGGAAAAAGGTGAACCGACTTCATCATTCACCCCATAATAACCCAAACCAAATCAAATTGTTGACAATTGTGAGGTAAACTCGTAATGAAGTCCATATTCAAATCTTCTTACTTCCATATAAGGATACTAATGCTTTGAGCCAGACCACCCAGTTTCTAATGCTCAACCTTCACTTGTTGACAATTCAAACCCTTAGCCACAAATTCCGCGATATTCTTCTTCATCCCATTCCACCAATAGACTTACCGCAAATCATGTTATATCTTGGTGGCTCCTTGGTGAATAGAATACTGAGAACTATGAGCTTCTGTCAAAATTTGATTCCTCAACTTATCAACATTCGGAACATATAACCTACCTTGATATCGAAAGACACCATCTCCCCCTTGAGATAAAGCCTCAATGGCTTTTATGGAAACTAACTTCTTCAAGTTAAGTAACACCGGATAAAAATCTTGGTTAACCTTCACATCCGATACAAAATATGATTATGCTCTATAATGAACAATCACACCAGCTTCACGAAAATCAACCAAGTGAACACCCAATCAGGCCAACCTATGAACATCATGGACTAACTCTTTCTTATCATCCTCAACATGAGCAACACTTTCCATCGATAGTCGACTAAGAGCATCTTCCCCCATCCTGTACTTGCTCGGATGATAGAGGACACTCATGTAATAATATTTCAATAGCTCAAGCCATCTCCTTTGTCGAAGATTCGAATCCTTTTGAGTGAACACATATTTTAAGCTCTTGTGGTCGGTAAACACATCTACATGAACACCATATAAGTAATGCCTCCAAATCTTTAGAGCAAACACTACCGCCGGTAACTCCAAATCATGAGTCGGATAATCTTTTTCATACACTTTCAATTGCCTTAAAGCATAAGCAATAACTTTACCATGTTGCATCAAAACATAACCAAGAACAATCTATTAAGCATCACAATAAAACACAAAACCATACGATCCTTCTCGTAATGTCAAAATAGGGGCTGAACTAAGTCTATCCTTCAACTCTTGGAAACTCTTCTCACAGGCTTCCGACCATAGGAATTTCACCTTCTTTTGAATCAATGTTGTCAAAGGCAAAGCGATAGCGGAAAATACTTCTACAAACCTCCTATAGTAACTGGCCAAACCTAAAAAAACTCCTTATATCTGATGCGTACAAAGGTCTAGGCCAATACTTAACCGCCTCAATTTTATTAGGATCTACTTGAATACCTTCACCGGAGACAATATGACATAGGAAAGCAAAAGACCTCAACTAAAACTCACATTTGCTAAACTTAGCATACGACTCACGATCCTTGAGAATTTGCAACACAATCCTCAAATGCTGAACATGCTCATCCTCACTCAGTGAGTAAATCAAGATATCATCGATAAACACAATCACAAACATATCAAGATATTGCTTCAAGACCCTATTTATCAAATCCATAAATGTTGCTGACGCATTAGTCAAACCAAAATACAGCACAAAAAATTCATAATGATTATACCTAGTATGAAAAGCCATCTTCGGAATGTTACTCTCCTTCACCCTCAATTGGTGATGACCCAATCGAAGGTCAATCTTAGAGAAGTAGCTCATTCCTTGGAGTTGGTAAAAAAATCATCTATCCTTGGAATTTGATACTTATTCTTTATGGTAACCTTAATCAATTGTCGATAGTTCATGCACATTCCGAGGGAAACATCCTTCTTTTGAAAAACAAAACTAGAGTACCCCATGGAGAGATACTTGGTCTAATAAAACCCTTATCTAACAAGTCTTTCAATTGGTCCTTTAATTCATAAGTTATATTGGGGCCATATGGTAAGGAGGAATAGAAATAGGTTGTGTATCTGGGAGAAGTTCAATACCGAAGTCTATTTCCCTTTCAGGAGGAATACTAGGAAGATCATCGGGAAACACTTCCAGAAACTCAATTACAAGTTAAACTGACTCAAGAGTAGGGGGTTTTAGAATCTATATCCATAACCTGAACTAGATGATAAATGAAACCCCTAGAAATCATTTTCCTAGACATTAGGCAAGCTTTGAACTGACCCTTAAGAGAATAATTTCCCCCTTCCCATGACATGATAGGTTAGTTCGGAACCTTGAATATGACCAATTGGTTCCTACAATCTATGGAAGCATAACATGCATGAAGCCAATCAAGCCCAATAATAAAATCAAAATCTAACATATCAAGATCTACAAGATCAACATGAGTGACTCTATAAGAATCGAAAATAGGACAATTTCTATAAACTCTTTTAGCAGCAATAGAATCACCAATAGGATAGAGACATGAAAGGGATTTGAGAGGATTTCGAGACCAAAATCAAACCTCATGGCCACATAAGGAGTAACATAGGATAATGTAGCACCCAGATCAAGTAAAGCATAAGCATCAAGGGGAACAACATTCAACATACCGGTCACCACATCTGAAGAACCCTCGTGATCCTGTCGAGTTTGAAGAGCATATAATCTATTTTGCTTCGTAGCACTCAAACCGGAACCACTAGGCAGAGCTTGCCTACCATCCCTTCCTTTAGTAGCAAGCAATGGAAAATCTCTTATCTTATGACCACTCTTTCCATAGTTAAAACAACCATCAATACTGGCTAAACACTTGCTATCCTGTTTCTTGCCACACCTAGTGCGTGTAGATTTAGAAGATCCATTTCCACCATTTCCTCCTTGAAGCTTAGGGTTAGACACACTATCCTTGTTGAACTAAGAATTTGGATCATTAGAAGATCCTTGATCGTAAAACATTTGCCGGAATTTAGATCGACATTGTCCATCGGACCTAAAAGGAGAGAATTCACCATCACCGATCGTTTCCCTTTTGGACACTCTTGCTTTTTCCTTGAGCTTTTTCTCTTCAATTCATTGGGCATGTATCATCAAATGGGATATATCCATCACCTTGGCTAGCATAGCATTTCGACATTCATTAACAACTATGTTAGAGACACCCGACACAAACGTACTCATCCTTGCCGTTGAGTCGGCAACCATAGTCGAAACATATATACTTAGTAAATTGAGTAAACTTCAAAGCATTCTCCTTTACACTCATATTCCCTTGTCGAAGATTGATGAACTAAAGAACTTTTGCTTCCCTCATCTCAATAGGAAATAAAAGATCAACAAAAGATCATTTGAATTTCTCACAATCAAGAGGACCCGCATCAACAAACCTCTAACCCTTCTATTGTTCAAACCAAACATGGGCAACACCCTCTAGTTGATAAGAGGCCAATTGCGCCTTCTCCACCGTAGACAATCCTATAATTCCCACTATCTTATAAAGCTCATCAATGAACTCTTGAGAATTCTCATCAACCTTGGAACCATGGAACTCTGGAGGATTTATCCTGCTGAAGTCACTTATCCTTGTCGCCATTGTACCCTCATTTGGGTTCATGGGAGCAACGACTTCTCTATTTGCTTAGGCCGTCATATCTTGAGCCAACTCTTTGAAAGTGGCTTGGAATTCCACATGAGTCACTTGCTCGGCAAAAGGATCGATCGGACCTCGAGAAAACTCAGACTCCATATTCTCACTCGCATTCCTTCTCACATAAGTTGTTTGAGGGGCCATATCCTGAAAAGCATCGGACAAGATTTAGGAAAAGGATCTTTATAGAGAAAGACTCTATGGCATGACTTTAGAGTAATGAAAGATTTAAAGTTTCCTAAACTCTTTGTAGCCTCCTATTCATAAATGAGGTGTGCTTCACATTCATGAACAAGACTCTACTCAACGCGGCTTGTCAGACATCCTAGGACCCTTTCTCAAACCTTGTGCTCAGAATAACAAGTTTTTCACCTCTCAAAGTATACCGTAGACGTGACATAGTGTATAAGTTCCCGAGAGGCCTTAAAAATCAACTTGAAATGCATACGACACAACATAATAGAAAATATGAGAACTAAAGATAGAAAGTCTGATATCATAAAAAAGTTTGACATAAAAGCGAAAATCTACTCATAGTCTTGAAAAGCAAATCTACTAACATCACAAGAAGTGGTCGGGACATAACCCATACACCACGTACAACGTCTGAGTACTGAAGACATATTAAAAGAAAAATATAGATGAGATGGTCATTGGATAATGAATACTCACCGCGTATTTAACCTCGAACGATCAACTAGCCACGAGCAGGAGGAGAGGAAGCGTCACACCCTGTCATGACCCAAGATACACCCTAGACGTGACTGGAATATAAGACCTCGAGAGGCCCCACACAAGTCACATGGCATACATACAACATAATATCGTAGAAAAATACGATAAATAAAGTTAAATTAAAGTCCCATATTAATTAAAGAGTTTTGACGTGAGTGGAATCTAATCATAGTCTCGACAAACCATTCTAAAAATCTCAAGAAGTGGTCGGGACGTAACCCGTACAATACGTACAACATCCAAAAACTAAAGACATACGAAGGCAAAGTAAATGTGTCATGGTCCTCGGAACATGAGGACTCACCAACTCTTGAACTTCAAATTGTCAAGCAAACTAGCCACGAACAGAGAAGGAAGATCTCGGGCCCTACATTAGTGAAAAAATATTGGCACAAGTATGCATAAGTACATGGAATTTACTAAGTATGAGGGATATGCGTAAATAAATGAAATATGATGTCACGACCCAAAGTACACCTAGACATGACATGGTGTATAAGACCCTGAAAGGCCCTACACAAGTCACTTGACATACATATACACAACATAACAGAGAAAAGAAAGAATTCTCATAAGAAGTAAAGAGTTTGACATAAACAAAAGTACATCAAAGTCTAGACAAGCCATCTATTACATCAATAAGAGTGGTCAGTGCGTAAGCTGTACACCACCTAAAAAGTCTAAAACATAAAGACGTAAGAATCAAATGGAATTAACATGGTCCTCAGAACATGAGGACTCACCAACTCTTGATCTTCGAATCAGCAATGAGATCAACTAGCCACAAAGGGTAGGAGAGGAATCGTCAAATCCTATATTAGTGAAACAATGTAGTCAAAAGTATGTATTAGTACATGCAATGTACTAATTAAGAGGGGAATGCAATAAAACATGAGACATGATCATAAAGGGGGTATAATCAAAGGCATGATATGCATCACTAAGCTAAACATAGTGAAATCATTTAAGAGTAATCGTAAATCATGAACATGGTCAATGCATCATAAAATCAGAAGGAAAGCTTCATAAAACATTTATAAGTAACTTAGTTCATTTTGTGGGATATTAGCTTTAACCGACAGTATACCATGCGGGCTATATTATGGAATCCGATGAAACTCCCACATCGAAAAGGGAGAGTCTACTTTCCAAGGTAGAACTTCGTATCATATCATATGTTATATGTGGATCTACTATCTAGGCCATTTAAAGCAAACCTACAGGGGCACGTAGTTAGGAACTAGAGGTTGCTACTAGAGATTACCCTATTTGAGCCTCCACCTCAAAGTTCTGTTTATGCTAAGTTTAATCCCAACAGAATTGTCATAAACACAAAATCATCATCATCTATGGAAAAGCGCAATTAAGATAATAATCCAAGCTAGAAATGTCATAGAGAGACATGGAATACCGGATTGGTAAGTCAAGTTCATAAGTAACCTTGCCAAAAATCTAATATGCGCCCACATACCATAGAATAAGCTTCCCTTTCTTTCCAAATCTCATAACACCCTTCATGGGTGAAATTTTCAAGTAGATCCAATCATCAACATTAAATTCTAGCTCTCTTCTTCTGACATCGAAATAAGACTTTTGTCAACTTTGAGCCATTTTCAACATCTCACGGATAAGTCAAGCCTTTTTCATAGCCTCATGCACTAGCTCGGGCCCTATGAAAGCGACCTCACCAACCTCAAACCAACCAATAGGAGACCTACACCTCCTACCATAAAGTGCCTCAAATGGTGCCATTCCAATGCTAGAATGATAGCTATTATTGTAAGTAAACTCAATCTCAGGTAAGTGATAATCCCAATTTCCCTTAAAGTCAATTACACACGCTCTTAACATATCTTCCAAGGTCTAAATAGTACACTCGGCTTGTCCATCGATCTGAGGATTAAAAGTTATGCTAAGCTTCACTTGAGTACCCAGACCCTTTTGAAACAATTTCCAAAACTAAGATGTAAATTGAGTACCTTGATTGAAGATAATGGACAAAGGAATTTCATAAAACCTTCCCATTTCTCTAATATAAAGTTTGGCATAATCCTCCGATGAGAATGAAGTCTTCACGGGAAGAAAGTGAGCCAATTTCATCATTCGATCCACAATAACCCAAATTGAATCAAACTGTCGACAAGTGTGGGGTAAACCCATAACGAAGTCCATATTCAAATCTTCCCACTTCCATGTAGGAATGCTAATGTCTTGAGCCAAACCACCTAGTTTCTGAGGCTCAACTTTCACTTGTAGACAATTTGGACATTTAGCCACAAACTCCACAATATCATTCTTCATCACATTCCACCAATAGACCTCTCACAAATCAAGGTACAACTTGGTTGCTCCCGGGTAAATAAAATACTAACAACTATGGGCTTCCGCCAAAATCTGATCTCTCAACCTATCAACATTTGGAACACATAACCAACCTTGATATTAAAGGAAACCATCTCACCCTTGGGAGAAAGCCTCAATGAAGTTTTTAAGCACCGCTTTCTTCAACTCATCCAAAATCGGATCAAGACCTTGCTTTGCTTTCACAATTGACAGAAAAGGAGATGCCAAATCATTATGAACAACTATCCTTCCTCCATTAGAATCAACCAACCGAACACCCAACCAATCCAATCTATAAACATCATGAACTAACTCCTTCTTACCCTCCTCTACATAAGCAACACTTCCCATCGATAATCGACTAAAAGCATTGGCCACTACATTCGCCTTACCGGGATGATAGAGAACACTCATGTCATAGTGCTTTAACAACTCAAGCCACCTCCTTTGGAAAAGATTTAAATACTTTTGAGTGAACACATAATTCAAAATCTTGTGGAAAGTAAATACATCTTTATGCACACCATACAAGTAATGTATCCAAATCTTTAGGGTAAACACCACCGCCGGTAAATCCAAATCATGAGTCAGATAATTCTTTTCATGCACTTTTAGTTGCCTAAAAGCATATGCAATGACTTTCCCATGTCGCATCAAAACACAACCAAGATCGACCGTGAAGCATCACAATAAACCACAAAACCATATGATTCCAGTAATGTCAAAATAAGGGCCGAAATGATTCTATCGTTTAACTCTTGAGAACTCTTCTCACAAGTTTCCGACCATAGAAATTTCACTTTCTTTTGTGTCAATGTTGTCAAAGGTGAAGCAATAGAGGAAAATCCTTCCATAAATCTTCTATAGTAATTGGCCAAGCACAAGAAACTCCGTATATCTGAGGCAGACAATGGACTATGCAAATTCTTAACCGCCTTAGTTTTTTTAGGATCGACTTGAATACCTTCCTCGGAGAAAATATGGCTAAGGAAAGCAACGAACCTTAACCAAAATTCACAATTGTGAAACTTAGTATATAACTCACGATCCTTGAGAATTTGCAACACAATCCTCAAATGCTTTACATGCTCATCCTCACTCCATGAGTAAATCAAGATATCATCGATGAACACAATCACAAACATATCAAGATATTGCTTGAAGACCCTATTCATCAGATTCGTAAATGTCGCCGGGGCATTATTCAAACCAAACGACATTACCAAAAACTCATAATGACCATACCGAGTTTGAAAAGTCATCTTCGGAATGTCACTTTCTTTCACCCTCAATTGGTGATAACCCGATCGGAGGTCGATCTTAGAGAAATAACTTGCTTCTTGGACTTCATCAAAAAAATCATCAATCCTTAGAAAATAATACTTATTCTTAATTGTAACCTTATTCAATTGTCTGTAATCAATACACATGCAAAGTTAACCATCCTTCTTATGAAAAACAAAATTGGAGCACCCAATAGAGAAATACCCGGTCGGATGAAACTCTTATCCAAAAAATCCTTCATTTGATCCTTTAACTCCTTAAGTTCTACTAGGGCCATATAGTAAGGAAGAATAGGGATAAGTTTCATATCTGGGAGAAGGTCAATACCAAAGTTCATTTCACATTCAGGAGGAATATCGGGAAGATCATCGGGAAATACTTTCATAAACTCATTAACACCTAGAACTGACTCAAGAGTAGGGGTTTTAGAATCTATATCTCTAACTCGAACTAGATGATAAATGCAAACCTTAGAGATCATCTTCCAAGACTTTAGGCAAGAAACAATCTGACCCTTAAGGACACAATTTCCCCCTTCCCACAACATGATAGGTTAGTTCAGAACCTTGAATGTGACCAATCGGGTCCTACAATCTACGGAAGAATAACATGCATGAAACCAATCCATCCCAAGAATAATATCAAAATCTAACATATCAAGCTCTACAAGATCAACATGAGTGACTCTATGAGAAATGGAAAAAGGGCAATTTCTATAGACTTTCTTAGCCACAATAGCATCACCCACGGGAGTAGAGACATGAAAGGGATTAGAAAGGAATTCGAGAAAAACATCAAATCTAATAGCCACATAAGGAGTAGCAACAAATAAGATAGCACCCGGATAAAGAAAAGCATAAACATCAAGGTGAAAGACTTTCAACATATCGGTCACCACATCCGGAGAACCCTCTCGATCTTGTCGAGTCTGAAGAGCATAGAATCTATTTTGCTTTGGTGCACCTGAACCAAAACTACTATGTTGAACTTGCCTACCATCCTTACCCTTGCTAGCTTGCAATGGACAATCGTTCACTTTGTGACCACTTTTACCATAACCAAAGCAACCATCTGTACGGGCTAAGCATTTTCTTGAGTGACCCTTACCGCACTTTGGGCAAATGGGGATAGAAGACCCATTACCACCACCTCCTTGAGGTGTAGGATTAGACACCCTATCTTTTTTATACTAAGGAGCCAGAACATTGACCAAAAAATTATTGCAAAAATTGAGGACGACCATGTCCACCGGACTTAAAATGTGAAAAGTCATCATGACCGGTTCTATCCCTCTTAGTCTCCTTTGCCCTTTCCTTGAGATTTTCCTCCTCAATTTGTTGGGCATATATCATCAAATGATAAATATCCATTTCCTTGATCAACATGGTGGTACGACATTCTTTGACAACCAAGTCGAATACTCCTGACATAAACTTACTCATACTTGCCCTAGAGTCGGGAACCATAGTCGGAGCATACTTAGCCAATTGAGTGAACTTCAAAGCGTACTCTTGAACACTAATATTACCTTGACGAAGATTGATGAATTCAAGCACTTTTGCTTCTCTTATTTCAAGAGGAAAGAAACAATCAAGAAAAACTCCCTAAATTTCTCCCAATCAAGAAGACCCGCATCAACAGCCCTTTCACTCTTTCATTGTTCAAACCATACTTGAGCAACACCCTTGAGTTGATAAACGGCCAACTCCACCTTCTCACCAGAAGTCAATCCCATGATACCCACTATCTTGTATACCTCATAAATAAACTCTTAGGAATCCTCATCAACCTTAGAACCATGAAATTCCAGAAGATTCATCTGAGTGAAGTCCCTTATCCTTGCCGTCATCGTCCCCACATTTGGGTTTGCATGAGCATTAGCCTCTCTATTGGTTTGAGCCGTCATAGCTTGAGCCAACACTTGGGAAGCGGCTCGATATTTAGCATGAGTAACTTGCTTGGCCAATGGATCAACTGGAACTTGAGGGACTTTGGGCTCCGCATTCTCACTTGTATTCCTTCTAACATAAGATCTTCGACGGGCCATATCTTTAAAAGGATGGAACACGATTGAGGAGAAGGATCTTTATAGAGATAGACTCTATGGCACAACTTTAGAGTAAGGAAAGAAATGATGTTTCCTAAATGCTTTTAGCCTCTTATTCATAAATATGGCATGCTGCACATTCATGAACAAGACTCTATTTAACGTGGCTTGTCAGATTTCCTAGGACCATTTCTAAAACCTTGTGCTCCAAATACCAAGTTTGCCATGACCCAAAGTATACCCTAGACGTGACATAGCATATAAGACCCCAAGAGGCTCTACACAAGCCACTTGACATACATATACAACACATAATAGAGAAAAGCAAGAATTCTCATACGAAATAAAGACTTTGACATAAGTGGAAGTACATCCAAGTCTAGACAAGCCATCTATTACATAAATAAAAGTTGTTGGGACGTAACCCGTACACCACATACAAAGTTGAAAACCTAAAGATGTAGGAATCAAATAGAAGTAACATGGTCCTCGGAACATGAGAACTCACCAACTCTTGGTCTTCGAATCGCTAATGACATCAACTAGCCACAAATAGTAGGAGAGGAATCTTCATGCCCTACATTAGTGAAACAATCTAGGCAAAAGTAACCATTAGTATATGGAATATACTAAGTATGAGGGAAATGCAATAAAACATGAGACATGATCATAAAGGGGGATATAATAAAAGACATGATATGCATGACTAAGCTAAACAAAGTAAAATCTTTTAAGAATAATCATAAATCATGAACATGGTCAATGCATTATAAAATCATAAGAAAAGCTTCATAAAACATTTGTAAGTAACTTAGTTCATTTTGTTAGATATTATCTTTAACTGTCATTAGACTATGCAAGCTATAGCATGGAATCCGATGTACCTCTCACATCGAAAAGGGAGTGTCTACTTGCCAAGGTATAACTTCGTATCATATCATATGCTATATGTGGATCCACTAGCTAGGCCATTTAAGGCAAACTTACGGGGGCACATAGTTAGCAACAAGAGATTGCTACTATAGACTACCCTTTTTGAGCCTCCACTTCAAAGTTCTCTCGGTGCTAAGTTAAATCCCAACGGAATATTCATACACATAAAATCATCATCATCTAGGGAGAAGAACCATTAATATACTAATCCAAGCTAGAAATATCTTAGAATAGCTCATTAAATCTTGAATCAAGTCTATGTGAGAAAACCTTTCACCAAGCCATGATCCCTTAACATGTGAGAAAACCTTTCACAATTTATTGATGCTCATTTTAAAGCAACCTAAATCATAAATTCGTTCCTTTCATAAGTCATGCATAAATTCATAAAAACATATTCATAGATTCATAGTTTTTCCTTATATTCATGCAAATTGGGGTTCATAGTAAAAATCATGATCAATAATACATGGGTTCACATGGAATTGATTGGAAAACATGTAATTGAGTCTAAATAATAATAATATGATCAAAATAAAGCAATTAAAATCAATACAAATAGAATCCATGAGGAATTGAATGAAAACCTAACCAATTGAATTGAATTTGAATTGGAGAATTGAAGAATCTTTAGAGAATCAATGGGTGAATAGAGCCAATTGATGAACTCCCAACATACCTTGATTGAAGCCCTATGCAATGATGAATAAAGGAGACTTGATCTTCAAGAACCTTAGCTTCTACTTCCTTGATCTAGAGAGAAGATTTTTTGAGAGAACCTTGGACAGAATTTAGGAATTTTCTTGAATAAGGGAGAAATTTCTAGGGGTAAAAGGGTAGTTGTAGGACTTAGATTTAGGGTAGAAAAGATGTCGTATGGGTATTGGGTTCATAGGAAAAGATCCAAATACCCCTTTAAAGTAACTACTGAAGGCGTCCTACGAACCGACCTGTGGTCCATATAAACTTATACGAACCGTACTAGTCATTCGTAAAACTTAATACTGGGACTTAAAATTCTACCTAGTTTCCACGAGTCCCTCCTATGGTTCATTCAAAGCTCCACGGACCGTAGGTCCAACCGTAGAACCTATGAACAAAAATCCTTCAAAGTCTGAAGTCAAGTTCCACGAGACAGGTCTACAACCCATCAAATTTTTCATGACCCGTACAACATTCCATAGACCCCAAAGTCAAAAAATCATTCTAAGTCTAGGACCTCTTCTACGACCACTTCCTATGGACCGCAGGGAAACTTTAGAGATCCAAAAATTATGGGGCATTTCTCTAAATTGCTTCTACGGACCGTAGAACCTTCTACGGTCCATAAATAGGACCCATAGATTGGACATGCAGTCTGCAAAACTACCTTTCCTTTTTAAGAGATGGCATGACCAAGCTAAACATAGTAAACCTTTCAAGTAGATATCATAAATCATGAACATGGTCAATGCATCTTAAATCTCATTGAAATCTTTGTAAAAACCTTGATAGAAAACATAGATCATTTTGTAGAATATTCGCTTTAACCGACAATAAACCATGTGAGCTATAACATGGAATCTGATGTAACTCCCATATTTTGAACGGAGAGTCCACTTGCCAAGGTAGAACTCCATATCATGAATCATATGATATTTGTGGATCCACTAGCTAGGTCATTTAAGAAAAATCCTACGGGGCACGTAGTTTGAAATTAGAGATTGCTACTACTGACTACTCTATTTAAGCGTCCACCTGAAAGTTCTCTCGGTGCTAAGTTAAATTCCAACAGAATAGTCATTTTCATAAACATATCATCATATATGAAAAAGCACAATTCAAATACTAATCCAAGCTTTCAATATCATAGAGTAGCTCATTAAAAACCTTTCACCAAACCATGATTCCTTAATATGTGAGAAAACTCTTTCACAATTTCATTGATGCTTATCTTAAAGCATTTCAATTCGTAAAACATTCCTTTTCATAAATCATGCATAACTTCATGAGAAGATCAATCATAGATTCAAAGTTTCTTTATAAATTCATATTTTTTAGTGTTCATAGTAAAAATTCATGATCACTACATGGGTTCATGTGAAAATAATTGGAAAACATATAATTGAGTCAAAGCAATCATAATAAGATCAAATTAAAATAATTGAATCAACACCAATAGTTCCCATGAGGAATTGAATGAAAACCTAATCAATTTTGAAGAAATTGAACTTTGGAGAATTTAGAAACCTTGGGGATCAATGGGCTAATGGAACCCGTTGATGAAACCCTACATACCTTGATCTTGAAGCCCAAAACAATGGAGGAATTGGAGACTTGAAAACTTGAAGAACCCTAGAATCCCTTTTGAACTTTGGTGAGAAAAACTTGAGAGGCATTTTAGGGATTAAGGGGAATGAGAGGGAATAGGTAATTTCTTAGGAGTAAAATCAGTTATAGGGCCTCATTTATAGGCAAAACAACATAGTTTAAGAATTAGAAGGGTAGGAAAAGACCTAAATAAACATGACTTAAAGCTGTCGAACAGTTCTACGGTTGTGACCTATAGCCCGTAGAGCTTCCTATGGTCCGTACTAGTCAATTGTAGAACCAACTTCAGAAAATCCAATTTCACCTTATTTTCCACGAGACATTTGTACGGTCCGTAGACCCCATCCGTGGAACCCAAGTTTAAGTCCAAAATTTTATCAAGTCTGGAACCTTCCTACGGAATCCATCTACAACTTGTCAACCTTCCTATGGTTCATTCTATTCATCCATAGGTCAAACTTCAGAAACTTATAATTCAGAAAACATATCTCCAGGTCCATGACTTCCTTAGTACGACCCATAGGACGTTCTACGATTCATAGGTTTGACTCATAGAACCTACTTCAGTGCCAAAAATCTATATTTTCCCTTTCCTTTCGACTTTCCAACTTCTAAAGTGTTGCACACCCTACATTATTAAAAAATGTAGGCACAAGTATGCATTAGTACATGGAATGTACTAAGTATGAGGGATATGCATAAAAACATAAAACATGATCATAAGAGGACATAATAGGAAAACATGACATATATGACCAAGCTAAAACATAGTAAACCTTTAAAGAAGAATCATAAATCATGATCATAAACAATGCATCTTAAAATCATAACGAAATCTTCATAAAACCTTTTAAATTAACTTTAGTTCATTTTGTGAGATATTTAATATTAACCAACATAGACCACGTAAGCTATAACGTGGAATCTGGTGTTATGCTCCCACACTGAAAAAGATACCGTTGCTTGCAAAGACAAAGACCTTAAACTTTTAGCTTAGTTGGATCCACTAGCTATGTCACTTAAGACAATCCTATGGGGGCACGTAGTTAGGAAAAAAAAAGATTATTATTAGAGACCCAACCTCTACTAACGGAAGAGCCTCCATCTAAATATTCTCTCGGTGCTAAGTAAAATCCCAAAAGAATTATTCGTAAGCATATCATCATACATTGAAAAGCACAATTAATTTACTAATCCAAGCTTAAATCATCATTGAGTAGCTCCTTAAACCATGTGTGAGAAAACCTTTCACCAATCATGATTTCTTAATGTGAGAAAATCTTTCACAATTTCATTGATGCTCATCTTAAAGTAACCTAGATCATAAAACATTTCTTTTTCGTAAATCATGCATTACTTTCATGAAAACTTCATTCATAAAATCATAATTTCTTCATAAATTCACGTCTTTAAGAGTTCATTGTCAAAATCTTGGAAAATGCATGGGTTCATGTAAAATCAATTGAAAAGTATGTAATTGAGTAAAAACAATCATGATAAGATCAAAATCAAACCATTGAATCAACATAATTAGAACCCATGAAGAATTGAATGAAAATCTAATCAAATTGATGAAATTGAATTTGGAAAATTGAGAAATCTTTGGGGCTCAATGAGTGAATCGAACCCATTGATAAAACACTACATACCTTGAGGATCAAAACCCAAAATTAATTGAGGAATAGGAGACTTGAAGCTTTGAAACCCTAGTCTTCTTCTTGAACTTGAGAGAAAATTGGAGAAGATGAATGTAGATGGGTTTTAGGAATTTGAGTGAATTTGAGGGTTTTGGGTAGATTTAGGGGTTGAAAGGTATTTATAGGACTTAGAATAAGGGTCAAAATGACATAGTGTAGGTACTTAATGCATAGAAATAGACCCAAATATCCTTAAAAAACAATTGTCGGACATCCCTATTATTTGGACCTACGACACGTACTGGTCAACCGTAGAACAAACATCAGAAACCCAAAAATCCAATCAGTTCCCATGAGACCTTTCTAGGGTCCGTCGTTTCTTCTACAATCTGTAGACCTCTTATGTAGAACCCAAGTTCAAGTCCACAATTTCACTAAGTCTAGTTCCTTCCTACGAAATTCATTCTATGACCCGTAGAATAAACAACAACTCGACAAATCCTTCCGTAGGCCTGAGGTCATAAATCAAATATTGAAATCCTTCTACGAAGGCCATCTATGGATCGTCCAAATTCCTACGGTTCATCCTGTCAAGTCGTAGGTCAGACTTGAGAAACTTTGAAAATCCAGAAACTCAACTCCATGCCTACGACTCCCTTCCTACGGCCCGTAGGACTTTCTACAGTCCGTAGATAGGACTCATAGAACACTGCCTCAACAATTTTATGCACTTTTTCTTACAACTTGACTTTTCAATTTTCGAGGTGTTACAACTGTTTATCCCGCCCCTTTAGCACTAGTGACTTCAGCTCGATTCTTGATTAGCACATCATTTTTACTTTTTGATTAAAAACTAAAAGAGTACATACAATGTGTAGGTGACAGGTGTTGGACTTTTTTTTTAGTAAAATTTTGACCTGATTGGGTAAATTATATATATAAAAGATGCTTTTAAAATTTCAAAACAAATATCTGACCAGCACAAAAGTGGCTGGCCCAAATAAAATAAGAACAACTTCAAGTAAAAGAGACAAAAGCACTTCGACAGGTGTTGAACTTGAAACCTAATTTATGAACATTTTTGTCCAAACCCCCAGCCCATAGAGCCAACATCGCTAAATTTTTCCATTTAGTTCATTCATATATGTTAGTAAATAACTTTTATAGATGCTTAGTAAAATTTACAGACAACCACTTCAACAAATGTTAATTTTTTTGAATGGATGGTCTCGTTATCTTCAAAGTTTTGATCTGCCTCTAGGCAAGGAACATGTTGTAATCGTGAGTTAATTAGGTTTAAGGGGTTGCAACGTAATTAGTTGTTTGTAATGTCATTGGTAATGGTATGTGAGGTGTTATTTGTTGCTCAACAACCTCTAGAAAAGGCTATCCAGTGTATGGAATGGTTATGTTTGGCCGGAAGAAGACCATGGAAAAATAGAGTTGAATCGTCAAGGGTTTTTCCTAGAAATAATGCCAATTTATTTTTTCTACCATATCAACTCGGATCAAATTGGTGTTTGTTTGAGCTTTCAAGGAAAATTTGCAGCAAATAAATCCAAGATTAATTTTTTTATAAGTTGTGCTTTGGATGCGTATTAATTTTAAGTACTTCTTCTTCTTCAAATATTCAACCTAGTATCATTTGGCTATAGATATTGCAATGACTTCTTGGATCCGCCTCTAGGCAAGAAACATGTTGTAATCGTCAGTTAATTGGGTTTAAGGGGTTGAAACGTAATTTGTTGTTGTAATGTTGTTGGTAATGGTATCTGAGATGTTTTTTGTGGCTCAACAACCTCTAGAAAAAGGTTTCCGGTGGATGGAATGGTCATGTCTTGCTAGAAGAAGCACATGGAAAAATAGAGTTCGATCGTCAAGGGTTTTTCCAAGAAATAATTCAAAATTAATTTTTATTTACCCCTTCAACTCGGATCAAATTGGTGTTTGTTTGAGTTTTTCTAGGAAAATTTGCAGCAAAAATACCAAGATTATTTTTTAAAAAAGTTGTGGTTTGGATGCATAATAATTTTAAGTACTTCTTCTTCTTCTAATCTTCAACCTAGAATCATTTGGCTATAGATATTGCAATAACTTTTTGGGGGGGATTTGGCAAAATTTTGTTGGCCATAGTATTTTTCTAGCTTTGAAAGTTTTAATTTTTTCAAAATCTGCAAAAAAAAGAGGTTTTGGGCCTAAAAATACTTATTGTGTTCTTTTGGAATTTTATAACCTACTTCATACTCTTATAATTTCTTTTAAAAAAAGTTAATCAATTTTTTAACTCTAACTACTTCTATCTATCCTTTTTCCTCATTAAACGCACTTCTGATCTAGAAATCTATGTTCGTCTTGAAGAGATTGTTCAAAGAACTTGACCATTGTATTTTGAAATAGCTAGTCTCTGCATTTCGTATTATTTACTTTTTAAACCAATGGATCGTTGTAAATAATTGTTATTTGAAGAATTGTCGTGGATGATGATTATGTTCTTAGTAGTTTTTATTAAAATATCGTATTATGATTTTTGGATAATGTATTATCTAGTCTATTATGGAAATGATAATTTTTTGCCAAACGTATGTGTTTATATAATAGTTTTTGAAACTTATGAGTACAAATCATGTTTCATGTTTTCCTAAAAGTGAAATATGTTTTCAAAATCAAATCAAGGTCGTCAAACACATGTTGGAACTTCAATTCAAACTTCACCCGAAATTGATTTTCCTAAAATGTTTGGGAATCATGACCAAACTCTAGATTGTACTCATAGAATCATTTTCATAATAATTCAAAAAAATTATACATACGGTTGAACTTTCATAATCTTTTTTATTTTTCGACTAAAATTTTAAATGTTATTCAAGTGGTCATACCTATTCCTAATGGTTGTAGTGCGATTTACGCAGGACCTTCAACTATATTATAGCACAAAAATCATGCACTATTATTGACAATATATAATACTCCCTCTGTTCACTTTTACTTGTCACTTATTCTTAAAATAGATTTTCATTTTTACTTGTTTGGCATATCAAGAAAAGACAATAATTTTTTTCTATGTATTACCCTTAGCAGTAAATACTATTCTCCAAATCATTTTTCAAGACCTAATGTCATGACCCGGATTCTCAGGTCATTATGGCACCTACCACGTCCCACCAGTAGGTAAGTTGAACCCATCGGCCGGAACGAGAAGCAACGGGCTATTGTGCGGAAGAAATGAATTGCGGAAGATAAATAATAATGATAAGAAACAAATGAAAAAGGGAGAACCAAATCAATACAGAAAACTAACTCAACACCTTGTATCAGCCGGTATTTGAGTAACTATCAAAAGCAGGAGTTCAATAACAATAACATGATATAGAAAGGTTCGGTTACTCTTCGACCGGGCAAGTAAAAAATGAGCGCATCCTAGATGCCTCTAAATATGTAATCCATTTGTAAAGTAGTAAAGGTAACACGACCCCCATAAAATATTAGTTTTAAAAAGTAATCGGACAAAAACCCTGCTTTCTCAAAAGTATGCTGAGAACCAATGCAAGCACTGGGTCATACTACAAATCACGTGAGCATGACAAAGTCAATGCAATGCATTCCATCACCCGCATCCAAACAACACGTTCATAATCACAAATAGTATAAATTGCAAACATCTCACTCCTAGAGCACATAAACTAACCTAGAATCTAGCTGGTCCTCCACCATGGCCTCGAGCCCAAAATACTCCAACCAATCTCAGCAATAATAACAACAGAAGCAATAGCTCTAAACAAGCAGTGAAAGGGATTAAAAAGAATCACCAAATTGAAGGAGTAACACAAGGATCACCTCCTGCACCTGATAGTACCACCAAGAAGGGTACAAGCACAGATAACTTCATCCAACGACAATAGTAAGCATCGAAGGATCCAAAGCCTAACCAAGAGATAAGGACTTCATCACAAGTACAAGTCTACCCAAAGCAAAACCTCACAAACCACAGTACCTCATGGTCCTTGCACCAGTGAATGGAACCAAACCAGAGAAATACTCACCAGAAACATCTAAAAAGCTAAGGCTCAACCAACAATCTTTCTACAGTACTAATCATACCGACTACTAGAAAGGTATCGAACAACCATTCTAAAGAGATTAACAGCTCGAAGGTAAGGCAGAAGCAAAGAATCTCCAACCTAAACTAAGACTTTCACCATTCTAAACTAGCCCAAGAAACACTCACCAGAAACATCTAAAAAGCTAAGGCTCAACCAACAATCTTTCTACAGTACTAATCATATCGACTACTAGAAAGCTATCGAACAACCATTCTAAAGAGATTAACAACTCGAAGGTACGGCAGAAGCAAAGAATCTCCAACCTAAACTAAGACTTTCACCATTCTAAACTAGCCCAAGGCTCAAACAGGAATCAAGAAATAAGGATAAGGAAGATTAACCAAACCCGCCACACACAATCCCAAAGTACATGCAATAAATGTAAACAATTATCAAAGAAAGTTTAATCAAAGAACTGGTAGACTGTAAACTACCTCGAAGCCAAACACATGCACTCCAATACCGCTGAATTGGAACTCTCCTCTTCAAATCACCTCTGATCACCGCCCACTAGCAAATTATTGATCACAATATCAATACGGACATTTAGATACCAAATTTGCAACAATTGGAGATGGACCCAAATATCGAGTTAAAATGGGAATGTGGAATCTGAACAAGGATTGACTCCGTCAAATGATCCTAAATAACTAACCGAGCTTTGTCCCAAAGTGGAAAACAATTCGCTATGCATAACAGCCCAAACGACAACATGCATCAAATTTCACCGTTAAAGAACAAAAAGAAGGGCTGGGCAGCCCATTAGGGGTGAAATATACATTAAAATGACTATTTTCATGCTTCCTCGAATGCTCTCACACATAGAAACGATCAACACGAACCTCCAGCACATGGAATCGCCAAAATCAGAGTCTCCTAGCTCCCAAAATTGAATTTTGAAGTTGGAGAATTAAGTTGAAAACGAACCTGGTCTTCATTAAAAAGACCAGGAAATTGCCTTTAGCGAACGCGGGGAATAGGTCTGCGAACGCGTGGAGAACCACAATGCTTCTTCATGAATGCGAAGACCTTCTCCTCGAATGTGAAGAGCAACACAACCCTTCTTTGCGAACGTGAGGACCTGGTCCGTGAATGCGAAGAACAATGAAGATACACCAGCAAGAGCTTCATCAACTAAACTTTAAGAGTTTTAAAAATACGCTGACGGGGTGCTCGAGATTTTTTTGGGAGCCTGTGCGCTTAAACAAAATATGCTACCCCACTAAATTTTGCATTGCGGACTTAACGGAACCATCGAACTTCTATCCACGTTTTTCTAGATGAAAAGTGGGTTCCATGCCTAAGTTTCACTTTATGCTAAAATTCGTAAGAAGGCTTGAAATGAGATCGAAAGCCTCAAGAGCCGCATGAAAGGTTATTCTAGACCAAACTCGACATTTTGAACCTAACCATGCTGATAGAATTTTCATCTAAGCATGTTTATCAAGAATCTTGACCAAAGTAAACTTTTGCTTAAGCTTCAAAATGAAAATGCCTAACAACACAAACTTACACCAAAAGCCTTGGGGCTTGAACCAACCATCCCCTAGACTAAATTTCCCTTTGGGAGCTGATGAAACCATCAGAATTGTATTCCGAGGCCGTTTTCTTGAATTTTTGACCAATGTCAACAATTCAAGTTTAAAAGACTCCAAAAAACATAAACTTGCACCAAACTCAAATGAATGTCTTGACGACCGAACTTTAGTTCCAGCAAGTTATGAACGGCCTGAGGCCTTTACAGGAAAGCTCTAAATGCCAAATAGTTTGGAAAATAGTAGAAATGACAATGAGAGTTATTACAACATCCACAACTAAAAGGACTTTCGTCCTCAAAATGTAAGGAATGGGAGAAGGCTAAGGGCTTAAAAGAGGAAGATACTTGGCATGCACACTCTTCTAAACCTACAGATACTCTCTCGGGTAAGGCAATGCCAACCCAGAACTCTCGCTCAAAGGAAATTCATGAATTCACGTCATCGCTCCAAATCTCAAAATAGCAACCCAACTCCTTCCCTTGATAATGAATTCCATCCAACCAGACCCAAATCAACTTAATGCAAACATACTAATCTAAGATGAACCAATACCACCCGGATACCATGGATCGGAGTGATTAACAGACAAGAGAAGATGCTAATTAGCCCAAAGTTCAAACTATTTGCTTCCTACTCCGAGCCTACCACCTTCAATCCATGACAAATACCATTCCCATCTTGGACCAAGTAAACAATGGTGATCCACAAATTACTATGACACCATCCTGAAGATGCGCCTTTCTAGCAGATTCCCAATCTCTAGTAAAATAGAAGTTTAGAAGCTGTCAATGAATGCCACCACAAATAACCCGAAACAAAAGCTTAACTTCTTGAACCATCGACACAACCGGTGTGGAACTCCGAAAAAATCAAGGTATTAAAAAAGAATCAAAATGAAAGACAGTAGTTATTCTTGTAGTGTAGACATTCAAATAACCCAGAACTCGAACCATGAAAGCTAAACCCAAGGAAGTCCATAAATAGAATAGTACCCCAAAGCTGGATGGATGAATCAATAATCAACAAGGTTGATACCCTTGCTCAAAAGTAACTCCTATTCGTTGGCCGCCAATAGAACATAAGTGCATTGCTCAATAGTCCCCACGAACCCTATAAAAACCTTCCATAGAACACCCCTAGCCAAGTTATCACCATACTTAGAACATTCTGAGACTACTCAACTTCCGACCACACCAAGTCAAACGCAACCATCCAGCACTACAACTTTGGAAGAATCAATTGCCAGCTGAATTATCAAACCAAAGTACCAAACCCACGGTGAAGAGACAAAATATAGGATCAACCGAGCAAAAACTAAACCTCTCCACCAAGGAACCTAGAATAGGATTTAGACTAGGGAAATAATTGATAGAAGGAATTTGAGTTAAAAAACGACCGAAGATCACACCTCCCATCACACCACTCTCTCAGCAATCAACCTCATACAAATTAACCGGAGCACAGTGAGCGACAAAGGTAATCGCCTAAGCTAAGCAAATCAAGAAAGCATAAATAAAGAACCAACCCCGAGCAAGACATTTAAGCACAAAGGTACTAGGTGCTACTCCACAACTACTACAAACATAGCAACAATGCCAAAACAATTCACTACTAAAATAAATTATCTATTGGGGATAAATATAGACACATAACACCAAATAAGGATTTCCAAACAAATAGCATTTAGACAGCAAGGCACCTAGGCACGTATGGGCTTGAAATCCCCAAATCCACACAACATAAGATATCAAGGGAGTAAAAGAAACACAAGAGCATATTTATACTAGCGATACCTGGAACCTTGGCTAGTGGCCTACCTGTAGGAGCATAGAATGAAATGTACCTGACCCTGAACTGAACATCTGCACTACTCCCTACAATACCTAGGGCACCATCCCTAGCTAAAATTACCGAGGCCCTGGGGGCCTGAACCTGTCGAGCCTGTCACATGCGATGTCTAAAGGTAGAGCACCCCCTAGCGAAATGCCCCAATTCACCACACGAATAACGCTTCTTACCCAAAATGACCTGCTGGGATGGCTCGGATAAAATATAATTAACCCCAACACCTAAAAGTCTAGAATGCACACCCTGAGAAGTTTGTCCTGGAATCTATCCATCGTGGGTACCATAACCTACCACAAAACTACCAGGAACCTAAGGTGCTCCTGCCATCGTTCGATAGGTCGAGACTGAGAATGACCCTTATTGATTTGATGCCTACCTCGGGATGAGATACTATTGCCACTGTACTAATTGTGGGGCCTCTTATCCATACCATAGCAAGTCTCAATATATGCCTCTTCGGCAACCCTCGCAATGATGAACCACCTGGGGAAAAGTTGACCCAGTTTCTACCAAGTGCTCCGATGCTAGACGGAGTGGAAAAGTCAAGCCTTCAATTAATTATTTATTCATGTCATGTTGTATAGAGAACTAGGTGGGAGTATGCCTGGCCCACCCGAGAAACTCGATCATATACTCAGAAACTGATAAGGAACCCTGCTGGTGGTCTACTAACTCAACTCTAGCCTGTGAATCACTCGTTGTACCAAGAACTTCACTAGCCTATGGTGTACCTTCGAAGAGACCCAGAACGGCCAACACTGAATCTCAGGGAGTCAAGGTGGCTACTAACTCTATCGGAACTTGGTCTTCCCCCAAACCCTCTAACTTCTACTAAACATCTTTAGCATCCTGACCAGGCATAAAGGCCCTGGTGGTATGAGTGGACGTCCCATCTGCATCCATCGAATGTCTTGCGCTATACATTTAAGAGAGAGTAGATTCCAAATAAGTAGTTTTAGTGGTTAATCGAAGCATTTACACGTGATAAGGAATCAAGAATGGAATTTCCTCATAATGCCTTATAGCCTCCCAAAGATAGGATAAAGACCTCTCCATACCGATCCATAGGACTCTACTAGAACCCATGAAGAATTGAATAAAAATCTAAACAATTAATGAAATTAAACCTGGAAAATTGAGAAATCCTTGTGGCTCAATGGGTGAATGGAACCCATTGATGAAACCTTACATACCTTTAGATCAAAGCACAAAAGCAATGGTAAAAAGGAGACTTGATTTGGAAACCCTAGCTTGTTCTTCCTTGAACTTGAGAGAGAATTGGGAGAAGATATATGTGGATGAGTTTTTGGAATTTGAGTGAATTAGATAGTTGGGGTAATTTTAGGGGTAGAAGGGTAGTTATAGAACTTTGAAATAGGGTCCAAACGACATAGTATAGGCATTAAATACATAAAAAGAGACCCAAATACCCTTCAAAAATAACTACCGGACAAACCAATGGTTTGGACCTATGATCCGTAGAATGATTTACGGTCCTTACTGGTCAATCGTAGAACCAGCTTCAGAAATTTACTTTCCACGAGACCTTTCTATGGTCCGTCTAACTTCTTATGGTTCATAGACCTCATCCGTAGAATACAAGTTCAAGGCCAATATTTCACTAAGTATGGAACTTTTCTATGAGAACTTTCTCATGATTCGTAGAACTCATGATGATCTGTCAAACCCTTCCGTAGAACTGAGGTCCTAACTCAAATCTCTGAATTGAGTTTATGGATCAGTCCTATGACTCGGTAACCTTCCTACGACTCATCCTTTCAATTAGCAGGTCCAGTCTTCAAAAACATAAAATTTCCAAACTCAACTCATGTTCTACGACTCACCTTATACGCCCTGTAGAACCTTCTACGGTCTGTAGAGGGGACTCGTAGACCACTGCATCAGTAAGTTTTCTGTAACATTTCCTTCCAACTTGACTCTCCAATTTCAGAGGTGTTACATAGACACTCATCAGAGACTTGACATTTTCCAAAATCCAACTTAACTCCTACGACAACCTTCCTACGGCCCGTAGAACTTCTTATGGTCCGTAGGTGGGCTTTTAAGAACCTGCACCATTGCTAGAAATTTAACTTTCCTTTTCTAAACTCAACTTCCAATTTCCGAGGTATTACCATTTTTGTGGCTAGTCTTTTCCATTTTGAGACAAGCCTTGTATTTTGGGTCTACTTTTGGAACTTTTACTCTTTTATTTTAGAAAAATTACACTTCTAACTTCCAGGTTCTAGGAGGGATCTTTTATTGTATATAATTTATTTATTTTCTTCCGCTTGTTATTCTATTTTTGTAATTGATTTGTTGCTTCGTCTTTGTTTCTAACCTTATTCCCATTACTTGTCATTCTGGGCTACGAGTTAGCTTAGCTACTAGTAGGTTATAGTAGGTGTCATCACGACTTGAGGAATCGAGTTGTGACATTGCAATGTCTACAATATGATGGTATGTTATCATAGATTAACTTCTAGAATTCCTCCAATATTTTTAGGTTGAGTTAGGCCAGGTGTCGTGTTTTCTTTACATCTCTCTACACATTTGTATTATTTTTTATCTTTAAAGTATTTCATTTACCTAATTGTTCGAATGATTTTTTAGATGAAGTTTATGCTGAGGTAGCCTGTAAAGTTTTTTCTTTTAAAATTCCATTTTGCTCGTTTTTTCCAGTTCAAAAATAATATTTGACTACATTGCATATAGAAACTGTACAATCATTTGTCTTTCTAATCTTTATTGCTCTATTCCATAATTGCTCCTCTTGAGAAAGATGTGGTCTAGATCACTTCGTGACTCAAACATGATGTTCCTTTTGTACATTTTTTTCAGTGTGCATATTTTTGAAATGATATTGCATTATTTATTCAAAATAGTCTTGATGGATCTTTGAAGATATAATTATGAAGATGTTCCCCTTTTATGATCATTTCTATTTTGGAATGGAGGGAGTATTTAATAACAAGCAAAAATTAAATTTATTAGGTACTTATTTCTGCTTTTCTGTAATAATTTACTTTATGTATAATGCCAAAGTTACCATTACTCAAACTTTCTCAATAGTATTTTTTTCTCAAAAAAGGCACATTCACACATCACAAAGACATGAATTCGCTTTTAGGTACCACACTATGAATTTCTTGTCAACTACTTACATTAAGACTATGTACCGTGAGAGCTATGAAACAGAATATATATTATCCCATGTTTAAGTTTTCTTTGAAAGCCTCTTTGGATATTTTATAAGTCACAACCTCAACTTCATGTAACTTTCCACATAGCTAAGTAGGCCTATTAAATAAAATAACTTCATGTAACTTTCCACAAAAGTTTTATCTATTAACTTTTCTAGACAACCTTTTTACATTCCTCACTTCTTTCTCTAAATAAATGTCCACAAGGATGTTTTTGTCCCATTATGCTAATTGTCTTCTTTTTGCAACAAATACACTGTTGTCATAGAATTATGTCACTACTATTATTTTATATATGTCTTCTACTATTGTTGTTTTCTACTCTTTATCATGTTATTATCTCACTCTGTGTCAATTTAGCTACTACATTTTTGCAAGTAGAACATTGGCAAATAAAGCTTACTTTTGACAAGTTTGGTGTTCATAAAGTTCTTTCCACATCTATTTTACAAGTTTTAATGGGAATAATATTTTATATGCATCTGTCAAATTTAAGAAGACTATTCTAAGAAGAAATTTACCACACCTACATCTTTATTTACTTTAGTGTGATGTGATCTTTCAGTAATGATTGACTGCTTCGTTAATTTTTTATTGATAGTAAATCTTTGATGCTATAGAATTAGTGTGAATTGGAGATATTTTTTTGTAAAATATACCTGAGTACATGACTTGGAGATGCTATATTATTCTGTAGATTTTTATGTTATCTTTTTGTGGGCATGTTTCTTACCAGTAATTTCTGAGCAAGTCTGATGTGGATGGGTATATCACTGAATATTTCCCGAAATAGAAAATTTAGCAATCTTATATATATATAAAAGAGGATCCTAAGGCCACATACGTGGCACTCTCTAAGATCAGCATTAATTACCAATTATTTTTAATTATAATTTTTCCCTTTTCAATTATTGAAAAAGAAAATTAGTACTGTCTGGTAAATAAACAAACGACACCTCCTTTTCCCTTCCCAAAGAGTGAAATGCCACATTCTTTTAGACTCTTATAATTACTGTTTTTCAAACCCCCTTGTCCATGAACATGTAAATCTTTTTTTTCCATTTACGTGCCAATTCTTTACTCATTGAATGCATTAACTTTATGCTCCAAAACTATTCAAAGTCCACAATAATGGTCAAGAGCAAAGGATGTTCCAATTATTACACACTCTTCATTCGTTCAGTGAAGAATTTGCAAGTACATTCAGTTATGGTTTCTGCTTTTGATCTTCCTAATTCGCATTGTATTGTTATTAGTTTTATTAGCGTCTCTACAAGTGAGGAATCCATCCGCCACATGAATGCCACACTCAAATGGCGCTTCACCCTCAATAACCCTAAATAACACCTTCCCCGCTTCGTTCCTTGTACAATTATTGCGCCTCTTCAGAAACATTGTGACTGCTTACCACGGACACCACTGTATTACAAATTTAAGCACAATATATTGTGTTCCACCAAAATCCTTCCTCCTCTCAATGCATCTCCCTAATTCTCCGGCTCTGCATTCGATGTTCTGCTCATCCCCGCCCCAAATACATCACTAACCCGGTATGATACTTAGCCAAACTCCTCCCTGTTCTCCCTTTGTCCCCTGTACCGTCCTACCACCTTCCCATTAGGGACTTCGTCTATTAAACATTACATATCACCAATCTTGTGTTCTAGGTTTAAAGCCTTGCCTCCCACACTGGCACCATATCATCCAGGTATGCCGCTTTAACATATGCATGCACTTCTACTGGCTGGATTTCACCCTTTATTGGCTGCCATACCCTTACAGCCTTTGCCTTTAATTACATCCACATATTAACTCTTGTGTTATATGATCCTGCAATATGGTGCCTCCCTTCGATATTCATACTTACATCCCCTATGTATTTGTTGTTTGTTTTACAAGCGTACTAATCATCCTCATCCGTTCCAACTTATGCAATTTTCGCGTAGATATCCCTTCGTCCTATCTCATTACACTTTGTACATTCAATAGTTTGTGAGTCCACACATAAACTTTCCTTTGTTGCTGCTACATTTTTATAAACTAGCTCTTATAATGTCTAAAATAAGCATCTGCAGCATAGTTGAACCAGGGTATGTAAAACCTTGCTCAGTTGTGCCATCGTTGATTATGCAATATATTTGGCGGTCCTCATAAAACTAATTATCTTTTTTCTACTGATATCTTCCTATTGCTTGATCAACAATATGTGAATCCCCGTACATACACTATACTTCAATTGTCCTATTGCAGATCAATATGTTTAAGAATCCCGAATGCTTGCCTTTTTGTGAACTATGTATAGACCCTACATTTTGTAGTCCCTCGAGTTCTAGCTACCTTCTTGCTTTGATCGTTAAGCACACTTCAACTTGTGCAGGACACTAAATTACGTTCTCCTGCAACTTACTATTTGGCTAATACATCTTAACTTTAAACACACAGGAATACATCTATAGTTAATGCATATGGTGATGGAGATTGATAAGGAGCCTAACAACGCCTATATCAGAAACAAGTACAGAGGTCGGGGCGCAAATGATGGTAATCCTTTATTAAAAACAAAAAAAAATGTATCAACCACTGCCTTTGAAAAATATACTTTAAAAAAAACTCGCCATTTGAATTATTTTCCTAATCAACATTCTTAATAAACACATTGAAATTAGATGATGGTCATATGTACTATTGTTGATACATATGGAGATGGAGATGGAGATGGAGATGGAGATGGAGATGGCACAGGCGATGGAGATGGAGCATGTGATAGAGATGGAGACCCACAAAAAACACAGAAATTACCAACGCAAGCTTCTGCTTCCTCTATTGCACCAGTCCCACCCACTAAGGATCATCCAGGTAACCTGTATTCCCGCTTGAACACACTTCGCTTTACTACTATCTCATAAAAGTCTCCCATTACCCTTTACCCCCTACTCTACAATCTCTCTATTGACTCGCCCCCCTACTTTGCCATGACAGTCTTTTCTTTTTCCTGATATGTTAAGCTCTTTGCCATACATTAAAATTTCCTTCTGGATCTTCGAAAGAACCCTGCAACTGCTGCACTCTCCCCCACTCCCCATACATTTTCAACTTTGCCACTCTGCAATACCATTAGCAAGATATTTTCCCCTTCCCATTAATTCTCCATATTAAGCAGTTTGTTTGCTGCGGCGAATTCAAGTACATTTGTCCTGTTTTATTTTCTCTGATTCCCATTGCATAGAGGTAGTCTCAAAACGGTCCTTCACATGCTTCATCATGCAAAAAACTACCCCAGTTTCCATCTTCATAACGTGCATTATTTAGTACTGAACTTTCCAAGTTGAAGGATGCATTCAGCAGCTAAAGGCTGTTAATAGAAAAGTCAGAATGTGTAGCATAAGCTGAAAATGCAGATAGCAGTAATGGCATTGAGATGCTTAGTACTACCTCTTGTGTAAATCCCCATTAGAAATTCTTCTATCAGTTGTCTTTCAAAACATAGAGCAGGCACTACAAATGCACCGTATTAAACTCTGTGACATTTTTGATGAGATAGTCACACAATTCAATATAGCACAAGAAGTTTTCACATGTTTGCGCCATTAAAAAGTTTTGGCCCTTGAAAAAGAATCAGGTCACTCGTGAGTGGGCGATATTGAGACATAATTTAATTTAATGTGTGCTTTTTCTAACAACTTATAATAACATTATTCAAATAATATGGTTGACATGAAAGGCAGTGTTAACAGCTGAGTCAAACTTGATAGTTAGAGTTTTAAATTTACTAAGAGATAAATTTGTGCTGAAAAACAGCCATTATTTTTGTACATGAAAGGTACAATTGTGTCTACACCTGCCACAATTGTGCAAAATCATGTGACTTCCCAGTGCTGAGGTAAAAAAGCAATGAACAATGTAAGTCATGCTTATATTTAAACAAACACTAACGGATTTGACAAACACAGGTAAAAGCTACACATTCGAGACAAAGACAGTACTTGCGAGACTACTTTGGTCATGTTTAATTATGTGGTAGAAAAGCTACTTGATACTTCTACTTCCAAGTTGGTCAATACGTTGTCGTCAAGTGGTACTGATGTACCTTGGCAAATTCAGAGCCTTTGCGGTGAGTAATTCATTTTCAAGCTAAAATTGAACAATTTTAATTTGGAGGGGTTGAAAAATTTTACGGTGACAAGAGATTACGTTCCAGATGAAGAGTTTCAAAAAGAAAGCTAAAGAGGAGAAGGAATCTCTTCATAGACGATGACGATACCTTAATATTATCAAATCCAATAAGTAGTGTCTATTTTGTTGGCTATGGGCCTGTATAGTAATGATTCCAATAATGCTTTACTGTATAGCAATTGTGCTGTCATAGGGGATTTTTTTACCGCCACTGTACTTTGTTTCAAACCTTCTAAATATGAATGTATTTTAACTTTGGGTTGTTTTTATGTCATCTAACTGAATGTAATATGATACTATTTCTTTGGCTTTTTTCATACACAGAAAATGTTAAGACAAATTGATAATGGTATAACTTTGACTACATGTGCTGATGTTGCAAGTAAAAAAAAGTCGAAAGTTATTCAATATATATCTCTACTAGAAACTGGTAAATCAAATTGGCTAAGAATGTGGACACATGTTTGCAAACTTTGGAAAAATAGAGATGTGTCAAATAGGTGCAATGTGCAAATAATAAATTGAAATATTCTTTATCATATGATAGTTCATCAAACTAAGCGAGATGTGCTTTAGTATTTTCAATAACTTTATCAACTGTACAACTAAATCAATAATAATTAGGATAGTTCACCCGGGCAATTAACCTACCATAAAGAGCCTCAAACAATGTCATTCCAATACTAGAATGATAGTTATTATTGTAAGTAAACTCAATCAGATGCAAGTGATAATCCCAATTTCCTTTAAAGTAAATTACACAAGCTCTTAACAAATCTTCGAAGGTCTGAATAGTACGCTCAGTTTGTCCATCGGTCTTAGGATTAAAAGTTTGTCTAAGCTTCACTTGAGTACCAAGACCCTTCTGAAATGATTTTCAAAACTGAGATGTAAATTAAGTACCTTGATCGGAGATAATGGACAAAGGCACTCCAGGTAACCTTACGATTTCTCTAATATAAATCTTGACATAATCCTCCGATGAGAACGAAGTCTTAAGGGGAAGAAAGCGAGCCAATTTCATCATTTGGTCCATAATAACCCAAATTGAATCAAACTGTTGACGAGTGCGGGGTAAACCCATAACAAAGTCCATATTTAACTCTTCCGACTTCCATGTAGGAATGCTAATGTCTTTAGCAAAACCACCCAATTTATGATGCTCAACTTTCACTTGTTGATATTTTGGACATTTAGCCACAAACTCTGTAATATCATTCCTCATCACATTCCATGAATAGACCTCACACAAGTCACGGTACATTTTGGTGGCTCCTGGGTGAATAGAATACTAAGAACTATGGGCTTCTGCTAAAATCTGATCTCTCAACCCATTAACATTTAAAACACATAACCGACCTTGTTAATACAGGAAACCATCTCCCCCTTGTGAGAAAGCGTCAACGAACATTTTAAGCACCGCTTTCTTCAACTCAACTAAAATCGGATCAAGACCTTGAGTTACTCTCACATCCGATAGAAAAGGTGACGCCGAACCATTATGAACAACTATACGTCCTCCATTAGAATCAACCAACCAAACACCCAGTCGGGCCAATATATGAGCATCACAAACTAATTCATTCTTACCCTCCTCTACATGAGAAACACTTCCCATCGATAGCCGACTAAGAGCATCTGTCACTACATTCACCTTACCGGGATGATAGAGAACACTCATGTCATAGTCCTTTAACAACTCAAGCCACCTCGTTTTGAGAATATTTAAATCCAATTGAGTGAGCACATACTTCAAACTCTTGTGGTCGGTAAATACATCTACATGTACACCATACAAGTAATGTATCCAAATCTTTCGGTCAAATACCACCGCCGCTAACTCCAAATCACGAGTCACATAATTCTTTTCATGCTGTTTCAATTGCCTCAAAGCATATGCAATGAATTTCCCATGTTGCATCAAAACACAACCAAGGCCGACCTGTGAAGCATCATAATAAACAACAGAACCATCTGATTCTTTTAGTAGTGTCAAAATAGGGGCCGAAGTGAGTCTATCTTTTAACTCCTGAGAACTCTTCTCACAAGCTTCTGACCATAGGAATTTCAATTTCTTTTGAGTCAATGTTGTCAAAAGTGAAGCAATAGAAGAAAATCCCTCCATATATCTTCTATAGTAACTGGCCAAACCCAAGAAACTCTATATATCTGAGGCAGAAAACGGACTAGGCCAATTCTTAATCGTATCAGTTTTCTTAGGATCGACTTGAATACCTTCCTTGGAGACAATAAGGCCAAGGAAAGCAACAGAACTCAACAAAAATTCACAGTTGTTAAACGTAGCATATAACTCACGCTCCTTGAGAATTTGCAACACAATCCTAATATGCTTAACATGCTCATCCTCACTCCATGAGTAAATCAAGATATCATCGATAAACACAATCACAAATATATCAAGATATTGCTTGAAGACCCTATTCATCAAATCAATAAATGTCACCAGGGCATTAGTCAAACCAAACGACATTACCAAAAACTCATAATGACCATACTGAGTTTGAAAAGTCATCTTGGAAATGTTACTTTCTTTCACCCTCAATTGGTGATATCCCGACCTGAGGTTGATCTTAGAGAAATAACTTGCTTCTTGGAGTTGATCAAACAAATCATCAATCCTTAGAAATTGATACTTATTCTTAATGGTAACCTTGTTCAATTGTCGATACACATATGAAGCGAACCGTCCTTGTTATGAAAACAAAATTGGAGCACCTAATAGAGAGATACTTAGTTGGATAAGACTCTTATCGATCAAATCTTTCAATAGGTTCCTTAACTGGCTATACGGTAAGGAGGAATAGGGATAGGCTGCATTTCTTGGAGAAGGTCAATACCCAAGTATATTTCCCTTTCAAGAGGAATATCGAGAAGATCATCGGGAAACACTTTTAGAAACTCATTAACAGCTATAACTGACTCAAGAGTAGGGGTTTTAGGTTCTATATCCCTAACCCGAACTAGATGATAAATGCAACCCTTAGAGATCATCTTCCTAGCCTTTAGGCAAGACATAAACTGACCCTTAAGGACACAATTCACCCCTTCCTACAACATGATAGGTTAGTTCGGAACCTTGAATATGACCAATCGGGTCCTACAATCTACGGAAGCATAACATGCATGAAGCTAATCCATCTCAAGAATAATATCAAAAATTAACATATCAAGCTCTACAAGATCAACATGAGTTACTCTAAGAGAAATGGAAATAGGGTAATTTCTATAGACTCTCTTAGAGACAATAGTATCATCCACGGGAGTAGAGACATGAAAGGGATTAGAAAGAAATTCGAGACCAACATCAAATCTCATGGACACATAGGGAGTAACAAAAGATAAGATAGCACCAGGATCAAGAAAAACATAAAGAATAACATAAACATCAAGAAAGCATAAACATCGAGTCTGAAGAGCGTAGAATTGTTTTTGCTTTGGAGCACCTGAACCCGAACCACTAGATTGAACTTGCCTATCATCCTTACCCTTACTAGCTTTCAAAGGAAAATCCTTCACTTTGTTACCACTTTTACCATAACCAAAGCAATCATCTGTACCGGCTAAGCATTTTTTCCTAAGTGACCCTTACCGCACCTTGGGCAAATGGGGATAGAAGACCCATTACCCTAACCTCCTTCAGGTGTAGGATTAGACACCCCATCTTTGTTGTACTTAGGAGCCAGAACATTAGAAAAACCTTGACCGGAATACTTTTGCCAAAATTTAGGATGACCATGTCCACCGGACTTAGAATGTGAAAAGTCACCATGACCGGTTCTATCCCTTATAGACTCCTTTTCCCTTCCCTTACGCTTTTCCTCCGCCATTTGTTGGGCATGTATCATCAAACGAGAAATATCAATTTCCTTGATCAACATGGTGGTACGACATTCTTTGACAACCAAGTCAGACACTCCCCGCACAAACATACTTATCCTTGCCCTAGAGTCGGGAACCATAGTCGGAGCATACTTAGCCAATTGAGTGAACTTCAAAGCATAATCCTTCACACTCATATTACCTTGACGAAGATTGATGAATTCAAGTACTTTCGCTTCTTTCATTTCAAGAGTAAAGAAACAATCAAGAAAAGCTCCCTTAAATTTCTCCCAATCAAGAGCACCCGCATAAAAAACCTCTCACTCTTCCATTATTCAAACCATACATGAGCAACAACCTTGAGTTGATAAGCGGCGAACTCTGCGTTCTCCACAGCAGTCAATCCCATGATACCCACTATCTTGTATATCTACTCAATGAACTCTTGAGGATCCTTATCAACCTTCGAACCATGAAATTATGGAGAATTCATCCAAGTAAAATCCCTTATCCTTGCCGCAGCCATCCCCAAATTTGGGTTCACATGAGCATTAGCCTCTCTATTGGCTTGAGACGTCATAGCTTGAGCCAATACTTGGAAAGCGACTCGATATTTAGCATGAGTAACTTGCTCGGCCAAAGGATCAAGTAGAACTTGAGGAACTTCGGGCTCCACATTCTGACCCGTATTCCTTCTAACATAAGCTCTTCGAGGGGCCATATCCTTAAAAGGATTGAACATGATGGAGGAGAAAGATCTTTATAGAGATAGACTCTATGGCACAACTTTAGAGTAATGAAAGAAGTGATGTTTCCTAAATGCTTTGTAGCCTCCTATTCATAAATGTTGCGCGTTGCACATTCATGAGCAAGACTCTATTCAATGTGGCTTGTCAGATTTCCTAGGACCTTTTCCTAAAACCTTGTGCTCCAAATACTAAGTTTGTCACGACCCAAAGTATACCCCATACGCGATATGGAATATAAGACCCTGAGGCCCTACACAAGCCACTCGACTAACATATACACAACATATTAGAGAAAAGCAAGAATTCTCATAAGAAGTAAAGAGTTTGACATAAGCGGAAGTACATCAAAGTCTAGACAAGCCATCTATTACATCAATAAGACTGGTCATGATATAACCCGTACACCACATACAAAGTAAAAAACATAAAGACGTACGAATCAAATAGAAGTAACATGGTCTTCGAAACATGAGAACTCACCAACTCTTGATCTTCGAATCGCTAATAAGATCAACTAGCCACAAATGGTAGGAGAGGAATCGCCACGCCCTACATTAGTGAAACAATGTAGGTAAAAGTAAGTATTAGTACATGGAATAAACTAAGTATGACATAAATGCAATAAAACATGAGACATGATCACAAAGGGAGATATAATCAAAGGCATGATATGCAAAACAAAGGTAAACATAATAAAATCATTTAAGAACAATCATAAATCATGAACATGGTCAATGCATGATAAAATCATAAGGAAAGCTTCATAAGACATTTGTAAGTAACTTAGTTCATTTTCTGAGATATTATCTTTAACTGACATTAGATGATGTGAGCTATAACATGGAATCTGATGTAACTCCCACATCGAAAAGGGAGAGTCTACTTGCCAAGGTAGAACTCCGTATCATATCATATGCAATATGTGGATCCACTAGCTAGGTCATTTAAGGCAAACCTATGGGGGCACACAGTTAGGAACTAGAGATTGCTAATAGAGACTACCCTTTCTGAACCTCCACCTCAAAGTTCTCTTGGTGCTAAGTTAAATCCGAATAGTCATATAAATAAAATCATCATCATCCATGGAAAAGCACAATTAAGATACTAATCCAAGCTAGAAATATCATAGAATACCTCATTAAATCTCGAATCAAGTCTATGTGAGAAAACCTTTCACCAAGTCTTGATCCCTTAACATGTGAGAAAAGCTTTCACAATTCATTGATGCTCATTTAAAACCAACCTAAATCATAAATCCGTTCCTTTCATAAATCATGCATAAGTTCGTAAAAACATATTCATAGATTCATAGCTTTTACTTAAATTCATGCAAATTGGGGTTCATAGTCAAAATCATGATCAATACATGGGTTCACATAGAATTGATTGGAAACATATAATTGAGTCTAAATAATAATAATATGATCAAAATCAAACAATTGAAATCTATACAAATAGAACCCATGAAGAATTGAATGAAAACCTAATCACTTGAATTGAAATTGAATTGGAGAATTGAAAAATCTTTAGAGACTCAATGGGTGAATGGAACCCATTGATGAACTCCCTACATACCTTGATTGAATCCCTAAGCAATGATGAATAAAGGAGACTTACTCTTCAAGAACCCTAGCTTCCACTTCCTTAATCTAGAGAAAATATTTTTGGAGAGAACCTTGGAGACAATTTAGGAATTTGGTTGAATAAGGGAGTTGGGAATATTTCTAAGGGTAAAAGGGTAGTTATAGGACTTAGATTTATGGTAGAAATGATGTCGTATGAGTATTGGGTGCATAGGAAAAGACCCAAATACCCCTTTAAAATAACTACAGAGAGGTCCTATGGACCGACCTACAATTCGTATAAACTTCTACGAACCGTACTAGTCATCCGTAGAACTTGATACCGGGAATTAAATTATACGTAGTTTCCATGAGTCCCTCCTACATTTCGCTCAAAGTTCCACGGATCGTAGGTCCAATCGTAGAACTATAACACCTCGGATTTGAAAAGGGCTAAAAGCAGAAAATGGGAAAGGTCCACAAACCCAAAATGGACCATGGACCCTTCACGATACCCTAGATGGTGCGTGAAGGGGACCACGGCCTGTTAAAGGGATCGTGAACTTTTTTTAGAACCTGTCGCAGGTAGGGGTCACCTGGACGGTGCCCCAAACGCCCCTTGGTGACCTAGACAACCCGTCAAGTGTGTCATCAAGTCACCTAGATAGGCTCTCACCCCAAGTCACTATTGAGGAAAACGAACGTCTAAATGGTTCGTGAAGCTTCACACGGACCATGAAGTTGTCCGTGAAGGAGACTTGTCAGACTTAGAGTTTAGGGTTAACTTCAAAGGATCATATCTCTCAGCATAAAATGAATTAGGTGGCCCTTGGTATATCAAAATAAAGGTCGTTGAGTCTTCTTTCCAAAGCCACCAAGTTAAGCCCATTTTAGTGGAGCACTGTCAAGCTGATGAAGCATCATGACCAGCTATATGGCCCGTCATTCCCTAGATAGCTCGTGAAGCCCTTCTAGAGAGGCATTTCCTCAGTTTTTAAGTTAGGGTCATTGTGGTCTTTTCCCAAAGTTCTTGGTACCCAAACTACGTCGTTTTAAACCCTATTTCAAGACCTATAAAGGTGAATTAAGCCCCAAAACTATCAATTTTAATTCATTCTCTTAAGTTCCCTAAATTTAACCAAATTCATCCTCTCCAAAAATCTTCTGTCTAGATCAAGGAAGAAGAAGAAGCTAGGGTTCTTCAAGTTCAAGTTTTCTTTCTTCATCATTGCTTAGGGCTTTAATCAAGGTATGTAGGAAGTTCATCAATGGATTTCATTCACCCATTGAGTTCCCAAGGTTTCTCCAATTCTCCAATCCGATTTCCCAAGATTTGATTAGATTTTCACTCAATGCCTCATGGATTCTATTTGTATGGATTCAGCTACTTTATTATGATCTTATTTTGATGATTTGGACTTAATTGCATGCTTTTCAACCAATTCCATTGGAACCCATGCATTGATTTATTAATTTTTACTATTAACCCTAATTTACATGAATCTATGAAAAAGCTTGAATCTATGAATGCATTTGTATGATAGTATTCACCTATGTAGTCCTCTCCTCCATAGGGTTCCTAAATTTTCCAATTTTGTAAAGCTAAATTCTTCAATTGAAATTAGGGTTTTCTTCTATCACATGGGTTCCTCTTAATTATGATACAGTTGATTGAATTATGTCTTTTTATGCATGAATTGAATTAATTACATGTTTTAAAGATGAATTCCCATGAACCCATGTGAAATTCATGATTTCTAGATTATGATCATATTATGAGGTTTTGAACTGTGAAAGATGAACTTATGAAGATATGCATTTCCTTTATGAAAATGATGTAATGATTTAAGGTTGCTTTGAGAGTGAAGCATCACAGTTGTTTTAGTTTTGAAAGGTTTTTCTCAACTAAACTTAGAATCAAGAACTAAGAGCTATTCTTAATGACGTAAGATTGGACTAGTCCATGGAAGATGAAACGTCTATAAACATGACTCTAGCTTGGATTGGTAACTACAGTTGTATTTTTCCGTAGATAATAAGATGAATATGATTAATAACTATTTCGTGGTATTTCACTTAGCACCGAGAGGATATTGAGATGGAGGCGTTTTTGTTAGTTGAGGTAGAGACTCTACTAGCAATCTCCTTATTCCATAACTATGTGCCACCATAGGATGTTATCTCAGGTAGACGTTAGCTAGTCGATCCACCTTAGCTTTTTCTCAAATTTATGGTCCTTACCTTGGCAAGAAGGACACCCATTTTTGGTGTGGGGTAGACACTGGATTTCATGTCATAGCTCACACGGTCTATATGTCGGTTAATGAAAAACTTTCCACAAAATAAACTAAGTAAATTACTAATGTTTTATGAAGCTTCTTTTATGATTTAACGATGCATTACCGTGTTCATGATTTATGAATCTTCTTAAATGATTTTACTATGTTTTAACTTGGTCATGCATTCCATGTTTTCAATTATTCCTCCTTATGATCACGCCTCATGTTTTATTGCATTCCCTTCATTCTTAGTACATTCCATGTACTAATGCATACTTGTGCCTACATTGTTTCACTAATGTAGGGCTCGACGATTCGTATCCTTCCGTTTGTGGCTAGTTGATTGCATCAAAGATTTTGAAGACTTTGTGAGTCCTCATACTTTGAGGATGATATCATTTTTATCGCTTTATGTCATTTTCAGTTTCAGAGTTTGTATGTGATGTATGCGTTACGTCCGTATAACTTTCATTATGATGTACTAGACTTTCGTTTTGAGACTTATGTTAGACTTTCCCTTTTATCAAACTCTTTATGATATAAAACTATATTTTGAACTCTTTAAATTCTATTATCTTGTATGATGTATGCTAAGTGGCTTGTGTAGGGTCTTTTGGGGTTCTATACGCCATGTTATGACTAGGGTGTACTTTGGGTCGTGAGAACCTTGGTATTCAGAGCACAAGGTATAGAAAGATCCTAGGAAGTCATATAAGCCATGTCGAGTAGGGTCTTGCTCATGAGTGTGAAGCACGCCACAATTATGAATAAGAGTCTATTAGATATTTAGGAAATTCCACTTCTTTCATTACTCTAAAGTTATGCGATAGAGTGTAACTCTATATGTCTCTCTCTCCTAATCCCTATTCGATGCTTTTCAGGATATGGCCACTAGAAGGGCATATGCTAGAAGGAATGCGGGAGAGAATATGGAATGAGAAGCTCCTCAAGCTCCTCCTCAAGCTCCTCTAGTTCTGGCCGACACTTTGGCCGAGAAAGTGACCAATGCGGAGTGTAGGTCTGCTTTTCAAGTGTTCGCTCAAGCCATGATGGCTCAAGCCAATAAGGAGGTTGTGGCCCCCATGAACTCAAATGTGGGTACGAGAGCATCTAGATTTAGGGACTTCATTAGGATGAATCCTCTGGATTTTCATGGTTCCAAGGTTGAGGAAGATTCTCAAGAGTTCATTTATGAGGTGTATAAGGTGTTTATGATCATGGGTGTGACTCCGGTGGAAATGGTAGAATTGGCCGTTCATCAACTTAAGGGTGTTGCTAAAGTTTGGTTCAACCAATGGAAGGAAGAGAGGGCGGTGGATGCGGGTCCTCTTGATTGGGAAAAGTTTAAGGTTCTCGTGATGACCTAGATGGCCCGTCTAGTGGGTCATGAAGTCACCAAGTCAGAAAGGGTCTCACCTCAAGTAACTGTTGAGGACCACGGATGTCTAAGCAGTCCTTGAAGCTTCACATGGATCGTGAAATCGTCCATGAAAGAGACTTGTCAAACTTTGATTTCAGGGTAAATTTCAAAAGATCATATCTCTCAGCACAAAATGAACTTGGTGTCCCACGACCTATCATATTTAAGGTATTGGAGTCTTCTTTCCAACGCCACCAATTTTCTCCATTTGAAGTTTGGAGTAAAAAGGTATGCCTATTTTAGTGGATCACTGTCAAGCTGATGAAGCATCACGACCGGCTATACGACCCGTCATGCCCTAGACGGCTCGTGAAGCCTTTCCAGAGAGGCATTTCGTCAGTTTTTAAGTTAGGGTCATTATGGTCTTTTCCAAAAGTGTTTGGTACCCAAACTATGTCATTTTAAACCCTATTTCAAGCCCTATAAAGGTGAATTAAGCCCAAAAACTATCAGTTTCAATTTATTCTCCTAAATTCCCTAAACTTGACCAAATCCATCCTCTCCAAAAATGTTCTCTCTATATCAAGGATGAAGAATAAGTTAGGATTCGTCAAGTTCAAGTCTCCTTTCTTCATCATTGCTTAGGTCTTCAATCAAGGTATGTAGGGAGTTCATCAATGGATTTCATTAACCCATTGAGTCCCCATGGGTTCTCCAATTCTCTAATTCGATTTCCCAAGATTTGATTAGGTTTTCACTCAATTCCTCATGGGTTCTATTTGTATGTTTTCAATTACTTTATTATGATCTTATTTTGATGATTTGCACTTAATTCAATGCTTTTCAGCCAATTACATGTGAACCCATGCATTGATCTATGAAATTTACTATTAACCATAATTTAGATGAACCTATGAAGAAGCTTGAATCTATGAATGCATTTGTATGATAGTATTCACCTATATAGTCCTCTCCTCTATAGGATTCCTAAATTCTCCAATTTTATAAAACTAAATTCTTCAATTGAAGTTAGAGTTTTATTCTATCACATGGGTTCCTCTTAATTATGATCCAGTTGATTGAATTATGTCTTTTTATGCATGAATTGAGTTAATTACATGTTTTTAAGTTGAATTCCCATGAACCCATGTGAAATCCATGATTTCTAGATTATGATCATATTATGAGGTTTTGAACTATGAAAGATGAATTTATAAAGATATGCATGTTCTTTATAAAAATGATGTAAATGATTTAAGCTTGCTTTGAGAGTGAAGCATCATTGTTGTTGTTGTTTTGAAAGTTTTTTCTCAACTAAACTTTGAATCAAGAACTAAGAGCTCTTCTAAATGAGGTAAGCTTGGACTAGTCCATGGAAGATAAAACGTCTATAAACATGACTCTAGCTTGGATTGGTAACTCCAGTCGTACCTTTCCATGGATAATAAGATGAATATGATTAATAACAATTCTGTGGGATTTTACTTAGCACCGAGAGGATATTGAGATGGAGGCTCTTCTGTTAGTAGAGGCGGAGTCTCTAGTAACAATCTCTTTATCCCATAACTATGTGCCACCATAGAATGTTATCTCAGGTAGACATTAGCTAGTGGGTCCACCTTAGCTTTATCTCAAATTTATGGTCCTTACCTTGGCAAGTAGGACACCCCCTTTTCGGTGTGGGATAGACACTGGATTCCAAGTCATAGATCGAATGGTCTATATGTCGGTTATTGGTAAACTTCCCACAAAATGAACTAAGTAAATTACTAATGTTTTATGAAACTTCTTTTATGATTTAAAGATGCATTGATTGTGTTCATGATTTATGAATCATCTTAAATGATTTTACTATGTTATACCTTAGTCGTGCATTCCATGTTTTCAATTATGTCCCCTTATGATCATGTCTCATGTTTTATTGCATTCCTCTCATACTTAGTACATTCCATGTACTAATGCATACTTGTGCCTACATTGTTTCACTAATGTAGGGCTCAATGATTCTTATCCTTCTGTCTGTGGCTAGTTGATTGCATTAGAGATTTTGAAGACTTGGTGAGTACTCATACTTCGAGGACGATATCACTATTATTGCTTTATATGATTTTCAGTTTCAGACTTTGTATGTGGCGTACGAATTACGTCCCAATCACTTTCCTTAGGATGTACTAGATGGCTTTGAGACTTATGTTAGACTTCCGATTTTGTCAAACTCTTTACGATATAAAATTGTCTTTTGAACTCTTTAAATTCTTTTATCTTGTATGATCTTTGCTAAGTTGCTTGTGTAGGGCCTTTCGGGGTTCTATATGCCATGTTACGACTAGGGTGTACTTTTGATCGTGACAAGAACCTATGAACTAAAATTCTTCCAAGTCTGAAGTAAAGTTACACGAGACAGGTCTATGACTCGTCAAAATTTTGATGACCCATACGACATTCCGTAGACCCCAAAGTCCAAAAATCATACTAAGTCTGGGACCTTTTCTATGACCACTTCATACGGACCGTGGGACCTTCTACACACCGTCCTGCTTGTCCGTAGGGAAACTTTAGAGATCCAAAAATCAAGGGTCATTTCTATGAATCCCTTGTACGGACCATAGAACATTCTATGGTCCGTAAACAAGTGCCATAGATTGGACATGCAGTTTGCAATGCAACCTTTCCTTTTTCCAAGGTGTTACACATAATCACAAGGGGACATAAAGAAAAACATGAAATGCATAGCCAAGCTAAACATAGTAAACCTTTTAAGTAGATATCATAAATCATGATCATTGTCAATGCATCTTAAGTCTCATTGAACGCTTTGTAAAAACCTTGATAGAAAACAAAGATCATTTTGTAGGATATTTGCTTTAACTAACAATAGACCATGTGAGCTATAATGTGGAATCTGATGTAACTCCCACATTGAGAAGGGAGAGTCCACTTGCCAGGGTAGAACTCCATATCAAGAATCATATGCTATTTGTGGATCCACTAGCTAGGTCATTTAAGACAAATCCTACGGGGCACGTAGTTTGAAATTAGAGATTGCTACTAGAGACTATTCTATTTAAGCCTCCACCTCAAAGTTCTCTCGGTTCTAAGTTAAATTCCAACTGAATAGTCATTTTCATAAACATATCATCATACATGGAAAAGCACAATTCAAATACTAATCCAAGCTTTGAATATTATAGAGTAGCTCATTAAATCTTAAGTCAAACATATGTGAGAGAAACCTTTTACCAAACCATGATTCCTTAATATGTGAGAAAACTCTTTCACAATTTCATTGATGCTTATCTGAAAGCATTTTAATTCATAAAACATTTATTTTCATAAATGTTGCATAAATTCGTGAAAACATCAATCATAGATTCATAGTTTCTTCATAAATTCATATCTTTTAGGGTTCATAGTAAAACTTCATGATCAATGCATGGGTTCATGTGAAAACAATTGGAAAGAATGTAATTGATTCAAAGCAATCTTAATAAGAACAAATTAAAACAATTGAATCAACACCATTAGAACCAATGAGGAATTGAATGAAAACCTATCATTTTTTAAGAAATTGAACTTTGGAGAATTTAGAAACCTTGGGGATCAATGGGTGAATGGAACCCATTGATGAAACCCTACATTCCTTGATCTTGAAGACCAAAGCAATGGAGGAATCGGAGACTTGAAAACTTTAAGAAACCTAGAATCCCTTTTGAACTTTGGAGAGAAAAACTTGAGAGGAATTTTGGGGAATGAAAGGGAATGGGTAGTTTCTAAGTAGTAAATCCGTTGTAGGGCCTCTTTTATAGGCAAAACGACATAGTTTAGGAATTAGAAGGGTAGGAAAAGACCTAAATAACCATGACTTAAAGCTACCGAACAATCCTACTGTTGTGACCTACAGTTCGTAGAACTTTCTATGGTCCGTATTGGTCAACTGTAGAACCAACCTCAGAAACCCAAATTTAACCTTACTTCCCATAAGACATTTCTACGGTCCGTCTGAATTCCTACGGTCCATAGACCCTATACGTAGAACCCAAGTTTAAGTCTAAAATTTTATCATGTCTGGAACCTTCCTACGAAGCCCATCTACAACTCGTCAACCGTCATACAATTCATTCTATTCATCCGTAGGTCAAACTTCAGAAGCTTATAATTTTTAAAACTTATCTCCAGGTCCACGACTTCCTTCCTACGGTCCGTAGGTTGGACTTGTAGAACCTGCTTCAATGCCAAAAATCTATATTTTGCCTTTCCTTTTGATTTTCCAACTTCTAAAGTATTGCACACCACACATTATTAAACAATGTAGTCACAAATATGCATTAGTACATGGAATGTAATAAGTATGAGGGATATGCATAAAAACATAAAACATGGTCATAAGAAGACATAAGGGGAAAACATGACATGCATGACCAAGCTAAAACATAGTAAACCTTTAAAGAAGAATCATAAATCATGAAAATGATCAATGCATCTTAAAATCGTAACGAAATCTTCATAAAACCTTTTAAATTAACTTTAGATCATTTTGTGAGATATTTACTATTAACCTATATAGACCACGTGAGCTATAACGTGGAATCTGGTGTCTTGCTCCCACTCCAAAAAAAGATGCCCTTGCTTGCCAAGACAAAGAGCTTAAACTTCTAGCGTAGGTGGATCAACTAGCTATGCCACTTAAGAAAATCATATGGGGGCACCTAGTTAGGGAAAAAGAGATTGCTATTAGATACTCAACCTCTACTAACGAGAGAGCCTCCATCTCAATATTCTGTCAGTGCTAAGTAAAATCCCGACATAATTATTCATAAGCATATCATCATACATGGAAAAGCACAATTAATTTACTAATCCGAGCTTAATTCATCATAGAGTAGCTCCTTAAACCATCTGTGAGAAAACTTTTCACCAATAATGATTTGTTAATGTGAGAAAATCATTCACAATTTCATTGATACTCATCTTAAAGTAACCTAGATCATCAAATATTTCTTTTTCATAAATCATGCATAACTTTCATGAAAATATCATTCATAAAATCATAGTTTCTTCATAAATTCATGTCCTTAAAAGTTCATAGTCAAAATTATAGAAAATGCATTGGTTCATGTAAAATCAATTGAAAAGCATATAATTGAGTCAAAACAATTACGATAAGATCAAAATCAAACCATTGAATCAACATAATTAGAACCCATGAAGAATTGAATGAAAATCTAATCAAATTGATGAAATTGAACTTGGAGAATTGAGAAATCTTTGGGACTCAATGGGTGAATGAAATTCGTTGATAAAACCATACATACCTTGAGGATAAAGCATAAAATCAATTGAGGAATAGGAGGCTTGAAGCTTTGAAACCCTAGTCTTCTTCTTGAACTTGAGAGAAAATTGGAGAAGATGAATGTAGATGGGTTTTGAGAATTTGAGTGAATGTGAGGGTTTTAGGTAGATTTAGGGGTTGAAAGGTAGTTATAGGACTTAGAATTAGGGTCAAATGATAGAGTGTAGGTATTTAATGCGTAGAAAAAGACTCAAATACCCTTAAGAAATAATTTTCGGACATCCCTATTGTTTGTACCTACGGACCCTACTGGTCAATCGTAGAATCAACTTCAGAAACCCAAAAATCCAATAATTTTCCACGAGACCTTTCTACAGTCCATCGTTCCTTCTACAATATGTAGACCTTTTCGGTAGAATCCAAGTTCAAGTCCACAATTTCACTAAGTCTAATTCCTTCATACTGAATTCATTTTATGACCCATAGAATAAACAACGACTGATCAAATCCTTTAGTAGGCCTGAGGTCCTAAATCAAATCTCAAAATCCTTCTGCGAAGGCCATCTATTGTTCGTCCAAATTCCTATGATTCATCTTGTCGAGTCGTAGGTCAGAATTCAGAAACTTTGAAATTCCAAAAACTCAATTCAATGTCTACAACTCCCTTCCTACAGCCCGTAGGACTTGCTACAGTCCGTAGATAGGACTCGTAGAACACTGCCTCAACAAATTCTATGCACTTTATTTTACAACTAGTCTTTCCAATTTTCGAGGTGTTACAACTGATTACTCTGCCCCTTTGTCACTGGTGACTTTAGCTCGATTCTTGATTAGCACATCAATTTTACTTTTAAATAAAACTTATAAAAATACATACAATGTGTAGGTGACAGGTGTTGAACTTTTTTTTAGTTAAATTTTGACCCGATCGTGTCAATTTTATTTATGAAAAATGCTTTAAAAAATTCAAAACAAATATATGACCAACACAAAAGTGGCTGACCCAAATAAAATTAGAACAACTTCAAGTAAAAGAGACAAAAGCACTTTGAGATGTGTTGAACTTGAAACCTAATTTATAAAAATTATTTCCAAATCCCTAGCCCATAGAGCCAACATCATTAAATTTTTCTATTTAGTTCATTTATATACGTTAGTAAATCAATTGTATAGGTGCTTAGGAAAATTTATAGACAACCGCTTCAACAAATGTTAATTTTTTTAAGGGATGGTCTCGTTGTCTTCAAATTTTTGATCCGCCTAGGTAAAGAGCATGTTGTAATCATGAGTTCATTAGGTTTAAGGGGTTGCAATGTATTTTGTTTTTTGTAATGTTATTGGTAATGGTATGTGAGGTGTTATTTGTGGCTCAACAACCTCTAGAAAAGGCTATCCAGTGGTTGGAATGGTCATGTCTGGCCAGAAGAAGCACATGCAAAAACAGAGTTCAGTCGTGAAGGGTTTTTCCTAGAAATAATTCCAATTTAATTTTTTTACCACTTCAACTCGGATCAAATTGGTGTTTGTTTGAGTTTTTCAAGGAAGATTTGCATCAATTAAATCTAAGATTAATTTATTTTATAAGTTGTGCTTTGAATGAGTATTAATTTTAAGTACTTTTTCTTCTTCAAATCTTCAACCTAGTATCATTTGGCTATAGATACTGCAATGACTTTTTGGATCCGCCTCTAGGCCAAGAACATGTTGTAATCGTGAGTTAATTGGGAATAAGAGGTTGCAACGTAATTTGTTATTTGTAATGTTGTTGGTAATGGTATCTTAGGTGTTATTTGTTGCTCAACAACCTCTAGAAAAAAATATCCGGTGGATGCAATTGTCATGTCTGGTCGGAAGAAGCACATGGAAAAATAGAGTTTGATCGTCAAGGGTTTTTCCTAGAAAGAATTCCAATTTAATTTTTATTTACCCCTTCAACTCGGATCAAATTTGTGTTTGTTTGAGTTTTTCAACGAAAATTTGCAGCAAAAAAATCCAAGATTTTTTAAAAAAGAAGTTGTGTTTTGGATGCGTATTAATTTTAAGTACTCCTTCTTCTTTAAATCTTTAACCTAGTATCATTTGGCTATAGATATTGCAATGACTTTTTGTGGGGAATTTGGCAAAATTTTGTTAACCATAGTATTTTTCTAGCTTTGGAATTTTTTTTTCTTCAAAATCTACAAAAAAAAAAAAAAGAAAAGAAGAAGAGGTTTTGGCGATAAAAATAGTTATTGTGTTTTTTTTTGAAATTTTATAACCTACTTCCCGCTCTTATAATTTCTTTAAAAAACGTCAATCTATTTTTAACTCTAACTACTTCTATCTATCCTTTTTCCTCATTAAACGCACTTCTGATCTAGAAATCTATGTTCGTCGTGAAGAGATTGTTCGAAGAACTTGAGAATTATATTTTAAAATAGCTAGTCTCTGCATTTCGAATTATTTGCTTTTTGCACCAATGGATCTTTATAAATAATTTTTATTTGAAGAATTGTCGTAGATGATAATTATGTTCTTAGTAGTGTATATTAAATATCGTATTATAATTATTGGATAATGTATTATCAAGTCTATTATGAAAAAAGTAAATTTTTGCCAAACGTATATGTTTTTATAATAGTTTTTGAAACGTATGAGCTCAAATCATGTTTTATGTTATCCTAAAAGTGAAATATGTCTTCAAGATAAAATCAAGGTGAAACACATGTTGAAACTGCAATTCAAACTTCACCCGAATCTGATTTTCCTAAAACATTTGGGAATCATGACCAAACGCTAGCTTGTACTCATTGAATCATGATTTTCATAATCATTCAAAAGAAATTGTACATATGGTTGAACTTTCATAATCTTTTTTATTATTCATCTACAACTTTAAATGTTATTCAAGTGGTCAAACCAATTCCTAATGGTTGCAGTGCGATTTACATAGGACCTTCAACTATATGATAGCACAAAAATCTTGCACTATTATTGACAATATATAATACTCCCTCCGTTCACTTTTACTTGTCACTTATTCTTAAAATAAATTTTTGTTTTTACTTGTTTGGCATATCAAGAAAAGACATTTATTTTTTTCTATGTGTTATCCTTAGCATTAAATACTATTCTCCAAATAATTTTTCAAGACTTAATGTCACGACCCGGATTCTCAGGTCATGATGGCACCTACCACGTCCCACCAGTAGGTAAGTTTAACCCATAGCCCGGAACGAGAAGAACCGGGCTACTTTGCAGAAGAAAAGAATTACGGAAGATAAATAATAATGATAAGAAACAAAGGAAAAAGGGAGAACCAAATCAATACAGAAAACATACTCAAGACCTTATATCAGCCAGTATTTGAGCAACTATCCAAAGCAGGAGTTCAATAATTAAACCATAATATAGAAAGGTTTGGCTACTCTTCGACCGGGCAAGTAAAAAATGAATGCCTCTAAATTTGTAATCCATTTGTAAAGTAGTAAAGGTAGTACGACCCCCCATAAAAGATCAGTTTCAAAAAGTAATCAGGCAAAAACCCTGCTTTCTCAAAAGTATGCTGAGAACCAATGCAAGCACTGGGTCATACTACAAATCACGCGAGCATGAGAAAGTCAATGCAATGCATGCCATCACTAGCATCCAAACAACACGTTCAGAATCACAAATAGTATAAATAGAAACCATCTCACTCCTAGAGTACAGGAACTAACCTAGAATCCAGCTGGTCCTTGACCACAGCCACGGCCCAAAATACTCCAACCAATCTCAAAAATAATAAGAAGAGAAGCAATAGCTCCAAACAAGCAGTGAAATGGATTAAAAAGAATCATCAAATTGAAGGAGTAACCCAAGGATCACCTCCTCTACCTGATAGTACCACCAAGAAGGGTACAAGCACATATAACTCCATCCAATGACAATAGTAAGCATCAAAGCATCCAAAGTCTAACCAAGAGATAGGAACTTCATCACAGGTAAAGGTCTACCCAAAGCGAAACCTCACAAACCAGAGTACCTCATGGTCCCTGCACTAGCGAATTGAACCAAACTATAGAAACACTCACCAAAAACATCTAAAAGCTAAGGCTCAACCAACAATCTTTCTACAGTACTGATCATATCGACTGCTAGAAAGGTATCGAACAACCACCCTAAAGAGATTAACAACTCTAAGCTAAGGAACAAACAAAGAATCTCCAACCCAAACTAAGATTTTCACCATTCTAAACAAGCCCAAGGCTCAAACAGGAATCAAGAAATAAGGATACGGAAGATCAACCTAACCCGCCACACACAATCCCAAATTACATGCAATAAATGTTAACCATTATCTAAGAAAGTTCAATCAAAGATCTAGTAGACCATAGCCTATGATAACACTCAACTACACCTATCACAATTCAAGATGTAGGCAGTCGCTAGCAATATAAACCCAACGAAGAGTTGGGGTCAATCCCACGAGGAATGGAACTGAGTATAGAATTAAAATATGAAGTATTAAAGTGATCTAGTTTTTTGTAGATGTAAACAAATGAATCAATACATGATGTAAATCTTTGAAGTTTCACTTATCAAATAAGAATGGTTTTGAACGATTAAAGTCAACAAATATGAATTAAAGAGGAATTAAACCATTGAGAAATGGGGCCTTAGGGATGTGTGAGTGTTCAACTACCAATTTCACTAAATGGGTCATTACGAATTGCTTAAGTATGCAGAATTATATTGGGTAGGCAAGATTTCGACTATAATAGATATTTTGCAACCAATTACCATGCTTTCAATTAGGTTTTATCAAACCCCATCAGGCTATACAATAAGAACACAATCATATACCTTAATTAAACCCACTTTAACAAGCTGAGTACTACAAGTAAGAACTCATACAATTATCAATTGATAATTCCACTCAAATGCATCTTCTACAAGCATACAAAGAGATATAGACTAGAACTGAATTTGCAACTTCAATTCATAAGATGAAAACATGAATTATCAACTGAACCTATTCTAATTCAATATTTAGTTCAGCAACCCATAAGACCCATAAGCTAATTAGGCATTTGAACACATAATCACACCCCTAAGGCATTGGGGTTTTAGCCAATCATAGTAATGATGAAGTGATAGTTACCAAAAACATTAGCCATTGATTTCCGAAGTCTTCAAACAGCAAATAGAATCAACAAGAATAATACCGAATGTTCAATTCCCAAGAAGTCACAAGAATAGTTCACCAAATCCCTCAAAGTGCAATGTGCTTTCTAAGTTCGAGTTCTGGTTCCTCTCTCAATCACTCGATATCCAATTCAATTTACAAATTTCTATTTATACTTTCCCAAACAGTCCACACATTTTGAATTTCAGGATCATTCGGCGGCGTAAGTCGGGCTCGCCCTTCCACTTGGCGATGCGCCGAGTTGCTTGAGATTGCTTTTTAACTCTTGACTTCAATACTGACTTCATCCTGGAACTTTTGGCGATGTGCATCCGGCTCACCATTCTGATCAGCGACTCATCGTTTGGTCCCTCAGCTCGCTGACTTGACTTAGATCTTGTCTTTGTCTACTGGAACTTTAGGCAGGCGTTGTCCACTCGGCGTGTCGCCGATTTGCCTTTGACGAGGCTCAGCCTTCTTATTCCTTCAATTTTGTAACTTTTCAACTTCTTTTTTCATTATATTGTCCTTGCCTCATTCGAAAGTCTTCTTGGTACACATAAACGATTTAACATTAGTTATGAGTACAAAATAGTCATTATGGACACCAATTTAGTACAAATGAAGCTCTAAATGAGTCAAAACTACCGACTCATCAACACCCCCAAATTAAACTTTTTCTTGCCCTCAAGTAAAACAAGAGATCAATGAGCTCAAGAGGGATGTCTACCAACAGTGCTCCTTGAGAATCCACATAAAAATGCACACAAGGATCAATCTAAGATACAAGGATAAAATGTACACCAATAGCATCAAATTCGAACTAGCCATCATCAATTAAAGTCTATGCTCACAAGTTCTCACTTTAAACACAAATTCATGCCCACAAAAATACTCGAATGCCCTTACACCAATTAAAAGATTCCACTCTCTCGCGAGATTCAATGAAGATCAAAGTATGGGAATCAACTGCAACACTCACGCTCCAAAAAGAAAAAAAGTATGCACAACTCTACCCATAGGCTTGCCCTAATTTTCCATCCAACATTCACAAGGTTCATGCAAGATAAAAAAGGACTTTATAGGCTTGTAACGGGGTTGGGGCTCAAGGTATGGTCATTTTTGGTTTAGTGGGTCTACCTTCATGAAGCATGGTTTTAATTTTTACTTCTCCTTCCCTTTCTTTCAAAATTTTCAATTCCACAACAGATCCTTTGTCACTTTGCAGCACACAAATCATTTTTATGAACACCCTTTTTTATTTTCACCTCCATGCACAATGGTACTATCTTATTCAAATCTTTTTCTTTCTTTTCTTTTCATCTTTTTCTCTTTTCTTTTTTCTTTTTTTTATATGGAGAGTTTCCATCTTTTTCACAAACAACTTTTCAAAAGATCAAGCTCACAAACCTCAAGCTCAATTTCTCTCTTCATTCTCACCACACCCCCAACTTAGGCTTATGGCCTAAGTTAGCTATTCATACTGACCAATACTTCACGAAGGTTATAGGTGGGAGAGACATGGCATTTTTGAATAAACGGGTAAGGTTCTTGTATTTGTGTTTCAATCAAAGAGAAGGATAGGCTCAAATGGTGCCAAGCTAGGTTCACACACTCACAAGGTAGCCAACAAAGGTTTAGCAATTAGGTTCACCCTCAAAAGAAAAAAAGCATGCTAAGATCATTTTCCCACATTCTCCAATGCTTAGTCTCATGGACTACCCGGACAAGTTCTAGGCATCATCATACACAACTTTCAAGTAAAGCTCACCACATATGGCATTCCAATACAATTGTGTATCACAACTCTATGAGTCAAGCTTACGTGCAACGGTCATTGCAAGACTCACCATTGACAATTCGCTAGTCACAACAAGAGGCTAAGAGTTTACACAGGACTATGCAACTCAAATTTACCTCGTTGGATGCACACCAACATATTGTTCAATCAAGAGAACTATTCAAGTCATCGATATTGAACATAATCGACACTCAAAAGTACAAGATAACTGCAATCATTCATTCAACACAAAATCAACGATGATAAGTAATGAGAGATATCACTAGAACTCAAAACCATTTCTTTCAATTAAAATAACATCCAAAATAACAATCAAAAGAAAAACACCACCCCACCAAAAAGACAAAGCAGTGTCCTCAATGAGAAATAACAAAATAAACATACAAACTAAAGATAAAGGAAGTGCAATAGAAAATCCCCTGTCCCTCTATGTCGGAGGTGTGTCCTCAGCCTGGCAGCAGTACCCGGTGCACTCTCCTCGGTATGCCAGGTCCCACTTGACCAAATCATCGATGTCTCCGGGAGAGACTCGATAGTGGCAGCTTGGACCAAATCATCCTCCACATCCTCAAGATCCACATACACCCCTCGATCCCTCCGAGCAAAGTCCTCCTAATCCGTCTTAGGTACATCAGACGCACCCTATTCATCAGCGGGCGAATCAACACCGGTGGTGGTAGGTGGAGGAATATCGACACTCGTACCCTCTGGAACATCCACACTACCCCAAGGATGGTAATGTCGTTGGACTTAAGCTCATCCACATCTCTCCTCAAATAAGTAATATCGGTGCGGAAGGCTATCAAGGCAGTAGAAACACCCTCAATCTGCTCACACGCCTCAACTCTAGTGGTGAGGGCCTCCAAAGACTCCCCATGAGTTGTGATAGTCCGGTATTGATCATCCAACTCTGCTCGAATGGGGGCAAGTGCGGCAGCTAAAGCACACTCAATCTATCCCGGAACAGTTGCCTTGACTCGAGAAGCTCAAACATCTGCTGAATGGGCAAGGTGCCCCATATTGATGAGCATGGCTTGTGTCAAAGGCCTGGTGCCAGTGGCTGAAGCTGGTGCGGTGGTAGAAGAAGGACCCGGTGCAGAGGAAGAAGTGACAGGAGCATCCAGAATAGGCGTACCTATCTGCTCAATTGTAGGAGAGGGAGAACCCGTCTCCGTGGCCTCATCATCCACAGTTGGAGATGTATCAATTGGGGTTTCCTCCTCCTCTCGGCCTCATCCTTAGAATAATCAGCCTCGATCCTCCGGATGTCACAAGACGAGGTTGAAGTGACCTCAACATCCGTCTTTGTGTCGAACGGAACACCAGCCCGTCTACACAGCTCATTGATTAAGATCGGGAATGGGAGGGAGGTATGTTGCTGCTTGGTCCTCATCAACATCTCACACTCAATAATCATTCCTAAATTCAACAACTGCCTATCAATTATGCACCGTAAGAGTGCGGTATTCTGATGCCGAGGAATCAACTCATTGTATGAAGGCATGAGTGTAGTAGTCAACAAACCGAACCAATACTATGCCACAATATTTAGGTCATTCTTCTCAATTGTGGCCCCAGCATCTACCCTTCGGGGGGAGGCATGACTTATTAATGGAGCCAACCACCCCTTCAGAGTCTCCAAACTCCTTTTTAGCGTATCGGCCAAAGAGTGCCTCCACTTATATATGCAACCAAGAACTTCATTAATCTTGGTCTGGCTGCACTTGACCTTCTTCACGCGCACCATAACAAAATCAACCGGTTTCATTAATTTCACCAACTTCTTGACTCTCGGAACTAAACCGGAGTATGCAACATAGAACTCCCAAACCCATGTAGGTACATTAGGGGTCCGGGGCTTGGTGAATATCTGTAATTTGTGGACATGGATATCTGTCCACCACCCCATCGGTGGACAACCTTTTTTCCTCAAGGATTGTACGTGAACCCTCGGCTTTCAGCCTGTTCATTGACCTCGAAAGCTGAGCCAGGGCAGGAAGTGGAACTGAAGCAGTAGGAGCAAGGGTAGAAGTTGCTGGAGGCTCAGTTCTGAAAGATGAAATGTTGACCCTAGCCAACGGGTCATGCAGATTCTTGGACAGCAACTCGGCGCAGGTCCGTTTTAAAATATCCTCAATAGGAGTCTCAAACTCCTCACCACCAGAATTCCCAGAGTCTGTAGACGTGAACTGTACAGACTGCTCCTCACTCTCTGAAGCTATTGCAATACCTCTGGCTTTCTTTGGAGGAGGTTTCTGAGCAACAACCTTACATCGAGGCATATCTATCAAACAAAACAAGCAACACAAAAATCAATCAAAACGGGTTAAAATTTTTTTTGCAGACTCAGACAGGCAAAAATAAGGCATAAAGGGCGATAAAAACAAACACTCGGCGAGCTAAGTAGGGACTCGCCGAATATATCAGAATGCTTAGGAAAAATTTCAAACAACAAAGACGATGGGGAGTGCAATAGGTGACGCACCATCAGAAAGACGAACCCGACTTAGCTCGCCGACCCAACATAGCGCATCACCCCACACCCCACCCCTAATTTTTTTATGATTTTCAACTATAAGCCCAATACGCAACAATTAAAGCTTAAATAGCACCAAATAGAGCAGACCCATACCCAATTTCTACCCGGGATACTCAGACTTCCCCAAAATCGATTCAAAAACTCTAAAATGATGATTTGCCCTTAAGAAAGACGTCACCCACTCCATCATTGGGAAAATTCAAGCAATTTGATTGAATTCGGGGCTACTCAGACTTCACCCCAAAATGAATCAACAATGTACGATCACTAAATACGATAGCCCAGATCAACAAAGGCTGAAAAGTAAAAAAAATTAGCATGCTCAACCCAATTCACACAATCAAACTAAGATGCAACAATCAAGACATACAATCACGCACAAAATCAAGTACCCATCTATTCGCAAGTGGAATTAACAGTCAATGGCTTACCAAAATTGAAACCCAAGAAAACTAACCTCAATGTAAAAACAACGGTGCACCAATGATGAAATAGGGAACAAGGACAAGTCTAGAGTACTCCAATAACAGGCAAATGCAACAAATATACTAATCAAAATGCAAAAGTATGAAGGTCTGGGAGGAGACGATGAAAATTTCAAGTGAGATGAAAGTTTGAATTTGAAAAGTTTAAAAACCCTCCAATTCGTGCTCCATTGGGCGTTGGTATTAATGTCGCCGATCCATTCGGCGACTCGCCGAGTGGTGCAAAACCTCGCCAAAAGTGACAGTAGCTCAGGCTTCCATGCATGCTCAGAAGGTGAGCTAGATCGGGCTCACCGATCCATTCGAGGATGCGCCGAGTGGTGCAGAACCTCGCCTAATTTTCCAGTGTAGCCTACAACTTCAGCCTTCAATTTCTGATGAATTTAGGCGATGCTAGGGTCATTTGGGTGATACATCGAGTGGACCAACCCCTCACCTAGTTACCATGTCTTGAAATTTCATACTCCAACCTACATAACCAACACCCGTTATTCCAAAACACTAAAATAAAGCTTGGGTTGCCTCCCAAGAAGCACCTTATTTAACGTCGTGGCACGACGTGGACATGCATTCAAGCATCGTCCAAGTACACCACATCAATCAATCGCACAACGGGAGCCTCTCCAAAGTAGAGTTTCAGCCTTTGCCCATTAATTTTAAAGAACGATCCATTTTCACCTTGAACTTCAATAGCTCCGTTGTCAAACACACGATTAACCTTAAAAGGGCCTGACCACTTAGACTTGAGCTTACCCGGAAATAGACGCAAACGAGAATTGTAGAGCAATACACAATCACCCACCCTGAATTCTTGATGAAGTATCTTGGCATCATGCCACCTTTTCATTTTCTCCTTATAAAGAGCAGCACTTTCAAAAGCTTGAAGCCGAAATTCTTCCAAAGCATGAAGTTGATCAACCCTACTCTTGGATGCATCATCCCAATTCAAATTCATGGTTTTCAAAGCCCACAATGCTTTATGCTCGAGTTCCACTGGGAGATAACACGACTTACCGAACACCAACTAATATGGTGACATACCAATTGGACTCTTAAAAGCAGTTCTATATGCCCACAAAGCATCATCTGACCTTCGAGACTAATCAGAACAATTTGTATTCACAGTTTTTGCCAAAATCCTTTTACTTTCCCGGTTGGACACTTCAACTTGCCCATTTGTTTGCGGATAGTTGGGGGTGGCAACCTTGTGCTTTACTCCATATTTGGACAACAACGAGGCAAAAAGTCGATTGCAAAAATGAGAACCCCCATCACTAATAATAGCGCGCGGAATGCCAAACCTTGTGAAAATATGCCGCTTAAGAAATGTAATGACACTTCTCTCTTCATTGTTGGGTAAAGCCACAACTTCTACCCACTTCGACACATAATCAACAGCCACCAAAATGTATTTGTTCCCATAAGAACTCATGAAAGGGCCCATAAAATCAATTCCCCACATATCAAACAATTCAACCTCAAGGATAGGAGTAAGGGGAAGCTCATGTCTTCGTGACACTCCTCTTTGTTTTTGACATGGAATACACCTGCGGACAAAAGAATTTGCATTTTGATACATCGTTGGCCAATAATAGCCACTTTTCAACACATTTGCTAATGTACGTACCCCACTATAGTGGCCACCAACCGGAGATGCGTGGCATGCATCATGAATAGCATTAACTTCAACTTTCGGTACACATTTTCGGATTATGTGATCAGCACACTCCCGATATAGATAGGGTTCATCCCAAAAATAACTTTTTGCATCAAAAAGTAACCTCTTGCGTTGATAGAATGTCAGCCCATCAGGAATAATTCCACACACTACATAGTTGGCGAAATCGGCATACCAAGGAATGGAACCCTTAGAGACCATTATGACCATCTCATCAGGAAAAACGTCTTCAATATCTTTGTCACCTGACACAACAACACTTGCTTCGAGTCTCGATAAATGATCAACCACCTGATTTTCACATCCTTTCCGGTCTTTGACCTCAAAATTGAACTCTTGCAACAATAACACCCACTGAATCAGTCTCTGTTTAGCATCCTTTTTAGCCATTAAGTAGAGGATAGCCGCATGGTCAGTGTGCACTACTCTCTTAGTTCTGAATAAGTAAGCTTAGAATTTCTCAAAAGCGTACACTACAACCAATAACTCTTGTTCGGTAACAATCTAGTTCCTTTGAGCCACATATAAGGTCTTGCTCGCATAGTAGACCGGGTGGAATAACTTACCTCTACGTTGAGCAAGTACATCACCCAAGGTGACGCCACTAGCATCACATATTAGCTCAAATGGTCTACCCCAATCTGGGGCAACAATGACCGTAGTCTACCACATCAAAATCACAGTCATACCACCCTTTTTTGGGACACATTGAACCGGGCTTACCCACTTGCTGTCCGCAATAGGGTAAGCTACACCCGCATCTAACCACTTGATGATTTCCTTCTTAACCACTTCTTGCATTGGAGGATTCAACCTCCGTTGGTGCTCGACGCTAGGTTTACAATCAACTCTCAACTGAATCTTGTGTGTGCAAATACCGGGAGGAATCCCTACAATATCAGCAATTATCCATCCAATAGCTTTGATAAATCTTTTTAGCACAGTAACAAGTGCTTGTACCTGCCCTTCAAGTAGGTCAGCTGCAATGATTACCGACAAGGTATTGTTAACCCCAAAAAATACATATCGAAGATGAGAAGGAAGAGCTTTCAATTCAAGCTTCAGGGGTGCTTCAATGGATGGCTTCGCGGGAGGACTTTCTCTATTCTTCAAATCAATTTCAAGCTTCAAAGGAGTTTTTGAGTAAGAACCTAAATCCGATAAAGCAGCCACCAATTCATCATAATCTTGGATCTCTTCCCCGTCATATTTCAAAAGGACAACAACCAAAGATTCACCAATACAAGAAATTTCACCAATACTAGCAACCGCTTCATCGATCACATCAATAACTGACACCATATAGATGGCATTGGGTTGTTTCATAGACTTACATACATTAAAAGTGACTTCTTCCTCATGAACTCTAAATTTCAAGTCACCACTCTCCATATCAACCAAAGCACTCCCGGTAGCCAAGAATGGTCTACCAAGAATAATCGGGATCTCGGCATCCATCTCACAATCAAGAATAACGAAATCTACCGAAAAATGAACTTGTCAACCTTTACCAAAATATCATAAAGAACACCGATAGGTCGCTTAATAGAACGATCCGCCATGAGAAGTCGCATCATGGTTAACTTAGGCTCACCTAACCCAAGTTGCTTGAAAATCGCATATGGCATCAAGTTAATACTAACTCCCAAATCACACAACGCTTTGGCAAACTTGAACACTCCAATAGTGCAAGGTATCGTGAATGCTCCCGGATCATCCTTTTTAGCAACCACATTTGACATAATAGCACTGCAACTATGGGATACCTCAACCATTTAAAAGTCCATACTTCTCTTTTTCGTGACCAATTCTTTCATAAACTTAGCATACCCTGGCATTTCTAGTAATGCATCCACCAACAAAAGATTTATAGAGAGAGACTTAAAAATAGAGAGAAACTTTTGAAATTTTGCATTGTCATTTCTCTTCTTCAACCTTTGTGGAAAAGGAGGGTTAATTTTTTGTAACGGCTTTGGAGAAACCGATTTAGATACATTCCCCACCTTAGACGTGGAAGTTCCACCAAGAGTAACATCTTTAGTTGAATCAACATCTTTGTCAGGAACATCATTGTTCACACTATCCTCAAGACGCTCATCATTGCTCACAATAGGGGGAAGTTTACTCTGTTTAGCCTCCGCAACCTCAACCACATCACTACCCGAGACTTTGCCACTCCGAGTTACGATTGCCATACATTGACCATTTTCATTCTTCGGGTTAGCCAATATATCACTAGTAGCGACTTCATTAATGGCTTTGGAACCTACACCCATAACATGTTTTGTTAGTAAATCCATCTGGGTCATCATCGTCGCCATATTTGCATCACGCTCATGATCTTTCTCAATCTGCTCCTTAGTCATTTCGACCATACGAGGTGACAGTTGGTCTTCTCTTCTGTGCCATGCCCAATTGATTTTAGTGATATCATCAAGTAACGCTGACGCAATAGGAAATGGTTGTCGCATGATTCCACCTTGACTAAAATGATCAGCGATAGACTTGTTTACCGAATCGAGGCTACTGTAGAAGTATTGCAACAACATATTTTCAGGTAAACCATGAGTAGGACATTGTAGAAGGAGCTTTTGTAATCTTAGCCATGTATCATTGATTGGTTCACCATCAAGTCACTTGAAATTCTGAATACCATCTCTCAACTTTACCATTTTTGAAGGGGGAAAGAATCGTTCAAGGAATGCTTCCATCAGTTCCGCCGAAGAAGTAATTGAGTCTCTTGGTAGTTCAGCCTACCACTTTGTTGCCTCCCCAATTAGAGAGAAAGGAAACCACCGAAGTTGAATCGACTCTTGGGAGATGTTCTTGAATGTGAAAGGGTTGCACACATCCAAAAAGTTCTAAAGATGCTCATGGGGGTCCTCATGAGCAAGTCATCCAAAGGAACCTTTGATTTGCAATAGCTGAAGCATGGTTCCTATCCCATGAAAGATAGCAATACCCGCAATAGGGGGCAAGCGTATGGCCCCAGCACTTCCAACTTGAGCTATATTGAAGTCATTCAGATTACCAACGTCATCATTCACATGACGCATATCATCATTCTGACCAACAACACTATCAACGTCACTCATGTTGTCACCTATTGAAAATAAACAACGAAAAGACTAATAATTAAATTCTACTACAATCAAACTAATTCAATAAAATACGTCGATACAAGAATTCTAAAAGCCATTCTCCGGCAGTGGGGCCATTTTTTATAACGCTCAACTACACCTATCTTGATTCAAGATGTAGGCGGTGGCTAGCAATATAAACCCAAAGAAGACTTGGGGTCGATCCCACGAGGAATGGAACTAAGTATAGAATTCAAATATGAAGTATTATAGTGACCTAGTTTTTTGTAGATGTAAACAAATGAATCGATACATGATGTAAATCTTTGAAGTTTCAATAATCGAATAAGAATGGTTTTGAACGATTAAAGTCAACAAACACGAATTAAAGAGGAATTAAACCAATGAGAAATGGGGCCTTAGGGATGTGTGAGTATTAAACTACCAATTTCACTAAATGGGTCATTATGAATTGCTTAAGTATGTTGAATTATAATGGGTAGGCAACATTTTGACTATGATTGCTATTTTGCAATCAACTACCATGCTTTCAATTGGGTTTTATCAAACCCCAACAGGCTATACAATAAGAACACAATCATATACCTTAATTAAACCCACTTTAACATGTTGAGTAGTACAAGTAAGAACTCATAAAATTATCAATTGATAATTCCACTCAAATGCATCTTCTACAAGAATACAAAGAAATATTGACTAGAACTGAATTTGGAACTTCAATTCATAAGATGAAAACATGAATTATCAACTTAACCCATTCTAATTCAACATTTAGTTCAGCAACCCATAAGACGCATAAGCTAATTGGGCATTGGAACACATAATCTCACCTCTAAGGCCTTGGGGTTTTAGCCAATCATAGTAATGATGAAGTGATAGTTACCAAAAACATTAGCCATTGATTTCCGAAGTTTTCAAACAGCAAATACAATCAACTAAAATTACACCAAATTTTTAATTCCCAAGGAATCAAAAGAATAGTTCACCAAATCCCTCAAAGTGCAATGTGCTTTCTAAGTTCAAGTTCTGGTCCCTCTATCAATCACTCGATATCCAATTCAATTCAAAAATTTCTATTTATACTTTCCCAAACACTCCACACGTTTTGAAGTTCAGGATCATTCGGCAGTGTAAGTCAGGCTCTCCCTTCCACTCGGCGATGCACTGAGTTGTTCGAGATTGCCTTTTAATTCTTAACTTCAATACTGATTTCATCCTGGAACTTTCGGGCGATGTGCATCAGGCTTGCCGTTCTAATCGGTGACTTGTCGTCTAATCCCTCAACTCGCTGACTGGACTTAGATCTTCTCTTTGTCTACTGGAACTTTAGGCTAGGCGTTGTCCACTCGGCGTGTCACTGAGTTGCCTTTGGCGAGCCTCAGCCTTCTTGGTCCTTCAATTTTACAATGTTTCGGCTTCTTTTTGCATTATATTGTCCTTGCCTCATTCCAAAGTTTCTTGATGGACATAAACGATTTAACATTAGTTATGAGTGTAATATGGGCATTAAGGTCACCAATTTAGTAAAAATGAAGCTCTAAATGAGTCAAAACTACCGACTCATCAGCCTACCTCGAAGCCAAACACACGCGTTCCAATACCAATAAACTGGAGCTCTTCTCTTCAAATCACCTCTGATCACTGCCACGCTATCAAATCATTGATCACAACATCAATACAGACATTTAGTTACCAAATTCAGAATAATTTGAGATGGACCAAAATACCAAGTTGAAATGGGAATGTGGAACGCGCACAGGGATTGACTCCGTCAAATGGTCCTAAATGAATAACCGAGCTTGTGTCCCAAAGTGGAAACAATTCTCTATGCAGAACAACCCAAATGACAACATGCATCAAATTTCACTACTAAAGAACAAAAAAAAGGGTTGGGCAGCCCATTCGGGGAGGAAAATACCTCAAAACGTTGATTTTAACGCTTTGTCAAATGCTCTCACACATAGCAATGATACAGACGAACCTCTAACACATGGAATTGCCCAAATCAGAGTCTCGTAGCTCCCAAAATTGAATTTTGAAGTTGGAGAATTAAGTTGAAAACGAACCTGGTCTTTATTAATAAGACAACGTAATTGCCTTTCACGACCGCGAGGACCAATTCCGCGAAAGCGTGGAGAACCACAATGCTTCTTCATGAATGCGGAGACCTGGTCCTCGAACGTGAAGAGCAACACAGCCCTTCTTCGCGAACGTGAGGACCTGGTCTGCGAACGCGAAGCACAATGAAAATACACCAGTAAGGACTTCATTAGCTAAACTTTAAGAAGTTATAAAATACTCTGACGGGGTGCTCAAGATTAGTTTGGAACCCTGTGCGTGCAAACAAATTATGCTACCCCACCGAATTTAGCATTCCGAACTCAATGGAAACATCAAAACTTCTATCCGTGGTTATCTTGATGTAAAGTGGGTCCCACGCCTAAGTTTCATTTTAAGTTAAAATCCATAAGAAGGCTCAAAATGAGATTGAAGGCCTCGAGAACCATACAAAAGGTCATTTTAGAAAAAACTCGACAGTCCTAACCTAACTGTACTGACAGAATTTTCATCTAAGCATGTTTACCAAGAATGTTGACCAAAGTAAACTTTTCCTTAAGCTTCAAAATAAAAATGCCTATTAGCACAAACTCACACCAGAAGCCGTGGGGCTTGAACCAATCATTCCATAGACTAAAATTGCCCTTTTAGAGTTGATGAAACCATCAGAATTGTATTCCGAGACCGTTTTCTTGAATTTTTGACCGAAGTCAACATTTCAAGTGTAAAAGATTTGTAAACACAGAAACTTGCACTAAACTCAAAGGAATGACTCAACGATCGAACTATCAGTTCCAGCAAGTTATGAATGGCCTGAAGCCTCTACAGGAAAGCTCTAAATACCATATAGATCGGAAAATAGCATAAACCAAATGGAGGGTCATTAAAACATGCACTACTAAAAGGACTTTCATCCTCGAAAATTAAGGAACAAGATAAGTCTAAGGGCTCTAAAGAGGAAGATACTAGGCATTCACGCTCTGCTAAGCCTACAAATACTCTCTTGGGTCAGGCAATGGCAACCTAGAAATCACGCCGAGATGAAATTCATGAATTCACATCATTGATCCAAAACTCAATATAGCAACCCAACTCCTTCCCTTGATAGTGCATTCCGTCCATCCAAACCCAAATCAACTGAATGCAAACATACTAAACTAAGATGAACCAATACCACCTGGATACCATGGAACAGAGCGATTAACCGATAAGCGAAGATGCTAATTAGCGCAAAGGTCAAACTATTTGCTTCCTACTCCAAACCTAACACCTGCAATCCATCATAAATACCATTCCCATCTTTGACCAAGTGAACAATGGTGACCCACAAATTACTTTGACTTCATCCTGAAGATGAGCCTTTCTAGTAGATTTCCAATCTCTAGCAAAATAGAAGTTTCGAAGCCGTCAATGAGTACCACCACATATAAGACGAATCAAAAGCCTAACTTCTTGAACCATCGACACAACCGGTGTGGAACTCCGGCAAAACCAAGGTATTAAACAAGAATCACAACGAAAGACAGTAATTATGCTTACAGTGTAGACATGCACATAACCCATAACTCGTACAATGATAGTTAAACCCAATGAAGTCCATAAATGGAATAGTACCCCAAAGCTGGCTAGATGAATCAATAATCAACAAGCTAGATACCCACGCTCAAAAGATGCTCCTCTTCGTTGGCCGCTAATAGAACATAAGTACATTACTCAATAGTCCCACGGACCCCATAAAAACCTTCCATAGAACACCCCTGGCAAAGTCATCACCATACTTAGAACATTCTAAGACTACTCAACTTCCAACCTCACCAAGTCAAACATAACCATCCAGCACTACAACATCGGAAGAATCAAATGCCAGCTGAACCATCAAACTGATGTACCAAACCCATGGTGAAGAGAAAAAATGATCCACCGAGCAAGAACTCGACCTCACCACCAAGGAACTTAGAATAGGATTTAGTCTAGAGAAAGAATTGATAGAAGAAATTTGAGTGAAAATGACCGAAGATCACACCTCCCATCACACCACTCTCTCAACAATCAACCTCATACCAATTAACCGGAGCACAACGAGCGACAAAGGTACTCACCTAAGCTAAGAAAATCATGAAAGCATGAATAAAGAACCAATCCCGAGCAAGACATTTAAGCACAAAGGTACAAGGTGCTACTCCACAACTACTACAAACATAGAAACAATGCATAAACAATCCACTACTAAAATAAATTATCTATTAGGGATAAATATAGACACATAAAAACATATAAGGATTTCACAACAAATAGCAATTAGACAGCAAGGCACCGAGGCACGTAAGGACTACCAAGAGATAGGGACTTCATCACAAATACAAGTCTACCCAAAGTGAAACCTCACAAGCCACACAACCTCATGGTCCCTACACTAGCGAAAGAAACCAAACCAGAGAAAAACTTACAAGAAACATCTAAAACCTAAGGCTCAACCAACACTCTTTCTACGGTAAAATCGCACCGACTACTAGTATGGTATCGAACAACCACCCTAAAGAGATTACCAACTCTAAACTAAGCATAAGCAAAGAATCGCCAACCTAAACTAAGGATTTCACCATTCTAAACTAGCTCAAGGCTCAAACGGGAATTAAGAAATAAGGATGAGGAAGATCAACCTAACCCACCACACACAATCCCAAATCACATGCAATAAATTCTAACCGTCATATATGAAAGCTCAATCAATGAACTAGTAGACCGTTACCTACCTCGAAGCCAAACTTGCATGCTTCGAAACCACTGAACTGTAGCGCCCTTCTTCAAATCACCTTTGATCACCACCACGCTAGCAATTATTGATCACAACATAAATACGGATGTTTAGACACTAAATTCTCATTAATTGGAGATAGACCCAAATATTGAGTAAAAATGGGAATGTGGGACCCATAATGGGAATCTCGGAATTGACTTTGTCAAAAGGTCCAAATTGACTAACCAAGCTTGTACCCAAAGTGGAACACAATTCACTGCCTGGAACTGCCCAAATGACAACATGAATCAAATTTCACCATAAAGAACTGGTTGGGCAGCCCTTTCAGGGCAGAAAATACCTTAAAATGACGATCTTCAAGCTTCCTCTAACTCTCATAGGTGTAATCACGATCAACACAAATCTCCAGCACATGGAATATCCCAAATCAGAGTCTTGTAGCTCCCAAAATCGAATTTTGAAGTTCAAGAATTAAGCTAAAAATGAACCTAGTATTCATACAAAAGATCAGAGTATTACCTTTCGCGAACGAGGGTACAAGGTCCACAAACGTGGGGATCCGATCCATGAACATGGTTACCAGTTCTGCGAACACGAGGAGAAGCACAACCCTTCTTCGTTATTGTGGGGACCTTGTCCATGAACGCGAAGAGAAACATAGCCCTTCTTTGTGAATGCAAAGAGCAACACAACCCTTCTTTGCGAATGCGGGGACCTAGTCTGCAAACACAAAGCACAATAAAGATGCACCAGCAAAGGTTGCATCAACTGAACTTTATGAGCTTAAAACAAATACTATGATGGGGTGTTAGGGATTCGTTTAGAACCCCATGCGCGCAAATAAAATATGCTATCCCACAAAATTTTACATTTAAGACTGTACGAAATCATTGAAACTTCCATCCGAGGTTGTCTCTATGAAAAGTGGATCCCATACAAAAGTTATGTTTAAGCTAAAATCTAGAAGAAGGCTTGAAATGAGACTGAAAGCCTCGGGAACCACATGAAAGGTCATTCTTACCTAACTCGATATTTCAGAGCTAATCGCGCTGATGGAATTTTTATCCGAGCATATTTACCTTGAATGTTGACCCTTGGCTTAATCTTAAAAGTTAAAATTCCTAATGGCACAAACTTGCACCACAAATCTCGGGTCCCGAACCATCAATGTCCCTAGCCTATAATGGCTCTTCCGAAGCTGATGAAACCATCAAAATTGTATTCTGAGGCCGTTTTCCTGAACGTTTGATTGAAGTCAACCATTCAAGTTTTAAAGGCTCCAAAACACAGAAACTTGTATGAAAGTCAAATGAAAGACCTGACGATCGAACTATTAGTCCTAGCAAGTCATGACTGACTTGGGGTCACTACAGGACAACTCTAAATGCCAACTAGATCAGAATATAGAAGAAATGACCTGGAGGGTCATTACATCTAATACTTCTTCTATTCCATGTTAATTAAATTTGTGAGGTAATGCACACCTATTAAGAAAAATATTTAAGGATATACTTTAAACCATAATTTCCACTATTGCCCTTTGTGAAATCATGAATATACCTTTGTAAGTAGTACAATTCATCTCATAAAAAATATTAAACTTCAATAAATAAAAGGGATATGAAAAAAAAATTGAAAGATCCCTCTTGAACTTCGAACAATTTAATTATTTTGAATCGTGAAAAAAGCTTTTAAAATTTCAATTAATATGGAATAGAGGGAGTACTAAACATCAATTAATAGGTATAGTGTGGTAAAATACATATATCAAAAATTATTTTCTTAACGAATGTGCGAAGTCAAATAGTGACAAGTAAAAATGAGCAGAGGAAATATGACCTAACTAAAACAATTTGCATTGATCTTGAGTCTTGAGATTTTTCGTATATAAAACTATACAGGTTGTTTTCTTATGAATATTATGTCGTATAAACCATAATAGTGGTCATACAGTTTTTGATCATAATGATCCTTTCATCCTAATAAGTAATCAAATTTCATGCTAATGCAATCAAAAGTTGATAGTTGAGCATAGTATCTTTGTTCTATTGAACTCTTTAAATCCTAACGAGGGTTCAAAATTGTTTCAGCAAATACCTAGATAAAACTGACTGATTGAATATTTGAATAAATGATGATAAATTAAGATAGTACTCTTGTGTGTACATCTTTTTGAAAATTATTTTATGTTTATTTCACTTGATATATACATATATATATATATATATATATATGAAGTGAGAAATATGATACTTTAATGAATATGCCTAAGAAAGCACAAATAATTCTTTGGCTGTAAAACGGGGAGATGATATGCTACTGAGGGATCAAGACCCCTAACAAATGTAATGCTAAGTATAATAATAATTTTGATGGTGATGATCCACATGGTGAAAGTGTTGGTGACTTTGGATAGTTGTGGAAGAAGAATCATTGGTACGGTGAGTTGACATATTATATTTGCTAAAATGGTTGGGGTTACCGAATGAAGGAAGGTATATTTGAGCCATCTTTATAACGTTAGGGGCATAAATAGAAAGATAATATAAAATAATTGAATATATTAATAGTATTACTGGGTAATAGCAAAAAGAAAAACATATATTTTTCACGAACCAATTTCTCAGGTCATAATGACACCTACTACACCAAACCCGTAGGTAAGCCTAACCATAACACAAAACCATAAGCAATAGGCTATCATGTGGAAGACAACAATAAGAAGCATGTGGCTTATAACAATGACAAGAAACAGTAACCATTAGAAATGTAATACAAGAAACCATCCCCAAGACCTGACATCAGTAAGTACAAGGCTCTTACAAATACAATAAGTATAGAACTGTCTTTGAAAACAAAGTAAAGACTAGTCCTTGTCAAAGTAGATGGAGATCGGCAGCTCCAAATGCTAGGAGCTCACCCTAGTCTCTGAATCCCAAAAACTGCTCCACACGATATCCATATCAATGGTGAGAACTCGTATTATGATCTGCAGGGTGTAGAAATGTAGTATGAGTACCAACAAGCGGTACTCAGTAGGCATCGGTCGACTGAGCTCCAAAGACAATGCAAGTTTAAACAATAGGTATACAAGGGAATTACAACACAAGTAACTATACAAGAGATACAATATGATTGAACGGTCAATTAGAATGAAGAATTGTTATACATAGAGTAAAGAAATAGAGTCAAAGAACACATCTAGAGGCGCAAGCCCAACAACTTACTCACAAGCGAAGTTATGTTACATAAGTAAACTAACCAAGGTCAAGGTTAACTAACACCAAACATATCTAAGCCATAACCAAATAACTAACCGATCAAAATCACAAGAATACAAAATATAGTCAAACAATAGCCTAATCAAACCCCCATAAGACCGGAAGGTACAAACAACAAACATAATTTAACTGGCCCCCATAAAACCGAAGGGTGCAATCACCAACCAAATATATAGGTGACAGGCAATGCATATGAATGGACGAAATGTAGTTGAACCAGTTGAATTATTAGTAACCAAGTATATACACCTACCCCCTTCCCTGATCAAGCAAGGTAGGACCCATACAACTCCTTCTTCCTGTAAAATAAAACACAAGGCAAGGGGGACCCATAGGGGATGCGAGAAGTCTGTGTACACTCCTTGGGACTCAATCAGGACTTACAACATATTATCTTTGTCGGGGTACTAGAGGTATGAGTAGCCAAACCAATGTAGGAAAGAGCATTGACGCGCCGTCTAGTCACATTAAAACTTGAGAAAATCCCATATGCCTCTAATGTTTCAAGTAGAAAAGGAGCACATCCTTGACGCCTCAGTAATCTCGAAAACCAGTTTAACAAAGAGATCTAGGTGGTGCGACTCCCGTTAAAACTAGTTTAGAATAATAATTGTGAAAACAATCTTTCTCAAAATAGTAGTGATGATCAATGCATGAACTGGGATTGTACCATAAAACACATGAGAATGAACAACCGATGTAGTGAATGCCATTACCATTATCCAAATAAGGTACATGTAATCATAAATACAATACCACCATGCAACCAAGGTGAAGAGAACTAACCTAGCATCTAACTGGTCCTCAACCACGGCCTCGGGCCAAACAATGTAACAATAGATCAAAGAAAGCATCACAGGCTCACGCTACTCAAAAATAGAAATAATCAATAAGAGCTTCAGAATCAAATAAGGGGGAGAAATACTCAAGGACTGACGTCTTACCCCAATTATACCGCTCTAGTCTACAAGTGAGCATAGATAATTACAACCTATGGCTACGATAAGCTACTAAAGTCTCAAGCACTAACACAAGTTACACTACACGAAACATACCATATCAGAAGCAACACACTATTATAAGGGTGATATAGCACATTCTGAAGCATCTATGGATCAATCCTAGACTATGGCCTCAAATAGCATTTCTAACAAGGATAAACACAATAAGTGTTTCTATAAACAAGTCTACTAGCCAAAACTAAGGATCTCATCACCCATAGCAAGACCAATACTTCTATGGGAATCAAGAAAATATAAAATAAATGGAAGGAATTTTAATACTCGGCAAATAATTACTTAAATCATATACAATTCATACTAAACATCATCTAATAAAGACCAATCAAGAAAATAGACCGTAGCCTACCTCAAAGCCAATCACGCATGCTCCGAATCAGCCACACAAGATCTATCCACTTCTGAAACACCTCTAATCACTGCCACACTAACAAATAGAACCCAAGAGGAATTGAATCAAAACCTAACCAATTTTATTGAAATAGAATTGAAGAATCTTTAGGGACTCAATGGGTGATTGGAACCCATTAGTGAACTCCCTACATACCTTATCTTGAATCCCTAGAATCAATGGTGAAAAGGAGGTTGTAAAACCCTGGATTCAAAAAGGGTGAAAATTTTAAATTCTTCAAAACTTTGGTGACGTACTACTTGACTTACTAATCGTTGGTGGACTTACCAACAGTAGGTCAAGGGGAGAAGGGAGCCATTGATGCCACTGCCCAAGGAGAAGAAGTTGGAAAAATTTGCTAAGGAGTGACCTACTACTTGACCTACCAATCGTTTCACTTACCAATCGTTAGTCAGGAGGTGGGGGAAGTCATTGATGAATCTGTGTTAGAGGGTGAAATTTAATAATTTTTGGGGCTTAGGCTGAGTGACCTAAGGGCAGTAGGTTGACCTACCAACCGTAGGTCATGTAGTAAGTGGGGTCGTTGGTGGAGTTTTAAAGAGGGATCGTTTGGTATTTTCACCTAATGGCCTATTTAATAATCTACATTGGTTAATAACTACTCCTAACACTATATAAGCCTTTTTTAATCCTAAAATCTACCCTTCCAATCAGTTTAAATTTTTTTCCCAAACTCTCCTCTCCCAAATATTTCTCTCTCTAGAAGTTAGAAGAAGAAGAAGAAGAAGAGGGCAAATTAGGGTTCAAGAAATCAAGCTTTACTTCATCAATTGCTTAAGGAATTGAGACTCTAAGTTATGATAGTGTTCATCCATAGATTCCTTTCCTCCATGGAATCCCTAAAATCTACAATTTTCAACATAGAAGTTCTCAATTGAATTAGGGGTTTTCTTCCATGTTATGGGTTCTTTGTAATGTTGATTTTATTGATTGATTTATGAACTTTGTAGTATAAATTGAGTTGAATTTCGATGAATCCCCGTGAACCCATGAGTTTTTCCCTATTTCGAAATTTGTGTTTTTGTTGGTGGGTTGGAATTGTGAAGAAATGAATTATGTGAAGTCTATGAACCTATGTATGTATTATGATTCCTAAGTTATGATTTTCATCATGAGATTATGAATGATCTAAGGATGGTTTTATGAAAGTAAGCATGTTCTATCAAAAACTATGATTTTCCTCTATTATGTGGGTTCCATCAATTATGATCAAATTACATTGTTTATGGTTTTCTAAGCATGAGTTAGCATTGAATTGCATGATTTAAGATGAATTCCTATGAACCCATGTAAACTCTATGATTTGTAAGTTATGAGCATGATGAACTATGTAAAGATGAAGTTAATGAACTCTTGCATGTCTCTTACGAAGTTAGTGATGAATAAAGGGTGTTCTGAGATTGAAGCATCAAAGTTTATGATATGATGATGCTGTTGTTGAGTTGTGAAAGGAATCTCATATATTGCTCGACCCATGAATGTGAAAGGTTTTCTCACATGTAAGGATTCATAACTTGTTGAAAGGTTTTCTCAACTAAAGTTGAATCAATGGTTTAAGGAGCTATTTTAATAAACTTTAGCTTGGATTGGTAAATCTAGTTGTACCCATGCATGGATAATAAGATGAATAAGAATTATGAGTATTCCGTAGGAATTATGCTTAGCACCGAGAGGATATGGAGATGGAAGCTCTCCCGTTAGTGGAGGCCGGGTTTCTAGTAGCAATCTCCTTATCCCTTACCTATGTGCCCCATAGGATGATGGTCTATGATAGACACTCCCTAGTGGATCCACGTAAGATATATGTTAAGTAAATGGTCGTACCTTGGCAAGTAGGATGGCCCTATCAGTGTGGGGTTAGACACTGGATTCCATTTTTGTAGCTTACATGGTCTTACATGTCGGTTAAGGCTACTTCCCACAACAATGAACTAAAGTGCTTCTTAAGATATTTCTCAAAGTAATGTAAATATGTTTAGCTTACTTGACCATGGTTTATGACTTATATTTTCTAACCTTTATCATGTTTTAGCTTGGTCATTGCATGTCATGAAAATGTCCCTTTTTAGCATGTTTTAAATAATTTTTGTGCATTGCTATTTTACTTGGTACTTGATTGTACTAACACATACTCATGCCTACATTGACTTGTTAATGTAGGGCTTCGCGATTCTTCATCTATTCGTGGCTAGAGCTTAGTAGAAGGTTTTTGGAAGACTTGGTGAGTCCTCATCCATTCGAGGACATAGCGTAGTTGTTCTTACTTTTATGTTCTTTCATTTTGGCATTGTATTGGATTACGTCCCAAACTTTATTTCTCATTCTTATGTTTGATTGGCTTTGAGACATTTGATGTAGACTTCCGCTACTTTCTTAAAAGCTTTGATATGATATTGTCTTTTGAACTCTTAAATCTCTATGATCTTGTATGTATGTATGCTAAGTGGCTTGTATGAGACCTTTCGGGGTCTTGTATGCCATGTCACGTCTAGGGGGTACCTTTGGTCGTGACAAACTTTGTATCAGAGCACAAGATTTTAGAAAGATCCTAGGATGTCTCATAAGCCACATCGAGTAGAGTCTTGTTCATGAGTGTGAAGCGTGCCAGATTTATGAATTAGAGGCTATAAGATGTTTAAGAAACTTCACTTCTTTCATTACCCTTAAGTCGTGCCTTAGAGGTTAACTCTATATGTCTCTCTCCTAATCTCTATCCTATGCGTTTCAGGATATGGCTACCTGATGAGCTCATGCTAGAAGAAATGCGGGAGAGAATGTGGAACAACAAGCTCCTCAAGTTTCGGCCGACCCTTTGGCCGAACAAATGACTAATGCAGAGTTTAGGGCTGCTTTTCAAGTGTTGGCTCTAGCCATGACGGCTCAAGCCAATAGAGAGGTTGTGGCTCCCGTGAACTTAAATGTGGATATGGCGGCATTAAGGGTGAGGGACTTCACTAGAATGAACCCTCTGGAATTTCTTGGTTCGAAGGTTGAGAGGGATCCTCAAGAGTTCATTGATGAGGTGTACAGGTGCTAATGATCATGGGTGTGACGCCGGAGGAAAAGGCGGAGTTGGCCGCTTATCAACATAAAACTGTGGCTCAAGTGTGGTTTGAGTAATGGAAGAGTGAGAGGGAGGATGATGAGGGTCCTCTTGATTGGGAGAAGTTCAAGGTTGCTTTTCTTGATAGGTTCTTTCCCCTTGAGATGAGGGATGCAAGGGTGCTTGAGTTCATCAACCTTCGTCAAGAAAGCATGAGTGTGAAAGAGTATGCTTTGAAGTTCACACAATGGTCTCGATATGCTCCTTCTATGGTTGCCGATCCTAGGGTAATGATGAGTAAGTTCATTTTGGGAGTGTCTGAAATGGTGGTCAAGGAATGTCGTACCACCATGCTTGTCAATGACATGGATATTTCTCGTCTCATGGTTCATGCTCAACAAATAGAAGAGGAGAAACTTAAGGAAAGGTCTAGGGAGGCAAAGAGGGCTAAGACCGGTGATGGTAATTTCTCACTTTCAAGGTCTTATGGACATGGTCGTTCTAGATTTCAACAAAGGTTTTCTGGTCAAGGTTCCTCCAATGCTCCTCCTAAGTCCAACAAACATAGGGTGTCTAACCCTAAGCCTCAAGGAGGGAATAGTGGTAGTTTTTCATCGACTAATTGTGCTAGGTGTGGGAAAAAGCATGAGGGTAAATGCTTAGCCGATATGGATGGTTGCTTCGGTTGTGGTAAGAGCGGTCATAAGATGAGGGATTGTCCATCTCTCATGTCTAAGGGAAGATAAGGTAAGCAAGCTCCACCTAGTGGTTTGGGTTCAAATGCTCCCAAGCAAAACCGATTCCATGCACTTCAAGCTTGCCATGAGCAAGAGGGTTCTCCCGATGTGGTTATCAGTATGTCGAAATTCTTTCACTTTGATGTTTATGCTTTTCTTGATCCCGGTGATACCTTGTATTTTGTGACGCCATATGTGGCTATGAGATTTGATGTTGTTCCGGATGTGTTGTTAGATTCTTTTCATATCTCTACTCCGATTGGTGAATCTATTATGGCTAAGAGAGTCTATAGAAATTGTCCTGTCTCCTTATTCCATAGAGACACTCATGTTGATCTTGTAGAGCTTTATATGTTAGATTTTGACGTTATTCTTGGGATGGATTGGTTGCATTCTTGTTATGCTTCTATTGATTGTAGGACCCGAATGGTCAAGTTTCAATTTCCAAATGAGCCTATCCTAGAGTGGAAGGGGGGAAATTCTATGTTTAGAGGTCAATTTGTTTCTTGTCTTAAAGCTAGAAAGATGATTTCTAAGGGGTGCATATACCATCTTGTTAGGGTGAGGGATGTGGATTCTGAAACCCCTACTCTTGAGTCGGTCCCCGTTGTTAATGAGTTTCCAGAAGTGTTTCTCGATGATTTACCCCGTATTCCTCCCGAAAGGGAAATAGACTTCGGTATTGACCTTCTCCCGGATACGCAACCTATCTCTATTCCTCCATATAAAATGGCTCCGACGGAACTAAAAGAGCAATTGAAAGACTTGTTGGATAAGGGTTTCATCCGACCAAGTGTTTCTCCATGGGGTGCTCCGGTCTTGTTTGTTAGGAAGAAAGATGGTTCACTTCGTATGTGCATTGACTACCGCCAATTGAACAAGGTTACCATTAGGAATAACTATCCTCTTCCAAGAATAGATGACTTGTTTGATCAACTTCAAGGGGCTTGTTACTTCTCTAAGATCGACCTTCGTTCGGGTTTTCACAAATTGAGGGTGAAAGAAGATGATATTCCAAAATGGCTTTTCGGACTAGATATGATCATTATGAATTCCTAGTGATGTCACTTGGATTGACAAATGCTCCGGCTGCGTTTATGGATTTGATGAATAGGGTGTTTAGACAATATCTTGACATGTTTGTGATTGTGTTCATATATGATATTTTGATTTATTCAAGGAGTGAGGGTGAGCATGCTGATCATTTGAGAATTGTATTGCAAGTCCTCAAGGACCATCAACTCTTTGCGAAGTTTAGTAAATGTGAGTTTTGGCTAAGGTTTGTGGCTTTTCTTTGTCACATTATCTTCGATAAGGGTATTGAGGTAGATCCTAAGAAGATGGATGCGGTTAAGAATTGGCCTAGACTTCTATCACCTTCGAATATTCGTAGTTTCTTGGGTTTTGCCGGCTATTATAGGAGATTCGTTGAAGGGTTTTCTTTGATTGCTTCTCCATTGATGGCTTTGACTCAATAGATGGTTAAGTTTACATGGTCCGAAGCGTGTGAGTAGAGTTTTCAAGAGTTAAAAGATAGACTTACTTCGACTCTGGTGTTGACCTTACCGGAAGGGTCGGATGGGTTTATGGTTTGCTGTGATGCCTCAAGAATTGGGCTAGGATGTGTTCTTATGCAAAACGGAAAAGTCATTGCCTAAGCTTCAAGGCAACTCAAGTTTCATGAAAAGAACTATCCTACTCATGACTTAGAATTAGCGGCGATTATGTTTGCTTTAAAGATTTGGAGGCCTTATTTGTATGGTGTGCATGTTTACATTTTTACCGACCATAAGAGTTTGCAATATGTATTAAAACAAAAAGATCTAAATCTTCGCCAAAAGAAGTGGCTTGAGTTGTTAAAAGACTATGACATGAGTATCCTCTATCATCCCGGCAAGGCTAATGTGGTGGCGGATGCTCTTAGTCGATTATCTATATGTAGTGTTGGTCATGTTGAGGATGGGAAGAAAGAATTGGTTCGTGATGTTCATAGTGTGGCCCGATTGGGTATTCGGTTGGTTGATTCCACTAAAGGTGGTGTTATGGTTCATAATGGTTCTGAATGGTCCTTTGTGTATGATGTGCAAGCTAAACAGGATCTTGATCCTAGTTTGGTTGAGTTGAAGGAAGCGCTGATCAAGAAGTCCGTTGAGGCTTTCTCCCAAGGGGGAGATGGAGTGCTTCAATATCAAGGTCATATGTGTGTTCCCGATGTAGATGACTTAAGAGGACAAATTTTATCGAAAGCCCATAGTTATCGATATTCTATTCACCCGGGAGCTACCAAGATGTACCGTTATTTGCGGGAGGTCTATTGGTGGAATGGGATGAAGAAGGATATTGCGGAATTTATGGCTAAGTGTCCTAATTGTCAACAAGTGAAAGTTGACCACCAAAAGACGGGAGGTTTGTCCCAAGATATTAGTATTCCTACTTGGAAGTGGGACGATGTGAACATGGACTTTATTGTTGGTTCACCAAGCACCCGGCGACAGTATAATTCGATTTGGGTTATTGTAGATCGAATGACGAAATCAGCCTATTTCATTCCCATCAAAGTTTCTTATTCGGCGGAGGATTATGATAAGTTATACTTGAGGGAAATGGTTAGGTTGCATGAAGTGCCTTTATCCATTATTTCCGATCGTGGTGCATAATTTACGTCTCAATTTATGAAATCCTTCCAAAAGGGTCTTGGCACTCGTGTTAAGCTTAGTACGGCCTTCCATCCTAAAATAGATGGGCAAGCGGAGCGTACTATCAAAACTTTAGAAGATATTTTGAGAGCTTGTGTAATTGATTTCAAGGGTAATTGGGATAATCAATTGCCTTTGATTGAGTTTGCTTATTATAATAGCTACCATTCAAGTATTTGTATGGCTCCATTTGAAGCTCTCTATGGTAGGAGGTGTAGATCTCCTATAGGCTGGTTCGAAGTTGGTGTAGTTTCTTTGATAGGTCTCGATTTGGTACATGAGGCTATGGAGAAAGTTTTGCTTATTAGAGAAAGGTTGAAAATGACTCAAAGCCGACAAAAGTCCTATGCCGATGTTAGAAGGAGAGATTTAGAATTTGATGTTGATGATTGGTTTTACTTGAAAATTTCACCCATGAAGGGTGTAATGAGATTCGGGAAGAAAGGGAATCTTAGTCCCCGTTATTTAGGCCCATATCAAATTTTGATACGTGTTGGTAAGGTTGCTTATGAAATTGATTTGTCTAAGGATTTGGCATCGGTGCATCCAGTTTTCCATGTCTCATTGTTGAAGAAATGTGTTGGTGTTCTGACGTCTATAGTGCCATTGGAGAATCTTTGCATAATGGATAGTCTTTCCTATGAAGAAGTTCTGGTTAAGATTTTAGACCGGCAAGTCCGAAAGTTAAGAAATAAAGAAGTTACTTCCGTGAAGGTTTTTAGGAGAAATCAATTAGTTGAGGGTGCTACTTGGGAGGCCGAGGCCGATATGTTGTCCCGATATCCCCATCTCTTTCCCTCCGATCCTGCTCTAGCTTGAGGTACCTAGTTTCTCATGGTTCATTCTTTTGATTTCATGTGTCTTAGTTATTTCCATGATTCCTTTACAATGCATGTTCATGAAGAGTCTAATTTTGAGAAAATGAGCTAGTTTGATTGATTTATCTATGATTATGTGCATTGAGTATGAGTTGCATAAAGTCTTCATGAAATGATGTGTTGAACATGCTTTAGCTTGGACTTGATGTTTTCCTCCTGGGATATGTGCATTATGTGATTGCATTCTAGGTTGAGTTGTTAGCTCTTGTTCCTTACCCTCCTTATGATGTCTTAATTCTCATTCGAGGATGAATGTTCCCAAGGGGGAGATAATGTAATACCCCGGATTCGAAAAGGGTGAAAAATTTCAATTCTTCAAAACTTTGGTGACCTACTACTTGACTTACTAATCATTAGTGGACTTACCAACAGTACATCAAGGGGGGGAGGGAGCCGTTGATGCCACTGCCCAAGGAGAAGAAGTTGGAAAATTTTGCTAAGGAGTGACCTACTACTTGACCTACCAATCGTCATTTGACTTACCAATCGTAGGTCATGAGGTGGGGGGAGTCATTGATGAATATGTTTTGGATAGTGAAATTTAATAATTTTTGGAGCTTAGGCTGATTGACCTACTATTGGTCACCTACGGGCAGTAGGTTGACCTACCAACAGTAGGTCATGTAGTAAGTGGGGTCGTTGGTGGAGTTTAATGAGGGATCATTTGGTCTTTTCACCTTATGGCCTATTTACTAATATAGGTCGGTTTATAACTACTCCTAACACTATATAAGCCTTTTTAATCCTAAAATCAACCCTTCCAATCACTTTACAAATTTCCCCAAACTCTCCTCTCCCAAATATTTCTCTCTCTAGAAGTTAGAAGAAGAAGAAGAAGAGGGCAAGCTAGGGTTCAAGAAATCAAGCTTTTCTTCATCAATTGATTAAGGAATTGAGACTCTATGGTATGATAGTGTTCATCCATGGAGCCCTTTCCTCCATGGAATCCCTAAAATCTCAAATTTTCAACTTAGCAGTTCTCAATTGAATTAGGGATTTTCTTCCATGTTATGGGTTCTTTTTAATGTTGATTTCATTGATTGATTTACGAACTTTGAAGTATAAATTGAGTTGAATTATATGAATTTAGATGAATCCCCGTGAACCCATGAGTTTTCCCCAATTTCAAAATTTGTGTTTTTGTTGGTTGGTTGGAATTGTGAAGAGATGAATTATATGGACTCTATGAACCAATGTATGAATTATGATTCCTAACCTATGATTTTCATGATGAGAGTATGAATTATCTAACGATGGTTTTATGAAAGTAAGAATGTTCTATCAAAAACTATGATTTTCCTATATTATGTGGGTTCCTTCAATTATGATCAAATTTCCTTGTGTATGGTTTTCTAACCATGAATTTGCATTGAATTGCATGATTTAAGATGAATTCCTATGAACCCATGTAAACTCTATGATTTGTAAGTTATGAGCCTTGTGAAGTTAATGATGAATTAAGGGTGCTTTGAGATTGAAGCATCAAAGTTTATGATATGATGATGTTGTTGTTGAGTTATGAAAGGAAATCTCATATATTGCTCGACCTATGAATGTGAAAGTTTTTCTCACATGTAAGGATTCATAACTTGTTGAAAGGTTTTCTCAACTAAAGTTGAATCAAAGGTTTAAGGAGCTATTCTAATGAACTTTAGATTGGATTGGTAACTCTAGTTGTACCCTTCCATGGATAATAAGATGAATAAGAATTATGACTATTCCGTGGGAATTATGCTTAGCACCAAGAGGATATGGACATGGAAGCTCTCCTGTTAGTAGAAGTCGAGTTTCTTGTAGCAATCTGCTCATTCCTTACATATGTGCCCCAATAGGATGATGGTCTATGATAGACACTAGCTAGTGGATCCATGTAAGCTATATCTTTAGTAAAGGGTCCTACCTTGGCAAGTAGGGTGACCCTATCGGTGTGGGGTTAGACATTGGATTCCATGTCTATAGCTCACATGGTCTTACATGTCGGTTAAGGCTACTTCCCACCACAATGAACTAAAGTTCTTCTTAAGATATTTCTCAAAGTAATGTAAAGATGTTTAGGTTGCTTGACCATGGTTTATGACGTATATTTTCTAACCTTTATCATATTTTAGCTTGGTCATTGCATGTCATGAAAATGTCCCATTTTAGCATGTTTTAAATGATTTTTGTGCATTGCTACCATACTTGGTACTTGATTGTACTAATGCATACTCTTGCCCACATTGACTTGTTAAAGTAGGGCTTGGTGATTCTCCATCTATTCTTGGCTAGAGCTTAGTAGAAGGTTTTTGGAAGACTTGGTGAGTCCTCATCCATTCGAGGATGTAACACCTCGGATTCGTGAAGGGAAGAACTCCAGCTTTCTAGAACTTTCTGGTGCTAGTACCAATGGAGCCACCCACGGCTCGTGGACTGACCTTCGGACCATAGGTCAGGCCTGTGGTTGGCTGGTCCAGGTCCTTTAAAAATATTAAGCTTCCGTAGTTGAAGTACAGCTTTCTAGGATGAACCGTCGAACTATGTACGAGTCGTAGGTAGGATTCATTGGTGAGACCCATGCTTAGTCAAATTTTTAGGGTTAAGGATTTGACCTACGGTGGCCATGTACGTAGGCCGACCCACCAACCGTGCTTTTGGTCCGTCATTGGAGGGTCGAAGGATTGGCAGTCTCTGAATCTACCTACAAAAGGACAAGACGGGTTGTAGGTCTACTTATGGACCGTAGGTTCAATCGTAGGTAGGGGTCCGACAGTTATTTAAAAAGGGGCTTTTTGGTCTTTTCCCTGGGTGTTTAATTCGTAATCTAAGCCGGTTTTGCCTTTAACCCATACCCTATATAAACCTTTTAAGCCTAATTTTACCCATTCTCAACCCTTCCCAAAACTCTTCTCTCCAAAATATTTCTCTCTCTAGAAGTTAGAAGAAGAAGAAGAGGGCAAGCTAAGGTTCAAGGAAATCAAGCTTTTTCTTCATCAATTACTTAAGGAATTGAGACCCTAAGGTATGATAGTGTTCATCCATGGAGCCCTTTCCTTTATGAAATCCCTAAAATCTCCAATTTTCAAAGTATCAAATCCCTAATTTGATTTAAGGGTTTTCTTCTATGATGTGGGTTCTTTCAATTATGATCAAATTACTTTCAATTATTGTTTTCTAAATATGAATTGAATTGAATTATATGTTTTAAGATGAATCCCCATGAACCCACATGAATTCCCCTTATTTTGATATTTATGCATTAATGATAGGTTGAATTATGAAGAAGATGGAGTTTATGAAGTTTATGTGAACTCGTGAATGTTTTAATCATTTCCCAAGCTATGATTCATGATGAAATTGATGAATGATGAAAAATGGATTTTATGAAGTACGCTGTTCAACTATGAAAATTACGATGATTTATGAATTGATTTAACATTGAAACTTAATTGAAGATGTTGTTGAGTTGTGAAAGGTTTTCTCACATATTGCTCAATCTATGAATGTGAAAGGATTTTTCTCACATAAAGGATTCATAACTTGTTGAAAGGTTTTCTCAACTAAAGTTGAATCAAAGGTTTAAGGAGCTATTCTATGAACTTTAGCTTGGATTGGTAACCCTAGTTGTACCCTTCAATGGATAATAAGGTGAATAAGAATTATAACTATTCCGTGGGATTTATGCTTAGCACCGACAGGATATGGAGATGGAAGCTCTCCCGTTAGTAGAGGTCGGGTTTCTAGTAGCAATCTCCTTATCCATTACCTATGTGCCCCGATAGGATGATGGTCTATGTTAGACACTAGCTAGTAGATCCACGTAAACTATATGTTAAGTAAAGAGTCCTACCTTGGCAAGAAGAATGGCCCTATCGGTGTGGGGTTAGACACCGGATTCCGTGTTGATAGCTCACATGGTCGTACATGTCGGTTAAGGCTACTTCCCACATCAATGAACTAAAGTGTTTTTATGATATTCCTAAAGTAAAGTAAAGATGTTTAGGTTGCTTTGACCATGGTTTATGTCTTATGTTTCCTAACCTTCATCATGTTTTAGCTTGGTCATTACATGTCTTGAATATGTCCCATTTTTGTATGTTTTAAATGTTTTTGTGCATTGCTATCATACTTGGTACTTGATTATACTAACGCATACTCTTGCCTGCATTGACTTGTTAATGTAGGGCTTCGCGATTCTCCATCTATACGTGGCTAGAGATTTGTAGAAGGATTATTGAACACTTGGTGAGTCCACATCCATTCGAGGACATAACCTAGTTGTTCTTACTTTTATGTTCTTTCATTTTTTTGCCATTGTATTGGGTTATGTCCCAAACCTTATTTCTCATTCTTATAATAGATTGACTTTAATACATTAGATGTAGACTTCCCTATTTTCTTATTAGCTTTGATATGATATTGTCTTTTAAACTCGTAAATCTCTTTGATTTTGTATGTATGTATGCTAAGTGGCTTGTATGAGGCCTTTCACGGTCTTGTACGCCATGTCACGTCTAGGGGGACCTTGGGTCGTGACAAACTTGGTATTTAGAGCACAAGGTTTTAGAAAGATCTTAGGATGTCTCATAAGCCATGTCGAGTAGAGTCTTGTTCATGAGTGTGAAGCGCACCACATTTATGAATTAGAGGCTATAAGACGTTTAAGAAACTTCACTTCTTTAATTACTCATAAGTTTGAGGCTCTAAGGTTGAGGAAGATCCTCAAGAGTTCATTGATGAAGTGTACAAGGTGCTAATGATCATGGGTGTGACGCCAGAGGAAAAGGCGAAGTTGACTGCTTATGAACATTATGGTGTTGCTCAGGTTTGGTACAACCAATGGAAGAGTGAGAGGGCGGAAGATGCAGGTCCTCTTGATTGGGAGAAATTCAAGGTTGCTTTTCTTGATCAGTTCTTTCCCCTTGAGATAAGGGAGGCAAGAGTGCTTGAGTTCATCAACCTTCGTTAAGGAAACATGTGTGTGAAAGAGTTTGCTTTGAAGTTTGCACAATTGTCTCGATATGCTACTTCTATGGTTGCCGATCCTAGGGCAAGAATGAGTAAGTTTGTTTCAGGAGTGTCCGAAATGGTGGTCAAGGAATATCGTACCGCTATGCTAATCCATGATATGGATATTTCTCGTCTTATGGTTCATGCTCAACAAATGGAAGAGGAAAAGCTTAAGTAAAGGTCTAGAAAGGCAAAGAGGGCTAAGACTGGTGATGGTAATTTCTCATATTCAAGGTGTGATGGACATGGTCGTCCTAGATTTCGACGAAGGTTTTCCGGTCAAGGTTCCTCTAATGCTCCTCCTAAGTTCAACAAAGATACGGTGTGTAACATTAAGCCTCAAGGAGGAAATAGAGGTGGATTCTCATCGGCTACTTGTGCTAAGTGTGGGAAGAAACATGAGGGCAAGTGCTCAGCCTGTACGGATGGTTGCTTCAGTTGTGGTAAAAGTGGTCATAAGATAAGGGATTGTCCATCTCTCATGGCTAAGGGAAGAGAAGGTAAGAAAGCTTCACCTAGTGGTTCGGGTTCAAATGCTCCCAAGAAAAATTGATTCTATGCACTTCAAGCTCGTCATGAGCATGAGGGTTCTCTCGATGTGGTTACCGATATGTTGAAAGTCTTTCACTTTGATGTTTATGCCTTTCTTGATCCCGGTGCTACTTTGTGTTTTGTTACACCATATGTGGCTATGAGATTTGATGTTGTTCTAGATTTGTTGTTAGATCCTTTTTATGTCTCTACTCCGATTGGTGAATCCATTGTGGCTAGGAGAATCATAGAAATTGTCCCGTCTCCATATCCCATAGGGTCACTCATGTTGATCTTGTAGAGCTTGATATGTTAGATTTCAATGTTATTCTTGGGATGGATTGGTTTCATTCTTGTTATGCTTCTATTGATTGTAGGACTCGAATGGTCAAGTTTCAATTCCCAAATGAGTCTATCCTAGAGTGGATGGGGGGAAATTCCATGCCTAAAGGTCAATTTGTGTCATGTCTTAAAGCTAGAAAGATGATTTCTAAGGGGTGCATATATCATCTTGTTAGGGTGAAGGATGTGGATTCCGAAACCCCTACTCTTGAGTCGGTCCCCATTGTTAATGAGTTTTCGGAAGTGTTTCTGATGATTTGCCCGATATTCCTCCCGAAAGGGAAATAGACTTCGGTATTGACCTTCTCTTGGATACGCAACCTATCTCTATTCCTCCATATAGAATGGCTCAGATAGAACTTAAGGAACTAAAAGAGCAATTGAAAGAATTGTTGGATAAGGGGTTCATCCTACCAAGTGTTTCACCATGGGGTGCTCCGAATTTTTTTGTAAGGAAGAAGGATGGTTCACTTCGCATGTGCATTGACTACCGCCAATTGAACAAGGTTACCATTAAGAATAGATATCATCTTCCAAGAATACATGACTTGTTTGATCAACTTCAAGGGGCTAGTTACTTCTCTAAGATCGACCTTCGTTCGGGTTATCACCAATTGAGGCTGAAAGAAGATGATATTCCGAAAATGGCTTTTTGGACTAGATATGGCCATTATGTATTCCTAGTGATGTCGCTTCGGTTGACAAATGCTCCGGCCGCATTTATGGAGTTGATGAATAGGGTTCTTAGACAATACCTTGACATGTTTGTGATTGTGTTTATAGATGATATTTTGATTTACTCAAGGAGTGAAGGTGAGCATACCGATCATTTGAGGATTGTACTACAAGTCCTCAAGGATCATTAACTCTTTGCAAAGTTTTGTAATTGTGAGTTTTGGCAATGGTCCGAGGCTTTTCTTGGTCACATTGTCTCTGGTAAGGGTATTGAGGTAGATCCTAAGAAGACGAATGTGGTTAGGAATTGGCCTCGACCTCTATCACCTTTGGATATTCGTAGTTTCTTGGGTTTAGCCGGTTACTATAGGAGGTTTGTTGAAGGTTTTTCTTTGATTACTTCCCCATTTATAGCTTTGACTCAAAAGAAGGTTAAGCACTTGGTCCGAAGCGTGTGAGAAGAGTTTTCATGAATTGAAAGATAGACTCACTTCGGCTCTAATATTAACTTTACCGGAAGGGTCTGATGGTTTGTAGTTTATTGTGATGCCTCAAGAATTGGGCTAGGATGTGTTCTTATGCAAAATGGAAAAGTTATTCCTTATGCTTAAAGGAAACTCAAGGATCATGAAAAGAACTATCCTACTCATGACTTAGAATTAGCGGAGATTATGTTTGCTTTAAAGATTTGGAGGCATTATTTGTATGGTGTGCATGTTGACATTTTCACTGACCAGAAGAGTTTGCAATATGTGTTCAAACAAAAAGATCTAAATCTTCGCCAAAGGAGGTGACTTGAATTGTTAAAAGACTATGACATGAGTGTCCTCTATCACCCCGACAAGGCTAATGTGGTGGCGGATGCTCTTAGTCGGTTATCTATGGGTAGTGTTTCTCATGTTGAGGATGGTAAGATAGAGTTGGTTCTTGATGTTCATAGATTGGCCCGATTGGGTGTTCAGTTGATTAATTCCACTAAAGGTGGTGTTATGGTTCACAATGGTTCCAAATCGTCCTTTGTGAATGATGTGAAGGCTAAACAAGATCTTGATCCTAATTTGGTTGAGTTGAAGAAAGCGGTGCTCAAAAAGGCCATTGAGGCTTTCTCCCAAGAGGGAGATGGTGTGCTTCGATATCAAGGTTGTTTGTGTGTTTCCAATGTAGATGACTTAAGAGGACAAATTTTATCGGAAGCCCATAGTTCTCGATATTCCATTCACCCGGGAGCTACTAAGATGTACCGTGATTTGCGGGAGGTCTATTGGTGGAATGGGAAGAAGAAGAATATTCTTGAATTTGTGGCTAAGTGTCCTAATTGTCAACATGCGAAGGTTGAGAATCAAAAGCCGGGAGGTTTGTCCCAAGATATTAGTATTCCTACTTGGAAGTGGGAAGATGTGAATATGGACTTTATTGTTGGTTTACCACGCACCCGGCGACAATATGACTCGATTTGGGTTATTGTGGATCGTATGATGAAATCAGTCCATTTCATTCCCGTCTAAGTTTCTTATTCAACGGAGGATTATGCTAAGTTGTACTTGAGGGAAATGGTTAGGTTGCATGGAGTGCCTTTATCCATTATCTCCAATCGTGGTGCACAATTTACATCTCAATTTTGGAAGTCTTTCCAAAAGAGTCTTGGTACTCGTGTTAAGCTTAGTACGACCTTTTATCCTCAAACCTATGGGCAAGCGGAGCGTACTATCAAAACTTTGGAGGATATGTTGAGAGCTTGTGTAATTTATTTCAAGGGAAATTGGTATGATCATTTGCCTTTGATTGATTTTACTTATAATAATAGCTACCATTCTAGTATTGGCATGGCTCCATTTGAGGCTCTCCCTGGAAGGAGGTGTAGATCTCCTATAGGTTGGTTTGAAGTTGGTGAAGTTGCTTTGATAGGTCCTGAGTTGGTACATGAGGCTATGGAGAATGTTCGACTTATTAGAGAAAGGTTGAAAACGGTTCAAAGTCGACAAAAGTCCTATGCCGATATTAGAAGGAGAGATTTAGAATTTGATGTTGATGATTGAGTTTACTTGAAAATTTCATCCATGAATGGTGTAATGAGATTCGGGAAGAAAGGGAAGCTTAGTCCCCATTATGTAGGCCCATATCAAATTTTGAGACGTGTTGGTAAGGTTGCTTATGAACTTGATTTGCCTAATGATTTGACATCGGTGCATCCGATTTTCCATGTCTCATTGTTGAAGAAATGTGTTGGTGATCCGACGTCTATAGTGCCATTGGAGAATTTTGAGATAACGGATAGTCTTTCCTATGAAGCAGTTCCGGTGGACATTTCAGACCAGCAAGTCCGTAAGTTAAGAAATAAAGAAGTTGCTTCCGTAAAGGTTCTTTGGAGGAATCAATTAGTTGAGGGTGCTACTTGGGAGACCGAGGCCGATATGATGTCCCGATATCCTCATCTCTTTCCCTCCGATCCTACTCTAGCTTGAGGTATCTAAGTCCTCATAGTTCATTCTTTTGGGTTTCATGTGTCTTAGTTATTTCCATGATTCCTTGATTATGCATGTTCATGAGGGTCTAATTTAGAGAAAATGAGCTAGCTTGATTGATTTATCTATGATTATGTGCATTGAGTATGAGTTGCATAAAGTCTTCATGAAATGAAGTGTTGAACATGCTTTGGCTTGGAGAGGATGTTTTCCTCCTCGAATATGTGCATTTATGTGATTGCATTTTAGGTTGGGTTGCTAGCTCTTGTTTCATACCCTCCTTGTGATGTCTTGATTCTCATTTGAGGATGAATGTTCCTAAAGGGGAGATATTGTAACACCTCAGATTCGTATAGGGAAGAATTTCAACTTTCTAGAACTTTCTGGTGCCACTACCAATGGAGCCACCTACGGCTCGTGGACTGACCTACGGACCGTAGGTTAGGCTCGTGGTTAGATGGTCCAGGTCCCTTAAAACTACTAAGTTTCAGTAGTTGAAGTACAGCTTGCCAGGACGGACCGTCAAACTATGTACGAGTCGTAGGTAGGATTCGTTGGTGAGACCCATACTTAGTTGAATTTTCAGGCTGAAGGATTTGACCTACGGTGGCATTGTACGGGCCGTAGGCCAACCCACGAACTGTGCTTTGGGTCCATCATTGGAGGGTCGAAGGATTGGAAGTCTTTGAATCTACCTACGGTAGGATAGGATGGGTCGTAGGTCTACTTACGGACCGTAAGTCCAACCATAAGTAGGGGTCCGACAGTTACTTAAAAAGGGGCTTTTTGGACTTTTCCCTAGGTTTTTAAATCCTAATCTAAGTTGGTTTGGCCTTTAACCCATACCCTATATGAACCTTTTAAGCCTAATTTTACCCATTCTCAACCATTCCCAAAACTCTCCTCTCCCAAATATTTCTCTCTCTAGAAGTTAGAAGAATAAGAAGAAGAGGGCAAGCTAGGGTTCAAGGAAATCAAGCTTTTTCTTCATCAATTTCTTAAGGAATTGACACCCTAAGGTATTATAATGTTCATCTACGGAGCCCTTTCCTCCATGGAATCCCTAAAATCTCAATTTTTCAAAGTATCAAATCCCCAATTTGATTTAATGGTTTTCTTCTATGATGTGGGTTCTTTTAATTATGATCAAATTACTTTCAATTATGGTTTTCTAAATATCAATTGAGTTGAATTACATGTTTTAAGATGAATCCCATGAACCCACATGAATTTCCCTTATTTTGATATCTATGCATTGATGATGGGTTGAATTATGAAGAAGATGGAATTTATGAAGTTTATGTGAACTCATGTATGTTTTAATGATTTCAAAAGCTATGATTTATGATGAAATTGATGAATGGTGAAAAATGGATTTTTATGAAGTATGCATGTTCAATTATGGAAATTATGATGATTTATTAATTGCTTTAAGATTGAAGCTTAAATGAAGATGTTGTTGAGTTGTGAAAGACTTTCTCACATATTGCTCAATCTATGAATGTGAAAGGACTTTTCTCACATAAAGGATTCATAACTTGTTGAAAGGTTTTCTCAACTAAAGTTGAATCAAAGGTTTAAGGAGCTATTCTATGAACTTTAGCTTGGATTGGTGACCCTAGTCGTACCCTTCCATGGATAATAAGGTTAATAAGAATTATAACTATTCCGTGGATTTATGCTTAGCACCGAGAGGATATGGAGATGGAAGCTCTCCTGTTAGTGGAGGCTAGATTTCTAGTAGCAATCTCCTTATCCCTTACCTATGTGCCCCCATAGGATGATGGTCTATGTTAGACACTAGCTATTGGATCAACGTAAGCTATATGTTAAGTATATGGTCCTACCTTGGTAAGTAGGATGGCCCTATAGGTGTTGGGTTAGACACCGGATTCCATGTTGATATCTCACATGGTCTTACATTTCGGTTAAGGCTACTTCCCGCAACAATGAACTAAAGTGTTTTTTATGATATTCCTCAAGTAAAGTAAAGATGTTTAGCTTGCTTTGACCATGGTTTATGTCTCATGTTTTCTAACCTTCCTCATGTTTTAGCTTGGTCATTGCATGTCATGAAAATGTCCCGTATTAGCATGTTTTAAATGTTTTTGTGCATTGCTATCATACTTGGTACTTGATTGTACTAACGCATACTCTTGCCTACATTGACTTGTTAATGTAGGGCTTGGTGATTCTCCATCTATTCGTGGCTAGAGCTTTGTAGAATGATTATTGATGACATGGTGAGTCCTCATCCATTCGAGGACATAGCCTAGTTGTTCTTACTTTTATGTTCTATCATTTTTTTTGCATTGTATCAGGTTATGTCCCAAACCTCATTTCTCATTCTTATGGTAGATTGGCTTTGAGATATGAGATGTAGACTTCTGCTATTTTTTTATAAGCTTTGATATGATATTGTCTTTTGAACTCGTAAATCTCTATGATCTTGTATGTATGTGCGCTAAGTGGCTTGTATGAGGCCTTTCGGGGTCTTGTAAGCCATCTCATTTCTAGGGGGTACCTTGGGTTGTGACAGAGGACATAGCCTATTTGTTCTTACTTTTATGTTCTTTCATTTTGGCATTGTATTGGCTTATGTCCCAAATTTTATTTATCATTCTTATGTTAGATTGGCTTTGAGACATTTGATTTAGACTTCCACTACTTTCTTAAAAGCTTTGATATGATATTGTCTTTTGAACTCTTAAATCTCTATGATCTTGTATAGCTAAGTGGCTTGTATGAGGCCTTTCGGGGTCTTGTACGCCATGTCACGTCTAGGGTTTCCTTGGGTCGTGATAGAGAATTGAACTTAAAACCCTAGCTTTTTCTCCTTTGCTCCTTAAGAAATTAACTTGAGAGGATTTTGGGAATTTTGGGAGAATGATTTAGCAATGGGTATATTAGGACTAAAATCAGTTATAGGACCCCTTTTTAATAGGAAAACGGACGTAGTGTAGGAATTAAAAGTATAGAAAAAGACCAAAACACCCTTTAAAACAACTATCGACTGACCCTACGGTTTCGACCTATGGCCCGTAAGAATTCCAACGAACCATCCTGGTCTGTCGTAGGATCAACTACTGGACCCAACTTCTTAGGTCATTTGTACTCGTCATTATTGCGACTCGTCATTTAATCTATGGTCCGTAGACTGTACCCGTAAACCCTTATTAAAGTCCAAAATTTCTCCAAATCTGGAACACTTCTACGGGACCTTTCTACAATCCGCCAAAACTCTTACGGTTCTTCATGTTAATCCATATATCAAACTTCAGAAAAATAATTTTTCTACAACTCAACTCATGTTCTACGACTCACCTTATACGGCCTGTAGAACCTTCTACGGTATGTAGATGGAACTCATAGACCACTGCATCAGTTCCAAGAATCTGACTTTTCCTTTTCCTTTTGACTTTCAAATTTCTGAGGTTTTACAAATAGAATCACCAAAAAAGCTCAAATATTAAGCTCAAACAATCCCTTTGGGATGTCACTTACCTCGAAACAACTACTTTCTAGCTTTCCCAATCACTCCAACACCTAACCACGACAAAATCCAACCAAGCGCAACTGAAATAACCTTAATTAGAGCTTCCGAGCTCAAGAAATTGAATCTAGAAAATGAGGATTGAAGCTGAAATTCAACATTTAAATATCTGTCATTTAGTCGCTAAAAACCCATTTTCCATTGCTAAAACCTATTTTTCCATTGCTAAATATATGCACCAGCAAAACCAGATTTTGCTATTTTTCAAAGTCTCCAAACAGACCCTCGGAATTTGTTCGGGACCCGATAAAAATAAACTAGATATTGTATCTCACTTAATTCAAGATTCCAAAATCAAGAGAACCATCAAAACTTTCATTCGAGATTGTCTAGATAAAAAGTGGGTCCCACACCCAAGATCCATTTTAAGCCAAATTCCACAAGGGTGCTTGTTATAAGCCTGGAAGTCTCAGGATCCGCATGAAAAGTCATTCTAGAACAATCTCGACGTTCCAGAGCTAACGGAACCATTAGAATAGCATTATGAGGCCGTCTTGCAGTTTTGAACGAAATAAACCGTACAAACTTCAAAAGCCCCAAAACATAGAAACTTGCACAAAACACAAATGAATGACCCGATGACCGAACTCTCAGTCCCAAAAAGTCATGAATGTCTTAGGGGTCAACACCAACACAGAATTCAAGCTAAGAGGTAAATTCTCAAGTTCACTTCAAAACTCCAAAAACTCCTCCAATTAATTTTTGGGCTCCAGCAATCACGGCCCAATTTCTCCAGTCATGATTGAATCTACCATAACCCACCAGCAGGTAAGCCAACCAGTAACTCAGAACAACAAGTAATATATATATAAGGGTAGAAACAAAATAGAAGCAATAATTTAATAACATAAAGAAAAGAACATACAGAAGCAAACCAAAATAATACATACAAAAGATCCCTCCCAGAACCTAGAAGTCACAAATACAAATCTTTCTAAAACAAAAGAGTACAAGTCGCAAAAGTGGGCCCACAATACAAAGTTAGTTCCCAAAAGAAAAAGTCTAGCTATCAAAATGCTGATAGAGACAAGTAAGTCAAGGATGCTAAGTGCCCACCCTCGCCTCTGAACTGAAGCTGCAGTAAGCTAGAATATCAATATTAGTAGTTGGTGCTCGGACCTGCATCAGGAAACAGATCCAGAGTGTAATATGAGTACCAAAACAACAAGTACTCAGTAGACATCATATGCCGACTAAGCATAAAAACCAAAAGCAACAAGAAATGGTAGAATAAAAACAAACAGATGTCGAAGAGTGGAATTTAAAAGAGATGCACACATATACACTAAGAACAGAGAAAGAACTAAGCACAACTAACTAAACCTCATTGGACCCCATAAGCCCAAAAGGTACACTTGAATGCAAGTTTAAGTAAAAATCTGAACGGACCCCATAAGCCCTTCAAGTACACAAAATAGCTATATCTACTAAGAAAAAGTCACGGTGAGTCTAGAGTCAGAGAAAGAGTAGGCCGAACCTAAAACCATGGATAGCCTCCAAGTAACCAATAAGAGACTCCCACAGATAAGGAGTGTAGAGCCTAGATCATGAACCACATATAACCTCCAATGGGAAATAAGTTATAGTGTGTATCAACTCCGTAGAAGATAAAGAGCACCATGACCAGACCTTAAATCTTTGACTATAATGGTTCCTGAAGGATGTCATACCAAATCATCATCACAGAACCACTATGGAACGACAACCATTCTCAGATAATTAGTACAATACTCCAAGCTCGATCCCACTCCAATCCCAAGTCACCAAGCGAAGCCTAAAACCCCAAAACTAACTCTCATGGCCATAGAAAGAGGGAGAAATAGAAAGGAGGTCATCAGAGCTGAGTCAATCCCTAATATAAGTCTTATTCTATCAGACTCATGTCTGCTACATCAGTCTACAAGCAGCGAAACCATCAAAATAATATTAGAGTAGAAATAAGGCCAAACCGCTCAAAATATCTCAAGTTTATGGTAAACACTAGAGTAAATCTAGACTAGGCCCAAGCATGCTCAAATACAACAATAACAACAACAAACAAGGAACACCACAAGGTAAGGATGCTCACAAAAAACAACTAACATGCTTCAAATCCCGAAAAGCCTCGTATAAGCCTAAAATTGAATTCTATAAAAGCTAGAATAATCAACTAGGTTCCCACCCATAATTCACACAGATCAACATGGTTTCACACAATGCAGCTCAGGATTGGGAAGTCAGAGCCTACCTTTACGCTAACCGCACACGCTCCAAATCCTGTCTCCAAAGTTTTTCCCATCCGAACAGCCTCCAAACACTGCCACACTATCAAATATAGAATCACAATATTAATACGGTCATTTAGACACTAAATTCACTTAAAACAAAGATGGAAAAATTTTGGAGTCAACATAAGTGATGTGGGACTCAAGCCAAAAAATCTAGAATTGACTCCATTAAAAGGATCCATTCAGTTCCTTGAACATTCCAAAAAGGAACACAATTCGGGGCTCAAAACAGCTAAATCAACCTACATGTAAGAAATTACCATTTAAAAAACAAAGAGAAGGGGTTACGTAGCCTTTTAGGATAAAAAATACCTCAAACGAAGGCTTCTCAACGCTCCCCAAATACTCTAACGTGTGGCCCTAAGTTTCCCGATCACTGCAACCTTTGAATCACCGAAAATAACATCTCATAGCTCTCACAATCAAATTTTAAGGTTAAGGAAATGAAGCTGATTGCGTCTGGTCTTACTTTAAAAGACTAGACAAACAACTCGTTGCAATCGTCAAAAACAGGTCGCGATTGCGGCCCATTAATAAGTTGACTCTCACGATTGTGCTAACCAAGAATGGTCAATGCGGGTCAACCATTCATTGTGATCAAGGCTAGAAGCCGCGTGATCGCGCTTACCACAGAAGTCAAGTCTTTACGATCACGGCAAAGGCCACACGATCGTGATGAATAAAAGACCAAGCCTCACGAACGCGGTCAAGGGCTTGCGAATGTAAAAGATAATTTGGCCCTGCACTAGCTGATGCATATCAACTGGGTTTGGCAAGTGTCAAATATCAAATGGGGTTCTCAAAATTCATTCGGAACCCTGTGCATGCATTTGAGATATGCTACCCTATCAAATTTGATATTCTGCACTCAAAGAAGTAGTCAAAACTTCCATCCGAGGTCGTCTCAACAAAAAATGGGTCTCACACCTAAACTTAGTTTTAAACCAAAATCTACAAGGGGCTCGAAATTAGCTCAGGAGCCTTGGGATCTGCATAAAGGGTCGTTCTAGACCAAACTCGACATTCTAGAGTTAACTATGCTGATTCAATTCTCATCTAGGCATGTTCACTAATAATGTTGACCAAGGTCAAACTTAGGCTAAAGCTTAGAAGCTAAAAGGCCTAAAGGTACAAACTCGCACCGAAAGACTTTTGATGCAAGCGAACCATTCACTAGCCTATAGTGACCCTTCTTGAACTGATGGAACCATCAAAATTGCAATCTAAGGTTGTTTTCCTAAACTTTTGATCAAAATCAACCGTTCAAGCTTCAGAAGCTCCAAAGCACAAAAATTTGCACAAAAACCAAATGAACGATCAGGTGACCAAGCTATTAGTTCTACAAAGTCATAAATGATTTGGGATCTCTATAGGAATGCTCTAAACGATGAAAAGAAGGCATTAACATAGAAATTACTTAGAGGGTCATTACAACATTCATTACTAATAAAGATTTTCATCCACAAAGGTAAGAGTCAAGTAGTTCCTGAAGGCTCAACAAGTTGGGAAACTGGTCTCACATCTTATGCTCGGTCTCCCAGGTATCCATCTCAATTGGATGATGCCTCCAACAGACCTTCACCATAGGAATGGCTCTCAAATGCAACTGATGCACATCTCTAGCTAGAATGGCAGCTGGCTCCTCTACGAAGGTCAAACGGTCATCTAACTTAAGCGCATCATATTGGAGCACATGTGACTCAATAGGACCATACCGCCACAACATCAAAATATAGAAAACTTGTTGAATAGCTAAATATGTTGTAAGTAAGGCCAACTCATAAGTAACATCACCAACTATTAGGAGGATCTCAAAAGTGTCAATATACCTGGGGTTAAGCTTGCCCCACCTCCCTAATTTCATCACGCCCTTCATGGGCGACACATAGAAGAATACCTTATCACCAACTGCAAATCTCAAAGGTCGACACCTACGATCCACATAACTCTGGTGTCTCTTGTGAGCTATCATGAGCCTATCATGAATCATCTAAACTTGATCTAAAGCCTCCTGAAGTAAGTAAGTACCTTTCGGCCAATGCTCTATAGACTCAAAGCAACCAACCGGAGAGCAACAATGCCTACCATATAAGGCATCGAATGGGGCCATTGGAATACTTGAGTGGTAATTGTTGTTGTAAGATAAATTCACCAATAATAAGAATTGGTCCTAATGACCTCCAAATTCTAAAACATAGGCCTATAAAAAATCCTCAAGAACTTGAGTAGTACACTTTGAATGCCCATCGATCTGTGGGTGGAAAGTTGTGTTAAGGTTAACACGAGTGCCCAACGCCTTCTGAAAGGTTTTCCAAAATATTGAAGTGAACTAAAAACCCTGATATGAGATAATGGACATAGGAACACCATGTATATGGACCACCTCCCAAATATAGATACAAACCAACCTCTTAGAAGACTGAATAGGGAGGAAGTGTGTGGACTTGGTCAATCAATCAACAATGACCCAAATGTTGTCAACACTTGTATAAGTCTGAAGAAAACCCACAATGAAATCCATAGTGATGGGATCCCACTTCCACTCCAGACTGGGTAATCTCTGAAACTCACCACCGAGCCTCAAATGCTCACGCTTCACCTTCTGGCAACACAAGCAACAAGATATAGTCTGCAATATCTCTTCTCATATCACTCCATCAATAGTCCTGCCTCAAATAACGATGCATCTTCTTGGTGCCTGGATGGATAGAATATATAGAATCATATGCCTCATGAAGGATTAATTGAATCAAGTCCACAAATCTCAAAACACGGATACATCCGGAAAATCTTGAAACACGGATATATTTGGAAAATCTCAAAACCCCATTTGACTCTAAAGTAGCGTGACTAGCATCACCCTCCAACACTCAATCTGGAAGAGCTACCAAGGTCTCATCCTCAAACTGGAGACCATGAATCCACTCAAGCAAGGATGACTGAACTCCCACATAGGCCAACACATGCCTAGAATGTGAAATATCTAATAGAAGCATCTTATTACCTAAGGATTCAATGTCCAAAGCCAAAGGTCCCTCCACTGTAGATAGGAAAGCTAGACTACCCATACTCACCGCCTTTCGGCTCAAGGAATCTGCTACTATATTCGCCTTTCCCGGATGATACAAAATATAGAGGTCATAGTCCTTCAGGAGCTCAATTCTATGGGTCGTCACCTTTCCTACATTCCGTAGAACCCAACTTTAAGTCCAAATAGCCTCTATGGAACCTTTCTACAGCCCGTAGACATTCTTACGACACGTCCTGTTCATCCGTAGATCATTATCAAAGACTTGAAATCATTATCAAAGACTTGAAATTTCCAAAATTTCAAGACCATTCCTACGACTTCCTATAAAGCCTATAGAACCCTCTACGGACCGTTGACATGCCCCGTAAAACTTGTTCCAGCAGAATTTCTTGCAACTTTTTCTTTCCAATCCGCCTTTCCAATTTCTGAGGTCTTAGAACTCCAAGATGCTAGTTTCTTCTCAAAGATTACTCTCCAATTGGGGTATCATAAATTAAGAGTAAGGGAAAGTAACATTCTCAAGATGGCTTTCTCAACTTGGTATGGTCACTATGAGTTATTAGTGATATTATTTAGTTTGACAAATGCCCCGGTGGCTTTTATGGATCTTATGAATAGAGTGTTCAAGCAGTACTATCATACATTCATGATCGTGTTTATTGTTGATATTTTAATATAATCATAGAGAAAGGGTGAACATGTTGATCACCTAATTAGGATCATTTCGCAAATCCTCAAGGATCAATAGTTACTAGTGCTAAGCTTAGCAAATGTGGATTTTTGTTACTATTTTCAGTGAAGATATTCAAGTTGATCCTAAGAAGACAAAGAAAGTTAAGAACTGGCCTAGACCTCTTTCTCTTGCAGATATTTAGAGATTCTTGGGATTAACTACTTATTATAGAAGGTTTGTGAAAGGGTTTTCCTCTATCGCTTCTCCTTTGACTATGTTAACTCAAAAAAAGATGAAATTTCAATGGTCAAAAGCGTGTGAGAAAATTTTTCAAGAGTTGAAGAATAGACTCACTTCAGCCCCAATTTTGATATTACCAGAGAGATCTGATGGGCTTGTAGTTTATTATGATTCTGTGGATTGGGCTTGGTTGTGTTTTGATGCAGCCTGGTAAAGTGATTGCTTATGCTTCAAGGTAATTGAAAGTTCATGAAAAGAACTATCCAACTCACAATTTGGAGTCAGCGGTGGTGGTCTTTTCTTTGAATAGTTGGAGACATTATCTATATGGTGTTCATGTGGATGTGTTTACCGATCATAAAAGTTTATAATATGTGTTTAAGCAAAAGGATTTGAATCTTCACCAAAGGAGGTGACTTGAGTTGTTAAAACATTATAATATGAGTGTTCTTTACCATTCGGGTAAGGCAAATATGGTTGTCGATGCTCTTAGCCAATTGTCTATGAGTAGTGTTGCTCACATCAAAGAGGGCAAAAAATATTTAGCTCATGATGTGCACAGACTAGCTCGATTGGTTGTTCGTTTGATTGATTCCATGGATGGTGGTATCATTGTTTAGAATGGCTTAGAATCTTCTCTTATTTGGAGTGAAAGCAAAGCAAGATGATGATCTGACTTTAGTTGATTGAAGAAGGTGGTTTTCAAAAAAAGCCATTGAGGCTTTGTCCCAAGGGGAGATATGTGCTTCATTACCATGATCGGTTTTGTGTTCCAAATGTTGATGAGTTGAGGAAACAAATTTTGTCAAAAGCTCACAGTTCTTGATATTTTATTTACCTAGGAGCCACAAAGGTGTACTGTGATTTTTGGGAGGTTTACTGGTGGAATGGTATGAAGAAGGATATTGTGAAATTTGTGGGTAAGTATACAAATTGTCAACAAGAGAAATTTGAGCATACAAAATATGAGGTTTGGCTTAAGATATTAGCATTTCTACTTGGAAATGGGAAGATTTAAATATGGACCTCACTACGGGTTTACCTCGTACTCATCGATAGTACGATTCTATTTGGGTCGTTGTTGACTGAATGACAAAGTTGGTACATCTTCTTCCCATAAAGACCTTATTTTTAGCCAAATATTATGCTAGACTCTATATTCGGGAGATGGTGAAGTTGCATAGAGTGCCTTTATCCATCATTTTCGACAGAGGTACTCATTTACTTCCTAGTTTTGGAGATCATTGCAGAAAGGTTTTGGTACTCAAGTGAAACTTAGTACAGCTCTTAAGTCTCAGATCGATAGTTGAGCGTACTATTTAGACTTTTGGAGGATATGTTAAGAGCTTGTGTGATTGACTTTAAGGGTAATTTGGATGATCATTTTCCTTTGAATCGAGTTTGCTTATAATTATAGTTATCACTCGAGTATTCAGATGGCTCCATTTGATGCTCTCTATGGTAGTAGGTTTAGATTTCCTATAGGTTGGTTTGAAATTTGTGAGGCCACTTTGACAGGGCCCGAGTCAGTGCATGAGGCTATGGAGAAGGTTAGACTTATTAGAGAGAGGTTGAAAACAGCTCAAAGTCGATAAGAGTCTTATGCAGATGTTAGAAGAAGAGATCTTGAATCTGGTGTTGATGATGGGATTTACTTAAAAATCTCACCTATGAAGGGTGTGATGAGGTTTGGAAAGAAAGGGAAACTTAGTCCCCATTATGTAGGCCCATATCATATTTTGAGGCATTTCAGCAACATAGGCTTTGAGTTGGATTACCTTCAGACTTGGCATTGGTGCATCCGGTGTTTTATGTTTCCTTGTTGAAAAATTGTATTTGTGATCCTACTTCAGTAGTTCCATTGGAGAGTGCAAGTGTTAAATAAAGCCTCTCTTATGAAGAGGTTACCGTTGAGATTCTAGATTGTCAAGTCTGAAAGTTTAGAAATAAAGAAGTGGCTTCTATGAAGGTCCTTTGGAGGAATCAATTAGTTCAGGTGATACTTGGAGGCCGAAATCGATATGATGTCCAAGTACCCCTATCTCTTTCCCTCCACTTTAGTTTTAGCTTAAGGTATTAGTTCCTCATGTTTACTTTTACGGATTCATATGTTTTAGTTATTCTCATCTTTCCATAAGCATTCATATTAATGAAACCAGTTTCTAAGTTCATGTTTTATCTTGGGATCGATTACTCCTTGGTTTTATGCATTTTGATGTGATTATGCTTGGTAGAGTCTCATTCAAGGAGAATACTTCCAAGGGGGAGATATTTTAACACCTCGGAAGTAGAAAAGTGGAATTAGAAAGGAAAGTTTGTAGAAAAGTTGTTGGTGTAATTGGTTCACAAGGGCAAAGTACGGACCATGCTTAGTTCCATGGTCCGTAGATGCCAGTCATAAATGAGATTTGGAGTGTTTTGAAAAATTCAAGTCTTAGATGACTTTGTACGATTCACCAATAGAATCTGTGGTTGGGTGCACGAGTCGTAGTTGGTCTCGTGGATGACTTTCAGACTTGGTAAGAATTTTGGAACCATAAGTTACACGATTAGCTTGTAGGGGCCGTACAAGGAACTATAACTCATAGTTATTGGTTCGTAGTTGGCCTATAGAAAAGCTAAGCCTCCTGTGAGTGTGCTACCCCTAGCCAATACGGTTTGTCAAAATGCGTACGAGAAGGGTTTATGATTGGTGATTTGTTTGATGGATCATGGTTAATGCTTTGTTGTTTGTTCTCAGAGAAGTGGATTTCCAATACTTGGTTTACGAAGGACTAGTATGGTTTGTGGTTCAGTGTGCAGACCATACATGGGCTCGCAAAGTCAATCCGGTAGTTATTTTCCAGAGTTAATCGGGTCTTTTCCTACTCTTTCAAATCCTATACTACGTCCTTTTAAGCCTATTCCTATGACCTATAACCATTTCTAAGGTTCGAACCCTCCCCTTTCACTCTCAAACTCTCAAGAACTCTCAAGTTTTCTTCTCCAAGTTCTCTCAAGGTGAATCAAGGGTTTCTTCAAACTCCAAGTCTCCTCTTACAAGTTCAAGCTAGGATTTCATCAAGATATGTGGAAAATTCATCAATGATTTCCACTTCACCCATTTTGTCCCAAAGAAACCTCAAATTCTCTTTTATAATTCTTACCCAAATGCTAGAGTTCAATGATTTATGTATGGGTTCAATTGATTAAAAGTTTATTCATTATGATCGAGCTTATTATGCATGATTTCATCATAATTACATATTGTCAATGATATTTACATGAACTCATGCTTATACAAGTGATTTTTGATATGAAATAGTGCTTTGATGATATGCATGCAATATGAATTGAAGAAATTATGATTCAAGGATACTTTTGAATAAAGTGTCAACATGATTTTATGAAAATAGATTGCTTCCGATTGATGTATTCTCATTGTGAAAGATGGTCATGATTTAGATGCTTTAGATAAATGTCTCTTATGAATATGATATAAAATCATAATTTTAAAAGAATTATTCTATGATATGAAGTTTATGAATGATTCGGTATATGATACGATTATGCATATTTTTCATTGGGAGTTTACTTAGCACCGAGTGGGCTTTGGGATGGAGGCTCACCCATTAGTAGAGGCAGAGTTCTTCAGAAGCAATCCCTTTGTCCCATAACTATGTGCCCAGTATGATTGTCTCGAATGTACATTAGCTAGTGGATCAACATAAGTTCATGATTATGGTCCTTACCTTGGTAAGTAGGATACTCTCTTTTCGATATGGAAGCAGTACACTTGACTCCATGTTATAGATCACATGGTTTATCTCAGTTAATGGTATCTCCCACAACATTTAATGATTTCCTCAAAAGAATATGATTAAGCTTATGATATAATTTTCAGAATATTGCATTGGCTTGTCCTATGTTTTATGAACTCAGCTTATCAGATTATGGCATGTTTTACTAGGCTATGCATTATCATGTTTTTGGATTTATCATGGTTTATACTATGACTCATATATCTTTCCTCATGCATTGTACATTCTAAGTACAGACCACATATATTTCTTGTGCCTATATTGTTTTAACATATAGGTCACGACACTCCACATCCAGCTTGCAGTTAGCACAAATTATGATCAACTTGTCCAGACTTGGTGAGTCCTTATGGTTTGAGGACATGGACACTTTTATGCTTTTATATCGTTTTAAGACTTTATCTCAATTTTCAGATTATTTCGTGAGCTAGGCCTTGTCCTAGCCCCACCTATGTAGTAGAGGCTTGTTGTCAGACATAGTATTTCCTCAGATTGTTTCGTAGGCTAGGGCTTGTCCTAGCCATACCTATATAGTAGAGGCTTGTTGTCATACATAGTATTTTCGCATTGAAGTCTTTGTACTCTATTTTTTGTATCATATTGAGATTGTCATTTTGAGACTTACATTCCCCTTTATGATTATTTTAGTTATGTTGTTATCTTAGTGTCATGCTATGTCAAGTGATTCGTATAGAATCTTTTGGGATTCTATTAACAATCTCATGTCTAGGGGGTATTCTTAGGTCATGACATACTCTATAAATCAATGATCAAGTTTACCACGCTAAAAAACAACCCTGAGTAGTCTAGCTCTGAGAAGATCGACCACCATAGTCTGAAGAAATCGAATGTGAACCCTTTAAACTCTGATAAGAACAAAAACCAACCTGCCTATACTACCCTCGAAAGCTTGAAGTGCCACTTGAACAAGATACCTAGACTGACCTTGTAGATGCCGCTAGAGAGGCCTATCATAGGAGTCCCTACCTCTAGAAAGGGACCCATTATAGTTGTCCTAATGGCGATCCATCTTTTCATGGCCCTCTTATACCTCGAGATGGAGCTCCTCGATAGTACAAGCATGATCAACAATATCCAAAAATGATATACCCGCTAAAGCTATAAGCTTAGTCTCAATCTGCAATTTCAATAACGATAGAAAAAGCAGTGAACTATCTCCTGCTCGGTAAGCAAAATCATAGTGGCATGCCTAGAGAGCTCATGAAATTTCGCCTCATACTAAGATATGATCATGGAGCCCTGCTCCAACCTAGAGATCTGATTCCGAAGTCGATCTCTGACACTTTATGGTATAAATCTAGCTAGGAATGCCTCAAAAAACTCTGTCCACGACACTAGAGGCAACCCAGCTGGTCTACACTCTATAAATATGTGCCATCATAGCCTAACTGGCCCATCAAGCTGATACACAGTGAAGTCGGCCGCTCTCGACTCTACCAAGCTCAATGTATATAGGCACTCATGGCAAGTAGTTAAGAACTCGTGGGCATCTTCCGCAATAGTCCCAAAACATTTCAGAGAAGACAGTCTCAAGAATGCTCCAAGCATCTTTTGCTTCTCCAAAGGCATAGCTCCCGTTGCAATCACTAGTTTGGCTACGATGGGTGTTGGTCACTCCTCAACCTATGGAGCTACTGTTGCAGGTTGATCCTATGGTGATGGTTTATCTAGAGTTGGGGTCTGCTGCATGCCCCTTAGCACGGCTAATATCTAAGTGATAGCCTTCTGAAGATCTGGATACATAGTTGGTCCGGGTGGTTGCTGGGTCTGTTCCAACCCTATTGGATGAGAAGGAATAAGAGCTGTCTGAGTCTCTTTCTCCAACTATGGAGACCTCTCTCTAACCCAGTCCCGGGCTGGTGTTGTATCCCTCGCATGACCTCAGGGTCATCCTCTGCCTCTAGAAGGGGCTCTACCCTTGGGCCCTGGTGCATCTCCCCCGGCCGTTGAACTGTGTATGTGATCCATCCTGTGAAAGAGTGAACCAAGTAAGATTCCATAACACAAATAAGACAACCAATGTATAATAATAAAACAAAAGAGAGAATCTTCCTACAGATATCTGGTAGCCTCCCGAAGAGAGGATATGGACGTCTCCGAACTGATCCGTAGGACTCTACTAGGTATTAGCCCTGTACAAGCGACACTGGTGAACTTAGCTGTGCTACCAACTTGTTACAAACAAAAACCTCGAGTTATGATGGCACCTACCATAACCCACCAGTAGGTAAGCCAACCTATATCTCAGAATTACAACAAACAGGAATGTTGGGTAGAAACAAAACCAACAGGCGATAAAGAAAACAATTTAGCGAAAATAGTGGATATAAGAACAACGAAAGATATATACAATCTAAACGAAGATCCGATCCCACGACCTAGTAGTCACTAGTACAGAGCTACTAAAAGAGTACAAGTTTCAAAAGTGGACCAAAAATACAAACTTGTCTCAAATGCAAAAGACTAGTCAAAGCTATAACCTGAAAGACATAGGCAAATCCAGGACATCATAAGCTCACCCTCGGTCTCTGAAAATCCCTGCAGTAGGCTCACAATCAACGCTAGCGAGTGGTGCTTGAATCTGCTTCAAGAAAATAGATGCATAGTGTAGTATGAGTACCAAAACAATAGGTACACAGTAGGCATAATAGGCCGACTGAGCTTGGAAAGTAAAATCAATAATGAAAAGCGAGAAGTAAAAACAACTAGAGGTCACAAAAGGAAATGGTAATAGAAAATTTGACTACAAAGATCACGAGTCTAGAAAATGATAAATGGTAAGATAAATAGCTATCTAAAACCTAAACCCCATAAGCCCAGAAGATACACTCGTGCGGAATTAAAAGTAAATAACCCAAACTAACCCCCATAATCCTGATGGGTAAACAAAAGAATTAAGAAGAAGGGTAGATAAGTTTAATAGTATTCCAGAACTGCGACAGCCAACCACAAACTCGAACCGCGATAAAGGCAACCTAAGGACCCAATAGAATCACCAAGTTAGACTTGAAACCCAACTAATAGAGGTGTGCTTGGACTTGAATCAAGGATAATATCGATGTGTCAGGGCCTCAAACCAAGACTAAGGATGTATGCCAAGGCCTTGAACCGTGGCTACAAGAAGATACAACAGGGCCTCAACCCGTGGCTAAAAGACTTCAAAATCCCCCAATCACTTGTTCTTCCTCAAACTGGTTCATATTGTAGAGCAAAACCACTTTCAAAGGCACTGGAATCCCACTACAACTCTAAATCCAAGACCCGATCCTAAACAACCAAATAATGCCTGAAATCACCAACAAACACGTTTGAGTCAAAATACAAGGAAAATTATGGATGTTCGGTCATATGAGTTGAGTTGTCGCCTAGCTAAAGATCATACTATCTTACCCAAGTCTATTATAATAGTTTACAGGGAGATAAGTTGTTTGAAGCAACATCGGAGAGTCTGTAAAGCCTATCAGCTCCATTAAGAAAGCCTAAGACAATATAACTAGCCAACACCTAGGCTAAGACCAATAACAAGATAGTAACAACAACAACAACAACAACAATATGAAAACTATGGAGCAAGACGTAATCACACCACAATACTAGGCATGCTTGAACACCCAAAACTACCCGAAATACACCTAAATCATGAATTTTAATAAATAAACATGATTCAACTATAAACCCATTCCAATCTAGCTCTTCAACATTTACAGTTACAAGATCAATCTAAAGACCGGTAAGCCATAGCCTAGCTCAATGCAAACGTGCGCACTCCAAGTTCATAATTCTTGAGCTTTTCCCCTCCAAACGACCTTTGATTGCTACCACGCTACCAAAATAACGATCGCAATATCAAAACAGATGTTTAGACACTAAAATTACAATAATTGGTGACGGGCACAAAATCAAGTCAAAATGGAATTGTGGGACTCGTGTCAGGAATCCCAACATTTATTCCTTCAATGGGTCTTAATAAGCTTACTGAATTTGTTCCCCAAAAATGGGTACAATTGAAGCTCAGAAACAACCAACAACAAATCATGCAAGAAAATGATATACAAACCACCATTAAAGGGGCTTGGGTAATCCTTTGGGAAAGGAAATCACTTGCAAGACAAGATTTTCATGCCTCTTCGACAATCCCAATATAAAGCCACACAAAATCCCAAAATTACGCAACAAAATCAACCAAAACAAAGCTCCACAAATCCCATAATTGTAATTTGAAATGCTTAACTAAGTTGAAATTGCGACCGGTCTTTATTATAAAGACAAATGACCTCCGAGATCACGGAAAGACAGGCCTCCAAAGCATCGCAAACATAATACCTAGCCCACGAACGTGAAGGGTTAGCTCCTTTTCCTCCGCAATCATGGTATAGGACTGCAAAAGCGATGGGCAACCTCGTACGCCTGGGCGAATCCAGAGACCAAGGCCACTGATCACACCAAATGTTGCCTGAGGCATGGAAACGCGAAGGATAAATGGAGGCTACACGAGTTGATGTACATCAGTTGATTCCCCAAAGTACAAAATCCCTGATAGGGTCTTTGGAATTCGTTCGGAACCCCGTACAGACAAACAAACTATGCTACCTCACAAAACTTTGCATTTTGAACTCAAGTGAGATCTCAAAACTTCTAATCAAGGTATTCTCTATGAAAAGTGGGTCTCACAGTGAAACTCCATTTTAAGCCATTGCCATAAGGTTCTCGAAATGAGCCTAGAAGCATCGAAATATACATCGAAGGTCTTTCTAAGCTAAACTCGATGTTCCAAAGCTAATAGAATCGTCAAAATAGCATTCTGAGGACATCCACCTGAAGTTTTGACTTAAGTCAACCATAAGTTTCAAATGCTCCAAAACACAAACTTGTACAAAAACTGAACTGCCAGTCCCTGCAAATCATAAATGACTTGGAGTCGCTATAAGAATGCTCTAAATGCCAAAAAGAATGCAATAAAGAGAAAATAGCCTGGAGTGTCATCACATGTTTACCATGAAAAACCTATTGGATAGGCAGTAAAAATCACAACCTACTATGAGATTTTCAGGAAAACATCACCATACTTCAAAGAACGATTTCAAAGTACAACTCAATAATCTATAGGACTAACTCTAGTACCCCAACTCAACAGTTTACTCTTGGTATGCCTCTTCAAAGAGTATAAACTCTTATATTTGAAACTTTCAAGTTTTACTTACAGCACAACTAGTACTTAATCAAGAATAAGACTAGTAAAGTATGTAACAACTTGAATTTCAACTTTCAAACTCAAACAAGAAAAAAAATACCCATTCAATTTAGTTCTTCACTTTCAGCCTTAGATTCTATGAACAACTCTTTAATTTGATGACTATTGTTTGGTAGAGAACTATTTTACAATGGATACAATACCTACCTAAATTGTGTCTAGTAATAATCATTTTATCTGGTAGACAGAATAAATAGGTCATTGCTTCGCAACATAGAATTATTAAGTATGGGAACACTATCTTAATGGGATACAGTTTCCTTAATAGATGTTCTCAGGATATTTGCTACATCTTCACTTATCATAAATAACGTGTTGTATGAGTATGGTTCACATGTCATTACATTTACACTTATATACTCTATGGGTAAACCTATATTTTTTTTATAGATTATTTGTCATTCATCAAAATAGTATACAATATAAAATAAGGTCATTAGCCACCCAACACTAACTAGATGTCTATGGCTTAGTGGTTGTAAAATATTAACTCAAATAACCTTGAAAGGATTTTGAAAAAATTAGAGACTTACTTTTAAAAAATAATGATAATAGTATGCTTCCATGCTATTAAGTTCAAGTCCTTTGAAAATACTTTTCCAATACACAATACTATTTTATGGCTAGCCACACATCACTTGGGTAGGTACAAATTCGAAGACATTCTTTCTCTTCTTCAAATGAAACCAATAAATATTTATAATAATTATTAAATTATTCATAGTCAGTAATCTTAAATCAAATAAAGCCTTGTAGTTTGAATTCATTCTTTTGTGATAGCAATAAATAATTAATATATATGCAACTCTTTAAATAAAATTAACTATATAAATATTCATGCTCTTATTTCATATGTAAACATAAATTTTACCGCTTACCATAGATCTGCTTCTATTAGTTTTCATAAAAATAGGAAAAACAAATATATAGGCATTTAACAAAAACTGTAGATCAAAAAGGAAAGTTATCACCAATCCTTTCTTATGGCCCTTGGAGTGCCTGACTTTCTTTCTTTCGGCCCTTGGAGTGCTTGACATTCTCAAATTGCATCAGAGAATGCATATCGAATGTATTATTTTATTTTAAAATTTAAGAAAACTTGTAAAAATAATTTGTCAAGTATCTAGTGTCATGACATTTCAAACATTCATATTTATGTGGCAACAATTTCTAGCAATTAAGTTTGATGTTAGCTTGAATGTGTAGTTAGTGAATTAAGAAAACAAGTGAAGATATTTGGGGTTGAGAGTCAACTCATTTAGTAAACCCCATTCCTTTCCATCGTGTAGGCTGAAATATTGATCCGATAAGTAATATGTACTAATATTTCCCCTTCCCCTTTCCCCATGTAGAAACAAAAATATTGAACTTAAAGTGCTTTGAGGGATTTTAAAATTCTTTCTAAATTAGATGAAATTAACAACAATTTAGTGTGTCTTGGGTTAATGTAAGACATATTTTTAAGTTTTGGTGCATGTTTCATCACTAGCATGTATCTATTCTTACCTCAATTGTAACTTGTACATGCATCCTAACAGTAAAACTCATTCGCATATTAGGTTTTAGATCATAAAATATGTTATGAGAGTTAATTATAAGGTGTTTATTAATCGAGGAAATAAACTTGAGGGTGGAACCAAATGAACTAGATTACATACTTTTTGTCAATGGAGCTAACCAATAAACATAACTAATTTAGGGAGGAAATTAAACAATTTTTTGAAACAGAAAAAATATGTGTTGAACTACTGTCATCACAAGAGCAGTAAATGTGTAAGTTTTGAAAACCACCATTGAACAAATGATGTGAAGTAATAGTTTTAACATCTATGCACATTAATATATAGTTTAACAATAAATAAAGCATTTCCTTAAAGAAAACTTCATTATTCATACAACATTCTAGATTTTTGATAAATCATAAAATAATATTGTAAGTTTTCTCAACATTGTCTTTTAACAAGTATGAGTAATCACAAAGCATAATTCTGTAAGTTTGTGCTAAAAAGGGATGATCCATTGAACCAAAAGAATTTGTGGTAGTCTCTTTTGAACTATGATCTTGAATACTTGACCATAGGGGTTCTACCCCAATTTATGTCTAAGTTAACAAAATTCATATTTGCGAAACCAACTCTCTATCACACCTGATTCATTGGGTAGCTTTTGTAAAATATGGAGTATAATTATGTTATCGAGCTATTTAGAAATATATCAAGTTGTTCTAAATATGTGTATTCTTTAGAAGTATTTCTCCCTACGTTAACATAATGAAGCTCATTTTATAAGTAAAAGAGAAAATGTTATGTCTTCTTACATTTTGTGATTATGTAAGCAATCCTAAGTGGTATGGATTTTTTATTTTCTAATTATTTCTTGTATAGGACGTGTGTGAAATTCTCTCAATGTGATTTCTAGAAAGACACTCACAAGCATTTATTGCAACCTACTGCGCATGTTTTTTTCTTTAAATGTTTCTAAAGTTGAGATTACTATCATGGACTTTTTCTATAAATGCTTCCAAAGTATTAATTACCTTTCTTTATTTTGGTAGAACACAGACAAGAACAACTTTATTAGAGCATTTTTCAATGAAAGTTTTTTCACCTATAAATGATTGGGTTGGGTTGTCAAGTTGAGTTTTTGAGAATAACCTTCCCCTGGCATTACCTTTTCGTTTGTTTTTCCTCACTTTATGCACTTTTACCCTTTTTGTAGCCTAAACTCCACTTGATTTTGGCTTCAATTAAATCTTTGCATAGATGTAAATGTGCATTCCTCGATAGGTTCTTGGAATACCCTCTCTAATTGAGTTTAGGTTCCAAGACTAGGCCTTTTTATCCTCATGTAGGATTTTGCCTTAAGTTTATTTTCTTTTTCCCCTACATCTATCATAGGATTGTTGTTGGTTACATTACAACAAAAGAACTAAATTTTTCCTAGGATCACAATAATATTTTTCATACTACAATCATATTAGTTGATTTATGTTGTTCCATTATCAATTTTATGCATATTTGTCTAATACAATTATGGCTAAATTTTTCAGCTTGATTCTTTCTAATTTAATTTGTGGTAATTTTAGGTTTGATCACTACAAACGTGAGTTGGTATTGTTGATAAAACTTCTCAAATCACTATGGAGGAATTCGGTCTTTTTTCCTAAGACTATACGAAAACTTTATTCTCTCCTTATTATTGACCTTCAGCGTGATCCTTTTGAATCTATGAAGATATTGGCGTTGTAGATTTGGTTGGAGTGAACTTGCCTTTACAATGATGTTTTTTTTTTGTCAAAAGGTAAGATTTCATTCAACCAAATTGCAAATATGTGCAGCTAGTCCTTTTGGACTAAAGGACCAGTCCTAGAGTTCAGACCACTAGTACTTCTTTCATCTATACAAAACGGTTATAACTACTACTAACTACACCTTCATAGGTATCCTCTCATGGTCTCTAGTATGTTTTTTCATCTCCTCTGCTTTTGGCCAGCTATATGTAGTTCTATGGCAATCTCTTTTAGAACTACAGTTTGTGCTCTACATATCTGTTGGAACTTGTGATTGTTTCTCTCCATCCAAGTATGGTAGACAACAACAGCATACAGGAATCCTAGGATAGTGTTTTTGGGTGATCTATTGCTAACAACTTTCGATAGCCACTTTACCTCTTCTTCCCACGAGTGCTCTAGTCTCCTTATCCCTATTCCAATTCAAAAGTCTACACCATATCTGAGTGAAAAAGTTGCACTCAAACATCATGTGTGATAGGGTTTCAATAGCCTGGGTATTGCACAGGACACAAACTACATCAACTTGAATACCCCATGTTGTTAATCTGTCAACTATTGTTAATTTCTTTTGTAGCAGTAGCCATAAAATGAACTGATGTTTTGGGATCAGCCCCTTTACCATAGTAAGTTTCTTCCACACGACTTTAGGTAGTTGTGGGAGAAATTACTTATAGGCTTTCTTGATGCTGAACCCACCTTTATCAACAAAACTATCAAGGGCAGTTTGGCAGGAGGTTCCCATAGTCAACCAAGATCTTGCATCCAGTATTTTCCTAATCACCCAACTCACTTGCTTAGGTGTAGGAACATTGTCTATAGTGTTTCCTTTTATATAAAACGTATGGACCCATTGAACCCATAGCTTTTCTTTCTTCTTTGCTATAGCCCATAATAATTTGAGTACTGCAGCTTTGTTCCTCTGTGAAAAGTTCAATATATTGAGCCCCCCCGTGGACTTGGGAAGACATAATGTATCCCATGCCACGAGAGCTCTCATAGTGTATTCCCCACTCCATGTCCATACGAAGTTTCTGCAAATCCCAGTCACTAAGTTAATAATCTTCTTTGGCAGGAGGAATACCTGGGCCCAATATGTTTGCATTTTGAATTGCACAGTTTTTATCAATTGAACTCTGCCACTATAGGATAACAATTTTGAGATCCAACATCTCACTCGAGCAGCTATTTTCTCAACAAGCGGCATACACTCATTTACATTTAGCTTTTTGGTAGCTAGGGTACACCCAAATATTTGAAAGGCATCGTGCCTAAGGAAAACTATAGTTCATTTACCATTTGTTCCTTGAATTCATGAGTCACTCCGACAACGTAGAAAAAGCTTTTTTCCATATTGGCCTTGAGTCCAGATACATCAAAGAAGTGTTCAAAAGCAACCAACATCAACTTGATCGAGGTCCTATCAGCTCTACAGTACATTAGTAGGTCGTCTGAAAAGAAAATGTGCACCAGTTCCATCTTTTTGCATTTCGGATGGTAGTTGAAGTCAGGATTTAGCTTCAATTGTTGCAGGGACCTATTTAAGTATTCCATGGCTAAGACAAAGAGGTAAGGAGACATGGGGTCTCCTTGTCGCAGTCCTTTCTTAGCTTGAAAACTAGGCGTGACTCCACCATTAACCAACAATGAGTAACTCACGGTTGTCACACACGTCATAATGAGTCGCACTAGTTTAGTAGGTAAGCCATATTCCAACAGAACCATTTTCAGAAAACCCCATTCTATGGAATCATAGCCTTTTCTTATGTCTACCTTTATCATGCACCTAGGTGAGATATTCTTCAATGTATAACCTTTTATGAGTTCGTGAGCAATGACAACATTATCAAGTATGTTCCTGCCTTCGATAAATGCTGATTGAGATTTTCCCACCTATTAATCCACCATTGGTTTTAGTCTATTAGTGAGATCGCATCCTTGACTCATTTTTTTATTAATCAACTTGCTGATGAGGCTTAAATCTGTCTCAAATACATTAATGATAATGAGTTTCTGCTCTCAACCTATTTAAATGAGATTCCACTAATTCAAAAACTCACTACAAAGGAGTTATCTCTATTATTTTTCTATCTAAATCGAGATGGTGCAACTAGTGGGATAAGAAAAATTGTAATTGAGGTTTGTCTCAAGATATTGTGAGGGAAGCCTTGAATAGAAGTTCTGAAGAGACTTCGATGAAAAGCAACATGTCAATGGTGCCATCTCTTGATGAGTCATATTTAATTAGAAGAATTTCTCACTTGGGACTTGAAGGTGACATGATGGGACATAGCGTAGCATATGAAGAACGGACAATGTTTGTTACTTTCTCCAAGGGCTATCCTCTTACTGAATTGGAAATTAAGGAATTCTTTACACCATTTTTAGGAGACTGCATTGAGTACATTTCAATGCACGAGGCGAAGTCCCATGAAAAAGCTTTTTTATTCTCGAATTGTGTTTTCCATACCTGGAATTATAGAGTTTATTCTTCAGAATGAGTCCAAAGCTAAATTTACTATCAACGCAAAGCAGGTGTGGATGCAAAAGTTTGTCCCAGAAAATGGGAATCCTTCCTTCCCTTAAACGCCTCCTCAAAATTTGCCTAAAACTATTTAATCCTTTTATGTGTGTTTATCATTCTGAGAATGGATTAGGAATAATCGTGTTTTCAGTTTTTAGTTCTTGATCTCTTAAGGACCCTAAATCTCTTATGCAATAAATGTATTTGTTATAGAAATGAATAAAAAGTTTCATATAATCTATGTATCTAAATATTTGTCTACTCTGCCTTTGGATTCTACTTTTTATATTCTAAAGATGATATTAGAGAGCAAAAATCATGAAATATTCCACAAAAATTCTTTTAGAAATTGCCCAAAAAATCATATGATCTTTGAGCCCTCTAGTGTATGTTCAGAAAGCACATAAATTAATTCAATAATAGTATGAATTATTGTGTTATTGTAATAAAATCTAATTAAATTAAAATAAAGAAGAAAATTTCTATTACGTAACTATTTTATATAAATTTAAAGCTTATTAGACACGATTTAAAATCTAAAAAATGATACATGTCTTCATTTAAGAAATAAGATGTAGAATCCACGAATTGAATTAAAAACAAGTGAAATCTTCCTGTTTGACTATAGAAAAAGAACATATTACAAGAATCAGATATCAAAAGTAGTTGGAAAACAAACAATCAACGTACAATACTTTAAAAGTCTTTGGACGTATCTAATATAATTTGTCATAATTTTCTTTCAAGGTTAGGACAAATATGGAAGAAGTTGACTAGCTTTGCTTAAATTTATTTTTTAAGAGTTCAAACTTTTGAATCTAATATTATTATGACAAGAAAATAACATTTAATATACTTTTCCTATAAATTTACTCATAGTTAGTGAACTCTTTTCATTATTTAACCATCTTACTTTTGAGCCACAATCAATATATGTTTAGTTTTTAAATTGTTCAAAACTATGCGTTAAGCAAATGGAAATGCATTTTATTTTAAAATGGTTGTTACATTGAACTATCAACCTTTTGGTATGCTTAATTCTTTTTTAAAAAATGGTTGTTACATTGAACTATCACCCAATTTCTCAGGTCATGATGACACCTATTATACCTCACCAGTAGGTAAGCCAAATCCCATAGCTCAATACTAGGAGTAACGGGCAATCACGTGGAAGAAAATATAGGGGGAATGGGGATCAATATCAAGATAGAAGAAGGGACATGTAGAAAGATATATACATACAAAAAATCACAAGACCTGACATCACTCGGTAGTCGAGCTTCTAATTAAATGAGGAGTACAAGGAATTACAAATGTAATTATATACAAAATTGTCTCTAAAAGTAAAATAGAAACTAGTCCTAGCTAAAATAGAGGGAGATCAAAAATTTTGAATGTCAGAAGCTCAACCCAGTCTCTGAATCTCAAAAGTTGCTGCGCATGAGATCCAAATCAACAGTGTGAACTCGTACCATAATATGCAGAGTGTAGAAAAGTAGTATAAGTACCAACAAGCGGTACATAAAGGCATAGGCCTACTGAGCTCCAAAGATAAAGCTAGTAAAAATAGCATGTAAATAAGGATAGTACAGCACAAGTATCTAACGAGGAGATATAGCATGATAATACAGGCATTAAGAATAAAGGGATAAAATACACTGGGTAAAAGACCGAGCCAATGGAACATACCTAGAGGGGCAAGCCCAATAATCTAATAACCATAAGATCCTACCACGGAATTAATCTAACCAAGGCAAGACACACGATAACACCACCACTCCACATAACCACAACTGAATCAAGGAATACCAATATAAGGGCAAAACCAACAACTTAAGAAACTAACAACCAATCATGCACAATATAAACAATTATATTCAAACAATAACCTAATCGGACCCCAATAAGCACGAAAGGTACAAACAGAAAACATAATACAACCAGCTCCCCATATGATCGATGGGTGCAAACAATAACCATTTATGCTAGTGATAGGTAATGCATATGAATATAGGTAATGCAGTAGAAACTAGTTGAGTCATCAGCACCAAGTGTTACACAACCATGTATATACATCTACCTCCTCTCCTAGCAGCTAGGTATGACCTATATAGATACCCTCATCCGGTTCAATATGTCAAAAGGCCAGAGGGGCACATAGGGAACTCAAAAAATTGTATACACTGTCAGGTCCTGAACAAGGATTTCCAAATATATCCATCGCGGTGCCGGATCTGCTCCATCATGGTACCAAAATACAAGTGACCCAAATCAAAATATAAAAAAGGCGTCGATGCACCGACTGATCAAGTAAATATTGAGCACATCCCAGATGCCTCTAATGTCTCAAACAACAATTTATCAAGTAATCTAGGTAGTAGGACTCCCGTTAAAACTAGTTTTAAAAGAGTAATAGTGTGGAAACAACTTTCTCAAAAATAGCGATGATAATTAAATTCATGAATAGGGATCATACCACAAAACAAGTTAAATCAAGTGCCAAATGCATTGCATGCCATCACATGCATCCAATCAATAGAAGTCAAAACTAACCTGAACACCACATGGTCCTCGACCAAGGCCTCGGGCCCAAGAATATACCAACATCCTCAATAGTAATAGCATAACAAGCTCCTCAACACTTATGAAATGAAGGAAATACAGAAGGGATTCAACAATCCCATGGAGAATACCTCTAGGATCGATGCCTTACCTCGAACATACTACCCTTCAACCACATAGCCTAGCCTAAGACATCCTATAGCTACGACAAGCAAATAAAGCCCCAGCGATAATGAAAGAAACTGAAAACTGTAATAAGTACTACAGCAACAAATAACTATAAGGATCGCTGAAACATGACTAAAGCATCTAGGTTTGAACCTAGACTAAGGCTCGACGTATCAATCATAAGGAGGAATAGGGCACCAACTATGCTATGAGCAAGGGTTACTAGCTTAAGCTAAGGATCCCGCCATCCCACTCAAGTTGAAAGCTTCTACGAGAATCAAACGAATGAAAAAAACTAAGGGATCTCTAAGCCTGGCAATAATAATCCTGTTTCACATGAAATTCATAATAAACCTTATCTAATAGAGCACAATAAAGAAAAGTAGACTATAGCCTACCTCGAAGCCAACCACACGTGCTCCCAATCCATTAAACTTGATTTTCCCACTTACGAAGCACCTCTGATCATGGCAACTCTATCAAAATATTTGTCACAATGTCAACAGAGATAATTAGACATAAAAATCATAGTAATTGGAGATAAACAAAAATCAAGTCAAAACGAGAATGTGGACCCATACCGAAAATCTTGAAATTGACACTGTCAAAAGGTCCTAATTGGCTCCCCGAGCTTGTGTTAAAAAAATGGGACACAATTCGATCTCAGAAAGGAAGTAAATAGCACATGCAACAATTTCAATAAGAAAACACCATAATTAAGCTTGGGCAGTCCCTTCGGGATAGAAATTATCTCAAACCAATGTCCGCCTCACTTCACTGATCATTCTAATGTGTAAAAATGCTAATTCTCGAACCAACACAACAACAAAAATAACTCAATTCAGAGCTCCCTAGCTCAAGAAAATATATCTTCAATATGCGAAATGGAGGTGAAATCACGTCTGATCTTAATTAAAAGACAAGAAAAATGACCTCCACGAATGCGGGGTCACCTTGACCATTCTGCGTGAATATGGGAACCTGGTTTGTGAACGTGGAGTTTAGCTTGACCATTCTCCATGAACACGTGGAAACCTAGTCTGTGAATGTGGAACACAATCCAAGATGTACCGGTGCTAAACTTTAGAGTTGAAAAATACTCCAACGAGATAGTCGGGATCTGTTTGAAACCCCGTGCATGCAAACAATATATGTTACCCTATAAAATTCTACAGTTTTCGGACTTAATAGAGATGTCAAAACTTTCAACCAAGGTCGTTCTAAAGAAAAGTAAGTCGCACTCCCAACTTCGTTTTAAGCTAAATTCTACAAAGGGGCTCAAAATGAGCCCAGAAGCCTCAGGATCCACACCAAAAGTCCTTCTTGACCTGTCACAACCCAAAGTACCCCTTAGGTGTGACATGGCGTATAGGACCCCGAGAGACCCCAACAAGCCACTTAGCATACATATACATAAGGTAAAGACAAAAAATGAGGAAAAAGATAGACAATCTCATAAAAGTAAAGAGTTCACAAGCGGAAGTCTAGACTATGTCTCAAAAGCCAACTAATACAATAGAATGATCGTGATGTAACCCGTACATCATTTACAAGTCTGAAACTGAAAGTAAAGGAAAGCAATAAAGTCTCTTCGTCCCCAAAGCATGAGGACTCGCCAAGGCTGATAGCTCAAACTCTGAAAACAACTAACCACGAGAGTGCGAAGGATGACTGTCTGACCCTACATTATATTATAATGCAGGCACAAGTATGCATTAGTACATTGAATGTACTATGTATGAAGCAAATGCATATAATCACATAAATCATGCCAATGAGATGCTTTCATATAGGTAATCAGGCTAGTGAGATATCATCATGAACGTGCAATGACCAAACTGAATCATGTGACAGAAGGTTAGAAACTCAATGCATAAACATGGTCAATGTGAGCTAGTCATGTCATAAGCCTTATCTCGTGAGATACTTCTAGTACCCTAGTTCATTATTATGGGATTTTTACGTTTAACTGACATAGACCATGTGAGTTATAACATGGAATCCAGTGTCTGCCCCACACCGAAAAGGGGAGTTATGTCTACCTCACACCACTAGAAGGGGTGTCCTACTTGCCAAGGTAAGGACCATAAATCTGTAGCTTATGTGGATCCACTAGCTATGTGTCTATCTAATACAAAACCTACGAGGCACGTAGTTATGGGACTTAGGGAATTCTATTAAAGGTCCACGGATGCTAAACGGAAACCTTTATCCCAAAAGCCCGCTCGGTACTAAGTAAAATCCCATGGAATAGTCAATTAAGCTTATTCATATTTTAACCAAGGAAGTGGTAAATCTAGGGCTACCGAATCCAAGCTAAGATCATATCAAGACGTTTCGACTACCATGGGCTTGCCCAAGCTTACGTCATTAGAATAGCTCCAAATTGATTCATAGGTGAGAAAGCCTTTCAACCATATGAACCCTAATTTATATGAGGAAACCTTTCACATTCATATGATTAGCCTATTGTGAAGAAAACCTTTTTCACAAATCATGGATGCCATCATCTATATGCACCCTAGCAATCATAAGCATAATTCTCATTAAACATGCATCTCTTAAGCAAGCTATTCATATACATGCATCTCTTATGCAAGCTATTCATATACATGCATCTCTTATGCATGCTACTCACATGTTCATAAATCATGATCTAGTATGGGTACATGTCAATTCATCTTAGAATGATGCAATAAACTAGAATCATGCATATTTTCATCAATTTCATAAGTTCATAAATGCATGGATCATACTTCATCATGAATTCATAACTAGGAATTATGGCTCATGCATGGGTTCATACAATTTCTACTCAAATCATTTAAATCACGCTAGATCATGCACTAAATTACTTTATCACACTAAATCATGCACTAGGAATCATAAAATCAACAATTGGAATCATAATGGAAGAATCCATAAGAATTGATCAAAAACCCTAACTCAATTTGGGGAATTGAACCTTGAAAATTAAATAAGACTAGGAACCCATTAGAGGAAAGGTCTCCAATAGTGAATGCTAACATACCTCAACAAAGCCCATAATAAATTGCTAGAAAATTGATGACCTTCAATGGAGGACCCTAGCACTTCTTATTCCTTGAGAATTGAGAGAACTTTCTAGAGAGAGAAATATTTGGGAAGTTGGGGATTTGAGAATGTAATTATTGAAGAAATAATTTAGGAAGAAAGACTTAAATAGTGGGTAAATTTATGGGCAAAGTCGTAATTAAAAGGACTTAAAAGAATTGGAAAAAGACATAAAAACCCCTGGATAATAACTGTTGGATGAAGCCTACGGTTCGTAGGTCTTCTTACGAACCGTCCTGTTAGACCGTAAAAACTTCAGAAACCCAAAATTCAGGACACTTTCTACGACTTTGATCTACAGCCTGTCGACCATTCTACGGTCCGTAGGTCCAACCCGTAGAACCCAACTTGACCCTCAGAAATTTTGCTAAGTCAGGAACATTTGATGGAACCTTTCTACGATTCGTGGAAAGACCTACGGTCCGTCCTGTCAACCCGTAGACTCAACTTCAGAAACTTGATTTTCAAAATGATTTACCCTCTTTCTATGGATGCATTCTACAATCCGTCAACTTATCTACGACCCGTAGATTGCGTCCGTGGAAAGTGACTCTGGGCCAAAAATTGAAAAAAATTCTCTTCCGAAAACTGAGGTGTCGCAATATCTCCTCCTTGGGAACATTCATCCCTGAATGGATCTCAGCTAGCAACAACAAGATTAAGGGAAATAACATCTCTATGATTCCAATCATTAATGCAACTACAAAATGCACATATCCGAGGAGGAAAATCAACTCCAACCTAAAGCATGCTTCATCAAAACATGTCAAGCCATAAACACTTAATGAATGCATGCATAAGGAAACATGAGAATGACTAAGATGCATGAATCCTAGAAATGAACCATGAGGAGCTTAATACCTCAATCTAGTGAAGACTCGGAAGGAAAGAGATGAGAATAACGGGACATCATATCGGCCTCGGCCTCCCACGTAGCACCCTCAACTAATTGATTCCTCCACAATACCTTAACGGAAGAACCTTCCTTGTTTCTCAACTTCCGGACTTGTCGGTCGTAAGATAAACTTTCTATGATGCCAAGACTTTCTAAAGGCACTATGGATGTCGGATCTCCAACACACTTCTTCAAAAGAGTCACATGGAAAACTGGATGAACCGATGCTAACTTATTAGGCAACTTAAGCTCATAAGCAACCTTGCCAATGCGTCTCAAAATCTTATACGGGCCTACATACCGGGGACTAAGCTTCCCCTTCTTACCAAACCTCATGACACCCTTCATGGGCGAAATTTTTAAATAGACCCAATCATCAACCTCGAACTCAAGATCCCTTCTTCTAACATCGGCATAGGACTTTTGTCAACTTTGAGGTGTTTTCAACCTTTCTCTTATAAGCCAAACATTCTCCATAGCCTCATGCACTAATTTGGGACCCATCAAAGCAACTTCACGCACCTCAAACCATCCTATAGGGGACCTACATCTCCTACCATAGAGAGCCTCAAATGGAACCATACCTATACTTGCATGGTAAGTATTATTGTAGGCAAACTCAATCAAAGGCAAATGATCATCCGAATTACCTTGAAATCAATCACACAAGCTCTTAGCATATCCTCTAAGGTTTGGATAGTACGCTCCGCTTGCCCATCGGTTTGGGGATGAAAAGTCGTGCTAAGCTTAACCCTGGTACCAAGACCCCTTTGGAAAGACTTCCAAAATTGAGAAGTGAATTGGATACCTCTATCAGAGATAAAGGATAGGGGCACTACATGCAACCTAACCATCTCCCTAATGTATAACTTAGCATAATCTTCCACCAAAAAGGACACCTTGACTGGAATGAAGAGAGTCGACTTCGTCATACAGTCTACTATAACCCATATAGATCATGTTGCCAGCGAGTACGGGGTAAACCCACTATAAAGTCCGTATTAACCTCTTCCCACTTCCAAGTAGGAATAGCTATATCTTGGGATAAGCCTCCCGACCTTTGATGTTCAACCTTAACTTGTTGACAATTTGGGCACTTTGCCACAAATTCCGCAATATCTTTCTTCATTCCATTCCACCAATAGACTTCCCGCAAATCGCGGTACATCTTGGTGGCTCCCAGATGAATAGAGTAGCGGGAACTATGAGCTTCTTCTAGAATTTTCTCTCTTAGGCTATCAATATTAGGCACACACAAACGGCCTTGATATCTAAGGACACCATCACCCCCTTGGGAGAAAGCCTCATTGCCCTTCTTTAGAACTGCCTCCTTCAACTCAACTAGTATTGGATCAAGTGTTTACTTAGCCTTAACATCTACCACAAAGGACGATTCCGACTCATTTTGGACAATCACACCTCCCTCATCAGAGTCAACCAACCGAACACCTAGCCGAGCTAGTCTATGAACATCCCAAACCAATTCTTTCTTATCATCTTCTATATGTGCAACATTATTCATCGACAACCGACTCAAGGCATCGGCCACTACATTAGCTTTTCCCGGGTTATAGAGGACACTCATGTCATAGTCCTTTAAGAGATCTAACCATCTACGTTGTCAAAGATTTAGATCCTTCTGCTTGAACACATATTGCAAACTTTTGTGGTCGGTAAATACATCAACATGGACACCATACAAATAGTGTCTCCAAATCTTTAGAGCAAAGACAACTGCCGCAAGTTCTAAATCATGGGTAGGGTAATTCTTTTTATGAACCTTAAGTTGCCTTGAAGCATAAGTAATCACCTTTCCATTTTGCATAAGAACACACCCTAAGCCAATCCTTGAAGCATCACAATAAACCACAAAGCCATCGGAACCTTTCGATAATGTCAATATCGGAGCGGAAGTAAGCCGATCTTTCAATTCTTGAAAACTCCTTTCACAAGCTTCCGACCATACAAACTTAGTCTTCTTTTGAGTCAACAAGGTCAATGGAGAGGCAATAGAAGAGAACCCTTCCACAAACCTCCTATAATAACCGGCCAAGCCTAAGAAACTACGAATATCCGAAGGAGATAGAGGTCTAGGCCAATTTTTAACCACATCCGTCTTCCTAGGATCTACCTCAATACCCTTGCCGGACACAATGTGACCAAGGAAAGGCACAGATCTCACCAAAAACTGACACTTATTAAACTTAGCATATAACTCACGATCCCTAAGAATTTGCAATACAATCCTCAAATGATCGGTATGCTCTTCTTCACTTCGGGAGTAAATCAAAATATCATCAATGAATACAATCACGAACATATCAAGGTATTTTCTAAACACCCTATTCATCAAAACCATAAAAGCCGCCGGAGCATTAGTCAATCCAAATGACATAACCACAAACTCATATGGCCATATCTTGTTCGAAAAGCCATCTTTGGAATATCACAATGTCTCACCCTCAATTGGTGATAACCCTACCGAATATCAATCTTAGAGAAGAAACTAGCACCTTGAAGTTGATCAAACAAATTATCTATCCTCGGAATCGGATACTTACTCTTAATGGTAACCTTATTCAACTTTCGGTAATCAATACACATACGGAGAGAACCATCTTTCTTACGAATAAACAACATCGAAGCACCCCATGGAGAAATATTTGGTCGGATGAAACCCTTATCCAACAAATCCTTCAATTTCTCTTTCAATTCCTTAAGTTTCACCGGAGCCATACGGTAAGGAGGAATAGAGATAGGTTGCGTATCAGGAAGAAGGTCAATACCAAAGTCTATTTTCCTGTCGAGAGGAACACCGGGTAGATCATTGGGAAACACATCCGGAAACACATTTACCATGGGAACCGATTCAAGACTAGGGGTTTCAGAATCTATTTCCCAAACCCGAATAAGATGATAAATGCAATCCTTGGAGATCATCTTTCTATCTTTAAGACAAGAAACAAACCGACCTCTAGGCATAGAATTTCCCCCTTTCCACTCTAGGACGGGCTCATTAGGAAATTAAAACTTAACCACTCGGGTTCTACAATCAACCGAGGCATAACAAGAATGAAGCAAATCCATCCCGAGAATGACATCAAAGTCTATCATATCTAGCTTTACAAGATCAACATAGGTGACTCTATGGAACAAGGAAATGGGACACTTCCTATAAACTCTTTTAGTCACAATAGAATCACCAATAGTAGTAGAGATACAAAAGGGGTCTAACAACACATCCGGGGCAATATAAAATCTCATAGCTACATATGGCGTCACAAAAGATAAAGTAGCACCGGGATCAAGTAAGGCATATACATCAAGATGGAGATTTTCAACATACCGGTAACCACGTCGGGAGAACCTTCTTGCTCTTGGCGAGTTTTGAGAGCATAAAATAAGTTTTGCTTGGGAGCACTAGAACCCAAACCACTAGGAGCACCTTGTTTACCATTTTACCCTTTTGTAACATTCATTGGACAATCCCTCATTTTGTGACAGCCTTTGCCACAAGTAAAGCAACCATCTGATTCGGCCAAGCATCTCCCCTCATGCTACCTCCCACACTTTTGACATGGGGGAATTGAAGTCCTATCACCACCACCATTGCCTCCTTGAGGCTTAGGGTTAGACACCTTATTCTTGTCAAACTTACGCATAGGAGCATTTGAAGACCCTTGGATCGAAAACCTTTGTCAAAACTTAGAACGGACATGTCCTCCGGTCCTTTGGTTTGAGAAGTCACCATCACCGGTCCTAGCCCTCTTTGCCTCTTTGGACCTCCCCTTTAGCTCCTCTTCTTCGATTTGTTGTGCATGTACCATCAACCGTAAAATGTGAATTTCTTTAATAAGCATGGCAGCCCTACTGTCACGACCCAAGCCTAGGGCCTGGATGTGACCGGCGAATGGGGAACCCGAAGGAACCCCAAACAAGCCTCATAGCGTATCATTACACATCCTTAGTCACGGAAGCAATTAAATGACCATAAGCGATAAGCATAATCAAGGAGGAAATCGGGACTAAGGGAGCAAGAAAAAAAAGAAATGATACATAAATACCATAGATGAGTCAAGCTCAAGCATAATACACAACTTGTCCAACACCACCTCTAAACATGAGTACTTAGCGGGGGCCAAGACAAACTACCGGGCTCACCCTCATAGTCAAAACATAACTAGAAAGGAAAAGTTTTATACATAGCAAAAGATCATGAGCAACGTCCCCGAAATGGAGGACTCACCAATAACCACTATAGAAAATCGTACTAGCCACGCGGAGGAGGATGGTCAAGCGGTGCTCCGGTCCCTACATGGTGACATCATGTAGGCATAGAGTATGCGTTAGTACATTTGAATGTACTAAGTATATGGGATGCAATGCAAGGCTACATTAGATGGACATCATAGGAAAAATGCGTAATCATACCCAATAGATAGCATATTAATGAAATGATATGTATAATGATGCTTACATAAAAATCATATTTAGTGGGACGTAGTACATGTGTGGCGAGTGACCATCAATATAGTATTTCCAAGGCCTACCACCCCCTTGGAGAGGCGAAAGAGGTACAAACCCCTCAATATGGTTACACGGGCCTACCATCCCCCGAGCTAGGGACCAAGGTACAAACCCCTCGATATGGTTATACGGGCCTACTACCCCCCGTACTAGGCAACCAAGGTACCAACCCCTCGATACGGTTATACGGGCCTACTACCCCCCGTACTAGGCAACCAAGGTACCAACCCCTCGATACGGTTATACGGGCCTACTACCCCCCGTACTAGGCTTGGTCGACTCACAACACTTATATAGAGAAAATCATATACATGTGTCCATTTCATCATCATTTCAGTAATTACATAACCATCCGACTCATAGGACGTACCTTGGACCTTCCCTTTCCTAAGAATTCTATAAATGGGCATTTTATCAAACACAAGGTGGGCAATTGTTCATGTAAATGAAATCATGTATTTCAAGAATACTAAGTCCAACCAATTCCAAAATCCATATAAATCAGCCCACCAACAACATACATATATATATCAACCTTCATAATTTGATCATGGAAGCATGTAAACCATAAACATCACATAATAATTCCATTTCATGATAATATGCAAAATGGACCATAATAGGGTGTGTAGTAGTAATTCCATAATTCAAGAGTTCATAAATAATCATAAGGACCCATAAACTTGAAGTAGAAATAGAGGATAAATGGTTGGACTTGTGGAAAGGAAGGTTTCCACAATCAAACCCACATACCTCAACTTTGGAGAATCCTTGATGAAGATTGGAATGGAGAATCGAAGCTTGAGATTGAGTCTTGAATCCGGAATTAGAGCTTGAGATGTTTGAATTTGGTTGAAGATCTTGGTGGAATTTTTGGAGAGGGCTTAGAGAGTGTTTTTTGGAGTTAAGAAAAATGACTAAGTATGGGACATATCCCCTTTTTATAAAAAAAAAACGTCTCCAACCCGCCTAAAAAAATAGCTCACTGGAAATTGCAAATCTGCACAGACAGGTTTTACGAAAATGGTCATAACTCCCTCATCCTAACTCGGAATAAGGTGAAACCAAGTGCGTTGGAAAGCTAACTCAAAGAGCTTTAATTTAATAGTTTGCAGCCCTTCCAGTTCCTTGTGTGCTAAGAGATATGCCCCTTTAAAGTTGACCCTCCAAATCGCAATTTTTGCGATTTTTGAATTTTGATACGGTTGCTCTAAAATTCGGGTTAGACCCATTTCCCACTCAATTTGACCCCACAAATAAGAATATGAAGTCGAATTTCTGAAATCATGCACGGATTTTGAGATATATGGAAATTACAATTATAGGTGTTTCCGAAGCACATTTTCGGGCATTTTTGGGGTCGTTTCACCTACACTCCTTGACCGCCAAGTTGAACACCCCCGACACAAACATACTCATCTTGGCCCTTAAATCGGCCACCAAGGAAGGCACATATTTTTACAATTGAGTGAACTTCAATGCATATTGTTTGACACTCATACCACCTTGCTTCAAGTTAATGAACTCAAGGACCTTAGCCTCTCTCATCTCAAGAGGAAAGAATCGATCAAGAAAAGCTTCCTTAAATTTCTCCCATTCAAGAGGACCTGCATCTCTAGCCATCTCACTTTTCCATTGGTTAAACCACACTTTGGCGCCACACCCTTCAATTGGTAAGCGGCCAACTCCGCTTTCTCTTCCGGCGTCACTCCCATGATCATCAAAGTCTTGTAAACCTCTTCAATGAACTCTTGTGGATCCTCCTCCACCTTGGAGCCATGGAATTCCGGAGGGTTCATCCATGTGAAATATCTCACCCTTTCCACCGCCGTACCCACATGTGGGTTCACGGGGACCACAACTTCTCTATTGGCTTGGGCCGTTACTGCTTGGGCCAATGCATGGAAAGCAGCTCGAAACTCCACATTAGAAATCTCTTCGGCCAAAGGAGCGGTCATAACTTGGTTAGCCTCTTGCTCCACATTCTCATTTGTGTTCCTCCTTACAAAAGCTCTTCTAGGTGCCACATAGTGAAAAGCGTAGGACATGGATTAGGAGAAGAACGTATAGAGTTAAACTCTAAAGCACGATTCTAGAATATGAAAGAAGTGGAATTTCCTAACATCTTGTAGCCTCTTATTCATAAATGTGGTGCGCTTCACACTTGTGAACAAGACTCTACTAGACGTGGCTTTGAGACATCCTAAGACCTTTCTAAACCTTGGGCTCTGAATACCAAGTTTGTCACGACCCAAAGTACCCCTAGGTGTGACATGGCGTATAGGACCCCAAGAGACCCCACACAAACCACTTAGCATACATATACATAAGGTAAAGACCAAAAATAAGGAGAAAGATAGATAGTCTCATAAAAGTAAAGAGTTAACAAGCGGAAGTCTTGACTATGTCTCAAAAGCAAACTAATACAATATAATGAACGTTACGTAACCCGCACATCATATACAAGTCTAAAACTAAAAGTAAATGAAAGCAATAAAGTCTCTTTATCCCGAAGAATAAGGACTCAGCAAGGCTGATAGCTCAAACTCTAAAAACAAATAGCCACGAGAGTACGAAGGATGACTGTCTGACGCTACATTATAAGAGAATGCAGGCACTAGTATGCATTAGTACATGGAATGTATTATGTATGAAGCAAATGCATATAATCACATAAATCATGACAATGAGATGCTTTCATATAGAAAATCAGGCTAGTGAGATAACATCATGAACGTGCAATGACCAAACTGAATCATGTGACAAAAGGTTAGAAACTCAATGCATAAAAATGGTCAATGCAAGCTAGTCATGTCATAAGTCTTATCTCGTGAGATACTTCTAGTACCCTAGTTCATTATTATGGGATTTTTATGTTTAACCGACATAGACCACGTGAGCTATAAAATGGAATCCAGTGTCTGCCCCACATCGAAAAGGGGAGTGATGTCTACCCCACACCACTAGAAGGGGTGTCCTACTTGCCAAGGTAAGAACCATAAATATATACCTTGAAATGACACTTCACCCAATTTAAAACCAAATTTATTTCTTCACACCACTTCAAGATATCAATGAAGTGTGATAAACAATCCTCAAATGAATATCCCACAATTGAGAAGTCATCCATGGAGACCTCTATAGTATCTTCTACCATATATGAGAAGATAGAGATCTTACACCTTTAAAATGTGGTCAGGGCATTGCACAACCCAAAAGGCATTCTTTGGAATGTGAATGTTCCATATGAAAGAGTAAAAAGGTCATTTTCTCTATGTCCTCTAGAGCAATTGAAATATGGTTGTACCCCAAGTATCAATCAAGGAAGAAATAATAATCTCACCCAGCTAGTCGATCCATACTTTGATCCATGAATGAGACGGTGAAATGATCTTTTTTAGTCCATGAATTCAACTTACAATAGTCTATACTCACCCTCCATTCTGCAATCACCCTTATCACTGTCATTTCATTCTTCTCATATGGAACTATGGTGATTCCTCGTTTTTAGGCACACACTACACCGGACTTACCCACGTGCTATCAAATATTGGATACACAAATTTTGCATACAATCACTTGATGATTTCCTTTTTAACAACCTCTTGCATTGGTGGATTCAGACGTCTTTGATGCTTGATAAAGGGAGTGCAGTCATCTTGAAGATTAATCTTATGCAAATAAATTCCTATAAGGATGCCATTTATCGGTGATAGTCCAACCGATTGCTCAAATAATCTTCTTAAAGATAGCTAGCAGGGCATCCACTCGTAGTTCTTCTAGTTTGATAGAGATGATAACCGATAAGGTTTCATTTGCACCTAGATAAGCATACTTCACGTGGGAAGGCAATGGTTTGAGCTCAAGCATAGGAAGCTTAAATATTGATGACTTTGAAGGAGGATTTTATCAGTTTTTAAGATCAAGGTCAAGCTTATTTGGGTGATATGAATAGGATATTAGTCCCACAAAGGTTTGACAGACCTCTTCAAATTCCTCAATGCCTTCACTATCGCGATTTAAAAAGACCTCTTGCAATGGATCCTCTACAACCATTGCCTCATAGTGTCGCCCCAAGCTCTCTTTAATGCTATCAATAATGGACATGACTTGAAAGTTATCAGGCTGCTTTATCAAACTGCACACATCGAGAGTTATTTCCTCCTCATTTTTTGAGAATTTAATCTCCATACCCTTCACATAAAATAATCCACACCTAGAAGCTAGAAATTGGCATCCTATAATTATTGGTACCTCAAAATCACTGGCACAATCAAGTATAAAAAAATCCATCGGGAAAGTGAATTGTTCTTCCATCACCAACATATTATATAGGATTCCATGGGACATTTAACCAACCTATCCGACATGATCAACCTTATTTCGTTGGCGTGAGAGGTCCAAGTCTTAATTTCATAAAAGTTTCCAAGGACACAATATTTATACTCATGTCTACATCACACAGAGCCCCTCACACATTCATGCAATCAAATTTTACAAGAAACTGAAAATACCTAGCAGTTGTAAAGCGATTGTTCCTGGATGTGAAATTTTGGTACTTCAAATGTATATTGGGTGTGATTTCCAAAAGACGCGATGAGGCAGATTGGGTAACCAGTGGTACCCCAATAACTTAAGCTTCTCTGAATTTTACCGCAAACTTTTAGTGGTCAATTGTGTGTCACTGGTTAGCAACATATCAAATGATAATACGCTAATACCAAACTAGGCTGCTTTGGTCACACGTATCATGTTTGGTTATGCTTTGAACCTGGCAAGGTATATTTTTGAAGAGATATTGGAGAGGTCCCTAAATGATAGCAGAGTATACCCTTTCCATGCATGATCTATATGTTGTGCAATGAGGCTACTGTCTTGATCTTTGCAGAGATTGATCACTTCATAGAGGTGACCCTACTTCAAGATGAGAGTTTGATTTGCAATGACGCAAACCCGATAGCTAGAGTTTGAGGACAACACTCCAGGTCTTCAGGTCCTATGTTAGTAATAGATACTACAAAAGGGGGAGAGCGGGTTGACACTCCCATCTTTCTCATGCTAGAATTGGAGGTTGGTCAGATGATTGGGTAGATAGTTGAACCTGCAACTTCACCATGCTAGATCCGACTCACCATATGCACCTTATCTTAAGACTACATCAATAGAACATCGCAAACCCACCCGTCTATGGTTATAATGACCAAAGACTTCATTACCGTTCTAGCCTATAACCTACATTACATGCCGAACAAAGTCCTATAGTTATCCTAAATTGATTTTCTAAACAAAAAGTTGTAGAAAATAAGGGCAAGCCTAAGAATTGTACTTACATTGTTTAAAATTCTTTGTAAGAGCGAGTGTACTTGTTGTGTCCCAGTTACAATGAAAATTGAGTGCGGGAATTCTTTGTTGGTAGGGCACTAGGGGAACATTGTATAATTATTGATTGTCGAGGTTTGAGTCAGTTGTGTATGCATGGTTTCCCATTAATTGCAAGATGTCATTCATAGATCTTTTAGAGTCACATTGAGAATGGTTGGCATGCACATACTTTTCTTCTGTTGAAAATAAGAGGAATTTTTTTAATGGAATTGACTATCATAATTATCTTGGGTTTCTTATACTTAAGTGTATGTTGTGGTGTTTCTTTGTTTGCTTGAGGAAAATCAAACATTTTAAGTTGAGGGTGTTGATGTGTTGGAGTTTTTCGACTCTTTAGATAGTTAAAACATAGAAACTTTGTGCATTCCTATGTTAGTTTATGTGGATATGATGTATTTTTGTTGTGTTTGAACAAGAAAATAGGTCTCGAATGCAAATGAGTGAAATTAGTAGAAAATGAGCAAAGTATACCTTGAGAAAACCTTAGTCAGAGGCATAATCCCATTGTGTGATCCGTACTCAGGGTCGTGGAAAAGATTAGAGGGTGATGAATTTTTTTCCCAGCTTGTAGAAATTGACGTATGAATTGTACTTCCATACTATGAGCCATGAGGAGCAATCCGTAAACAACATAAGAGGCTTGTGATTTTTAACCCAGCCAGTACGAGATACGGTACGAGCCATAAAGTGGATGTACAAGACGTAATATGCAACTCGTGGAAAAGGCTTTAGGCTATGCAAGATGAGTACCAATGGTCATGAGTGGAGGTATGAGCTATACTCTGTTTTATGAGTTATACACATGAGGTGTAAGAAGACGACTCACTGAATGCAATAGATACCAAAACTCATTGTAATGACCAAGTTGGTCATTTTTTGTATTTTCATGGAATTTACAATTTTGCCCCTCCCGACATTGACCTTGAGTTGATTCTAATTGAGTTTTTGAAGTTGGTTTGAACTTTAAGTTTAAAGTTAAGAATTTTTATAAGTTTTGAGTTTGAAAGGCTCAAGTTGTCTAAAAGTGGTTTTTTGAGTCTTTTGGAGTTTCGAGTATCGAAATAGAATTCTGTCAATTCCAATAGTTCCAACATATGAAAATTGGTCCATGAGAGTTGTCGCTTTCAGATTCTGAGTCTTTTTGAGGATTTGAGGTCTTAAGTTGTGAAATTATGGAAATTTAGCCTTTGGGTTGACTTTTGTCAACATTCAGGGTTCAGATACTCAAATCAGAATTTCGAGAGATCTATTGGTTTCAAGGGATGATTTTAGGCCTAAGTGAGGTCTTGGTTGAATTTTAGAGGTCCCGAGCTTATTTTAGCCTTATTAGGTGTTGTGTTAGTTTCTCGTGGTAAGTTTCCATGGATTTTGGTTCAAGGAGACCTTGGATTCGTGTTTTGACGATTCCATTGAGTTTGAAACATCGAGTATAATAAATTTGCATATCTTGTTTGTGTGTACGGGGTTCCAAATGAATCTTGAGGGTTCTTTTGATGTTTGAGAATTGGCTGACGTTTCTGGTTCTACAGTCCTCGCATTTGCGGAAGGCCTTCTCTTTTGCAATCTTTGTTTTAGCGAAGGCCGGCTCGCAAAAGCTAGACTGTTCTTTTTTGTGGGGTTCGCTTAGGCGGACCAGGGTTCACTTTAGCGATGGTCGCTTAAGCGAAGCCTGGTTTGCAAAAGCGATACCCCCATTTTTTGCACAGAAGGTCGCTTTTGTGACATCCGATGGGAGTTTAGACCTGCCATTTTCGGGGTTTAAGCCCCATTTTTAATTTTTGAGCCTGGGAAACCCTTGGTGACGATTTTTGAAGAGATTTCTTGAGCTAGAATATTTGGTTAAGCTTTTGTGACCCTAAAATTTAATTTGTTTTGATTATTTATGGATTCTAACATTATTTTTCGGGATCTTGAATTCGGAAATGGCAAGGGTTTGCAAGAATATGAGTTTTTATCCAAAATAGGGATTTTCAAGTGATTTTGATTCCTTTTTTGAAATGGTTTTCACCAATGAATTCCTAAAGCCTTGAGTAACACTTTTAAGTGTTGATTTTCTAATTCAAACCTCTTTTTTGAAATTGGGCTTTGAGTTGATTGACCCTTTCCTCGTAAGTAATTGCTATGGGTGTTGTTTCTGAAAAGTGATTATGAATACTTAATTGTTATAGATTGTGTTGGCTTTGGAAGTGATTTGAAAAGGGAAAACTCAAGCTTTAGATAAATTAACTGATTGCTTTAAGGCAAGTGATATCTTAAACTTTTTAATTTAGTAGAATTGTTTAGTTCTCTTCATTGTATGTGAGATGGAAAGTAATTGGGATTGAGGTGAAGGGTTTATTTCTCTACTTGATCATTCTTAACTAATAAAAGAAGGGAAAAATGAAAAGCCTATGTGATGATCATAATGTTCATGAATTACGTTGTAGTGTTCCCTATTTGATTGGTTGGTAAATTGCTTCAATGCATGAAAGTGGACATGAATTGCCATAAATTGCTTGAATTGTTGTCTCTTCCATATGGTGTGATATTGCTTGTGTGCATTGACTGTTGGCCACCATGATGAGACTTGTCATAGCTTGTGATACCCAGTTCATTTTTGGCAATAGCTTGTGATGCCGAGGTCATTTCCAACAAGTACTTGTGAGGCCGCAGTCATTTCCGACTAGTGATTGATATAGAGTCGAGGTCATTTCTGGCTAGTAATTGATATAAAGCCGAGGTCACTTGTTGATAGATATTTATATAAAGCTAAGGTCATTTTTGGCTAATGATTGATTAAGGCCGAGGTCATTTCCAGCTAGCAATTGACATAAAGCGGATGAGAAATACTTCTGGCGTGGATTGATTTTTGTGTTTTGATGCATTTTGATGCTTATGATTGTCCTATTTTTCAGTTGTGATTGATGTGCATGATACTTGTGAATAATTTACTTGATACTTGAGATTGACTTACTTGGTTTGCATTGGTTATCGAATTGTTACTAATGAATTGTGATTATTGAACCTTGTGAGCTGTTTATTGTAGAACTTCTAGATTGGGCTCATTTCTATGTAGATTTTAGTTTGAGGAGGTTCGATTGGAATGGAAAAGGGTATTCGATTTCTGGCTAGTTTCTTGGTTTATTAGGTTGCTTATTGGGTACTGTTTTATTGGTACTCACCCCTTGCTTCTACACTTGTGTAGGTTCTGAGCCTAATTCTGTGTGATCGTCCTTCTTCTCCTACTTATCGAGGCTTTTCAAAGGACTATTGAGAGGTAGTTGCGTGTCATCCCGGTGAATCCTCTTTTCCTTTAAGGTATGCTTTGTTCTATTTAAGAAACAAAGACATTGAGACTATGTAATTATTTCATTTCCGCATTTTATGCATTAGAGGCTTGTACACGTGACAACCATGTTTTGGGGTGTTTATAGAATGAATAAGTTTTTCTACTTTTGTCTTGTTCTTGTTTTGCTCTTTTGCTTTTTCTTTTGTTTTGTTGGGTTGAGGCTGACTTGTCTTGGTGGGAATAGACAAGTGCCATCACATCCATTTTTAGGTCATGACAAATGGTATCAGAGCTTTCGGTTCATAGGTCTCATGTGTGTACAAGCCAATTCTAAGTAGAGTCTCGAGGATCGGTATGGAGACGTATGTACTTATCTTCGAGAGGCTACAAAGACAGTTAGGAAACTTCCTTTTGTTCATTCTTTGTTATCGTGCATGGTTTCCTTCACTAGTGTTGAGTTGTCGTATTTTGTTTTGGCAGATGTCGAGTACTAGAGCTTTCTATTTCCAGTGGTAGAGGGGAGGTAGTCCCCGAGGCAGTTGTGAGAACCTAGCTAGGGGTAGGGGTAGGGCCAGAGCTAGATGTCATGCTCGTGGAGTAGTATCATCTAGAGGTTGTGCCTATGGAGCGGCACCAGCTAGAGGTAGAGCTAGAGAGGCTTCACCTGAGCCATAGGTTGAGGTTGCTGAAGACTATGTTCCTCCCGGGTTTGGAGCTCCCTTGTTTTAGGAGACTTTGTTGAGGATGCTTGGTGTGATGAAGAACTTCTCTCAACTTTGTGCGACATGTACACCACATGGTTCTCAAACTGTATTAGGAGCACAAACTTTGGGTATTAAAGATCAGGTGGGTTAGCCACCAGTGGTTCTGGCATCAGTTGTAGGTGTTCAAATTGCTTCAAAGGTTATTTTGATGACAACTGAGTATCAATGTTATGAGAGGTTTCAGAAGATGCAACCACCCCAGTTTCAGGGTGGTAAAAGCGAGGATGCTCATGAGTTCTTGACTTTGTGCCATGAGATGCTTGAGGCAGTGGGTATGGTGCATGCTCGTGGCGTTCATTTTGTTGCATTTCAGCTGCGTGGACGCGCCAGAGAAAGGTGGAGGACTTTTAGGAGGTCTAGACCAGTTAGATCTTCTCCAATATAGTGGGATGTGTTTTCCTGTGCTTTCCAAGACTACTTCACTCCTTGGAGTGTGAAGTAGGAGAGTTAACTGAGGTTTGAGGACTTGAGACAAGGCAGCTTTTCTATGATTGAGTATCAGGCTCGTTTATGTGAGATTTCTAGGCATGCTATGACTATCGTTCCCAATGAGGCAGAGAGGGTTCACAGGTTTGTTAGAGGGTTGGCTTTCTCTACTAGGTCGTATGTGTTCCTAGCAGCCCGAGAGGGGGCTTCCTTCCAGTCCATTCTGAGCAACACTAAGGAAGCAGAGTTGATGCTTTTAGAGGAGTTTGGAGAGCCTAAGAGGGCCCATTCTCCTGGTCAATTTTCTAATTCCTCATCTGAAGGAAAGGGTTCACAATGAGGTAGTGGATCCTTTCAGCGTCATGGGTCAGTTCATGCATCTATGCCAGCAGTTGAGAGTGGATAGTCAGCTCAAGGGTCTAATGGTTCGGACCGAGGTGGCCATTGTAGCTCATATAGTTCGCAGCAGCAGCTATCTGTGTCAAGGTCTTGCTTTGAGTATGGGATCCCGGTCATATGATTCGATAGTGTCCTCTATAGACTCACTTAGGGTCGCAACATACTTATTCAACTGTTCTAGCTATAGATTCAGTGTCTCCGGCCAGGGGTCGAGGTAGAGGTTAGTCTAGCAGAGGTGGCAGGACTATAGGTAGGGGTGCTATATCTATGCAGTGTGGAGGTAGGGGTTCTACTCATACTGCAGGTGGTTGAGAGGGCCAATGTTATGCTTTTCCAGGGAGGCTTGAGGCCGAGACTTTTGATGCTGTGATCACAGGTATCATCCATATTGGATGTAGACCTGCATCTTTAATGTTTGGTCTGGGTTTTCTTTCTCGTATGTGTACCTATTTTGTTGCTAGGTTTGATATGATGTCTGATTGCATGCCTGTGAGTATTCATATTTCTAGACCAGTGAGTGAATCCTTAGTGGTGGATCGAGTGCATCGATCCTGTCTTGTTTCTTTGGTTGGGTATGATACTTGGGTAGAGTTGATCATTTTGGGGATGGTAGACTTAGATGTGATTCTAGGTATGGATTGGCTCTCCCCGCACCACGTGATTCTCGGTTGTTATGCTGAGACTGTGACCTTAGCGATGCTAGGTGTTCTGAGAGTTGTGTGGACGAGTGCTAGTGGTTCTTATCCTAGCAAAGTTATCTCCTTCATTTGAGCTCAGAGATTTGTTGATAGATGGTGTTTGTCCTATTTTTCTTTTATTCAGGATACTAGTGTTGAGCCACCTCCTATGGATTCTGTGCCCGTCATTCGATAGTTTTGAGATGTGTTTCCTTTTGATCTTCCAGGTGTTCGTCCAGATAGGGATATTGATTTTGCTATTGACTTAGAGCCGGGCACCAATCTCATTTCTATTCCTCCCTATCGTATGACTCCAACCGAGTTGAAAGAATTGAAAGATCAGTTGCAAGACTTGTTGAGTAAGGGGTTCATTCACCCTAGTGTTTCTCTGTGGGGTGCTCCTATTATGTTTGTGAGGAAGAAGTATGGGACCATGGTGATGTGTATTGATTATCGACAGTTGAACAAGGTGATAGTGAAGAACAAAATATCCTCTTCCTCGTATTGATGACTTGTTTGATCAGCTTCAGGGTGCATCTCTATTTTATTAGATTAATTTAAGGTATAGGTATCATCAGTTGAAGATTAGGGCATTGGATATCCCTAAGACAGCTTCAGGACTCGTTATAGGCACTATGAGTTTCTTGTGATGTTTTTTGGGTTGACTAACGCCCCTGTAGCATTCATAAAGTTTATGAATGGGGTGTTCCAACCTTATTTGGACTCATATGTGATAGTATTCATTGATGACATCTTGGTGAACTCAAAGACTAAGGAGGATCATGATCGATATTTGAGAATTGTACTCTAAGGAGGATCATGATCGATATTTGAGAATTGTACTCCAGAGATTGAGGGAAGAGAAGCTTTATGTCAAGTTCTCAAAGTGCCAGTTTTGGCTTGATTATGTGGCATTTTAAGACACATGGTGTCTAAGGAGGGTATTCGGGTAGATCCAGCCAAGATTGAGCCTGTTAGAGGTTGGACCAGACCCACATCAGTTATTGAGATTCAGAGTTTTGTGGGACTTATAGGCTATTACAAACAATTTGTTAGGAGCTTCTCCACTATTGCATCTCCTTTGACCAAATTGACTCGACAGAGAATGAGCTTCCAGTGGTCTGATGAGTGTGAGGATAGCTTTCATAAGATCAAGACGTTCTTGACTTTGACTCATATTTTGACTCTACCCAAAGAAGGTGTGGACTTCACCGTTTATTATAATGCTTCTGGAGTCAGGTTAGGTGGTGTTCTAATGCAGAAAGGGAAGGTAATCATGTATGCTTCTAGACAGTTGAAGACCTATAAGAAGAACTACCCTACCCATGATTTAGAGTTGGCAGCCGTAGTGTTTGTGCTTAAGCTATGGTGGCATTATCTTTATGGAGTTGGTTATGAGGTCTTCACTGACCATCAGAGTGTTCAGTATATCTTTAGTCAGAGGGATCTGAACTTGAGGTAGCGTAGGTGGCTTGAGCTACTGAAGGACTATGAAATCACTATTTTATATCACCCAAGAAAGGCCAATGTGGTGCCCGATGCCTACAGTAGGAAGACTTTCTAGCATGTGGATTCTTGCATCTATCTGTATTGAGGAGAGACCATTAGTTAGATATGTTCAGAGGTTAGCCAACAGTCTTGTCCAATTGTAAATTTCTGAGGAGATGAGTGGTTTGATTGCTTTCATTGAGGCTCATTCTTCCTTGGTTGAGCAGATTCGTGAACATTAGTTTGATGATGAAAAATTGTGTCGCATTCAAGACAAATTATTGAGAGGGGAAACCAAGGAGGATGTCCTTGATTATGATGGTGTCTTGAGGATCGGAGGCTAGATTTGTGCACCCAAGACATGAAGGTTAGTTGAAACATGTTCAAGCACAAAAACAGTTCAAAATAAATTTTGAGGCTCGCTGATTGGGAAGGTGATTCTCCTAACAGGTAAGGTGAGCTCAGGCGAACTTGCCAAAGTTAATAGATGACATCTAAAACTCACTCATGCCTGAAAGTCGGAGTCATCTCCAACTTGGTGATTCATCGAGTTAGTTTTGGCGGACTAAGACAAGTCCACTAAAATTGAAAGTTCAAAACTCAAAAGAACATGCCAAGGGCGATATCTGCTCCCACTTGGTGATTCGCTGAATGAGTTTCGGCGATCTATACAAGACCACTGAATCAAACAGTACCCAGGTAACACATTTAAGCACAAAAAGTGACTTGGGGCTGACTCGGCGATTCGCCTGATCACCTTGACGAGCTAAGACAAGTCCACCGAATAGGTAATTTCAAACCAATGCCTATTTTTCACAAGTTCAAAAAATAATATCAAACAATATCCATCACCCAATCAGTTTTACAATCTTCCCGCATGCTTTTCTATCCATGGGTACTCAAACTTCCCCCAAATTTCACAAAGCATTGCCCAAATTGATGATTCGCCCTTAAGAAAGTCATCACTCTATCTATCATTGGGAAAATACAAGTCATCTGGACAACACTGGCTAATCAGACTTCACTCACATTCAATTTAGGCAATACCCAACACATTCAAAGAATCAATTTCAGATTTCCCAAAACTTGACCAAATTCATCCTCTCAAATTCTCTCAAGTCTAAGGAAGAAGAAGAGGAGCTAGGGTTCCATTCAAGTATCCTAATTTTCCATTTTCTTGGGCTTAAGGGATCAAGGTATGTGTGTATTCACCCATGGAGTCCTTTTCTCCATGGGGTCCCCAAAGATTTTAATTCTCCAATTCAATTTTCAATTGATCAAATTAGGGTTTCAATTCAATGAATGTGGGTTTCTTCCAATTATGATTGATTATGATATGATTAATTAAGTCTTATAATGCATGAATTGATGTAAATCTATGATATTTAGTTGCAATTGCATTGACCCATGCTTAAATTATGATTTTCAACTATGATCCTATGATGAACCCATGAATTTATGAATTATGAATTATGAATTTATGAAGATATGCATGTTTTCATGAAGCTATTGTAAATGAATCAATGATGCTCTGAAAGGAAAGTATTGATGCTACGGTGAAAGGATTTCTCACTTACTTTGATGATCATGATCGTGAAAGGTATTTCTCACAATAAATTCACATTGATGAAAGGTTTTCTCAACTATGTTGAATGATGTTTAAGGAGCTATTCTATGTTTTGATTTCAAAAGTATGGATTGGTATTGATCATTTCCTTTCCCTATGTTAAATTAATAATTCACTTTTATCTATTCCGTTGGGATTTAGACTTTGCACCGAGAGAGCTTTGAGGTGGAGGCTCAAATAAGGTAGTCTCACGTAGCAACCTCTAGTCCCAAGCTGTGCCCCAGTATGATTGTCTTAATTGACCTAGCTAGTAGATCAACTTTAGAAAATAATGATATGTACGGATTCTACCTTGGCAAGTAATTTCCCCTTCTTTCGATTTGAGGGATATATCGAATTCCATGATATAGCTCTTATGGTCTTATTGTCGGTTAAAGCTAATATCCCATAAAAAGGATTCTGTTTTCTTCAAAGTTTTCTTATGTCTTTTATACGAATGTATTTGACTATGTCTTATTCACTTCATGTCATTTCTTCTCTATAAAGATTTTAAATGTCTCGTTATGATCATGCTATTCAATTTAAGTCATTTTTACTATCATGTTCATCTTTATGCATATTGCCTCATACTTAGTACATTCCATGTACTAATGTATATTTTGTGCCTATATTGTTTCACTAGTGTAGGGTCTGACGCTCGTACCTCCCATACTCGTGCCTAGACATCTATTTTAGTGCTTCAAGTGATTGGTGAGTCCTCATGTTTCGAGGATCAAGAGACTATATAGTTTTATGTCATTTCATTTCGAACTTTGTATGTGATGTATGGGTTACGTCCCAATCACTTTCCTTTTGATGTATTAGATGGATTTGAGACTTATACTAGGCTTCCACTTTTGTTAAACTCGTTTGTATGAAATCCTTTCTTTGAACTCTATAAATTTTATTATCTTATATGATGTATGCTAAGTGGCTTATTTTCAGCCTCTCGGGGTCATATATGACATGTCACGTCTAGGGTATACTTTGGGTCATGACAACACTGGCCATCCCGGCCACCTGCAATCTGTGTAGAACCCCGACCTCCACCCTGTGGAGCAGTAGCACCCCTACCAAAAGTCCAGTCACCTCTGTCGGACTGACCTCTTCCTCGATCCCTAGCTGGAGGCGCTGAATCCCTAGCTAGAGCAGCTGAATAAGTACGCTAGGGTACTGAGTGAGTTTGTAGAGGACACTGCTGAATCATATGACCTGGATCCCTACAACCATAGCAAGACCTCGGCACGGATAACAGCTACTATGAACTAAATGAGCTACCATGGCCACCACGGCCAGAACCATAACATCCTCGGGCTGACTGCCTACACTCAATTGGTGGCATAGATGCATGAACCGGTCCACGACACTGAAATAAACCACTCCCTCAGTGTGAACCCTTACCTCCAGACGAGGCACCAGAAATCTAACCAGAAGAATGGGCCCTCTTGGGCTCTCTAAACTCCTCTAAAAGCATCAACTCTGCCTCCTTGGCAATGCTCGCAATGGAGTGGAAGGAAGCCCCCTCTCTGGCTGCTCGAAACACATACAACCTGGTAGAGAAGGACAACCCTCTCACAAACCTATAAATTCTCTCTGCCTCATCATGAACAATAGTCATAGCTTGCCTAGAAAACTCATAGAAACGAGCCTCATACTCAGTCACAAACAAACTACCTATCTCAAGTCCTCAAACCTCAGTCGACACTCCTCCCTCATGCTCCACGGAATGAAGCGGTCCTGGAAAGTACTAGAGAACACATCCCACTCTATCGACGGAACCCAACTGGTCTAGACCTCCCAAGAGTCCTCCACCACTCTCAGGAGCATCTACACAACTGAAGAGCAACAAAATAAACACCTCGAGCATCCACCATACCCACTGCCTCAACCATCTCATGGCACAAAGTCAAGAACTCATGAGCATCCTTACTCTTACCAACCTAAAACTGAGGTGGTTTCATCTTCTGCAACCTCTCAAAACACTGCTACTCAATTGTCATCATAATAACATCAAGAGCAATATGAACACCCACAACCGGTGCCAGAACCACTGGTGGCTGACCCACCTGATCGTGAATACCCGAAGTCTGCTACTGACCTGGAGTCTGCGCTCCTAATCAAGTCTAAGAACCATGTAGTGTACCAGTCACACAACTCTGAGAGAAGTTCTCAATCACACTAAGCATCCTTAACAAAGTCTCCGGGAACAAGGAAGCTCCAAACCCTGAAGAAACATGGTCTTGAGCAACCTCAACATGTGGCTTAAGAGAAGTGTCTCTACCTCTGCCTCTAGTTGGTGTCGTGATGTACCATGAACTTATGGTACTTTTGATGCATTAAACTTAGAATTTTACATGCGTCTTAAGCATTTTGTTATTAGATGTGATGGTATTTTTGTCTGATTTTGTAGTAAATAGGTTTTTGGAGCAGTTGGTGTTAAAAATGTTACAGCAGTAGGATTTTTGTGATTTAAGACTAGACTTACGAGCTGTCATCTCTACGACAAGCTGTAGGTTGAAGTCATAGGTTCAAGTGCTTGAAATTTGAGCTAAGTATGGAACTACGAAAACACATCGACGAGCCGTAGTTACTACAACAAGCCCTACATGAGGAGTCGTAGAAAACTTCAGAAAGGGTGAGTTCCATTACATGAACAACGGATGAACAGGATGGGGTATGCTTAGACTTATGAGCCATAGGTCATACCCGTAGATGGAACTCACTAGATATTTAACTAACCGCTGATTGATGAAAGGCACCTACGAGCCGTCATCTTTACGATGAGTCGTAGGTTGCCAACCGTAGGTGACACTGCCCAAGCCAAATTTTCTTAGTCTTCCTTTTCCCACTTGTTTTAGGATTTGTTTACTATAAATATTACTTATTTTTTTGTTTTATGGAGGTTAGACATTTTTGAGACATATTATTTTAGCTTTGAGAATTTGCTTGTAAACATTTTTGTGCAATCGACTCTTGAAGTGTTGGTTTTCATTATTGCTTTGCTTTTCATTATCATGTGAAGATTTCGGATTTCATCTACTAGAATCATAAGTCATAATTTATTCTATTAACCCTAGCATTAATTGTGATCACCCAAGTATGAGTAGTTAAATCCACAACTAGGGTTGTGGGAACCATGAGTAATTAATTAACAAGGTGAAACTAATAATTAAGTAATTCATGAATAGTGTTTGAGCATGTATTGTTAATCTCTTTATTTTTAATGCTTTTTAACAGTACCCAACGTTAGAACTCGCCATATTCCTACTTGCCCGACCAAGGAAGTAATGAATTAGAAAGAGATTTAGCGTTGATAATCTCCTATCTGATAGCCTAACCCAAATATGTAATGGCTAATCTGATGTCAATGGTAAGGGTTAGTAAAGTATATACACGTAGACCAACCAAGTTGTGTAGTGCAATTCCCTATTTGGACGGCCAATCACTTAGGAGATACCTAACTTACTGACTTTGCATGTTAAAGACTAGGAACATATTACTATTATTAGGTTTACTTCTTTAAGAGATTGTGGGGAACACATATGCCCTAGTTTCATTCTTATATTGATATTACAAACTGCACATCCTGTTACTTGCTTACTTGTTATGATAAATCAATCAATTATTATTTTATACTGTGAAACCCCCTTTTTACATAAATAAGCTGACTACAAGTAAAATCGACATTAATTAGCCTAAGTCTAGAATTTGTTCCTCAAGGGACCGACCCCCTAACCGTTGTTAGGTTCTTTATTTGACAATGATAGCTTATACTTCTTTACGGAGGTATAATTTGGGCTTATCAAATTTTGGCGCCGTTGTCGGGGAATAAGGCTTTTAGATTAGACTAATTTGTGACTACACTTTAGTTAGTTATTTCTCAATTTATGTTTTACTTTGTTTTAGTTTTCTACAGGTCTTAGTTCCAGTGTATGCCAAATACACGAAGTCAAGGCAATCCCTGACTCCTTACAACCCAGAATTAAGAGGAAATCTACGTAGAATGGCTGGAAGAGGTCAAAACTTAGGACCGGGAGATGATCCTAACGGAGAGGGTCATGAAGAGGCACCTGGATTTCAACTTCCATGAGTAGTAGAAGTGCCCAGAATGCTGCTAGAGTACCAAATCAGCAAGCACCTGATGTGCGTACTAATTTCCGGGTGGATTATGATGTTGTGGGATCAATGGGTGACATAGTTGTTCCTCTACTATCACCTGGACATAATTTTATGGTAACTAGCAGCCTGATGCAAATACTTAAATCTAGAGGATTGTTCACTGAGTTACCTTGTGAGGATCTATATGCTCATTTGAGCAAAGTCAAAAGTGTCTGTATGAGTAGTATGGGTCGACCAGATTTAGACATGGATGCTATTGGCTTAAGGGTGTTTCCACTATCATTGACAGGTGATTCTACAGTATGGCTTTGTGAGTTACCATATAACTCAATAACCACCTAGGAGGAACTACACAAAATTTTCTTAGATAAATATTTCTCGTTGTCAAAGAAGTTGAAGCTCAAAGATAAACTCAACAACTTCATGGATTTAAAGGGAGAGTCGATTAGTAATTCCTGGGACAGATTCACAAGATTCATGATAAGTGTTCGAAACCACCGCATTGATTATGAGTCACTAAAGGAGTATTTCTATAGAGGTTTGGATGATAATGGGAAGGTTGTGTTGGATACTATTGCTGGAGGTTCTTATGGGGCTAACACAATTCAAAAGATTGCTGAGAAACTTGAAAAGATCTCCTAGAATAATAAGGCATGGAACACTAGAACTTCGGCTACATCAAAAAGCACTTTTTCAATACAAGCAACACAAAATCAGTCCAATGATGATATTCACGAGGAGGTAGAACAATTGAGGATAAGGGTTGGCTTAGTGTTGAAACATGTGAGTGGAAATGCTGAGAAAGTCAATGCAATGAACTATCAGTCTAGACCACCTGATGAGTATGTCTATGAGGAGGATGCAAACTTTGTGAACGTTCAAGTGGGAGGTTTCTGGACTAACACCCAAGGATCCAATCAGGATAATTAGCACCAAGGTTAAGGAAAACAAGGTTGGAACTACATCAATTATAATCGCAAAGGGAACTATGTTTGTGATGGGAACTATACTCGTGATAACAACTATAATAGGAATAGATACAGCAACAAAAATGAAAAGAGTGTCCCTTATGTTCCACCGGGGAACCGAGATGGAGGATTGAGCCTGAATCGCATCGAGGATATGATGATTAAGATGATAAAAAGGTTTGACTATACGGATGAAAATGTGAAAGAGATGCGTAATGATTTATTGGGCATTAGGTAGAAGATAGAGTCACATGCAGTATCAATTAGAAAGATTGAGTAGCAGTTGAGCCAATTATCTTCGAATGCAAATCCACACCAACAATGAACACTTCTCAGCAATACCATTCAAAATCCAAAGAATGATGGGCATTATATGGCAGTTACTACTAAGGGTGGAAATCAAACTATTGACCCTCCTATGCCAACAAGTATGGAAAGTATGAAAGAGCCGAAAGAGGATGAAGTTGAGGTAGTGGAGCAGCCTAAGGATCAGAGTGTGAGGGAAGCTGAAGTTACTCAAAAGATCATTTGAATGTCGAGACCTCCACCTCCCTACCAACAAAGGTTGGTCATGAAGATTGAGGAAGAAAAGTATCACAGGTTTATATCCATGCTAAAGAAGTTATCGATAAATGTTCCCTTGATTGAGGCACTTGAACAAATGCATGGCTATGAAAAGTTCATGAAGGATCGCGTGACCAAAAAGAGGGCAGTCAATTTTGAAGTTGATAAGTTGCAACATTGTAGCGCCATTGCTACTCATTCGTTAGTGCAGAAGAAGGAAGAAGGAAGATCCCGAAGCGTTCACTATCTTATACACGATTGGCATGATGCATTTTGCGAAGGCCCTATGTGACTTGGGTTCTAGCATAAATCTGATGCCGATTTCCGTGTTCAAGAAATTGGTCTTGGGAACTCCCAAACCGACTGCGATGCGGCTACTTATGGCTGACCGTACTATGAAGAAACCAATAGGGGTGCTCCAAGATGTTTTGGTTAAAGTTGAGGCATTCATATTTCCGGCGTATTTTTTGATACTAGACTGCGAGGTTGATTTTGAAGTGCCTATAATCCTAGGAAGACCGTCCCTTGCTACGGGGCGTGCATTAGTAGTTATGGAAAAAGGGAACATGAAGTTTTGTTTTAACAATGAAGAATTCACATTTAACATGTGCAAATTAATGAAGCATCAAAGTGATCTTAAATCAGTATCTGTTGTGAACCATATTGTTGAGGATAAACCAGAGGTGTCCATTTAAGAGAGATTGGGTGTTGAAGCACTCACTGTTGTGATCATAAATTTTGATGGAGATGGCACTGATGAGTATGATGAGCTAGTCACTGCACTTGATGGGGTGAATTTCCCTCGTCGCCCACCAAAGAAGCTAGATTTGGATTTAAAGAATCGAGATACTCCGCCTTCAAAACCATATATAGATGAGCCTCCAAAGCTAGAGCTAAAATCTCTTCCATCTCATTTGAGGTATGTGTTCTTGGGCAAAAATAGTACCTTGCTAGTAATTATTGTTGCTGATCTGAATGATAGGCAAGTAGCTGCCTTGATAGTGGTGTTGAAGCGGTTCACGAGGGCGATCAAATAGACGATTGTTGATATTATTGGTATTCCACCAGGTATATATTCACTCAAAATTCAACTCATGCCAGATAGCAAACCTAGCATTGAGCATCAAAGAAGATTAAATCCACCAATGCAGAATGTTGTGAAGAAGGAAATCATCAATTGGTTAGATACTAGAGTAGTGTATCCGATTGCTGATAGTAATAGGGTGTGCTCGGTTCAATGTGTGCCAAAGACGGGAGGAATCATTGTGGTTCCTAATGCAAAGAACGAGTTGGTCCCGATTAGGCCTGTCACATGATGGAGGGTCTGCATGGACTACCGCAAATTGAATGCTTGGATAGAGAAAGATCACTTTCCAATGAAATTCATGGACCAAATGTTAGATCGCCTTGCTTGAAATGGTTGCTACTATTTTTTGGGTGGGTATTCAGGCTATAACCAAATATCAATCGCATCAGAAGACCAAGAGAAAACCACCTGTACTTGTCCCTATGGCACTTTTACGTTCAAGAGAATGCCTTTTGGATTGTGTAATGCACCGGCTACATTTCAACATTGCATGATATCTATTTTTTTTGATATGGTAGAAGACACAATCGAAGTATTCATGGATGACTTCTTTGTGGTTGGTGACTCATTTGAAGATTGCTTGACACATTTGAGCGACGTGCTGAAACAATGTGAAGAGTGTAATCTCGTGCTAAATTGGAAGAAATCTCACTTTATGGTGAAAGAAGGTATAGTTCTCAGTCATTGCATCTCTCAAAAAGGTATAGAGTTTGATAAGGCAAAAGTTGAAATGATTGAAAAATTGTCTCCTCAAATCTCTGTGAAGGGTGTTAGAACTTTCTTGGGTCATGCTGGCTTTTATACGCAATTTATAAAGGACTTATCAAAAATTGCACATCCATTGTGCAAGCTGCTCGAAAAGGAGACAAATTTTTTATTTGATGATGCTTGTCTGAAAGCATTTGAGGGGCTGAAAGAGAAGTTGATATCTGCACCTATCATTATTTCACCGGACTGGGGACAACCATTTGAAGTTATGCGTGATTCGAGTGGAGTAGCACTTAATGTAGTATTGGGACAAAGGCGAGAGAAAAATTTTCATCCCATATATTATGCGAGTAAATTCCTAAAGGCTGCCCAAAAGAATTACAATGTGACCGAATAAGAATTGCTTGCTATAGTCTTCGCTTTCATAAAATTTAGATTATATTTGTTGGGTACTAAAGTTATTATGTACTCTGATCAATCAGCATTGAGGTATGTTATGGCAAAGAAGGATGCAAAACCGAGACTTATTCGATGGGTGCTATTATTGCAAGAATTTGACTTTGAAGTCAAAGATAGAAAGGGGATAGAAAATCAAGTTGCTGATCATTTGTCCAGAATGGAAGAAGAAGTTATGTTGAAGCTAGCTGATAGAGTTGAAATAGATGATACATTCTCGGAAGAACAGGTTTTGGCTGCTTCTTTTGATCTCATTCCATGGTTCTCATATTTCACCAATTACTTGGCAAGTGATGTGGCGCCTTCGGATTTGTCGTTCCAACAAAGAAGGAAGTTCATGTCCGATGTGAAGAAGTATTTCTGAGAAGAACCTTATTTTTTTCATATTTGCGCTGATGGAATTATTTGTCGCTGTATTCCTGTGATAGAGATGATGAATATATTAGAAGCTTGCCATTCATCACATGTGGGTGGTCATCATAGTGCTATTCGAACTGCTTATAAGATCTTGCAGTGTGGGTACTATTGGCTTACTATTTACCAAGATGTTTATAATTTTGCCAAGTCTTGTGATCGTTGTCAAAGAGAAGGAGGTATTTCAAGGAAGCAAGAACTCCCACTAAATCCTATACTTGTAATTGAACTTTTTGATGTTTGGGGCCTTGATTTTATGGGTCCGTTTTTGAGTTCAAATGGATTAAGTACATACTTGTGGCGGTTGACTATGTGTCCAAATGGGTGGAAGATGTCGCGCTTTCAAACAATGAAGGTAAGAGTGTCACCGGATTCCTGAAAAAGAATATCTTCTCAAGATTTGTTACATCAAGGGCGATTATTAGCGATGGAGGTTCCCACTTTTGTAATACGTTATTCAAGGTGTTCCTTGAGAATTATGGTGTTCATCACAGCATTGTAACTCCTTATCATCCGCAGTCTAGTGGGTAAGTTGAAGTGTCAAATAGTGAAATCAAGCAATTCATTGCAAAGACTGTGAATGCAAATAGAACTAATTGGTCGAGAAAGCTCGATGATGCTCTATGGGCCTATCGTACAGCATTCAAGACTCCCATAGGTATGTCTCTCTACCAACTTGATTTTGAGAAGTCTTGTCACTTACCTGTAGAGCTAGAGCATAAAGAAATGTGGGCACTCAAAAAGTTGAATTTAGATTGGGATGTCGCATCAAGCCAAAGGTTGAATGAATTGAATGAGCTTGATAAGCTTCGCTTAAAAGCATATGAAAGTTCAGCCTTGAATAAGGAGAAGATGAAGAAGTACCATGATCAAAAGATCGAAAAGCGTGATTTTGCTCCCGGTGATCTATTACTTCTATTCAATTCAAGGTTGCGCTTGTTTCCTGGCAAGCTCAAGTCCTAGTGGATGGGACCATTCAAAGTCGTCCAGGTATTCTCACATGGAGCGGTTGAACTTGCGAATGAAGAAGGAGTTAGATTCAAACTCAATGGTCAAAGGATCAAAATCTACTTAGGTCAATCGGAAGAGGTCAAAGAGGTGATCGAAGAATGGGATCTTGATAAAGTTTGAGTAGTCAAAAGGTCTATGTCGTGCCTCGACGTTAAATCAAGAGTTACTTGGGAGGCAACCCAAGCTGTAAATTACCTAGTTTTAGAGCTTTTTAGTGATTTTTTATTTTTTTTAGCTTAAGTGATTGCCTATATTAGGGTAGTATAGGGTCCGTGTCTAAAAAGAGTCAAGAAAATATAAAAAGGAAGTCCTAATGTTTACTACATGTGAAGGAAAGAAAGAGAAATATGGAAAATTATAAGTGCAGGAGGTTCTACAGTTCCCATAGACGAGTCGTCATTCAGTCGATGGACCGTAAATGGCATCCATAGAATCTAAGGTCTAAATACAGCTACAGCTTTAAGTCTATGGTTGCACAGTACGAACCGTCATTCATTCAACGGTCCGTAGTCTACAATCATAGACCCTAGGTATGTTTTCTAAATTTTACCAAGTATAGAGGAAAATGACGGACCCATCTACGAACCATAGTTCTTACTACGGACCATCAACGAGATATCGTGATTCCAAGTAGTATTAATGAACCGACCCAACACGCGACTAAATTAAATAAAAACCGTTCGTTTTAAATTCATTCCCCATTTTCCCTTCTCCAAATCCCACACCCACTATATAACCATCTCCTCCTCCTCCTCCTCCTCCTCCTCCTCCTCCTCTTCCTCTTCCTCACCATCTCTTCACCCATCTTCTTCTTCTTCTTCATCTTCTTCTTCTTCTTCTTCTTCTTCTTCTTCTTCTTCTTCTTCTTCATCTTCTTCTTCTTCTTCTTCTTCTTCTTCTTCTTCTTCTTCTTCTTCTTCTTCTTCCTCTTCTTCTTCTTCTTCCTCTTCCTCTTCCTCTTCCTCTTCCTCTTCCTCTTCCTCCTCCTCCTCCTCCTCCTCCTCCTCCTCCTCCTCCTCCTCCTCCTCCTCCTCCTCCTCCTCCTCCTCGTCCTCGTCCTCGTCCTCTCCTCCTCCTCCTCCTCCTCCTCCTCCTCCTCGTCCTCGTCCTCGTCCTCTTCCTCTTCCTCTTCCTCTTCCTCTTCCTCTTCCTCTTCCTCTTCCTCTTCCTCTTCCTCTTCTTCTTCTTCTTCTTCTTCTTCTTCTTCTTCTTCTTCTTCTTCCTCTTCCTCTTCCTCTTCCTCTTCCTCTTCCTCTTCCTCTTCCTCCTCCTCCTCCTCCTCCTCCTCCTTCTCCTCCTCTCCTCCTCCTCCTCCTCCTCCTCGTCCTCCTCCTCGTCCTCGTCCTCCTCCTCGTCCTCGTCCTCGTCCTCGTCCTCGTCCTCTCCTCCTCCTCCTCCTCCTCCTCCTCCTCCTCTTCTTCTTCTTCTTCTTCTTCCTCTTCTTCTTCTTCTTCTTCTTCCTCTTCTATTTATTCCTCCTCTCCAATATTTTTTTCTATTTTCGAACTCACAAAGTCGCGGGTCAAATTAAGCAAGTTGATCATCAAGTCTTAGTCATACGCACTCACACACTTTCATCTTCCTTCTAAGAGGTATTGATCTTACACTAATTTAATTTAATTTTTAGTTGAATTTAAAGTGTTACTTGACCTTGGGTATAAATTGCTCGTTGAAGTTAAAAATATTCGTTTACATGTACCCTTGGAATGAAAGTATTATGGGTGTCATAAATTTTTGGATGTAATCATGTGAATAAACACTTCTAGTTGTGTTCTTGTCTTAGGGTTTTTTATTTGACTATTTGTTGTGTGTTAACGCATGATTAAAACCCTAGGAATGAAGGAATAACATTATAATATATTGAAATGCATGTTCTAGAAGTCATTTAAGGGTATAAATGATGAAAATGTGATGTCGAATGAATTGGACCTAAACTGTGAAAGAGTTGATGATGACGACTTGATCTACGGGTCTTAGGGTGACCTACGGACCGTCGTTTAGGTCACGTTAGTCTGAGCACCAACCAGTAGCCTAAGTAAATTTTGACGGTTTGACCTACAGACCATAAGCCCAATGACGGACCATCTAGTCGAACCATTAGTCTAACTTCAAAAAACTTTAAAAAATGACTTTCTCACCTACGGGTGGCACCTATGGTCTGTGGTTGCTTCTATGGCCCATAAGGACCACCCATAGGTCCCAAAATTAGTGTACTTCAGCAGAAATGTTTTAGTGTTCTGTTACTTTTGTAGTTTTTCTTTTCTTCTTTTCTTGTGTTGCTTTGTATGTTTTGGGTACTAACAAAGTCTTCCACATGTACGATTCCGCCTAAAACTCCCAAGACCTATGGGTGACGGGAAAAATCCAGTGCACCTTTGGCCTGGCTTCAACTTATTAATGAGCCAACTAATGATGTGTCGAGCGGGTCTGAGTTTGACCCAGAAACCACGAGGGACTCTCCTACGGCACCTTGGACTACTCGGTAACATGCCCAACAACTAGAAATAGTCCTGGTGTTGGAGGGGGAGCAGTCCTCTAGCCATGATGGTGCCCCCCAGTCTGAGGAGGAGGCACGGAGTTTGAGAGAGGGCAGTGGAGAGTCACAGCCCGGGGCTACTTCAGGCTCTCATCATAATTCACAGTCTGAGTCCAGCTCCAGCTCAGACTCAATTCGAGCATTAGTTTCTAACACTTCTAAGTCTGGAGAGGCTCATGATTTTCCTAATGGAAGGGTTGAGCCAATACACCTTACTACAAAGCCGAATAGATGGTGTGTTTGGGGGATGTTCCAGATATTCTCGGATGGCTTACACATGAATGAACAACAAAAGCCAGTCCAACCCATTACTAAAGAGCGCCGAGTTCTCACAAGCAGCCTTCACACAGTGCCGGCTATTCATGAGTTGGTCAAGCGACACAAATGTGAGTGGATGGTAGAAACTCCCGGGAGGTATAGCCCGAATATGGTTAGGGAGTTCTATGCTTCCTACGTAGCTAGAGTACAGAATGCTCTGCCACCACAGGCTAAGGTACTGGCTCAGTCCCCCCTTTTCACTACTCTGGTGTGGGGTATCCCCGTCGACCTATCAGAGGCCACGGTACGCCATTTTATTTATGGCCCTTCACATGCTCAACTGACTAACACAGCTGAGTATGACTACACGATGGGGGTGGTGCAAAACAGAGCTGCCATGCATGATTCAGACCAGAGAGAGACCCTGCTACGTTGGATGGCTGGGAACATTGCTGCAGAGAGGGTGAATGCTTAATGGGTCTGTGACATGACCTTGCCTATAAAAAGACGACTCTAAATTTCGTAGCCAAGTTCTGGTGGTCGATCATCCAGGCTAGATTGTCCCCCACTATGGTTGATAACATAGTTACTTGGGACTGTTCGGTGATGCTTGCTTCATTGATGGCGGGGCACGAGATAGAATTCTCCTTGATTCTGATAGCTGAGATTCATGAGAGGGCTTTCTGGGAGAAGACCACATTACCATTTCCATGCCCGATCTTTTGCCTATATAGAGAGGCTACTGTTCCAGTGTGTAGATGTGATAATTTAATCGAGGTGACCAAGACAGTTGATGTTGGTTTGATACGGGATGATTCAAACCCCACGGCTCCATGGAGGGGTATACAGTTTGATTTACCCCTATGGGTGAGGAACTAGCTACTAAGCATATAGATGAGGGCACCAATCCTATCCCTACTGAGGAGCCCGATGGGACTGCTCGACCTTCCACTTTATCTAGCCCGGTTGCAAGAACACCACGTGCTCCTTCTCCTATAGGTTATGCTTTGCTGCCACTAGCCAGAGTACAGAAGCTGGAGACTCAGATGGCAACACTGTTGCAGCACATTCGGCCATGGATGAAAAAGAATGTTGAGGAATTTGAGAAGAGAGTGGAGTAAGCAGTGGAGGTGAAGAAATTGGCACAACACTGAAGGATAGATGCATTCGAGTTATGGATGTTGGATAGACCTCATCCAGGTCCTGTTGTTGATTAAGTTGCATTCCAAACGGAGTTAGCCAAGCTCCGGGCTGATATAGATGCATTGGTTGCTGTAGACTCAGCTACACCGGAGCCTCCCCTTGAGGATGATGGTGGTGATCTACTGATAAGTGCCTTATTTGGTAAGGATGAGCCTACCCTTGACCCTCCTTGTGCGGCTGGAAAGCGCACATAATCTTCAAAGAATACAACTAATACGAAGGAGAAGCGGAGAGCAAGGAAGAAGGAGAGGAAGCAGTTTGAGGCAGCCCAGCGCTAGTCGAGAGTTGATGAGGAGATACGACAGTGCAGAGTGAGGGAGATGGTTGTTGGTGCTTCTGGTTTGGGGAGTACTCTTGACGTTTCTCCGATGATTTCTATGAGGGGCACTACTGAGGGTGCTCCTCTGACTAGTTTGGAAGGCGTCACTAATGGCGTTGCACATATTGTTCCAGCAAGTTCTAGACAACCGGATCCACCCACTTCTTGATTGGTCTTCGGTGCTTACGTGCCACAGGTTTATCTCACCCTATGTTTTTACTTTTATTTTGCTCATTAAGGGCATTGCACTGCTTTTTATTTGGGGGTGGGGTGAATGGATTGAGAGTGTGGGGTGAAGTGTAAGTAACTCAACTCACAATCCTTCCTTGGGGTTTTCTTGCCTGTGTTCTTTTTCCCTAAGGAACTGTTTAATTTCTGTTGAACTAACATGTTTAGGATAGTAGAAGTATACTAAAATAAAAGCATGATGGCAAAAGAGCATGAAAAGTGATACCGCTCAAATTTGTGATATGTGATGTATCTGTATACAGGATAAATTGAATGTGTAGGATCTTTATATGACATGATAGGAACCGTTTAAACAACATGACTTAAGCTATAACATGAACTAGATACATTGATGATTTGATAGTGAAACAAGTTGCCATGTGTGTGTGAGATTGTTTGTCTATTCATATGGTACTTGCCAATCTAGAACTTGCCCCGCTGGTCTTGCTAAGATGATTTAAACTGGGAAATGGGAAATAATCATAGGCCATTGTTGATAATAAGTCCACTTAAGCCTAAAAACAACCAACCAAAAGAATAAATTGCTTCCTTCTAACCAAATGTTTGAGCCTGAAGAATACCATATTTTTAATACACCCAACTCACCTTCCCTAAAAAGAACAAATTGTGAAACTCTATTTTTGCATTTTTCCCTCCTTGGACATTGTGTACCTCATCTCAGGCTAAAAGCCTAAGCTAAGGGTGGCTACTTCAAAGTTGTACCTTGATTTTGGCTCTTGTCCTTTCTAGGACATCGTGCACCTCAACTCATGCTAAATACCTGAGTTGAGGGTGGCTATTATGGAGGAAAATAAGAAAGAAAAGGTATAAAAAGAGTCGTGTGTAGAAAAAAAATTAGTAAAGATGTTGAGAATGGTGTGACTGAACAAAAAGAAACAAAAGAATGAAAAGTTTAAATAAAAAGATGAAGAAAAGCTTAATCAAGAAAGAAGATCGAGTCAATAGTCACACTCAAGCTGCAATGAATCATAAAGAGAAGAGCAGAAAGTAAGACAATGTCAGAATTGGTTGTAAAAGAGGTAAAATAGCCAATGTAATGTCAAAGAGGGCAGAAAAGCACTAAATCCCCAAATATACCACACCTGACCCCTAAGCCTACGTTACAAGCTAAGAAAGCCATATAGTGATCCAAAGTGAACGGTTTTGAAAGTCAAAGCATAGAAAATAAGGGCAAGCCTATGGTATTGAGCACAAACTGTATTGAATTCGCTTATGTGTGTGAGTGTATACTGAGTCCCTAACTAAAAAAAATCAACATCTGTGTGAATAAGGGATTTCTTGTGATAAGGGCACAAGTTAAATTATTGAAGAGTTGATATTTTTGGGATTGTTGTAAGTGTATGTTAATATGTCTATTGGTATATCTATGTCATGTAATTATCCGCATGTATTAGCTTGTTGAGTTGAATAAAAGATTCGCACTGTGATGGAAATAAATAAGGGGGTGATTTTTAAGAAAAGGCCATGTGATTGCTTGAGTTTTTGGGTTACTTCTGCCTAAGTGTCGTTTAGAGTCTATCGCGTCACTTGAAGACAAACAATGATTTTAAGTTGAGGGTGTTGATGTATCGTGAACTTACGGTACTTTTGATGCATTAAACTTAGAATTTTGCATGCGTCTTAAGCATTTTGTTATTAGATGTAATGGTATTTTGGTCTGATTTTGCAGGAAATAGGTTTTAGGAGCAGTTGGTGTTAAAAGTGTTACAGTAGCAGGATTTTCATGATTTACGACTGGACTTACGAGCCGTAGGTTGAAGTCCCAGGTTCAAGTGCTGAGAATTGGATCAAAGTATGGAACGATTAAAGCACATCGACGAGTCGTAGTTACTACTACGAGCCGTACATGAGGAGTCGTAGAAAAATTTAGAAAGGATGAGTTCCAGTACATGAACGACGGATGAATAGGACGGGCCGTGCTTAGACTTATGAGCCGTAGATCATGCCCGTATATGGAACTCACTAGATATTTAACTAACTGCTGACTGATGGAAGGCACCTACGAGTTGTCATCTCTATGACGAGCCATAGGTTGCCAACCGTAGGTGACACTACCCAAGTCGAATTTCCTTAGTCTTCCTTTCTGTACTTGGTTTAGGATTTATTTTTTATAAATATTACATTCGTGAAAATCATAATAATAGAACATAACACCTAAAAGGTAAAAACAAGCTTGGGACCTCCGAAAATTCAACCAAGACCTCACCTAGGCCTAAAATCATCCCTCAAATCCAACGAAATTCAAGAAATTCCGATCCAAGCATCCGAACACCGAATGACACAAAAAATTACTTCTAAGCAATTTAGCCTTTCAAACTCAAAACTTGCCAAATTCTCAACTTTTTACTCAAAGTTTGAAACCATCTTTCAAAACATAATCAAGAATAACTCGGGGTCAACTATTGGGAGGGCAAAATAGTAATTTTACCAAGATTTCAAAAAATGACCAACTCGGTCATTACATGATGGAACCTATAGTTCAATTTCGATACGAAATATTTTTTATATATAATTTTATTAGTAAATTAGATTGTGTCTCATTAGTCTATGAATTGTATTTACTTATAATTGTTTCTAATTAATTTATAAAAATATTGACAAATAAATAATAAATATTAGTTAATTTTAATTTAAAATTTGATTATCTTTTTAAAAATTCAAAAAGGGGTAACTGATTTAATTGAATACCTAAAAGAAGTTTTTTATAGTGACATTAAACAAGCTTTTATTGTATTGTTTTAAAAAAAAAGAATAATGTGACATGACTTCTCATTAGAAGAGAGGAGTATATTTTATGGAAAATAGGAATAGTTAGTATATTTTAAGGAAAATAGGAATAGTTGGGTGATATTGTAGTCCTAAAAGAAACAAAAGTGATATTATAGGACAAATTCTCAAACATAAATGACTATCAAGGGAACTCCCAAAATTACCGCTAAATATTTTACATCTAACACATTTTTTTGATAATCAATCGCTAATTTGTAATTAAATATATATTTTAATTAACTGAAGGTTAAATCTTAAATATGTGAAGTCATATATCACAAAGAATATATAACATGTGAAAGCAATAATAATAACTGTCCATAGAATCAGATTTATTTAAATTTATTACATAAGAATCCCTTCATATATAATTAATAAAATAAAACAAACGAATGGTCAATGCAAAATCACAATAAATCAAAATTAACCTTGACATTTTCAAAATAAATATTTTTTTCTTTTGTAACTGAAATGTAATCACATCTGTTCAAATTTTAATTAAAAAAAGTAATCAAATATGTTCTTATTATTTTTAGATTTATACATTAAATGATGTTAGTATATATTAATTAGAAATTTATGATAAAAAGTTAAGCATCTTACTCACAAAAAACAACTTCATTGATGAATTGCGTTTTTCTTGCTGAGTCTTTTTATTTCTACTTTGAGATTTGAATCAGTTCATTTCATTTATGAATTTATTTATTTATATAATACAATTTTTTGTTACCGTTGAGAATGATTAATTTTCTTGGTTATTATAATCTTTTTTTTTGGTTATTACAAGTTTATATGTTATTAGAGGGAATGTATGGTGGGTGGTGGGTGGGTAAAATTATAAGCTATTATAAGTTGATGATGACTAAAATTAGTCATTTGTATTATTTTTGGTTTTCATTTTTGTGTATGTGTTTGTTGTTGTTCAATGAATTGATGAATTCTTTTTTTCTCCTCTCACAAGTCACACCTTTGGACTTGAAGGTAGGTGTTTTTTTTCATTTACATCATGCAATCCCGGTGGATCTTCAATTTTATTTACGAATTTAACTAAATTCAGTAATTTAAGTTAAACATTTATGATTAAAAAATAATTTAATATGTATAATTAATTTATTCGGAATCTAGTTTTTTAGAATCTGAACTTTGTATATTCAAATTTTTAAGCTCGTCTCTGAATTTTTTTATTTTTTTAATCTCCCTATGCTTTGAGTTTTTTTTTTTTAAGCTTGCAAATGGCATTGAGAATTTTTAAGGAAATCCAACTATCACTTCTTAATCAAATGTTGAAAAAGGTAGAATCTAACTTCTCTCTATTTCTATCTTGGTTGAACGCATTTCTTTTATTAGTACTTCCTCCATTTCAATTTATTTGTTTGTTTTTTAAATCTATTGGTCTTAAACTGGAGATATGTTGAATGTATCAAAATGGTCTTTAATCTTGTGGTTGTAAATCTGTCGAAATTTGTAATTAATGAGTTGTCAAAAAATGAAAGCGATATTCTTTTTAAAACAAATTAATAAGGAAAAATAAAATAAACAAATTGAAACAGATGAAATAGTTAATTTTTGGTTTTTTTAGACTTTTAATACTCAATTGTCTGTATGCAGGGTTTGATCAATAATGAATTTGAACATTTGATGATTTCAAAGAGGACAGAAGATCCTGAATCTGTAGTTCAAACAATTGAGAAATATTGTGCGGAAGTTGAAGCTATATTATGACAAATGAAAAATGACATGTAGTACTCTCTAAACTATATCTATTTATTTTAATTAACAAATACAACAAGTTTGTTAGTTGTATGTAATAAGTTTATGAATTCCATAATTAATTTATCTCATGCAATTATTTTCCTATATGTTGATCATTTGCAGTGATAATCCTGATGTTGAGTTTTCTCATTTGGTTTCATCATGTGACCTTGTCAAAAACAAAAGTACAAGGTAATTATTTATTTATTTTTTAAAGTAAAAGGTGATTTATTTACTCTAATGCATAATGAATCACTTGATCTTTGTAATCTTGTTTTTTGAAACTTTTACTGTTTAACTAGCTTTTAGCTTCTTACATTAAACCTTGGGATAAATCAATCATTGTGGCAAAATCAATTTTTATTTTATTTTCTTGGAATTCTTAATTAATAGTAATTAGCAAAATTCTAACTCAGTGTGTAGTCACGATCCACAATTTAATAAAACTCAATTTCTTATAGTCTAGTCTATTCTACGGTGAAGTAGTTACTCCGTATATACTAACAAGTTTTCTTTAGTACATGTGTAAGTAACTTCGTAATCCTAATGTATTCTTTCTTAACTTTCGTTGGCTTTTGTCTTCTTTATCCCTCACGACTTAGTATAGAGTCATGTAGTTGTCAATTCTACTATATTAGATTGCCTGTATTTAAGTTTATGAATTCCATAATTAATTTATCTCATGCAATTATTTTCCTATATGTTGATCATTTGCAGTGATAATCCTGATGTTGAGTTTTCTCATTTGGTTTCATCATGTGACCTTGTCAAAAACAAAAGTACAAGGTAATTATTTATTTATTTTTTAAAGTAAAAGGTGATTTATTTACTCTAATGCATAATGAATCACTTGATCTTTGTAATCTTGTTTTTTGAAACTTTTACTGTTTAACTAGCTTTTAGCTTCTTACATTAAACCTTGGGATAAATCAATCATTGTGGCAAAATCAATTTTTATTTTATTTTCTTGGAATTCTTAATTAATAGTAATTAGCAAAATTCTAACTCAGTGTGTAGTCACGATCCACAATTTAATAAAACTCAATTTCTTATAGTCTAGTCTATTCTACGGTGAAGTAGTTACTCCGTATATACTAACAAGTTTTCTTTAGTACATGTGTAAGTAACTTCGTAATCCTAATGTATTCTTTCTTAACTTTCGTTGGCTTTTGTCTTCTTTATCCCTCACGACTTAGTATAGAGTCATGTAGTTGTCAATTCTACTATATTAGATTGCCTGTATTTAAGTTTATGAATTCCATAATTAATTTATCTCATGCAATTATTTTCCTATATGTTGATCATTTGCAGTGATAATCCTGATGTTGAGTTTTCTCATTTGGTTTCATCATGTGACCTTGTCAAAAACAAAAGTACAAGGTAATTATTTATTTATTTTTTAAAGTAAAAGGTGATTTATTTACTCTAATGCATAATGAATCACTTGATCTTTGTAATCTTGTTTTTTGAAACTTTTACTGTTTAACTAGCTTTTAGCTTCTTACATTAAACCTTGGGATAAATCAATCATTGTGGCAAAATCAATTTTTATTTTATTTTCTTGGAATTCTTAATTAGTAGTAATTAGCAAAATTCTAACTCAGTGTGTAGTCACGATCCACAATTTAATAAAACTCAATTTCTTATAGTCTAGTCTATTCTACGGTGAAGTAGTTACTCCGTATATACTAACAAGTTTTCTTTAGTACATGTGTAAGTAACTTCGTAATCCTAATGTATTCTTTCTTAACTTTCGTTGGCTTTTGTCTTCTTTATCCCTCACGACTTAGTATAGAGTCATGTAGTTGTCAATTCTACTATATTAGATTGCCTGTATTTAAGTTTATGAATTCCATAATTAATTTATCTCATGCAATTATTTTCCTATATGTTGATCATTTGCAGTGATAATCCTGATGTTGAGTTTTCTCATTTGGTTTCATCATGTGACCTTGTCAAAAACAAAAGTACAAGGTAATTATTTATTTATTTTTTAAAGTAAAAGGTGATTTATTTACTCTAATGCATAATGAATCACTTGATCTTTGTAATCTTGTTTTTTGAAACTTTTACTGTTTAACTAGCTTTTAGCTTCTTACATTAAACCTTGGGATAAATCAATCAGTGTGGCAAAATCAATTTTTATTTTATTTTCTTGGAATTCTTAATTAGTAGTAATTAGCAAAATTCTAACTCAGTGTGTAGTCACGATCCACAATTTAATAAAACTCAATTTCTTATAGTCTAGTCTATTCTACGGTGAAGTAGTTACTCCGTATATACTAACAAGTTTTCTTTAGTACATGTGTAAGTAACTTCGTAATCCTAATGTATTCTTTCTTAACTTTCGTTGGCTTTTGTCTTCTTTATCCCTCACGACTTAGTATAGAGTCATGTAGTTGTCAATTCTACTATATTAGATTGCCTGTATTTAAGTTTATGAATTCCATAATTAATTTATCTCATGCAATTATTTTCCTATATGTTGATCATTTGCAGTGATAATCCTGATGTTGAGTTTTCTCATTTGGTTTCATCATGTGACCTTGTCAAAAACAAAAGTACAAGGTAATTATTTATTTATTTTTTAAAGTAAAAGGTGATTTATTTACTCTAATGCATAATGAATCACTTGATCTTTGTAATCTTGTTTTTTGAAACTTTTACTGTTTAACTAGCTTTTAGCTTCTTACATTAAACCTTGGGATAAATCAATCATTGTGGCAAAATCAATTTTTATTTTATTTTCTTGGAATTCTTAATTAGTAGTAATTAGCAAAATTCTAACTCAGTGTGTAGTCACGATCCACAATTTAATAAAACTCAATTTCTTCTAGTCTAGTCTATTCTACGGTGAAGTAGTTACTCCGTATATACTAACAAGTTTTCTTTAGTACATGTGTAAGTAACTTCGTAATCCTAATGTATTCTTTCTTAACTTTCGTTGGCTTTTGTCTTCTTTATCCCTCACGACTTAGTATAGAGTCATGTAGTTGTCAATTCTACTATATTAGATTGCCTGTATTTAAGTTTATGAATTCCATAATTAATTTATCTCATGCAATTATTTTCCTATATGTTGATCATTTGCAGTGATAATCCTGATGTTGAGTTTTCTCATTTGGTTTCATCATGTGACCTTGTCAAAAACAAAAGTACAAGGTAATTATTTATTTATTTTTTAAAGTAAAAGGTGATTTATTTACTCTAATGCATAATGAATCACTTGATCTTTGTAATCTTGTTTTTTGAAACTTTTACTGTTTAACTAGCTTTTAGCTTCTTACATTAAACCTTGGGATAAATCAATCATTGTGGCAAAATCAATTTTTATTTTATTTTCTTGGAATTCTTAATTAATAGTAATTAGCAAAATTCTAACTCAGTGTGTAGTCACGATCCACAATTTAATAAAACTCAATTTCTTATAGTCTAGTCTATTCTACGGTGAAGTAGTTACTCCGTATATACTAACAAGTTTTCTTTAGTACATGTGTAAGTAACTTCGTAATCCTAATGTATTCTTTCTTAACTTTCGTTGGCTTTTGTCTTCTTTATCCCTCACGACTTAGTATAGAGTCATGTAGTTGTCAATTCTACTATATTAGATTGCCTGTATAAAAGATGGCATTTTGAATGCCTTCTTTCTTTCTTATACTATGTTATTGAAATTATTTGAAATATATCATGTTTATAAAAGTATCTTATATGTACCTTCGTCATTTCACCTTATGTTAGAGTTGTAATTTAAGGAATCAAACAACAATCTTTGGTTATGATTTTCTCAAACTCCTTCATAAATATTTTGAATTGTTACCTGTGTTGACATATAATTTTTTTCATGTACCTCTCAAATATGTAAATCTTATTTTCAAACAAAAATGAAACATCTATAACGACCTGAACTCCACACAAAAAATTAGATACTTTGAACTTCGTACACCAAAACCCCTTCATTTAATTTAGAGCATTTAGTTCTATATTAATCTATGTACTTCTTATTAGGGAATTAATTTTTTTAACCTTGTCAATGTGAAATTAAAAGTATTAAGATTATTAATTATTGTCGATGGTGTAGGATTGGTTCTGTGCTAGTGATTTCCACATGCATGCTTCTCATTCGTGCTTGTGATCAAAGAAACAAAAAGAAGTAGCAACTAATTTGTTTATCCTATTCATATTTCAAGGGAAGTGCATGTCCAACCGTGTCAGGTTTACATTAATGAGAAAAATATAGATATAAAGTTATATAATTTCAGGTTTTCCCAAACCTTGGAGCTGTTAAAGAATGATTTCTCAACTACACAAAGCCAATTGGAAGCTTATGCTAGGGTATGTACTCAGCCTAAAGAAAAATTAATTAATCACAACTCAATTAATTAGTGTAGTTTTTGAATTAATTCAATCTTATTGAAAGATGTCAATTGCATTTGCAGAGAAGGATTATATGTACACTTAGAGAATATTATGTTATATGTACATTTAGAGAATATTTGGTGTACATATATATATATATATATGGCATTGCATTTGGTTAAAGATAAGCTAAGCTGAACTTGTTTATTTACCATTGTTATGATAAGTAAAACTATTTCACCTTGAAGTTTAATATTTATTTTATCATGGTTGACAGAAATTAGTAGCTTTATTATTCATCGCATATGCAGCTAAATTATCAAACATCTCTATAACGTCATTGGTCCAAATATTTTTTTGATTGCTATAGCAAAATATTGTTATAGAAAACATATGATATAACAACACTAATGTGAAGATTTAAGGCTTCTAGAAATACACATAAACTAAAGATTTAATTCAACTAAATAAATCAAAATTTCCTTCCAGGAGAAGAAGATATGAAAAATGTATTTATTTATTTTTTTGTTAAGGAGCTTCTTGTTATTAGGAAAGGATATTATTTAGGCTAATTTTTTCTCTCTTTCTTAGTAAAGTTTTTGTGCATTCGAATTCTTGTTAGAGGTTTAGAATATATCTTCCTCCAACACTTTTACCTTTTTGGATGAATAGATGTGGTAGGGGTTAAGCCTAACCCTCCATATCATGGGCTCAGGTGATGGTTTTCAAGACTAAAAGAACAAGAAAATATAAGAAAAAATGAAGTAATTAGACCAAAATAAAATGTTGTTAACTTATATAATTACTTCCTAAATTAGAAAAGAAACATATTTTTACAAATTTTCTTTTTCTTTTGAAACCAAAACTAAACTTATGTCTAAGTATGTCTATTTTTAGTACTTTTCGTCTTTTACAAGTGAAACCTACTAAAATGAAATAAATATCTCATTTTTAGTTCGATGACCAAATCATGTCCTCTAATAAATATAATCATATTATATTGTGAAAGTTTGGCCTTCTACGAGCCAGGTTACGAGTTGTGGTCTTAACCACGAGCCGTAGATAGTCTCGTAGGAGAAAGTTCAGAGATATTATAACTCTCCGCAACTTCTAAACAAAGGTTCGAACCATCCTCCCTATGTGTATAGGTCTGAACCCGATGATTTCTAAGTTGTACATATATGTTAAGGTCCTTTACTAAGTGTGGTAAGTGTATCGGATGTGTTTTAGGGTCGTAACGTACCTCAAACTCCTAGCCAAGTTCAAACCTTTCTACCGGCTAAGTTTTTCGCAAGAGTTCATCCAAGGGTCAACTTCAACTGACCATATCTCTCAGCTATAATGAATTAGGTGCCCCATCACCTATCAAATAAAAGATCTATGAGTCTTCTTTCCAACTCCACCAAGTTTGTATCAATTAAAGTTTGGAGTACAAAGTTATGTATATTTTACTAGACAATATCTTGCTATGCACGGGCCACGCGCCGACTGCACACTAAGGCAGTGGCTAGTGCCTTTCCATGTGTCGGGTGGTCACCCAAGATGCTAACCACATGATAATGCACGTCAGAACCCTAATAAAAGACCCGAAAGTCGTGCTTCACCTCCCTAGTTCATAAATTTACCCTAGAAAGAAAAGTTCTAAAGCAACGAACTTTTTCCAAGATTCATCCACCATCTAAGGTAAGATTTGACTATATAATTTCATAATTTCTTCATCTTAACATGAAATTAATATCTCCTACTCATGAAATTCATAGATTTTCAAGAAAATTTCTCAAGAACACATCTCCAAGGTTCAAGAAAGATTTTATGGTTCTTCTTCCAAGATCATTCTTTTCTTGGGTATTTGGAGCAATTAAGGTATGTAGGATTCTAATGAAGAATTCTTTTCACCCTCATGTTTAAAATTCTTCAGTTTTAATGAATTCAATCCTATGGCTAGGGTTTATAAGACCATTTTCAAATTTGTCATTTTTATGATCCAATTGCATGATTTCTTGAATTTACTTACTCATGATTATGGATTTTGACTATTATACTTCCTTTTTGTGTTTGGCAAGGTTTTCCATGGTCATCCTTGTTAGTTGTTTACATGATTTTATTTATGATTCCTTAAGATTATATTTCAAAGCATAATTTTAGAGTATTTATGTTATTAAGAAAACTATTTTAAGAATCTACAAGTTATGCTTATTCTAGAGATTTCAGCATATGATTTGAGAAAGAAAGTGTAACACCCGTAAAAGAATTAAATTAAGACCCGAACTATTCTTCACTTGCATGTAAAATCATATCGGGTGATTCTTAAATTGCTCATATGTGTAAAGGTCATTTCTTTGGTGTTAGAATGGATTTGGATATGACTTAAGGTCACAAGAACCCCCTAGCACAAAGTTGAGTTGAAAGCTTCATTACCGATTAAGTTTTGACATAAGATTCTACTTAGATCAACTTCAAACGATCATATCTCCCAGAACATAATGAATTAAGTGGCCCCTGACCTATCAAATTGAAGGTCTTTGAGTCTTCTTTTCAACACCACCAAGTTTACCTTATTTTTAGTTCGGAGTAAGACGTTATGGCCATTTTACCAGAGAATGTCGTATCAGATTTTTCTGAGTCTGTGAACGACGGATCCAATCTACGGGCCGTTGGTTGAACTACGACCCGTACTGTCAAACTGTCAAAAACTTCAGAATGTCGGAATTTTGGGATCCAATACCTACGGATCCATTCTACGGGCCGTAAGAACTACTATGGGCCATCGTTTGAACCTGTAGAATAGACTTTTGAGCCCAAAAATTCAATATAAATTCCACGGATGGAATCTACGGTCCGTAGAACAAATCATGAACCGTAGATGAACCTGTAGAAGGTTTTCATCAGTTTTAAGAAGGGTAGTTTAGTCTTTTCTCACCCCTTCTAAGCCAAAACTACGATCCTTTTTCACCTAATTAAGGGTCTAAATAGTGTTAAAATATTATTTTGCGTTCTTTAACACTTCAAAGACTTAGAGTAAGGATTCAGGAGGAGAAAAGCTAGGGTTTTCTAATGTTCTTCAAACTTCATCAATTTCGCCAAGAACTTTGGTCTTACTATGTATGTAAGGCTATCATAGTATTGGACTAGTTCCTCCTCACGCCCTACATCTACTTTCAAATTAGTAAAAGAGTAATCTAGGGTTCTATCCTTAGATTTAAGTATTCTTGAGATGAGTTGATGTTGAGTTCTGAGTTCTTGAGTTCCTGATTCTTTTTTGAAATTCTATTCCTAATTATTATATTGTAATATGTTATGCATTGAGATTCCTAAGTTGATTCGTTCATGTCTATATTTCACCATGAACCCTATTAATTGAGTATTCTTGAGATGAGTAGTATCGTTAAGTTCTGAGTTCTTGAGTTCTGAGTATTGAGTTATTCTAATTGTTATTGAGATCCTTGAGTTGAGTCATTCGTGTCTATATTTCAGCATGAACCCTATTTTGAGTTATAAATTTTGAGAATTTTTTAAAGCTAACATTTTTGTTTTAAACTGAGTTTTTGAGAAAGTAAAGAGAAGTTTAAGAAAGAGTTTTAACTATGATTTGAGCAAGAGTATGCAGGAACTAAGTATTTCCCAAATGTTTCATTTTTACATGAAGAAAGAGAGTATTATTTTGAGAAAAGTAAAAGAATTTTTAGAAAGATTGAGTACAGAGCAGTTACCTTTTAAAGAGGCCCTTTTGAGTAATTATCTTAACCCAGAGAAAGTACTTTTACATTGAGCAAAGAGAAACCTTGTTTTCTAAATGAGCAACAAATTCAGAGATATTTCAAAGCAGTTACCTCTTTTAAGAGGATATTTTGAGCAATTATCTCAAACTAGAGACATAGTATGTTTTATACATTTGAGTATGAGTATATATATTATTGGGAGTAGTATTGAGCACCGATATAGGGATGAGTTCAGATAACTCAAAATTCTCATAAACAATGTCTTGCCAACATGGATACAAGATCATACTTTTTAGATGAATCTTTATTTCTTAGTGGATCGACATAGTTGAGAGGTTCTATACCCTGGCATGATATAGGACAGTTCTAACAGCGTGAGCGAGACGTTGTATCATCATGTAGCTCATAGTGATGGTTCTCGGTTAGAGAATCTCTCAAATAAGAGTAAAAAGTATTTTATTGTATTTTTATATACATCCTTGAGTTAACATCTTTTATTTATGAAGCTTTAAATGTTTTCATCTCTTGTTATTGCTTTGTATTGAGTTGAGTTTAGGTAAGTATTCTCTCAGCCCTATCGGTTCAGTTATTTATCCATTCAGTTATATTACATACTCGTACATTCAATGTACTGACGTCATTCGACCTGCATATTTTATTGATGCAAATACAGGTACTTATGATCCTCAACAAGAGTCTGTTGAGATCACTTCATCCCATCAACTTTTGAGTAAGGCCTCCTTGCTTTCGGAGGACTCCAATTTTATGAGTTATTAGTATTAGTTTTTTTTTAGGAGTCGTGAGTCTTGTCCCGACACTCATCTTTATACAGTAGAGGCTTCATAGCTAGACAATTTTTGGAGAGTCTTTCAGTTTCAGATGTTTTATTTAAAACCTATGTTCATACTTAGTATATTTAGAGAGTTTTAAGATTTAAAGAAACTGTTGATTTAGCATTTCTTTCAATTTGATGCTTGTGTATGCTTGAGTTAGTCTTCCGCTTGTAGTCAGCTAGGATAAGGGTTCGCTTGGGGACCAGTAATGGTTCTCGAGTGTCGGCCACGTCTAGGGTGTAGGCTTGGGTCGTGACAAACTTGGTATGAGAGCACATAGTTCAAGTGTCCTAGGGTGTCTATGAAGTCGTGTCAGTAGGATCTTATTTATGATTGTAAGGTCCCCAATTCTATAAATGAGGGACTACAGACATTTAAGAAAAGTTTCCTATCACGACCCAAGGTACCCCCTAGACGTGACATGGCGTACAAGACACCGAGAGGCCTCATACAAGCCACTTAGCATACATACATAAAAGATGATAGAGATTAAGAGTTCAGAAGAGATTTTTCATATCAAAGCTTTTAAAAGAAACAGCGGAAGTCTATATCTCATGTCTCAAAGTCAATCTAACATAGAAAATAAAGTTTGGGACGTAACCCAATACAACATCCGAAATGAAATAACATGAAAATAAGAACAACTAGGCTATGTCCTCGGATGGATGAGGACTCACCAAGTCTTCTATCAATCCTCTACTAAGCCTCTAGCCATGAGTGGATGGTGAATCGCCAAGTCCTACATCAAAAAAGTTAATGTAGGCAAGATTGTGCGTTAGTATAATCAAGTACCAAGTATGATAACAATGCACATAAAACATTTAAAACATGCTAGAATGAGACATAATCATGACATGCAATGGCCAAGCTAAAACATGATAAAGCTTAAGAAGCATGAAGCATAAATCATGGCGAAAGCAAGCTAAATAATCTTTCTTTACTTTAGATTATCATAACAACACTTGTGTTCATTAGTTGGGGGGAATTAGCCTTAACCGACATATAAAACCATATGAGCTATCAACATGGAATCCGGTGTCTACCCTACACTGAAAGAGGATTGCCCTACTTGCCAAGGTAGGACCATAACTTGTTAGCTTACGTGGATCCACTAGTTAGTGTCTATCATAGACCATCATCCTATGTTGGCACATAGGTTATGGGACATGGGTAATTTCCACTTGTCCACTCCGTGCTAAGCATATTTTCCCACAGATTAATCATAGTTCATTTGTCAAAGGTATACATGGGTAATCGCCTCTTGTCTACATTAGGGAACATGGGTAATCGCCTCTTGTTCATTTAATTCATAGTGTGAGCATTACATGAGAAACCCTTTCACAACTCAACACAACATCATCATGTCACAACTTTGGTACTTCACTCTCAAAGCACCCTTAATTCATCATTAAATTCATATGAGACATACATAAGTTCATAAGCTTCATCTCGTCATAGTTCATCATGCTCATAATTCATGAATCGTAGAGTTCATATGGGTTCATAAAATTTCAACTTAAATCATGCAAGCTCATGATTAGAAAGCCATAAATAAGACAATTTACCCATCCTTGAAGGAACTCACATAATAGAGGAAAAATCATGCTTTTGACCTGAACATACTAACTTTTGTAAAGTCATCCTCAATTCATTCATAATTCATACATATCTTCATAGAGATTTCAAAAAAAATCCTCAATTCATAGCTCAACCCACCAATCAAAGCATAGATTAGGAAATTAGGGAGAAATAGCATGGGTTCATGGGGATTCATTCAATCTTTACATCAAATCATATAATTCACGCTAATTCGTGCACTAAATTACTTTATCACGCAAGATCGTGCACTGGAAATCATAAAATTAACAATTGAAATCATAATTGAAGAACCCATAAGAATTAATCAAAAACCCTAATTCAATTAGGTAAATTGAACCTTGATAACCTTGAAGAAAGTTGAGGACCCATTGGAGGAAAGAGCTCAAAATGGTGAACACTATTATACCTCAACAAAGCCCACAAGAAATTGATGGAAATTGATGGTCTTCAATGGAGGATCCTAGCTTTCTTCTTCCTTGAGAATTGAGAGGATTTTCTTAAAGAGAGAAATATTTGAGAAGAGGAGAAATTTGGGAATGAGTTAGAATGAGTGTAATTAGGCTTAGAAAATATATATTGGGTCTGGGTTAAGGGTATAACCGACTTAGATTAATAGTTAAACATCTAGGGAAAAAACCAAAAAGCCCTTAAATAATAACTATTGGGGGCAGTCTATGGTTAGGACCTATGGTCCATAGGTCAATCGACGGACCATCTTGTCCTTTCGTCAATTGATTCAGAGACTTCATTTGGGGCTAAAAATTTGGCTAAGTCTGGAAGGGATCTACGGAACCCATCTACGGACCGTCAACTGGATGACGACCCGTCCTGTTGCTCCGTAGGTCGAGGTTCAAAAACTTGGAAATCCTGAAAGTTCACACTGCCAATCTGAGTTCTTGATTGTTTTTTAAATTCTATTCCTAATTGTTGAATTACTATATGTTATGCATTGAGATTCTTGAGTTGATTCGTTCATGTCTATATTTTAGCATGAACCCTATTAATTGAGTATTCTTTAGATGAGTAGTATCGTTGAGTTTTGAATCCTTGAGTTCTGAGTATTGAGTTTTTCTATATTGTTATTGAGATCCTTGAGTTGAGTCGTTCATGTCTATATTTCAGCATGAACCATATTTTGAGTTATAAATTTTGAAAATCCTTTAAAGCCAATATTTTTGTTTTAAACTGAGTTTTTAAGAAAGTAAAGAAAAGTTTGAGAAAGAGTTTTAACCATGATTTGAGCAAGAGTATAAGGGAACTAAGTATTTCCAAAATCTTTCATTTTTACATGAAGAAAGAGAGTACTATTTTGAGAAAAGTAAAAGAATTTTCAGAAAGAATGAGTACAGTGCAGTTACCTCTTAAAGAGGCCATTTTGAGTAATTATCTTAACCCAGAGAAAGTATTTTTACATTGAGCAACAAGAAATCTTGTTTTCTAAATGGGCAATGAATTCAGAGATATTTCAAAGTAGTTACCTCTTTTAAGATGATAGTTTGAGCAATTATCTCAAACCAGAGACAGAGTATGTTTTATACATTTGAGGATAAGGATATATATTGTTGGGAGTAGTATTGAGCACCAATTTGGGGATGAGTTCAGACAACTCAAAATCCTCATAAACCATGTCTTGCCAACATGGGTACAGGATTATACTTTTTAGATGAATCCCTATTGCTTAGAGGATCTACTTAGTTGAGAGGTTCTATACCCCGACATGGTATAGGACAGTTCTGGCAGCGTGGGCGAGACGTTATATCATCACGTAGCTCATAGTGATGGTTGTCAATGAGAAAATCTCCCAAATAAGAGTAAAAAATATTTTATTGTATTTTTATATTCATCCTTGAGTTAACATCTTTTATATATGAAGCTTTAAATGTTTTTATCTCTTGTTATTGCTTTTTATTGAGTTGAGGTAAGTATTCTTTCATCCCTATCAGTTCAGTTATTTATCCATTCAGCTATATTACATAATCGTACATTCAATGTACTGACATCATTCGACCTGCATCTTTTAATGATAGAGATGCATGCACTTAGGATCCTCAACAAGAGTCTGTTAAGATCACTTCATCCGCTCATCAACTTTTGAGTCATGCCTCCTTGCTTCTGGAGGACTCCAGTTTTGTGAGTTATTAGTATTAGTTTTTTTTAGGAGTCGTGGGTCTTATCCTAACACTCATCTTTATACAATAGAGGCTTCATAGATAGATAATTTTTGGAGAGTCTTTTAGTTTCGGATGTTTTATTTAAAACCTATGTTCATACGTAGTATATTTAGAGAGTTTTGAGATTTAAAGAAACTGTTGATTTAGCATTTCTTTCAGTTTGATGCTTGTTTATGCTTGAGTTAGTCTTCCGCTTGTCGTCAGATAGGATGAGGGTTCACTTGGAGACCAGCAATGATTCTCAAATGTCAGCCACGTCCAAGGTGTAGGCTCGGGTCGTGAAAAAAAGATTTGAGCTTCGTCTCACGAATTTGAGCATAGTCTCACAACAAGATATATTTTAGAAAAGGATTTTTGAGAAAGACTCATTATAAGCTTCTAGATAATTTTAATAGATATGTTATGAGATATATGGATTTTATGTTTTGGGAGTAGTATCTATAATCGAGTGAATGAGGGTTCTAGATAGCCCAAGTTCCAGAACTACGTGTCACCGTAGGATTATGTTTCACCACTTTGTCGATTGACCATTTAACATTAAGAGACTCAGATTAGTGGATCCACATTAGATAGATAGATTCTATACTCTGGTAAGGTATAGGGCAGCCCACCCAATTGAGATTGTAAGTTGGACATCATCAGCTCACATGGTATATGTCGGTTAAGAGATACTCAAACCTAAAAGATTTACTTCATTTATTTTATATCTTCTTTATATTATCATTATAAGATTTTCAGATAGCATGATTTTCATATATGCATCCTTTCTGATATGATTTCAGGAAATATGGTCTCACATATACATTTTTGTTTTCTGTAATATTATGTCATATGTTACTATTTTGACTCTCAGTTCTTCGGTTATTGTTTGCGTATAACTCTTGCTCATATTTATAGTTCTTTCAGTTGCTTATATATTTGTTGATCTTAGTCCTTACCTTGTATATCAATACATTCAATGTATTGACGCTACTTTGTGCTACACTATTTTATAATGTAAATTTCAGTACCCTGATTCAGATTCACGGGAAGACGTTCCACTAAGTTCCTCTACTTTCAACATTGTGGTGAGTCCTCCTCGCATTTGGAGGACTTCAATTATGAGTCACTATATTTTATTCACTTCAGTTGTGTTAGCTTTCAGGAAGTTTGGGTTCTTGTCTCGACAAATCGTTTTGTTCAATTTAGAGGCTTTCGGGCATTAGTATTCAGTTGTAATAGATTTATTCTTGAACTTCATTTTAGTTATGCTTTTAGTTTATATCTTTCGCTTAAATTTCATATGATATGCTTAGATATTCTATGACAAGGGTTATCTTGGGATCACTTGTGGTTCCAAATACCATCGTCCTGAGATCTCTAAAAAGCCGCATCTAGTAGAGTCCTTTTAATGAGTGTGAAGCGCGCCACATTTAAAAAGGGGAGACTACAGGATGTTTAGTAAATATTTTCTTTTTTCATACTCAAGATTGTGCAACAGAGCTATCTCTAAGAAACATATGCAGATTCATGCGTTACTCTGATTTCTCTAACAATTCCTCATCTTTGAGGTGATAGAAGTAGTAAAGCTCAATTCCTACTAATAAGGTCTTCCAATATATAACTATCATCATTTCAGAGATCTCACAAAGGGCTTGAGAGGATCCCAGTAGTCTGCTTTAGCCCATCAATTCAAAATCTTACGTTCTTATTTACGTGAATCGTGTTGTTGAGCCAAAATGTGATATGCATTCATAATCTTCTATAATCCTTCATTACATAGAACATTCATAAAAGGAGAAAGTATGTGTCCAGATTCTTGGATAGTATTGTCACCCATAAGATATTATAATTTGGGATGATATGATTTATTAATGGAGTGACACAAAATTATAAGTGTGAATCTAGAATTGTAGTATTCAGAATGGTGGGAATAATAAATTATCAAAGTGTAGTGTGTGTATATATATATATATACAGAAGTTATGTGTCCATTAAGTTAGAATTGAAGTGATATGTCTTCATGTGTTAACTAAGAGGTAGTAAGTTGATGTAGATCTCATGATTGAAGGTAGAGAAGAAGTCATTGGTTAAGATGACTTAGATTATAGTTTAATTAGGAAAGGGTTTTATGATATAGGTCATTAATGAAAGTATAAAGTGGTTAAGGGTTGATATATCTAGGCTTCACTTGGTGATTATAAATAGGAACCGATTGATGCTCATAGAGCTATGAACATAGATTAGACGTATGAATGGATAAGTAGTGTTGTTATGTGAAACAAGGATATTCTAATGTATTGTAATTAGATAGTTTGTAAGATTAAGACCAACTATTATTAGTATGAGATTTTGTGGAGTAGTGTTTCTCAATTTTTATCTAGTAGCTACCAAGCCAGAATAGTATGTGAAGTTGGGTTGTTATGCATGTTTGGTGCTAGACACTAAGCTTGAAATGTGAATGATCATCAAGGTGGAAATAAATGATGGTTTGGCTTTAGTGATGCTAGTTTTATGAAATTGATCTAGTATGCTTGGCCTAGTATATGAAAGAATTAAGTTTATGAATTTTCAATAAGTGTGATGGTGCAAGTATGATATAGAAGTGATTTGTAGGTGAGACAACGAATAGTGAATAAGTCATTAGATAAAGGAGGTCCTTATTAGGAAGATAGAAGTGAACCCAAGGTAATATATGGTTGCATGATATCCTAAGATTATTAAGCGCTATTTGGTCGTAGTTAGTTTGTTTGAGTATCTTGGTGTGGAGAAGGCAAAGTACAGTATGTCTTATATGGTGTTATTAAGACTTGAATCAAGAAATTAGAGATAGATGATGTTGTGTCTCTTAGTAAAACTTTATTCTCCATTGATTCAGAGAGGTATGAACTTAGAGGTGTGATGCCAGTAGAATAACAAGGAATATTAGGTTATGAGGTGATAGGTGAATTGATTATGTTTTCTAGTAACAATTTAAGTAATATGATGATGATTATAAAAGCTAGAAGAAGTTAAGAGTGGTATCTCTGAAAGTAATATTCTATAATGAAGCTAGTATCTTCCAAATATAGATTGCCTAAGTAAGTTAAATGTTCATGTATATATTATCGAGTTTAAAGGATATGTAATAGGCCCACAAACTTGGAATGTCAGCCTTCATCTAAGTGGGAGCTGATAGGGGGAAGAACCAAATCAAGTCTTGTGAATCATATTTGTGATGCATTTCAGAATAAGTCATGATCAGATGACAATTCATTTCTATTCTAGAGTATTCCTCATATTTTGTCATCATGACACTTTAATTATCTTTTTTGTGTAGGCCTCATGCCCATCACCCATACTCATGTACCTCATACAGATTCATGCCCATGCTCAAATTCTAGAATAGAAACCAATAGCTTCAAAACAACAACCCCCAATTACTCCATGAATCCATGACTTCTAGCTCTATGATGTACAACTCACGATGTGTCATGACCGAAGGTACCCCCTAGACGTGACATGGCGTACAAGACGCTGAAAGGCCTCGTACAAGACGTTGAAATGCCTCGTACAAGCCACTTAGCATACACCATACAAGATAATAGTAGTTTAAGAGTTAAAAAGACAATTCATTACATAAAGAATTGAATCTATAGCGGAAGTCTACATATAGTCTCAAAAGCCATCTAACATAGAAAATGAAAGAACTTTGGGACTAACCCATACAAATTTTTAAAAAGAAGGTAAATGACATAAAAGTAAATGTGGCTATGTCCTCAAACATATGAGGACTCACCAAATTCTTCAAAGTCTCTAATATCACGAACTAGCCACGAGAAGATGGGGATGTGCCGGACCCTACACTTATAAGAAAATGTAGGCAAGAGTATGTGTTAGTACAAAAATGTACCAAGTATGATAACCATGCATAAAAACATTTAATCATGCTAAAAGAGACATTTTAATAATCATGCAATGATCAAGCTAAACCATGAGAAAAGGGGTTAAAAATTATAAGTTATAAATCATGATTAATGCAAGCTAAACATCTTTACTTTACTTGAGAAAATACCTATAAAGCAACTTAGTTCATTATTGTGGGAAGTACACTTAATCGACATGTAAGACCATGTGAGCTATCAACATGGAACCCGGTGTCTAACCCTACACCAATAGGGCCATCCTACTTGCCAAGGTAGGACCCTTAAACTTCTAGCTTACGTGGATCCACTAGATAATGTCTATCAAAGGCCATCATCCTATAGTGGCACATAGTTTAGGGATAAAGAGATTGCCTCTAGAAACCCGGTCTCTACTAACGGGAGAGTTTCCATCTCAATATCCTCTCGGTGCTAAGCATAAATCCCACGGAATTATTCATATATCATAATGCATCTTATTATACATAAAAAGGTACAACTAGAGTTAACAATTCAAGCTTACATCATTTAGAATAGCTCCTTAATCTTTTGATTCAACTATAGTTGAGAAAGACCTTTCAACAACTTATGAATCCATTATGTGAGAAAACCTTTCACATTCATAGTTTTTGAGTAATAAGTGAGAAACTCTTTCACAACTCAACAACAACATCATTCATTCTTCAATGTCAAAGCAATCAATAAATCATCATAAATTTCATAATTGAACATGCATACTTTCATAAAACCCATCTTTTGATCATTCATAAATTCATCATGAATCATAGCTTTAGAAATCATTAAAAAATGCATGAGTTCATATAAACTTCATAAAATCCATCTTCTTCATAATTCAACCCATCATCAATTCATAAATCTCAAAATTTGGGGATTTCGTATGGGTTTATGGGGATTCATCTTAAAACATGTAATTCAACTCAATTCATACTTAGAAAACAATAATTGAAAGTAATTTCATCATACTTGAAAGAACCCACATCATAGAAGAAAACCCTTAAATCAAATTGGGAATTTGATACTTGAAAATTGAGAACTTTAGGGACTCTATGGAGAAATGGGTTCCATAGATGAAGATTATCATACCTTAGAGTTTCAATTCCTTAAGCAATTGATGAAGAAAAGCTTGATTTCTTGAACCTTAGATTGCCCTCTTCTTCTTCTTCTAACTTCTTGAGAGAGAAATATTTGGGAGAGGAGAGTTTTGGGAATGTTTTGGAATGGGTAGAATTTGGCTTTAAAAGGTTTATATAGGGTCTAGGTTAAGGGCCAAACCAACTTAGATTAGGAATTAAACACCTAGGGAAAGGACCAACAAGCCCTTTAAAAATAACTGTCAGACCCCTATCTACGGTTGGACCTACGATCCGTAAGTCAACCTACGGACCGTCCTGTCCAATCGTAGATAGATTCAGAGACTGCCAACCTTAGACCCTACAATGACGGACCCCATCTATGGTCCGTGGGTCGACCTACGGCCCGTACATAGCCACCGTAGGTCCAATTCTTGGCCCTAAAAATTTAACTAAGTATGGGTCTCACCTACGAGACCTACCTACAGCTCGTTCATGGATCGACGGTCCGTCCTGTCAAGCTGTATAAAAGTACTGAGCCTTAACATTTTTAAGGAATATGGACTAGCCAACCATGGGCCTGACTTACGGACCGTAGGTTGCTCCCTTGGTACTGGCACTAGCAATTCCAGAAAAACTAAAATTCTTTCCTTTACGAATTCGAAGTGTTACAATATCTCCCCCTTGAGAACATTCGTCCTCGAATGGGAATCAAGACATCATAGGAAGAGTAAGAACTTTATCTGATACCCAGCATGAACGAAATCATATAAATGCACATATCCGAGGAGGAAAACATCACTCCAAGCTAAAGCATGTTCAAAACATCATATCATCAAGTCCACATACAACTCATACTCAAATGCACATAGTCAAGAAGAAATCAATCAAGTTAACTCATTTTCTCAAAATTAGACTCTTTATGAACATGCATGATCAAGGAATCATGGAAATAGCTGAGACACATTAAACCAAAAGAATGAACCATAAGGAACTAGGTACCTCAAGTTAGAGTAGGATCGGAGGGAAAGATATGAGGATATCGGGACATCATATCGGTCTCGGCCTCCCAAGTAGTACCCTCAACTAATTTATTCCTCCAAAGAACCTTCACGGAAACAACTCCTTTATTTCTTAACTTTCGTACATGCCGGTCTAAAATCTCAACTGGACTTCTTCATAGGAAAGACTATCCTTTATGCCAAGATTCTCTAATGGCACTATAGATGCTGGATCACCAACAGATTTCTTCAACAAGGAGACATGGAAAACCGGATGCACCGATGCCAAATCATTAGGCAAGTTAAGTTCATAAGCAACTTTACCAACACGTCTCAAAATTTGATATGGGCCTACATAACGGGGACTAAGCTTCCCTTTCTTCCCGAATCTCATTACACCCTTCATGGGTGAAATTTTCAAGTAAAACCAATCATCAAAATCAAATTCTAAATCTCTCCTTCTAACATCGGCATAGGACTTTTGTCGACTTTGAGCCATTTTCAACCTCTCTCTAATAAGCCGAACTTTCTCCATGGCCTCATGTACCAACTCGGGACCTATCAAAGCAACTTCCCCAACTTCAAACCATCCTATAGGAGATCTACACCTCCTACCATAGAGAGCCTCAAATGGAGCCATACCAATACTAGAATGGTAGCTATTATTATAAGCAAATTCAATCAAAGGCAAATTATCATCCCAATTACCCTTGAAATCAATTACACAAGCTCTCAACATATCTTCCAAAGTTTGGATAGTGCGCACTGCTTGCCTAACGATTTGAGGATGAAAGGTTGTACTAAGCTTAACACGAGTACCAAGACCCTTTTGAAAAGACTTCCAAAATTGAGAAGTAAATTGTGCACCACGATCGGAGATAATGGATAAAGGCACTCCATGCAACCTAACCATTTCCCTTAATTACAACTTAGCATAATCCTCCGCCGAGTAAGAAACCTCGACGGGAATGAAATGGGCTGATTTCGTCATATGATCCACAATAACCCAAATCGAATCATATTGCCGCCGGGTGCGTGGTAAACCAACAATGAAGTCCATATTCAAATCTTCCCACTTCCAAGTAGAAATACTAATATCTTGGGACAAATCTCCCGACTTTTGATGCTCAACTTTCACTTGTTGACAATTAGGACACTTAGCCACGAATTCCGCAATATCCTTCTTCATCCCATTCCACCAATAGACCTTTCATAAATTACGGTACATCTTGGTAGCTCCCGGGTGAATGGAATATCTAGAACCATGGGCTTCCGACAAAATTTGTCCTCTTAGATCATCTACATTGGGAACACATAAATGACCTTGATATTGAAGCACACCATCTCCCCCTTGGGAGAAAGCCTCGATAGACTTCTTGAACACCGCTTCCTTTAACTCAACCAAATTAGGATCAAGATCTTGCTTAGTCTTCACATCAGACACAAAAGATGATTCTGAACCATTGTGAATCATAACACCATCCTCACTAGAATCAACTAACCGTGCACCCAATCGGGCCAATCTATGAACATCACGAACCAACTCTTTCTTACCATCCTCAACATGTGCAACACTACCCATAGACAACCGACTAAGAGCATCCGCCACCACGTTCGCCTTGCCGGGGTGATAGAGGACACTTATGTCATAGTCCTTTAACAACTCAAACCACCTCCCTTGGCAAAGATTTAGATCTTTTTGCTTGAACACATATTTCAAACTCTGATGGTCGGTAAAATGTCAACATGCACACCAAACAAATAATGCCTCCAAATCTTAAAAGCAAACACAACCGCTGCTAATTCTAAATCATGAGTAGGATAGTTCTTTTCGTGAATCTTGAGTTGCCTTGAAGCATAAGCAATGACTTTTCCATTTTTCATAAGAACAACCCTAACCCGATCCTTAAAGTATCAAAATAAACCACAAACCCATCGGATCCTTCCGGTAAAGTCAATATCGGAGCCAAGGTAAGTTTATCTTTCAAATCTTGCAAACTCTTCTCACACGCTTCGGACCATGTGAACTTAACCTTCTTTTGAGTCAAATCCGTCAATGGGGAAGCAATCAAAGAAAACCCCTAAACAAACCTCCTATAGTAACCAGCCAAACCCAAGAAACTTCGAATATCTGAAGTTGATAGAGGTCTAGGCCAATTCTTAACCACATCCGTCTTCTTAGGATCTACCTCAATACCCTTATCGGAGACGATCTGACCAAGAAAAGCCACGGACCTTAGCCAAAACTCACATTTACTAAACTTCGCAAAGAGTTGTTGTTCCTTGAGGACTTGCAACACAGCCATCAAATGATCGGCATGCTCATCCTCACCCCTTGAGTAAATCAAAATATCATCTATGAACACAATTACAAACATATCAAGATATTGTCTAAACACCCTATTCATCAAATCCATAAACACGACTGGAGCCTTCGTCAACCCAAACGACATCACTAGGAATTCATAATGGTCATATCTAGTTCAAAAAGCCATTTTCGGAATATCATCTTCTTTCACCCTCGATTGGTGGTAACCTGAACGAAGATCAATCTTAGAGAAGTAACTTGCCCCTTGGAGTTGATCAAACAAGTCATCTATCCTTGGAAGAGGATACTTATTCTTAATAGTAACCTTGTTAAATTGACGGTAGTCAATAAACATACGGAATGAACCATCTTTCTTCATTACAAACAAGACCGGAGCACCACATGGAGAAATACTTGGTCGGATGAAACCCTTATCCAACAAGTCTTTCAATTGCTCCTTTAACTTTTTAAGTTCTACCGGAGCCATTCAATAAGGAGGAATAGAGATAGGTTGCGTATCGTGCAGAAGATCAATACCAAAGTTTAATTCCCTTTCAGGAGGAACACCGGGTAAATCATCGGGAAACACTTTCAGAAACTCATTAACAACGGGGACCGACTCAAAAGTAGGGGTTTTGGAATCCACATCCCTCACCCTAACAAGATGGTATATGCAACCCTTAGAAATCATCTTTCTAGCTTTGAGACAAGAAACAAACTGACCCTTAGGCATATAATTTCCCCCCTTCCACTCTAGGATAGGCTCATTTGGGAATTGAAACTCGACCACTCGGGTCCTACAATCAATAGAGGCATAACAAGAATGCAACCAATCCATCCCAAGAATAATATCAAAATCTAACATATCAAGCTCTACAAGATCAACATGAGTGACTCTATGGGATAAGTAGACGGGACAATTTCTATAGACTTCCTTAGCCACAATAGATTCACCAATTAGAGTAGAGACACAAAAGGGATCTAACAATACATCCGGAAGAACATCAAACCGTATAGCCACATATGGCGTCACAAAAGACAAAGTAACACCGGGATCAAGCAAAGCATAAACATCAAAGTGAAAGACTTTCAACATACCGGTAACCACATCGGGAGAACCCTCTTGCTAATGGCGAGCTTGAAGTGCATAGAATCAATTTTGTTTGGGAGCATTTGAACCCGAACCACTAGGTGGAGCTTGCTTACCTTCTCTTCCCTTAGCCGCGAGAGATGGACAATCCCTTATCTTATGACCTCTTTTACCATAACCGAAGCAACCATCCGTACCGGCTAAGCATTTGCCCTCATGTTTCTTCCCACACTTAGCACAAGTAGCTGATGAGAATCCACCACCAATTCCTCCTTGAGGCTTAGGGTTAGGCACCCTATCTTTGTTGAACTTAGGAGGAGCATTAGAGGAACCTTGACTTGAAAACCTTTGTCGAAATCTAGAATGATCATGTCCGTCGGACCTCGAATGTGAGAAATTACTATCACCGGTCTTAGCCATCTTTGCCTCTCTAGACCTTTCCTTAAGTTTCTCCTCTTCTATTTGTTGAGCATGAACCATTAGGCGAGAAATATCAATGTCATGGATAAGCATAGCGGTACGACATTCCTTAACCACCATTTTGGACACTCTCGAAATGAACTTACTCATCGTTGCCCTAGGATCGGCAACCATAGTAGGAGCATATCGAGATAGTTGTGTGAACTTCAAAGCTTACTCTTTCACACTCATGCTTCCTTGATGAAGATTGATGAACTCGAGCACTCTTGCCTTTCTAATCTCAAGGGGAAAGAACCTATCAAGTAAAACAACCTTGAACTTTTCCCAATCAAGAGGACCCGCATCATCCGCCCTCTCACTCTTCCATTGCTCAAACTAAACTTGAGCCACACCCTTAAGTTGATAAGCGTCCAACTCCGCCTTTTCCTCCGGCGTCACACCCATGATCATTAGCACCTTGTACACCTCATCAATGAACTCTTGAGGATCTTCCTCAATCTTAGAACCATGAAATTTCGGAGGGTTCATTCTAGTGAAGTCCCTCACTCTAGATGCCACCGTACCCACATTTGGGTTCACGGGAGCCACAACCTCTCTATTGGCTTGAGCCAACACTTGAAAAGCAGCCTAAACTCTGCATTAATCACTTGTTCGGCCAAAGGGTCGACCAGAACTTGAGGAGCTTGAGGAGGAGCTTCTTGTTCCACATTCTCTCTCACATTTCTCCTAGCATAAGCTCTTTGAGTAGCCATATCTTGAAACGCATAGGATAGGGATTATAAGAGATACATATAGAGTTACACTCTATCGCATGACTTAGGAGTAATGAAAGAAGTGGAACTTCCTAAACATCTTATAGCCTCTCATTCATAAATGTGGCGCGCTTCTCACTCATGAACAAGACTGTACTCGACGTGTCTTATGAGACATCCTAGGATCTTTCTAAAACTTGGTGCTCTAAAACCAAGTTTGTCACGACCCAAGGTACCCCCTAGACGTGACATGGCATACATGACCCCGAAAGCCCTCAAACAAGCCACTTAGCATACATCATACAAGATAATAGTAATTTAAGAGTTAAAAAGACAATTCATTACCGAAAGAGTTTAATCAATAGCGGAAGTCTACATATAGTCTCAAAAGCCATCAATGATAGAAAATGAAAAAACGTTGGGACATAACCCATACAAAGTCTTTAAAAGAAGGTAAATGACATAAAAGTAAATGTGGCTATGGCCTCGAACATATGAGGACTCACCAAATTCTTCAAAGTCTCTAATATCACGAACTAGCCACGAAAAGATGGGGATGTGCCTGACCCTACACTTATAAGAAAATGTAGGCAAGAGTATGCGTTAGTGCAAAAATGTACCAAGTATGATAACGATGCATAAAAATATTTTATCATGCTAAAAGGGACATTTTCATAATCATGCAATGATCAAGCTAAACCATGAGAAAAGGGGTTAAAAATCATAAGTTATAAATCATGATAAATGCAAGCTAAACATCTTTACTTTACCTGAGAAAATACCTTGAAAGCAACTTAGTTCATTATTGTGGGAAGTAGCCTTAACCGACATGTAAGACCGTGTGAGCTATCAACATGGGATCCGATGTCTAACCCTACACCGATAGGGCCATCCTACTTGCCAAGGGAGGACCCTTAAACTTCTAGCTTACGTGGATCTACTAGCTAATGTCTATCAAAGACCATCATCCTATGGTTGCACATAGTTTAGGGATAAAGAGATTTCTTCTAGAAACCCGGCCTCTACTAACGGGAGAGTTTCCATCTATATATCCTCTCGGTGCTAAGCATAAATCCCACGGAATTATTCATATATCATAATGCATCTTATTATCCATGAAAAGGTACAACTAGAGTTACCAATCCAAGCTTACATTATTTAGAATAGCTCCTTAATCTTTTGATTCAACTTTAATTGTGAAAGACCTTTCAACAACTTATGAGTCCATTATGTAAGAAAACCTTTCACATTCATAGTTTCTGAGTAATAAGTGAGAAACCCTTTCACAACTAAACAACAACATCATTCATGCTTCAATCTCAAACCAATCAATAAATCATCATAAATTTCATAATTGAACATGCATACTTTCATAAAACCCATCTTTTGATCATTCATCATAAATCATAGCTTTAGAAATCATTAAAACATACATGAGTTCATATAAACTTCATAAAATCCATCTTCTTCATAATTCAACCCAACATCAATTCATAAATCTCAAAATTTGGGGATTTCATATGGGTTTATGGGAATTCATCTTAAATCATATAATTCAACTCAATTCATACATAGAAAACAATAATTGAAAGTAATTTGATCATAATTGAAAGAACCCACATCATAGAAGAAAACCCTTAAATCAAATTGGGAATTTGATACTTGAAAATTGAGAACTTTAGGGACTCTATGGAGGAATGGGCTCCATAGATGAAGATTATCATACCTTAGAGTTCCAATTCCTTAAGCAATTGATGAAGAAAAGCTTGATTTCTTGAACCCTAGATTGCCCTCTTCTTCTTCTTCTAACTTCTTGAGAGAGAAATATTTGGGAAAGGAGAGTTTTGGGAATGTTTTGGAATAGGTAGAATTTTTCTTTAAAAGGTTTATATAGGGTCTAGGATAAGAGTCAAACCAACTTAGATTAGGAATTAAACACCTAGGGAAAAGACCAACAAGCCTTTAAAAAATAACTATCGGACCCCTATCTATGGTTGGACCTACGGTCCGTAAGTCAACCTACGGACCGTCCTGTCCTACCGTAGATAGATTCAGAGACTGCCAACCTTGGACCCTGCAATGACGGACCCCATCTACGGTTTGTGGGTCGACCTACGTCCCGTACATAGCCACCGTAGGTCAAATTCTTGGCCATAAAAATTTAACTAAGTATGGGTCTCACCTACGAGACCTACTTACGACTCGTTCATGGATCAGCGATCCATCCTGGCAAACCGTATAAAAGTACTAAGGCTTAACATTTTTAAGGAATCTGGACTATCCAACCACGGGCTTGACCTACGGACTGTAGGTCAGTCCACGAGCCGTAGTTGGCTCCGTTGGTACTGGCACTAGCAATTCCAGAAAAACTTAAATTCTTTCATTTACAAATCTGAGGTGTTACACGATGCATGCCCCCCTGATTTCTTAGTATTCTCATTCCTCTGTACTCATGATACATTCGTGGTAACTAGTGATATCATAATATGTTATGTATGTTTTCTATTCAAATCTCTTAAACAACTCGTGCTTTTGTTTTGGTTGTTCTAAATCCTACTTACGCTCACACATGATAGTGATGGATGGTTATGACATGTTCTATGCTTAGAATGCCTCTCTATGTATGCTTTATGCTTCAAGTACATGATGTACTCGTGCCTATTGCACTTTTCTCTTCATGCATCATTTATGAGCGTTAAAGTCATGATAAGTATAACCTATGATTTAATAGTATCTATTTTATTCTAGATCCTCATACTCTAGTCCTTTATTGACCCTCTCTGTGTTGCGATAGTAGTGTTGATAGCACCTGAATTATGATTATAGATGAGAAGGTAGTGGTCTTTTATTAGGAAGATTGGGGTATGCTTATTCTACATAAGGTTTAAAATGTGGTGGGAAATCAAGGATCTACTATATGAAATAATTAGATGAAAATTTTAGGTGTGACTCTTGGTAGCAGTCCTTGAAAATTTTAGCCAATAAAGACGACATGAAAGTGAAAGATTGTTAAATGGGCTGGTAAGAAGTAGTAGTATTCTTGGGATGAAATTAGGACTAGTATGTTCATCTTATGTCCTTATGACTCCAAGTTAGGCTTGAACATTGTGAGAACATGCAACTAGATTCAGACTTGAGTAGAAATAGTCACATGTATCCTTGTGATGGTTATAAGTTGAAGGTCATGAATGGTATTACTCAAGAGGAGAAATGTGGCTGAGAAGTGTCGCTAAGATAAGAGTTAGCAGTTCTATCGCTTAAGGCATAATAGAACCATTCTTACCTCATGCCATGGTACCTAGTTTCCTGTCAAGTACCTTCAGATGGGGTGTGACCCATGATCAATCTATATTGTTCATACTTTATGAACCCATGTCAGAGTCTCAGATGAATTATGCCTATGATTCCTTCCCTTGAAATATTTTAAGAGTTCCCTTTTCAAGTCTTACAGAGGCCAATGATGGTTAAGTTCATGTCCTTGTTTATGTTCTTCATGGCTATGCTAGTTCTTGCGCTCCTAACTCGTGCTTTTGTATTCTTATAGTTGATTTCTAGACCCACGTTGTTAGTACAATTCAGTTTATGCTATTATATATAGAACAAATAGCCCAAAGAAATCTTTGTTTACTCTATTCACATGTCTATTCGAGCTTTGATCATCATTCGAGATGAATGATCCCAAGAGGGAGATATTGTAACGCTCCGCAACTTTTAAACAAAGATTCAAACCATCCTCCCTATGTGTATAGGCCCAAACTCGATAGTTTCTAAGTTGTAAATATATGTTAAGGTCCTTTACTAAGTGTGGTAAGTGTATCAGTTGTGTTTTAAGGTCGTAAGTTACCTCAAACACCAATCCAAGTTCAAAGTCTTTCTACCGGCTAAGTTTTTCGCAAGAGTTCATGCAAGGGTCAACTTCAAATGACCATATTTCTCAGCATATAATGAATCATGTATTCTATAACCTATCAAATTAAAGGTCTATGTGTCTTCTTTCCAACGCCACAAAGTTTGCATCAATTAGAGTTTAGAGTACAAAGTTTTTTCCATTTTACTAGACACTATCTTGTTGTGTACGAGCCACGTGCCGGCCACGCGTTAGCGCGCTAAGGAAGCGGATACCACCTTGCCGCATGCCAGCTGCATGCCCAAGACTTTATCCACATGATAGCACACGTCAAAACCCTAATAAAAGACCCAAAGTGGTGTTTCACCTCCCTAGCTCATAAATTTACCCTAGAAAGAAAAGTTCTTAAGAAAGTAACTTTCTCCAAGGTTCATCCACCATTCAAGGTAAGATTTGACCATAGAATTTCATAATTTCTTCATCTTAACATGAAATTAGTATCTCCTACTCATGAAATTTATAGATTTTTAAGAGAGGTTTTGTGGTTCTTCTTCCAAGATCATTATTTTCTGGGGTATTTGGAGCAATTAAGGTATGGAGTACTCTAATGAGGAATTCCTTTCATTCTCACGTCTAAAATTCCTCCATTTCCATGAATTCAATCCTATGGTTAAGGTTTATAAACCCCTTTTCAAATTCACCATTTTTATGATTCAATTGCATGATTTCTTGAATTTACGTACTCATGATTATGGATTTTGACTATTCTACTTCTTTTTTATGTTTAGCAAGGTTTTTCCATGGTCATCCTTGTTATTTTTTGACATGATTTTGTTTATGATTTCTTAATATTATATTTAAAAGCATGATTTTAGAGTATTTATGTTATTATGAAATCTATTTTGAGAATCTACAATTTATGCATGTTCTAGAAAACTTTCTCATGATTTGAAATATATGTTTCAGAAAGAGATTTCAGCATATGATTTTAGAGAAAAAAAAGATTTGAGCTTCGTCTCACAGATTTGAGCATAGTCTCACAACAAGATATGTTTTAGGAAAAGAATTTTGAGCAAGACTCATTATAAGCTTCTAGATAAACTTAATAGATATGTTATGAGCTATACAGATAGTATGTTTTGGGAGTAGTATTTAGGAATGAGGGTTCTAGATAGCCCAAGTTCCAAAACTAGTGCCACCATAGGCTTATCTTTCACCGCTTTATCGGTTGACCATTTAGCCCTAAGAGGCTCAGATTAGTGGATCCACATTAGACAGACATGTTCTATACTCTGGCAAGGTATAGGGCAGTACCCAACTGGAATCGTAAGTTGGACATCATCAGCTCACATGGTGTAGTTGAGTTAAGAGAAACTCCCACCTAAAAGATTTACTTCATTTATTTTACGTCTTCTTGATATTATCATTATAAGATTTTTAAATAGCACGATTTTCAGATATGCATCCTTTTAGATATGATTTCAAGAAAGATTGTCTCAGATATATACTTTTGTTTTCTATAATATTATGTCATATGTTACAATTTTGACTCTCAGTTATTCAGTTACTATTTGCGTATAACTCATGCTCATATTTATAGTTCTTTCAGGTACTTATCTAATTGTTGATCTCAGTCCTTACTTTGTATATCAATACATTTAATGTATTGATGCTACTTTAAGCACATCATTTTATGATGTAGATTTCAGCACCCTGATTCAGATTCGTGGGAAGACATTTCACTAAGTTCCTCCATTTTCAGGATTATGGTGAGTCCTCCTCACATTTAGAGGACTTCAGTTATGGGTCACTAGATTTTATTCACTTCAGTTGTGTTAGCTTTCAGGCAGTCTGGGGTCTTGTCTTGACAAATCATTTTGTTCAGTTTAGAGGCTTTCAAACATTAATATTCAGTTATAATAGACTTATTCTTGAACTTTATTTTAGTTATGCTTTTATTTTATAGCTTCTGCTTCAGTTTTATATGATATGCTTAGATATGCTATGCCAAGGATTATCTTGGGATCACTTGTGGTTCCAAGTACATGTCTCAATTGGAGTGTAGAACCTGGTCATGACAGATATGAAGGAAAGGCCTAAGTTTTATGAAGAGCAAGTATGACCCATAAAAAGTTCTACAAACCATTGAAAAGTTTCATGATTAAACTTCAGAGAAGAGTCAAAATACTGAGAATTTCGAAGGAATAGGACAGACTGTAAAAGATTGTACAAGTCGTAAACAGGCGATTGTAGTTGAGATTCAAAGTGTTTGGAAAATAGAGGCCTAACGATTATGAGCTGCCAGTACGAGCTGTAGAAGTTTTTATAGACCATAGATCTTATCTGTGGAAAAAGTCCTGAGACTGACATTGATGTACCATGGATTTATGATACTTGTAATGCTTTAAACTTGGGATTTTATAAGTCTCTTAAGAATTTGTTAGTAGATTTGATTGTGCTTTGTCTTTGATTTGGAGGAAAATAGGTTTTGGCAGCTTAGATATAGAAGACAGTGTTGGTAAGTGCATTTTGACTATCTATGAGCCTTACTACGAGTCATGGTTTGGACCACGAGCCGTAGAACGACTCGTAGGATGAGAGTTCTGAAAGGTGTCGTCTGGTCTAAAGTTCACGAGAGAACAGTGTGATCCGTACTTGTGACTATGAGTTGTAAAGCAGTGGTTGTAGAATGAAAAACTGAGGTGTTGAAGAACCCCAGACCACGAAGGTATACAATGAGCTGTAGAAAGTTCTACGAGCCATAAAGGGATGCTCGTACATGATAGTCAGAGAGTTGAAAATTTAGGACTTAGACCACGACTGGCCAGGATGGACCAAACTTCGGTCTACGGACCGTACTTCGGTCTACGGACTGTACTTCGGTCTACGGACCGTACTTTGGTCTACGGACTGTAGGTCCCATCCGTAGAAAAAGTCCTGGAGATTGATCAAACATTGCCTTCCATAAGAGGAATCCACGAGCCGTATAAAGGATTACGGTCCGTACATCTTGAGTGATAGAAGCTAGCAAATTCTACATTTCCCAGATTTGTTTGGCTTAGGATTAATGTCTATAAATACTTTTCTTAGGTATTATTTTGATGATGTTCACTTTGGAGTTTGAGAATTATTAGTGAACTACTTTCTCTGTAATTCTTGAATTCATTTGCTTTAACTATTCTTTTGGATCTTTGATTATTACTTTGCAAATCAATTTAAAATTTTGGAATTCAACTATTCATCTTGTAAGTTCATAATTTATTTTAACTCAATTATTATGAATCGTGATCAAACAACTATGAGTATTTGATTCCACAATTAGGGTTGTGGAAACCATAAAGAATTAATAACGTAGACGTAATAAATAGTAATCCTTAAATAGTGTTCATGCATGTTTTATTTTTCTCTTCACTTTGATTTATTTTTAACGGAGGTCTATGTTAGAACTCGCCTTATTCCTACTCACTGGACCAAGGGGTAACAAATGGAAAAAGGGATCATACAATGAAGATTAGAAGCTATCAACCCTCGTCTAATATCTTGAACGAACCAAGGGATAGCTAATTTGGGATCAAGGCTAAGGGTTAGTAAAGCATACACCCGTAGATGGACCAAGATACATGGAAAAATTCACTTATTTAGGTGATCATCCACTTAGGTGAGACATAATTTACCGATCTTGCATGCTAGAGACTAGACAAGGTTACTACTATAAGGTTCTATTGATTTAAGGATTCATGAGGAACACAAATACCCTAGTTTTGTCTTCTATTGATTTTCACAAACATAATTGTGTTACTTTGATACTTGTTACTTGCAAACATTCCAATTGATTATTATTCTACAAAACTCCCCCCCCCCCCTTTATGGAAATAACCCGACTAAGAGTACTTATAATAACAATTAAACTAAATTTGAACCTCATTCCTCGTGGGATCGGCCCTAAACTTTGTTAGATTCTTTATTTGGACAACGACCACTTTACACTTATTTTGGAGGTGCAATTTGGTCATATCAAATTTTGGCGTTGTTGCTAGGGAATAAGACTTTTTGATTAGATTAATTGTGTTATTTGACTATTAGTCATTATTTCCTGATTTACATTTTACTTTTTGTTTGTGTTCATACAGGTTGAGTTGTAGTGCATGCCAAATACACTAAGTCAAGACATACCCCTGATTCCATTTAACCTTGAAATTCAAAGATCTCTCAGAAGAATGAACAATAACGGTGATCCTGAAACGGCGGATAAAGCCGCAGAACGACTCAGAATGGAAGAAGAGAATAACAACTAAAATCTTCCTCAAATTGCACCTTAAAATGTTCAGGACAACCAACCGATAGTGAGAGACCGCCCTCCACCCCTACCCAGAGAAAGACCAGAACTTGGTGTGTGGAACAATTACGGGCTAGATCATAATACTATTGGGACTATGAGTGCCATCATGTTACCTCCATTTCCCCTAGATCAAAGTTTGTTTTCTCTAGTAGTTTAATAAAAATGCTCAATGTTAGAGGGTTGTTCGCTAGCACGCCATCTTAAGACCCATATTCTCATCTTAACAAAGTTTTTAGTGTTTGCCAGAGCAGTGTGGGTAGGCCAGACATAGATTTAGATGTCATCGAGTTGCGAGTGTTCCCATTATCACTGATAGACGAAGCAACTATTTGGCTAGCTGAGCTTCCATATAACTCAATCGAAGGTAGTTGCATGAGGCATTTCTAGAAAAATACTTCCCATTATCCAAGAAGTTGAAGTTGAAGCTGAAGGATAAAATCAACAACTTTCAACAAATACCTAAAGAGTCGATAAGTGTTGCATGGGAAATATTTACAAACTATCTGAGAAGTATGCCAAACCATAGAATCACCGACAATTCACTTCTGAGATTTTCTATAGAGCAATGGATGACAATGGAAAAGCAGTGACAGACACTATCACTGGGTGTTCATTCATGGCAAACACTTTTAAAGAAGCAACTAAGAAACTTGATTGGGTTGCTAAAACAATTAGAGCATGGAGTAACAGGGATACAAAAACTGTGAAGAGCACCTTTGTAGTAAATAGAAACAAAGATACAAGGCGAGTGCACGACGATTTGCTACATGAATTAGCACATTTGAGAATGGAGGTGAACTTGGTGCTAAAACAAAGAGGAAAGGGTTCAGAAAAAGTCAATGCAATAGACTACAATGGTAGAGCACCAATACATGATGATTACAAATATGAGGAGAATGCATACTATGTGAATAATCAGACGGGGGGTTTCCAAAACAAAGCTTCCAATCAGGATACTTGGTGCCAAGGTTAATGGAATCAAGGTCAGAACTACAATCGAGATAATAATTTCAATCGAGAAGGCCACTTCAACCGCAACAACAATTATAAACGGGATGGAAACTACAATTGTGATAACACCTAAAATTGAAATGGGTATAATGACCAGAATCGGGGCCATGATAGAGAAGGTGATTGGGTGAGGAGAGACAATAACATAAATGAAAAGAGTGGTGCATATGTTCCACCAGGCAATCAAGATGAAGGGTTGGGGTTTGCAAAGCTTAAAGACATGATGGCCCAGATGATGAAAAAGTTTAACGCTTCTGATGATAATATCAAAGAGATTCTCATTGACCTATCAGGTGTGAATCAGAAAGTACAGTCACATCTTACATCCATCAAACAATTGAGCAGCATTTGAGTGAGATTTCCTCATCGGTAAATCCATGCCAAAAAGGTACACTTCCAAGCAATACAGTCCAAAATGCAAAAAATAATGGGCAGTGCATGGTGGTCACTACACGAGGCAAAAAACAATCAATAGATCCTTCAATGCCAATAGTAGTGGAAAATCCAAAAGAACCTAAAATTATAAAAGATAAACATGTGGGGTAACCCAAAGATCAAATCGGAGGGGGAGGGGGGAGGAAACCACTCAAAATATAATTCTCATGCCTAGAACTCCTCCACTCTTTCCACAAAGATTAGTCAAGAAAATTGAGGAAGGCAAATATCACAAGTTTATCTCGATACTGAAACAACTCTCAATATATGTCCCTTTAATTGAAGCACTAAAGCAAATGTCAAGCTATGCAAAGTTTATGAAGGATCTAGTGACTAAAAAGAGGGCCGCAAGTTTTGAAGGAGATCACATGTTGCAACAGTGTAGTGCCATAGCCACCAGATCGTTAGTGCAGAAAAAGAAGGATCCTGGGTCATTCACAATAGCCTATACAATTGGAGCATTACTTTTTGCTAAAATCCCATGTGATTTGGGTGCTAGCATAAATTTGATACAACTATCAATGTTCAAAAATTTGGGCGTAGGAGCCCCCAAACTGACTACAATGCAGCTATTTATGGTGGATTGCATGATCAAGAAACCAATTGGCATCCTTCATGATGTTCTGGTAAAAGTTGAAGCTTTCATATTTCCTGCAGACTTCATGATTCTGGACTGTGAGGTTGATTTTGAAGCGCCCATCATCTTAAGGAGACCATTCCTTACAACAAGGCGTGCTTTAGTTGATATGGATAAAGGGCAAATGAAGTTCAGACTGAATAATGAAGAAGTAACTTTCAACATCCTTTAGTCAATAAAGCATCAAAGTGATCTCAAAGTGATGTCCACCATAAACTTGACTAGTGGAGAGCAACCTGAAGTTCCAAGTGAAGAAAGACTAGACGTTGAGGCTCTAGCAGCAGTGATCGTGAATTTTGATAGAGAACACATTGGGGATTACGACCAGATAGTTAATGCACTTGATGGGTTGAGGAAGTATAGTTTTTCACCAAAGAAAATTGATTTGGATCTGAAGAAGAGAGAAACCCCGCCTGCAAAACCTTCCATTGATGAGCCTCCAAAGTTAGAACCCAAAGCTCTCCCATCTCACTCGCGGTATGTGTTTATGGGCCACAACAATACCTTGCCAGAAATTAGATATATAAATTTTATAATTATTTATATATTATTCATAAATAAAATTAAGTATTTTGCTAAATTTTAATTAACTTAAGTTTTTAACTTTACCATTTTCTCAAGCTCAATACTTAAATTTTAGCCCAACTATTATAATCCTAAGTCCAAGTCCATCAAAATCAATTACTTTAGTCTTTACTCTACCTCACATTGCTTAATTGAATCCAAAGTAGCTTTCCTGTGGATTGTTCATGTACTAGGTGTTTGTGTCTACCGAGATACGTATGTCGTCAAAAAATTTATTACTCTCAAACCGAAAAAACCAAAGAAACCGAACCAAATTGAACCAAACCGACAATAACCAAACCAACGGTTATTTTTTGTTTGGTTTGCTTTGGTTTTAGAAATTTTAAAACTGAATAAATTGGTTTAGTTTTGGTTTTAACCAATAACCGATCCGAACCAAAGCACGAACACCCCTACCCATTACCCATCCACTACTACTCAGTCCTATCTATAATCAATGAAAAACAATGTTGATAACCTTTTATTTTATCAGTAGTTATCTTAATTTATATATGTTAGTAATTTCTATTTTGTGAACTCACATATTAATATGTTATACGTATATATGCTATCATTAAAGTAACCCATTGTATGATCTAATAAAGTATAAAAATTTTGGGCCTTAAAAATAAATATCTATTAATATGGGTTTAATTTAGATAACTTGAAACTCATGGACCTTTTCTTAAGTCTTATGGAGACTTATTGAAAAGGTAACATTTAAACCCGAAAAGGTACCTTTTCAGCTGAAAAGGCACTTCAGAATCCTTTAAAAGGATTTGGTCCCTTAACTAGAAGACATATTTTTTCTCTTTCTCTCTATGTCAGAAAAAGAACACTAAAAAGTGATCTTCAAGGTTTGGAAGATCAATTTCATTAATCAAGTTATTGTCTTCTTCAAACAAGTTGTTGCAATGGAACAAGGTTAGTGTTCCTATCATTCTCTAATATTGATGTTTATGTCTAGTTATTTGTTATGAAAATTTCTAAGTTAAGACCTGAACTATTCTTCATTTACGTATAAGGTCGTGTCAAGTATTTCTTAAATTATACTTAGGTGTTAAGGTCAATTCTTTAGTGTGAGAATAAATTTGGAGATGAATTAAGGTCACAAGAAACCCCTAGCATAAAGTAGAGTTGAAAGTTTCCTTACCGAGTAAGTTTTGATGTAAGATTTTATTTAGGTCAACTTCAAATGACCATATCTGTCAGCTCATAAAGATTTAGGTGGCCCATGACCTAACAAATTACAGGTCTTTGAGTCCTCTTTCCAACACCACCATGTTTCTCTTTTTGAGTTCGGAGTAAAAGGTTGTGCCTGTTTATGTGAAGTCCTATCAGGTAGTCATAGAACTACAACTGGACCTACGAATGGTAGATATTTCGACGAATGGTAGACCCTTCAGTGAAGGATTTCCGCAATATTTTTTCAGCAGCTTCCTGCACACATTCTAGGGTTATTTTTGTCCTTTCCCAAGCTTTTTAACCCTATTCTAAGTCATTTTTGAGTGTTTTAATGGAGTATATCATCCAAGTAACAAGTTTCAAATCAAAATCATTAACCTAAACCTTCAAGTACCTAGAAATTCTCTTAAAACTCACCTAGGGTTCTTCTTCTCCATCAAGAACCCTAAAACTTTCAAGTAAAATACTCAAGATACTAAGAGAATCTTTCCACCAAAGGTTTTCCCATGTTCTTCCACTCTAGAAACTTCATAAAAGAGTTTCTTTTATCAAGATAAAGCACCAAGATTCCAAGATCAAAGGTTTCCTCCAAGAAAGCTAATGTTCTTTCTCAAGCTCAAGAAAAATCAAGTCTCCACCAAATTTTTTGGACTAATAGCTTCATAATCAGGTATGTAAGGCTATCATAGTATTGGACTAGTTCATCCTCACGCCCTACATCTCAATTAAGTCAGAAATCATCATATGTCTAAAAGATCTATTCATAGTTGTTTGTATTTGAATTCAGTTCTTTAACAGTTGAGGTTTTGATTTCTAGTTTTGCATGTGAATCTTATAATGTTGTTCATGCTTAGTATCACATGAACCCTATTGATTTAGTAAAGTTATGTTTTCAAAGGAAATTGCATGAAAGTTTCTCATATATTGATTTTGGGCTTAAAAGATAAGTTCATAAGCATACGTTTTAAAAGTGTAAGTTTTAAACAGAATCCTTGAAAAGAGAATCAAATGATTTCATATGTACTTTGACAGTTGAGAAAGAGGAAAAGTGTGATTGATGTTTTTGAAAAGTATTTCAGTAAAGTAATAATCCCTTTCTTTGTAAAGGGTGATTGAGCAAAGTGAAAAGTATAGTAAAGTAATAGTCTCTTTATTTGTAAAAGGTGATTGAGCATAAAGGATATTGAATATTTTGGGAGTAGTATCGAGCATTGAATTGGGTAAGAGTCTATTTTTAACTCAAGTCACATAAAATTACGTAGCCAGCGTAGGATAGGATCACACCAATTTATCGCGTGACTCCTCATTGCCTCTGAGAAGGCCTATTAGATGGATCCATAGTCACAATAGCATCCTATACCCCGGCAAGGTATTGGATGGCCCTTGAAACATGGATGAAACGTTGTATCATTGCTAGGCTCATAGTAATGGTTGTCGGTTAGAGAAACTCCTCACAAAGTAAAGTATATTATTTTCATATTGCTTTTATTGCATATTTTATTGTAAAGCTTAAATGGTTTTCACTTCATATTTATGTATTGAATCAGTTGAGTTGCTTTCAGTCCTTCAGTTCAGTTATTTGTTTATTCAGTCATATTACATACTCGTACATTCAATATACTGATGTCATTCGACTTACATCTTTTTATGATGCAGATACATGTGTTCAGGATCATCAACAGGCGATTCTTTGAGATCACTTTACACTTCAGATAGCTTGGGTGAGCCTCCTTGCATTCCAGGAAACTTCACATTTATTTTCTAGTCAATTGTCTTGAGATGTCGTGGGTCTTATCCTGATATCCATCTTGAGTAATAGAGGTTTCATAGATAGATAGAGTTGAGGAGTCTTTCAGTATTTAGTTTTCCATGAGATTCTTATGCAAACTATAATACTTATGTTATTGAGTATTTTACAAACAGTTTGAGTTGAGTTTTTACTTCAAGTTTAAATGTTCAAAAATTCTATTTTAAAGCTTTTTATCACTTGAGTAAGTCTTCTACTAATTAGTCAGCCAGGCCAAGGGTTCGTTTGGGGACCAGCAATGGTTCTCGAGTACCGGCCACGTTCAAAGTGTGAAATTATTTACTTGCTTGATCCGGATGCTACATTGTCATTTGTTACTTTTTATGCAGCCATGAGATTTTTTATTGGTCCTGAAATCCTTTCTAATCCCTTTTCTGTCTGTACACCTGTTGGTGATTCTATTGTTGCTAAACGAGTCTATAGAAATTGCCTGTTTCTATTTCTTATAGAGTCACTTATGTAGATCTTGTATAGCTTGATATGTTAGATTTTGATGTCATTCTTAGGATGGATTGACTTCATTCATGTTTTGCTTCCATAGACTGTAGGACTCGATTGGTCACGTTTCAAGTTCCGAAAGGACCTATCTTAGAATGGAAAGGGGAAAACATGCTCTTAAGGGTCAGTTCATATCTTTACTAAAGGCTAGGAAAATGATTTCTAAGGGTTATATTTATCATCTTGTTAGGGTTAGGGATATAGATTATGGAACCCATACTCTTGATTCAGTTCTAATTGTAAATGAGTTTCTGGAAGTGTTTCCCGATGATCTTCCCGGTATTCCTCTAGAGAGAGAAATAGACTTTAATACTAACCTTCTTCCAGATATACCGCATATCTCTATTCCTCCTTGCCATATGGCCCCGATGGAACATAAGGAATTAAAGGACCAATTGAAGGACTAATTGGATAAGGGTTTTATTAGACCAAATACCTCTCCATGGGTAAAACTGTTGGATTACAAGTGCAAGAACTTCAACTTATTTTCCATGATCTTATTGCTGAAGACATGTTAGTGAATGAAGCTTTTCAAGTAGCTGCAATGATTGAGAAGTTGCCTCCTTCGTGGAATGACTTCAAAAATTATTTAAAGCACAAGCGAAAGGAAATGAGGCTCGAAGATCTTGTGATACGTCTCAAGATTGAGGAAGATAACAAAATCGCCGAAAAGATGTCTCATGGAAACTCAACAATCATGGGAGTTAATATTGTTGAAGAAGCTCCTACAAAAGGCAAGAAAAGAAAGAAGTCCAACGGAAAGAAGACAGAACAGACCAAGAAGAAATTCAAGGGCAACTGTTACAATTGTGGCAAGACTGGTCACAAGTCTTCTGAATGTTGTGCTCCAAAGAAGGACAAGGACAAGGACAAAGGCGAAATCAAGCGAACATCGTGGAAAAGATGGATGACGCAGATGACCTATGTGCCATGATCTCGGAGTGCAACCTAGTTGGGAATCCAAAGGAGTGGTTTCTCGACTCAGGTGCCACTCGACAAATTTGCAATGTAAGAGAAGCATTTGCAACTTATACACCTACTGAGTTTGATGAAGATCTATTGATGGGGAACACAACAACAACAAAGATTGCAGGAACAGGGAAAGTAATGTTGAAGATGACATCAGGCAAGGTGTTGACTCTGAACAATGTCCTGCACGTTTCTACCATTAGGAAGAATCTAGTGTCTGCTAGACTGCTCATTAAGAATGGGTTTAAGTGTGTCCTAGTTAGTGAAAAAGCTGTAATAAGTAAGAATGAGATGTTCTTAGGAAAGGGCTACCTCACTGAGGATCTTTTCAAAATGAATGTAATGGTTGTGGACAGTATTAATAAGAATTCTGCTTCTGTTTACTTATTGGAGTCAAATGATTTATGGCATGCTCTTTTGGGATATGTCAACTACAAAACCTTGCAAAAATTGATTACTTTAGAAGTATTGCCTGACTTCAAGTGTGAGAAATAAAAATGTGAAATTTGTGTTGAATCTAAGTTTGTTAAACATCCTTGTAAGTCTATTGACAGGAATTCAAATCCTTTAGATTTAATTCACACAGATATATGTGATATGAAGTCAATACCATCTCGAGGTGGGAAAAAAGTATTTTATAACTTTTATTGACGATTGCACTAGATATTGTTATGTATATTTGCTTAATAGTAAGGATGAAGCAATTGATGCATTTAAGCAATACAAGAATGAAGTATAGAATCAATTAAATCGAAAGATAAAAATGATTCGAAGTGATGGGGGTGGAGAATACAAATCTCCTTTTGCACAGATATGTTTGGAATGTGGCCTTATTCATCAAACTACTGTACCCCATACACCACAATCAAATGGACTGGCAGAACGGAAGAACAGAACATTAAAGGAAATGATGAATGCCTTGTTAATCAGTTCTAGTTTACCGCAAATCTTGTGGGGGGAAGCTATCCTTACGGCTAACCAAATACTCAATAGAGTACCACAAAGAAAAATGAAATCTATTCCATATGAGTTATGGAAAGGAAGGAAACCCAACTTGAAATATTTCAAAGTGTGGGGTTTTTAGCCAAGGTACAAGTTCCTTTACCCAAGAGGGTTAAAATTGGACCTAAAACAGTGGATTGTGTATTTATTAGATATGTTGTGAATAGTAAGGCCTGTCGGTTTTTGGTTCACAAATCTGATAATATTGGAATTCATGTTAATACGGTAATTGAGTTAGATAACGTTGAGTTCCTTGAACACATTTATCCGTACAAAACTGAATGTGAGTCGACAAGTGAAAGATCTAAACGACCACGGGAAGAACCAAAGGAAAATACACCACCTAGAGAGGATCCTAGGCATAGTAAACGTCAACGGAAATCCACTTCTTTCGAACCAGATTTTGTGGCAGTCTTGCTTGAAAATGAGCCTCAAACATTTAAAGCAACGATGTTTTCCTCTGAGTCAACATTTTGGAAAGAAGCAGTCAATAGTGAGGTTGAGTCAATTTTGAATAACCATACTTGGGAATTGGTTGACTATTTTACTAAATTATACTAGTCTAATTATTTATTTAAGAGTGTCAAAAGAAATAAAAAAATGCAAGAATTAAATAAAAAGATGAACTTACAGTAATTGTGACAATTCCAGGGCTGCAGCATGCATAGGGTTTTTCATTTATCGCATCTCATGTAATAAATTAACTAAGGTTATCAAATTACTGATTTACAGGGTTGATTTTATGATCATGATCTCTCGACCTCTAATCGCCTACTCCAACTAGATGTCTAACTACATCGTTGAGAGGGGATAGGCAGTCCTAATTGGCGAGCATTTATATTTCATCATATTTCGTAACCAAGCGAGGTGTTCGTCCGGGCGTCACTCCTAAACACGAATCTAATCAAAGTTAGAACAAGCTCTTTACATTCTCTGGTCTATCTATCTCTTCATCTCTCGAGTCCAAGAATAGACAATAGATTTATTTCTATGGTGGTCTAGCATGAAATACTAAAACAAGAATGTAAAAGTAATGTATATGATAACCAACATTAATTCAAAACAATCGATGTTCAACAATTTCCCATAGCCGCAGCCCCAGAACAAGGGTCTTTAGTTACTACTACCTAAGAAAAGAAGAAGAAAAGAACCCTAAACAATATTGACAACTTTTCCTTCCCAAGTATCCTCCTTACAAAGTATCTCCAATAATAATTATTTCTATGGACTATTTATAGATGTAGGAAACCCTGAATAAAATAATTGAGTCCAAAATAAATTAGGAACCCAAAATCGAAACGGAACAGTGCACCGCCTCAAATTATATTGTGGGCTTCAGTTGCTGCCACGTGGCAGCTTGTAATATTCCCCTTCAATTTTTCAATTCTTCCATATGCTCCTTGCTCTTTGCCGCATATACCTTTTATATAATATAATATTCAATTTAATCCATTAAGCTGCCTGCTTGATTTCCTTCTATAATCTTTCATGTTTAATTTGTTTTAGCTCCAAACTTCTTCATCTTCATACCAATTTAATCCAACAAATAAAATACATTGTTAAGCACACTCCATAAAATTCATGCTCAAAAAGGAAAAATAAAAATACTAAATGTGAGACAAATAATGATAAACATATATATTTTTGGCCTCACATCAAAATCCATCAAATGGATGTTAAGACAGACTTCTTAAATGGAGAGTTGGAGGAAAAACTTTACATGGAATAACATGAGGGGTTTGTAGTTCCTGGTAAAGAAAATAAAGTGTGCAAACTTGTTAAGTCACTTTATGGGCTCAAACAAGCACCCAAACAATGGCATGCTAAATTTGACCAAACAATGTTGGCAAATGGATTCAAGATCAATGAGTGTAATAAATGTGTCTACATTAAAACCACTCCGAATCATGAAGTCGTTGTTTGTTTGTATGTTGATGACATGTTAATAATGAGTAAAGATATTGATGATATAAATGCTACTAAGCGCATGTTGTCCAGCAAGTTCGATATGAAAGACTTGGGAGTTGCTGATTTGATCTTAGGGGTCAAAATTCATAAAACTCCTCAAAGACTAGCACTATCTCAATCTCATTATATCAAACGAGTATTAGACAAGTTCAAGTACTTGAAGTTCAATAAATTCAAAACTCCAATTGATATAAGCGTTACACTTCAAAGGAATGAAGGTGAAAGTGACTCTCAATTGGATTATGCCAGAGTGTTGGGAAGTTTGATGTATATTATGAAATGTACGCGACTAGATATAGCATGTGCTATTAGAAAGCTGAGTCGGTTCTCTAGTAATCCTAATCAAACTCATTGGATGGCAATAAAGTACGTGTTGGGGTATCTGAAATATACACAACACTATGCTTTGCATTATAACAAATATCCTGTTGTGATTGAAGGATATAGTGATGCAAATTGGATCACCGGGTCAAGTGAAGTAAAATCCACAAGTGGGTATGTATTTAAACTTGGTGGAGGAGCAGTCTCTTGGAAATCATCCAAACAGACATGTATTGCTCGCTCTACAATGGAATCTGAATTTGTTGCCTTAGATAAGGCCGGTGAAGAATCTGAATGGCTCTGAAATTTCTTAGAGGACATTTCATTCTGGCCCAAACCTGTGGGACCTATATGCATACACTGTGATAGTCAAGCAGCAATAGGTAGGGCAGAGAGCATTATGTACAATGGGAAATCTCGTCATACACGATGGAGACATAATATCGTAAGACAACTGCTCTCTAGTGGAATTATCACAATTGACTATGTAAAGTCAAAAGATAATGTGTCAGATCCGCTAACAAAAGGCCTAGTGAGAGAGGTAGTTGAAAGATCATCTAAGGGAATGGGTTTAGGGCTTAGGATAAGTCATCATGGCGGTAACTCTACCTAGCAGACTGGAGATCCCAAGAGCTAGGTTCAAGGAGAAAACAAAGTTGTGACTGACGGTTCGACATTGTCAATCAACTCAATCCATTCTCATGATGAAGACAATGCTCAGGAACAAGGTTAAAACTTTAAGGCTTGTTAACGAGTTAATAAAGCTTAAAGTTTTTAATGATTCTCTAAGTTTGGCAGTTTTGACCAAATAGTGCATCTACGCGATGACACAGTTAGAAATCACCGATGTGAGTGTGAAGTGTAAGCCGCTTCAAAGAGAATCATTGTAAAAAGCCTATTCTCTATACACTCATGAAACCAGGAGGTGTTCATGGCTGAAACGAACACAACTGTAAGAACCATAAACGGTAAAGGGTTAATTGTGTGACATATGATTGTCTAGGTAAACACCAAAGCTCGACGGTTTCAAGGATATCACATCTATCGATTGACCGAGTATATCCGACATATGTTCACGACGGAAAGTTCAAAGGAAAACCTACTTATCTAGATGTAATTAATCCTTGCTTGTAAAGTACACACTCGTCTGTGGATTCCTTTGTGTTATAGCCATTCCCCATTCATGTGGGGGATTGTTGGGTATATAATAAGAATTAATGGGAAATGGAGGGAAGATGAAAAGAGGAATTTGAAAGGCTCTGTTATGTTTTAGTGAGAAAAGAGTATTTCTCCCTCATCGGTGGTGGAAAGAAAAGTTAAAGTGTTTAAATAGAGAAACACTTCTACTAGTTGTCAAAAGGGTTGGAAAGAGGGACCCCCTCGCACCGTCGTCGTCGTCGCTCGGCTCGGCTTTGGAAAATGATCGATCGAGAGATTATTTTTTTAATTATTAATTAAATAGTAGCCTTAGCGATATTAATTATTTAATTAATTAACTGAAAAGACCAGACTTAACCCGGATCCGCGCGACTCGTGGTTTAAAACACCTTTCCCGTTTTATTTGAATTTCCCACCGTTTGAAAATACTGTTCTGGAAGGTTGTAACCTTTCAGGAACAGCCATGACTGTTCTGGAAGGTTGCAAACTTTCATGAACAATCGTGTGGTTTCTGAAAGGTTGCAACCTTTTGGAAACAGTGCTTCTTGGCTATAAATGCCTGTGATTCCTCAGATTTTTTATTACGAAATTTCTGAACTCCTTCTTCTTCTTCTGCACAATTATAAAATTATTCGTGTACTTTGTTTCCGTTGACTGGTTCGCTGACACCAACGTTTTGGGTATCAATACTCTGGTGAATAAGTCGTTCTACCCTGGGAGGATCTATTCCAGTTCAAACATGAGATACTAGAGGGGAATAATTTCCTTAAGGGGACACTGTGCATTCAGTGGGCTCGATTTCTTTCTGTCGTTTTTCATAAAAACATTACAGATACTGGTATGTTTTTACAGTCTTTAATTTCTGTTGATGTTATTAAATTCTATTGCTAGCTATATGATATAAGCTTTGGAATTTTACTGTTTCTGCAAAGTTTTGTTGTCATTAGTACTGTAGTTAAATACAGATTGGTTAACACTATTAATTTCATGCGAGATTCAAACCAAATGGAGCTTAATCACATGCTTTAAGAAAACCAATACTTGAAGTGCTAAATAGAGGCATTCTCGTGATGAATAAGTAATTCGAATATCAAACTGTGTCACTTGAAGACAACAATGAATAGACCCTTCCTCTAAAATAACCTTCTAATTTAATACCAAATCGTTAATACAAATAAAAGCAGTGGAAACAAGGAAGGTATTCAAAGATGAGAATTTAAGTTGAAGATTAAGCACATAATCTAAAACACAGAAGTCAGAGAATGTTTCTCTTTTCGGATGCAGCAACAAACAGTGAGAAGTTAGTGACAGCTAGATCGTTCGCAAACTTATTATTCTTAATCGAAGAATTATAATCTAAAACCAAAAATTAAAGGGGAAATTAAGAAGGCAATTTAGACATTTTCTCAAGATTTTAAATAAGAATACACTTTAATCTGTCAATAGCACATAGGATTTGAATCTAGTAAAGTCAAATAGTTAAACTACACAACAGAAACTAGACAAAATCTAAATACAAATAACAAAAGTGGAAATCGTAAGAATCACAAAGTAAAAGAATGTTACCTTTAGCTGGGCAGCAAACTAGAACTCGATGAGAAGAAGACTTCACCACCACTGACCCACCAACAGATGAGCAAAACAACTTGAAAGAAAATCGAAAATCTGAGGCTCAAACCTTCGTGGGTTCGATTTTGAAGAATACTATTCTCCAACCTTCAAATTTCAATTTCTCTCCTCTCAATGACCACCAATACCATGTATTTACAGCCAAAACTAAAGGTTTGAATTCAAATAGCCGTTTGAGCATGGAGGAGAAGATAAGCAAGAGGAGAACATACCCCCAAAAAGCCGAATTCGATGTGATATCTCCCGATTCGCATTAGATTTAAATATGTGTAGTAATAACTTTAACAATATCTCAAAAATAAAAATAAAAATTCAAATCCAGCAATTCACACATCAACCATCCTGCAAAAAAAACTTAAAATCATTATAAATTATAATTAAAAAAAAAAAAGGAAAAACAAAAAACAGTCCTTTATTTATTATCTTTTAAATTTAATTATCCTTGCCTAAATATTTTTGAATAATTCAATTTTTAAAATAGGAAAGTGGAGAGAAAATAGGAGCAGTTAAAAATTCTTCATTAGTATTTTTTCGTTACATTTTAAAAAATTCATCTGTCATTTTCAGTTTTTTCTTATTTTAAATAGTTAGATTAAAATTTCTATTTTTTTAATTATATTTTTTAGAACATTGTTTAAAAAATTCCAACTTCAAGAATCTTGTCTCTGAAATACATTATCATATACTTTCCAATTGATGTATGTGTATGATTGCCCTATATTCAAATAAAATATAGATTATAGATTATAATCGTTAATAAGCTAAAAATACTGAATAACTTTAAAATCAACAATATCTTTATAATTGTTAACTTTTCATCTTTGAAATTTGATATGTGAGAAATAGAATGATTTGTGTATATAATTGTTTAACAATGTATAAATATTATATTTTATTTTTTACAAAATAAAAATAATCATAAACAAACATAAATAAATTTACTAAGTAAAAATGGAAAATTGATATTCACTGTTAAATATATTTTGATATGACATAATTATTTCAAATAATTGTAATTATTTATTTTATGATTTTTTATTTTTTATTTAGTTTAAGATAACTATTGATAAAATAAAAGGTTATCAACAAAAAACTTTCATTGATTATAGGAATGTGTAGTAGTGGATAAATAATGGGGAGTTATGAAACTGTTTTATCTGAAACTGTTTTTTTTCAATAACATATTCATTTATATAAAATATATAAAGGGACTTTGAAAATAAATATATAATTACGCCATAAGCAAATCTATCTGAAACTGATTTTGTTTTTAAAGTAGATTTTTTTAGAAAATTAGATTTTTCATATTTAATAAATTAATTTAAAATATGATATTAAGAGAAAATTTATTATTTTGACATGTGTCTTTCTTTAATAAAATAATAATAATTTAATTAATTTTTGTTTTTATAATGTTAGAAAGACTTTAAGCAATCTATCCAAGATCGCAAATAAATCACTAGACATAAACATCAAATTAGAGAATGATAGGAACACTAACCTTGTTCCATTGCAATAACTTGATTGAAGAAGAATATAACTTGATTAATGAACTTGATCTTCCAAACCTTGAAGATTATCTTTTTAGTGTTCTTTTTCTGAGATGGAGAGAAATAGAAAAAATGTCTTCTGGTTCAGGGAAATCGTGCATTTTCATCTGAAAAGATACCTTTTCCAGGTTTAAATGGTACCTTTTCAATAAGTCTCCATCATACTTAATGAGTTTCAAGTTATCTAAATTAAACACATATTAATAGATATTTACTTTTAAGGTCCAAAAATTTAATACTTTATTACATCATACAAATGGGCTACTTTAATGATAGCATATCTACGTATAACATATTAATATGTAAGTCCACAAAATAGAAATTACTAACAATCTCTCACTTGGACTACATATATTTCCGAAGAATCATACATAGATGAAACTTTATCATGCACAAATTTTACTATCTTAATTTAAATATCACAAAACTCTCTGGTCCATTGATAATACCAATATTGGATCAAAGCGATTTTCGTAACATATATTCATAACTAGACCCATCAATGGTCACAAATATCAGCAATACCAATGAAATAGATCAAATATAGAAATTACATGTAAAATGATCTAAATCATGTCTATTTCTAACTGGTCCTACTTTATGACTTTAAAGTCCAAAATCACTTTCTTATACCTTATGGAAAACCATAATAGAAAGTTAAGTTCTTTGTTTTTCAGAGTTATCAATAAACACATGAAATTCATAAAACTTCAATCTGTACAGAAAATAAATTTTAACATTTCAAAATCATAAATAAAATGACAAACTCCCACTAAAGTGACTCATCATCAAATTTGACAACACCCATATGAGCCACATGCCCATGAAACACTTTAGGAGGTAAACCTTTCATGAGTGGATCCGCAATCATTGAGTTTGTACTAATATGATCAATTGACATAAGACGACTCTGAACTCTTTCATTCACAGCCAGAAATTTAATATCAATTTAGAGAAATACTACAACTTCCACTTCCAATAGAACAAGTATATCCAGATTTGTCCAAACATGAAATAGAAATTAAGTTCCATCTAAATGACGGTACGACAAATGTTTCCTCTAATTTCAATTGAAAAACAGTATCTAATAAAATTCTAAAGACACCAATAGCCTCCATGTCACGACACAAAATGGGTCATGAGTGACACCCACACTTAACCTTCTAGGTGGGCGAACCAACGAATATAACCCCAACTTACATTAGCTATTCAACTTATGAAATACGACAACAATGCGGAAGCTCAAATCTTATTAATGTAAGAAACAAAAATCCTCTAGAGTCTATTACCCATTATTCCCAAAACCTGAAAGTTATCACATAAAGGACGTCTACTTTCAAAATACCAAGTCTAAGAGTATTAAAGACACCAGAATAAATAAATAGAATAGTCTATGTCCGAAAGCTAAGGACACCATGCCATGACCGAGAGAATCCAACACGAGCTTGAAGGAATAGCTCACCCTGAAATCTGATGTGCTGGAGACTGGCTAGAGTTGAGGGCGAGTTGATGTCGTTGGTACACTCGTTGCACTCCACAAAAGGAAAATGAAGAAAAACACAAGTAGGAGTCAATACAGAGCAATATGCACTGAGTAGATATCATCAGCTAGCTCAAAATAGAAACTAATATGCATAAAGTAATAGTATAAAATCAACTATAGCACTTATGAACAAGTGACAACAACACCAAAGGAAGTACGTAATCAGTCAACAATATCAAGAACACACATGAGGACTCAGACCTCCATACCACGCTCTTTTGGGAAATGGGTTCTTTGAGATTGGGTACAGTAAGTTATTTTAATATGTTTTCCTTTAATGTTACCGTGTTGAAACGTGACACCCGATCCAATAATATCGTGCCGACTCGTGGCACCCGATCCAGATATATCGTGCCGGCTTATGGCACCCGATCTAAATATATCGTGTCAGCTCGTGGCACCCGATCCGAATATATCGTGCCGGCTAGTGGCACCTGATCCAACAACATAGTTAATTCATCATTATTTTCATCACTTTCCACTTTATTAACAATATTTCACCCATCCTTCTTTATTCAAGGCATCACTTTAATAGAACAAGTTCAAGATTATGGATTTCGCGGTCTTGGGATTATAGGCCAATCACAAACAACACATGAATTATTCATACCACAACAACCAAGTACATAGAAAATTTCACAATATCACTCAATGACTATCAATCACTATTGAGAGTCTCTGTATCACATAGAATAAACCATAACCTAGTTGCACCAAAGAACCGAAGTCAAGCAAGCTAATTCCCCAATGATTTTCCTCTCCTCAATGCCTCTAACGTTTCCAACATAATTCATAAGTAAACAAGACTATAGACACCCATATTGCTATAATAACTTCGTATTTTTCAAATTGCAAGCCTATGGTTAAGTCTCAATTCCTCCAATTCTCATAACTTTAATGGTATTTATATAATACAATACAACTAATATTTAATTATCTATCTCAATATATCAAAACTTGAACCATAATATGATAACTAAAGAAAATAATTAATGTTAGAACCTAACTTATTAGCCAACCAGTGGCGTAATGCAAAAACGAATGGCCTAACTAAGCGTATTTCTTTTCATTTCCAACAATACATTAATACTATCCTATGATTTTTAACACTAAAATAACAAATATCATACAATGAGTTGATCATAACCATAATTTGTAGCCTACAAATGTTTCCAGCACCCTAAGATAGTAAAATACACCTATAGATTCCAATTGATAATATCATGTCCCGCATTGATAATATCATGTCCCGCTATCATCCCCTTAATCATTATACAATAATTACTTGGTCTATGACCATTTTCACAATTTTAAGGATTTGGGTGAGTTTGTACCGGAAGAAAATTGAATGCCTTCTGATTGTTGTCGTGGACTATATTTATTGTATCATTAAGGTTTCTTGTTCAGAAATTATTCATTAGTCAATGATACTATAAGAGTATATGTATATTGTTGTGGTATCATTAAGGTTTCTAGTTCAGAAATTACTCATTAGTCATTGATATTATAAGAGTATATGCATATTGTTGTAGTATCATTAAGGTTTCTTGTTCAGAAATATTTATTCATTAGTCAATGATATTATAAGAGTATATATTGACTAATTAGTAATTTCTGAACAAGAAACCTTAATGATACCATTATAGTATATATATACTAATTTAGTATCAATTAAGCAAAATTATCAGTCTTAATGATACCAATACAGTATATGATACTGATTTAGTATCAGTTAAGCGAAATTAGTTGGGGGAGGGCATATAGTGTAATTATTTAGTGGGGTATGAATGTAAAGGGGTGTATATTTGTAATTATTTTGCTTTTATGGGGTATTTGCTTAGTTTGTCCTTAAATAAATTATAGGCTTGACCCATTAACCACCAACTAAATTAATTATCTAAAAATTACTTATTTAATAAATACCCACCGACTAAATAACCGTAGTTAAATGAATAGTTCAACATTCTCATTTAAAATTTACGAGAAGGTTCTTTTATGAAAGAAATAAGTCTAGTGTTCAAAACAACCTAACGAGTTGTTACACTCTTCATTTGCCTTATTTCCATTTCCCACATAGATGTATCTTTCAGCATCAATTGGCACTCGGCTCTTTAGGCAATCCTTGTAACAACTCGTTAGATCATTTTGAGTAATAGAACTATTTTGACCCTCCCCATAAATTTTAAATGAGAATCTTAAACTATTCGTTTAACTACAGTTATTTAGTTGGTGAGTATTTATTAAATAATTAATTTTTAGTTGATTGTAAATGAGCCAAATCTGAAATTTATTTCATAAACTATGTCACTTGGCCCATATGTAGAAATAAAATTAGTGGAATCAAGAAAATTTGGTTGATAATTATTTTAAAGGAAACACACTAGGCGAGAAAAATTTTCCGTGCGGTGACTAAGCAGAGAAGCCGTTAGTTCTTCAGTAATCACTCATCACGTTTAATCCATGTATTGGCTTATGTCATATTTGTTTTATTAGTACTATAATTTGGGTTGTAAAAGGGAATTAGAGAAATTGAATTGGAAAAGTTGGAAACGAAGTCACTGAGTGTAATTTGACTTGAGGCAATAAGGAGTTATGAATAAAATAGGTGATCAACAATGATTATGTCCAATCATTGTAATTTGTACCATTATCATGACAGATCATGTGATGTTAATATACATACAGAAGAGGTCGGTAATAATTAGGTGTATATGTAGTATTTTTGAATTTAGGTTTAAGGATCTGTAACTTTGGTTTTCTCAAAGTTTGAGTTACCGATATGGTAACTTGACATGAGTCCCTCTTTAATTATTATTATTATTTTAAAATATTCTTATAATTATCATATTATGATTCAAGTTTTGATATATTGAGTTAAATAATTAAATATTGAGTGTATTGTATTATATAAAATTCACTAGAGTTATGTTATTTTGAAGAATTGAGACATTACCCTAGGCTTGAAATTTAGGAAATACGAGAGTTGACATATTAATTGTCTTCAAGATTAGGAACTTGATTATAGAATTGAGCACATTTACTTACAAATTATGCCTACGTGATAGATTGGAAACGTTCTAAGGCATTGAGGAAAGGAAAAGTATTGGTAAAATATCTTGCTTGACTTCGATTCTCCGGTTGAGGTAGGTTATGGTTTAATCTATGTGATAGAGAGACCCTTAATAGTGATTGATAGTCATTGAGTAATGCTATGGAATTTTCTACGTACGTAGTTGTTGTGGTTTGGATGATTCATGTGTTGTTATAATTGGTCTGTAATCCCAAGATCGCGAAATCCATAATCTTGAACTTGTTCATTAAAGTGATGCTTTGAATAAAGAAGACTTGATGAAATATTATTAAGGAAGTTGAAAGAAATGATAAAGAATGAGGAATTAACAATATTGTTGGATCTGGTTCCACGAGCTGGCATAATGTATTTGGATCGGGTGACATGAGCCGGCACAATATATTTGGATTGGGTGTCACGAGCTGGCATGATATTATTGGATCGGGTGTCACGTTCCGGCATGATAAAACATATTAAAATAACTTAATGTACTCAAATCTCAAAGAACCCATTTCTCAAAAAGGCGTGGTGTGGAGGCATGAGTCCTCATGTGTGTTCTTGATATTGTGACTAATTACGTACTTGCTTCATTGCTGTTGTCACTTGTACATGTTGCTTGTTGTTTGCCAACTGCTAAGTGCTATAGTTGATTTCCTGATACTACGTTATGCATATTGATTTCTATTTTGGGTCGGTCGATGATATCTACTCAGTACATGTTGCTCCATACTGACTCCTACTTGTATTTTTCTTCGTTTTCCTTTTGTGGCATGCAACGACTGTACTAGCGACTTCGACTCACCCTTAGCTCTAGCTAGGCTCCAGCACGTCAGATTCTAGGGTGAGTTATTTCTTCTAGCTCGTATTGGATTCTCTCGGTCATGGCATGATGTCCTTAGTTTTCGGACACAAACTACTTTATTCATTTATTATGGTTTCTTTGATACTCACACACTTAGTATTTGAGGATTAGATGTCCTTGGTGTGATGACTTTCAGGTTTTGGGAAATGATATTTAATAGACTCTAGTGAATTTTTGTTTCTTACACTTATAAGTTTTGAATTTCCGCATTATGGTTGTATTTCGTAAGTTGAATATAATTAATATAAGTTGGAGTTTGAATTTGTTAGTTCGTCCACCTAGAAGGTTAAGTGTGGGTGCCACTCATGGATCGTTTTGGGTCATGACAATCCTACATAGTAGCACTGACGTGAGTAGTTGCACCCGAATCTATCCACCAAGTGTCACTAGGTACCACAACCAAATTAACTTCTGAACAAACAAAGTTGAGAAGTTTACCTTTCTTTTCACGCCAAGCAACATGCTTGTACACTTTTTCTTCATATGACCAAGTTTCTTATAGAAGAAACAAGGCTTTTGATCCTTAGGCTCCAATGTTCTTTTGTCTGCAGTTTCTTTATTCTTGCTCCTTTTCCGCTTATGTGAAACGGCTTTAGTTCGAGAGGTAGATGTCAAATGAGCACTTTCAATCCTCTCTTTTTTGAGTCTATCCTCTTCTTGCACACATTGAGCTATAAGTTCAGTTAAAGTCCATTTCTCCTTTTGAGTATTATATGAAACTTTAAATTGACTAAATTGTGCAAGAAGAAAGATCAAAACTAGGCGCACAAGTATGCCATCAGACAACTCAAGCTTAAAGTCCCTGAGTTTTGTCACAAGATTAGACATCTCCATAATGTACTCCCTTATGTTTCCTTTACCCTTATATCGCAGTGAAACAATCTTATTAAGAGTAGTACTTGTTTCAACCTTTTCGTTAGTAGCGAATCGGTCTGCGATTTCCTTTAAGAAACCTTTGGTATCTCTATTCTCTGTTATACCGCCCTTTAAGGATTCTGGAATTGAGTGTTGCATCATCATCAAGCTCATGCGATTTGATCGCTCCTACTTTTCATATGGAGACTTTTATTCATTAGTGCTAGTTTCGTTCAAGTCCGCGGGACGAACAAATCTTAATGAATAATCAAGATCCATGCAATCAAAAACAATCATAATGTGATTTTTCCATTTCTTGAAGTTTGTGCCGTTAAGCGCAAGAATATTGTTCATATTGGAAGATATAGAAGATACTATAAGATAAAACAAGTAATGCTCACAATTAATAAATCAAATAAAAATCATGTATATGTGAAGATAAGTAAATTAAACAAACTAAAGTAACAAGAACAAATAATTTAAAATATATTTATCAAACAAACACACATATACATAAGGATGGACCCATCTCAAGATACCTAGCACAACACTATCATTTAGTCTTTGGACAAAAATAATAATTTGTAAGTGGTACTCTTATACATAATTTATGAACGTTGATTACTAAAATGGCCTAATAATATGCCTGTCTTGGACAGACACATCACTAGCATGTGTTACTAAATGTATCACACATTCATGACTATCCATATTCTAGCCAAAATAATCTTCCTTTGGGATAATTATTTCGCATAGATAAAAAATGTTTACATGTTCAAAGTAATTAGAATTTATGCAATAGAGGTTACTTTGGCAACATATTGTTTTCAATTTATTCACTTATCAACTAGAAACATAAATAAAATAATGACACAAAAATAAAATAAAATTGGGTGTTAAAAAAATATGACCAGATCCTTGCCATTAAAAACTTGAAAGGAAAATAAAAATTGCTCCAAACTATTCTGGCCTAGCCATTAAAAAAAACTTTTTATTCTTTTATTTTCATCAAGTGCGGTACATGATTATCACTTGAAAAGAAGAAAGGCAAAAACTTCCTTAAGAATTAAAAAATTGCAGAATGAGAAATCTCCCTTGTTCCAATTCATGGCACTGCCTAAAAATTATTTTATTTTTTAATAGTGTTGAATGCCACTTTGCGTCAAAACAATAAAACACAAAGATTTTCTCATTTTGATATTATATAATCACTCAAACAAAATACTACTTCTCAAGTCCACGTCCACTATTCCAGTGGAACAAAGTCTTCTATTTTATTTTCATTTTCACAAGTAATGAGAAATAAATAAATAAACAAAAATGACGAAGAAAACATGAAAAATATCTAAAATCATCCAATTCTTCGACATTACAGATTTCATGAGACAAAAATAAAACTGAAAAGTTTTCATAATCTTAGATGAACTCTTTCTTCTGTATCGAGGATCACCGAAATAAGCAAGAATACTATTTCGACAGAAAATACCATTTACGGGGATTTCAATCGAGATACCTGAACAGGGCAATATCTTGAACAATAGAAAAGAACTTGAAAAAATAGTGTTTTTATTCAAATTTAATTTATAAAATACTAAAAACATGTCTAATGATCTAACTAGACCATGTTCTGATACCACTTGTTAGAAAAACTTTAAACAATCTATTCAAGATCGCATGTTCTGATGTGAAACACCCAAGCCAGAACCACTAGGCTGAGCTTGCCTACCATCCTTACCCTTGCTAGCCTGCAATGGATAATCTTTCACTTTGTAACCACTCTTTCCACAAACAAGGAAGCTATCTGTACCGGCTAAACATTTTCATGAGTGACATTTCCACACCTTTGGCAAGAAGGAATAGAAGATCCATTTCCACCACATCATTGAGGTTTATGGTTAGACACTCTATCCTTGTTGAACCTTGGAGCAGGAATATTTGAAGAACCTTGATCGGAGAACCTTTGCCGGAATTGAGAACGACCATGTCCACCGAACCTAGATAAAGTCACCATCACCGGTCTTGCTCTCTTTGACTCTCTAGATTTCTCCCTTAGCTTTTCCTCTTCAATTTGCTATGCATGTGTCATCAAATGAGAGATATCTATCTCTTTGATCACATAGCGGTATGGCACTCTATAACCACCATTTTGGACACACCCGACACAAACTTACTCCTCATTTCCCTAGAGTTGGTAACCATAGTTGCAGCATACTTAGCTAATTGAATAAACTTCAAAGTTTACTCTTTCACACTTATATTTCCTTGACAAACATTTATGAACTCAATCACCTTCGCTTCTCTCATCTCAAGAGGAAAGTAACGATCAAGGAAAGCCCTTTTGAATTTCTCCAAACAATAGCCCTCTCTTCCTTCCATTGTTTGAACCAAACTTGAGCAACACTCTTGAGTTGATAAGCGGCCAATTCCTCCTTTTCCATGAGTGACACTCCCATTGTCTCCACTATCTTATATACCTCATCAACAAACTCTTGAGGATCCTCATCCACTTTCGACCCATGAAACTATAGAGGATTCATCCTAGTGAAGTCCCTCTCCCTTATCGCTGCCATACCCATATTTGGGTTCACAGGAACTAACACTTGGAAAGCGGCTCAAAATTCAACATGAGTCACTTGTTCAGCCAAAGGGTCAATCGGGGCTTGAGGAACCTCGAGCTCCACATTGTAACACATATTTCTTCTCGTGTAAGCTCTTCAAGGAGCCATATCTTGAAAATCATCATATAAGAGTTAGGAAAAAGACCTTTAGAGAGATGAACTCTATGGCACGACTTTTGAGTAGTGAAAGAATTAAAGTTTCCTAAATGCCTTGTACCCTCCTATTCATAAATATGGTGCGCTTCACACTCATAAACAAGACTGTCTCGACGTAACTTGTCAAACATCCTAAGACCTTTCTGAACTTGTGGCTCTGAATACCAAGTGTCACGACCAAAGATACACCCTAGACATGACATAGCGCATAAAGACCCCAGAGGCTCCATACAAGCCACTTGACATACATGCAACATAGTAGAATATACAGTAAGAGAGTTTAACTACGACATCTCGTATCATGAAAGAGCGTTTGAACATAAACATGGAATCACAACTATGTTTGGACAGGCCATTCTAAAATCAACATAAGAGTGGTTAGGACATAACCCATACACCACGTATAAAGGCTCAAGAGTAAACAATAAAAGCAAAAAATGATCTTCATGGCTTTACCCTCAGAGTATGAGGACTCACCAATCCAATAGCTAATAGCAAATCAAATCAAGTCATGAGGGGGAGGAGAAGCATCACACCTTATATTATAAAATAATATAAGCATAAGTATGCATTAGTGCATGAAATATACTAAGAATGGGTCAATATGCATAAGCATAGACATGATACCATAGTAGGCTTAAAACTTGTAATGCATGACCAAGTAGAACTTTTAAAAGCTTAGAAAGAAAGTCATTAAAACCATGAGACAAGGACAAGCATTTATAAGAGACATAATGAAAGCTTTAGGGGAAATCGTAGTTCTTTTGCGGGATATTAGCTTTAAACAATAATAGACCATATGAGCTATAACATAAAATCCTATGTAACTCCCACACCAAGAAAGGAGAGTCAACTAGCCAAGGTAGAACTCCATATCATATCGTAAAGGCTATGTGGATCCACTAGCTAAGTTACTTAAGATAATCCTACGGGGGCACGTAGTTTGGGACTAGAGATTGATACTAGAGACTACCATATTTGATCCTCCACCTCAAAGTCCTATTGGTGCTAAGTTAGATCCCACAGAATAGATAAAGTTAATTTTCAAGGCATAATATTAAGAAAGGAAATAATCATACTACCAATCCAAATCATCAAATCGTAAAGGAGTAGCTCCTTTCAAAAGCATGATTTCATAACTTCATTCTTATGGACACTTACCTTTCTAAGCATAAAAATCACTATTTCTTTCATATTGTAAGAAAACCTTTCACAAATCATTGATACTTAACTTGAAAGCATCCTTAAATCATAATTTCATCCTTTCATAAAACATGCATAAAATCCCTTATCAATTCATGATTTAGTTCACAGTTCATAGATGAAAATCAAAGCATGAAGCATGGGTCCATATGAAATCAATTATAAATCATGTAATTAAGTCAAATCATAGATAATAAGATAAAATAATATCAATTGAATCATAATCAAGAAGACCCATGAAGATTTACATGAAACCCTAATTGAATTGGGTGAAATTGAATTGAAGATTGAAGTTCTTGTTTGGACCGAATAGATGAAATGGATCCATTGGTGAATTACTACATACCTTGATAATCAAAGCCTAACCAAAGCAAAGAGATTGAGATCTTGAAGCTTGAAGCCCTAGCTTTCTCCTTTGGATCTTGAGAGTGAATTGGAGAGGATGAACTTGGAGGAAATTTGGGAATTTGAGTGAATGTGAGAGAATGAGGGATTATTGAATGGTTAAATATGTTAGAGGGATATTTATTGGGTCAAAATGACATATTTTAGGGGTTGGGTAGATAGGAAAAGACTAAAACACCCTTAACTAAAAGTGTCAAAATAGGTCTACAGTTTGGGACCTACGGTCCGTAGGCCTTTCTACCGACCATACTGGTCAAACGTGAACCAAGTACTGGAACCCAATATTTAACCCACTCTTCATGAAACCCTTTCTACGGACTGTCAAACTTTCTACGGTCCTTAGGCCCTATCCGTAGTCTTCAACTTTGAGTCCAAATTTCACTAAGTCTGAATCAACTCTACGGGCACTTCATATGGCCCGTAGACCATCCTACAAGTCGTCCTGTTCATTCATAGGTCAACTTAGTGGGACTTAAATTTCCCAAAAACTCAACCTACCTCTTAAGAGTGCCACCTGTGACCTGTAGAGGCTTCTACGAACCGTAGATAGACCTCATAGGATTCAACCAGTAGCCCAAAAATTGAGGTTTTTCCCCTTTCTAATTTCTGAGGTGTTACAGTTCCATATTAAACTTCATTCTCACCAGAGCTCTTCTTGGAGGCATCATTTGAAAATGCATAAAACATGAGTTAGAAGGAATCCTTATAGAGTTCAACTCTATCACACGACTTTAAAGTAATGAAAGAAGTGGAGTTTCTTAAACAAATAGTAGCCTTTTAAACAAAAATGTGGCGTGATTCACACTCATGAATAAGACTCTACTAAATGTGGCTTTTCAGATACCCTAAGATACTTGAACCTGATTCTCTGAATACAAAGTTTATCATAACTCAAGACTATCCCCTAGATGCTACATAATGAATAGAATCCCAAGGTACTTTAAATAAACCATTGACATAGCATGATACTAAGATAATTAACATAAAAGAAAGAATCATAAAACTGGAATGTAAGTCTCAAAACATAATATCAAATGAAACCAAAATTAGAGTACAAAGACTATATAACAAGAAAGTACTATGTCTGATCACAAGTTTCTACTCTATAATAGTGATTAGGACAAACCCTAACTCACGAAATTAGCTGAAAATAAAAGTAAGTCTGAAATGACAAAAGGAATTTATGGGGCATGCCCTCGAACCATAGGTACTCACCTATCCAAGCAACGATGATAGGATCCAATACTAATGTAGCCTGAGTGAGAAGCATCTGAAGTTAAATTATAAAAACAATATAGTCACAAGAGATGTATGCGGTAAGATCTCAAAATGTACTGAATATGGAGAAAGATGCATGAGTATAACATAATAATGTGATCATTCTGAAACATGATAATGCATCACCAAGTAAAACATGATATGATCTAGTTGATGAGTGGTAGATTTGTACTCATGTAAGGTCCATTTAGCTCAATAATTAGTGTCCTCAATGCCTAATTTTGTCTTATTCTGATAGAGTGTTGATGATTTGTAGGTATGAAGGCAATTGGACAAGCCAAGGACTGATGTTTGAAAGAATAGCCAAAAATACAAAAAGAAGTGCAAAACTACGCATTGTAGGTCTCATAACAAGAAGGGCGAGTCTCACAAGAGATCTAAGACCGCCTAAGTTGACAGTGCATTGAGTTAGCCCTCAAGGTCAATCGGCGAAGTGAGGCAAGAAGGGCAATCCGCGGAAAGACATAAGGCGAAGTGAATGTATGTCACCGAATCTGACAGTGCTGGTAGATAAAAAGATGGCTCAATGGGTGATACGAGGTGGAAATCAGCGATTTGCCAAAGTTACAAAAGCAAACTCAAATGGGATCACCTAATGAGACTCAAACACCTGAAGCTTGAAGTAAGAAAAAGATGAACCAAAGGAAGATGGGCAATTCGCCGAATGCATTGGGCGAACTGAGCTAACGTCGCTAAAAGGGACACGGAACTAATTTTTAGGAAAACTTTTGGGAAACAATAAAATGACTTGAGGAGAGAGAAAGATAGTATGGAAAAATTGAGAGAAATATTCTGAACATTGTCGAGAGAGAAACATTTTCCATTGAGCAAGAACACATTTATTGTTGAAGCTTTCAATTTTGTAAACTTGAATTTGGGAAATTGAGGTTGGATTTGAAGCGGGTTTGCTATTAAATACTCAAATTCATGCTACCCATGGCTAATTTCATGCAAGGTATAATATATTTACACTTTTCAATGTGTGGCTAAAAGCCTAAACTCCTGATGTGCGATTATGGGGTTGGGTGTTGATTTAATTTAGTGGCTTTGTTGAATTGCTCTGTTTATGGCTATTAATTACAAATTTGATTGATTGTCGGGTGATTAATTCATGAATTGACGTGGCCAACTTAATTCTAGCTTCGATCTTGTAATGGTTCTCGAAAGAGCCCAAGATAAGTGGGTAATCTGTTCAATAGTTGTAGTTTAATTTAGGTTACTTGATTGCAGTTCTAAAGTTTTGGATTGTTTTGAATGACATATAGATGAGTCTGAAAGGAGATCAGTTCTAAAGTTTTGGATTTTTTTGAATGGCATATAGATGAGTCTGAAAGGAGATTCTATACAAGGATGTTTTGAGATCGAAAAAAGATTAGCGTCAAAGATGATGACCTAGCTTATTTGTGATTAATTAGTTGTAACGAGCAATTCTACTATACCTCAAGTGCAAGCAACATTAAATCCCCACACCCCTAGAGTCCTTTAGTTTTGTGAATAATCGATTATTTCCATATCATTAATTGGGTTTCTAAATTATTGTAATTAAAGTTGGTGGACTTCCCCACCCATTTGTTTTTATTTCAACTTCAATTGAAGTAATTGCTTGTTAATTCTCTAATTAAATTCTTAACCGTATACCATTCCTTGTGGAATTCGACCCCGACTCTTTGTTGGGTTTTTATTGACGACGACCACTCACACTTTTAATTAGTTTTGAAGAGTGAATTGAGCATTATCAAGAATGGCACCGCTGTCGGGAAATGGTAGTTAGGAAATTAATTTAAGAAGTAATTTTCATATTAATTTGTTTTGTAGTTGAACAGTCTTACGCTTGGAATTCTTCTGGTGATCTTTTGATAGGTGACGAAATGAGTATGCATCATGGTAATGATTCTAGTTTCCATGGGCAAGACAATGATTCTAGAAGAGACGATGAGGTGGTTTCTCACACCACCAATGAGGTGGGAGCAATTTGTCTACCACTGGTGCACAAGGATGCCACTTTTGTCATAACCAAATCAATGTTAAAGCTCATCAAAGGGAAGGATTATTTGAGGGTCTAGAACACGAAGATACTAATGAGCATCTCCGTAAATTTGCAAGTGTATGTAAGCCTTTTTCAGTAAAAGGCATCTCACAAGAGTCAATGAGGCTAAGGTTATTTCCTCTTTCTCTAATGGGGGAGGCAACTAGATGGTTGATAGAACTGCCAAGACTGTCTATTCCCTCATGGGAAGGGTTGATTGAAACTTTTCTTGAGAGGTTCTTTCCTCCATCTAGAGTTATGAAGTTGAGAATGAACATCCAAAATTTCAAAAGAATGAGAGAGGAACTTGCAAATAAAGCTTGGATACGTTTCAAGTGAGTCTTGTTACAATGTCCTAGGCATAGTTTCCCGGATGAGCTGCTATTGCAATATTTTTATCATAGTCTTGATGTTCTAAATAAGGGGTTGGTTGATCATCTTGTGCAAGGAGGTATCATGAGACAATACTATTCACTGAGGCGACAAGGTTGCTTGATGAGATGATAAAAATCAATCAAGCTTGGTATACGAGTGTTGATTATGTGTCCCTTCCACATTAGGGGACATTCAAGGAACAAGAAGAAAAGAACCAAGAGCATGACAAAAGCATTACTAGGTTAACCACTCAAATTGAACTTTTATCTGAGCGTGTTTTTAGAGGAGGAACGGACTCGATAAAGGCAATATCCCGGTGTGGGTACGATTATGAGGTGTACATGAGAAGTGTAAGATTGGAGGGTTTGTAGCCAAATTATTAAAAACTTACCAGAAATCAAGGTTGGACCAATGGTAATAATGATAGATGTCGTGAAAGAGAATGGAAAGAAGTTAGAAATGAGCAACCCTTCATTTCACATGAACCGAGGAAGATACAAATTGATGACTTGTTGACAAAAATATTAAACAAGGTGGATGGGGCAGATATGATTTTGCAAGGAATGAAGAGTTAGGTTTCAGCTTTGTCTACTACGATGGTCTCACATGCATCGTCCATCAAAACACTTGAAGAAAGATAAGACAGCTAGCCGCTCTTGTGTATCCTAACTCCTATGAGTGTGAAACATCTCATGCAAAGGAGAATCCAAGAGATTCACTCCAAATTTCAGTTGTTGTTACTAAAAGTGGTAAGGCATTGCAAGAAGTAACAAGGCCCGACAAATCAAATGATCATGGAGTGGTTGCCGAGAACGAATCACCTAAAACATGGATCAAGTTCAAGAAAAAGAAGCAGAAGGTGAGACAATGACAAATGTGGCAAAAAGTGGTGTTGAGGATTCATCTACATTACTGCAAATCAAGATTACACCTCCATTCCCTCAAAGATTGACGAAGAAAAATGACAATGCAAAATTCCAAAAGTTTGTGGAAATAGTGAAGGATTTAAAAGTAAATATCCCATTGGTGGATGCCTTGACCGAAATGTCGGGTTATGCTAAATACATGAACGAGTTGGTGACTAAAAAAAGGGTGATAGATTGTGAAACAATTGAACTGCCACAAACATGTGGTGCAATAACGGCAAAGAATGATGTCCTCAAGAGAGATGACCCAGGAGCTTTCATGATTCCATGCACTATTGGTACGTGTACTTTTGCAAAAGCTTTATGTGATCTTGGTGCAAGCATAAATTTGATGCCATTAATGGTATTTGATAAACTTGGACTTGAGAAACCGAAACCAACAAATATGAGACTTCTATTGGTTGATCGTTCAATAAAGAAACCGGTGGGTGTGGCTTATGATGTGCTAGTAAAAGTTGACAAATTTGTGTTCCCCGTTGATTTTGTGGTGCTTGATTGTGAAATCGATGTTGAAATGCCAGTTATTCTTGGTAGACCATTCTTGGCTACGGGCAAAGCTTTGGCTGATATGGAAGGTGGTGAGTTGAAGTTCCGAGTTAATGACGAAGTAGTTAGTTTCAACATTTACAAATCAATGAAATACCCAAGTGATATGCAGTTGTGTCTCACTTGGATCAAGTGGACGAAACCGTAGCAAGTATTGGAAGTGCAGCCTATTGTAGGGAACCTTTGGCTCAAGTGCTACTTAATTATGATCAAGATGATATTAGCGATTATGATGAGATTGTGGTCTCTCTTATAGATGTCGTTTCACACAATTCTTTCCAAGCTAAACTCAACATTGATTTGTCTAGTTGAGAAGAACCACCGGCCAAACCATCCATCATTGAACCACCAAAATTAAAGTTGAAAGAACTCCCACCTCATCTCAAATATGCCTTCTTGGGGGTAGATAACACACTTCCAGTAATTATTGCAAATAATATAAAACAAAGGCAAGTGGAGTTGTCAATCATAGTGTTGAAGAGGCACATTAAATCCTTAGGGTGGTCAATTACCGATATTGTGGGTATTTTGCTGGGCGTATACACTCACAAAATAAATTTGGTGGAAAATTATAAGCCAAGCATTGAACGCCAACGAAGACTAAATCCTCCAATGCAAGAAGTGGTAAAGAAGGAAATTATCAAATGGTTAGATGTAGGAGTTATCTTTCCAATTGCGGACATCCAATGGATAAGCCCAGTGTAATGTGTGCCGAAAAAGGGTGGCATCACGATAGTTCCCAATGAAAAAGCTGAATTAGTTGCCACTCGACCTGTCATCAGATGGCATGTGTGCATGGACTATCGGAAACTTAATTCTTGGATCGAAAAAGATCATTTCCCCATGCCCTTTATTGATCAAATGCTTGATAGGCTTGACAGAAAAGGGTGGTATTTCTTTCTTAATGGATATTCCGGATACAACATAATCTCCATTACACTGGAGGATCAAGAAAAGACAACGTTTACATGCGCTTATGGCACATTCACATTCAACCGAATGCCATTTGGGCTCTGTAATACTCTGTCTACCTTTCAACGATGTATGCTCTCAATCTTTGCCAATATAGTAGAGGATTCCATGGAAGTGTTCATGGATGATTTTTTCTGTCATTGGGGATTCTCTTGAAGAATGTTTGAGGCATTTAGAAATGGTGTTAAAAAGGTGTGTGGATTCAAACTTGGTCCTTAACTGGGAGAAGTGTCTCTTTATGGTGAAAGAGGGAATTGTGCTTGGACATAAAATATTCGGCTATGGTATTGAAGTTGATCAAGCTAAAATCCAAGTAATCGAGAAATTACCTCCCCCAATTTCAGTAAAAGGTGTGAGAAGTTTTCTTGGTCATGGTTCTATAGACGGTTCATTAAAGATTTCTCCAAGATTGCTATTCCATTGTGTAGACTCCTTGAGAAAGAAAGCACATTTTTTTTCGATGACTTTTGCATGGTGGCTTTCAAAATACTCAAAGAGAAACTTATCTCAGCCCCAATAATCATTTCCCCCAATTGGAATCTCCCTTTTGAAATGATGTTCGATGCTAGTGGTTTGTCTCTAGGAGTTGTTCATGGGAAATGCAAAAACAAGTTCTTTCATTTTATCTATTATGCTAGCAAAATTCTAAATTGTGCTAAAAAAATTACACCGTAATGGAGCAAGAGTTGTTGGCAGTGGTATACGAGTTTGAGAAGTTTCGAGCATATTTGTTAGGTACCAACATGGTTGTTCACACAGACCATGCAGCTCTAAGGTACCTAACAAATAAGAAAGAAGCTAATTCATGGCTAATTAGATGGGTTTTACTTTTTCAAGAGTTTGACTTCAAGAGGAAAAATAGGAAGGGGTGTGAAAACCAAGTAGTTGACCATCTTTCAAGGTTGGAGGCAGATGCTAGAGTGGTTGAAAAGAAAGACATTGATGATATTTTCCAGGATGAATCGGTAATGGTAATTTCTACACCCTCTGTTCCTTGGTATGCTGATTTTGCAAATTTTATTGTGTGTGGGCTGTTACCTGATGATTTGAGTAGCCATCAAAAGAGGAAATTCCTATTTGATGTAATGAAGTATATATGGGATGAACGTTTCCTTTTTAGAGAATGTGTTGATAACATCATTAGGCGTTGTGTGCCGAAAGTGGAAGCGAATGAGATCCTTGAAGCATGTCATGCCTCGCCAACAGGTGATCATCATGGGGGCATTTGTACAGCCTCTAAAGTTTTACAATGCGGCTACTATTGGCCTACACTATTTAGGGATGCTCAGACATTTTGCAAATGGTGTGTCTAATGTCAACTACAAGGGAGTATATCTAGGAGACATGAATTGCCACCTTCACAAATCCTTGAGATTGAATTATTCGATGTTTGGGGGATTGATTTCATGGGTCCTTTTCCTAGCTCTTTCGAGAATAAGTGCATCCTTGTAGCAGTTGATTATGTCTCCAAATGGGTGGAAGCGATAGCATTACCAAACAATGAAGCGCGAAGTGTTACAAAGTTCCTCAAAAAGAACATCTTCACAAGATTTGGTACCTCAAGGGCCATTATAAGTGATGGCGGATCACATTTTTGCAATCGTCAATTTGCAGCCCTCCTCTCTAAATATGGAGTCAAGCACAAGATAGCAACACCATACCATCCACAATCCAGCAGACAAGTTGAAGTTTCTAATAGAGAAATAAAGAGCATTTTGGCCAAAACAGTGAATTTCCATCGTATTGATTGGTCTAGCAAGCTTGATGATTCACTTTGGGCCTACCATATGGCATTCAAATCTCACATTGGGATGTCTCCCTACAAGTTAGCGTTTGGGAAAGCTTGCCATCTTCCGTTTGAGTTAGAACACAAAGCGTTGTGGGCATTGAAAAAGATAAATATGAATTGGGATGTAGCCTCCAGAGATAGTGTACACCAAATCCTTGAGCTGGATGAATTTAATTTACAGGCCTATGAAAGCTCTACACTATATAAGGAGAAAGTTCAAAGGTGGCATGATACTAAGATACTACCCCACGAGTTTCGGGTAGGGGAGTTAGTCCTACTATTTTATTCTAGGTTAAAACTCTTCCCAGGCAAATTCAAATACAAGTGGATTGGTCCACACACTATCACACAGGTGTATGAAAATGGAGCGATTGAAATTAAAGATGCAAACGGGGTGCGATTCACAGTCAATGGACAAAGATTGAAAGCATACTTTGAAGAAAGTCACGACGTGAGGGCTATTGAAGTGGTGTATCCGGATGATGTTCAAAGAACATATCCACGTCATACCACGACATTAAATTAGGTGCTTCTTGGGAGGCAATCCAAGTGTTAGTTGTTTTCAATAATGTGGGCGTTAACATGTGCAGGTATTGGGTAATAGGTGATGGTATGGGCAACTCGGTGATTCACCGAGTACAGTAGGCAAAGCTCCAACGATTTCACCCTTTGGGAGGCTCAACTTTGGGTGCTTACTATCTATTTTGGAGATGCTCATCACCTACTAGGTGATGCTCATCACCTACTAGGTGATGCATCGATGCCATTGGGCGAACCTGCTGTAGTCCGCCTAATTAGGCACGAAAATGGGAAACACACTGGTAATTTCAGTGATGTTCATGCAAGAAAAGGAGATTCGCCCATGCACATTAGGTGATCATGGTGTAGACCACCGAAGTAAAGGACATATTGTCCTACAGCTACTACCCCAATAGGCGATCTGAGTCTAATCGGTGACTCATCGACTAAAGTCAGTGAATATCAGTACCAGTGATTTCTCAAGGAGTGCTCCTACCTTGATCTCTTTATAACATTTATGTGCATTGAGGACACTGCTCTTTCTTTTTTAGTGGGGTGAGGCACATTACAGATGGGCCCAACTAGTATCTCCTTTTGATTATAGCTGGTTATTTTAAGTTTCGAACAGTTGTAGTATTGCTTTTGTTTATACTAGACTGCTCTTTTGCATTAAAACTTGTCTCTCTATTTCTATTTTGTTCTCTCTTGATGTTGCAACCCCCAATGAGTTTATGGTCATGAAATGCTTAAAGTTTTCATTGATAACAATTTGAGGATCGATTGTGTTCAATATCGATGTCTTGAATAGTAATCATGATGAGCATGATGCGTAGTGTTGGTGTTACGAGAATGAAATCGATGTGGTTGGACCTTTGAGTGATCTCTGTGAATCTTTTGTAGATTAGTTGCGTTTTGATATGAGCCTTACAATGAACATCACATGTATGCTTTTGATCTTTTTGGGATGTACTTAATGAGTGTATTTCAAAGTGTCATGTGCGATGATGTATTGTCCAATTGTGTGAGTCTTGGTGAATGTGAGACATGATCTTGAGCAACAATTGAAAGAGGGAACCAAACTGTCCATAAATCTTTTGTGACTACCTTGTGAGGGTGTGAATCCATTTTGGCACCATTTGAGCCTAACCTATTTATTGGCAACCAAAAGAGAGCCTCTTGAACCAAATTATCTCTTTCTTCTCACCAAAAATCATTTTTGAAGCATTGTGATGTTTGAATAGCAAACATAGACCAAAAGCCTAAGTTGGGGGTGTGGAAAGGAAGGAAGAATGAAAGCCAAGTTAAGGGCAAAGAAAGGTGAAATGAGACTTAACTTTTAAAGTGTTACCAAAAAGAAGGAACCCCTCCTCATAAAAAGAAAAAATAAGAAAAACAGAAAAAAATCATTATGACAAAAATGCCTTGGAAAAATGAAAATGAAAATGAGAAGTGAATGAAATAAAAGGGGATTCTAAATAAATTGAGTATCGAGTTAAGAGTTGAGTTCTTAAATGAAAAGGAAGGAAAAGAACTTGAGAAGAGGTGACGATGATTGCACCAATGCTTTGAAAAGGTAAAGTCACCAATCTAAATTGACCATACCTTAACTCTTAGACACATTACAAGACTAAAAGACCCTCGAGATCTTGCATGAACTAGGTTATGTGTTATTGGAAAATATGGGCAAACCTATGCGACAAAGCTTGCATGTGTTTCTCTTTTAAGAGAGAGAGAAAGTTGCTTTGATTCCTTATACCTTTGTTGATTTTCTTTGTGAGAGCATGGGAACTTTCTTGATGTGAGGGAACTTGAATGCATTTGTCGAAACATGTTCTTGCATTAGCCAAGAATCTATAGTGAGCTTGAGCTTGTTTTGAAACTAGCTAGTCATCATTTGAAGCTTTTTGATCATGATTGAGGGTAACATGTTATTGAGAGTAGTCTTGCTTTGGCGCTTGCATGTTAGCTCTTATTGAGTACTGTTGTAGACACCCTTAATGAGATTTTTATGTTCTTGAATTACTTGAGGACAAGCAAAAGTTTAAGTTGGGGGTGTTGATGAATGGTAGATTTGCACTCATTTAAGGTCCATTTAGCTCAATAATAAGCGTCCTCAATGCCTAATTTTTTCCTGTTCTGATATAATGTTGATGATTTGTAGCTATGAAAGAAATTAGACAAGTCAAGGACTGATGTTCAAAAGAATGGACAAAAATACAAAACAGAACTGCAAAACTATGCATTGTAGGTCGCCTTACAAGAAGGGCGAGTCGCCAAAGAGATCTAAGACTACCTAAGTTAACAGTGCATTCAGTTAGCCCTCAAGGTCAATCGGTAAGGTGAGACAAGAAGGGTGATCCGCTAAAAGACATAAGGCAAAGTGAATAGGTGTCGCTGAATCTGACAGTGCTGGCAAATAAAATGATGGCTCAAAGGGCGATACAAGGTGGAAATCGGCAATTCGCCAAAGTTACAAAATCAAACTCAAACGGGATCACCTAATGAGACTCAAACACTTGAAGCTTGAAGTAGGAAAAAGGCAAACCAAAGGAAGATGGGTGATTCGCCGAATGCATTGGGCGAGCCGAGCTATCGTCACCGAAAGGGACACGGAATTAATTGTTGGGCAGAATTTTGGGAAACTATAAATAGCCTAGAGGAGAAAGAAAGAGAGTATGGAAAATTGAGAGAAATATTATGAACATTGTAGAGAAAAAAACATTTTCCATTGAGCAAGAACACATTTATTGTTGAAGCTTTCAATTGTGTAAACTTTAATTTGGGAAATTGAGGTTGGATTTGAAGTGTGTTTGCTATTAAATACTCAAATTCATGCTTCATGCAAGGTATAATCTATTTACACTTTACAATGTGTGGCTAAAACCCCAAACTCTTGGGGTGTGATTATAGGGTTAGGTGTTGACTTAATTTAGTGGGTTTGTTTAATTGCTCTGTTTATGGCTGTTAATTAAAAATTTGACTGATTTCCAGGGTATTAATTCATGAATTGAGGTGGAAAACTTAATTCTAGCTTCGATCTTGTAATGGTGCTCGAAAGAGACCAAGATAAGTGCGTAATCTGTTCAATAGTTGTGGTTTAGGTTACTTGATTGCAGTTCAAAAGTTTTGGGTTGTTTTGAATGGCATATAGATGAGACCGAAAAGAGATTCTATGCAAGGATGATGTGAGATCGAAAGAAGATTAGCGTCAATGATGATGACCTAACTTATTTGTGATTAATTATTTGTAATGAGCAATTCTACTATACCCCAAGTGCAAGCAACACTCAATCCGCACACCCCTAGAGTCCTTTAGTTTTGTGAATCGTCGATTATTTCCATATCGTTAATTGGGTGTCTGAATTATTGCTATTAAATTTGGTGGACTTCTCCACCCATTTATTTTTATTTCACTTCAATTGAATTAATTTCCTATTAATTCTCTAATTAAATTCATAACCATATATCATTCCTTATGGGATTCGATCCCGACTCTTTGTTGGATTTTTATTGACGACGACCGCTCACTCTTTTAATTAGTTTTGAAAAATCATTTGACTGTTATCACTAATTAGCTGAGTTCATATAAATTAATACAAGGTCCATGTAATATTCTGAAATTGATAATATAAGTAGAAGTCATAAACATAGTCATATCATATGTGAGAGTTACTGTTAACCGACATAAACCATGTGAGCTATAAAATGGAGTTCAGTGTACTGCTCCCACATTGAAAAGAGAGTTTTATAATGCCAAGGTAAGGACAATAATCTTAAGCTTAGATTGACCCACTAGCTAAAGTCAAGCCTTTACTATCGGGTGACATTCTAAGGAGTCAAGCTTCTACTAACAGGGACTCATCTCATCCTATGGTTGAATGCAGTTCTGAGATAGGGGAATTTCTACTAATAGTCTCATACCTCTACTAATGGGTGAGCCTTCATCGCAATGTCCACTCGATTCTAAGTAAATTCTCAATGGAAAAACATAAATAATCATATCATATTCATATTCATAATCCTTTAAATGGTAAGAATCTAGTAATAAAAATTCACTCATGAAGACACATAATCATAAGAATAGCTACTTTAAAATATCATGATTTCATAACATAATCAATTCGTAAGAGATACTTAATCGAAAGAATCTAAATCATGATACTTTTTCATAATAAGAATCAATTCAATTGAAAGCATTCATTTTTATAAAACATGCTTGATATTTTATCTAAAAGCATCCTTGATTACAAAATCCTTCAATTCATAATGTATCCATGTCTTCCAAGCTTAATTTCATATCATAATCACTTATATAGAATGGGCTCATGAAAATAATAGTGAAAATCATGAATTATGATCAAATCATGCATAATACGATCATACATAATGAGTAAACTCAAAACTAATTGAACCCATATATGAATCATTAAAAACCCTAGAACTTGGGTTAGAATCATAAAGAGATTTTAAAGTTTTCCTGGGAATCAATGGGTGGAGAGGAACCCATTGATGAACTTCTCACATATGTTGATGAACCCTAACCTTGGAATCTGCAAAGGAGACTTGAACTTAAAGAATCCTAGAAATCACCCTGAGAGAATCCTAGGAGAGATGACATGAAAGTTTTTGGGATTTAAGAGTGAATGGGGAGGGTTTTGAGTGTAAAAAAAGTTATAGAGCTTAGAAATAATCTAGAAACAATGTAGTTTAGATGTTTAAAGAATAGGAAAAGACCCCATTAAACCTAGAAAATAATTATCGGAGCTCATCTACGAACCCCATGTACGGTCCTCACTCACTTCTACGGACCGTACTGGTCCTTCGTAGAATCAAGTACTGAAGACACCTTTTTTGAACTCAAACCATGAGAACCATCCACAATTCATCAACCAATGTACGACCCATAAACCTCCCTCGTGGAACTCAAGCCTGGAAACTAGCCCAAGTCTAGGACCTCAACCATGAATGGTTTGTATCCTCTTTTACGGGCCGTACTGGCCACTCGTACACCCAACTTACTGAAAGTCTAGGTTTTTGAAGATCAACTGCGAACCAACAATGATGGGTTGTAGTTCCATGTACAACCTGTAAGCCCTTCGTGGAGTTCAAGGTATAAAAATCCACCAAGTCTAAAACTCACTCTACGATAGGTATCCACGACCCATACAACATTCCATAAGTTGTCTTGTTGGCTCATACAAACCAATCTAAGACTCTTTATTTCCAAGCATTCAGAACACCCTCTTCGACAACCATCTACAGACCATGGAATAGAGTATGGTCCATACTTGGCCTCGTACAAACTTGCAACAGCAAATTTTCTACAATATTTCCTTTCCATTTCAACTTTTCTACTTTTGAGGTGTTATAGTTCGTAGCAAGGCTGGTTGGGGTTCCAAAGTTTTTTGTGTTATTGTGATGTTAGGCCAGATTTTGGGAAAGTTTTGCAAAGGGTTGACTTCGGTCAATATACATGATAAACGGGCTCAGATAAGATTTTTGTCAGCAATGTTAGCTCTGAAATGGTGAGTTTTGTCTAGAACTACCTTTGGTTAAGATCCCAAGGTTTATCAAGACGATGTTGTGGTGTTTTGTGAAATGTTGTTTGGTTGCTTTGTGTAATTGTTGACTTGGGTAAACAGTTTATCAAGATGATCTCCGCTGGTTATTTTATCAATTTTTTTGAGTCGCAAATGTCAATTTTGGTAGGGTAGCATAGTTTGTTTGCATGCAAGGGATTTCAAATGAATCTCGAGCCCCCCTCAGGGCATTTTCTCAACTTTAAGTTGAGCTAATGCAGTTGTTGTCATTGCGCCCACCATTTGCTTATTGGCTCATATGCTTGGAGCCGCAATTGTGAATGCCTATGAAATGGCCTTCGCAATCGCAAGCTTTGCATTGCAATCACAAAGACCAACTTTCTTGGTCAATGCGATTGCGAGCCTTGACGATTGTGATCGCGATGAAGGTTCAATGGACCTTGTCAGTGCTTATTAATCGCGATTGAGACCTTATGGGTCTCACTATCGTGATGAATAACTGTGTGACAATTATATTCAGTTTCATGATTTCTGCATGTATTTTCTCAAATTCTAACATCAATATGGAAATTTGGAGCTCGAATTGAAGGAGAAAAACTGTGGGAATTGTTGAGAATTGTTGGTGGATTGTGTGGGATTTTTTTGGGGTCGTTAATCTTCTATTTAGCTTGTAAGTTTTGTTGATTCCCCTTCTTTTGTTCCTAATTTGATCATTCTGAAGCTTCCTTTGTGTGGGCTATTTAATCCCTCGATTTTGCTCGTATTGTGCCCAATTACGGGCACAATCTCCTTGTGGTAGTTAGGACCTAATGACAAATTCAATTTTTGGATTCCACACACGAGTTCCACGATTCTATTTTGACACAATTTTTAGGTCCGGGTCTTTTATAGTATTTTGGGAATCTATTCGCTCGTGTTGATGTTTACACTGCTAATTTGATAGTGTAGCTTCTTTCGAAAGTTGCTCGAAAAGGAAAAGCTCCTGGATAGAGGATATGTTATAGTTTTAGCCTTGAGATAGGTTATGGTTTTCTCTTTTTGGACTTGGCTTAGTTAAATTTTATATAAAATAAGCTGCATGATCGTTAGGAAGGTCGTAGGATGAGAATTTAGTCTTTCATGATCATTAGTCACGTTTTGGTCATATTTGGGGCATTAGCCTATACTTAACTCTTAAAGCATTAGATTAGGATTGACCTTAGTCTTGGTTGTTGATATAGGATCCTTAAATGCTTCTAGGTGGTTTAAAACTTAAATTTTTGTGTTTGGTGCTTTAGTGTGGTTGTGTGCTTTTTTGGATCAATTATGAGGTTTTATTATATTATTATTGTGTTTGTATGCCTAAGGCCTTGGACTTGGACTGACTGGATTTCAAGTTAGGATGAGTGTTCTGAGATGGGTGTCTACCTTATTGTTGTGTGGTGTTATTATATTGCAAATGAATTGACTGTGTTTTGTATACACTCATATGCACGGCATTTGCATTTAGCATGCTTTAAACTAGAAACCGGAGAATGTGTAATTAAGACACTTAAATGGTATTATCATGATTTCAACTTATTTTGGGCTCTGAGGGAGTGTGTTATAGATTTTACTCGAGGAAACATGGAGTTTTTAAAGGAAGTTCACCATTTGTTTAGATTTTTGTTCCAAAAAGATATTTACTTTGAATTCATTGATTCTACTTTTGAGGGCTAAATATTTTCAAGGAAAATACTAACTTATATAAGTTTGGGACAAAAAGGAGGTTTACTTTTATACTGCTAAGCTGGAGAAAGCACTCAGGGCAACACGAGAAACTATTCCGGGTTCTATTTCTTGAATTTCATCTGGTGCTAAGATTAAGGAAGCACTCTGGGCAGCTCGAGAAACTATTCCGAGTTATATTTCTTGCATTTCATCTACTTCTAAGCTCGAGAAAGCACTTCGGGCAGCTCGAGGGATTCTGCAAGGCTTCTACTTCTATGCATTGGTCACACATGCATTACATCATCTTGCATTATATATTTGATTGTGATTTACTATTTTTGGATGTCGAATGTTCATGAATTTTAATAAGTTCACTGTCAGTAGTGGTTGTACATTTCTATTTGCATGTTGAATCGTAGTGTTAGCACTATCGTGCCTCTTTTATTTATATAGTTTCTATTTGAGCTTGATCGGCCTATGATGCCTAATGAGTACCCCGTGTTTTGGTACTCATACTGCACTTCTACATATTTTTTATGCAACTCTTAGTACTAGCCACCTCTATTGATTCCAGATCTTTCGAGATCGTCGCTATTGGATGTGTCACGACCTGAGTCTACACCCTGGACGTGGTCGACACTCAAAAACCATTGTTGGTACCTAAGCGAACCCTCATCCTGGCTGACTACAAGTGGAAGACTAACTCAAGCATACACAAGCATCAAACTGAAAGAAATGCTAATTCAATAGTGTATTAAATTTCAAAACTCTCTGAATATACCGAGTATTTAACGTAAGGTTTTAAAAAAACCTCTGAGACTGAAAGACTCTGCAAAACTGTCTATCTATGAAGCCTCTACAATATATAGACGAGTGTTGGGACAAGACCCACGACTACTCAAAATGCTACTAATACCAACAACTCATAACACTAGAGTCCTCCAGAAGTAAAGAGACTTCACTCGAAAGCTGACGAGTGGATGAAGTGATCTCAACGGAATCTTGTTAAGGATCCTAAGTACCTGTATCTACATCATAAAAGATGTAGGTCGAATGACATCAGTACATGAAATGTACGAGTATGTAATATAGCTGAATAACAAATAACTGAATTAAAACTCTGACAGTAACTCAACTGAAATATAATATAAATCATGATGGAAAAATCATTTAAACTCTTACAGAAAGAATGCAATAATAGCATATACTGAACTGACCAGACTGAAATAAATACTCAACTTAACTCAACTCGATGTAACGCATGATTAGAGACAAAATCCTTTAAAGCTTCATAAATGAAAGATATAACTCAAAGATGTATATAAAAATACATTAAATTACTCTTTACTCTTATTTGGGAGATTCTCTAACCGACAACCATCACTATGAGCTACGTAATGATGCAGCGTCTCACCCACGCTACTAGAACTGTCTGATACCTTGTCGGAGTTTAGAATATCTCAACTAAGTGGATCTACTAAGATCTGCCCGAAGGCACTAAGGATTCATCTAAAAAGTATGATCATGTACCCATGTTGGCTACATGGTTTATGGGGGCTGTGAGTTGTCTGAACTCTCCCCCATATTGGTGCTCAATACTACTCCCAATAAATATATATACTCATGCTCAATGTTTAAAAACATTTTCTTTTCTCAATTTGAGGTAATTACTCAAAAGATCCTCTTAAAAGAGGTAACTACTCTGAAGTATCTCTATACTCATAACTCATTTAGAAAAAAAAGTTTCTCTTTTTTCAATTTAAAACTCTTATCGTTGGGAATTACATAGTTCCCTATACCTTCCTCGAAACTCATCTTTTACTCTATCTCAGAATCAATTTTAAAGACAGAGCATTTTTTCTAAAAAGATTCTCAAACTCCTCTTTACGTTCTCAAAACTCAGTTTAAGATCATTGTTAGTTAACAAGGGTTCTCAATAATAACTCAAAAGACTTCTTGAACTTTTCCTTTTAAGCTCACTTTAGTTTTGAATGTAAATTAAGACATGTGATTAGAACATATAGGAAATCTCAAAGGTGAATGGAGACTTTAGGAGTTAATACTAAGAGGAAAACGTAGTCACGATTCAAAGGAACATGTTCGGAAAGAAGCACGGGAAGAAAAGGGACCAAGCGACCCTGGCGTACTACTGGCGCGTCGCCCCATTGCCTGAACTTCAGAAGTCAGGCCTTGGCGCACTGCTGGTGCGTCGCCCCAGGTCCTGAACTACTGAAGTCATGCCTTGGAGCTATTGTGCCGCACCGCCCCAGCCCCTACCCAGAAAATACGACGAATTTTTCTACTCAACTTAGTGTCTTAACTCATCCAGAATTGAGTGATTCCTTCTAAACTCTTCTTAATTCTCAAACCCAACACGAATTCATAGAAATTTCATGCAATCCCTTTTAAGAATCACAACTCATACTTAGGATCATCAACCCAAGAAACTCAAAACCTCCATTGTTAAAGAATGAAACTAAAATCAAGAACTACTCACGAATCTCTTAATATAATGATTTCACGGATGAATTCATGGATGAATTAGATGTATGGCGTGAGGAAGAAAAAGTCCAAAACTATGAGAAGCCTTACATACCTGGAAAGAATAATTTTCTTGGTGAGAATCGACAAGATCTTAACGAATGCTAAAAAACCTAGCTCTTTCTCCTCTTGAACTCTTCTCTTATTTTTCTAATTGTTTAGGAATGATAGATTTGTTTAGCATCTTATTAGACCCTTAATTGGGTGAGGAAAAACATTCTAAACCTAGTGAGAAAAAGGAAAAGACCAAAATACCCTCTTCTAAAATGAATGAGATACCTTAAATAGAGAGGATTCACTCAAACGGGCATAACGTTTTACTCCAAGCTCAAAATTTAGCATACTTGGTGGCGTTGGAAAGAGGACTCAAAGACCTTCAATTTGATAGCTCATGGGCCACCTAATTCTTTATGTGCTAAAAGCTATGATTGTTTGAAGTTGACCCAAAATTAAAAACGGATGGGTGACTTGTACGAACCTCTATTTAGCTCTTTCGAAGTCTGAGGTGTTACAATATCTACCCCTTGGGAACATTCATCTTCGAATGATGGTTGGACTGAGAAAGGAAAGGAAAAGGAGTTACTATTACTACCTCTCTTGACTTCTGAACTTGCCTACTAACATAGGCGGAACTGGTTGATACTAATAGTTTTGAGACTTGACTAGAGCACACTTGGCACAAAGCTCACCTAAGATTTCAAGATTACAGACCATGACATGAAACAAGGGTATCTGGGCATGAAGTAAGAATATGACTATTATGCCTTGAGTGATATAACTGGCAGCTTTTAAGCTTAGCAACACTTCTCAACTATACTCTCCTTTCAGATTACTACATTTTATTAGCTGCAACTCATAGCTCCCACTAGAGTATATGACTACCCTTACAAACATCTAAGTCAAATCGCTTGCTCTTATTGTGTTCTAGCGTAATCTCTAAGTCACAAGGTGCTAAACATGAGATGATTATACTTATCTAAACCACAAGATTCAGGTTCTATACCTCTATAGGGAATCTCATCCAAGAATACTTCTTCTTATAACCGCATTTAACCAACCTTGAGCCCATATTAAGAAACATCTAATGCATCATGCATTTGTCCACATGTTAACAACACCACATTCAAGACTAGTACTATAACAACTCCATGGACTCCTACTAACCAATCCTTCTAAGAATTTATCATTCTCTCATCATCTCTACCAATTGAAATTTCACGCATTACTACTAGGAACCAACTAATTTCTCTCATTTAACTATTACACATAGTAAAACCTCATTCCCTTCTTCCTCCACATTTATAACCTTAGATGGAATAAACACACCACCACTACCACAATAAGAAACATCAAACTTCTCTTTTTATCACTACTCAACAACTACCATCAGCATCGCTATCAAAACTGAAAAGGATCACTAAAAAAGCTTTAGGTGAAAGATCATAAGCATGATTCTCTCGAGAATTCTGATATAAGAATGTGTATGACATAACATTTTGATGTTAGTCATTGAGAATAAATCATGAATTCGCGAGACTGAGCATACTATGAGACATCAATGCTTATCTAAATAGGTTCATATTATGAGGCTAATATCCATAAATTTATGGAGTAAGATTGAGATCAATGGGCTAAAGTCTTTGCCCCTCATTCTGGGAACTGAGCATAGATGTGAATCTTTCTGAAGTGTGTGAGCATAGGTCATGAACACAAATAAGATATTAGAAACATCAACAAGATGTTGTAACAACTGAACTTTAAGGAATACGTTAGAGTATGAATTGATCGATATATCACTTTAACTCTTTCTGAACACATTCTATCTGATCCTCAACACTTGACTTGGTTTCTCATCTTATCATCTCCCCCTTAGGTCTAAAGTTGACACTTTAAAGCGATAGATCTATTTTATCATCTCTAAAATGGTCTACATTCGCTTTTCTTACTCAGAAGATGCAAATCTTATGACTGCTGAACTCTCCATAAGTAGGTACTAAGACTCCTTCTAAGTCCTCTTTCTAAGATGCTTCTCGTCCCCTCTTCTCATTGGCTTATAAGGCCACTTAATTTAACTGTTAATAATCTGACTTTTCCTTCTTAGCCTACTAATAACATCCTTCTATGTTCATATCAACCTAACTGGAGGAAACTTAGAACTATATCTAAGAGGCTCGTCATTGACTATATAAAATCCCTTCTACCCAACTCTTAAGGGTAATAAATAATGCTTACATCAGCCTACTCCACATTGGCAACTCAAATATGCTATCTAGGCATACATGAAAACAATAAACTTAATTAGAATTCATCTGACTACATACAATCTCGGGTACACTTCTTAATACTCTTGTTAATCTAGTGACTTGGCCACCTTCATTGCTCTCATCTATGGGTCATATTACCACACTTGTGTCACACACTTTTATTGCAAAGTAACACCTTAACTTCTCACCTACTTCAGGTCAATCCTACTAGATCAGATCTCAAAACTAACATCATCACCCTCATATTGCCATCCTTTTATCACGATACTCATCTCAAATTCAAACTTAGTGTTCATTACTAAACACATATATCAATATAATTGCTCGCTTACTATACTAACTTACAACTACTAGATAAACTTAAGAAATACTCACCCCACTAAGATCTCATGACAAGTAGTCAATCTTTATCTCTCAGTCTACCTATTTACATATTACTACCACACTTCCATTTCACAACTTAAGTACTACTTACTCATTTACTATACATTATTGCCTAATTAGTTCTATAACCCTCTGAATATCAAGGGGCTCTCCTTTAAAAAAATCATAGGTCTAGATTAAATCTATCGCAGCACGAATACTCGACTCTTCTATTCAACACTTATACTTGGTCGATACTAATGGGTTAACACCTCATCATAACTTCTCTCTAGTTAAAGTATACTCTAACTCATCCATACTAGTAACTGTTACTCTACCTTCTATCATGAAATCTACACCAGCTCATCACTTCTTAGTCTACCCATAAGGAACAACTCTTCATTAGTAACTTAATGGGTGCATGACTGCAACATCATAAGTTGCCTCATCACTATCTTCCTTTCTTAGATTACTATAACTCTGTATGCATTCTTCAAATTCTGGGCCCTTTTACTACTACTATTTATAACAACGTAACTCATACTATCTTTTTGGATTAAAATACAACCCAAGCTTTAGAACTTACTCTCCTCTTAAAGGGTATCACCTGAAACAAGACTTAGAGAAGAGAGTCTGGGAGTACATCTCGCTATTAGCTTGAACGCACGATTCATATGAATAAGAGTGCATTCTTTCGAATCTGAACACTTAAGCTCACTCACGAGCTTCTCTCAAGCCCCTCTACAATCTCATGACTTTTTGAAGACTTTTGTTAATAGTAACTCATCGATAAGGATCTGGGCTTTAGTATTTCAACCACCTTCATTATGAGGGGTAGCCGAATGAATTTGAGAAATGCACGAGTACGAATAAGTTCCTTATGTCACAGTTCTAGTGCACAATTTAGAGTATTAAAGAAGGAAAACTTTTATTAAATGTTTGTAGTCCCTCATTTATAGAAGTGGGGCCCTCACAACCATAAATAAGATCCTACTGACATGGGTTCATGGACACCCTAGGACACTTGAACTCTGTTCTCTGATACGAATTTGTCACGACTCGAGCCTACACCCTGCTCGAGAACCATTTTTGGTCCCTAAGCAAACCCTCATCTTGGTTGACTACAAGCGGAAGAATAACTCAAACATACACAAGCATCAAACTGAAAGAAATGCTAAATCAACAGTGTATTAAATTTCAAAACTCTCTGAATATACTGAGTATTAAACATAAGTTTTAAGGAAAACCTCTGAGACTGAAAGACTCTACAAAACTGTCTATCTATGAAGTTTCTACTAGATGCAGGTCTCTAGTTGGTTGGTTCGAAGTAGGTGAAGCAGCCTTGACTGGGCCAGATTCGGTTCATGAGTCTATGGAAAAATTTTAGCTCATCAGAGATAGACTAAAGACAGCTCAGAGTCATTAAAAGTCCTATGCAGATGTGAGGAGAAAGGACTTAGAGTTCGAAATCGATGATTGGGTTTTTCTGAAGATGTCACCCATGAAGGGGGTGATGAGATTTGGAAAGAAAGGGAAGCTCAATCTCAGGTATGTAGGTCCTTACAGAATCCTGAAAAGGGTTGGTAATGTGTCTTATGAGTTAGAATTGCTAGCAGAACTAGCAGCGGTTCATCCAGTCTTTCACATTTCCTTGTTGAAGAAGTGTGTGGGTGATCCGGCATCGGTAGTACCTTTAGAGAGTGTGGCTGTGAAGGATAGCCTCACCTATGAGGAGGTCCCAGTTGAGATTCTTGACCGTCAGGTTCGTAGGTTGAGAAATAAGGAAGTCACTCCAGTAAAGGTTTTGTGGAGGAATCAATCCGTAGAGGGAGCTACTTGGGAAGCCGAAGCAGCCATGATGGCCAAGTACCCTCACCTCTTCTCCTCCGATTCAGTTTCGGCTTGAGGTAATAGTTCCTCTCTAGTCTCTCAATTTTTTCTCGTATAATTCAGTCTCAATATCATGTTCCCTCAGCTATTCTTGCATTTCAGCATGTTTTCATGTCCATAGGACTCAACTCAGTTAGATATCAGTTTCTAGTACTGAGTTGGTAGGGATTGCATCTCTTTTCCTCAAAATTCAGCTTGTTTAGTCTTCATTCGAGAACGAATGATCCCAAGGGAAAGATATTGTAACACCTCGGACTTTGAGAAAGGGAAAAAAGGGACAAACGGTCAAGTCCACGAACCCAAAATAGACCATGGACCCTTCACGGCACCCTAGACGGCCCATTTAGGGGTCCACGGCCCATTAAGGGCATCGTGAGACCATCCAGGACTGCCCCTAGGCAGGAATCACATGGACGGTGCCTTAGACGGCACATGGTGACTTGGACAGCCCATCTAAAGGTCCGTACAAGTCACCCAGACAATGAGGTTTCACCCCAAGGCCACTGTGAAGGACCATGGATGCCTAGACGTTCTGTGAGGCTTCACACAGACCATGAAGTCGTCCGTGAAAGGGACATATCAGGTTTTGAGTTTTGGACCAACTTCAAACGATCATTTCTCTCAGCACAAAATGAATTACGTGGCCTTTAACCTATCAAATCAAAGGTCTTTGAGTCCTCTTTCCAAATCCACCAAGTTTGCCTAATTTCGAGCCATGAGTAAAAAGTTATGCTTGTTTTAGTGAAGATATGTAGGGTAGGGAAACATCACGACCCACTAGACGGGCCATGATGCCTTAGACAGCTCGTGAAGCCCCTCTTGACAGTCACCTCGTCAGTTTTAAGTGAGGGTCGTATTGGTCTTTCCTCCTATGCATTTGGTACTTAAACTACGTTGTTTGGTACTTAAACTACTTCGTTTTATTTAGTCTAAGCCTAATTAATTAATTAGAAACTACCTAAAACATTCATTCTCCTAAAATCATCAGACTTAGAAAGAAATAAACAAAAAGATGCGACAGTTTTCTCTCAAGAACAAGCAGAGTTCTCCTTCAAGTCAGCCCCGAAATTCAAAGGATTTCTCTGTAGTTTTCTTCACCAGGTATGTGGGATTTCAGTAGTGGGTTCCTTTCACCCATTAGGTCCCTAGAATTCAATCAAATCTTCAGCTTCTCCATAAATTGTTCAGACCTAGGGTTCCAAAATCTTAGAGATTCATTGCAATTTAGCTGCTATAGTTTCTATGATATTAATTACATGTTTCTTAGAGAATTAGCATAGTCCCATGTATAAAACTCAGAAACCCTAGCTTGTGTTAATCATCTGTATTTCATGAATTATACTTGTTAGGCCGATTAGTCAGACAATCATGCTTCAGAATTCGAATGTCATATCTTTCAGTATATGTACGATTCATTTTCAGATAATTATCAGTATTTTGAGCTATACAGTATCACAGTTGCATTTTTAAATTTATATGTAGTTTTGGAGTAGTGTAATTAGCACCGAGTTGGACTAGGGTTCAACGTACCCTCAATTCCCAGAACTACATGCCCGTGTAGGTTTATAAGTCCCCTATGTTGGGCATCAGTTTAAGTGGTCACGCCACAGCCATGCCTTTATACCCTGGCAAGATATATTGGGTCCTCTCGATGGGGCGTATACATCGAACTCCATGTTTAGCTCGCGTGGTTTATGCGGGTTAATAGACTCTCCCAGATAGGATTTCATGTTGCATTGACCATGTATTCAGTATTTATTTCAGTATTCAGTTCAACATGTTACATCTTCATGATTAGTACTTGATCATTGCATCCAGCTTAGCTTTCAGTTATACTTCAGTATATCTATTTCCATGTTCAGTTTCTATATTGTTCAGCTTAGTACATATCCCACATGCTCAGTACATTCAAAGTACTGACGCATACTTTTGTGCTACATCGTTGTATGATGTAGGTTCAGGCGCTCAACATCCAGACCGCGCTTAGCTCGACTTTCAATCCGTACTCAGCAGCTTCAGTGGTGAGTCCTCATAACTCAAGGACGATAGACATGCTTTACTTTTTAGTTTCAGACTTGTTAGAGTTAACTGGGGCATGTCCCAGCAGCTCATCAGTATTAGAAGCTTTTAGACATAGAGTCAAACTCAGTTGATTCGCGTTGTTCTACTTTGAACTCAGTTATTTCTTTCTGATTCTCAGTTGAATTCCTTTATATTATATTCATTATTCAGTTATGTTTCCGCTTGGTTAGGGTTATTTCAGTATGCTTGTGATATGCTAGATTCAAGATTAGCTTGGGGTTACTTGTGATCCTAGGTCCCGTGTTACGTCTAGGGGCTAGCCTCGAGGCGTGACATATTTTTTAAAAGCAATACACTTTTTATTCTTTTACTGACAATTGGCACTATAATAACACTTTTTTCAAAAAAGAAATCACCCTCTCCACACTAGTCGTCTTCTTCATCTTAATTTAGTTTCCAAAGCTTTCTCCATTTTAGCTCCAACACTGTTTTTTCTTTCTTCTTCTTTTTTTTAAATTTTTTTACTTCTTTCAAATCTGAATCTACTAACTGAATGTATGAAGAAAGAAGAAAGAAGAAAAAAGATATCCGAAAATTTAATAGAATTAATTTTTAATCTATCAATTTTTTTTGTCATCGATCTATAAATGAAGAACCGCCAGCCAATTCCCTTTCTTCTTCTCTCTTATACCAATCTTTCCCTATATCTTTCTCTATGACGTCTAGTATGAAAATATTTTATTTTTTTAAATTAATCTTCAAGTTATTTGAAAAGAAATTGGATTTTGTGATTTGGGAAAGAATGTGTTTTGAGAAGAAGATGAAGATGAAAGGGGGTTGGGTAGGGGTGGGGCTGAGTAGAATATGTTGACATTTTCATTTTTTTCGTTTCTTTTTAAATAAATTAGATATAAAATGTGTTTGAATAATTTTAAGCAAAAAATTATTTTTCTATAATTCTGGGCCAGTGCCACGTGTTATTTTTTAATTAGTCATTTTGTCATGTCAGTGCAAGTGTATCACACTATTCATATTTTTTTGCTGATTATCAAAAAATGTCTAATAGGAACAATTTTTGAATGTGTATCACACTATTCATATTTTTTTGCTGATTATCAAAAAATGTCTAATAGGAACAATTTTTGAATAGTTAGAAGTGTTCAATAGATACTAATCTTAGTTGAGGTGTCTAAGTGAATTATGCGGATAACTTTAAAGAGCAGCCGGTGACTTAAGCCATAAAAATTTCATCCCTACTTACGATCTAAAGATTGTATATATATAGACCTGCTCCATAACTTGCCGTGAAGCTTGTCAGAGAACAGTTTAATCACAGTCAAAACAATTTGTATTTTGTCCAATGTTAACCAATATTTTTGTTTTCTGCAGAGCATTACTGCATTAAGTCATTTCAGATGTTATAGAGAAACAACCAAGAGGTGTGCCTAAAGGTCATTCAACTTATAACAAGTGGATGAACCACCCAAATTATTTGATTAGAAGAAACAATTTGAATAGCATTCTTGTCAGCCTGTACAGTATACTCCTACGTCGTTAGTAAAGAACTACGTAGACAATAGAAGCAAATTGTACAACTATTACGTTATGTCAATCGACAAGTCGCTTTATCTATCAGGGAGGAATGCACAATCAACTTTTTAGCCACCAGGCGGATGCCTGCAATCTGTTGATAGTCATATGAATCCACCGAGAAGTATGCATCCAACAGCGTCCCTGGAGTAATCAAGGAGTCTAGTTCTGCAACATCAAACCTACTGAACATAAGCTTCTGTGTTGTGGAAGACTCTTTCTGGTATATCTCTGTGACCCAGCGGGAGATATTACCATCTACAACAGTTGGTAAACTGCAAGTTCAAATACACTATAATATTAGTTGAAATATAAACTATGAAAGCCTGCACTAGCCATGCACTAAAAGCTCATCTATTACTTGTGCATCAGGTTGGAAAATCTGAAGGAAGACTAGCATATACAGAAGCAGACTAGCCTCACATTACAAAGCATAACGGAAAAGGAAAATTTGATCTCATATGCATCAAGAACATACCAGAAAAAACACACTAAAATCTCTCCTGGTTTCTGATAACAGGAAAATTAAGCAGGCTTCACTTATCCAGGAAAAGGAAGAAAGGAAGATCAGAACTTACTTTAAACGAATGGTAGGACAGTTCATAAAGCCAGGCTTTCTGTTTACCACAGGCCTCCAATCTGACATGCTACCTGAATCCTCGGTTAATTTCTGAGCAAGATTATCAATTGCATCCAAAAGTTGGCATAACTCTGATGATGCATCCACCACAAAACTCAACCGTGGCCGACCAGCATAATCGACAAACTTTGTACTAATTCCAAACCGCACCTTCAGGCATTTAGAGCAAACTTGCAACTCCTCATTGTTGTGCAAGATTTGTATCTTCTGCATTCCACGATGTAAGGGGGAAAGACTTAACGAGATGGAAGAAATTGAAATTTTATTTGGTTCTAAGAAGTCTGTGAAGCCAATGTAACCCTCTGTTGCAATTGACGCAGAAGAATCTCGAGAATATGAAGCAGGTTCTTCTTCCATTTCATCTAACTGAATGGATTCCCTTACTTCTGCACTGAATTGGACCAAGTTAAAAGGGTCAGGCCTCAAGGAATTTGTTTCAAGAAGATCAGGTACCTCCTCTACATTTCTGCTCAAAAGCGGAAGTATTGGATTGTCTGATTCTATGTAAGCTTCTGCAACAGATTTCATAGGACTTCCTATCATGACACTTGAAGAAGGTGTATCTATACTCAAGCCCATCCCCTCCGAATTAGTATTTCCATTAGCACGACTTCTTATAGCAGCATTAGGAGACACCCAACTGTTGTTGGTTAATATGTCAGGTAGGCTGGATTCCTGCAATTACAACAATTTAACTATTCAACCCATGGCAAAGTTCAATAGTCTGGTCTGATCAAAAGAATTTTTAGAAATGATTGTAAACTGTTAATATATATATATATATCCTCATAAGATGAGGTAACATGGCCTTGCAGTTCTTGATTGCATAGTGTCAACTGCCACATCTAAAAGTTTAGTTGTAGGAGAAGTGACATTTTTATCATTTATTTTAGACATTCAAAATGCTCCTTGTGTGCGGCTTGATTCTTTTTCTTGAACTAAGCATGTGAAAATATTATTTTGTAGATGAAATTTGAACTCCAGATCTGATACCATTTTGAACAGTGCCAATAATCAAAAGAATAAGTTGTTAGCAAGATGACACTTTCATTTTTGCTTCAGATCAGCTACAACTCACTTACTTTCTTGATCAGTTCTTAAGCTTCACCACTGATTCAACATTTTAATTTATTGGTTAGTCAAGAACTCGCATGTCCAAAAGATGAAAGTAGCGAAAAATAAGGATGTTGAGATGGAAGTTTGGGCATACTAGGAGCGATAGGATTAGGAACGAAGATATTCGAGACAAGGTGGAGTGACCTCCATGGCGGACAAGATGAGGGAGGCAAACCTGAGATGGTTCGGGCATGTGAAAAGAAGAGGCACGGATGTGCTACTGAGGAGGTGTGAAAGTTGGCAATGGTGGATATGAGGAGAGGTATAGGTAGGCTGAAAAAAGTATTGGGGAGTGGTGATTAGAGAGGATATGGCACACCTGCAGCTTACCGAAGACTTGACCCTAGATAGGAAGATATGGAAGTCAAAGATTAGTGTAGAAGGTTAGCAGTTAGTTGAGCATTGTCTAGTTCCCTTATTGGTATTGTTCCTAATTTCATATTACCATATTATTGTTGTTGCTACTGTTCTCTTATCCTTTTATTTTTAGCAGGTCTTCTTCACTACTGTATTTCCTTTAGGTACTTGATTATGATATCCTTTACTTGAGCCGAGGGTCTATTGGAAACAGGCTGTCTACCTTCACAAGGTAGGAGTAAAGTTTCATACACACCACCACCCCAGACCCACTTGTGGGACTACACTGGTATGCTGTTGTTTTAATAAATATGCAACTACCTCTAAAGCCCTTTGCAAGTCTAAATTGGACAGCCTGCCGAAGAAAGGTAGCCCCAATAATCACAATCAGAGGCGCTGCATCTGCGTTGCTTAGCTTAAACTGAAATGATTGCATTAATCTTGTTCCAGTAATGAAACAGCTCCTCTATCCCATAATTTTTCATGAAAACCATTAAAAATTATAACACTAACTTTTCCATCCTATTCTACATTTGATGCTGAATTCTACCCTGTGACAGTTGTCAGTTTAGGAAACCAATTGACACCTCAGTTGAGACAGAAGGACCATTGCCTAAACATTACCAAGAGAGACTTGTGGGAAGATATCAAAAGACAATGGATGAGAATTTTTCTAGCTGCAAACCCATACTGCTTTTGTGTAAGATTTTTCTTTTTTATTTTTTCCCTCTTCTTTTATTGAGGTTGAGGTGTTGGGGTAGAGGGTGGAGGAGGGGCTAACCAAGTATAAGGTTATAAGAAGGGAAGGTATACCAATCTCATGATTTATGAGTTTGATTTCTAGTCCTTCAGGTGTTAGGTGTTCCATGCAACTTGGATTACATTGATCATACCAAACATTCTACAATTTGACATAGACATGGAAGAAATTAGAGTACTATAATTCCTTTATTATTTTTGCACCATAATATCTTAACATTCATGACATGATTGTATGGACAAATAGGATAAAAGGAAAATAATGCAATGAGAAGAAAAAACAAAAGCATGTCAAATTGGTTCAGCTGAACAGTATAACTACGGTTCGCCACGTTTGAGAATAATTGTTAACATCAGCAAACCTAGACTTGAAGAACTAAAAATCAAAAGTACGACAATGAACAACTTACCAAAAACAAGACAGTTGCACAGTGCTTGAGTACTTCGAAATTCATTCGGACATCATCCAAACTCCTGAAAAGTAGAACGTCAACGTTGAGACAATGAAAAATATCCCCAAAGCTTGCAGTTCACACTGCACGGGCCAAAACCATCTAAATCATCTACAATACCACAGATTGTGTTTCCTATTGGAAAAGATTACAAACACATCTCCGGGTTATTTGACAGCTAACTACAATCAAAATCTGCTGAAATTACCAAGAGTGAACATCTCACACACACTCCAGGGCCTAAAAGCCAAACTAAATAAACAAAATCTGAAGTTGCGGGACTGTTATGTCAAGAACTAAATAAAAGAGAGAAAAGACATGAACCAAACAACACAAACATATTCAATTTTGCCAAACAAGTCATATTGAGCAAGACACAAAACTGGCTGAAAAGTTCCAATTAAATACAATAACACCCTATCCCGTATCTTCGGTCCCCTTCAGTTGGTTACTAGATAAAACGAACCTGGTCCACAAGGATATTTCATTCTGATACAAAAAAGTCCCAACAGCAGTTCCCGTCGCTAGTGCACTTAGTATGCTAAGTTAAGGGATTATTTAATTACAAGCTGAATAAAGGGCAGCCTGATGCATAAAGCATCCCGTGTTAGCAATTAGCAGGTTCCGGGGAAGGGCCACACCCCAAGTGATACTTCTTCTGAATTCGCCTAAGCCGTTTCTTCACTTCATACAAAGCGCTTCTATTGCATATAATATAGTTGGAACGCCTTAGGTTTTCCACACTCTAGAATAGAGTCTTAATATCATTCAAATGTACATTCAAATTCAGACGTCTAACACTTAATGAAAACAAATGAGGCCTAACCAAATGCATGAGAAGTTCATTAAAAGGATGATGACTTTGTCAAGGGTTATTCTCTATTAACCAAACATTGAATGAAGCTTTGTACTACTTTGACTTGATGGACTTGATTCTTTATGCACAGGCAAAGCATGGACATGCTGAGAATAGCTAAAGAGCATTAACCTTTGATTGCAACAATAGAACAAGGAAATGATCTCTAAGAAAAGATAAAACATTGTTACCTATGTGTTTGCTCTCCAAGGCCAAAATATGTAGCAAGAGATGCCATCTGCAAACAGAATGCAACCAAATCATCATTTGATGTTTTAAACATTACAACTGATATCACTTCACTTGTACCCTGTGACATTTCTTGGTGGTACACAAGACCTCCCCAACTGTACAAAGGATTGCAATAGCCTCCCCTATTAGCAGAATTGGTCTATCTACTGCTTACAAATACTCTCCTATGCTTATGTATAGAAACATCAACATATTAAATAACAAATAGATCTGAAAGAGGAAACATTTATACACTTCTCTTTCACAGCAAACCAGACGTTTTTTCATATATGTTGATTGATTCTATGTAAAAGGAAGAGTACTATTTTGTTTTAGTTTCCCGTTTCTTCGAATAAAGCTGAAATAATTAAACAAAAACATACAAAAAATGAAGACACAGCATGAAAAATTTCAGTCCTGAGGAGTTCATCTTCTAATTTTGGCATAAGAACCCACCGACCAGATTACAACACAAATAGAAACCCTTTCTCTAGTAAGCATTTATCTGTATAGAAGTACCACGAATAAAAAAGGTAATGCTATAGTTTAAATCTAGTGCTAACATAAATACAAACCAATATTAGAAGGCTGATTCTAGTGGTCTTAATCAATAAATTAGTGTCAAAATGTGTTGGTTAGTGTATCACCCTGGCATGTACATAATTGACTTAGGTTTGGGAAATATCATAACTTCGAGTACTCCGAAGGCCCATTAGTGTTTCCCAGATGAAGGCAAAACCCTAACACTTCTATAACAAGTGAGAACTCTTGAAGGCAACTGTTTATTACGAGTAAAATTAACTTACTTCCCTACTTTTTCATGAAGAAGAGGAGAAGAATTGCTATACCTTCATGTTACCAGCTCTCCTTCCAAATCTTTCAGTCAACAAAGTAAGTGTATCAATTGTTCCCTTAGGTTCTGGTGGAGGCCTGTTAATTCCAGCAAACGCCTCCCGAATCCTTGGACAATCAAATTTCAGTATATTGTGGCCCGCCCATATCCTCCCTACACAAACAACATAGCAAGCAAATAAAAGAAAAAAACGTAAAATCAGCCAAATCCTCATAAAAAATAAACAATTAGATCGACCATATTTCCAATAGAACATTAAAAGTTTTTCTTGGCTTATAGACATAATTACAAAAATATACTCCTACAATCTATCATGGTTTTAGCAGCAACTCTGACAAAGTTAGACGTAGTTTGTATTATGATAATCTGCACTAACATAACTTCAAATTCTGAATCCTGCCTGCCACTCTAGGGAGGAAAGTGAGAAAACGAAACTAAAAATGGTCTAGTAAACCACCAAACACCCTGCTACGATCCACAAGCACATGTGTTTAGTAAATTTGTCCACCAATATTAAAATGCAAATGGCCTCAGACAGAGTTTTGCAGCTAAATATTCAAACATTAACACGCTCTAAAATGGTAAATCCTTCAGCCACTTCAAAGGGCGGATTTTTTTTATTTTTTCAAAAGGCAATACAAATAGCTGAATAAATAAATAAAGCAATAGTTATGAAGAGATAATAACCATGAAGAACGTCAAAGACTTTGTCGGCGATATCAGCAAATGAAGGGGCAGAAGTAACAGCGTCTCTAGTAATTCCATTGCAGCGAACAGAAAGAGTAGAAATAAGAGAGAGGTCAGAGGGTCGTACAAGGGTGGAGTAACTATGTTGCTCAACAAGCTTTCTTGGGCAAACAAGAATTGCCCCAAATTCTAAGAGTGCATATTTCTGTCCTGTTCGCGTGGGTATAGTTGTCTCCACGTCGAAAAACACTATCTCTGACCTATCTTCCATCGTTACCATGATTTTTCTTAAAAGAGAGATGGATTAAAGACTTGTAGCGGGCCGGCGTGCATATATATAGAGGAAGAAGAGTATATGAGACAACTCTTGTTGGGTATTGCTTCCGGTGGTGGGTTTTGAGTTTCGAAGCGTGAGGGTGAGGGTTGGTTTGTGCTTTACACATGGACGAAGAAACTAATCACAAATGTTTTACCTCACACGCAATCAAGTATCCTTTATATTATATCATTTTAGTATTTCCTTCGTTCCATTATATATGATTTAGTTTGAATTGGTATCGAGTTTAGAAAAAAAATAAAAATTTATAACTTATGATTTAAAATAAATAATAAATATTTGTATGCCTAAAAGTTATTTCATTTAATGATTAAATGGACAGGTAGGTATTCCTGGTTCACACAATGTTTTAAGTCAACTCTTAAGCCCAACATCTCTGCAATTAAGTTGTTATCTTCAAATCTCCTAGTCTCAATATAGAAAAGGTTTTCTTCTTCATTCATTATGCAAAAGACTTCTAAACTTGAATCAGAGTTACCTTTAGCAGGACTATCTGTATTTGTATATTTTTTTTGGGACAAAACCAGATATCAGGCCCATTTATTAACAGTAAGAGTCTGCACATTACCATTTGTATAACTAGGGCGGTTCATGATTATGGTTAAAAAATCAAATCGAATCGCAATTCTAATCAAACCGATTAAAAAATCGATATTTGGTTTTGTTTGGTTTTAAATTTTGAAAACCGATACAATTTGGTTTGGTTTTATTAAAAAACAACCATAAAAATAAATAAACCGAACTGAGAAATTAGATATATAAATTTTAATCAACTTAAGTCTTTAACTTTACCATTTTCTCAAGCTCAACACTTAAATTTTAGCCCAATCATTACAACCCTAAGTCCAAGTCCATCAAAATCTATTACTTTAGTATTTACCTACTCTACCTCACATAAGATAGTCACACTTTCTCTTAATTGAATCACTTTGTTCGTGTAATAATAACCCTAGCATTGCTTAATTAAACTCACAGTAGCTAGTAGCTTTCCTGTGGATTGTTCATGTACTAGGTGTTTGTGTCTATCGAGATACGTATGTCTTCAAAAAATTTATTACTTTCAAACCGAAAAACTAGAAAAACCAAACCAAATCAACAATAACCAAACCGATGGTTATTTTTTTTCATTTAGTTTGGTTTGGTTTTAGAAATTTAAAAACTGACTAGATTGATTTGGTTTTGATTTCAACCAATAATCGATTCAAACCGAACCACAAACACCCCTATGTATAACACTTGAAAGTTTCTATCAAAGGAGACTTTCAGTGTACTGCCGTACATCATGTAATAGGGGTGTACTCTTCCAAATATTTTATCAACAGTGGCCAAGAAGATGGGACATTAATTAATCATGGGTAAATGCTCTTAACAAACAGAAAAATATTTTAATTAATTTTAATATTCATGCTTAAAAAATACATTTTTCCTCCATGTTTAAGCCTATGCCTTCTTTTCCAAATTTGCCACAAAATGAACATAGGAACAACCTTGTATACAGATTTAAGCTTAGGGGGTACCTCTGTTCTCTACCATTTATATACTGAATCTTCCAATCGTAGAAAATGTCCAACCACCCCTGCAGTAGAAGCATAAGTATGCCAAATTCATTGAGAGAATTCACACTTCGTAAAGAGATGTTCTAGTGATTCTTGCACTTCTTCTTAACAACTTTCATATAGTACTGAATCACTGATTCTCGTTCTAATAAGGATTTCACCAACATGTAATCTCATCTTCCTCAGCCTCCACAAGAAAATAATTCCTTAATGGTACTCCTTTAGACCAAATGTGCTTGTAAATAGGGGTGGCATGTAATACTCCGAAAACTTCTAAGCTAAGATTCGAATCATTCTATAACTGTGTTAAGGTTGAACTTGATGATTTCTAATTATACATAGGTGATAAGATCAATTCTTAAGTGTGGGAAGTATATTGGATGTATATTAAAGTCATAAGGAACCTCAAGCACAAAGTTGAGTTCAAAGATTCCTTACCGATTGAGTTTTGGTATAAGATTTTACTTAGGTCAACTTCAAATGGCCATATTGTTAGAATATACTATTAACCATGCGTTTAGATATAGTATTATTTATTGAACATTTGTATATTTATTTATTCAATTCAATAAAGTGTTACATTAAACAGATCAATTTGTCATATATGTGTCCTCAACTTATATAGTAGATGATTTGGTGTATAGAGTTTAAGCTTATACACAAAAGATTAAATCATCGGTTTTTATAAGTTAAAGATTATAGTTCACAATCGTAGATGGAAATTTGGACAAACCATCAGAAAGATTGTAGCACGAGATTAAATGTAATTTATCTTGATTATGAGAATGGTATAGTTCTAACTTCTCGTGCTAGTGCATTTTGTCTGTAATGAACGGAACTGAATAGAGATAGAAGTTTTAGACCGACTGATAAAAACATACTCTCTAAAATGTTAAATGTACTTATATTCTTAATCTTGATATAACGATTATGATCTGTATATATTAATTATCGTTTTGATTTATTAAAATGTGAGATTCTGAGATGGGTCAATATGCCTGGTAGATTGGATGATAATAATATATATTGATGAAATAATTAGTTAGTTGATGGAATCCATGTCTCAATATAGAGATTGATGATACACCTTTTTATGAGAAACTTATAAGTTTTCATGTGTAAACCCGGCCGGTAGATTTATGAATCTGGCACATGAAATAAGTTAAGTATTGCTCTAAAGGAAGTTGATCATTGAATTAAATTCGTCAGTAATTTAATTTATTGATTAGTATCTGTAATCTTAACATGGGGAATACCTAAGTGTTTAATGGGAAATTTCGAAATATAAAAAGAGGAGTGCAATTACGAATTTTTAGTGGAATGATTTGTAATTTATTATGGTAAGAATAATTCAAATTAATTTTTGGAATTATTTCCATAATAGGAAGCCTCAGTAATTAATTATGTGGTCCCTCCAGTGCCCATATTTAACTAGAACTCATAATCCTATTTTCTAGGGAAAAGGAAAAAAGGAGCGTGTCTTTTTTTTGGAGAAGAAACGTGCGTTTCTTCTTTCTTGAAAGAAAAGGATTTGTTTTTTCTTCTCCTTTTTGGACTGGGAAGAAATCTCTCGAAAGACAATTAGTTTTCTATACGATATTTGCCCACCCAAGTATTGAGAGAGTTCATTTGTTAATTCGGGATTACTGTAGAAGACCGTAGAGCTGGAGTCAGATTTTCTTCAAGATATCTGCACACGCTTCAAGAGGTAATTCTTGAGTTAATTTTCAACATACTTTGTATGTGATACGTATTTGTGATTGTTGTCTATATTCATGTAAGATGTATGATTCTGGAATGCTTCCGTTGCGTATGCTATTTTCCAACAATTGGCATCAAGAGCCATACTTGCATCTTTATAGATAACCTAAAATATGCATAGAAATTGTATGTATGATTGGTGGTTAGTAAATTTTATTTTATCACGAAAAGAACAAAACTGATAAAACTTGAACTGGTTTGTTTTGTTGGGATACATTCCGTAATAATGGCTTACGGGATGGCGGCGGCTCGGTGAGAATTTTATATCTCATGTCATGTATGTTGGCTTCTTTCTTGTAATAATAAAACCCACTAATTTTTTTTGTCTCACGTGCCTGCTGGAATGTTTTCATGTACTAAAGAAAACCAAATTGAAAACTTATTAGTTTAAGTAAAATATATGTTGAGTGTGTATTTTTGTTGGTTCACGTGATTGGGTGTGAATTGTGAGAAACTACAATTTTTTAATCTCACATGTCTACTGGCTGTTTTCTTGTACTAATATAAGTGATTGGTTGAAGTTTTTGTATTCACGTGATTGGCCAAATTGTGTATGAGATTATATGTTGAAAGAATTGGAACTTCTTGTTGCAATTTTATTTTCTGGAAAATTTTTTGTGTAACTTTTTTAAGAAAAACAATGGTAAAGAGGATTCATCCTATAATTACCAAGATTAAATAGTAATTAAGTATTAAGTTTATGTGCTGGCTTAGACGTTCCTCCCTATCTGATGAATTTAATACAAGTCACTACTTATTTAATCGCTAGTTTGATAATCTGTATTAACTCTCTTAAACTGAGTAATATATGATTGGATCAATGTAACTAGAGGATTTTCACTTGACTTAAACTAATAGTAGACTCTCCATCCGAGTTAGGTCTGTATAAGCTTATGGAGTGAATAATCGGTCATTATATATGTATATTGTATGATAAGTTCTCCAATCCCATCGATTGGCTATTCAAGATGCATGAATGTATATGTGTATGATGAGTTTGAATGTAACTATTCAATGTTTATATGACTGTTTGATTGAGCTATTGTAACTATTTCTTAAATCTCAGATTCAACATGTCTCTTTTTAATCCCCTTAGTACTATTTTGGGTCAAAACAAACTTGAGGGTCCTAATTATGTTGACTGGAGGAGAAATCTTGATATCATGTTAACTGCTGAAGGGTACAAGTTTGTACTCCTTGAGGAATGTCCATTGAAACCAGGTGAACAAGTCTAGTGATGAGGATAAGATAACTTATCAGAAATGGCAAAAGGCTGATGAGATGGCGCGGTGTTACATTATGGCTTCAATGTCAAATGTGTTGCAACATCATCATCAAGCTATGTCGTCTGCTTTTGAAATTCCGGAGAATCTCAAACAAATGTTTGGTGACCAGGGTCGATCAGCAAAGCAGACTGCCATGAGATCACTGATGAACACTAAGATGGTTGAAGGCACTTACGTTAGAGACCATGTTCTGAAGATGACAGGTCTTTTGAATGAACTAGAGGTCTTGGGGGCTGAAATTGACAATGACTCACAAGTTGAGATGATATTGCAATCTCTGCCTGACAGTTTTCAACAGTTTTGCCTAAATTATAATATGAATAAGATGAGTCTATCTTTGGCACAATTGTTGAATGAGTTGCAGACGGCAGAGACACTTGTCAAAAAACTGGCATCATCTATGGTATTGTATGTTGAGAAAGGTTCTACTTCTAAACCGAAAGGTGGATAGAAGTAGAAAAAGGCTCACAAAGCTAAGGCACTTGCTCCTCCATCTGTAGGCGTGAAAAAGCCTAAGGGCAAGTGTTTTCATTGCAAGATGCCAAGCCATTGGAGGGCACATTGTCCAGATTTCTTAGCTAAGAAGAAAAACAATCCATGTAACTCACTTTCACTTGTCATTGAAACATTTTTAGCGGCTGTTTCTACCACTTCATGGTGTGTAGACTCAGGAGCCACTGATCACATCTGCACTTCTTTGCAGGGGTTTCAAGAAACTTGCAAGCTGATTAGAGGTGAAGTTAGTGTTTTTCAAGTGGATGGTTCAGCAGCTCCAGTTTTAGCATTAGGAAATATTACTTTTTCGTTTGATAGTGGTAGAGTTATAATTTTAAAAGACCTTCTATATGCACCTGCTGTTAGAAGAAATTTAATTTCAATTTCTAAAGTTTTGAGAGATGGTTATGATGTTAGTTTTTCTGATAACGGTTGTGTTATTAGTTATAATAAACATTTTGTCTCTGCTGGTACATTAATTGATGGTCATTTTATTATTAATGTCTCTCCAGAACTGCAACAAACCATAGAACTGAATAATGTTAACATTTCAAGTAAAAGAAAGCGTTCTTCTGATTTTAATGAGACTTATTTATGGCACTTGCCTCTATGTCATGTAAATCTAGATAGGATTTCAAGATTGGTTCGAGATGGACCTTTAGGTTCATTAAAAGTGGAGGCATTAACAACATGTGAATCTTGTTTAGAAGGAAAAATGACTAAGAGACCTTCCCCTCAAAAGGAAATAGAGCAAATGATAAATTAGAGTTAATTCATTCTGATTTGTGTGGCCCGATGAGTATTCAAGCGAGAGGTGGATATGAGTATTTCGTGGCTTTCATTAATGACTACTCAAAATATGGATATATTTATTTGTTGCGCCGTAAGTCTGAATGCTTTGAGAAATTCAAAGAGTTTAAGGCAGAAACGGAAAAATGACATGGAAAATATATCAAGTCACTGCGATCTGATCGTGGTGGCGAATACCTCTCTAATGATTTCATTAGTTACTTATCAGAAGAAGGAATTACATCTCAAATGTCTGCACCTATTACACCACAACAAAATGGTGTAGTAGAAAGAGGAAACAGAACTCTTTTAGAAATGGTTAGATCAATGATGAGTTACTCCGATTTGCCTTATTCGTTTTGGGGATATGCATTAGAAACTGTAAATTACATTCTGAACTTAGTTCCTTCTAAGTCTGTTCCTGTGACACCTATTGAACTGTGGACTGGGCACAAACCTAGTTTGAAACATGTTCGGATTTGGGGATGTCCAGCACATGTGCTGAAAGGAAAGGCAGATAAATTGGAACCTAAAACAGAAGTATGTGTTTTTATTGGATACCCTAAAGGAATGAAATGTGGTATGTTTTATAATCCTAGAGAAAAGAAGGTCATTGTGACTACCAATGCCAAGTTTTTGGAAAAGGATTTTTTAACAAACCATACTCCTAGAAGTAAACTAGTTTTACAGGAATTAAGCAAAGAGATAGCAAATCAGTCTACTGAAAATAATGAAAACCAAATTCAAACCCCATATGTTAGAGTTAACATACCATTGCATTATAGTAGTGGGAGAGATGTTAATAGACATATAATTCCACAAGTACAAGTACCTGAAAATTCATTGCATTAAGGTAGTGGGAGTAATACTGAGCAGATTGCATTAGAGGAAGAAGTTGTTGATATCCCCACACCGCAAGGTGCTGAAGATAACATGGACACTCAAGATCCTACAACTGATGTGGTTCCACCACAAGATCATAATAATGCAACTCTCTCTGAACCTGCCCCTGCAACTGTAGTGGCTCGTCGTAGTGGGAGAGTGATAAGAAAACCACTTCGGTATGCACTCTTGGGAGTGTCTTTTGATAGAATCCCTGAAGAGTTGAATACCGAGCCTGTGAATTACGATGAAGCACTACAAGATAAAGATGCAGAAAAATTGATCATCGCTATGAAATCAGAAATGGAGTCCATGTACTCTAATAAAGTCTGGGATCTTGTTGAACCACCTGTAGATGGAGTCAAACCCATTGGATGCAAGTGGATCTATAAGAAAAAGAGAGGAGTAGATGGAAAAGTGCAAACTTACAAAGCTAGACTTGTTGCAAAAGGGTTTACTCAGAAAGAAGGGATTGATTATGAGGAAACTTTTTCGCCAGTAGTCATGCTTAAGTCTATTAGAATTCTCTTATCCATTGCTGCTCATTATGATTATGAAATTTCGCAAATGGACGTCAAGACAACTTTCCTTAATGGAAGTCTTGATAAAAGCATATTTATGCGACAACCGGATGGTTTCATAGAAAAAGGCAAAGAACACATGTTGTGCAAGCTTAAAAGATCTATTTATGGATTAAAGCAAGCTTCTAGGGCATGGAACACTTGTTTTGACAATGCAGTCAAGACTTTTGGTTTTGAGCAATGTCTTGATGAGTCTTGCGTGTACAAAAAGTGGAATAGGGACAAAGTGGTGTTTTTGGTATTATATGTAGATGATATCTTGCTCATAGGAAATAATGTGGGCTTGTTGAATTCAGTTAAGGAATGGTTGTCCACTAATTTTTATATGAAGGATTTGGGAGAAGCTGCTCACATCCTTGGAATCAAGGTTCTACGTGATCGCAAGAAAAGGATGATAGGTTTATCTCAAGCTCTTTATATTGATACAATTCTTACCAGGTTTAGTAAGCATGATTCCAAGAAAGGATTTCTTCCTATCAGACATGGAATTTCTCTATCTAAGGATCAATGTCCTAAGACAGATGAGGAAACAGAAAGCATGAAGGCAATTCCTTATGCGTCAGCTGTGGGAAGCCACATGTATGCGATGTTGTGCACTAGACCTGATATTTATTTTGCCGTAGGCATGGTTAGCAGATATCAGTCTAATCCTGGACGAGAACACTGGACAGTAGTTAAGCATATAATCAAGTACCTGAAAAGGACTAGGGATTACATGCTAGTCTATCATTCGAATGAGTTGGTGCCCATAGGGTACACAGACTCAGATTTCCAGTCTGACATGGACTCTAGAAAGTCGACCTCAGGAAATGTGTTTACTTTGGGAGGTGGAGCCATTGTATGGAGAAGCATCAAGCAAACCTGTGTTGCTGATTCTACCATGGAAGCTGAATATGTAGCTGCCTCTGAGGCAGCTAAGGAGGCAGTGTGGCTCAGAAACTTTCTGAAAGACTTGACGGTTGTTCCTGCGATAGAAAGGCCACTCACAATGTTTTGTGATAATAGTGGGGCAGTTGCAAATTCAAAGGAACCACGAAGTCATAAGAAGGCAAAACACATTGAGCGTAAGTAACATATGATTCGAGACATAGTACAGAGAAGATGTGATGGTTGCCAAGATTGCATCTGAAAACAACCTAGCAGACCCTTTCACAAAAGCTTTACCGCAAAAGTCTTTTTATAGACATGTTGAAGGAATGGTTGTTAGAGTTGTAGGTGCATGGTTATGAGTCTAAGTGGGAGATTGTTAGGATATACTATTAACCATGCGTTTTGATATAGTATTATTTATTGAACATTAGTTTATTTATTTATTCAATTCAATAAAGTGTTACATTAAACAGATCAATTTGTCATATATGTGTCCTCAACTTATATAGTAGATGATTTGGTGTATAGAGTTTAAGCTTATACACAAAAGATTAAATCATCGGTTTTTATAAGTTAAAGATTATAGTTCACAATCGTAGATGGAAATTTGGACAAACCATCAGAAAGATTGTAGCACGAGATTAAATGTAATTTATCTTGATTATGAGAATGGTATAGTTCTAACTTCTCGTGCTAGTGCATTTTGTCTGTAATGAACGGAACTGAATAGAGATAGAAGTTTTAGACCGACTGATAAAAACATACTCTCTAAAATGTTAAATGTACTTATATTCTTAATCTTGATATAACGATTATGATCTGTATATATTAATTATCGTTTTGATTTATTAAAATGTGAGATTCTGAGATGGGTCAATATGCCTGGTAGATTGGATGATAATAATATATATTGATGAAATAATTAGTTAGTTGATGGAATCCATGTCTCAATATAGAGATTGATGATACACCTTTTTATGAGAAACTTATAAGTTTTCATGTGTAAACCCGGCCGGTAGATTTATGAATCTGGCACATGAAATAAGTTAAGTATTGCTCTAAAGGAAGTTGATCATTGAATTAAATTCGTCAGTAATTTAATTTATTGATTAGTATCTGTAATCTTAACATGGGGAATACCTAAGTGTTTAATGGGAAATTTCGAAATATAAAAAGAGGAGTGCAATTACGAATTTTTAGTGGAATGATTTGTAATTTATTATGGTAAGAATAATTCAAATTAATTTTTGGAATTATTTCCATAATAGGAAGCCTCAGTAATTAATTATGTGGTCCCTCCAGTGCCCATATTTAACTAGAACTCATAATCCTATTTTCTAGGGAAAAGGAAAAAAGGAGTGTGTCTTTTTTTTGGAGAAGAAACTTGTGTTTCTTCTTTCTTGAAAGAAAATGATCTGTTTTTTCTTCTCCTTTTTGGACTGGGAAGAAATCTCTAGAAAGACAATTAGTTTTCTATACGATATTTGCCCACCCAAGTATTGAGAGAGTTTAGTTGTTAATTCGGGATCACTGTAGAAGACCGTAGAGCTGGAGTCAGATTTGCTTCAAGATATCTGCACACGCTTCAAGAGGTAAATCTTGAGTTAATTTTCAACATACTTTGTATGTGATACATATTTGTGATTGTTGTCTATATTTATGTAAGATGTATGATTCTGGAATGCTTCCGCTGCGTATGCTATTTTCCAACACATATATCCTAGAATCTTAAAAGTTATGTGGATCATAACCTATCAAATTAAAGGTATATGAGTCTTTTTTCCAAAGTCACCAAGTTTGCATCAATTGAAGTCCAGAGTAAAAAGTTATGCCATTTTTACTAGACACTATCTTGTCGCGCGCCTGAGGCATTTTTCGCTTGATAGCATGGTGAGGCAGCGGCTATAGCCTTCTTGCGCGTTATCTGCACGCCCGACATGCTTACTGCATGATAGTGCACCTCAATAGACTCTTAAACAACCCCTAAAGGCGTAGTTCACCTCCCTAGTTCAAAAATTTACCCTAGAAAGAGAAGTTATCAAGAAACTAACTTCCTCCAAGGTTCATCCACCATCCAAGGTAAGATTTGACCATAGAATTTCATAATTTCTTCATCTTAACACCAATTAATATCTTCTACCCATGGAATCCATAGGTTTTCAATAAAATCCACCTCTAAGATTCAAGAACTGAATTCTTGTTATCTTTTCATCCAAAGACCTCACCTTTCTCCAGAATTTGGAGCGTATAAGATATGTAAGGCTATTCATAGTGTTGGACTAAGTTCGTCCTCACGCCCTACATCTAAATTCAGTCCGTAAAGAGATAAATCTAGGGCTCTACCCAAAGTTCCATGAATTCTGAGTTTTGTTTGTATTCTGTATAAGTATTTTGATTCTTGAATTGTTGTTCATGCTTATATTATCACATGAACCGTAGTTATTGAGATTTTGTTGAAAGCTTTTGTGCAAGTATTTCCATGTATTGATTTCAAAGTTTAAAGTGAGTCCAAGAATATTTTTAAACATCATTTGAGAAGAGTTTTAAAAGAACACTAATGGTTCCAAATGTATTATTTTGCATTGAGAAAAGAAGTATTATTTTGAGAAAAGCATAAATAGTTTTCAGAAGCATTTTAGTCAGTAAAGTAAAGCTTAGTTATCCCTTAAAGAGGGTCTTTCGAGTATTAACTCAACCTAGTGAGCACTATTGTATGAGCATTATTGCATATATTTTGGGAGCGGTATTGGGCATCGATTTGGGTAAGAGTTGAGAGAACTCAAACCCCATAACCTACGTTGTCAGCGTAGATATGATCGTACCGAAATTCGGATGACTCCTCACCTTCCTCAAGAAGCTTTTTTAGTGGATCCATAAGTTGAGTTTTCGTCCTATGCTCCGGCAAAGTATAGGGTAGTTCTGGAAACATGGGCAAGACGTTGTATCATTACGAGGCTCATAGTGATGGTTGTCGGTAAGAAAACTCCCCTAGAAAGTAAAGTATTTTATTTTAGTATTTACTATCATTGCATAGCTATTTGTAAAGCCTTTAATGATTTCATTTCATATTTATGCTTTACTTCAGATGAATTATTTTTAGTCTTTCATTCAATTCAGTTACTTATTTCATTCAGCTTTATAACATACCTTACATTCCATGTACTGATGCCATTTTATGCTGCATCATTTTATGATGCAGTTTCAGGTACTCACGATATATATATATAGCAGGCGTTTAATAAGATCTCTTTCCATCAACATTTGATGACACTTCTTAGATTTTGGAGTCGTTTGTATTCAGAAGTTTTACTATTACTACTATTATTATTACTACTAGTATACGTACCCGCGCGTTGCGCGGTTAATAGATAAATTTAGTCATAAATACTGATTTATTGATAATTTTAAAATTTAACTTATTATAAGATAATATTGTAAAGTTTATTTGAGAGAATGTTAATATTTAACATGTTGATATGTTATGATAGAATATTTATGTAAATAAATCAATATATAAGCTTAGTTCATTTTCTAAATTTGACAATAACATTTTAGCACTATTTAATTTATTTACTTTTTGAATTATTCAAAATCATAAATACTCTCACCCTATCTATATTATCCTCTTGTTAGAATAATAAAGATACAAAATAAATTAATTTATAACTAAGAAAAGACCTATGATTATGATATTATTAAGCATAAAACTAAAATGCTTTAGTCACTCGAATATCAAATTGTAGGCATGTTATTCAATTTTTAAAACATTTTCTTTCGATTTTTCTAAAAGTCAATTATCAATTATATGATATTTAATAATATAATATATTTATTTGTGATATTTTAATACAATATCTTTATCTCCTTCTTGCACAGAAATTCTCCTGGCTATGTGCCTCACCGAGCTATCATCTATCACTTCTTTTATAGGAGTTTTGGAATACTCCTGAATTTTTGCTTCAATGGTGTCGAGAAGCTCTTGACCATATAAGGTCTTTGTTTTGGGATCTTTCTTTATAAGCTTATCCCAGAAGTTGTTATAAAATACCCTGTATAAGCAGGGGATCTGTTCTTGGGTGAATCCCAGTTCCGGAGTCCATTTATGAATTCAAAGAATAGAAAATTCAATAAAGAAATAAATTTGATCAATATTTTCCAAATAACATATTTGATCTGCATGATATAACTCTGTTAATTGAGGTGATACTTTTACCCATTCTTTGTATAATTTTAAAAATGGTTCGGGTAATATCTTGACCGTTGGACCGTGGTATGACCACCATCTTAGGAACCAATTTGGGATGCCTTGTTCGAATATCTTCGCACATATCTTCACAAACCAAGTGTGTTTGTGTCTATCATTATTGTAATAAAGCACTTTATCAAATGCTTGAACATAATCCCAATAAGTTAAATTTATGCGCGTTTTGTTAAGCCTTATCTGTCTTTCATTCATTGTGGAAATTCCCCAATCTTCAACAGATATAATATGTTTAATAATAATTTTTGAGAAACTATGTTCCTCAGTATTGTATCCTGAGAAGTGTTGAAACTCTACACTTCTTGTATCTTTTAAAATCGTTTCATAATACGATCGGGTTTTATATGATTCACCCGGATAATATAATCCATTTAATAGATACCGCTGGAATATCTTCCAAGGTTCATTTTTCCTCTGAAATTCTGAATTTTCAACAAGAAATATCATTTCTTTGTTGATTACCTGTTCATACGACTTGATATCATCATTGTCATCTTTGGCAATCGAAGCAAATGTATCACTTTGCTTTTGCGCTATCAAATATGCTTGTAATTGAGGATATAGCGGGCTATCTTCTGGAATATCTTCCAGATGAATTGAAGAACATCCCTTTATACTTCGGTTGTATGTCCCTTGTACGGGTACTTCAATTGCTAGATCTATATTGTTATGGCGGATTACCGCCCGATAACTAGATCCTGTAGTTATAGTATCAGAGCCTAGGGATTTTCATGGTAAATCTACGATTAAAGAAGTGAAGACATTTGACATAGATATGAACAACTTCTGACTTCTGTTTATGGAACAAGGAGACTCAAGTACTAAAAGTACTAGATTACAGGAGGTAGATATACCTCAAAATTTAGATTTGTTAAATAAGTGGACGATTCCTAAAGTTTCGATGAAGACTGTGTATGACTATGGCTGGTTTGATAAATTATCTTCTAAGCAATTGATAAAAACTACTGAGCAATCTATTGCTTGAAATTCATCAGAACAGACTATTCGTTTGTTAAATGAGCGTGATATAAATTTATATAAAAATCAGTTTAATTTTATGCATATTGGCATGGTGCAGATTGCATTTGTTCTAAAATAGTTAGAACAAGCGTATATACAACATCTTCTCTATTTGCAACTAGAGCCATACCTAGGTTATCAATCCCTTCAGTGGTTGCTCTGGTGTTTATTACCATCGCCTTTTCTTCCATGGATAAATAATTATCCCACCAGCCTATTAATTGACCAGTAAATCCTGCGATGATCATTTTACAAATATTTCCGTGTTTTGAACACTTCTGCAAATAGTAGCATACATCAGCATACGATGAACTAGGATAGTAAGCTGTCTATCCGTCAAACCATCGAGATTCCATTCATAAATTTCAAACCCACTATATGAAGTATTAGTCTGGTTCCAATCTCGTTCCTCTATTAGCACATCTTGATGAGTTGGTCTAGGATAATAATAAGTTTGCATGCGAGGTTTATCTGCATACTTTTCATTTTTGAAAAAGCCTTTAAGCTTGTTAAACTCAGAAGAAATCTCATCTTTATGATTAAAAGTATTTTCAATTTTTTCAGCAAAATCTTCAGAAAGATTGATTGGTTTTAAACTTAATCCTACAAACTTTTGATTTAATTTTGAAAACTTCGCATCAAGAAGTTCTTCTAAATCATTTAAAGATTTGAATTTAAAACCCTGAATTTCAAGAGGCTTTTGGATATTAGCAAGGGCAATAGGAACATATGAACTGCTTTTTGAAGTTGAAGTCATATCAGACGTCTTTTTGCTGCTACTAATTTCCTTTATTAAAGCAATTAATTCCTCCAGTTTTTTGTCAAGAGAACTAATATGTTCTCCTAACACTTTAACATAAAGACTTAAATAATTATTTTGCGAAATAAGTTTATTTATTTCCGCTATACTTATTCCCTCAACATCATTATATTAATTTTTTTCAAATTTATATTAATTTTGGATAATACATTGAACGGATAAGGATATATAAGAAAGATCAGTTATCAATATATATATAGGTGTGTGTGTGTATTGTTATATCGCAGTTTTACTATCTTTAAAAAAAATCACTTTTGAAATGTTCTAAGTATAAAACAATTTAAGAAATATACTTAGAAAAAGAATCGCCACTTAATTTTTTAAAAGAAATTAAGAAAATTTAATTTAAAAAGATTTTAACAGATAAACCTTTAAGAATTTAGAGAAAATGGGTAAGAGGTTCTTATTTCTACTTTAAGAAGGTATTAACACTTAAAGTAGCCGCTAACACGCGGTTATCCGATGACTTGAAAATTATTGACTAACTTTGAGAGAAATAATTTAAAGTAAATAAACTTTAAAATCATTTGAAAAGAAATTAATTTAAAACACTTGACTAATTTGAAGAGAGTACAGTAAACTTTGTCAAAATGACCAAGTAAAGGAATGACATTTAAATAAATCATTTTAAAAAATAAATCATTTTAAAAAATAAATCGTCATAACCGAAAATGGTTCATCTTTAAGGGATTTAATTAAATTAATCTAAAATTAGAGTTAGAATTGAACACACTCAAATAAACAAATAAGTACAATCAAATAACTAAAGAAATAATGAACTTGGACCCAAATTAGCCTTTTCATGTTGTTGCAGCTGAATCATTGGACCTTTGACCCTATTTTCATCCTTGTGTACAAGATGTATACCACATGTCCTTTACACCTGCGTTTTTGCCTTGTGAGACCTCTATTCCAGCTTCCATTTCGCATATACCAGCTTCTCTTTCAACTTAACAATCCAATGATGAGGCTGACACGAGAACAAGAAGGTGTTGGGTCTTATCCCAACAGAAATGCAAAGGAGAGAGTCATGGGGACTCATCGGACATTGAAAAGAAAAGAGAAACATATTAGTACGAGGAAATGTTTTAAGTCTCAAATTTAAGCAGCTTATAAAAATAAATTAAACTAGCAAATTGAAATAATATTTTGAGGATATGAGAGGAGATTAATTTCCCTTTTTAAGAGTAAAATACATACTCACATTGACTTGATTTAACAAAACTCTCTCAAATATGATTTGCAGAGCAGTAAACGAAAGTTATTAAGAAGTGGAAATAAACAAGCCAAGTCTATCCGTTTAATTTTTATAATAAAATTAACAGAAAGTAAAAAAGAAAAAAGAAGTGCTAAAATTATGAACCTAAATCAAATATAGGCAAAAGCTTTTTATAAATTAGCTATCTTGGATATCCCAAACAATAAATATTAAATCAAGATTAGGCAAGGTATGCTAACATGCTTTCAAACAAAACTTTCTAAGAAAATTATCTCGAACTAAAATGTACACTCTTAGATCTAAGTATTGAATGTAAAATGACTAAATATTTTATACTATATCCATAGGCAAAGGATTTTAAATGAAACAAACATTAATGAAATGAATAGAGCTATTACAAAATCCACACAAATTTAATAAAGATGAATCAATATTACAATTCCAACACATCACTATTTATACGTTTGCCAATCAGAAGACAGAACAAGTGACTAAAATAGAGAAAATGTGGTAAGCTTATTTCTTGATAAACTAGAATTCTAGGTAAAGAAATAATGTTAAATAGAAGATGCCCATTATCCTGTGATATTAAGACTTCAATTCTCACGGTTTTGGACAAGAGTCCACTCGAGAAAGCATTTTTACTAAATCTATTTTTATTGAAATGTCACAACTATTAATCCAGCCAAAATATCCACTGTAAATAAAAATAAATCCATCTTGAAACTAACAGAACAAAAGTTGAACAAATTTCTACACAACTCTAAACTAAAAACTACCAAGAAAAGGAGGGATTTCAAAGAAGCCCGACTAGAGTGAGTGTTGTGAACCAAGCTAGCTCTATAAAGGCCTATGGGTTAGAAGTGGTGAATGAGATTGAGCCAAGTAAAATGTTGAAGCGTTTTATTTGGGATCCAGGCCCAATTAACATTAGGTTAAAAGGGAGAATGAGTTTGAAAGAAGGGTTCATGTGTATTATGAAGAAAATGAACGTTCCTCTCCTCTTCTTCTAGAGTCTAAGCTTCTCACCACCATTCTTATCTCCATCTTAATTACTTGTTACATTTCAGTATTTAATTCAATAGTTTAAGTGTTGTCGTTGTAATTTGGCTATTAGTGATTATATAATACTCGAGTATTTGTGTTGAGAATTCAGTTCATTGCAGTGAGGTTAGCAAAATACAGTATTGTAATTAAAAGTAAGATTTTACCTAAGTAAAGAGTTTACCGAAGTCCAACATATACACAAAAACAAAGAAAGGAGAGTTTGAAACAAAAACCAAAATCAAAATCTAAGATAACATTTTAATTCAAACAATAGTTGAGCTATACAGTATTAAAGAAAAACAATCTTCTACTTATCTATTTATTGGGTATATAATAAGAATTAATGGGAAATCAAGGGAAGATGAAAAGAGGAATTTGAAAGGTTCTCTTATGCTTTAGTGAGAAAACAACATTTCTCCCTCATCGGTGGTGGAAAGAAAAGTTAAAGTGTTTAAATACAAAAATACTTCTACTAGTTGTTAAAAGGGTTGGAAAGAGGGACCCCCTCGCGCCGTCGTCGCTCGCTCGCTCAGCTTTGGCTTTGGAAAATGATCGAGAGATTATTTTTTGGACAAAGTTTATTTTAATTATTTAATTTATTATTAATTAAATAGTAGCCTTAGCGATATTAATTATTTAACTATTCTGGAAGGTTGCAAACTTTCATGAACAGTCGTGTGGTTTCTGAAAGGTTGCAACCTTTCGGAAACAGTGATTCTTGGCTATAAATACCTGTGATTTCTCAGATTTTTTATTACGAAATTTCTGAAATCCTTCTTCTTCTTCTGCACAATTATAAAATTATTCGTGTACTTTGCTGTCGTTGACACCAACGTTTTGGGTATCAATACTCTGGTGAATAAGTTGTTATACCCTGGGAGGATCTATTCCAGTTCAAACCTAGGATACTAGAGGGGAATAATTTCCTTAAGGGGACACTGTGCATTCAGTGGGCTCAATTTCTTTTGTTGTTTTTCATAAAAATATTACAGATACTGGTATGTTTTTACAGTCTTTAATTTCTGTTGATGTTATTAAATTCTGTTGCTAGCTATATGATATAAACTTTGGAATTTTACTGTTTCTGCAAAGTTTTGTTGTCATTAGTACTGTAGTTAAATACAGATTGGTTAACAATCTTAAGAAAATTACTTAGTTTATTTGTTAATCTGTATTTGTGTGTGGAGATTAAAACCTTCGTGGTTTTCACTTCAATAAAGTTTGCAATTCTATTTATTGCTTACTGAATCAGTTGTGTCGATTTTTGTTTAACAGAAATTGCAATTGATAGTTCTTCGACTTCGGTAACTGTTGTTGTACCAGCCCGAGCTACTGTACCACCAGCAGAGAAATTGGGAAAATTCTCTGGTGTGAATTTCAAAGGATGGCAGCAACGGGTATTTTTCTGGCTTACCACTCTGGGTTTGCAGAAATTTACCAACGAAGTAACTCCAGTGCCTGCTGCGGACATGCCAGACAGAGAGAAATTCATGATTGTTGAAGCATCGAAGCAGGCAGACTTCCTGTGTAAGGCTATATTTTAACTGCTTTAGAGGATGACTTATATAATGTTTTCAGTGCATTGACAACTTAGAAAGAGTTGTGGGATGCACTTGAGAAAAAATATAAGACAAAAGATACATGCTTGAAAAAGTTTGTGGTCGCAAAGTTAGCCACAAAATCCACGATGTCCGTCTTTATACTACACCACCAGTAGTGTTGTTTCAAGTCATGAAACATCTTAGCCGCTCCCGAGTGAATAGAATACTTCGCATAATGAGGCTCCTCTAATATAATATGCACCCAATCACCAACTTTAGGAACACAAATACGACCACTAATCCTCAAAACTCCCTCGGGATCAAGAGAGGCCGACTTAGCTTCACCCCTCAACACTTTGTCCCGAATCATCCTCAACTTATCGTCATCAAACTGGTGGGCACGAATCCAATCCATCAAGGTAGACCTAGCCTTAACGAAGGCTAAAATACTGTGAGTTGTCGAAATATCAAGTCGAACCATCTGTCTCTCCAATGACTGAACCTCTAATACCAAAGGTCTCTCCTCCACCTTAAGGAAGGCTAAGTTACCAATACTAGGTGCTTTGCGGCACAAAGCATTTTCCACTACATTAGTCTTGCCCAGATGATAAAGAATGGTGATGTCATAGTCTTTCAACAGCTCCAACCACCTACGCTGCCTCATGTTCAGATTCGGCTGAGAAAAGATACACTTGAGACTACGATGATCGGAAAAGACCTCACAATGCACCCCGTAGAGATAGTACCTCCGTAACTTCAAAACAAAAACCACTGCCGCTAACTCCAAGTCATGAGTAGGGTAGTTCTTTTCATGTACCTTCAACTGTCGAGAAGCATAGGCTATGACTCTCCCCTTCTGCATCAACACACCACCCAAACCAACACCCGAAGCATCAAAGAATACAATAAATGCCATACCCTCCTCGGGTAATGCTAGAATAGGTGCCAAAGTCAATAACTCCTTGAGCTTTTGAAAGCTCTCCTCACACTCATCGTTCCGCTGAAATGCTACGGTCTTTTAAGTCAACCTAGTGAATGGGGCTGCGATGGAAGAGAAACTCTGAACAAACTAACGATAGTAACCCGCTAACCCAATGAAACTTTGAATCTTGATAACTGAAGTAGGTCTAGCTCAATCACGAACCGCCGCTACCTTGGCTGGATCAACCATAATCCCATCCTTGGTCACCACATGACCTAAGAAAGGCATAGACTCAAGCCAAAACTCAATCTTTGCATAAAATATCTCCTCCCTCAATCTCTGAAGCACAACCCTCAAGTGAAGAACATGGTCGGCCTCATTCTTGGAGTAAACCAAGATATCATCGATAAATACAATCACAAAAGAGTCCAAATAAGGCCGAAATACCCGGTTCATCAACTCCATAAAAGCAACTGGGGAATTAATCAGCCCAAAATACATGACCACAAACTCATAATGCCTATATAGTGTCCTGAAAGCGTATTGCGAGATATCATAATCTCAAACTCTCAACTGATGGTAACCGGACCTCAAGTCAATCCTAGAGAACACCGATGCACCCTAAAGCTGGTCAAATAGATCACAATGCGGGGAAGAGGATATTTGTTCTTGATCGTTACCTTATTCAACTGTCGATAGTCAATTCACATCCTCATAGTACCATCCTTCTTTTTCACAAATAAGACTGGTGTACCCCACAGTGAAACACTAGGCCGAATAAACCCTTTCTTTAACAAATCTTCCAATTGTTCCTTCAATTTCTTCAACTCAGCCGGAGCCATCCAATAAGGAGAAATAGAAATGGGCTTTGTGCCCGGCTCCAAGTCTATCACAAAATAAATACCACAGTCCGAAGGAACACTCGATAAATCTTTAGGAAATACATCCATGAATTCTCTCATCACTCTCATGGTCTCTAAAGGAGATGAATCTTTAGTGAGATCACGAACATGGGCCAAATAAGACAAGCAACCCTTTTCAAACATACGGCGAGCATGATATAAGATATCACCCCCTTCGGATAAGAACTCGGAGTACTCGTCCACACTAATCGAGGAAAACCAGGATAAGCTAAAGTCACGGTCTTAGCATAATAGTCTAGAATCGCATGATAGAGGTATAACCAATCCATACCCAATATCACATCAAAATCAAGCATATCTAATAAGATCAAGTCTTCCCAAGTATCTCTACCCAAAAAGGTCACTACACAACCTCGATACACCTGATCCACCACTAAAGACTCGCCTACCGGGATAGAGACGATAATAGGTACTGCTAGGGGCTCACATACATAATCATTATCTGCTGAAAAATAATTCGACTCATAAGAGTAGGTGGACCAGGTATCAAATAATACTGAAGCAGAGCGATGTTAAACTGGGACAATAATTTTAATAACTGCATCGGAGGCCTCTGCCTCATCTCTACCCGGAATGGCATAATACAGTCTACGGTCACCACTGGCCTTGGATCCACCCCGAGCACCCCCTCGAGCTCCACCCTTGGCACCCCTGGTACCACCTCTAGTACTCTACGAAGAACCTCTGACCGCTGGAGCTAGTGTAGAACGAACAACCTATGACCCAGGCTGAAAAGTAGATGGAGGTCATCTGGGGCAATGCTTTGCCTTATGCCCAAACTCATCAAAATCATAGCAACCTCGAGGACCCGAACCTCGGGGGGATAACCAAATGTGTCGACACGTCCTCTCAAACCTTAAGAACCACCCTGACTAGTCTTCCTAGACTTGGATCCACCTGTACCATCTGTACTCTAAATCACCACATGTACTGGCCTGGCCTGTGCCCGGACCCGAATACTCTCTACCTTTGAAGGAATGTCCACTAAACTGATCCTGACGATGGAACCTCTTGGCGCTACCCTGTCTTGCATGTCTGATGCTCTCGATAATCCTGGCATGATCAATAATACTCTGAAAGGAGCCACCCGATAGCACAAGTGAGGCTGTGGCCTCCTGCAGATAGCCGGCGAATCCCTTCACCAACTTGTGGATCCTCTCAAACTCTGTAGGGATACTCGACATAGCATAACGAGACAACTCATGAAAACGAGCCTCGTACTCAGATACTGATAAAGAACCCTACCCTAGCCTTTCAAACTCATCTCTACACTTATTGCAAAGGCTATACGGCAGAAACCTCTCAAGAAACACCTCAGTGGACTGATCCCAACACATCATAGGAGAACCGATAGGTCTGTGAGCAAGAACTAATCTACACCATTCCTTAGCCACTCTCGCAAACAGGTAGGAAATGTAAGCCACTCCATGTGCCTCTAAAATACCCAGGTTGAACAACCTGTCCTGGCACTCAGTTTAGAAATAATAGGCCTCCTTCCCCACTGTACAGTCTTACCTGGGAAGTGCCAATCTCACAAATCTCTCAAAACACTTCTGCTCAGACACTGACATGGCTGCACTAGCAGAAACTGGCAGGGCTGCAAATCTCGAAGGTTCAATAGAGGGCACAGGAGAAGAACCAAGAGTCTGAAACCCCACACTAGGCCCCTAAACTGGAGGGGTAGTACCAACTGTAATAGGGGAGCCTGAAGTGCCTGGAAGAATAACAGGAGTATGGGCACCATCCAATCTAGCCAATAACCGGACAAGCAACTCCTGGAGCACCGGGGTACTTTCGAGAATTGAAGGAGACTGGGTTGGCCTCTACTCCTCAGCCTGCTGCTCAAAACCATCCTCATGCTCATATATAGGCTCAGGTGATGCCTCCCTAGTCCGTCCTCGAGCAGGTGTTGCTCCCCTAGTTTGACCACAACCCCAACCTCCTCTGCATCCCCTGCTTCACCCACGGATTGGGGCTCGGGCAGCAAGTACGACCTCACCCTCGGTGACTCTGGCTCTAGTCCTCACCATATGTGCAAAAAGAATAGATTAGAAGTATACAACACTTTGATATGAATGAATCGCACGAAAGGAATACATGAAAGGAATTTCTCCTAGTAAGTATCTTGTGACCTCTCGAAGATAATTACGGACGTCTACGTACTGATATGCAAAACTCTACTAGAAACCTTGCTCTTTAACTTATGAGACCGGTGAACCTAGCGCTCTGATATCAATTTTTCATGACCCAAAAACCGAGGTCATGATGACACACATCTCAAAACCACCTTGATGTGTAAGTCGAACAATGAAACACATATGCGACTCCTAAAGAGGAAGTCAGTCCATAATTGAAAATAAGAGAATAACAATGAATAATTTCACAAAACCTGGTGTCATAAGCGTAAAGAGCATCTAAAACAATCCCTGAATATAAGTACATCATAAGTCTCTGAATAATAGTAAAGATTGAAATGAAAGATGGAGTTAATGGCGATCCGGAGCGCAGGATCTCACCATTACTCCAAAATGAGCCTAATCACTAGATAATCAACCTCCACGAGAAGTACCCTGACTAGAATCTGCATCAAAAAGGATATAGAAGTAGGGGTGAGTACAATTTACATACACTCAATAGGTTTGACCGACTGAGTATAAGCAATAAATCAAACTTATGAAATAAACTAAGGAACGCTTCCACCTGCATACAGAAAAGTCCCACTCCGGCATCGGTGCCACCAGTTTATATAGAACGGTGCCAGAAAGTAAACAAATCAGTCATAGTAATATCAAAGATCATCAGATAAGCCACAAACACAAAGATCGATACAATGCAATAAGATGATGCAATAATGTGGTGGTATGGTGGAATCAAGGCTGTCGCACAACCTGTCGTATACACCCTGTCGAGCTAAGGCTTCCAGACAAGGACCCATGGGGGACTCGCAGTCCATATACAAAATCACAATCACAAGATATCATCAACTTGCCACCTAGCTCGTGGTCAAGGATATAAAAAGTGTCTCATTTTCTTTCTCAAAAGGAATCTCCACATTTCTCAACTTCCCAAGATCAATTATATGATTAATGAGGATGAATGCATCACAACACATATGGCATGTAGGCAATAATCAACTCAACATGTAATGAGAGGTTGAATGTTCTCAAAAAGTCGACCAAATCATGTTAAACACTTTCATATAAAAATAATGGGAAAGAGTTCATTTGAAATAAGTGAGCACCATTTAGAAAAACATTTCATTTCTCAAAATATGCTAAAATCCCCAACTTAACCCCTCTCTTGGGCATTGCAAGTCAAATAGTGTTACAAGCCTCTCTCACAGGCAACTCATGAATCACATGCTCACAAAGCAAATTGAGTAACAACTAAGGCCCCCACACGGCAACATAATATAATCAAGCCCCCACACGGGCATCAAAATATACTCAAGCCCCCACATGAGCATCACAATATAATCAACAATCCCAAATCATATTACGATCCCATCCCAAAGCCTATGACATAAGAACAATCAATTACCCAATCCTAGACTTAAAGAAGGATAGCGAAACCTACCTTGAAGGCCAAAAACTTCACCCGAACAATCTACCGGAGCTTTAACCTCAAATACCAACTCAGAAATGATCCCGAACTATCAAGAATGGAAATAATTCATCAAAAGAAGTTCTACAATAGCCATATTGCAAGGTTTAAGAACCGGGGTTAAAATCATCCAAAAATCACCTCAAAAATGAAAAGGGCAAAACTGGAATTTTAGTTGAAAATCAGGTTTTACACATTAGGAAGAGTTCGTGGTTGAAAAACCCATTAAAATCGAGTAGGAAACGGATTCGAAATAATGAAATTACTAGTTTTGAAATTTGGGGGAAAAACCCCAAAACCCACATTGAGATCTTGAATTTTAAAGAGCTTTGAAAGATAAAATCGTTAGGAAATGATTTAGAAATGATAAAAAGACTTACTCCGATGAATTTCCTCAAAAGATTGCTTCAAAATTCGTCTCTTCTAAGCTCCCATTGTGTAACAATGGTGGAAATGAGAAAAAGAAGGAAGAAATCCAAAATATGGGCAATTTTCAGCTAAAAAAGGTCTGTCGACCGAGGTCAACTTGCACCAACACCAATCAAAACATGTTTTTAACCCTTGAAACTCATTCGGAACCCTATAAACATGAACCAATAGTTAAAATTGATCAGAAAGCATGTTTCGGAGTCAATGGTATCGTCGGATTTCCAAAAAAAGTTTGTTATGACCAAAATACCCCTACGAACCTCTTTTAGGCCTAAAACTCAACTTTTAACCTAAATAACCAAAACAAATTATAAGGTCTCGAGGCTCTAACCAACCACCCTACTAGACCAAACTCGATGTTCTGGATACAACAAAACTGATAGAATCACTATCCGATGCTCAGATCTCAGAATGTTGGCCAAAGCCAACTATCTCCTTAAAAACTCCACCCTAGGTCTCAAAATCATTAAAATCCCTCCCGATCGCATCGGGGACCATACCAACCACTCCCGGAACACAAAACAAAGCATGAAACCGCTAAGAGGAAAGGCCAAAATGGTCATTTCACACAAAAAAGTAATTTCACAAGAATTGGAACATTACACCATCAACCACTAAAACACTCGTTTGTCCTCGAACGAAAGGCAAAGTAAAGTACCTGAAGGAGTGAAAAGCTGAGGATATCTACGACGCATGTCGGACTCCACCTCCCAAGTAGCCTCCTCAATCGGCCGGTGTCGCCAGTAAACTTTCACTGAATCAATATGCTTTGACCTCAACTGTCTAGTTTTTCTATCCAAGATAGCAACAAGCTCCTCCTCAAAGGGCAAATCCTGATCCAACGCAACCGAGTCCCACTGAATCACATGAGAATCATCATGACAATACCGCTTAAGCATCGAAACATGGAATACGGGATAAACGGCTGACAGGTTTGGAGGCAAGGCCAATCTATAGATTACCTCCCCATACATCTCCAAAACCTCAAAAGGGCCAATAAACCTCGGACTGAGCTTTCCTTTCTTCCTGAACCTCATCACACCCTCAGTAGGTGACACTTTGAGCAACACTCGCCCACCAAAGGCAAAAGATACATCACGAACACGCCTATCGGCATAGCTCTTCTACCTACTATGGGCGGTCACCATGTGTTGTTGAATCAATCTCACCCTATCCATGGAGTCTCTCCACAGATCACTACCCCAAGGTCGAACTCCAAATGAATCAAACCATCCCACGGGAGATCTACACCTCCTCCCATACAAGGCCTCAAAAGGTGCCATCTGAATGCTGGAATGGTAATTGTTGTTATAGGCAAACTACGCAAGAGGTAGGGGTTGGCCCTAATGACCACCAAAATCCATGACACAAGCCTCAAGCATGTCCTCTAGTACATGCATAGTCCGCTCAGACTGACCGTCGTTCTAAGGATGGAAAGCGGTACTCAACTCAAGCTTGGTACCCATCTGCTTTTACATAGAACTCCAAAAATGAGAGGTGACCTGCGTACCTCTATCAGACACCATGGAAATAGGCACTCCATGCAATCAAACAATCTCACGAATGTAGATCCTAGCAAACTGCTCCTCATTGTAGCTAGTCTTCACTGGAATGAAAAGAGCCGACTTGGTCAACCGATCCACAATCACCCAAACAAAGTCATACTTACCCAAAGTTAAGGGTAACCTAGTCACAAAGTCCATGGTAATGCGCTCCCACTTCCACTCAGGAATGGGCATCCTTTGCATCGAACCCCCCGGTCTCTGATGTTCATACTTCACCTATTGACAATTCAAACACTTAGCCACAAAATCCGTGATGTCCCTCTTCATACCACACCACCGTAGTGTTGTTTCAAGTCATGAAACATCTTTGTCGCTCCTGGGTAAATAGAATACTTCACATAATGAGTCTCCTCCAATATCATACGCACCCAATCAGCCAAAAAAGGTCTGTTGACTGCGCGTTGACCGCGGTCAACTTGCACCAACACCAATCAAATCATGTTTTTAACCCTCGAAACTCATTCGGAACCCTATAAACATGAACCAATAGTGCAAATTGATCAGAAAAATGTTTCAGAGCCAATGGTATCGTCAGATTTTTGAAAAAATATTTTTATGGAAAAAATATCTCTACGGACCACTTTTAGGCCTAAACCTCAAGTTTTAGCCCAAATAACCAAAATGAATTATAAGGTCTCGGGGCTCTAACCAACCATCCTACTAGACCAAAGTCGACGTTTCAGACGCAATGGAACTGACAGAATCACCATCCAATGCCCGGATCTCAGAATATTGATCAAAGTCAACTATCTCCTTAAAAACATTACCCAAGGTCTCAAAATCACTAAAATCCCTCCCGATCGCATCGAGGACCATACCAACCACTCCCGGAACACAAACAAAGCATGAAACCACTAAGGGGAAGGGCCAAAATGGTTTTTTCACACAAAAAAGTAATTTACAAGAATTGGGACATTACAATTTACGCCAATAAGGCTGATTGTGTGGTGTTAGTGGAATTAGATGGGGAGGACAAGAGGAAGAATAGGGAGAAGTATAATATGGAGAAGAAGAAACAAAAGCTAGCGGTCACGATGACTAAAATGACAACCTATAAATTGAGATAAATCACAGTAGTTCAAATGCTATTGGATGAATATTAGTTGGTTGTATTTCTTTTAGCTATTAACCACTTTGCTATAGCTCTGTATCCTCAAGTATGAACCATTGCCTTTAGTTCTTCATCTAGCTATCATGTACATTTCTTTAAGATATATAGTCCATTTATCTCTCTACTTTGTTTGGAATTGATTCTAGTTGTTTGATTGATATATTTACTTGTCTAATGAATTTGATACTTAATTTCCAAGTCTATTCAACTAATTTATAGGCAAATTTTTCTAATCTTTGCCTTGTTCATGGATGGACTTTCTTTCCATTTTTATTTTTCTGAAATGTTCCAGTATACCGTAGGGATTAAGGAGTAGATAGGGAGTAGCTAATAAATACACAATACCCATAACTTTTTTTCAACTAATCAATAGAAAAATAAAGAAAATTACCAAATGACGAGATATTTTGTTAAATCAAGTCTTAGGCCAAACTCACACCCCAAAAGCTAGCTCAAAGGAAGGTGGAGTGCCCAAGCCTTATAAGGAGTCCATTCATCACCAATGTAGGACTTTTGTCATTTTTTAACTCCTCACCTCATGCCCACTGATTAGCATCTGGTGCGTGGACAAGTTTTGATTTTCGGGGGCCCAACATTGGGTGAGATGAGTCCTGCTATGATACCATGTTAAATTAGATCTTAGACCTAGCTCACACCCCAAAAGCTAGAATTCATAGGGCCTAAGGTTTTTGAAATTCATGGCGAGCTGTTCATGGAACGATGCAATTGAAATGCCAATTTCTCATCATTTACAAGCAGTAGTATAAGCAATGATAATACTAATGTAACTAAGGTTGTAAATCATGTAGAATTTGCATTTCAATTGAATCGTTCCATGAACAGCTCGCCGCAAATTTCAAAATCCCTAGGCCCTATGAATTTTAGCTTTTGGGGTGTGAGTTAGACTTATGACCTAATTTAACATGGTATAACATCATTTACAATTTTTTCAAATGATTTAAAATAGCTCCACTTGCAGCAAAGAAATAGTTCAATGGTTCCAAACCTCTTTATGATAATAAGATGCATCACATACACTCGTCACATTTTGAAGGAATTGGCTTAGATTACAAGATCTGATCGAACAAGTCAAATAGCCTTGTACATTAGTTCTCATGATTTTTAACCCTTTTTCTGGCAATACAATGTATGTTCCAATTTGATAACTTTCTAGGAGAAACAGGGACCCCATCTTCTAAGCACTCTTCCATATCTGTATAATTCAGACTTCTGGCAAGCTACTGCTAACACAAGCACTAGATCGAATGATAGAAATATTATGATGTCCTGAATTTCACAAACAAATTTGTAGGCATGCTGCGCTCATGTGTCGGTTGAGGAAAAGTATCCTCATACACAAGTGACCCTGGCTCAGAGCATCTTTTTCTTCTGCTATACTTCAACAAATAGCGGTCCTGCTGCATATTGTAGTTTTCAGCCTGCATAGAATTATTTTTCAAAACTCACTCTGAACATTATTGTTTACACCAGAACTCAAGGTGCGAGCATCCTACAAATGCAAGTTATGCTGTGAACATTCTCACTGAGAAACATGACAAGCAGAAAAGTTTCTACAGTCATCACCAAGATTGAGCTCCTCTGTAATAAGGTCAGATAAACCAATGTTTTCTTTGTACAGTTTCCTCTTTAGTCTGCTCCGCTTGTATGTAAGTAACTCAGCTTTTGAACGAGCAAAATCAACACGTGTCTCTCATCTGTAGAATTAGAGAGAGTCTGGCCTAAATCTAACAATTTACATGATACATAAGCCCAATATTATGGTGTATATGTAAGACTTTCTTTTAGGTTTTATTTTTAATTTTCACAAGATATTGATCAACAACCATATAGAAAGAAAAGTGTGAGAGTGCAGATTTTCGCACAAGCCCTAGCAGCCAATTTCAAATCGCGATTACCGCTTCGTTCCTTGTCTGATTGAGGTGATTTTTGAAAAGCTTATTTCTTTCAATTTAATCTTTGATTGGAAACTAAGAGAGGTAGATTTGAATCCTTTAGCTCCAGATTTTAGCTCGTGAACAGTAGCTGCGGTTTGGTGATTTTACTCCTTTTATTTCTTTAGTTTTTGGTGCTAACTTGTAGTTGTGTTGATCATTGTTTGGCACTCTGTTGGTGGCCCTTTTGGAGAAAACTTTTGTAACTCTTGTTAATTTTAGTGGAGCTTTGGCTTGGTTTTTACTCTTCACCCCAAAAAAATTTTCCACATTAATCTTGGTGTCTCGTGCGTTGATTTTATTTTTCCTAGCTAAATTTCTTTTGGTTGATTTGTTTCTTGCTCAAAACAGTATTTGCTCTTGCATTAGTTTGTCTTCTCTTGGTTCAAATAGAAGGGAAAGTTTGGACTTGAGTTTTCTTCCGCTATTGTCCTGTTGTGCACATTTGTTTGTGCTTGCCTTTCCCAATAGAGGATATCATAATGTCACTTATTGAGCTTGTTTTTCTTTGAGAAATTTTTTGATCGATCAAACATGTGAAAATAAAAAAATATTTTCCTTCATGCCAAACACATTCAAAGTTGAAACGAGATATAGCGGCATTTAATAGGCGATTTTCTTTCATTCCAAAAGAATTCCACATCTAAAAAATAAAATAAAATTATGCATTTGGTAATTCCCCTACTAAATATTTAAGTGTTCTCTTGATAAATTTTTCTTACTCCTATTAATTAAGATATATGTATTGTTTTGAACCCTATTATTATGTAGATTGTTGTTAGCAAGCATACACATTAACCTTGCTAAAAAGGAAAAATCATGAGGTGAGTTTTAGTTTTTTGTCAAACATTTTTCTATTCCTGGCAAAGGCCTCATTCTACCACAGTATCCTTGATAAGCTTTAGAAATTGTTCAAGATTGTCTAGAAGTTTTTTTTTTATTCTACCCTGTATATTAATTAAAAAAAATATATTGAGGGGGACATACACAAACCTCAAGGAACAACCACAAATTTATTCACAAAAAGATGTGCAAGCACATGTGAAGGAGGGAACCTATTTTTATTAAAGTCTTTTTCTTAAAGAGTCAACGCCCATTAGGTGTGTTTTTGGTAATGTAAAATTTTCTTTATTTAAAAAATGGAAAGAGTAAAATTAGAGTAAAATTTAAAAAATATTATTAATATCTTCTTGATTAAAAATCTAAACCATCCCGAATAAAGTAAAAAGATTAAAACACCATTTATTAGAAGGGAGTAAAGTAATGTTTCATAATTCAACTGGTCTACATGTTGATTACTTCATTATCATAAGAAAAATTTTAACTACTGAAAGCTGAATTGATGAAATTCATTCACTACAAGAAATAAAAAAATTTAACGAAAACTTTTAACGATAATAAGATAATTGACGCTATATATATATTTAACAACGATTATAAATATGAATATTTACAACAAATACTTTAATTTAAAGATTTAAGTGACTCAGGACGCAATGACATTAACTCAATTGTTGCGGAAAGAAATTTTTTATTGTCAATGTCTATTTTGTCGTAGTGATTGGATGTATGCCAAAATTAAATAGAAAAAGAGAAGCGAAGCATCACACTCCTATTTTTGAGATAAAAAAAAAAATATTGTACTAATTAATACGACTCAAAAAACTTCTTAAACAACTCAACTATATACATATATATATATATATATATAGATCTTCCATCAACATTATTCCAATTATTATTCATAAATAGAATATCAAAAATAATTTACTGTAGATACGACCAAAATTGGGGCAGTGGGAGGAATCAATTTGGGAAGAAGAAGGAGATAAATTAGCTGGAATTATCTTCAATTCCTAAATTGTGTGAATGGAAACTTTGTTAGCTCAGAAAAATATAATTCTCCTCATTGTAAATTCTACAATGCAGTTTTCTTGAATTATCCATCATAATTTCTTACTATGATAACTGGTTCGTTTGAACGAGTCATCAAAAAGTCTATTTTTCTCAGTGTTGTCTCCAACTTGAGATTTGATAGTATTAAGATCAATAAAATTTAGTACCAATAAAAGTTCTTATGGACCATTTGGTACCCCGTCAATTGATGGCAATAATAATATTGACTTCAACTTTGTGACAGGAAATCAACAATTTGGGGGGGGGGGGTTCATGGCACCAAGAACTGTGATGGAATTGAAAGTACTGAGTTTTATATTAAGAACATTCCATCCTCTGTGATCAAGTCGAAAGATTCGTCAATATAGGCTGAAAAGGAAAAATAAAGAAGATTAACTAGCTATATAGTATGATATAGTAGTTCGTATTCTTCTTTAATAGATTTATGCATCTAATAGAAGGCGTTGTTCCATTCGAAGTGATAAGATTTCAAAAGCTATTATAATTTGATTCTCTCCCAATTTTGACCCTTTAATTGTGATTATATCTCGAAAACATATGAGTACTCATTTTAGCTTCTCTCTACTCTTACTTGTTTCTTACTTTAATTATTTTTTTCTTTATTCCATTAACATTCCTATGCTAATTAAGCCACAAGAAAAATTATAGTAGATAGGTTTTTACTATAATAAATAAAAGATAGCGGATAGATTTTTGCTACAACAAATAAAAGATTTAGCGGAAATTATTTAGTGGCAATAATATAATAATTATTTATAATCAATACTTTATGTAAATGATATTTAAGATTTTAGAAACTTGGCATTAACTCAATTACTGCTAAAAATATTTGTGGCAATATTTAGGACTCTTTGGTTATAGTATCTAACCTCTCCAAAACTATCTCTACCTAAGTCACATCATACTCCCTCTATTGCATATTAATTGAAGTTGTGAGGAAATGTACACTTATTAAGAAAAACATTCTAGGAGATAATTTAAGCCATACTTTCCACTATTATCCTTGTGAAATCATAAACATAACTTTGTAAGTGGTGAAATTTATTTCCTAGTAAATATCAAACTACATTGAAGGAAAGGGCAAATATGAAAAATATTTCAAACATCTCTCTTGTCTACCCAAGATTTTATATTTCAAATACAATTTTTGTACCCTCTCAGAAAGAGGTTTCACTACGAAAGTTTAAAAATTCATATTGCAAGAAAAAGAGGAGTGGCATTCCTAATTATTTTTTTTGTGAATTCAAAAATTATATTTCATTTATATTCTCAATATTAAACCAATATTAATTTAATTTTTTTAATTAAGATTTTTATAATAATTTACTCAGTATGGTGGAGGTAGCCATGGTAGCTCGTCGAGTTGTTTACACCGGGCTTCAGACTATAGGGGTTCCTATGATTGTGGGGAGGTTGGCCACTGGTCTAGGGAGTGCCCTAGGCGGGAGTTGATCACTCAGAGATTGCCGGCCTCTATTACTCCCCAAGAGAGGGTTGCCGGAGAATATCATATTTGTGGAGAGTTTGGCCATCAGTCTAGAGCATGGGGCCACGATAAGATTTATTCAGTTGGTTCAGTCTCGTGGGTTGACGACACCGCTGGTCAGTGGTGTTGCCCTGAGTGTTGCTGGTGGTACTTCAGATGATAAGATTGAGGTCGGACATGATCCATTCCATGATTCTACTGGTCGGTCGAGGGCCGAGGCTCCAGGTTTTCCTTTTATTTATGTGATTTTATTATTTTATCTCTTGTTTCTTATGTTGTGTGGATTTGGGGTTTTCATACCCTTGCCCGCCTAGTGTCTTGTTTTTCTTTTGATCATTGTGGAAGCCTTATTTGAGATTATGTGTAGGTATTTTAGCTCCTGTACTTGATTTCTTTTAGTAGTGGATCAACTTGACATGTTTTTGTGATTGGGACTAGCGGTTGAGTAGTTCCCCATGCCTCTATCTTGGTGGCTTTGTTGTGATATTATTGTTTTTCCCTTTTTTCGCCCTTGCTGTGTGCTTTTGCGGTGTTATTGATCCTTGATCGATAGGTGGTTAGTGTAACACCCCAAAAATTTCTAAATTAAGACTCGAACCATTATTTATTTGTGTATAAGGTCGTATCGAGTGATTCTTAATTGTTCTTAGGTGTTAAGGTCAATTCTTTAGTGTGGGAATGATTTTGGATATGAATTAAGGTCACTAAAATCCCCTAGCACAAAGTTCAGTTGAAAGCTTCCATACCTAGTAAGTTTTGACCTAATATTCTACTTAGGTCAACTTCAAACGATCATATTTTTCAATACATAAAATATTAGGTAGCCCATCACCTACCAAATTAAAGGTCTTTGAGTCCTCTTTCCAACGCCACCAAGTTTGCTTCATTTCTAGCTCAGAGTAAAAATATATGTCCGTTTTAGTGAACCCTCCCTTTCAAAGCACCTCGATAGTTTTTGAGAGGGGTAGTTTGGTCTTTTCCCACTCCTGCTAAGCCTAAGTTACGTTTTTTATCAACTTAATTATGGGTCTAAATAGTGTTAAAACATTATTTCACGTTCTTTAACACTTAGAAGAATTAGAGCAAAGTTCCAAGAGGAGAAAAAGCTAGGGTTTCAAGCATTCTTCAAGTTTCCATCGATTTTACCTAGAACCTTTGTTCTTCCAGGTATGTAACGCTATTCATAGTATTGGGATAGTTCCTCCTCACGTCCTACATCTCAATTTAGTTAGAAATCGTCACATCTAAAGGATCCATTCATAGTTCTTGATATTGAATTCAGTTATGTAACAGTTGAGGTTTTGATTCCTTTGTTTTTGTGAATCTTATAATGTTGTTCATGCTTAGTATCACATGAATCCTATTGATTTAGTAAAATTATGCTTTCAAAAGGAATTGTATGAAAGTTTCTCATGTATTGATTTTGGGTTTGAAAGACAAATAGAGTTTAGGAAAAATTTCCCAATTCTAAACCAATTTGGGGTCCTAATTTAAATTGAAATTCGTTGGGGATACTAGGGAGGGCTCTGGGGAGGCGCACCATGAAGGTGCCAAGGCTGGCCTTCAGCAGTTCAGGGCCTGGCGCCCCATGCCAGCAGTGCGCCCTAAGTTTGCTTCTGATGTTTGGGGCCTAGCGCCTTGCGCCAGGGGTCACCTAGGCCGATTTCTTCTTTGTTTCATCTGGATGTGTTCCTTTAAGTTGTGGCTATGCTTACCTTATCTGTATTAGCTCCTATATGCTCCATTTACCTTTGAAAATTCCTGTATATCCTAATCACATGTCTTAATACACATTCAAAGCTAAAGTGAGTTTAAGAGAAAAGTTCAAGAGCTTTTATTGAGTTATTATTGAAAATCATTTTTAACCAACAATGATCTTAAACTAATTTTCTGAGAAAGCAAAGATGAGTTTTGAGAAGAGTTTTATACATGATTGAGAAAGAATATAAGGGAACTAAGTATTCCCAAATGTAACATTTTTATATTGAGAAAAGAGAAACTTTAATTTCTAAAAAGATTTTATGAGTTCAGGATAATTCAGAGCTGTTACTTCTTTTAAGAGGTTATTTTGAGTAATTACCTCAAAACAGAGAAAGAGTATGTTTTATACATTTAAGCATGAGTATATTATTGGGAGTAGTATTGAGCAGCGATATGGAGATGAGTTCAGACAATTCAAAATCCTCATAAAACATGTCTGCCAACATGGGAAAAGGATCAAACTTTTTAAATTAATCCTTATTGCTTAGTGGATCCACTTAGTTGAGAGGTTCTATACCCCACCACGGTATAGGATAATTCTGGCAGCGTGTGTGAGACACTGTATCATTACATAGCTCATAGTGATGGTTGTCGGTTAAAGAATTTCTCAAATAGAGTTAAAGTGTATTTTACTATATCATTTATTATGTTGAGTTTCAGATAATGAGTAAGTACTTGTAAAGTTTTAAATGAGTTAGTTCCTTTCCTTCTTTACATTCAGCTTGAGTATATCTTTATTTATTACAGTCCTTTCCTTTAGTTGTTTCGCTTCGGCTATATTACATACTCGTGCATTCAATGTACTGATATCATTCGACTTGCATCTTTTATGATCCAGATACAGGTGTTCAGGATCATCAACATGCGTTTCATTGAGATCACTTGGCGCTTCAGATAGCTTTGGCGAGCCTTCTTGATTTTCGGAGGATTTCACATTCATTGTTTTTCATATTCAGTCTTAGTATCAGGTGTTGTGGGTCTTGTCCCGACACCTATCTTAAACAGTTAGAGGCTTCATAGAAAGACAAAGTTAGATGTTTTCAATTGTTTTCTCAAGATGTTCATTTAACTTATGGATTATGCTAAGTATTTCAAGACAGTGTCTTAAACGTTTCTTTAAATGTTTAATTGCTCATCCATTTAAGTTTTCACGTATCTTATAGAGTCATGTGAGTCACAATTAGCCAGGCCAAGGGTTCGCTTGGGGCCAGCAATGGTCTCCGAGTGCCGGCCAAGTCCAGGGTGTAGGCTTTAGGCGTGAAAGCTAGACTAGCTCAATTTGGTCAGAGAGTCGTCTTAGAAGGTTACCTTCATTGTGTGCCCTCCGATTGTGTAGTAATTAAGAGGTTGGTGGCTGTTAGTGTGGTGTGATGGATAGTGTAGCCTTTTGTGGTGGTGTCTTGGTAGTCCTAGATGGTCGATTCTTTCCCTTGGATTAAGCTTATCCTGAGTTGTTGGGGTTGTGAAGTTGATGTTCGCTCGGTCGGTATACTTGGTGTGTCTTTTTCTGGTGGATTATTTCTTGGTTGTGGCTATTCGATTATTGGAGATGTGATCCCTTGTCGCACATGGATATTGCTGATGTTCCACGAAGGTTGTGTTGGTAGCTCTTGAGGTCAGGCTTGTGATTTGGAATCGGAGTGGTGGTGTTTAGTAACGGCTTCAGACTTTAGCCTCCATTAGAGAATAGAAATTTACTTAGAAGGTTCACCACAGGATAGGGTCGAAGTAATTCGTGCGATCAATGATTTTGTACTTGTTCAGGATGTGAGTTTCACTTTTGTCACTATGGTAAGCTTGTGGTGTTCGTAGTTTGTAGTTGGTACCATTCGGGTCATTTTTGACCGGTTAACTATGCTTACACATTATTGTCACGACCCGATTTCTCAGGTCATGATGGCACCTACTACACCTCACCAGTAGGTAAGCCTAACCCTTAACCCGAACCCATAAGTAACTGACTATCAAGCGGAAGTCCACAATGTGCGACTATGCACACCCCATTCTAGAAATCCCATCACATACTCCAAAATGGATGATAAACCCTATTGGGGATTGCTCAACAAACCTCTGCTCTGAGAAGCACCTGCTGCACAAAGAACCGCACCTACATGAGGTGTACCCTCAAAGAAGCTCGAACCTCATAATACTGAATCTCGAGGAATCGAGGTAGTCAATGATCCTGTCAAAGCTTGAGCTACCCCCAGACTCTCTAAATGTTGAAGAATACCTCCAACCTTAAGGTCCATGCCTGACTGAGGCCTTCTAGCTTGATCACTTATTTGAAATCTGGTGAAATGTGTTGATGCTCCATCCACATCCATCGAATGCTTCGTGCTATGCATAAGGGAGGGAGTAGATTCCAAAGAAGTAGTTTTAGAGGTTAGTCAAAGCAAAAGCACTCAATAAGGAGTCAAAAAATAGATTTTCCTAAGAATTCCCTATAGCCTCCAACGATAGGATACATACGTCTCTGCACCGATCCGCAGGACTATACTAGGCATTTGCACTTATACAAACGATGTCTGTCAACCTAGAGCTCTGATACCAAACAGTCACGACCTAATTTCTCAGGTCATGATGACACCTACTACACCCCACTAGTAGGTAAGACTAACCCTTAACCCGAAACCATAAGCAATTAACTATCTAGCGGAAGTCAACAACAAGAAAGATAAAGCTTTAAACAAAGCGAAGAAATGGGCAATCAACAGAATTACAATACAAAGAGCCATGGCAAGACATGACATCAGTCAGTACTCGAGCATTTAATCAAGATAAGAGTACAAGTCTTTACAGATACAAAGTAAGTACATGCTTTCGGTGAATACAATATCAAGACTAAGCCTAGCAAAAATAGACGAAAACTAGCAACTCCTAACGCCAGGAGCTCACCCTAGTCTTTCAAACTCCAAGCTGCTCTGTACAACTCCAAATCAATGGGGATAACTCAAACTAAGATCTATAGGGAGCAGAAGTGTAGTACGATTACCAAAAGTGGTACTCAATATGCATCGGCCGACTGAACAAAGTTAACACAAGTATAAACGATAAGTAATAAGCAATGCGCATCATAAGTAACTAAACAAGAGATACTAAGGTAGACATAAATAAGGAACAGAAACAGACTACAAGGGAAAAGAAGTCGAGTCAAGAACGTACCTGTAATGCAAGTCAATAACCTATTCCCAAGCAACTAAGATACAAAGCCAACTACCTAGGATTAGGAGAACCCACAACCACAATTCTAGAACCAAAGCTTATCAGCTATCAAATAATCAATAACAGAGAATAGAATATAGTCAAACAATAACCTAACTGGACCCCATAAGCCAGAAGGTACGAATAGCAAACATAGTCTAACCCGCCCCATAAACCAAAGGGTACAATCAACAAACAAGTATACTAGTGATAGGTGATGCATATGAATGCAGGGTGAGCAACAGGACCATCAATGACTATCTGAAACCTCTAACCTAGAGTACCCAATAATGGGGCTGCCCAACCAACCAGTAAAATCCTAGGGGCATCTGCGACCCAGCTCGCAAGAGTAAACCCAGGGGTGTCAATAGAATCAAAGAGGGGTTGCCTAGCCAGCCAGTAAACTTCTAGGGGCATCCACCACCCAAAAACCAAGGGTAAACTTGAGGGCATCAGACCGCTGCTAAAGCATGCAAGAAAGGGCGTCGACGCGCTGTCTAGTCAAGTAAAAACTGAGCACATCCTAGATGCCTCTAATATCTCAAGTAGAAAAAGGAGCACGTCCCTGATGCCTCGTAATCTTAAAAACAACTAAATCAAGTGATCCAGGTGGTACGACTTCTGTTAAAACCAATTTAGAACAAAAGCTAAGTAAAATAGTATCTCATCATGAATGATAAATATGCCAATGTATGAGTTGGAATCGTACCACAAAGTCAGTGAGAATGAACAAACAATGAAATGCGTGCCATCACCAACATTCAAACAAGGCACTCAAAGTCAAATAAAAATATAAGAAACTAAACCACGCTACCAAAGCAGAGAGTACTAACCTGGGATCCAACTGGTCCTCGTACATGGCCATGGGCCTATCAATATAATCATAAGCTCAATAATAGTATAACATGCCTTCCGCTAAACAACAAGCGAAGGGATCAATGAAGAGCGTTTAGATCAGTAAAGAGGGGACCAATTCAAGAGACGACGTCCAACCCCAATCATACCGCTTCAGTCCATGACTGAGCACAACTAGGACCAACCCACGACTATGATGAGCCACCAAAGTCTCAAGTACCAAACAAAAAGGATGGACTAATACAAGTCCTACGGGGAGCAAATCATAACTACAAGGGCGATAAAACACAACCTAAAGCATCTAAGGTACAACCTAGTCTAAGGCCACAATGTATTAATCCTAACAAGGATAACCAAGATCTTCTACACCACAAGATAAGCTACAAGCCTAAAATAAGGATCCCAACCCCCACAATAAGCCCAAGGCTCCTATGGAGTCAAGAAAAGATAGAATGAAAAAAAGGAGCTAATACCGAGCAAATACAATAAAAAATCACTAGTAATCTTTACTAAGCATTATCTAAGAAGCCCAATCAAGAAAGTAGACCGAAGCCTACCTCAAAGTCGATCACGAGTTCTCTGAATCCACCGCACATGAGCTATCCTCTTTACAAATGCCTTTGAACACCGCCACACAATAAAATTGTTGATCACAATGTCATTATAGATGTTTAGACACTAAAATTGCAATAATAAGAAATGAACCCAAAATTGAGTTAAAATGGAAATGTCGGACCCGCACTAGGAATCTCAAATTTGACTCCATAAAAAGGTCCCTATCGACTAACCTAGCTTGTGCCCCAAAATGGGGCTCAATTCCGTTCCCAAAACAGCCCAAACACACACATGCAACAAAATCACCATTTAAATAGATGAAAAAGAGCTGGGCAGCCCCATCGGGGCAGAAAATACCTCAATCGGAGAGTCCCCGACACTTACCAATCACTCCAACACATACCCTCACCAATTCCAATCGAAATGCAACTTGAATGACCCAAAATGAAGCTTTCTAGCTTGAGATATTGAGTTTAAAAGTGAGGGTTGAAGCTGATATTTCACTATTTAAATAGTAGAGATTCTGGTCGCTAAAAGCAATTTGTAGTTGTTAAAAGGTTGAATTCCATTTGCTAAAGGTCTGTACCAGCAACACCCAATTTTGCTATTTTTCAAAGTCTCCGAACGGACCCTCGAAATTCATTCGGGACCCGATAAAAATAAACTAGATATGCTATCCCACTCAATTTGACATTCCAGACTCAACAGAATTGTCGAAACTTCCATCTGAGGTTGTCTTGATTAAAAGTGTGTCCCATACCTAAGTTATATTTTTAGCCAAATTTCACAAGAAAGCTCAAAATGAGACCGGAAGCCTTAGGAATCGCTTGAATGGTCATTTTAGACCAAACTCATCATCTTGGAGCTAACTAGACTAACATAATTCCCATCCAAGCATGTTTACCAAGAATGTTGGCCAAAGTCAAACATTGGCTTAAGCTTCAAAGTTAAAATACCTAACGGCACAGACTCGCACGAGAGCCTCGGGGCTCGAACCAACTATTCCCTTAGCCTAAAATGGCCCTTCCAGAGCTGATGAAACCGTCAGTAATATATTTTGAGGCCGTCTTCCTAAACTTTTGACCGCAGTCAACCATCTAAGTTTCAAAGGCTCTAATATATAGGAACTTGCATAAAGCCCAAATGAACGATCCGACAACCAAACTGCCAATCCCAGCAAGTCATAAATGACTTTGGGGTCACTACAGGAAAGATCTAAATGCTGAAAGAATCACAAAATTATGAAAATAACATGGAGAGTCATTATAGTTATATACCGACTCGATTTTCCCTTGGATTGGGGTGGTTGCCTCAAGCTTGCATTTGTAGAGTTGTTCATGGGCGCAAAGTGTTAGTTTTCTAGAAATTCCTGTGGTAAGAAAAGTTTTACAGAGCTGGGCTTATTGTAGCTTCATTGTTCACGGAATGATTGTCCTTTTGAGTCAAGGGTTTACATTTTAGAAGATTGCCTTTTTGTTGGGATGGTTGGTTTTATGAGTTGGGACATGAGTTTTGTGTTTTGCCCTAGGCTGAGTATTTTTTTTATAGATTGTTATCATTCCTCGATGTTCAATTGGATCCTGTCATTTTTTCGAGGTTTGCATTGGTGTGGTTTTATAGCAAGAATCAAATGATGTATGAGAGATTTAGTGTCGTTCATGGTGGACAACAAGCTTCTGATGATTTGAAGTCATTTGACTTGGAGCATAAGGTAGATAACTCTATTTGGGTTTCTATGGTCATGTGTGTGCTCAATTTAGTGGTATCAGTGCGGTATGGGTATATCTCAGATGGATCTGCCACTTTCGAATAGGTTTGGTTCAGTTGGACTAGAGCCAGAGTCAAAAAGAGTAATTGGAGGATTTTTTGATTTTTGTAGTGAATTCAAGAATTTTCTCTCTTAGCCTGAGTTCTTTGTTAGCGTTGTTCGATCCGGGAGGGTGTTTGAGGGTCTGGAGGAGCATGCCGTATGTTACCCTCATCTTTTCGTGCCTTCAAGCTTTTTCAATCCATTGACTTTCGAGGACGAAAGTCCTTTTTAGTAGTGGATGTTGTAATGACCCTCCAAGTCATTTCCTCTATTTTCTGATCTTTTCAGCATTTAAAGCTTTTCTATACCTACCCCAAGTCATTTATGACTTACTAGGTTTATCAGTTTGGTTTCCTGGTCATTCGTTTAAGTTTTGTGTAAGTTTCTGTGCTTTGGAGCTTATGAAGTTTGAGTAGTTGATTTTGATCAAAACTTCATGTAAATGGCCACAAAATGGAATTCAGACGGTTTCGTTAGCTCTGTAACGTCGAGTTTGATCTAGAAGGACCTTCAGTGTGTATCCCAAGGCTTTTGGTCTTATTCTAAGTCCCCTTGTGGACATTGGCTGAAAATAGAGCTTGAGTATGGGACCCATTTTTCGTCGAGACGACCTAGATTAGAAGTTTTGATACCTCTGTTGAGTCAGAAATGCTAATTTTTATGGGGTAGCATATGTCATTTGCATGCACGGGATTCCAAACTAATCACGAGCACCCCATTGGAGATTTTAAAGTTTGGGAAAACCAGTTGTGTGCATCAATATGTGGGGTCCTAGGTTCTGTATTGTGTTCGCGCCCCTAGGGCCGTGATCATGGTAGCTAATGAGATTGGCCTCCACGTTTGCGAGGCCATTGCCACGTTATGAAGCCTTGTGGGCTTTGTCTTCCTGATCGCGAGCTCTTGGCTGCATTCACGAGGGTCAAAGAGATTACCCACTGTGTTTTCGGGCCATGCTCTACATTTGCGAAGGGTATGTTTACTTGTCTTTAATATTAAGACTAGTTACGAACAACCATTGTTCCCCATTTTCAAATTGCAATAAGTTAAGTTTTAGACCTCCATTTTGGGTGATTTCAAGTGCGTTGGTTTCGAAATTGGTGTGGCTACATATTGAAGTGATTGGGGAAGTGTTGAAGCATTATGTGGAGGTAATTTCTACCTTGAAGGAGCTTCCTGAGCTTTGCTATGGCGATTTAATTGTGAATTTGATGTATGTGTTGTTTTCTCCCTTTCTGAGCATCGAACTGTGTCACATTTTTTTACACAAGCTCAGTAAGTTAAATCGGACCTTTTAACAGAGTCAATTATGGGATTCCCAGCATGGGTCCCACATTCTTTTTTACCCAATTTTTGTCCATCTCCTATTATTGTGATTTTTTAAATCTAAATGTCCGTATTGACGTTGTGACCAATATTTTATTAGCGTGTTAGTGTCTAAACTTCGAAAGTGGGAAACTCTAGTTCAGCATATTGGGAGCACGCATGGTCAACTTCGAGGTAGGCTACAATTTACTTTTCTTGATTGTGCTCTATTAGATAAAGTTTAGTATGAATTACATGTGAACTAGGATTTTTTATGTCGGGTTTAGAGATTCCTTTCTTGTTTTCATTGTTTTGATTCCGGTAGAAGCTTTAGGCTTGTGTTGGGGATGAGATCCTTAACTTAGGATAATAACCTTTGCTCATAGTATCGTTTGTGCCCTTATCCTCCTTAGGATTGATACTTCGGGACTTAGACTAGGTTGAAACCTGTATGCTTTAGTCATGTTTCAATGATCCTTGTAGTCATTAGTTTCTCCATGTAGTACTTGTTACGGTTCTTGGTGCTTTTTGTTATTGCTCGGTCCTTAGTTACTTGTCGTAGCCGTGGGTTGGTTAGGATTGGCTTGGTTTTTGTTGGGTAGTATGTTCGGGGTAAGTCGTTGATCCTTGAGGTATTGTTGGAGTTGTTACTATTTCCTTCATATTTTGAGAGTTGGTGAGCGTATTATGTTGCTAGTGTTGAGGATGTTGGTATATTGTTAGGCCCAAGGCAATGGTCGAGGACCAATTGAAGTTCAGGTTAGTTTTCCTTGCTCTGGAGTGTGGTAGTATTGATAGTGTTTTTCTAGCTGTTGACTGTTGTTATTTGGATGCTGGAGATGTCATGCATTGCATTTTGGCACTTACTTTCACTTGTTTTGATGTACTATCATGGTTCATGCATTCGATTATCATGTCTATTTTTGATAAAATTGTTTTCACCCTGTTACCCTTTCAATACTAGTTTTAACGGGAGTCGTACCATATGAATTACTTTGATAAACTGGTTTTTGGATACATTAGAGGCATCTAGGATGTTTTCCACTTTTACTTGATCAGTTGGTGCACCGTCAACCTTTTACTATACTGATTTGGTTTACTTCTACCTCATATACCTTGAAGGAGATGATCCAGTACCATAATAGATGTATCTGGAAGTCATGGATTTTGATCGGGCAGTGTATATGGACTACCCAAGTTCCTCATTAGTCCCTCTATCCACGTGAAACATTGAACAGAATGAGGTTATCCTCATAGGTCCTTCCTAGCTATAGGGACAAGACGTAGGTGTATATACTTGGTTGTGTGGAACAGGGTGCTGATGGGTCAGCTGGTTTCTACTGCATTACGTGCATTCATATGCATTGCCTATCACCAGTATAATTGGTTGTTATTTGCATATGCCGGTCTTATGGGGGAGCAATTGGGTTATGTTTTGTGTTTGTACCTTCCAAGCTTATGTGGGTCAGGTTAGGTTATTTTTTTTACTATAACTGTGTATTATTTCATTGTATTGATCGTTAGTTGCTCAAGTGGTTATGTTGAGTAGCGATATTACTATGGGTCATGCCTTGGCGAGTTGACTTCCCTGGTAGCATCTTTTCATGCTTAGTTTTTTTCCATTTGATTAAGAGAGATGGTAGCTTGAGGATAATTCAAATTCATAAAGGATCCTCTCGTCAAGTTATTCACTACTCCTTGATACACTTCATCCAATGCACGAAAAATAATTTGGAATAAAACTTTCTTGGACAATCCATTATTCAAGCATTCCGTCACCTTTTCTTAAACCTCAGCCACACTTCATGTATACCTTTTCCTCACATTTTATAAAAATTGTTTATCTTATCCCTTAACGTCGACATTTTGGAGGCTGGATAAAATCTTTCAAGAAAAGTAGTCTTCAATTCAATCCAAGTGGTGATTGATCCTTGGGGTAATTCTCCAAGCCATGTCGTAGCGTCTCTGGTCAATGAGAAAGGAAACAACATCAATCAAACTTACTCTTGACTCCTACTCCGTATTTTGAAAGGGAGACAAACTCCATAAAATTCCTCAAGTTATGATTAGCATCTTTCTCTGCTTTGCCTCCGAATAGCCCCTTCATTTGTATTAAATGAAGCATTGGATTTGTCACTTGAAATACGGCATCCCGTAGGCAAATTGCTCTGGCTACACCAAGCTAGCTCCATGGGTTCTTCGTCTGCAGTGAATTCATTTGCAAATACCATATCATCAACACTTTGTTCATCACCCGTTGGATTCATCTTGCCCTATTTCTGGCAAGCAATAACACAAACAAAAAGTAGCAAGAACACAAAATGCACACAAGTTCGAATTGAGAAATCAACAAAAGATGACCATTAACCAATCAATGACAACAATGCTATTTTTGATAAATGCTCAACTATGTCACATATTTCAGGTCATAGGCAGTCGTATGTAAAAGAATTACCCAACTTATGAGGTCAGGATTGAACCACAAGGATTGGTAGATGAGACTCTTCTTCTATTTATATCACTATTCGAAACAAATTAGCAAATTGAGTTCTTAATGTGCGCGCGCGCACACACACACACACACACACACACATATAAATAGAGAGTTTTAACTAAAACTAAAAATTCATCAATATTAAGTAACAAAACAGAGAATCAACACAAATAAGGTCTGGCGAGTTTGGAAAGGACTAGGGCTATGTGTATAGCGATTGGGGTTTCAACTTGAATAGGGAAAGATTAAACAAAAGAACATTGATTGATACATGGATATCGCTTGGTCTAGGCTACACTTTGATATTCTCATGAACTATCAAGTGTATGTCCCTTGGAATCTTCAAAAGTCTAAGATCCTTTCAAACAAAACACAAAACATTGCTTGAGTAGATACACTATCTCTAGCTTATATCATTAAATGTGAAATCACTCAAATTATCCCATCCTTGGCTCAAACCCAAAGAATAATTTCATCAAGTTCTCACTGTTTAGTCTTACCCAACTTCATTTAGCTTTTGGCGATGCTGTTATAGTGGGTCAGGATGCTATAGAGGGGTAAATTGGGATTTAATGCAGAAAAGTTCCCAAAGCCTTTTATTTTCTACACTCTATTCTTTGGAAGAGGAAGGCGATTTAGGGCATTCTTTAATATTTTTTCCACTAAATGTTTTACTAAAGATTTGTGAATTACTCCCTTAACTTGTAAATTGAATCTTAAGGCTTAGAATATAGATGATTACTCTTGGGGGAAGATTTTAAATTGAATTAATGGTGGAAAGGAAACTTGTTGGGTAGAATGATCATGAATTGGCCTTGGATTTTGTTATAATTCAGGTACTATTAGGCCATTATTGATTCATTGTTGCAATTTTCATTATTGTTTAGACCAAGAATGAGCCAAGGCACTTCAAGTTGTGGAACCTTTTATATAGTATTTTCTTGTCCAAAAACATCCTCTCTCCTTTAATGGTGGCTTTTAGAACTCATATTTGTGGGATTATTTTGGTTAGGTTTATGAGTTCAGATTGTGCCCAACTTCTGGGCACAAGTTCCTTGAGCTATTAGAGACCTAGTGATGGATTCAATTTTGAAAATTTTTAAACAGGTCCCACAAGTATATTTTTACCAGATTTTGGGCTCGGGTTGTATTGTAGTGATATGGGTATCATTTTTTTCATAGTGATGTGTAGTTTGCATTTTTGATAGAATTGTGGCATTCAGAGGTGGTGGAGAAGAGGTGAGCAACTCATGGATGATTCCACACTGTAGTTAAGCTTCAAGGTACACCCCGATCTACTTTCCTAGACAGTGCTCTATTAGATAATGTTTAGTATGGTTTTCTTGTGAATTACGATTCTAAATTTCAAGTTTTGAAATCCTTCCTTATTTCCATTTTAATTATTTATGTAGAACCCTTAGGCTAGTCTTGGGTTGTGGGATCTTTAGCTTAGGTTGGTGGTTACTTGATTACATTGTAGTTTAGTGCAGTTATCCCTTTTAGAGATGATACTTGAAGTTTTAGTTTAGTTTGTGACTTAGATGCCTTACATTGTATTTTTAATGAGCCTTTAGCTTTTGGTTGCTCCCTGTAGTGATTGTTGCAGTTTTTTACCCTCTGTTAGTGCTTGGAACCTTAGTTTCTTGTCATAGCCATTGGTGGTCATTAGGTATGCTCAGTTGTCATTTAAGTAGTATGTATAGGGTAAGGCAGAGATCCTTGAGTTACCCCTTTTTTTCATTGTCAAACCTTTCATAAATTCCTTCGTTCCCTAAGATTTATTGATCTTATTAGGACATTGTTATGGCGCATGTTGGCATGTTATTGGGCCTGAGGCCTTGGTCGAGGACTAGCTAGATTTTAGGATAGTTTTCTATGCTCTGTGAGAGTGATAATGTTGGTAATGTATATCTAGTTGTTTAGCTGATATTGTTTTAATGCTGGTGATGACATGCATTGCATTTCACACGTGTTTCACATGTTTCATGGTACGATCCAAGTTCATGCATTGAATTTTCACTACTATTTTTGAGAAACTCTGATTTCACACTTATAGTCTTTATAAAATTGTTTTAATGGGAGACGTACCACTTGGATCACTTTGATAAACTAATTTTTGTTATAATATAGGCATTGAGAATGTTCTCACTTTTTTACATGATCAGGGAGAATGTCGTCAACCCTTTTCTGTACTGATTTGGTTACCTACGATATAATGATGGAGCAGATCGAGTACCATGGTGGATAGGTTATGGAAGTCCTGGATCAGGACCAAGCAGTATATACGGACTTCTTGAGTCCTCTGTGGGTTCCTCTGGCCATGTGATACATTGAACAGGATGAGGGGAATCCGTGTAGGTCCTATGTAGAATGTCAGGAGGCACGAGGTAGGTGTAAATACTTAGTTATGTGGCATAGGGTACTGTCAGCACTATTGGTTTCTATTGCATAACTTGCATTCTTAAGCATCGCCTATCACTAGTATAATTGATTGTTATTTGCAGCCAATAGTCTTATGGGGGTCAAATGAGTTAATGGGGGTTTGGTTAGGATATTGGTTGTTTGTATATTGTTATATCTTGTGTCAGTTCGATAGTTGGTTATATGAATTTCTTAGACTTGTCTCTATATTGCTACTTCTAGATTTGGCCGTGTTTGGTTGACCTCACTCTTGGGTGTTGTGATTTGTAGTAGTGGTTACAATTGTTGTATATTCGATTAGTTGTCTTTTGTAGTGGACTCTTGTAGCGGTTAGGTATCACGCCCCGAACCTACTGCCTAGATGCGACACAGTGCGTAGAGCCACAAGTGAATCCACCCTAACCTAATGGCATGACATGACACTACGATTAGCAAAATCAACACAGAACTGGGATATACATGCAGAAGCTAGAACTAAAATATCTGGATAGAACCCATAATACAGATATAGACAAAGTCTGAAAGATAACACAACATAGCAGAAACTAAGGACAAACCCCTAGTTAACTCCAACATATCTAAAAACTAAAATGAAGTACTCAAGTAAATCAGAAAGGGATGTCCTCGAATCATGAGCACTCATCATGATATTGCTGCTAGTTGACTGGAATAGGACTAACTGCAGGCCTAATGATGAGCATCAAAACTATATTATCAAACAATATAGGCAGAAAAGTATATTGTTTGTACTTGGAAGTTACTGAGTATAAGGAAGATGCATAAAATATGATATTTGAACATGATAAATCAGTAAAACATGCTGATGCAGTGACCAAGTAAAATAACATAAAATAAATTATATTGATCTGAAATACGTATATACAAGATCATGCAATATCTAAAACATACAGATTTGTGGGAGATACTAAAACGACATAAACCATGTGAGCTAGTACATGGAGTTTAGTGTACTGCTCCCACACTGAAAAGAGAGTGTCCCACTTGCCAAGGTAAGGAGCATGATATCTGAGCTAAGGTGGATCCACTAGCTAATGTCTATTCGAGGAAAACCCTATGGTGGCACATAGTTCTGTCACTTAGGGATTTCTATTAAAGGTCCACGGTTGCTAAACAGAAACCTGTATCCTTGAAGTCCACTCGGTGCTAAATATATTCCCAACTGAACATGCATAAATCTTGAAACAGTAATAATCTAAACTACTGAATCATACTAATAATATGATAAATACTGAGTAGCTCATAAATCACGATAACTGAACATAATCTAAAAGATACTTTAATTGAAAGCATCTAAATCATGATATATGTAAATATACTGACAAATACTTTATTCAAAAGTATCATAATTCATGAAAATCTAATAATCTAGACATATGAAAATAGCGTTATTCTGATCAAGAAAATACTTGCATGCTATGGATTCATGAAAGTATTATTAAAATTATGGAATTATAACCAATTCATGATATTTAAGATCAATCATAAGAAGAAACTAAAATTCAATAGGAATCCATGAGAATCACATGAACCATAGTTTGGGGAATTCATAATTTGAGGAATTGATGTTACTTTGGGATTTAGTAGGTGAAGAGAAACCCATTGATGAAGTTCCCTTATACCTTTAATGAAACCCTAGCTTTAATCTTCAATGGAGGCTGGAATCTTGGAACCCTAGCATGCTTTAGGGAAAAGACTTGAGAGGGAAGAAATTGGATTTGGGAGAACTAGTAGAGAATGGGAGGTTAGGGTCTTTAGAAAAAAATTAAACCCACTTAGAATAGGCCACAACGACACAGTATAGGAATTAAAAGAGTGGAAAAAGACAAAACTAACCCTAACTTAAAACTGATGGATGACTTCTACGGTTTCCTTCCATGGACCGTACAAAACTTTATGATCCGTGAAGGAGTCTGTGAAAGTAGAGGAGTTCTAAGTTTGGAAGATCGGCTTCTATGGAGACATCTACGGTTCATATAACCTTCCACGGACCGTATGTGTGCCCGTGAAAGGAAAGACTTCTGAGTCCTTGGGGGTTTGGTTCATAGAATAGTACACGTCCCATGAAATCTTTCATGGTCCGTAGACTTGTCCATGAAACTCTCCTCCAAAATTTCCAAATTCTGAGATTGGTTCCACGAATCCCTTCACGGCCCATGGTTTCTTTCACGGTCCGTGAATGGGTCTGTAAAAACCTTTTTTTGCAATAGTTCTTTGTGATTTCCAGGGTTTCGGAACATTCGAGCTGCTACATTAGGTTGTTGGTCTAGCGCCTCAAGGCATGTTCTCTTCTCTCTTGTCTCGGTCTCTTGCTCATTTTATTTTATTCCTTTGTGGTTTTTCTATCTTAACTGTGTGATATCTCTTCTTTAGTTGTTTGTGTTGTACTTTCCTTACTTATTAGTTGTTTATGCTTGCTTTGTCTTTCGATCTAAGTCAGCCTATGCCTAGTGAGTACCGCTTGTTGGTACTAATACTATACTTCTGCACCATGCAAACCATATTATGAGTTCTCATTGTTTACGTGCGCCTCGAGCGGAGAAGACTTTGGATTCAGAGACTAGGGTGAGTTTCTGTCCTTTGGAGTTGCCAATCTCTCTCTGTTTTGACAAAGACCGGCCTTTATTTTGCATTCAGAGATATTTCTGTATATATTTGTAGTTATAAAATGTCAATCAATACCTTCACAATAAAGATAGTGAAAAATCACGGCATTTTCCGGGATCGTAATACAAAACATGTGAAAGCGAGAATCAATGTAATGTATGACATCACTAATATTCAAACAATAACACCTAAACAATCTAATGTACATAACGGGACACACCTTGCTTTAAAAACATAGAAAACTAACCTATAATACAACTAGTCCTCGAACAAGTCCCCAAATCCATATTATACTAGATATTGTAACATTAAGATCATCATCAGAAAATAAAAACTTAGGAAATAAAAGTAAATATGAGGAATCAACGACGAAAAGAGTAAATCTAGGATCTCAACCTTTACCCCAAGTACCGCTTCAAGGGAACACTACTCACTACAAAAGACAACCGACGACTATAACGAACAACTAAGGTTCCAATGACATATATAAGATAGGGATCAACGTCAAGGCTAAGGGTATATTCAGGGTGAAGGGTACCAATCCAAAGCAATTACTATGACGAGGAACTACGTAGACTAAAGGATTATATAGAACTCATTCTAAAGTGCATGGATTACAAAATTATTCTAAAGCATCAAACATTAACTTAGAAAAAGCTAATAAGATAAGTTAAGCCTTAAGGAAACTTCAAACCTAAGCTAAGAATCACACAACATAAATTTAGTCTAAGGTTCTAGCGAAAGTCAAGAATATAGAAATAAGGAACATAACCATAAAACCTCCATATAAAGCCCTATCCCACATGTAATCTATACTAGAAAATATCTCTTGAAGCACTATCTAAAAGAAAGTTGATCATAACCTACTTGGAATTCCAACAACATTCTTGAATTGACAACATACTGGTAGTCTCCTCTTCACGTCTTCAAAATGCCAAGAAACTATCAATATCGCAAACTATGCATCAGTGTGAATAAAAAAATACCCATATTAAAATAATTGCACTCGCATTGAAAATTAGGTAAAAATGGAAAGTAAGGAACCCTGCAAGGAATCGCGACATCAATTATGTCAATAAGTCCCTATCAACTCAAGAAACATGTGCCCCAAAATTAGGCATAGTTTCGAGCTCAAATTTCCCCAAAATAGACCTAAAATTAAACTAGCTCACAAGACCCATTTAAAGAATTAATCAATGAAATTAAGGAGGACCTACAATTTAGAAGTGAGAATAATGACCCCCATTATGGCCCCACATAAAACATAGCTCAAACCGATTAGAACCCCAGGAGATTGCATCCCAATTTTTCTTAGCACCCACTTCATAGAAGAATAGTGATTTTATGTTATTGTTAATGCTGCTCTAGCGGACCTGACATGTAGGAGAGGCATTGCTAGAGTGTAAGATTCACTGTAGAAGTAAGGGTCAACATTGACTGGTAAGCTCCACAGAAGCGGACCGTTCCTCGCAGGCACAACTTTGTAGAAATGACAACCTATAACTCTGAAAGCCTCTGTCAAAGTGAACAAGAAATTGCAAGCTCGAAGTTAGTTGATGTGGCCATCTCTATGTTAGAGGCTATACCAGCAGCTGGTGCATAATATTTTAGGATTAAAATCCCAAGTGTCAACCAAACATTCAAAATTAGATTGGGGTCCCACCAATGCAAACCGAATATGCTACCTAACCACAAATGCCATTATATACTCGATAGAACTATCGAATATTGCAATGGATGTCATCTGAATAAAAAGTGGATCCCACACCCAACCTTTTATTTTAGCAAAATTCACCCGGGTAGCTCAAAATGAGTTTGGAAGCCTTGGGACCTAGACCAAGGGTCCTTCTAGACAAAACGCAACATTTTGGAGCTAATAAAACAATCAAAATTGCATTTCGATGTTGTTTACCTGTAGTTTCGAACAAACGTATCAGTCTCATCAAAGATATACAGGTTCTACATTGACACAACAAAAATGAGCGACACATGGCAAGAGGAGATGCCACTAAGTCACAATTGGGATTGTCCTCTTTATGCTCAAAGCCCAACACCTTCAAGATATCAGGAGCATCCTACCTATCCCGACCCATGTGGAAACTCTCCCATATCATTTAGATCATGTCCGCATAACCACACTATCACAAACCTTTAAAGTATGGCATTTCTCATATGAAAACCAAGATGGCAAAGTTTATAGATACAATTTCGCCCCCATCACAAACTACTCCCAATGACTTTCAAAACCCACCACATAGGTTTGAAACACAACCTGTTAAAACTGAACAACTTACTCAAAAGGACAATCAATTCATAGATGAAAAACTATGCAAGCCCAACTTCAACGTCTTTGTTACACCCAAGGAACTTCTAGAAAGCTGATGTAAGATGAAATTCCAATCTAGATATGATAGAAGTTGATTCCATGTGCCCATAAATTATCCTCGAGTTCAGGTTTAGCCAAACGCTGTAATCTGAAGGAAAGTAAATTGGTAGGTAGTGAGTAAATGTACTCGACCTACAAACAATATCTCAAAATTGAACCAAACCTCTGTAATGAACACCAAAAGCAAATCATAAGGTCCAAAGCAAATGTAACATTTAAAAACATAGCATACAACTATTGATATCATGAAATACTTTGACCCCATCCTATAGATGAACCACTATCAAAAGTTATTCAAAGTGTTAGTTGCTAAGACATAATCACATAACCCCTCTTTTCACTGAATCCCTATGGAAATCTTTCTCGAAAACACACCTAGACAAGTATCACTTTACTTAGAACATTCTGAAACTAATCCCTTTATAAATTTTCCCTACTAAATTGAAACTATTCGACACTATATAAATATATAAGAAGAATCACAACTTAATAATCAAACCCAAACACTAAGCCTACCATAATAGACAGGTCAGATAGAACGAAAGAGAAAAACAACAACTTCCCAACCTTAGGAACTGAGAATGGGATTTAGGCACATGAAGTGATCGACAAGCTAGAACTATAGTAATACCATGTAAGACTAAACCTTCTTTCACACAACTTTTATTGACCACTCTCCACCTTCTAGAAGAAGGATGATGAGGAATAAAGATAGCCGTCTATGCCAAGCGAACCAAAATAGCACAAATCAAATACTAACCAGGTAATACTAGTCTAGCCGTTTATCAAGCAATGATCAACAATAATCAAAGAGAAGCTAACTCTAGCAAAAAACCACAAAGATGGTGGCAAGAAATGAAACCAACTAGTCCAATTGCAGGACCATAACAAAGCCACTAAGCCCAAGGATAAAGAGACCCACCCAGTCACTATTCCCTAAATGTAAGCAACATCAAGCTGATCCACTATTAAAAGAAATCATCTACGAGGTATAAACACACACTTAACTTTAAATAAGGATTTCAAAACAATGAGAAGATAAACAACAAGGTAAGCATATAAGGTAAGTAGAAAAGTATGGCTATGAAAGCCTAAAATCCACACAACACAAGAGAAAAAGGATAACAAAAAAATCATACCTATACGAGCAATGTTTTGATTCTCTCCCCTTAGCCTACATAAAGATGCATATAACTGATTCTGCCCAATTCCAAACTGAGCATCTGACCGTCACCTGCATAACCCAAGGCACCACCCCTAATTAGGGGTGCCTTGACCCTAAGAGGTTGACTTGACTAGGCAGACTGCACAATGGTACCACGTTGGGTACACTCTCTAGACTTATGGTCAATAACCCTACAATTATGACATATTATGACAACCCTTATTCTGGGAGTAGCACGTGTTGACCATGTCTTGATAATAAACTCATGCCTAGGGCAATCTATAGAATAGTGCCTAAGCTCAGGAAAAGAAAAGCAACCCACATGGGCTAATGTCTTGTGTGAAGAATGTGATGATCTGCACTGGCCATCTCTCCTAGAAGATTTAGGATGGGAAGCCCAAAATGTCTGAATAGAACTCTATCCACCCTGAACATCACAACCTGCCTAAATTCCATCTATAACATGAAGTGCCACTACCATAGCTGTAATAGGTCAAGAGTGATGATGACCCCTACTACGATGATACCTACCTCATGGTGAGATTCTATCAATGTTGTAATGATGACGTGATTTCTTACTCCCACCTTCATAGTCTCAAGACATGCATCCTAGATAGTCTTTTCATGGTCAACAACCTGGAGGAGAGTAGACCCAGTTGCTATAAAGTTTTTCGATTTTAAAATGAGTGGTAAAGTCAATCCACTGATAAATCACTGAACCATATTCTGATCGATAGGAAATAATATAGAAGTATGCCTAACCCACCTAAGAAATCCAATCTCATACTTAGAAACTGACAAAGAACCTTTGTGGAGACCTACAAACCCAACTCTAGTATGAGAACCACTGAACATACCATAAACTACACTCGCCGATGATGTATCCTTGAAGAGACTCAAAATCCCCAACACTAAATCTTGAGGCACTAGGGTAGTGATAAATCCTGCCAGAACCTTGTTGCTACTGAATATCTCAAATATTAAGCTATAACTGTATCGAAGGCTCTCTAGACTGACCATGTATCGACACCCTGGTAAGAAGTGTTGACATCCCATCTATGTATATCGACAAATTTGTGCTATCGATCTAATAAGGAGTGGTTTCAAAGAAGTACTTAGAGGTTGATCAAAGCTAAAAGTTAAAGAATCAATAAATGAGAATTCCTAACAATGCCTGATAGCCTCCCTAAGATAGGATATAGACCTCTCCGAACAGATCCACAGGACTTTACTAGACACTTTCACTTATACCAATGTTATCGGTGAACCTAGATTATGATACTAATCTATCACGACCTTAGATCTTAGGTCATGATGGCACCTACATACATCCAACATGTAGGTAAGCCAAATCCATATCCCAGAACAAGAAGTAACAGGCTATCACACAGAAGAGAAGAATGTGAAAGCAAAGAACAAATACAAGAAATCAAAGAGGACGAAAAAGTCAAGATATACATAAAACATCTCCAAAACCTTTTATGACTCAATACTCGAGCTACTAACTATAACATAAATTCAAGGTAAGTACAATATACAAAACAATCTCTGAACACAAAAGAAAGACTAGTCTAGCCAAAAATAGAAGGAGAAGGACAACTCTAAATGCTAGGAGCTCTACCAAATGCAACTTTTTGAGATGTCCTTATTGAAACATAACGGCCACCATGACTCGAATACCTAATATGTGAACCTTGTAAAGTTTTACTAGTACCTTGGATGCTCTGACAACTGGTACTTGAATAACTACCGGCTGTCATTTGCAAAACTATCTAAACTAGACATCTATGCTAAAAGTGTTGAGGTTAACCTCCATGAAGGAAACCCCTACATAAAGACTAAGACTCACTAAAACTACCTTGACGGCATGTCCTTTTGTCGGTGCCTATATAGGCCTCAAAATGTATCCCCTAAATAGTTCGCTCATGATCTACCACCTAATTAAATGAAGAATTGTAACACCTAGGAAATTGGAAGTTGAGATTGGGAAGCAAAGCTGTAGATATTTAGCACTGGCTCAATCCTATGAGCCCATCTACGGATCATACAAGGTCCTACGGCCCGTAGAAGGAAGTAATAAGAAGGGTATTGAAATATGATAAAATTTTTGGATTTCTAAACTTTCCTACGGACTACCAGGATGGTCCATTGAAGGTCCTACAGCCCGTAGAAAGGGTTCCATATAAGAGGGTCCAAACTTGGTGGAATTTTTGGAAAATCAGTTCCTATGAGAAGAGTTTACGACTCCTAGAAAGTTCTATGAACCATAAAAGGTGAGTTGTAAAAATTTGCCTAAAAAAGACCCTAGTACTTGACTCTATGGTTTACCAGGATGGTCAGTATAAAGTCCTACGATCCATAGGTCAGAACCATAGGAGTCATCTGATACTTTTTAAGTGAAGGTGTTTTGGTCTTTTCCTACTCGATTAATCCCTAAAATAAGTCATTTTTGACAAAAAGAACTACCCATATAACTGTTTTTACCCTTCAAAAGTACCCCATTCCTTCTCATTCGCTCAAAATCCCTAAAAGCTCCTAAGTCTTCTTCTCCAAAATTTTCTCCAAGGATCTTCAAGTCAAGTTTGGTTTTCATCAAGCTTCAAGGTTTCTTCCTCTTTTTGTAGGGCCTTGATTACCCAAGGTATGTGGGAATTTATCGACAGCTCTTTTTCAACTATTGGGTTCCAAAAGAAACTCAAATATCAAATTCAATTTCACCTAATTATCTAGGGTTCATGCAATTCTTCATGGGTCCAATTTATTATGATTCAGTTGTTATTATTTTCTCTTATTAAGCATGATTTGACTCAACTGCATGTTTTCTAATTAATTTCATATGGACCCATGTTTTATACTTGATTATGACTGAACTTATGAACTTCCATTTATGGATTGATTATGGATTCATGCATGTTTTATGAAAAGACTGACTTGTGACTAAAGGATGCTTTTAAGATAAAGTATCAATAATTTGTAAAAGGTTTTCTCACATTAGGATGGAATCATGATTTAGATGCTTAGAAAAGTAAGTGTCTATTGTGAACAAGTTTATGAAATCACAATTTTGAAAAGAGCTATTCTAATAGAACTTATTATTGGATTGGTAGTCTTAATTGTTGTCTTTCCAAGTATTTTGATATGATTATGATTATGTTTTTCCATTGGAATTTACTTAGCACCGAGAGGACTTTGGAATGGAGGCCTTACTGTTTGTAGAGGTTTGGCCTTTAGTCGCAATTCCCTTGTCCCAAAGTATGTGCCCCCATAGGATTGTATAAAATGACCTAGCTAGTGGATCCACTATAGAAATAATGAATGATATGGAGTTCTACCTTGGAAAGTAGACCATCTCTTTTTGATGTGAGGGTTACATCGGATTCCATGTTACAACTCACATGGTCTTATTACCGTTTAATAGTAAATATCTCACAAATGAACTATGTTTTGTTTAGAGGTCCTTTCAAAGATTTTCCTATGGTTTTCAAGTATGCATTGACCTTATTCATCACTTATGATTTCTCTTTAATGGCCTTAATTACGTTTTACTTGGTCATGCATATTATGCTTAAGTTCACCATATTTTCATGTTTTACGTTTCTATGTATTTCCTCATATTAGTACATTCATAGTACTAACACATATTTGTGCCTATATTGTTTCATAATATAGGATCCGACACTCCTCTACCTGGAAGTACTTAGGTGGATTTCTCCGATATCAACTACTTAGATTGATGAGTCCTTATGGTTTGAGGATAAGGCCTTTGGTGTTTTATTGATTTTATTGTCTTTTAGTTTCAAACTTGTACATGGTGTATGAGTTACGTCTCAACTACTCCCATGCTGTTAGAAAGGCTATGTTAGACTTAATAATATTCCACGTATTTTTTTATGTACTCTGTTGGTATCTTTAATGTCATATTATGGGTTGAGACTTATATTGCCTATTCTGTCTCTTATTGTATTTATTTACATCATGCTTATATCTAGTAGGTTGTGAAAAACTTAGTATTCAGAGCATCAGGTCTATAGAAAGGTCCTAAGATGTCTAACAAGCCACATTGCATAGAGTCTTGTTCATGAGTGTAAAGAGTTCCACATTTATGAATACGAGGCTACAAGGTATGTAGGGAACTTCACTACTTTAAAGTCATGCCATAGAGTTTATCTCTATAAGGGCTCGTTTGGTGTGAGGTATAAGGAATAATAATCCCAGGATAAAATGTAGGATTATTTTATAGCATGTTTGGTTGAAGGTATTAGGTAGTCATTGGATTAGTTATCCTACCATTTTTACCTTAGTTATGGGATAACTTATCCCATATATATGGTGGAATAACTTATCCCGGGATAACTTATCCCTGGATTGGTTATCCTGGGATAACTTGTTCCCAACCAAACGACCCCTAAAGGTTTTCCTTCTAACTCTTGTCCGATGCTTTTTAGGATATGCCTCCTCGAAGAGCTAACACAAGAAGGAATGCGGGTGACAATGTGGGGAGCCTGAGGTTCCTCAAGTGCCGATTGATCCTTTGGCCGAGCAAGTCTCACATGCTGATTTTCGAGTCGCTTTTCAAGTATTGGCTCAAACTATGATCACCTAAGCTAATAGAAAGGTTGTTGCTCTTGTGAACCCAATGGTGGGTACGACAGCTACAAGGGTGCGGGACTTAACTAGGATGAATCCCCCAGAGTTCTTTGGTTGCGAAGTTGTCAAAATCCTCAAGTGTTTGTTGAGGAAATCCACAAGATAGTTGATATTATGGGTGTTACACTGTTGGAAAATACAGAATTTGCCACTTGTGAACTTAAGGGTATTGCTCAAGTGTGGTTCAATCAATGGAAAGGAGAGAGGGTAATTGATGCGGATCCTCTTGATTGGAAGAAATTTAAAGGGGATTTTCTTGATTATTTCTTTTCCCATGAGATGAGGAAAGCGAAAGTGCTTGAGTTCATCAATCTTCGACAAAGGAACATGAGTGTGAACGAGTATGCATTGAAGTTCACACAATTGTCTAAGTATGCTTCAACTATGGTTGATGACTCAAGGGCAAGAATGAGTAAGTTTGTATTGGGTGTGTCCGAAATGGCAGTCAAAGAGTGTCGTACCTCCATATTGATTAAGGAGATGGATATCTCTCATTTTATGATGCATTCCCAACAAATTGAAGAAGAGAATCTTAAGAAGAAGTTCATAGAGTCTAAGAGAGCAAGGACCGGTGATGTTGACTTTTCTCATTCTAGGTCCGGTGGACATGGTCATCCTCAATTCCAGAAAAGTTCTCTGGTCAAGGCTCTTCTAATATTCTAGCTCAAAATTTAAAAAAAGATAAGGTGTCTAACCATAAGTCTCAAGGAAGTGGTGGTAGTGGATCTTTAGTTCCCGCTTGCCAAAAGTGTGGCAAGAGTCAGTCGGGAAAGTGCTTAGCCAGTATGGATGTTTGATATGGTTGTGGGAAGAGTGTTCACAAGATGAGGTATTTTCCGTTGCAAGCTACTAAGGGAAAGAATGGTAGGCAAGTTTAGCATAATGGTTCCGATTTGGGTGCCCCTCATCAGAACAGGTTCTATGCTCTTCAGACTCGACATGATCATGAGGATTCTCTGGATGTTGTGACCGGTATGTTGAAGGTCTTTCATCTTGATGTATATGCTTTGCTTGATCCGGCTACTACATTGTTTTTTGTGACTCCTTATGTGGCTATGATATTCGATGTGTATCCCAATATTCTTTCAGAACCTTTTTCAGTCTCAATACCTACCGATGACTCCATTGTTACTAAACGAGTCTATAGAAATTGCTCTATTTTTGTTTCTCATAGAGTCACTCATACTAATTTGATAGAGTTTGATATGTTAGACTTTGATGTTATTATAGGGATCGATTGGCTTCACTCTCTCTCTATGCTTCTATAGATTGTATGACCCGATTGGTCACATTCTAGGTCTGAACGAACCTATTAGAATGGAAATGGGAAATTTAGCGCCTAAGGGTTAGTTTATATCTTACCTAAAGGATAGGAAAATAGTTTCTAAGGGTTGTATTTATTATCTTATTCCGATTAGGGATACAAATTTTGAAACCCCTACTCTTAAGTTAGTTCCAATTGTAAATGAGTTTCTGAAAGTGTTTTCTGATGATCTCTAAAGGTTGTATCTATCACCTTGTTCAGGTTAGGGATACGAATTATAAAACCCCTACTCTTGAGTTAGATCCTATTATAAATGAGTTTATAGAAGTGCTTCTTGATGATCTTTCTAGTATTCCTCCTGAAAGGAAATAGACTTTGCTATTGACCTACTGCAAGATACACAGCCTATCTCTATACCTCCTTACCATATGGCTCCGATAGAACTTAAGGAATTAAAGGATCACTTGAAGGATTTGTTGGATAAGGGTTTCATTAGACTGAGTATCTCACCATGGGGTGCTCCGATGTAGTTTGTTCGAAAGAAGGATGGTTCACTCCGTATGTGTATTGAATATCATCAATTGAACAAGGTTAGAATAGCGAATAAGTATCCTATTCCAAGAATTGATGACTTGTTTAATCAACTCCGAGGTGCAAGTTTCTTCTCTAATATTGATCTTTGATCGGGTCATAATAGTTGAGAGTAAAGGAAAGTTACATTCTGAAGATGGTTTTTTGAACTCAGTATGGTCACTATGAGTTTTTGGTAATGTTGTTTGAGTTGACTAATGCCCTGACAACTTTCATGGATCTTATGAATCAAAATTTTGAAACAATATTTTGACATGTTCATGATTGTATTTATTGATGATATTCTAATTTACTCACGAAGTGAGGATGAGCATGTTGAGCAATTAAGGATTGTGTTGCAAATTCTCAAGGATCGTCAATTGGTTGCTAAGTTTAGAAAATGTGAGTTTTTGTTGAGGTCCATTTCTTTTCTTGTCCATATTGTCTCCGATGAATGTATTCAAGTTTATCCTAAGAAGACCGAGGCAGTTAAGAATTGGTCTAGACCTTTGCCCACTTTAGATATATGGAGTTTCTTGGGTTTAACCGATTATTATAGAAGGTTTGTGAAAGGATTTTCCTCTATTGCTTTGCCTTTGACTTTATAGAAGATGACATTTCATTGGTCAGAAGCTTGTGAGAAGATTTTTCAATTGTTGAAGGATAAACTCACTTATCCCCTATTTTGACATATCAGAAGGATCGAATGGTATTATTGTTTATTGTGATGCTTCTTGGATCAGTCTTGGTTGTGTTTTGATGCAAAATGGGAAATTCATTTTCTATGTTTCAAAGCCATTGAAGGTGCATGAAAAGAATTATTATTTGACTCATGAATTGGAGTTAGCGACAGTAATGTTTGCTTTAAAGATTTTGAGACACTATCTTTATGGTGTCCATTTTGATGTGTTTACCGATCACAAGAGTTTAAAGTATGTGTTCACTCAAAAGGAGATGACTTGAGTTATTGAAAGATTAGAACATGAGTGTCCTTTATCATCTGCATAAATCAAATATGGTTGCCAATGCTCTTAGTCGACTATCGATTGGTAGTGTTGCTCACATTGAGGATGGTAAGTAAGAATTAGTTTGCAATGTTCATAGGCTAGCCCAATTGGGTGTTCGCTTTGTTGATTGTAACGAGGGTGGTGTGATTGTTCAGAGTGGTTCAAAATCATCTCTTGTTTCAAATGTGAAGGCTACACAAGATCTTGATCTGATTTTAGTTGATTTGAAGAAGTCAGTTTCCGAAAAAGTCAATAAGGCTTTTTCTCAAGGAGGAGATGGTGTCTTTCGTTACCAAGGTCAATTATGTATTCCGAATGTGAATGAGTTGAGAAATCAGATTTTGATAGAAGCTCACAGTTGTTGGTATTCTATTCACCAGGAGCCACCAAGATATACCGCAATTTGTGGGAGGTCTATTGGTGGAATAGTATGAAGAGGGATATCCCTAAATTTATAGCTAAATGTCCTAATTATCAACAAGTGAAAGTTGAGCATAAAATAGCAGGTAATTTTGCTCAAGACATTAGCATTCCTACTTGTCAGTGCTAAAATATTAATATGCACTTCATTACGGGTTTGCCTCGTACTTGGTGTCAGTTTGGCTCAATTTGGGTTATTGTGGACTAAATGACTAAGTTGGCTCATTTTCTTCCGGTAAAGACTTCATTTACAGCCAAGGATTAAGCTAAGCTTTATATTAATGAAATGGTAAGGTTCAATGGGGTGCCTTTATCCATTATCTCTAATTGTGATACACAATTTACATCTTAATTTTTAAGGTCTTTTCAAAAAGGTTCTTGGTACTCAAGTGAAGCTCAGTAAAACTTTTCATCCACAGACTGATGGACTAGCCGAACATACTATTAAAACTTTGTAAGTATGTTGAGGGCTTATGTGATTGACTTTAGGGGTAATTGGGATGATCATTTGCATTTGATTGAGTTCTCTTATAATAATAGTTATCACTCAACTATCAAAATTGCTCCATTTGAGGTGTAATGACTCTCCAAGTCATTTTCTCCATTTTCTGATCTTTTCAGCATTTAGAGCTTTCGAGTAGCGACCACAAGTCATTTATGACTTGCTGGGACTGATAGTTCAATTGTCGGGTCGTTCTTTTTTATTTTGTACAAGTTTCTGTATTTTGGAGCCTTTGAAACTTGAACGGTTGACTTTGGTCAGGAGTTCTTGAAGATGGCCTCAAAACGCAATTCTGACGGTTTCATCAGCTTCGAAAGGGTCATTTTAGGCTAAGGGCATAGTTTGTTTGGGCCTCAAGACTTCTGATATTAGTTTGTGCCATTAGACATTTCAACTTCGAAGCTTAACCCAAGGATTGACTTTGGTCAACAATCTTGGTAAACGTGCTTCGATGAGAATTTCATCAACGCGGTTAGCTTTAGAATGTTAAGTTCGGTCTAGAACGACCTTTCATGCAGTTCCCTAGGCTTATAGTCTCATTTTGAGACTTCTTGTGGTTTTTAGCTTAAAATGGAACTTGAGTGTGGGACCCACTTTTCATCGAAATGACCTCGGAAGGAATTTTGGCGATTTCATTAAGTCCGAAATCTCAAATTTGATGGGGTAGCATATTTCATTTGCACACAGGGGGTTCTGAACGAATCCCGGGTACCCCGTTGGAGAATTTGAAGTTGTAGCAACTAGTTGAAGTGCTGATATCTGGTTCATGCTTTTAGGGACCAAAATTTAGTACCTTTAGCGACTAGTTTTGGGTATTTATACCCAGAAATTTCAGCTTTCAGCCCTCATTTTCAAAAGGCGATTTCTCCCTCATCCGAGCTCCGATTTGAGTGATTCGAAGTGTTGTCTGATCTTTGGGAGCGTGTCTACTTTGGTATTGGATTAGAAGTTGTTAAGGAACCTTCGTTTGAGGTGAATTTGAGCTCGAAGCTGCTGCCATAGCTTGGTTTTCTTGTTAAATTTTTCATGTTGTTGTTGTGGCTGTTTCCGGGCTTCGGATTGTGTTCATTTTTGGAACACAAGTTTGAGGCATAGTTTAGGACCTTTTGACGGAGTCAAATTCAGAATTTCCGACGTGAGTTCCACATTTCCATTTTAACTCAATTTTGGGTCCGTTTTCAATTGTTGTGATTTTAGTGTCAAAACGTCCATAATGACGTTGTGATTAATAATTTGATAGTTTGGTGGTGTTCAGATGTGTTTCGAATACAGAGAGCTCATGTGTGATGGAATCGGAGTGCTCGTGTTCGGCTTTGAGGTAGGCTTTGGTCTACCTTCTTGGTTGAGCTTCTTAGATAATGTTAAGTATAGATTTCATATAATTTTAGATGGTATTTGTCAGGTATTTATCTTCTCTATTGTTATTTCATCCTGTCTTGATTCCGTAAGAGCCTTGGGCTTATTGCGGATATTGGAATCCTTTGTTTAGGTTGTGGCTTCGCTTTTGGTTTAGATGATTTTGCTTATCCTTGTTAGGATTGATTTGTGGTGGCCTTAGACTAGGCAAGACATTAGATGCTTTAGGTTGTGTTTTATCGCCTCATAGTTAGGATTTGCTCCATTTAGGGCTTGTTTTGGGTTTTTCTCCTTGCGTTGATTCTTGTGACCTTAGTGGCTCATCATAGTCGTAGGTTGGTCCTAGCGGTGCTTAGTATGGACTGGAGCAGTTTGATTGGGGTATGGCATCGTCCATTGAGTTTGCTCCCTCTTTTATTGATTTGAAATCTCTTCTTGATCCCTTTGCTTGTTGATTAATGGTGGGCATGTTGTATCCTTATTGAGCTTATGATTATAATGTTGGGCTCGAGGCCGTATGTGAGGACCAGTTGGATCCCAAGCTATACTGTCTGTTTCGGTGGCATGGTTTCATTAGCTGTATATTTATTTGATTTCGAATGTCTTGTTTGAATGAGTTGATGGAATGCATTGCATTGTTTGCTCATTCTTAAAAATTTTGAGGTACTATCTCGGCCCATGCATTGGCATATTTATCATTCATATTGAACACTATTTTACTTGGTTTTTATTCTTAACTAGTTTTAACGGAAGTCATATTAACTGGATCACTTGACTTACTGATTTTTGATATTACCAGGCATTAGGGACGTGCTGCTTTTTCTATTTGAGATATTAGAGGAATCTGGGATGTGCTCAATTTTTACATGACTAGTCGGCACATTGACGCCATTTCATACGTGTTGTTGTTCTTGCTGGCACCTTAGAAGTTTACTAGTTGGGTAGGTGACCCCATTATTGGTTACTGAAAGTTCGAGGCCATTACTTCTGGTTCAAGGAGGATGCTTATAGTTTGAGGCCATAATCTCCAGTTCGAGGCTGACGTTGATCGTTCGAGGCCATTATTACCAGTCCGAGGCTGATGCTTTATGGTTCGAGGCCGTTACCTCTGGTTAGAGGTTTGGATGGTTACTGATGGTTCTTTTACTCACCCTGCATGCATATGCATTGCCTATCACCAGTATACTTGTTTGTTATTTGTACCCTCTGATTTATGGAGGCCGATTGGGTTATGTTTCTGTTAGTACCTTACGGGCTTATAGGGTTCGGTTAGGTTTTTGATTAACCATATTCTATTCTCTACTGTTGTTTTATTGTTACCTAGTAGGTTTTGACTTTAGAATTATAGTTGTGGGTCCTCTTGACACTGGGTAGTTGACTTGGTATCTTATTTTCTTGTGATTAGGTTGTTGGCTTGCGATCCAAGTACGTTCTTGACTCGACTTCTTACCCTTTGTTTCCTATTTCTATTCTTTATTTCCCGTCTACTTTAATATCTCCTATTTAGTTACTTTTGCAATACTTTCCTTATTACTTGTTCTTTTTTGCTTGTGTTATCTTTTAAGCTTAGTTGGTTGTTGCCTACTGAGTACCATTATTGGTACTCATACTACACTTCTTCCCCCTGCAGATTGCAGTTGAGTTATCACCGTTGATTTGGAGTCATGCGGAGTAGCTTGGGATTTAAGAGATTAGGGTGAGATCCTAGCATCTGGAGCTACCTGTTTCCATCTGTTTCTTCTAGGCTTAGTCTATGTATTGTATTCCGAGACAGCATGTACTTTTCTTGTATTTGTGAAAGCCTTATACTCTATTTTTGGATTAGATGCTCAACTACTAACTGATGCTAGGTCTTGGGATGGTTCCTGTATTGTTTTTGTTGATTATCCTTTCTCTGCTTTGTTCTAAGCTATTACTTCTTGTTGTTGGCTTCCACTTTGTAGTCCCTTGCTTATGGATCTGGGCTAAGGGTTAGGCTTATCTACTGGTGGGGTGTAGTAGGTGTCATCATTACCTGAGAAATCAGGTGGTGACAGTTTGGTATGAGAGCTCTAGGTTGACCAGCATCAGTCGTATGAGAGCAAATGCCTAGTAGAGTCTTACGGATTGGTGCTGAGACGTATGTATCCTATCTTTGGGAGGCTATAGAGTATTCTTAGGAAATTGTGTTTTGACCCTTATCTTCTATTTTTACTTTGAATAACCTCTAAAACATCTTCTTTGGAATCTACTCTCTCGTTGATGGATAGCACAAAGAATTAATTTGATGGACGTGGGCGGTGCATCAACACATTCTACGAGAGTTTCAGCACGTGATCATGTTAGGAGGTCTTAATCTTGCATGGAACTTGAGGTCAGAGGCATTCCTCAGCATTCAAAGAGTGACGGGAAAGCCTAAGTTGTGGTAGGGTCTTTGGATACCTTTGTTCCTCGGTATTCAGTGTTAGGAGGTCCAAGATCCTCTGAGGGTACACCTCAGGTAGGTGCAGTTCTTGGTGCAATGGGTGCTCCTTAGAGCATAGTTGGGTTGACTAGTCTATAGTAGGGTTTGTCGTCCATTTTGGATTATGTGTTGGGATTTCTTGAGTGGGTTGGGCATAATCCCACATTGTTTCCTTCATAATAGGAGTTGAATCAGGGGTTGATCAAAGGGTTGGCTTTGCCACTCCAATTTGTATCAAATCATATAATATCAACAGGGTCTACCTTTACCCTAGTTACGAGTCATGTGAGGGTCGTGGAGTAGGAATGCCTTGAGACTTACAATGATGGTTGTAAGAGGCTTTGCCAACAGGGCAAGGGTGACAAAATTCCACTTTGAGGTGAGTATCAATTCAGCGAGGGACATCTTTGTTTTTGACCTATAAGGCCTATGGAGGTAGCATCTCAAGTTCCAAGGGGTTCTGAGGTAGGTCGTGGTGATGGCGGCATGTAGAGATTAGGCGAGACTTCTCATGTTGGTCATTCTGGACCTTCGAGTCTTGGGTGTCATGTTACTCCAGTTGGGTCTTTACAAGCAGCTACTCTTGGTAATGGTTGCTATGGGTGTGGAGAGATAGGACACTATGTTAGAGATTATCGCAAGACCCTAATGCAGTTTCTAGGGGTGGTTCTGAGTCTGGCAGAGGTAGAAAAGGTAGATCACCATGTTTTTTGCACTGGGCTTCCAATACAGAGGTTGTTGTGATTGTGGAAAGTTGGGCCACTTGTGTAGAGAGTACCCCAGATGGGAGTTGCTTTTCCAAGTATTGCAGACATCAGATAGTCCTCAAGCTCGGGTGGTCAGACATAGTTGTACTTGTGGGGAACTTGTTCATCAGCCTACAACTTGTCTCCAGCACTGGACCATGATGAGAGGTATTCATCTATATCAGTTTTATAGGTAATCGGCTTCTTCAGTTAGAGATAGTGCCTTAGGTGTTGCCCTTACTACATCAGGTGTCCATGTTAAGGCCGGACACGGTCCATTTTATACTTCTACAGGCTGGTTATAGACCGAGGCTTCACGTATCTCTTTTTTGGATGTGATTTTTTGCTTTATCTCGTTGTTTCTTATTTTATGTGATTTGGGGTCTTCATGCCCATTCAGGTTTATTTGGCTTATTACCTATCGTTGGCTTGTTGTGGCAGTTTGATTTGAGGATTGTGTATATGTTTTACCCCTGTAGTTGATTTCTTAATAGTGGATCGACTAGGGTGTGTTGCTTCGATTGGGAGTAGTGGATGGGTATCCCCTGTGCCTTTTCCTTGATAGTCCTGTTGTGGTTATGGCCTTGGGATTGCTGGTTTCCCTTTTTGCCACTCTTGTTGTGTGCTTTTGCTGTGATGTTGATCATTGTTTGATAGGTGGCTAGACCAGCTTTGCCCGATTTGAGTTTTGTATGTTGTAGGGCCTAGTTGGCTTAGTTGGGAGTCGTCCCTTTAGAGTATTATTTGGGAGATTGATAGTTCTTGGAGTTGTGTGTTGGGTAGTTAGTCTTGTTTAGTTGTGGTAGTCCTTTTTGATTGCTTTCTCTCTTTTCCTTAGTCTTTTCTCAAATGCAGAGTTGTGTTTTCGCTTGTTCAGTCTTTTGGATTATCTTCTTCGTGTGGTCTTGGAGGTTTGTTATGGCTAGCTGGAAGTTGGAGGTGTGATCCCTTGTTGTGCTTGGATTAGCTGTTGTTTTGGTTCTTTGTTGTTGTGTTTATAGCCCTCGAGGCTAGTGTATGAATTAGAGTCTGAAAGGTGGTGTTCATTGGTGATTTCATGCCTTAGCCCTATTGGGAAATGGAAACTTGCTAAGAAGATTCATCTTCAGGATGGGGTCATTGTAATTCGTGGGATTTTATAGTTGGCTCTAATTTAGGATGCGCGGTTTGCTTTTGTCATGCGTTGTAGCTTGCATGGTTCATGATAGGGTTGGTACCCTTGGGCCACTATCGTCCAGTTGACTATGTTGATACGCTTCCTATAACCTTTGTTTCCTTTAGGATGGGGTGTTTGGCTCAGATTTGTGGTGGTAGAGCAGTTTGTTGGCTCGTGGTGTCAGTTCTTCAGAAGTTCCTTTGGTTGGAGTAGGTCGCTGGAGCAGGGCTCAGTGCTACCTTGTCATTTTCAGGATAGTCAACCTTTGGATTAGTGTGGTTAAATTTAGAAGGTTGTGTTTCAGATGGGTTTGTTGGTTTTGAGGGTTAGAAATGATTTTGGGGATTTACCGAGGGTTGAGTTCCTTGTCTGGGCAGTTGTCATTTCTCGATGTTCAGGAGAAGACTATTGTTCTTCCGAGGTTGATGTTGTATGGGCTTGTAGGAAGGTTTCAATTAGTGCTGGAGATGTTTAGTATCGCTAAGGACCAGTAGAATGCTCTTGGTTGTTTGAAGACTGTTAATGCGGAGCATAAGGTTAGTTTTTCAATTTGGGAGTTGGGTTGTATCTACCGTGGCGTTGCGGTTGCTCTATAATGTGGTTTTGGTGTGGTGTGTTGATCCATGCAGATGAGTCTGGTGCTTTTAGGCAAGTTTGGTTCAGTTGGGTAAGAGTTGGAGAAAAAAATGGATTTGAAAGGGTTTTTGGAGTTTTGAACTGAATTTGAGGATTTTCCTCTCAGCATGAGTTCTATTGTCACGACCCAAGGTACCCCCTAGACGTGACATGGCATACAAGACCCCAAATGGCTTCATACAAGCCACTTAGCATACATTCATACAAGATAGTAGAAATTAAAGAGTTCAAAAGATAAAATCAAAACAGAGTTGAAGAACATCAGCGGAAGTCTACATCTTATGTCTCAAGCCATCTAACATAATAGAATAGAAATGAAGGTTTAGGATGCAACCCAGTACAATATCCAAAAGTCTAACGGAAAGCATGAAAAAGTATCAAGGTTAGGTCCTCGGACATAGGAGGCCTCACCAAGTCTTCACTATCAATGGAACTGACTAGCCACGAGTGGGATAAGAAGAACCGCCAAGCCCTACATCAATAGAATCAATGTAGGCAAAAGTATGCGTTAGTACAATCAAGTACCAAGTATGATATCAATGCATTAATGGGCATATAAACCATGCTAGAATGACATATAATCATGACATGCAACGGCCAAGCTAAAAACATGATAAACATGAGAAACCATGAAGCATAAAGCATTTCTCAAGGCCAAAGCAAGCTAAATCATCTTTCTACCTTTTCTTTACTTCATCATGAGAATACTTGTTCATTAGTTGTGGGGAAATAGCCTTAGCCGACATATAAGACCATGTGAGCTATGAACATGCAATCCGGTGTCTTCCCCACACCGAAAAGGGGTGTCCTACTTGCCAAGGTAAGACCATGAACTGCTTAGTTTGTGTCTATCATAGACCATCACCCTATGGTGGCACATAGGTTATGGGACATGGGTAAGAGCCACTTGTCCACTCGGTACTAGGCATACTTCCCACGGATTTATCATGGTTCATTTTATCTTAGGTAGACATGGGTAATCGCCTTTTGTCTACATAGTCATAAACTCATTATTAGTAGACTTGGGTAATAGCCGCTTGCTTACATTAGGGAACACGGGTAATCGCCTCTTGTTCCTTCATAGAATAGCTCCTTAAGAACATGGGTAATCGCCTCTTGTTCTTCTATTAGTCATGATTTCATTATTAGTAGACATGGGTAATCGCCTGTTGTCTACATTAGGGAACATGGGTAATCGCCTCTTGTTCCTTCGTAGAATAGTTCCTTAATCATGGATTCAAGCTTAGTTGAGCAAACCTTTCAACAAGTTATGAATCATTACGTGTGAGAAAACCTTTCACACACATAGGTTGAGCATTACATGAGAAACCCTTTCACAACTCAACATTTGCACTATTACATCATAATTTCATACAAAACAATCTTGATTCTATAAACCTATTTCTTCATGATTCTATCATGCTTTTTCTTCATTAACAAACATGAGTGCATAAGTTTCATATTTACATAGATCATCATGCTCTTAACTCATAAATCATGGGCTCATAAGCTTCACCTCAAAACATGCAATTCAATGCAAGCTAATACTTAGAAAGCCATAAATCAAGGAAAGTTAGTCATAATTGAGGGAACCCACATAATAGAGGAAAATCATAGATTTTGGTTTATCGTGCATCTTTTCATAAAATATCCTCTTTTCATCATTCATAGTCTTACATGGAATTCATAGCTTGATAATCATAATCCTTAACTCAATTCACAAAGAGTTCATGCAATTCATCTTTTCTCAATCAACCCACAATCATAAGCATAATCATAAAATTGGGGGATACTTAGCATAAGCTCATGGGATTCATCAAGTGGCACGTAAACCACGCTAAATCGTGCACTAGTTTACTTTACCACGCTAGATCGTGCACTATTAACCATAACATCAACAATGGAAAGCATAATGAAGAACCCATAAGAATTTGTCAAAACCCTAGCTCTCTTGGGCAAGATTATACCTTTGAAAACCTTAAGGAAAAGAGGACCCATTGGAGGAAAGACTCCAAATGGTAAATACTATCATACCTCCATGCCAATGCCTTGAAATAAAAGGGGGATTGATGACCTTGATGAGAACCCTAACTCTCTTCTTCTCGTTCTTGTTCTTCTAGAGAGAGGAATATTTTGGGAGATGAGAGTTGGAAAAAATGAAGGGATTAGGGCTTAGAAAATATAAATAGGGCCAATGCTAAGGGGAAAAATTGTCTAGAATAAGGAATAAACATTTAGGGAAAAAGTCCAAAAAGCCCTTAAATAAAACTGTCGGGGCCAATCGACGGACAAGACCTACGGTCCGTACATCCACTGACGGACCGTCCTGCTCTTCCGTCAATCCATTCATAAAGTTCGTTTGGACTGAAAATTTAGCTAAGTCTGGAAGGCATCTACGGCCAGTTAACTGAACTACGAACCGTCCTGCTATTCCGTAGGTCAATGTTCAGAAACTCAAAATTCATAAAGTTGGCAGGGCCATCAACGGTTCCCATCTACGGCTCGTCACTCCACCTACGGTCCGTAGACGGCCTCAGTCGTCATTGGCACCAGAAAAATTTTAAAACTACATTTTTCTTTCTTTTAAAAAACTGGGGTGTTACAATATCTCCCCCTTGGGGACATTCATCCTCGAATGAGAACCTGGATATCCTGAGAAGAGCGATAGACTCTGACTAACAACCCATCCTAGTATGCAAGCACGTAAATGCATATATCCGAGGAGGAAACATCAACTCCAAGCTAAAGCATACCCATTACAAAGTTTATGATGACTTTATGCAACTCATACTCAATGCATATATATATATATATATATATAATGCATATATCCGAGGAGGAAACATCAACTCCAAGCTAAAGCATACCCAATACAAAGTTTATGATGACTTTATGCAACTCATACTCAATGCATATATATATATATATCATGTTAGACTCTTCATGAACATGCATAAATCAAGGAATCATGGAAATCAACTATGACACATGAGACCAAAAGAATGAACCATGAGGAACTAGGTACCTCAAGCTAGAAGAGGATCGGAATGAAAGAGATGAAGATAGCGGGACATTATATCGGCCTCGGCCTCCCAAGTAGCACCCTCAACTAATTGATTCCTCCATATAACTTTCACGGAAACAACTTCTTTATTCCTTAACTTTCGGACTTGTCGGTCTAGGATCTCAACCGGAACCTCTTCATAAGAAAGGCTATCCTTAATGCCAAGAATCTCTATTGTCACTACAGAGGTCAGACCACCAACACACTTTCTCAACAATGAGACATGGAAAATCGGATGCACTGATGCTAACTCATTAGGCAATTCAAGCTCATAGGCAACCTTACCAACACGCCTCAAAATCTAATATGGGCCTACATAACGGGGACTAAGCTTCCCTTTCTTCCCAAATATCATTACACCCTTCATAGGTGAAATTTTCAAGTAAACCCAATCATCAACATCAAATTCTAATTCTCTTCTTCTAACATCGGCACAAGACTTTTGTCGACTTTGTGCCATTTTCAGCCTTTCTCTAATAAGTTGAACTTTCTCCATAGCTTCATGCACTAACTCGGGGCCTATCAAAGCAACTTCCTCAATTTCAAACCATCCTATGGGAGATCTACACCTCCTACCATAGAGAGCTTCAAATGGAGCCATACCGATACTAGAATGGTAGCTGTTATTATAAGCAAACTCAATCAAAGGCAAATGATCATCCCAATTACCCTTGAAGTCAATTGCACAAGCTCTCAACATATCTTCCAAAGTTTGGATGGTACGCTCCGCTTTCCCATCGGTTTGGGGATGAAAGGCCTTGCTAAGCTTAACACAAGTACCGAGGCCCTTTTGGAAATATTTCCAAAACTGAGAAGTAAACTGTGTACCACGATAAGAAATAATGGATAAAGGCACTCCATGCAACCTAACCATCTCCCTCAAGTACAACCTAGCATAATCTTCCTCCGAGTAAGAAACCTTGATGGGAATTAAATGGGCTGATTTCGTCATACGATCTACAACCACCCAAATCGAATCATACAGGCGCCGAGTGCGCGGCAAGCCAACAATAAAGTCCATGTTCACATCTTCCCACTTCCAAGTAGGAATGTCTATATCTTGTGATAGACCTCCCGGTCTTTGGTGTTCAACTTTCACTTGTTGGTAATCAGGACAACTAGCCACAAATCCCGCAATATCCTTCTTCATCCCATTCCACCAATAGATCTCCCGCAAGTCACGGTACATCTTGGTAGCTCTCGGGTGAATGGAATAACGAGAACCGTGGGCCTCGATCAAGATTTGTCCTCTTAGGTCATCTACATTAGGGACACATAAACGACCTTGATGTCTGAGCACTCCATCTCCCCCTTGGGAGAAAGCCTCAACGGACTTCTTTAGCACCGCATCTTTCAATTCGACTAGGTTCGGATCAAGATCTTGTTTAGCTTTCACATCCTACACATAGGAAGATTCTGAACCATTGTGGACCATAACACCACCTTGGGTGGAATCAACTAATCGCACACCTAAACGGCCAATCTATGAACATCACAAACTAGTTCCTTTTTACCATCCTCAATATGGGCAACACTACCCATTGACATCCGACTAAGAGCATCTTCCACCACATTAGCCTTGCCAGGGTGATAGAGGACATTCATGTCATAGTCCTTTAATAGCTCAAGCCACCTTCGTTGGCGAAGATTTAGATCCTTTTGCTTAAATACATATTGCAAACTCTTATGGTCGGTAAATACATCAACATGGACACCATACAAGTAATGCCGCCATATCTTTAGAGCAAACACAACTGCCGCCAGCTCCAAATCACGAGTAGGGTAATTCTTTTCATGCACATTTAGTTGCCTTGAAGCATAAGCAATGACTTTCCCATTTTGCATAAGTACACAACCCAACCCAATTCTAGAAGCATCACAATAGACCACAAACTCATCGGACCCTTCCGGTAGGGCCAATACCGAAGCCGAGGTAAGTCTATCTTTCAACTCTTGAAAACTCGCTTCACACCTTTCGGACCAAGTTAACTTAGCCTTCTTTTGAGTTAGAGCCATCAATGGTGAAACAATCGAAGAAAACCCTTCAACAAACCTTTGCTAGTAACCGGTTAAACCCAAGAAACTACGAATATCCGAAGGTGATAGAGGTCTAGGCCAATTCTTAACCGCATCTGTCTTCTTAGGATCTACCTCGACACCTTTATCGGAAACAATGTGACCAAGGAAGGCTACAAATCTTAACCAAAACTCGCATTTCTCGAACTTAGCAAAGAGTTGTTGGTCCTTGAGAACTTGCAACACAATCCTATAATGATCAGCATGCTCACTATCACTCCTTGAGTAAATCAAGATATCATCTATAAACACAATGACGAACATATCAAGGTATTGTCTAAACACCCGATTCATCAAATCCATGAACGCGGCCGGAGCATTAGTCAACCCAAAAGACATCACTAGAAACTCATAGTGCCCATATCTTGTCCGGAAAGCTATTTTTGGAATGTCATCATCCCTTACCTTCAATTGGTGATAGCCCGAACGAAGATCAATCTTAGAGAAATAACTAGCCCCTTGGAGTTGGTTAAACAAATTATCAATCCTCGAGAGAGGATACTTATTCTTGATAGTAACCTTATTCAATTGGCAGTAGTCAATACACATACGGAGTGACCCATCTTTCTTTCTAACAAACAAGACCGGAGCACCCCATGGCGAAATACTTGGTCGGATGAAACCCTTATCCAACAAATCTTTTAACTGCTCTTTTAGTTCCTTAAGTTCTTTCGGAGCCATTCTATAAGGAGGAACATAGATAGGTTGTGTATCAGGAAGAAGGTCAATACCGGAATCTATTTCCCTCTCTGGAGGAACATCGGGTAAATCATCGAGAAAAACTTCTGAAAATTCATTAACAACTGGGACTGACTCAAGAGTAGGGGTTTCGGAATTCACATCCCTCACCCTAACAAGATGGTACATGCAACCCTTAGAAATCATCTTTCTAGCTTGTAGATAAGATATAAATTGATCCTTAAGCGTAGAATTTTCCCCTTTCCACTCCAGGATAGGCTCATCTGGAAATTGGAACTTGACTATTCAGGTCCTACAATCAATAGAGGCATAACAAGAATGCAACCAATCCATCCCGAGGATAACATCGAAGTCTAGCATATCAAGCTCTACAAGATCCACATGAGTGACTCTATGGAATAAAGAGACGGAACAATTTCTATAGACTCTCTTAGCCACAATAGATTCACCAATAGGAGTAGAGACACGAAATGGATCTAACAACACATCCGTAACAACATCAAACTTCATAGCTACATAAGGCGTCACAAAAGACAACGTAGCACCGAGATCAAGCAAGGCATAAACATCAAAGTGGAAGATTTTTAACATACCGGTAACCACATCTGGAGAACCCTTTTGCTCATGACTGGCCTGAAGTGCATAGAACCGGTTTTGCTTTTGATTTCCCCTAGAACATGCCGGATTTTGGGGTTGAGCCCTTCGATGATTTTCTCCTCCCTTCATAGCAGCCAAGGGACAATCCCTTACTTTATGACCCGTCTTACCACATCTAAAACATGCATTCGAACCGACTAGACAAGTACCCTCGTGTTTCCTCCCACACTTGGTACAAGTAGGCAATGAGGAGCCACTACCATTTCCTCCTTGAGGCTTAGGGTTAAACACCCTTTCTTTGTTGAACTTAGGAGGGGCATTGGAAGGCCCTTGATTAGAGAACCTTTTCCTAGGCTTAAAACGACCATGTCCATCAGACCTTGAATGAGAGAACCCACCATCACCGGTCTTAGCCCTCTTGAAGTTCCTAGACCTTTCCTTGAGCTTCTCCTCCTCTATTTGTTGTGCATGAACCATGAGGCGAGAAATATCCATATCACTAATAAGCATGGCAGTACGCCACTCCTTGACCACCATTTCAGACACTCCCAAAACAAATTTGCTCATTTTTGCCCTAGGATCGGCACCATAGAAGGAGCATATCGAGCCAACTGTGTGAACTTCAAAGCATACTCTTTCACACCCATACTCCCGTGACGAAGGTTGATGAACTCGAGCACCTTAGCCTCCCTCATCTGAAGGGTAAAGAATCTATCGAGGAAAGCACCCTTGAATTTCTCCCACTCCAGAGGACCTTCATCAACCGCCATCTCGCTCTTCCATTGGTTGTACCAAATTTGAGCGACACCCTTGAGTTGGTAGGCAGCCAATTCCGCCTTTTCTATCGGTGACACTCCCATGATCATCAACACTTTATAAACCTCGTCAATAAACTCTTGAGGATCTTCCTCCACTTTAGAACCATGAAACTCCGGAGGGTTCATCCGGGTGAAGTCCCTCACTCTTGACGCCGCCGTACCCACATTTGGGTTCACGGGAGCCACAACCTCCATATTGGCTTGAGCTACCATTGCTTGGGCCAAAACCTGAAAAGCAGCCCTGAACTCCGCATTGGTTACTTGCTCGGCCAAAGGATCGGTTGGAACTTGAGGAGCTTGAGGAGGGGTTTCTTGCTCTTCACTCTCTCTCGCATTCCTTTGAGTATAAGCTCTTCGAGATGTCATATCCTGAAATGTGTAGGATAGGGATTAGGAGAGAGGGGCATATAGAGTAACACTCTATGCAGGACTTAAGGATAGCGAAGAAGTGAAGTTTCCTAATCATCTTGTAGCCTCTCATTCATAAATGTGGTGCGCTTCACACTCATGAACAAGACTCTACTCGACGTGGCTTATGAGACATCCTAGAATCTTTCTAAAACCTTGTGCTCTCATTACCAAGTTTATCACGACCCAAGGTACCCCCAAGACTTGACATGGCATACAAGACCTCGAACGGCCTCATACAAGCCACTTAGCATACATTCATACAATATAGTAGAAATTAAAGAGTTCAAAAGATAAAATCACAACAGAGTTGAAGAACATCAGCGGAAGTCTACATCTCATGTCTCAAGCCATCTAACATAATAGAATAGAAATGAAGGTTTGGGACGCAGCCCAGTACAATATCCAAAAGTATAACGGAAAGCATGAAAAAGTAACAAGGTTAGGTCCTCGGACATAGGAGGCCTCACCAAGTCTTCCCTATCACTGGAGCTTACTAGCCACGAGTGGGATGAGAAGAACCGCCAAGCCCTACATCAAGAGAATCAATGTAGGCAAAAGTATGCGTTAGTACAATCAAGTACCAAGTATGATAGCAATGCACAAAGGGGCATATAAACCATGCTAGAATGACATATAATCATGACAAGCAATGCACAAGCTAAAAACATGATAAACATGAGAAAACATGAAGCATAAAGCATATCTCAAGGCCAAAGCAAGCTAAATCATCTTTCCTTCTTTTCTTTACTTCATCACGAGAATACTTGTTCATTAGTTGTGGGGAAATAGCCTTAGCCAACATATAAGACCATGTGAGCTATGAACATGGAATCCGGTGTCTGCCCCACACCGAAAAAGAGTGTCCTACTTTCCGAGGTAAGACCATGAACTGCTTAGTTTGTGTCTATCATAGACCATCACCCTATGGTGGCACATAGGTTATGGGACATGGGTAATAGCCACTTGTCCACTCGGTACTAAGCATACTTCCCACGGATTTATCATAGTTCATTTTATCTTAGGTAGACATGGGTAATCGCCTCTTGTCTACATAGTCATAAACTAATTATTAGTAGACTTGGGTAATAGCCGCTTGTCTACATTAGGGAACATAGGTAATCACCTCTTGTTCCTTCATAGAATAGCTCCTTAAGAACATGGGTAATCGCCTCTTGTTCTTCTATTAGTCATGATTTCATTATTAGTAGACATGGGTAATCACCTCTTGTCTACGTTAGGGAACATGGGTAATCGCCTCTTGTTCCATCGTAGAATAATTCCTTAATCATGGATTCAAGCTTAGTTGAGCAAACCTTTCAACAACTTATGAATCATTACGCGTGAGAAAACCTTTCACATTCATAGGTTGAGTATTACATGAGAAACCCTTTCACAACTCAACATTTGCACTAACATATCATAATTTCATACAAAACATGCTTGATTCTATAAACCTCTTTCTTCATGATTCTATCATGCTTTTTCTTCATAAACATACATGAGTTCATAAGTTTCATATTTACATAGCTCATCATGATCTTTTCATAAAATATCCTCTTTTCATCATTCATAGTCTTACATGGAATTCATAGCTTGATAATCATAATCCTTAACTCAATTCACAAAGAGTTCATGCAATTCATCTTTTCTCAATCAACCCACAATCATAAGCATAATCATAAAATTGGGGGATACTTAGCATACGCTCATGGGATTCATCAAGTTGCATGTAAACCACGCTAAATCGTGCACTAACTTACTTTACCACGCTAGATCGTGCACTAAGTTACTTTACCACGCTAGATCGTGCACTATTAACCATAACATCAACAATGGAAAGAATAATGAAGAACCCATAAGAGTTTGTCAAAACCCTAACTCTCTTGGGCAAGACTATACCTTTGAAAACCTTAAGGAAAAGAGGACCCATTGGAGGAAAGACCACAAATGGTAAATACTATCATACCTCAATGCTAATGCCTTGAAATAAAAGGGGGATTGATGACCTTGATGAGAACCCTAGCTCTCTTCTTCTCCTTCTTGTTCTTCTAGAGAGAGAAATTTTTTGGGAGATGAGAGTTGGAAAAAATGAAGGGATTAGGGCTTAGAAAATATAAATAGGGCCAATGCTAAGGGGAAAAATCATCTAGAATAAGGAATAAACATTTAGGGAAAAAGTCCAAAAAGCCCTTAAATAAAACTATTGAGGCCAATCGACGGACAGGACCTACGGTCCGTACATCCTTTGACGGACCGTCCTGCTCTTCCGTCAATCGATTTAGAAAGTTCGTTTGGACTGAAAATTTTGCTAAGTCAGGAAGGCATCTACGGAACCCATCTACGGCCCGTCAATTGAACTACGAACCGTCCTGCTATTCCGTAGGTCTAGGGTAAGGAACTCAAAATTCATAAAGTTGGCAGGGCCATCGACGGTTCCCATCTACGGCCCGTCACTCCACCTATGGTCCGTAGATGGCCTCCGTCGTCACTAGCACCAAAAAAATTTTAAAACTGCATTTTTCTTTCTTTTCAAAAACTGGGGTGTTACATCTATGATGGCATTGTTCGATTCGAGAGGTTGTCTGAGGGTGTTGTCGAGCATGCACACTCAATATCCTTTTCCTTTTGTGCCTTCAGGTTGTGTCTATCCTTCTACTTTCACTGACGAAATTTCTTTTAGTAGTTGATGTTGTAATGACCCTCTAAGTCATTTTCTTTGTTTTCCAATCTTTTCGGTATTTAGAGATTTCCTGTAGCGACCACGAGTCATATATGACTTGCTAGGATTGACAGTTCGGCCGCCAAGTCATTCATTTGGATATTGTGTAAGTTTCCATATTTTTGAGCCTCTGAAACTTGAACGGTTGACTTCAGTCAAAAGTTTATGAAGATGGACTTAAAATGCAATTTTGACTATTTCATCAGCTCCGAAAGGGCCATTTTAGGCTAGGGACACGGTTGGTTTGGCCCTCGAGACTTCTAGTATGAGTTTGTATCGTTAGGCGTTTTAACTTTGATGCTTAACCCAAGGGTTAACTTAGGTCAACATTCTTGGTAAAAGCACTCAGATGAGAATTCTGTCAGTGCGATTAGCTCCAGAATGTCGAGTTAGGTCTAGAATGACCTTTCGTGTGGTTCCCTGGGCTTCTGGTCTCATTTTGAGCCTTTTTGTGGTTTTCAGCTTCAAACGGAACCTGGATGTGGGACCCACTTTTCATCAAAACGACCTCAGATGAAAGTTTTGGTGGTTCTGTTGAGTTTAGAATACTGAATTTGATGGGGTAGCATATTTTGTTTTCACACATGGGGTTCCGAATGAATCCCGGGCACCTCGTCAGAGAATTTGGAGTTGTAGCAATCAGCTGAAGTGCTGATATCTAGTGCAGGCTTTAAGCGACCAGAATTTAGCACTTTTAGCGACTAGAATCAGCTTTTAGCGACAAGTTTCAGGTATTTACATCCAAAAATTTTAGCTTTCAGCCCTCATTTTCAAAAGGCAATTTCTCCCTCATCAGAGCTCCGACTTAAGTGATTCGAAGTCCTTTGTTATTATTGGGAGCGTGGCTACTTGGTAATGTGATTAGAAGTTGTTGAGGAGCCTTCGTTTAAGGTGGATTTGAGCTCAAAGCTACTTCCTTAGCTTGGTTTTCTTGTTAAATTTTGCATATTGTTGTTGTGGCTGTTTTTGGGCCTCAAATTGTGTTTAATTTTGGAACAAAAGTTCGAGGCATAATTTAGGACCTTTTGACGGAGTCAATTTTAGGATTCTCAGTGCGGGTCCCACATTTCCATTTTGACTCAATTTTGGGTCTATTTCCAATTGTTGTGATTTTATTGTCAAAATGTCTGTAATGCCGCTGTGATTAATAATTTGATAGTTTGGCGGTCTTCGGAGGCATTTCGAATGTGGATAGCTCATGTGAGGTGGATTCGTAGCGCTCGTGTTTGGCTTTGAGGTAGGCTTCAGTCTACTTTCTTGATTGAGCTTCTTAGATAATGCCTATTATAGATATCATGTAACTTTGGATGGTATTTGCTGGGTATTTAGCTTTCCTCTTGTTATTCCATCCTTTCTTGATTCCCTAGGAGCCTTAGGCTTATTGTGGGTGTTGGGATCCTTGGTTTAGGCTGTGGCTTTGCTTGTGGTGTAGATGATTTTGCTTATCCTTATTAGGATTGATTCGTGGTGGCCTTAGACTAAGCTGGATATTAGATGCTTTAGGTTGTCTTTTATCATCTCATAATTATGATTTGCTTCATTTAATGCTTGTTCTGGGTTTTTCTCCTTGCATTGATTCTTGTGACCTTGGTGGTTCGTCATACCCGAAAAATTGTCCTAGTTGTGCTCAGTTTTGGTTTGGAGAGGTTTGATAGGGGTAGGGCGTCGTCCCTTGAGTTTGCTCCCTCTTTTATTGATTTAAAATCTCTACTTGATCCCTTTGCTAGTTGATTAGTAGTGGGAATGTTGTATCCTTATTGAGCTTATGATTATACTGTTGGGCTCGAGACCTTATGCGAGGACCAGTTGGATCTCAGGTTAGTACTCTCTACTTAGGTAGCATGGTTTCATTAGCTGTATAATTATTTAATTTTGAATGCCTTGTTTGAATGCTAGTGATGGCATGCATTGCATTGTTTGCTCATTCTCACAGATTTTGTGGTACGATTCTGGCCCATGCATTGGTATATTAATCGTTCATGTTGGAACACTATTTTCCTCAGTTTTTATTCTAAACTTGTTTTAACGATAGCTGTACCAACTGGATCACTTGACTTATTGATTTTTTAGATTACGAGGTGTCAGGGACGTGCGCCTTTTTCTACCTGAGATATTAGAGGCATCTGGGATGTGCTCAGTTTTTACTTGTCTAGTCAGTGCGTCGACTCCCTTTCTTGCATTCTTTTGGTCTTGCTGGCTCCCCTAGGTGTTTACTGGCTGGGTAGGCGACCCCATTATTGATTACTCATGGTTCGAGGCCATTATTCCTGCTTGAGGCTTATGCTCACGGTTAGAGGCCATTATCTCCAGTTCAAGGCTGATGTTGACGGTTCGAGGCTATTATTCCCAGGTTGAGGCTGATGCTCTATGGTTTGAGGCCATTACCTTTGGTTAGAGGTTTGGATGGTTACTGATGGTTTTGCTGCTCACCCTGCATTCATATGCATTGCCTATCACCACTATACTTGTTTGTTTCTTGTACCCTCTGGTTTATGGGGGCCGGTTGGGTTATGTTTGATGGTTGTACCTTCCAGGCTTATGGGGTCTGGTTAGGTTATTATTTGACTATATTTTATTCTCTACTGTTGTTTTATTGTTACCTAGTAGGTTTTGACTTTAGAATTGTAGTTGTGGGTCCTCCTGACACTACGTAGTTGACTTGGTATCTTATTTGCTTGCGATTAGGTTGTTCGCTTGCGATCCAGGTACGTTCTTGACTCAACTTCTTACCCCTTGTTTCCTGTTTCTATTATTTATTTCATGTCTACTTTAGTATCTCCTGTTTAGTAACTTGTGCTATACTTTCTTTATTACTTGTTATTTTTGTTTGTGATATCTTTTGAGCTCAGTCGGCCGTTTCCTACTGAGTACCATTTTTGGTATTCATACTACACTTCTTCCCCATGCAGATTGCAGCTGAGTTATCGCTGTTGATTTGGAGTCGTGTGGAGCAGCTTGTGATTTTGGAGATTCGGGTGAGCTCATGGCGTCTGGAGTTACCGGTTTCCATCTATTTTGGCTAGGCTTAGTCTTTATATTGTATTCAGAGACAACCTATACTTGTGTGGTATTTTTGAAAGCCTTATACTCCTATTTTGGATTCAATGATTAACTACTAATTGATGTCAGGTAATGGGATGGTTCTTATATTTGTTTTGTTGATTATCCTTTCTCTACTTTGTTCTAAGCTCTAACTTGTTGTTGTTGTCTTCTGCTTGATATTCCATTGTTTATGGCTCCGGACTAAGGGTTAGGCTTATCTACTAGTGGGGTGTAGTAGGTTCCATCTTGACATGAGAAATTGGGTCGTGACTTGAGGTTCTCTATGGTAAGAGGTGTAGGTTTCCTATTGGCTGGTTCAAAATTGGTGAGGTCACTTTCATAGGGCCCAAGTTAGCATATGAGGCTATGAAGAAGGTTCGACTTATTTAAGAAAGATATAAAATGGCTCAAAGTTGACAAAAGTCTTATGCCGATATTAGAAGGAGAAAGATTGAATTTTATGTTAAAGATTGGATTTACTTGAAAATCTCACCTATGAAGAGTGTGATGAGTGGTCAGAAAGAAAGGGAAACTTAGTCCCTGTTATGTCGACCCTTATCAGATTTTTTGAGGCGTATTGGCAAAGTGGCATATGAATTGGAATTAACTTCCGATTTGACATTGGTACATCCGGTATTCCATGTCTCTTTGTTGAAAAAGTGTATTGGAGATCCAGCGTCTATAGTGCCATTGGAAAGTTTAAGAATTAAGGAAAGTCTCTAGTATGAAGAAAATCCGATTGACATTTTTGATCGTCAAGTTCAGAAATTGAGAAATAAAGAAATTGCATTTGTAAAGGTTCTATGGAGGAATCAATTAGTTGAGGGTGCTTCTTAGGATGCCAAAGTCGATATGATGTCCAAGTATTCTCATCTCTTTCCCTCCGCTCCTATTCTAGCTTGAGATATTAAGTTCCTCATGGTTAATCCTTTCAGGTTCATGTGTTTAAGTTATTCTCATGTTTCCATATGCATGCATGTTCATGAAAACTTGTTTTAAGTTTATGTTTTAGGTTGGAGTCGATTACTCCTTGATTATGTGAATTTTGATGTAAATTGCATTCATGTTGGATTGTTAGTTTCACTCCATACTCTATTCATGCTAGCTTGAGTCCCATTCGAGCACAAATTTTCCCAAGGGGGAGATATTGTAACACCTCGGAAATAATAAGTTGAGACTAGGAAGGAAAGTTTCAAAAATTTGGCACTAGTTCAATCCTACGAGCCCATCTAAGGACCATACAAGGTCTTACAGTCCGTAGAAGACAGTCGTAGGACGGGTCTTGAAAGATGATGAATTTCTTGGGTTTGTGAACTTTTCTACGGACCACTAGGATGGTCAGTGGAAGGTCATACAACCCGTAGGAAGGGGTCCATAGAAGAGGGTCCAAATTTGGTGGAATGTTTAGAAAATGGGTTCCTACGAGAAAGGCCTACAACCAGTAGAAAGTTCTAGGGACCGTAGAAGGTGAGTCATAGAAATTGGCCTAAAAATTAGACCCAGTACTTGACTCTACGACTGACCAGGATGGTCCGAAGAAAGTCCTACGGACCGTAGGAGTCATCCAACAGTTTTTAAGTAAGGAAGTTTTTGGTCTTTTCCTACTCGATTAATCCCTAAACTATGTCATTTTAAACCTATAACTTCCCCTATAACTGTTTTTACCCTTTAAAAATACCCTATTCCCTCTAATTCACTCAAAATCCCCAAAAGCTCCTAAGTCTTCTTCTCCAAAATTCTCTCCAAGGATCTTCAAGTCAAGCTAGGGTTTCATCAAGCTTCAAGGTTTCTTCCTCCATTGCTTGGGCCTTGATAACCCAAGGTATGTGGGAATTAACCAATGGGTCCCTTTCATCCATTGGGTTCCAAAAGAAACTCAGATATCCAATTCAATGTGACCCAATTATCTGGGGTTTCATGCTTTACTTCATGGGTCCAATTTATTATAGCTCAATTGTTATTATTTTCTCTTATTAAGCATGATTTGACTCAACTGGATGTTTCTAATTGAATTCATATGGACCCATGCTTTATACTTGATTATATCTATGAATTCATGAACTTCCATTTATGGATTGATTATGGATTCATGCATGTTTTATGAAAAGAATGGTTTATGACTGAAGGATGCTTTTAAGATAAAGTGTTAATGATTTGTGAAAGATTTTCTCACATTTGAATGGAATCGTGATTTAAATGCTTTGAAAGGTAAGTGTCTATTATGAATAAGTTTATGAAATCATGGTTTTGAAAGGAGTGTCTATGATGAATAAGTTTATGAAATCATGGTTTTCAAAGGAGCTATTCTAATATGAACTTATGATTAGATTGGTAGTCTTAATTGTTGCCTTTCCAAGTATTTTAAGATGGTTATGATTATGTCTTTTCTGTTGGGATTTACTTAGCATCGAGAGGACTTTGGAATGGTGACCTTACTATTAGTAGAGGTTTGGTCTTTAGTAGCAGTTTCCTTGTCCCAAACTACGTGCCTCCATAGGATTGTCTTAAATGACCTTGCTAGTGGATCCACTTTAGCAATAATGAATAATATGGATTCTACCTTGGCAAGTAGAACCTCTTTTTTTAGTGTGAGGGTTACACCAGATTCCATGTTATAGCTCACATGGTCTTATTATCGGTTAATGGTAAATATCCCACAAATGAACTATGTTTTCTTCAAAGGCCCTTTAAAAGCTTTTCGTATGGTTTTTAAGTATGCATTGACCTTTTTAATGACTTATGATTTCTCTTTAAAGGCCTTAATTACATTTTACTTGGTCATGTTTATTATGCTTAAGTTCACCATATTATCATGTTTTATGTTTTTATGCATTTCCCCATACTTAGTACATTCATAGTACTAATGCATATTTGTGCCTATATTGTCTTATAATATAGGATATGACGCTCCTCCATCCAGTCGCACTTTGTTAGATTGCTCCGCTATCGACTACTTAGATTGGTGAGTCCTCATGGTTCGAGGACAAGACCTTCGACTTTTTATTACTTTTGTTGTCTTTTAGTTTCAGACTTGTGCGTGGTGTATGGGTTACGTCCAAACCACTCTCATGATGTTAGAAAGGCTATGTCAGACATAGTAATATTCCATGTATTATCTTATGTACTTTGTTTGTACCTTTTATGTCATCTTATGGGTTGAGACTTATAATGCCTATTCTATCTCTTATTGTATTTCTTTATGTCATGCTTAGGTCAAGTGGCTTGTTTAGGGCCTCTCAGGGTTTTATTCGTCATGTCACGTCTAGGGTGTACTTTAGGTTGTGACAAGAACCTGAAGTCACTAGTTTCATTATAACCAAATAAAGAGGTAAAGCCAACCCCTTGACAAACTGGCAAACTCACTCATGCTCTGTCGGCATGATCATAAAAGCATGCCTATCCAACTCATGGAATCTCGTCTCATACATTAGGAAAAAAATCTATCCTTGCTGATAATTTGTGAAATCATCTTGCAATTACTCTCTCGGACTGTTGGGCATGTACTTCACCAAGGAAGCCTCGAAGAACTGAGCTGAAGTAATTGATGGTGACTCAACGGACCTGTACTTAAGATAAGACCTCCACCACTTCTTTGCTAGCCCCTTCATATGAAAAGTCGTATGATCAACCTCGCACGACTCCTCTAGGTTGAGGTTACAGACCTTTCCTGACATCTAATTAGAAACTCATGGGCGTCCTCGCCCATAGCATTTGAGAACATAGAGAACCAAATATGATTAACTGGCCTAACATCTTCCATTCTTCACAAAACATAACTAGCCTAGCTATCATAGGCTGAGCCACAACCGTCACTAGCACCACTGCTAAATAAGGAGCCATATTATTAGGTTGTACTATCAGAACCTGAACACCCTGGGTCATTGCCTCCGCTAATGTGTGCACCTAATTTCTAACCTAAGAACAACCCGATATGCTAGGTTAAGTCTTTTCCTGGGACATATCCTATTACTTGATGTCAAGCTCTAGTGTAGGTGCCTTTCCTGGCCTCGAGTTGGTGTTGCATTGTAACACCCCAGATTCGAAAAGAACAAAAATTCTAATTTTTGAAAAAAAAGGGTGACCCGTGACTTGACCTACTGCCCATTGGTGGACCTACCAAACGTAGGTCAAGTGCTGGGCTGAGCCATAGGTGCTACTGGTTTGGGGCAGGAAAGTTCAAAAATTTTTTTTGGTGACCTACTACATGACCTACGATCATTAGGTGGACCTACCAACCGTAGGTCAAGTAGTAGGTGGAGGCATTGGTTAGGTTTTTAAAAGAGGATCTTTTGGTCTATTTCCTAATTGTATAATTATTAAGTAAGGATGGTTACCCTCTATTCCTAAGCCCTTTATACCCTACTTAAGCCTAAAAACTACCCTTTCCAAATCAGTTTACAAAATTCTCTCGAACTCTCCCAAATATTTCTCTCTAGAAGCTTGAAAAAGAAGAAGAAGAAGAATCTAGGGTTTCAATAGCAAGCCTCCTAATCCTCCATTGATTTAAAGGTTTTGGCGTTGAGGTATGAGGATCTTCATCTATGGAGCCCTTTCCTCCATAGAGTCCCTAAAATTCTCTATTTTACAAATTAGAAATTCTCCATTGAAGTTAGAGATTTCTTCTATGCCATGGGTTCTTTTCAATGTTGATTTAATTGATTGTTTTATGAACTATGAAGCATGAATTGAGTTGAATGTCATGAATTAAGTTGAATCCCTATGAACCCATGCATTTCCCCCAATTTCAAAGATTATGAATTGTTGATGGGTTTAATTATGAAGAGATGAAGTTTATGAAGTCTATATGAATCCATGTACGAGTTATGATTTCTAAAGTTATGATCCCAATATGAATTATGAATGACCAAAAGATGGCTTTATTAAAGTATGCACATTCAATCAAAACTAAGATTTTCCTCTTTTATGTGGGCTCTTTCAACTATGATCAAATTACTTTGTTGATGGTTTTCTAAGCATGAAATTGGTTTGGATTGCATGTTTTTAGATGAATTTTCATGAGTCCATGTGAAATCTATGGTTTTCAAGTTATGAGTTATGATGAACTATGCAAAGGTGACGTTTATGAAATAATGCAAATAAATTATGAATATTATAATGATTTCAGACTTACTTTGAGATTGAAGCATTATTGATGTTGTGGTTGAGTTGTGAAAGGGTTTCTCACGTAATACTCACACTATGAATTTGAAAGGAAAAAGAGGCGATTATCCATGTTTCTTAAGGAACTATTCTAGAGGTAGACAAGAGGCGATTACCCATGTCCCATAAACTATGTGCCACCATAGGATGATTGTCTAGATAGACATTAGCTAGTGGATCCACGTAAGCTAGAAGCTAAGGGTCCTACCTTGGCAAGTAGGATGGCCCTATTGGCGTAGAGAGGACACCGGATTCCATGTCGATAGCTCACATGATCTTACATGTCGGTTTAAGGCTAACTTCCCACAATAATGAACTAAAGTTGCTTTTCAGGTATTTCTGAAATGTTTTAAAGATGTTTAGCTTGCATTGATCTTGATTTATAACTTATGAGTTCTAACCCTTTTTCTCATGGTTTAGCATGATCATTGCATGTTTAAATGATATTGTGCGGGGTTATCATTCTTGGTACATTTTTGTACTAACACATACTCTTGCCTACATTTCTTATAAGTGTAGGATTCAGCTCATCTCCATCTTCACGAAGCCTATTCGTGATATTAGAGATCTTGAAGTATTTGGTGAGTCCTCATACATTCGAGGACATAGCCGCATTTACTTTCATGTCATTTACTTTCGTTGAAAGACTTGTATGGGTTACGTCCCAACGTTCTTTTCATCCCTATATTAGATGGCTTTTGAGAGTACATGTAGACTTCCACTATTTTCCTTAAATTCTTTTGATAATGAATTGTCTTTTTGAACTCATTAAAATCTATGAACTTGTATTATGTATGACAAGTGGCTTGTATGGAGCCTTTCGAGGTCTTATACGCCATGTCACATCTAGGGGGTACTTTGGGTGGTGACTTACTTAGTATTTAGAGCACAAGATTTTAGAAAAGTCCTAGGAAGTCTCATAAGCCACATCGAGTAGAGTCTTGTTCATGAGTGCGAAGCGCGCCACATTTATGAATGAGAGGCTATAAGATGTTTAGGAAATTCCACTTCTTTCATTACTCTATATGTCTCTCTCCTAATCCCTATCCTATATGTTTCAGGTAATGGCTACTGGAAGGGCTTATGATAGAAGAAATGCGGGAGAAAATATGGAACAAGAAGCTCCTCCTCAAGCTCCTTAAGTTCTGGCCGACCCTTTGACCGAACAAGTGACTAATGCGGATTTTAGGGCTGCTTTCAAGTGTTGGCTCATGCCATGACGGCTCAAGCCAAAAGGGAGGTTGTGGCTCCCGTGAACCCAAATGTGTGTACGACAGAATCTAGAGTAAGGAACTTTACTAGAATGAATCCTCCGAAGTTCCACGGTTCTAAGGTTGAGGAATATCCTCAAGATTTCATTGATGAGGTGTACAAGGTACTAATGATCATGGGTGTGACATCGGAGGAAAAGGCTGAGTTGTCCGCTTACCAACTTAAGGGTGTGGCTCAAGTGTGGTTTGAGCAATGGAAGAGTGAGAGGGCGGTTGATGCAAGTCCTCTTGATTGGAAGAAGTTCAAGGTTGCTTTCCTTGATAGGTTCTTTGCCCTTGAGATGAGGGAAGCAAGGGTGCTTGAATTCATCAACCTTCGTCATGAAGCATGAGTGTGAAAGAGTATGCTTTCAAGTTTACACTATTGTCTTGATATGCTTCTACTATAGTTGCCGATCCTAGGGCAAGGATGAGTATGTTCGTCTCAGAAGTGTCGGAAATGGTGGTTAAGGAATGTCGTACCGCTATGCTTATCCATGACGTGGACATTTCTCACCTAATGGTTCATGCTCAGCAAATAGAAGAGATGAAGCTTAAGGAGAAAACTAGGGATTCAAGAGGGCAAGAAGGGATGATGGTGATTCTTCACATTCAAAGTCTAGTGGAAGTAATCATTCTCAAGGTAATGGTTCTAGTAAGTAAAAGGTGTCTAAGTGTCGGAAGTGTGGAAGGAGTCATCCGGGTGATTGTCTAGCTGGTTCTAATGCATGTTTCGGTTGTGGAAAAATGGATCTTAAAATAAGGAGTTGTCCTTCGATTGATAGGAATGAAGGAGGTAAACATAGGTGGGCTCAACCTTATCCATCTAGTGGTAGCCAACAACAAGGTAGGTCATATTCACTTCGGGCTCTACAAGATCACGAGGGTTCTCTGGATGCGGTAATTGGTAAGTTATGGTCTTTTAGCTTGTGGTTATGCACTGTTTGATGTTTGGTGACTTGTTGCCTAGGATAAGACTCTATGTGTGGTTAGTGTGTTTAAGGTCCAATTTGAAATCCTAGTAGAAACTTCTTAAGTGTTCTCTTGTATCAATGGTTTCGTGGTTGTTAAGACTTGGGTATTATGCTTGAGTTGAGGGAGATGGATTCGAAAAGACTAGAGAGGTTTGCTCCAAAGGGGGATATAGTGTGTTTCATGATTGGTGTGTGAGACTATTTAAATTGTCAGAAAGGCTCCTTGTTTAGATTGATATATGAAAGTTCAGAGGCGATGTGATCTCTTAGTATCCCTATCTCTTTCCGTTATCTTCAGGTCTAGCTTGATGCCTTAGCCCCTCTTGGTTCACTCTTAAGGATTCTTGTGTCTTAGTTATTTCCATGATTCCTTGATTATGCATGTTCACGAAGAGCCTAATTATGAGAAAATGAGCTAGATTGATTGATTTCTCTATGATGATGTGCATTTGAGTATGAGTTGCATTAAGCCTTCAAGAAATAATGTTTTGAATATGCTTTAGCTTGGAGTTGATGTTTCCTCCTCGGATATGTGCATTTATGTGATTGCATTCTTGGTTGGGCTGTTAGATCTAGTTCTTACCTTCCGTATGATGTCTTGCGTTCCATTCGAGGGCGAATGTTCCCAAGGGAGAGATAATGTAACACCCCGGATTCGAAAAGAACAAATATTCTCATTTTTGAAAAAAAGTGTGACCCACGATTTGACCTACTGCCCGTTGTTCGACCTACCTACCGTAGGTCAAGTGGTGGGTGGAGCTATAGGTGCTACTGGTTTGGGGCAGGAAAGTTCAAAAAAATATTTTGGTGACCTATTACATGACCTACGGTCAGTAGGTGGACCTACCAACCGTAGGTCCAGTAGTAGGTGGGGTCATTGGTTAGGTTTTTAAAAGAGGATCTTTTGGTCTTTTTCCTAATTGTTTAATTATTAAGTAAGGACGGTTACCCTCTATTCCTAAGCCCTTTATAAACTACTTAAGCCTAAAAACTACCCTTTCCAAATCACTTTACAAAATTCTCTCGAACTCTCCCAAATATTTCTCTCTAGAAGCTTGAAAAAGAAGAAGAAGAAGAATCTAGGGTTTCAATATAAAGCCTCCTAATCCTCCATTGATTTCAAGGTTTTGGCGTTGAGGTATGAGGATCTTCATCTATGGAGCCCTTTCCTCCATAGAGTCCCTAAAATTCTCTATTTTACAAGTTAGAAATTCTCCATTGAATCCCCATGAACCCATGTATTTTCCCCAATTTCAAAGATTATGAGTTGTTGATGGGTTGAATTATGAAGAGATGAAGTTGATGAAGTCAATATGAATCCATGTACGAGTTATGATTTCTAAAGTTATAATCCCATGATGAATTATGAATGCCCAAAGGATGGCTTTATTAAAGTATGCACATTCAATCAAAAACTAAGATTTTCCTCTTTTATGTGGGCTTTTTCAACTATGATCAAATTACTTTGTTTATGGTTTTCTAAGCATGAAATTGGTTTGAATGCATGCTTTTAGATGAAATTTCATGAGTTCATGTGAAATCTATGGTTTTCAAGTTATGAGTTATGATGAACTATGCAAAGGTTAAGTTTATGAAATAATGCAAATAAATTCTGAATGTTACAATGATTTCGGACTTACTTTGAGGTTGAAGCATTATTGATGTTGTGGTTGAGTTGTGAAAGGGTTTCTCACGTAATACTCACACTATGAATTTGAAAGGAAAAAGAGGTGATTATCCATGTTTCTTAAGGAACTATTCTAGAGGTAACTAGAGGCGATTACCCATGTCCCATAAACTATGTGCCACCATAGGATGATTGTCTAGATAGACATTAGCTAGTGGATCCATGTAAGCTAGAAATTAAGGGTCCTACCTTGGCAATTAGGATGGCCCTATTGGCGTATGGAGGACACCGAATTCCATGTTGATAGCTCACATGGTCTTACATGTCGGTTTAAGGCTAACTTCCCACAATAATGAACTAAAGTTGCTTTTCAAGTATTTCTCAAATGTTTTAAAGATGTTTAGCTTGCATTGATCTTGATTTATAACTTATGAGTTCTAACCCTTTTTATCATGGTTTAGCATGATCATTGCATGTTATAAAAATGTCCCTTTTTGCATGTTTAAATGATTTTGTGCGTGGTTATCATACTTGGTACATTTTTGTACTAACACATACTCTTGCCTACATTTTCTTATAAGTGTAGGATTCGGCTCATCTCCATCTTCTCGTGGCCTATTCGTGATATTAGAGATCTTGAAAAATTTGGTGAGTCCTCATACATTCGAGGACATTGCCACATTTACTTTCATGTCATTTACTTTCGTTGAAAGACATGTATGGGTTACGTCCCAACGTTCTTTTCATTCCTATGTTAGATGGCTTTTGAGAGTACATGTAGACTTCCACTATTTTCCTTAAACTCTTTTGATAATGAATTGTCTTTTTGAATTCATTAAAATCTATGAACTTGTATTATGTATGCCAAGTGGCTTGTATGGGGCCTTTCGAGGTCTTATACGCCATGTCACATCTAGGGGGTACTTTGGGTGGTGACTTACTTAGTATTTAGATCACAAGATTTTAGAAAAGTCTTAGGAAGTCTCATAAGCCACATCGAGTAGAGTCTTGTTCATGAGTGCGAAGCGCGCCACATTTATGAATGAGAGGCTATATGATGTTTAGGAAATTCCACTTCTTTCATTACTCCTAAGTTATGCGATAGAGTGTAACTCTATATGTCTCTCTCCTAATCCCTATCCTATATGTTTCAGGTAATGGCTACTGGAAGGGCTTATGATAGAAGAAATGTGGCAGAGAATATGGAAAGAGAAGCTCCTCCTAAAGCTCCTCAAGTTCCGGCCGACCCTTTGACCGAACAAGTGACTAATGCGGATTTTAGGGCTGCTTTCAAGTGTTGGCTCAATCCATGACGGCTCAAGCCAAAAGGGAGGTTGTGGCTCCCGTGAACCCAAATGTGGGTACGACAACAACTAGAGTAAGGGACTTCACTAGAATGAATCCTCCGGAGTTTCATGGTTCTAAGGTTGAGGAAGATCCTCAAGATTTCATTGATGAGGTGTACAAGGTGCTAATGATCATGGGTGTGACACCGGAGGAAAAGGCGGAGTTGGCCGCTTACCAACTTAAGGGTGTGGCTCAAGTGTGGTTTGAGCAATGGAAGAGTGAGAGGGCGGTTGATGCAGATCCTCTTGATTGGGAGAAGTTCAAGGTTGCCTTCCTTGATAGGTTCTTTGCCCTTGAGATGAGGGAAGCAAGGGTTCTTGAATTCATCAACCTTCGTCAAGAAGCATGAGTGTGAAAGAGTATGCTTTGAAGTTTACACAATTGTCTTGATATGCTCCTACTATAGTTGTCGATCCTAGGGCAAGGATGAGTATGTTCGTCTCAGAAGTGTCGGAAATGGTGGTTAAGGAATGTCGTACCGCTATGCTTATCCATGACGTGGACATTTCTCGCCTAATGGTTCATGCTCAACAAATAGAAGAGATGAAGCTTAAGGAGAAAACTAGGGATTCAAGAGAGCAAGAAGGGATGATGGTGATTCTTCACATTCAAAGTCTGGTGGAAGTAATCATTCTCAAGGTAATGGTTCTAGTAAGTAAAAGGTGTCTAAGTGTCGGAAGTGTGGAAGGAGTCATCCGGGTGATTGTCTAGCTGGTTCTAATGCATGTTTCGGTTGGGGAAAAATGGATCTTAAAATAAGGAGTTGTCCTTCGATTGATAGGAATGAAGGAGGTAAACATAGGTGGGCTCAACCTTATCAATCTAGTGGTAGCCAACAACAAGGTAGGTCATATTCACTTCGGGCTCTACAAGATCACGAGGGTTCCCCGGATGCGGTAATTGGTAAGTTATGGTCTTTTAGCTTGTGGTTATGCACTGTTTGATGTTGGGTGACTTGTTGCCTAGGATAAGACTCTTTGTGTGGTTAGTGTGTTTAAGGTCCAATTTGAAATCCTAGTAGAAACTTCTTAAGTGTTCCCTTGTATCAATGGTTTCGTGGTTGTTAAGACTTGGGTATTATGCTTGAGTTGAGGGAGATGGATTCGAAAAGACTAGAGAGGTTTGCTCCACAGGGGGAGATAATGTGTTTCATGATTGGTGTGTGAGACTATTTAAATTGTCGGAAAGGTTCCTTGTTTGGATTGATATATGAAAGTTCGGAGGCGATGTGATCTCTTAGTATCCCTATCTCTTTCCATTATCTTCAGGTCTAGCTTGATGCCTTAGCCCCTCTTGGTTCACTCTTAAGGATTCTTGTGTCTTTGTTATTTCCATGATTCCTTGATTATGCATGTTCACGAAGAGCCTAATTATGAGAAAATGAGCTAGATTGATTGATTTCTCTATGATGATGTGCATTTGAGTATGAGTTGCATTAAGCCTTCAAGAAATAATGTTTTGAACATGCTTTAGCTTGGAGTTGATGTTTCCTCCTCGGATATGTGCATTTATGTGATTGCATTCTTGGTTGGGCTGTTAGATCTAGTTCTTACCTTCCGTATGATGTCTTGCGTTCCATTCGAGGGCGAATGTTCCCAAGGGAGAGATAATGTAACACCCCGGATTCGAAAAGAACAAATATTCTCATTTTTGAAAAAAAGTGTGACCCACGATTTGACCTACTGCCCGTTGTTCGACCTACCTACCGTAGGTCAAGTGGTGGGTGGAGCAATAGGTGCTACTGGTTTGGGGAAGGAAAGTTAAAAAAAAAAATTTGGTGACCTACTACATGACCTACGGTCAGTAGGTGGACCTACCAACCATAGGTCAAGTAGTAGGTGGGGTCATTGGTTAGGTTTTTAAAAGAGGAACTTGTGGTCTTTTTCCTAATTGTTTAATTATTAAGTAAGGATGGTTACTCTCTATTCCTAAGCCCTTTATAAGCTACTTAACCCTAAAAACTTCCCTTTTCAAATCACTTTACAAAATTCTCTCGAACTCTCCCAAATATTTCTCTCTAGAAGCTTGAAAAAGAAGAAGAAGAAGAATCTAGGGTTTCAATATAAAGCCTCCTAATCCTCCATTGATTTCAAGGTTTTGGCGTTGAGGTATGAGGATCTTCATCTATGGAGCCCTTTCCTCCATAGAGTCCCTAAAATTCTCTATTTTACAAGTTGAAAATTCTCCACTGAAGTTAGAGTTTTCTTCTATGCCATGGGTTCTTTTCAATGTTGATTTAATTGATTGTTTTATGAAATATGAAACATGAATTGAGTTGAATGTCATGAATTATGATGAATCCCCATGAACCCATGTATTTTCCCCAATTTCAAAGATTATGAGTTGTTGGTGGGTTGAATTATGAAGAGATGAAGTTTATGAAGTCTATATGAATCCATGTACGAGTTATGATTTCTAAAGTTATGATCCCATGTTGAATTATGAATGATCAAAGGATGGCTTTATTAAAGTATGCACATTCAATCAAAAACTAAGATTTTCCTCTTTTATGTGGGCTCTTTCAACTATGATCAAATTGCTTTGTTAATGGTTTTCTAAGCATGAAATTGGTTTGGATTGCATGTTTTTAGATGAATTTTCATGAGTCCATGTGAAATCTATGGTTTTCAAGTTATGAGTTATGATGAACTATGCAAAGGTGAAGTTTATGAAATAATGCAAATAAATTATGAAAATTATAATGATTTAAGACTTACTTTGAGATTGAAGCATTATTGATGTTGTGGTTGAGTTGTGAAAGGGTTTCTCTCGTAATACTCACACTATGAATTTGAAAGGAAAAAGAGGCGATTATCCATGTTTCTTAAGGAACTATTCTAGAGGTAGACAAGAGGCGATTACCCATGTCCCATAAACTATGTGCCACCATAGGATGATTGTCTAGATAGACATTAGCTAGTGGATCAACGTAAGCTAGAAATTATGGGTCCTACCTTGGCAAGTAGGATGGCCTTATTGGCGTAGGGAGGACACCGAATTCCATGTTGATAGCTCACATGGTCTTACATATCGGTTTAAGGCTAACTTCCCACAATAATGAACTAAAGTTGCTTTTCAGGTATTTCTCAAATGTTTTAAAGATGTTTAGCTAGCATTGATCTTGATTTATAACTTATGAGTTCTAACCCTTTTTCTCATGGTTTAGCATGATCATTTCATGTTATAAAAATGTCACTTTTATCATGTTTAAATGATTTTGTGCGTGGTTATCATACTTGGTACATTTTTGTACTAACACATACTCTTGCTTACATTTTCTTATAAGTGTAGGATTCGGCCCATCTCCATCTTCTCGTGGCCTATTCGTGATATTAGAGATCCTGAAGAATTTGGTGAGTCCTCATACATTCGAGGACATAGCCACATTTACTTTCGTTGAAAGACTTGTATGGGTTACGTCCCAACGTTCTTTTCATTCCTGTGTTAGATGGCTTTTGAGAGTACATGTAGACTTCCACTATTTTCCTTAAACTCTTTTGATAATGAATTGTCTTTTTGAACTCATTAAAATCTATGAACTTGTATTATGTATGCCATGTGGCTTGTATGGGGCCTTTCGAGGTCTTATACGCCATGTCACATCTAGGGGGTACTTTGGGTGATGACTTACTTAGTATTTAGAGCACAAGATTTTAGAAAAGACCTAGGAAGTCTCATAAGCCACATCGAGTAGAGTCTTGTTCATGAGTGCGAAGCGCGCCAAATTTATGAATGAGAGGCTATAAGATGTTTAGGAAATTCCAATTCTTTCATTACTCCTAAGTCGTGCGATAGAGTGTAACTCTATATGTCTCTCTCCTAATCCCTATCCTATATGTTTCAGGTAATGGCTACTGGAAGGGCTTATGATAGAAGAAATACGGGAGAGAATATGGAACAAGAAGCTCCTCCTCAAGCCCCTCAAGTTTCGGCCGACCCTTTGACCGAACAAGTGACTAATGCAGATTTTAGGGCTGCTTTCAAGTGTTGGCTCAATCCATGACGGCTCAAGCCAAAAGGGAGGTTGTGGCTCCCGTGAACCCAAATGTGGGTACGACAGCATCTGGAGTAAGGGACTTCACTAGAATGAATCCTTCGGAGTTTCATGGTTCTAAGGTTGAGGAAGATCCTCAAGATTTCATTGATGAGGTGTACAAGGTGCTAATGATCATGGGTGTGACACCGGAGGAAAAGGCGGAGTTGGCCGTTTACCAACTTAAGGGTGTGGCTCAAGTGTGGTTTGAGCAATGAAAGAGTGAGAGGGCGGTTGATGCAGGTCCTCCTGATTGAGAGAAGTTCAAGGTTGCTTTCCTTGATAGGTTCTTTGCCCTTGAGATGAGGGAAGCAAGGGTGCTTGAATTCATCAACCTTCGTCAAGAAGCATGAGTGTGAAAGAGTATGCTTTGAAGTTTACACAATTTTCTTGATATGCTCCTACTATAGTTGCCGATCCTAGGGCAAGGATGAGTTTGTTCATCTCAGAAGTGTCGGAAATGGTGGTTAAGGAATGTCGTACCGCTATGCTTATCCATGACATGGACATTTCTCGCCTAATGGTTCATGCTCAACAAATAGAAGAGATGAAGCTTAAGGAGAAAACTAGGGATTCAAGAAGGCAAGAAGGGATAATGGTGATTCTTCACATTCAAAGTCTGGTGGAAGTAATCATTCTCAAGGTAATGGTTCTAGTAAGTAAAAGGTGTCTAAGTGTCGGAAGTGTGGAAGGAGTCATTCGGGTGATTGTCTAGCTGGTTCTCATGCATGTTTCGGTTGTGGAAAAATGGATCATAAAATAAGGAATTGTCCTTCGATTGATAGGAATGAAGGAGATAAACATCGGCGGGCTCAACCTTATCCATCTAGTGGTAGCCAACAACAAGGTAGGTCATATTCACTTCGGGCTCTACAAGATAATGAGGGTTCCGCGGATGCGGTAATTGGTAAGTTATGGTCTTTTAGCTTGTGGTTATGCACTGTTTGATGTTGGGTGACTTGTTGGCTAGGATAAGACTCTATGTGTGGTTAGTGTGTTTAAGGTCAAATTTAAAATCCTAGTAGAAACTTCTTAAGTGTTAACTTGTATCAATGGTTTTGTGGTTGTTAAGGTTTGGGTATTATGCTTGAGTTGAGGGAGATGGATTCGAAAAGACTAGAGAGGTTTGCTCCAATGGGGGAGATAGGGTTATTCATGATTGGTGTGTGAGACTATTTAAATTGTCAGAAAGGTTCCTTGTTAGGATTGTTATATGAAAGTTCAGAGGCGATGTGATCTCTTAGTATCCGTATCTCTTTCCATTATCTTCAGGTCTAGCTTGATGCCTTAGCCCCTCTTGGTTCACTCTTAAGGATTCTTGTGTCTTAGTTATTTCCATGATTTCTTGATTATGCATGTTCACGAAGAGCCTAATTATGAGAAAATGAGCTAGATTGATTGATTTCTCTATGATTATGTGCATTTGAGTATGAGTTGCATTAAGCCTTCAAGAAATAATGTTTTTAACATGCTTTAGCTTTGAGTTGATGTTTTCTCCTCGGATATGTGCATTTATGTGATTGCATTCTTGGTTGGGCTGTTAGATCTTGTTCTTACCTTCCGTATGATGTCTTGCGTTCCATTCGAGGGCGAATGTTCCCAAGGGACAGATAATGTAACACCCCGGATTCGAAAAGAACAAAAATTCTCATTTTTGAAAAAAAGTGTGACCCACGACTTGAGCTACTGCCCGTTGGTGGACCTACCAACCGTAGGTCAAGTGGTGGGTGGAGGAATAAGTGCTACTGGTTTGGGGCAGGAAAGTTCAAAACAAAATTTTGGTGACCTACTACATGACCTCCGGTCAGTAGGTGGACCTACCAACCGTAGGTCAAGTAGTAGGAGGGGTCATGTGTTAGGTTTTTAAAAGAGGATCTTTTGGTCTTTATCCTAATTGTTTAATTATTAAGTAAGGACGGTTACCCTCTATTCCTAAGCCCTTTATAAGCTACTTAAGCCTAAAAAGTACTCTTTCCAAATCACTTTACAAAATTCTCTCGAACTCTCCCAAATATTTCTCTCTAGAAGCTTGAAAAAAAAGAAGAAGAAGAATCTAGGGTTTCAATATCAAGCCTCCTAATCCTCCATTGATTTAAAGGTTTTGGCGTTGAGGTATGAGGATCTTCATCTATGGAGCCCTTTCCTCCATAGAGTCCCTAAAATTCTCTATTTTACAAGTTAGAAATTCTCCATTGAAGTTAGAGATTTCTTCTATGCCATGGGTTCTTTTCAATGTTGATTTAATTGATTGTTTTATGAACTATGAAGCATGAATTGAGTTGAATGTCATGAATTAAGATGAATCCCCATGAACCCATGTATTTTTCCCAATTTCAAAGATTATGAGTTGTTGATGGGTTGAATTATGAAGAGATGAAGTTTATGAAGTCTATATGAATCCATGTACGAGTTATGATTTCTAAAGTTATGATCCCATGATGAATTATGAATGACCAAAGGATGGCTTTATTAAAGTATGCACATTCAATCAAAAACTAAGATTTTCCTCTTTTATGTGGGCTCTTTCAACTATGATCAAATTGTTTTGTTTATGGTTTTCTAAGCATGAAATTGGTTTGAATTGCATGTTTTAAGATGAATTTTCATGAGTCCATGTGAAATCTATGGTTTTCAAGCTATGAGGTATGATGAACTATGCAAAGGTGAAGTTTATTAAATCCTGCAAATAAATTATGAAATTTATGATGATTTAAGACTTTCTTTGAGATTGAACCATAATTGATTTGTGGTTGAGTTATGAAAGGGTTTCTCATGTAATACTCACACTATGAAATTAAAAGGAACAAGAAGCGATTATCCATGTTTCTTAAGGAGCTATTCTATAGGTAGACAAGAGGTGATTACCTATGTTCCATAATGATAGAGAAGGGGCGATTACCCAAGTCTACTAATAATAGAGAAGAGGCGATTACCCATGCCTACTAAAGTTAAGATGAATTATGATTTATGACTATTTTGTGGGAAATATTCTTAGCACCGAGTGAACGAGTGGTGATTCCCCATGTCCCATAAACTATGTGCCACCATAGGATAATTGTCTAGATAGATATTAGCTAGTGGATCCACGTAAGCTAGAAGTTAAGGGTCCTACCTTGGCAAGTATGATGGCCCTATCGGTGTAGGGAGGACATCAGATTCCACGTGGATAGCTCACATGGTCTTACATGTCGGTTTAAGGCTAACTTCCCACAATAATGAACTAAAGTTTCCTTTAAGGTATTTCTCAAATGTTTTAAAGATGTTTAGCTTAAATTGATCTTGATTTATAAATTATGATCTCTAACCCTTTTTCTCATGGTTTAGCTTGATCATTGCATGTTATGAAAATGTCCCTTTTTGCATGTTTAAATGATTTTGTGCATGGTTATCATACTTGGTACATTTTTGTACTAACACATACTCTTTCCTACATTTTCTTATAAGTGTAGGATCCGACTCATCTCCATCTTCTTGTGGCTAGTTAATGATATGAGAGATCTTGAAGAATTTGGTGAGTCCTCATACATTCGAGGACGTAGCCACATTTACTTTCATGTCATTTACTTTCGTTGAAGGACTTGTATGGGTTACGTCCCAATGTTCTTTTCATTCCTATGTTAGATGGCTTTTGAGAGTACATGTAGACTTCTTCTATTTTCCATAAACTCTTTTGATAATGAATTGTCTTTTTGAACTCATTAAATTCTATGAACTTGTATTATGTATGCCAAGTGGCTTGTATGGGGCCTTTTGGGGTCTTATACGTCATATCACGTATAGGGGGTACTTTGGGTCGTGACATGCAGCTCATGTCGCACCTCAACCTCTAGGTCTTCCTTTGCCTCACTTCTTAGTTGGGGATCTAGCTGTAAGGACAAAAGCATTAGGTCAGCTCATAGAAGACCTCATTCTAACCAACTGAGAATGAATAAAACAAAGAAAGTTTAGAACCTGATAGAGTCAACAAGGCATTATAAGGAACATGAAAGATGAAATATTCCTTAAAATGCCATATAGCCTCTCGAAGATAGGATGTGTGTGACTCTACTAGGCACTTTCTCTTGTACTAGGATGGCCAATGAACCATAAATTCAAATATCACGTTGTCGTGACCTGAATATTGGATCATGATGGAGCCTACCATAAACCCCTAGTAGGCAAGCCAAAACCCAAGATAACATGCGATAAATAAAACTAAAACTAATTAAGAGGAAGAAACCATAATATAAGAATGGGCCCCTAGCATATTATATATAGAAAAAAGTATAAAATATATAACAAGGTCCCAAAGAGACCAAAATGATGAATATGTACAAGAATCAAACTCCAGACTTGGTATCATCGGTACAGGAGTGTCTAATGTACAATAGTAGAGCTATACAAAATGTGTCTATCTAAAAAATACAAAATATAAAGACAATACAATAAAGAAGGAAGGAAGTAAGTCTCTAGATGCAAAAGAACTCATCATGATTCGAACAATGAAGTGCTAGACTGATCAAGAATCAACAAGGATGGCTCGTACTAGGCACTATATTAGAAAAACATGTAGAAATGCAGTATGAGTAGGAAATCATGGATACTTAATCGGCATCATAGTTCGACCAAGCTCAAAAAGATAATATATAGAACACGTGGCATGTAATGCCAACTCTATGAATCATAATCTATAATAGAAAACCATACTCAAGAGCATTGATGGTGAAAATAATAATAATAATAATAATAGTAATACTAATAGTAATAATAATAATGATAATAATAATATTAATAACAACAACAACAACAATAATAATAATAGTAATAATAATAATAATAATAATAATAATAATAATAATCATAATAATAATAATAATAATAATAATAATAATAATAATAATAATAATGATGATGATGATGATGATGATGATGATGATGATGATGATGATAATGATAATGATAATGATAATGATAATGATACTGATATTGATAATGATAGTGATAATGATAATGATAATGATGATAACAATAACAATAACAATAACAATAACAATAACAACAACAACAATAATAATAATAATAATAATAATAATAATAATAATAATAATAATAATAATAATAAAAATAAAAAAATAAAATAATAATAATAACAACAACAACAACAATAATAAGAACAATAATAACTACAAACGACAATGACAACAACAAAGAAAGCCATAATGTACGTAAGTGTATTGAAAAGTGTCATATAATATGGAATAATGCAATGCATATATGCCAATCCATAGACTAAAAAGCCCAAATTGTCTTGCTAGATGTGCCACAGACTCCCCAAGTGCATTTCATTGATGCACCATCGCTCAACTATAATTGCAATAAAATAAAACCCAAAGTGATTCCTCATACCTTTCTAAATGTTCCCTTGGACTCATAGCAAAAGTAGCACCTGAAATTATCCCTTGAGCTATCCGGAATGCATCTCGGACTTACAACATAAAATAAATGAAGAAAGAATCCTTATATCATCACCATGAATCGTAAGTAAAGTTAGAATATATTTCAAAAACAAAATTCAGTAACATAATGATAAATCTCTTTAAAGGACAAAATCGCACGAAAATGGTGCATTCCTTCATTAAAAACCTGATTTTTATCAATAAACCCAATTTTATAGTAAAATCAGTAAACCACTCCCTCAGAGTTCAAATACAGTAAAACTAAGCCATGGTTCATCGCCTCTAACTCATGCCATGATCAAATTCATGTGCGATGCACATGAATGCTTGCCGTCATGAATATACAAGTCATAACACATTCATATCTTGCACAAACAATGTAAAATATCCTCCACGGTAAAGATGTACTAACCTAGAACTCATGCTAGTTTAATTCAAGGCCTCATACCCACAAATCATCGTATAAAGGGAGATAAAACACAACCATCAGAAGGAAATCACATAAATACACTAAATAAGAAACAACATCTATAACTATGTTTAAAATTCTTTGAAGCATTCTAATCTAATCAAGTCAAGGCTAAGAACTACCTAAACTACGACTTAAGTGAAATATACTAATATAAAGTCTCAAAAATGGCCAAGAAGGACACAGATCATGCAAACCTAAAATCCACTGTAAAACATTCCTAACATTCATGAACTCATAATATGTATAAAATCTAATAAGCCTAAATCTAGAAAAAGAAATGGTAACCTACCTCAAAGTTGAACCGCAATCACTAACCATCACTCAAAAGTCTTCACCTTCCAAAGAGTCTTAAATTGTTGACACACTATAAAGAATCTACTAATCAATATGGGACTAATGATATCCATATCGATGGCAGAAAAATAAAACTCAAAATAGGTAAAAACTTTTACCATTTGGCTCAAAACTGAAACAGAAAACCAACTGTGCCAATAAGTTCCCCTCGAGATGATGATCACAGGCTTCATAATTGGGCCAAGTCGGGGGTAAATTCAGAACTTAATAATCCACAAAAGTATTTTAAATAATTGGAAATCAAGGATTTGAGGTCAAAAATGAGAGGAAATTACAGATTGAAACTTACATAAGATATAAAAAGCAAAGGGGAAGAAATATTCCTTTGAATCACAAAATATAATCATGAAATGAAGAAATTCTTTGTAGAATGAGCTCACTTCAATGATGGTTAAGTCAACGATGACTTAAAAATATGAAGAAGAGACTTAAAACGCTCACCAATTGTCCCTCTTGCGAACTATTATCATCGGTCCAACTTTGCAAGGGCATTGGAAATGTTGCTAGAGCAGAGGTGATCACTTTCCTCTATCTCTATCCAAGCGACCACAATCTCACGGGAGTGATCCCATAGAAGCGGAAAAACTTCACCGGTGCGCCATCGCCAGAGTGCTGAGGCTCTGTAATTGTGACTGTCTGTTTACACCAGCCTTTGCTAGTACGTCAGTCTTAGCGCAGGAGTAGCTGCCTCAACAGTTAAGAGCGAAATTCCGAGGTACCAAATGGACCTTTGGTATTCATTTGAAGTCCTACAAATACCAACCAAACGTGCTTCCCAACTAGACAATACATTCTGATAGAATCATCAAAATAACCAATGGAGGTTGTCTCGATGAAATATTGATCGAAGTCAACACTACAACCAAAACGCCTAAAAACTATCAAGTAACCAAGCATTCAAAAGTTAACCCAACAAGTACGACATTCAAACCAAAGGTCCTACTAGACCAATATTAATACATCAAAGCTAATGATGCTAACATAAATATCATCCTAGCCGGTTTATAAATAATGTTGACCGAAGTCAATTCTTTCAACACAAGAGCTTCAGATGGAGAAACACTCCTCAAAACTCTTCCGAACACCTCCGAAAGTAATCCATCCGCCCCGATAAGACACAAATATAGCATATAAGCTATAAGGATTTCTAGCATAGTAAACAAATACAAAAGCAAGCAAGCAACCGTGAGGATAATTACAACCCAAAGTTTACCACGTTGTAAAGAAGGATGTATCCAAAGATAAGATATATAAATAAGTCCAAGGAAATGTAGATGAAAAATATTTTTCCTCATCAGATATCAAAGAACAAATTATTTTAAGTTAAGAAAAAGAAAGAAGTCAAATAATTTATCTTTGAAAGGGAAAGTTTCATACTTGGGCTAGTTTGGAGTATATTTTCACGCCAAAAAGACGAATGTATAATCTTTTTTTCTAAGAGTGCCGAAGAGAGGAGAAATTTAAAAGATGATGAAGAAGGTAGAATAGTGGGAGAGAGAGAGAGAGAGAGACTGAGAGAGAGAGAGAGAGAGAAAGAGAGAGAGAATAGGAAATGTAGAAAATTAATAAATCATTGATTTTTATGGTGGTTGCATTGTTTAAGTCACGATTATTCATTTGTTTTTATAAGATGTGAGTCGCGACTCACTTTCATTTTTTTATTATCTCAATCATGTTTTTTTGGGTAAAATATGAATAAAGCAAAAAATATGAGAGAACAAATAAATAGCAACACTGAAATAGGAGAGTGTGTCACATCACCAGCCTAAGATCATATATATATATATATATATATATATATATATATATGTATATTCAAACTTGTTCTTTTATATATCATTAAAAAACTAGCGTTAATTTAGTGATGTCAAATTACTTGGGCCCCTCTAGAAAGCCCACATGCCAGAAAATCACCAAAGTATATTAGAGAGGATATTATCATAAATTATCATTAATTAAACTATTTAGGGGTTTGACCTTTTTGGGATTTTAGGGTTTCACACATCACTTTAGTCTCGCTTCTAAACGATTTTTGCTTCTCAGCTAAGGCTTACATTGGCAGTCACGACTTTCAACTTTTGTGAGTTTTTTTACACATATTTATTTAAATTGTACCTACAAAGTCTTGAAGACTTCATCTGTGATCCATTGCATGTTTAAATTTTGTTGGAAAGATAGAATTTTTGTTTAAGTGATTAAAGAACAAGATCTGATTCAGGTTTGCCATACATTCTTATTTTCAACCTAAATTTTTTTCATTGAATTTTTTTTTTTATTTTCTATGAAATGTCATGAGTTGATAATAAATGGAACAATGAAAATTTGTATAATAGACCCTGACATGTTTATAATTGAGGTGCGATTGTTTTTTTATTTTCCATGAACTATTTTTACGAATCTTTCTTGCAACTCAGTCACATAAATTATATCTCTATCCACAAAAATAGTACTAAGGTCTACATTCTTCCTATCTTTCCCACACTCCGCTTGTTAGATTACACTGACTATGTTGTTTAACAATCTTTATTTTAGTTATTAGTGTTTCCTTTTATCTTAGTTTCATATTTTTTTATTCCTGATTTGTATTCCTCATGTTTTTAATTTAGTGCAACTATATTATTATTTTTGTTTTTGAAATTACACCTCCTAATATAAGAAATATTGTGTCATTTACAAAGTTGGCTTTTAATGAGTGATAGTTATTAAAGTAGACTTTCGTCATTAAGTGATGTTATAGACTTTAGTTTTCATATCTTTTGTTTTTTGAATTATATTTACTTGAGGCATGTTGAAACTTTTTTTTAATTATGTTGAAACTTGAACTAGGAGTGTTATGTTAAAATTTGGATTTATATATTTAGCTTATAGTTTTAATTTCAATTATTTTGTAGTACAATTGATAGATTATTTTTTGTAAAACATTTGAGTTATGTTTTGACATTATATTTATAAATTTTATCCTTTGGCCAAGTAACTCATTTATGATGTTCTTATAAAATGTGTTCTTTTACTTATTAAAATTAATTGAATTAAAATTTATTAGTTGAAAAATTATATATCAATCCTTTTTTACATTATTAGTTACACATATATAATTATTAATTAGTATATTTTAAAAAACAATATGTATCTTAAATACCTTTATTTAGTGTCATTTATAAAGACACATATTGTTCAAATACTAACTTAAATTTTTTGATGATTAAATTTATTTCAGAATTAATTTAACTCTATAATTGTACTTGTGCAACCAAACAATACGTCTGTAATCATACTGTAATTACATTATGAAAAATAAACATGCGATCATAATTATTATATTGAGTAATTATTAGGTTGTGTAATTATATAATTACATGGTGGTGATTACACTAATTGTAATTACCAAGTAGCTTTCCAAAGTGATCCTAAGTAATTTAAGAGTGATAGTAGATTCAGTTTTGCTATACATTCTTGTTTTCCACCTTGGCAATTTTTTGGAAGTGGTTTTTGAATTTTTATGTCATGCCATGGGATGAGATTAGATGGAATAGTGAAAATTTATATATCCAATCCTAACTTGTTTGCAATTGAGGTGTGATTATTGTTTCTTTATTCCTATGAACTCTTGTTTAAAAATCATTCTTGCAATTCTGCTTTGAAAACTCTTCTTTTAAGTTGATGGTCTTCTGTAAACAACCTCTATACCCCTCAAAGGAAGTGTAAAGGTTTGCGTACATCATATCCTTTCCAGAAAACACTTGTTAGATTACACTAGGTATTTTGTTGTTGTTTACCAATGTATGTTTTAGTCATTAATGTTTACCTTTACAGTGTTCTGTTATTTTAATAGTGTCTCTGTTTTTCTGTCATATATTAGTTATTATTGTTTTTAATTATATTCCTTTTTCCTAATTGTCATTTAAGGTGTTTTATATTTTATTAATTTCTCTGTTTTCTGCTAAAAGTTTGAATCTTTATTTACCTTTTTAGAGAGAGGAAAAGAATAGAATTGTATTTCATTTAAATAATCAACATCAGAAAAGGGAATATGAGTTTTTCCGATCAACCACCTTCTCCTCCACATTTTATGCCAATGCCATTTGCTGGTGGTGATGCTGGAGGCGTTTGGCCTCATTCTCAGATGAATCATGATCTATTTGAGCCCTATTGTCAGTTTGAGTATGCGCCTTCTTTCAAAACACTGACGGGTTTCGATAGCAACTTGCCAAATTCTGCAACATTCCCTGCTATCAAATCCATATTTAATTCACCAAATCTTCAAGAAAGCAATGGGGCAAGTCATATATTTTATAAAACCCGCATGTGTGCTATGTTCTTGAAAGAAACTTGCAAGAATGGGGAAAATTGTACATTTGCTCATGGTGTTGAAGATTTGTGGGAGCCTCCTCTGAATTGGCAGGATCTAATTCGTGTAAAGCATAGAGAGTTGAATGAGGATCATGAAAAAATTCATAGGATGAAAATTTGCAAGATATTTTATGATGGAGAGGAGTGTCCTTATGGATATAAGTGCGAATTTCTTCATGAACGTCCTTCAAAATTTAAGACCAACATGCCAAGGGAGAGGGACAGTTCCACAATAAGTATCAAAACTACAAGGAACATAAGTGATCCTAGGATGATTGAGACGAGTAAGAATCAAAATGATATTGTCCATATTGAGATGCCTATATATTGGAAGACAAAGATATGTATCAAGTGGGAGACAACAGGTCAATGCCCCTTCTGTGATCGTTGTCACTTTGCTCACGGACAATAAGGTAAGCTAATTTTTTTAAATTCTCACATTTTCTATCTTGTGTAATTCATTTACGTATTTATTATAAAAAATAAGGGCGAACATTATTATGTATTGATTGAGATCCTCGAGGCAATGTTTTTTTGTTGCTATGCAAATTTTTTGTTAAAGATGCAATAGTTCAAATAAGAAAGAAAATCTTGTATAAAATTAGAAAGAGAGAGTGTCTTCATATGATTTAGCTTTTGTATAGTAGCAACATTAGAAAAGAGAAAAGACCCTCTAAAATATTTTTCGTAGCCAAAATAGTTATTCAACTGTTGTATTCTTTCCTTAAACATGAAAATCTTGATAAGTTTGGATTATGTCCATATAATATTCTAGGAATTTGTTGTGTTACCATGTCCATTGATTGGTGTTTTGCACAGTCACAACTATTTATTGTTCACCAATAATGACTATCTTATTCCCTGTAACAATACATTAGATATGCATTTTCTCTATTTGTTCATATCTAACATTTAAAACAAGTAACAATGTAAAACTTACAACATCTAGCCTATATCTTGATTTTTATACGTCTAACATTAAATTAACTTTCTCGTTTCCAAATTTTACTAAACATGGAGACACAAAATATGTGAATGATGGGCTTCGTGAGCTACGTATCTCGTAAATCTTAAATTTTTTCCATTTGACTTTCTATGGTAAAATATGAGATCTATGAACTTTGTTTGTGATCGCTTACTTGGAGTCATATTCTAATTTTTCTAGTTAAGTCTAATCTTATAAGGTCTTTTCTGAAGGTTATTTCTTTCTCTACTCTTTGTGCTGATGTTGGCTATTTCTTTTAACAGAGATGCAAGAGCCTATGTTGACGAATTTTGTTCCTATTACTCCAAGTCAATTCTCTGTTCCGCTTGTTGCAAACACATTGGTCAATGCTTCGGTAAAAGAAGAAAAAGGAAAAAAGAAAATCCTAAAGTGGAAACCATCGAAGAAGATCACTGACATTTATGGAGATTGGCTCGATGGTTATGTTCCACCCCACCTCTTATTTAGCAACACCGAGAGCAAAATTTCCAGTTTACATTTTCCAATCCCCATTATATAAATGGATGCATCCCAAAAAGGATCATAAACTAATTTGGAGATCGTATTCATGTCGTATCATCCAATAGTTAGTTTGTTATACAATTTTTTACATTATGTGTAAACTTTTGGCTTTTGAAATTTGGAACTGCATATTTTTTTGTTTTAACATAATATCTATCAGAATTCTATAGAGAGAAATATAAAAACATCATAACTTTATTTTATTTTATCAAAAAAGGATTGTCATTATTTTATTTGTTATTCTTTTCTCTGAGCAATTTGGTTTAATTATGATGCTCATTTTTCTCTACCTTCGTTGTAGTTCCAAGCCCCAACACTATTTGAAATTTTCAAATCTTTAAGGGCCAATTGACAAACTAATATTCCATTTAGCCATGCTTTTGGTAGACCAAATGTCACGACTCAAATTTTCAGATCCTGATGACAACTACATACATTCCACTAGTAGGTAAGTCGAACCCATAGACTGAAACTAGAAGTAATGGGCTATCACATGAAAGAGAAGAAGGCTATAGCAAAGAACAAATACAAGAAGTAAAAGAAGAAGAAAGAGTCAAGATATAATAAAACATCCCCAAAACCTAATATTAGTTGGTACTCAAACTATTAACCATGACATAAGTAAAAGATAAGTACAATATACAAAATAGAGACTAGTCCAGCCATTAACAGAAGGAGAAGAACAAATCTGAAAAGAGCTCACCTCTAGTCTCTGATCCATAACTACTCCGCACACATCAATGAGAAGTCGTACTATGATCTATGGGGTGAAAAGTGTAGCATGAGCACCAAACATGTGGTTCTCAATAGACATAGGCCGACTGAGCTCCAAATATATCGCAAGCATAAAAGGCATATGAGACTCTTCTTCTATTGATTTCACAATTCAAAATAAACTAGCAAATTGAGTTCTCAACAAACACACACACACACACACACACACACACACATATGTATATATAAATATATATGAAAAGTACTCAATTAATAAATTGATAACACTTGGTCTAGGCTACACGTTGATATGCTCCTGAACTATCAAGCTTATGTCCCTTGGATTCTTACAAACTCCAAGACCCTTTCAAACAAAACAACAAGCATTGCTTGAGTAGATAAACTATTTCTAGCTCATATCATTAAATGTGAAATCACTCGGATTATCCCATTACTGGATTAAACCCATAGAGTAATTTCCACAAGTCTCCACTATTGAGTCTTACCCAGCTCTATTTTGCTTTTCCAAGCCAAAACAGTGTTAAAGAGCTCAATCAATGTTAGCAACCACTACTTTTTAGATTAAAACTTCAAGACAACAATAAATCCATGCCATACAATCAATATTAGAGCCAATCAATCAATACAATTTAGGGCTTAACACCGCCATCTAGCACACACACTCCTAGTTGAGGGTCTAGCTGCTTATAAAAGAAGAAATACAGAAAATACCAATGTAGAAAATCTTCATTCCAGCTAATTTGATAAGAAAAAACTAAATTTCAAGCTTATATTGACACAAATCTGAGGTTTCTTCCTTTGCAAGCTAAGAAGCTCTTCACTATACTATATCAATATTTCTTTCAATAATTGGGGTCTCTCCCCTTTATCCATAATTGAAAAGATGATAATGGTACATAATTGCACAAATCCCTATTATATCCTTGGACCATTCCAACGTAAAAACTATTTTCCATTATTGAATTAATGCCCTTCAGCTTCTGTCTTCAAACTTGCGCTAGACCGGATGAATGTTGATATGAGATTTTGGAGCACAAGTCGCCTCCACATGAACTTTGACAGTTAGTTCTCACAAGACGATCTCCAGTTTGACCAACGAATCACTGATCAATCATTATACAATGCCAATTACAATGTTAGTACTGAGGTAGCTAAGCTCAATTCAAGCCAGCGAGACGCTTGTTGGTTCTTGCAGGATGCCTGTTTCATCTCTGGTGTGCTTCAGAGATTTTCATCTTCAAATCCCTCAACATTGCTTTTTCAAAGAATATCAACATACAAGAGAACTAGGGCCTAGAACCCCTTCAATTAGTACTAAAACATAACAATAATTCATGAATTTAAGTCTGGTAAAGTACCAACTCAATAAACTCCTAAAGCTAGGAAATATAAATTAGTAGTCAAAATGTATGTATCTGTCACGACCTAAAGTATACCCTAGGTGTAACATGGCGTATAGAACCCCGAAAGGCTGTACACAAGCCACTTAGCATACATCATATAAGATAATAGATATAAAGAGAGTTCAAAAGAGCATTCTCATATTATAAAAGAGTTTGACAAAGTGGAAGTCTAACATAGTCTCAATAAGCCATCTAATACATCAAAGAAGTTGTTGGGATGTAACCCATGCACCACGTACAAATGTCTGAAAACTGAAATAAAGAAAAGCTATACAAGTGTCTTGGTCCTCAGAACAAGAGGACTCACCAATCTTTAAATCGACAGGGGAGATCAACTAGCCACAAGTATGCGAGGTAGGAGCGTCGGATGTAGGCACAAGTATGCATTAGTACATGAAATGTACTAAGTATGATAGAAATGCATAAGCGGTATGAAATCATGCTAAAAGGACTTTACATGATATGCAATGACCAAGCTAAATCATAAGAAAAAAAGGTTAGAAAACACAAGTCATAGTCATGGTTAATGCAAGCTTAACATAGTTAAAACACTTTGTGAGAGACTCGGAAGTAACCAAGCTCATTATCATGGGATGTTTACCATTAACCAACATAGACCATGTGAGCTAAAACATGGAATTTGGCCTATCCCACACTGAAAAGAGATGTCCTACTTGCCAAGGTAAAGACCATAAACTTGTAGCTTACGTGGATCCACTAGCTAAGACGTCCAACGGGGGAACATAGTTAGGGAAAAGGAGAATGCTACTAGAGACCCGACCTCTATTAACGGGAGAGCCTCTATCTCAATATTCTCTCGGTGCTAATTAAAATCCCACGGAATAGTCATTAAGTATATTCATTTTATAATCCATTGAAATGCACAATTAAGCTACCAATCCAAGTTAAAGTCATTTCGAATAGCTCCTTAAATATTGATTCAACTTAGGTGAGAAAACCTTTCAACCTTATGAATCCTAATGTGAGAAATCCTTTCACAATCATGATCGTATTAATATGTGAGAAAACCTTACACTATTACATTGATACTTTTCAATCTCAAATGTCACAACCTGATCCCTCGAGTCATGATGGCACCTACCATAACCCATTTGTAGGTAAGTCAGCCCGTACCCAGAGCGTGATAATTAGGTATAAAGGCAGAACTAAAAAGAAAGTACTGCTAACAATAAGAAAAGACATAAACAAAAAGCAACAAAAAACTATATATACTGCAAACCCTCCTCGAATCTGGAAGTCACGAGTACAAAACTATCTTGTAAGAACAAAATACAAGTCCCAAAAGTGGACCACAATAAGTTGTCTCAAAGACAAAAGACAAGCTAACATATGTACAGAAAGAGACAGGCTGGTCCAGGATGCCAAGTGCTCACCCTCATCTCCGATATCCACAAGTTGCAGAAGATGGCACAATCGATCACCGCTCGTAGCTTGTACTAGGACCTGCATCGTGAAAAAGATATCGAGTGCAATATAAGTACTAAAACAAGGTACTTAGTAGGCCTCATAGGCCGACTGAGCAAGAAAGGTAAAGACAATCAGAGAAGGTATAATCTAGACACAAACAGAGGTCAAAGCAGATATGAAAAGAAGGCACATGAGCATACTGAAAGTAAATTTAAGTATAGCTAAATCAAACCTAACTAGACCCCATAAAACAAGAAGGTACAATCGTGTGTAAGTTTAAATAAAAACCTAAACAGACCCCCATAAGCTCAACATGTACACAAAATAGCTAACTCTACAAGATAGAAGAGTAATCTAGACTCGAATCCAAGAACATTAATCGAGGCTCCTAGTCCAAGTCCAATAAAAGTCAACGGTGCCTCGACTCCAAGGCATCAGTCTCAAGATGGAAATAATAGCCTCGAACCGCATAACATCAGCCTCAAACTGAAAATGACAGTCTCGAACTGTAATACATCGGCCTCGAACTAGAAATCATCACCGTAACCAACCAACTCATAACCCAACTAAGAAGAGTGGCAAGGGTGTGCCACTTCCAAGGAGAATCCTAATGTCAAGTCAAGTCACCGTGGAATGCCATCCACCCCGAGGTATCAATAGAAGGCTACCAGTCTAGTACAACTCAATCTCAAAGCGACGCAATAAAACCATCCTTCAGTAACACCTCAGAGCCGCATAAATAGGGAGAGTAAGGATATAAGAGCTAATAAGGTACGAGTTTGCCTAAATTAAGGCTCACACTATCAGACCCAAAGTCTACTATTTAAGTCTACAAGGACCTAGTCCATCCGAACGACGATGGAGAAATACCATGGTCACCAGGTGCATGGTTCTAAGGCAATACAAGTCTATCCTAGACTAAGGCCAAAACATGCTCCAAAAACAAGTAATCAAACAAGAAGATCACATAGCATGCAAGTCACACAACAAACCCTACTAGCATGGTTCTATCCTCGATACAGTGGTAATGAATCCTAAATCATGGTATCTAACAAGAAAAGAATAAATAATTAGGTACCCGCCCCCAATTCACACTCATCACCTTGAATTTACATATTCATGCTCAATCTAAATAGAAAGGAAGTTGTAGCCTACCTGTGGAGCAGGAGCAATCCGTTTGCGAATGGGAGAATCTCTAAACCAGTGACCCAACTCTCCACAATCAAAACAACCCGGCAATGATCTGCCCCTAGAAGAATGGCCACCACGGCCTGAAGCACAAGATTGGGACCCATAACTCTAGTTCGAGCCAACATCACTCCGACTACACCAGACTCCCTCTGAAGTATGCAATGAAGCCTGCACTGATCAGTTAGACTGGCATGCTGATACCGCTGTCTGGGCTTGTCATAAGAGCCCCTCTTTCTGGAACAGGACCTATGTAGCTACCATCATATCTGGCTCTCTAGTCACTGCCCCCTTGGGCCTTGCGATAGAGCTCCTCTATAGTGCAGGCGTGGTCAACCACATCTAGGAAAGAATGACCCACAGAGACCATGGAGTGAGTCTCATTCCGAAGTTGAAGCCTCAACCCACTAAGAAAGCATCAAACTCTCTCCTCCTCAGTAGGTAGAATAATGGTGACATGATAGGAGAGCTTGTGAAACCTTACCTCATACTCTGACACAGTCATAGAGCCCTGCTCCAACATAAAGAACTGATCCCCGAGGCAATCACTGACACTGCGATGGATGAACCTATCCAAGAAGGCCTCAGAGAACACAGTCCAGGTGACCGGAGCAGCTAGCCTAGAATCAATGAATGCACACCACCACTGCCTGGCTAGCCCACTTAGCTAATATTCGGTGAAGTCAGCTCCTCTCAACTCCACTAACCCCAAAGTATGAAGCCGCTCCTGGCAGGTAGTAAGAAACTCATGGGCATCCTCACCCATAGCCTAGAAAACCTTAGAGGTGAAAGTCTCAAGAACACTCTGAGCATCTTCTGCTCCTCTAGAAGCATAGCTTCAACTGTAATCATGAGATGGGCACCCCTAGGTGGTACTTGGGCCTGAGGTGCTTCTGTTGCAGGCTAATCCTACTGAGTCGGTGCTTGCTTAGGGAAAGGAAATAAATTTGCTAAAAATCGAAATCCAGTCGTTATTGGTCATTTACGACTAAAAAATTGGTCGTTTCCCATCGTTAGTATCTCTGACGTTAAAAGTACACGACCGGATTCTAATTCGGTCGTTAAGAAACCTTTAGTGACAAAAAAAAAATCCAGTTGTTATACCCCTTTTTACGACTAAATTTTTCGTTCGATATTTGGCATTTTGGTCGTTAGAAAACTTCGTAATGGCAACTATTCCATTTGTTATAATCCCTTTTAGTGACCAAAATCCTGTCATTGATTTCTCTTAATCCCTTTTAGTGATGAAAATCCTGTCATTGATTTGTCTTACATCAACAATTTAACGATAAAAATTTTTCCTTCGTTGATGAACTTTTAAATAAACATATTTAGATTAAAAAAAATTATGATTAACAATTAGAAATCATTGTTGCATATGCATAACAAACAGTTCCAAACACATAAAATATAGTCAATACTAAATTACTCGTGACATAATCATTGCAGTTAATTACAAAGAACAAAAAATGTTTTAAAATCCCACAAAAAATATCTAGCATATATGTGCAGATGGTAACATTTTAAAACAAATATCCTATCCAAGTAAAATAGGTTCTTCTTGCACTTCAACTTTTTCGACCTCTAACATCTTCAGTTGTTTCAACTTACTCCACACTTGAAGATTTTTTGCGACTTTGAATTCTTGATCTGTTACAAGGATAAGTTCTCATAAGTTAAGTGTTCGATATGTTGCTGAGACATAAATGATCAATGTTTAATTACTTGCTCATTGAAAAATTACTTGGTTGTAAGAAAATGCTTTGTTTCACAAGAAAAATCAGCATAGGAAGGCACAACATTAACAATCTATAATAGCAGTTGGGTGCAAAGTTGTTTCAAAGTTTGCTTAACATCCTTAGCAAATATATAGCAGCAGATTATTAATTGCTATCTTTCTGGCATGGAAACAAATTATTTACCTGGCTAGCGACATTACTAGACTTCATTAACGTAAAACAAAATAGTAAGGCATCTCATCATGTATCTAAGTCCTTCTACTTTATATGAACCATCTTAGAGAAATAACCATGAAATAAACATATTTCCTTTAACGAAAAAAAAATTAAACAAGCACAAACATAATCTCTAGTAACAGATGCGTTGCTTAAGATCAAAGTTCAAGTTGAAATACATTATATTACAACTAGCTTAAAAGAGACAGTAAAACTCTTTATACTATTCCTTCTGATCAAGAAAAAGTTGTAAATAGATGTGAGCTCTCAATTAGAGGGTGTCCCTACGATTAAAAAAATAGACTATCAATCTTGGAAACAGGATCTGAATCTCAACAAAGATGGCACTTATTTTCCCTCGAGCCCAAACCTTGGGGAGCATAAAATATTAAGTGGCTAGTACCTATGTTAGTGGAGATAGCGAGTACATGATCACATTTTCCCAAACCACCTTTCTAAAAAATAAAGTAAATGTGTCTAGGAAAGCATTCTGTAGATGTTTTTGACCCCTTCGGGTAGTAATTTCAACATGTTATTAAGCTCTTGGTTTTCCCAAAATTAGTTTATTATATGATGTGTAACAAACGACATACATGAACTATAAAAATTAATGTTGGTGGTACGAGCTACATGGACAAACAAGTAGAGCAAGAATAGGTCGTATACCCAGAAATTGTGAAGGAAATTTGTTATTTGCATTTGTTGTCCAAACTCAGTGTACTGGACATAATATAGCAGTATGTTGAAGTATTTCAAGTTGGGTCATGGTGGAATATGGTGAAGGTATAGAGAAGTATACAGCCAACAAGAAGCAGCTTTTCACTTATATACTCCACATATTTTAATCTTTATGGTCTAAACCAACAATTCAGAAGGAAAAAGAAATATATCAATGGCCTCATATAGTCTATACCACCATTTCAGTCCTTAAAATATAATAACATGCAAAGTCACAAAAGCTACTAGTTATTTGTCATATCAATTCAAAACCACCACAAACACGAGAATGATAGAAAGAAGAACCATAAATTTAGCACCATATTTCAGCCTTTATTGGAATGATCTCTAGAATAAAATACTTGTGATGCTTGTTTCGCTAATACAAAAGGCTTATCGATTTTCGAAAATAGCTGGTGGTTAACATTTACAAAGACATGTTCATCTATTGACTTCCAACTTATCCATTCGATATACACTAGTCAAGTTGTCGATGAATAGGGACAACAAAAAATTGCATAGGATTTTAAAATGTCCACATTTTCTTTTGAAGTCACACTAATAATTATGAATAAGAACCCTAAAAATGTGAACACCAGACCTGAACTTCTACTAAAAGTGTTGTAATTTAAAACTTAATGGTAGTAGTACTTTAAGATTTCTGCCAAACACTAGCGGCCTTTAAATTAAGGGAGTTATCTTTGTGGCAGCAAGTACCTAAAATTAGAAGAGAATATGAGTCACATGATTGAAATACATGCTCTTTGGGATGTATCTCTACAGTATCCAGTACACAAAATTAGAATAATATTTGAATTTGTGCACCTTAATTGAGCAAAATTGAAACAGCTAATCTCATTGTTTCACATCTGTTGCATTGTATAAATACATGTTTCCTTTGTGATCTAGCCCCACAGAAAAAAAAATAGTTGTCGTCAAGAGTCTAGTAAAATTCGGTACAGTACTAGGTTCAATTATTCTATATGTGTTTCCCTACCATATCCATTTTTTTAAAAAAATTCTCATGTTTGGGTTGCTATATATCGAAATGTGCATACAAGAGGGAGGCTTGGCCTTACCTCCGAATATAACACTAGGAAAAAATATACAAAGTACTAATTTTGATGTTTCTTCGAAAACAAGTGAATTGACCTAAAGTAGGATAACTACATCCAAGTCAACATATGCTTCTAAGTATTGCAGACAGAAAGATCCAATGTCATACTTTTCAGTTGATTTTAGATTTTTTAATATTAAGGATATAAATATATCAAGATGTGAAGCATACATTGTGTACATGCTGTAACATTAATTTTTACCTGGTGCATTCACTTGTCTTGTTCTCTAATCACATAAAGTACATTTATTCCTTAAAGTATTGTGATAAATCTACAGATCTAAGATACTATGCTGCTAGCATCTTTTCCAGCCAAGTCCTACAAAGCAATATGACTAAACAAAAGTTGGATTCACAGCCTTTACTCCGAATACATATTGATAGAGGAAGACAACAAGGAATAGCTTCAATTGACGACATATCTTGAACATTATTATGCTTGCGATGATAGTTAAAGTGGTGAAACATTACATAATATGTTGGAGAAACAATTATAGCCTTGAATGCATCTCGTGCCTATCCAAATAAGATGCACAAGTGTTAGAAAATGCTTCAGATACCCCCAAAAAATTGCAGATTGACTGATATTGAAATATCATGCATAGCTGAACGGCAAAATCAAAATTAGGCATAGTAACGTGCACTTCTCATTAATAGCATCTTGTATGGTCAAATAACATCTCAAGGTTCATGTAAGAAGAAAAATCGTAATATGAAGCATTTTACTAGATTTCCATATCACTTGTTTCATATATTAAAACAACTCACATATTAAGCATGCAAGAAAGCTATGTTGCTCGGACTCTTCAAAAATGTCACCAAGCTAGTGTTGGGTCCTTCAAAATAGTGCATTTTATGAGGATCCAACACAGGTGCAGCGACATTTTTGGAGAGTCCAAGCAACTTGGCAAGAAAGAGCAACAAATTTAGTTCTATATCAAAAAAGTTTTTTTTTTAATAGAAAAAAAGAACATACTAAAAAAATAAGCCAATGAGGCCTTCTAGATTCGAACCTATATCAGAAAAGTTGAAACAAAGATAGGATATAAAAACATTAAGAGAATATTGTAGTATAACTAGTATAAAGCAGAAATACCATGTGCAAGAATTGATATCACTACATGGAGAGAATAAAGCTAAGTAACTACTATAATATTCAAGTTAAGAGGAATTGACACCATATATACATATGATAAATGATCTGATCTAGTCCTGGATTCTTATGTAAAAAATAAACATGTTATTGCTTTAGAGAATTGAGAATTCACTTGAGTGATCTGATGGATTATGTTTTTCAGAGTGTTGTTAGTGTTATTTCACTATACTTGTATGAATTTTAAGGTTGTAAATTATTGCATCGGTAAAAATCTTATTCCCACGTCATTTGGGTCATATACCTTGATGGAAAGATATTATTTACATCAAAATAACACAAAATACATCTAGAAGGAGATACGTTATATAAGATCGAAGAGTTAGTGGATAAAGTTATCGAAACAAGTCCAACGCCACTCAACTCATAGATAGGAGACACTGCCATAAGTGTCTTGTTGACGAAAAATATCAACACTTAATGAATGAGCCAAATCAATCAGAATTCAAATGTGAAAACATAATATATTACTTTTTTCATCAATTAAGTTTTCCTAGAAACTTTTCGATTTATAGTCAGATTGTGAAGTTCCTGCAAAAAGGCTAGCTTAAGTAAATACAAAAGTTAAATGTAACGTCAAATAAAATAGACTGTCATTTCAAGAAATATGTACCACCTCCACAACCTTCTAGTCTCCAAGCTTAACTTTAGACTGATTCAAAGAGTCAAAAACTAGTAATGCATCATGTTGTACACATGTGCATAAAACTCCTAATGACATGTTAGATGTAGTAATTTTCTTTACAGATGTCAAATACAATGGTAGAAAATATCCAAAAACATGGTTTCAGAGAATAGTCATATCAAGAAAATGAAACTTCAAAAAAAATTGAAAAAAAATGAATCAGGTTTCACACACGTTGCAGCAACCATCAACTTTGTCTATCTTATAAGAAACCCCTTTGAGTTAAAATCTACATTATTGTGACCACATAGTTGTGTAATTTCTTCTTTCACAATAATCTCCTATCCTGTTACAACATCAATTTCCTACCCTCTTCTTAACCCCCTTCTCCACAACTTTGAAAACCCACCGTAACAAAGAAATCAAGCATATTATGAAAAAAAATTGGGAGATTTTGGGAATTCTTTTTTCATATTTAGAGTTAAAGCATATTCAAGAGGAACAAATCCTAAGTGACGATAACACATGCTAGTTACCTGGAAATTTGAAAAACCTATCATCAGTCTACCGGAATCAAGTAGTTTGTGCTGGCAATTGAACATCAGTTTCTCCTAAATGCAAGACCACCATCCATACCTTCACTCCAGTCTTTGTTTGAAAAGGCATATGGTAAACCATGAGAAATCTGGTGCGCTTTTGCAGATCTAATGCACTATAGCGACAGTGTATCTTTGATGGTTTCTTCCCCCAAAGATATTTGTTGTTCTTTTTCAGTGAGTGGATTGAAGCAATGACTAACCATAATAAGGGCGTAAAGATATTCGCTTTTCATTTTGGCTTAGCATTTTCCGCTTTAAAAGAGATAAATTTTGGGTAAATAAATAACACTTGAATTTCCCACTTAATTATTTTTAACATCAGCGAGTAGAAATTTTTAGTTTTACTGACTGGATATTTTGCCCTCGCTATTGATTGTCTAAGAATTGAGAATAATGACTAGAAAAATCTTTGGTCGTTATATGTTCACATGCAACGACCAAATAATAGTTCCTTCGTTAAGAGATGGTCGCTAAAAAATGTGTTTCTTGTAGTGACAGGTGTCAGTACTGGCACTGGTACTGGGCCTTGTGCATACCCCCAAGCACAGTCAAACATTGAGTAATAGCTAACTGGAGGTCTGGAACCAAACCGGTCCGGGTTGTGGCTAAGCTTGTTCCAACCCCACTAGCTAATACGAACATAGGCTGCTGAAGAATCTGCTGAGGGCTCCAGATCCTGCTCTCTGTCCGGGGGTGGGGCTGCACCCCTACCATGCAAGGGAGGTCGACCCCTACCCCTAGGCATTGCATGGTGCATACAAGCCATCCTGTGACAAGGTTGAAACAGGTGAGATTCTAAGAAATCAATAACACATAGGCTGCATGAAGGCGAGTCAAAAAAGGAGAATTCCTAAAGATACCCTATAGCCTCCCAAAGATAGGATACAGACGTCTCCCCACCGATTCATAGGACTTTACCAAGTAGTAGCTCTGTACAAGTGAGACTGTTGAACCTGTCTCTAATAACAACTTGTCACGATCCGATCCCTCGAGACATGATGGCACCTAACATAACCCACCAGTAGGTAAGCCAACTTGTACCCAGAATGCGAGTAATAGGTATAAGGGTAGAACTAAAGAGAAAGTACTTCTAACAATAAGAAAAGATAGAAACGGAAAGCAACCAAAAACAATATATATACTGGAATCCCTCCCTGAACCTGGAAGTCACAAGTACAAAGCTATCTTGTAAGAACAAAATACAAGTCCCAAAAGTGGACCACAACAAGCCGTCTCAAAGGAAAAAGACAAGTTAACATATGTACTGAAAGAGATAGGCTGGTCCAGGATGCCAAGTGCTCACCCTCGTCTTCGATATCCACAAGCTACAATAGATTGCACGATCGATCACCCCTGGTAGCTGGTACTAGGACATACATCATGAAAAAGATGTAGAGTGCATCAGAAGTACCAAAACAAGGTACTCAGTACGCGTCATAGGCCGACTGAGCAAGAAAGGTAAAGACAATCAGAGAAGGTAGAATCTCGACACAAACAGAGGTCAAAGCGGATATGAAAAGAAGGCACACGAGCATACCAAAATTAAATCTAAGTACAACTAAACCAAACCTAACTGGAACCTATAAGCCCATAAGGTACACTCGTGTGCAAGTTTAAATAAAAATCCGCACGGACCCCATAAGCCTAACAGGTACACATAATAGCTAAGTCTACAAGATAGAAGAGTAATCCAGACCCTAATCCAAGAACATTAGTAGGGGCTCCCAGCCCAAGTCCAATAAAAGTCAATCGGGCCTCAAACCCAAAGTGAAAGAATCTGGGCCTTCAACCAAAAGCATCAATCTCAAGCGTGAAATAACGGCCTTGAATTGCAGAATATCAACCTCTGACAAGAAATAATGACCTCAAACTGTAATTCATTAGACTCGAGCTAGAAATAATCATCGTAACCAACCAACTTATAACCCAACTAACAACAATGCCAAGGGTGTGCCAATACAAAGGAGAATCCCATTGTCAAGTCAAGTTACCGTGGAACGCCGTCCACTCGGAGGTATCATTAGAAGGCTACTAGCCTAGTACAATTCAATCTCCAAGCGAGGCGATGATACAATACTTCGATAACACCTCTGAACCGTAGAAATAGGGAGAGTGAGGATAGAAGAGCTAATAAGCCACGAGTTTGCCTAAACTAAGGCTCACACTCTTAGACCCGAGTCTGTTATTTAAGTCTACAAGGACCTAGTCCATCGAACGACGTCAGAGACATACCATAGTCACCAGGTGCATGGGTCTAAAGCAACACTAGTCTATCCTAAACTAAGGCTAAAACATGCTTCAAAAACAAGTAATCAAACAAGTAAATCACATAGCATACAAGTCACACAACCAACCCTACTAGCAATGTGATATCCTCGATATAGTAGTAATCAATCCTAAATTATGGTATCTAACAAGAAAAGAAGAAATAACAAGGTACCCATCCCTAATTTACGCTCATCACCATGAATTTACACATTCATGCTCAATCTAAATAGAAAGGAAGTCGTAGCCTACCCTTAGGCCTACCGCGCGTGCTTCAAATCACTAGGCTTGAGCTTTTCCTTTTCGAATGGCCTCTGAACGCTGTCATACTATCAAAAATGGGATCACAACGTAAGTACAATTGTTCGGACACAAAAAAAAAAAAAAAACGGACCAATTTTAGCGTCAAAGGGGAATTGTGGGATTCATGCCAGAAATTCTAAAATTGACTCCGTCAAGAGGTCCTAAACTATGTCTCAAACTTGTGATCCAAAATTGAACGTAGTTCAATACTCGTAAATAGCCAGCACATCAGTATGCGACAAACAACACTTAAAGCTTCATAAACCACAAGGGACAGCAGCTAAAATGATAATTCACCTCAAATGGAGGTACTCCAATAGCTCCCAATCACCCTACAATGAAGCCTCAAAGAACACGGACGCGTGGGACTTTGAAAACTTAATTCTGACAAGAATTCAACGAGAAATTGCCTCTCTAAAATAGGAATAGTTATTGCCTTTGTGTATGTCTTTATTTATAAAGACAGGCCTCAACTCTTCATCGCGATCACGAGAAGAAGGGTCGCAATTGAGACTTATTAAGAGGTTAACCATCACAATCGCTGAGACCCTGCCTCGTGGTCGCGATTATTAAGAAAGGTGAACCCTTCATCGCGATCGCGGTAGTGGGTCACACAATCGCAAAGCACAATGGCCCAGACCTTCATGAACACGATCGAGAGCCACATGATCGTGAAGAGCAAATTGGCCTACACTTGCTTATGCATGTCAGCTGGTTTGGCCAAGTTCTAAATCTCCGACGGGGTGCTCTGAATTCATTCGGAACCCTGTGCACACAAAGGTGATTTGCAACCCTACCAAACTCAATATTCTGGACTCAGCGGAGGAGTCAAAATTCCCATACAAGGTCATCTCAGCAAAAAGTGGGTCCTACATCCAAACTCCATTTTAAGTCAATCCACTAGAGGGCTCGAAATTACCCTGGAGGCCTCTTAATCTAAATGAAGGGTCATTCTAGACTAAACTCAACATTTCGGAGCTAACTGTGCTGATGAAGTCTTCACCTAAGCTTACTTACCTAGAATGTTGACTAAAGTCAAAGTTAGACTTCAACTTGAAAGTCAAAATGCCTAATCGCACAAACTCGCACTGAAAACCTCGAGAGTCATGTCGACTATGCTACTAGCCTAAAATGACCCCTCCAAAGCTGATGGAATCGTCAGAACTGGATTCTGAAGTCATCTTCTTGAACTTTTGATCAAAAAGGACCGATGAAGGTTTAAAATCTCCAAAACGCTAAAACTCACCCAAAAACTAAACGAATGACGAGGTGACTGAACTGTCAGTCCCAGCAAGTCATAAATGACTTGGGGTTGCTACGAGAAAGCTCTAAACATTGAACAGGAGTCATAAACACATAAATGACCTAGAGGTCATTACATAAAAGCATCTTTAAGTCATAAAAATCAATCTCATAAAAGCATGCAAATCTTCATAATTTATAGTTCATAGTTCATAAGCTTCATCGTGTATTCATAGTCAAAATCATGGATCATGCATGGGTTCATATGAATTCAACTCAAAATCATGTAAGTAATTCAATTCATGCAATAGAAGATAGAAATAGGCAACTGAATCATAATTGAAAAGAACATATGGAGATTGGAGAAAACCCTAACTTTGATCAATTGAATTTAACTTGGAGATTTGGGATCTTTAGGGACCCAATGGAGAAAAGGACTCCATTGGTGAATACTAACATACCTTGATGATCAAAGCCCAAAAGCTGTGGTGAATTTGAGACTTGACCTTGAAATACTAGCTTCTTCTTCCTTAGCTTGAGAGAGAGATTTGGGGGAAGATTTTGGAGGGAATTTGGTATTTAAGAGAATGGTATTAGAATGGGTAGTTTTAGGACTTAAAATACTTATAGAGGGCTTAGAATATGGGTCAAAACGACATAGATTAGGCATTAAACACATAAAAAAAGACCCAAAAACCCTTAAAAATTAACTACCGAACCTTTCTACGGTTTGGACCTATGGTCCGTAGGACTTTCAACGGACTGTACTGGTCATCTGTAGAAAAGTACAAAAGCCCTAAATTTTGGCCAACTTTGACGAGACCTTTCTACGACCCATAGAATATCCAACGGTCCATAAACCCCAACCATAGAACTCAACTTTGACCTTAAAATTCCACTAAGTTTGAGACCTTTCTACGAGACCTACCTATGACCCACAAAATGTTTGATGGTCCATCCTGGTCAATCGTAGACTCAACTTCAAAAACTTGATTTTTTCTAAATCTCTACCCACTTTCTACAGATGCCTTCTACGGTCTGTAGAATCTTCTATGGCCCGTAGACTAGACCCGTAGAATCTAACCAGTAGCCAAAAATGTTTTCTTTTCTTCTTTATTTTTCCAAAATTTGAGGTGGTAAAATATCTCCCCTTTAGGAATATCCATCCTTTAATGGGACTCAAACTAGCATGAAAAGAGTAGGGGAAAGAGATCTGACAACCCAATATGAATGCAATCACATAAATGTATATAATCGGGGAGGAAAATTGACTCCAAGCTAAAACATACTCAAAACATCATTTCATAAATATACATGCATGCATATGGAAACATGAGAATGATTAATACATATGAATCCAAAGAATGAACCATGAAGAACTAAATACCTCAAGCTAAAGTAGGAATGCAGGGAAAGAGATGAGGGTATCGGGTCATCATATCGGCCTCGGCCTCCCAAATAGCACCCTCAACCGTTTAATTCCTCCACAACACCTTTACGGATGCAACCTCTTTGTTCCTTACCCTCTGAATTTACCTGTCTAAAATCTCAACGAAATCTCTTCATAAGAAAGGCTTTCCTTTATACCAAGACTCTCCAATGGTACAATAGATGTCAGATCAACAATACACTTCTTCAATAAGGACACATCAAATATCAAATTCACCGATGATAGATCGGAGGGCAAGTATAATTTATAAGCCATCTTGCCTATCCGCCTCAACACTTGATAAAGACAAACATAATGTGGACTAAGCTTCCCTTTCTTACCATACCTCATGAAACCCTTCATTGGTGAAATTTTCAAGTAAGCCCAATCATCAACATCAAACTTAAGATCCCTTCTTCTAACATCGGATAGGACTTTCGTAGACTTTGAGCCATTTTCAACCTTTTTCTAATGAGTCAAACTTTTTCCATAGCCTCATGGAATAATTCGGGGCCTATCAATGCAACCTCGCCAACTTCAAACCAACCTATGGGAGATCTATACCTCCTACCATAAAGAGCCTCATATGGAGCCATACCAATACTTGAATGATAGCTATTATTACACGCAAACTCAACCAAAGAAAAATGACCATCCCAATTACCCTTGAAGCTGATCACACAATCTTTCAACATATCCTCCAAATTTTGGTTGTACACTCCGCTTGCCCATTGGTTTGAGGAGGAAAGGTTGTACTAACTTTGACACGGGTGCCAAGACCTTTTTGGAAGGACTTCCCAAATTGAGAATAAATTGGGTACAACTATCAGAGATAATGGATAGGGGCACCCCATGCAACCTAACCATTTCCTTTAGATACAACTTAGCATAATCTTTCACCGAATAAGAAACCTTGACAAGAATGAAATGAGCCGACTTCTTCATACGTTCCACAATAACCCAAATCGAGTCATGTTGCCACCGGGTGCAGGGTAAACCAACTATAAAGTCCATATTCCAATCTTTCCACCTCCAAGTAGGAATATTAATATCTTGGGACAAACCTCCCAGGTTTTGATGCTCAACTTTCACTTATTGACAATTAGGAAACTTAGCCATAAATTCTGCAATATCCTTCTTCATCCCCGTTCACCAATAGACCTCTCGCAAGTCACAGTACATCTTGGTGGCTCCTAGATGAATGGAATATCGAGAACTATAGGCTTCTCATAAGATTTGTTCCCTCAAATCCTTAACATTGGGAACACACAAATGACCTTGATATCGAAGCACACCATCTCCCCCTTGAGAGAAAAGCCTTAATGAACATTTTAAGCACCGCTTCCTTAAACTCAAACAAAATTAGATCAAGACTTTGCTTGGGTTTTACATCCGACACAAAAGACGATGTTAAACAATTTTGAACAACAACACCACCCTTATCGGAATCTACCAAACGAACACCTAGCCGAGCTAGTCCATGAACATTACGAACCAAATCTTTCTTATAATCTTCAAATGTGTCACACTACTCATCGACAACCGACTTAAGGTATCGGCCACCACATCAGCCTTGCCTAGGTGATAGAGAAAGCTCATGTGATAGTCTTTCAAGAGTTCAAGCCACCTACATTGGCGAGGATTTAGATCCTTTTTCTTGAATACGTATTGCAAACTCTTGTGGTCGGTAAAGACATCAACATGGACACCATACAAATAATGCCTCCAAATCTTTAAGGCAAAAACAACTGCCGTCAATTCCAAATCATGGGTAGATTAAGTTTTTTCATGAATCTTAAGTTGACTTGAATCATAAGAAATAACATTTCCATTTTGCATAAGAACACACCCTAATCAAATCCTTGAAGCATCATAATAAACCACAATCTCATCGGAACCTTCCGGCAAAGTCAACACCAAGCAGAGGTAAGCCTATCTTTCAACTCTTGAAAACTCTTTTAACATGCTTCCAACCATAGGAACTTAACCTTATTTTGAGTCAACGAGGTCAATGGAGAGGTAATAGAAGAAAACCCTTCCACAAACCTTCTATAATATCCGGCCAATCCCAAGAAGCTATGAATATCAAAAGGAGATAGAGGTTTAAGCCAATTCTTAACCACTTTCGTCTTCTTAGGATTAACCTCAATACCCTTAACAGAGATAATGTGACCAAGAAAAGCCATGGATCTGAACCAAAACTCACACTTATTGGACTTAGCATATAACTCATGATCCTTAAGAATTTGCTACAAATGATCAGCATGCTCATTCTCACTTCGAGAATAAATCAAGATATCATCGATAAACACTATCACAAACATATCAAGATATTTTCAAAATACTCTATTTATCAAGTCCATGAATGTGGCCGGAACATTAGTCAAACCAAATGAAATTACCAAGAATTCATAATGAACATAACGAGTTTGAAAAGTCATTTTCAGAATGTCACTTTCTTTCACCCTCAATTGGTGATAACCTGATTGGAGGTCAATCTTAGAGAATTAACGTGCTCCTTGGAGTTGATCAAGCAAATCATCAATCTTTGGAAGAGGATACTTATTCTTAGTGGTAACCTTGTTCAATTGCCGGTAATCAATACACAAGCAAAGAAAACCATCCTTTTTTGAATGAATAAAACTAGAGCACCCAATGGAGAGATACTTGGTCGGATGAAACCCTTATCCAACAAATATTTCAATTGCTCCTTTAATTCCTTAAGTTCTACAGAGCCATATGGTAAGGAGGAATAGAGATAGGTTACGTATCTGGGAGAAGGTCAACACCTAAGTCTATTTCCCTCCCCGAAGGAACACCAGGTAGATCATCGAGAAACACTTCTGAAAACTCATTCATAATGAAGATCGACACAAGAATAGGAGTTTCGGAATCCATAATCCTAACCCGAACAAGATGGTATATTCAACCCTAAAAAATCATTTTTCTAGCCTTTAGACAAGAAACAAACTGCCCCTTAGGTATAGAATTTCCCCCTTTCCACTCTAGGATGGGCTCATTAGGAAACTAAAACTTAACCACTCGGGTTCTACAATCAGCAGATGCATAACAATAATGGAGTCAATCCATACCAAGAATAACATCAAAATCCAACGTATCAAGCTCTACAAGATCAAATTAAGTGACTCTATGGGATAAGGAGACGGGACAATTGCTGCAAACTCTCTTAGCCACAATAGATTCACCAATAGGAGTAAAGACAAAAGAAGGGTCTAACAACACATTCGGAGAAACATCAAAGCTCCTAGCCACATATGGCATCACAAAAGACAAAGTAGCATCGAGCTCAAGCAAAGCATAAATATCAAGATGAAAAACCTTCAACATACCAGTAACCACATCGGGAGAACCCTCTTTATCATGTTGAGTTTGAAGAGCATAGAATCGGTTTTGCTTTGGAGCATTTGAACCCAAACCACTAGGTGGAGATTACCTACCATATCTCTCCTTAGTAGCAAGTGATGGACAATCTGTCATCTTGTGACCACTCTTACCACAACTAAAGCAACCATTAGTACTGGCTAAGCATTTACCATCATGCTTCCTTCCACACCTAGTATAAGTAGACAAAGAAGATCCTCCACCATTTCCTCCTAGAGGCTTAGGGTTATACACCCTATCTTTGTTGAGCTTAGAATTCGGAGCATTAGAGGAACCTTGATCAAAAAACCTTTGTCGAAATCTAGAACGACCTTGTCCAACAGACCTCGATTGTGAAAAGTCACCATCACCGGTCTTTGCCATTTTTGCCTCCCAGATCTTTCCTTGAGTTTCTTTTATTTTATTTATTGGGCATGTGTCATCAAACGGGAAATATCAATTTTCTTAATGAGCATGGGCGGTATGACATTCCTTAACCACTATTTCGGACACACCCGAAATAAACTTACTCATCCTTGCCCTAGAATCGGCAACCATGGTAGGGGCACACTTGGACAATTGTGTGAATTTCAAGGCATACTCCTTCTTACTTATGTTCCCTTGACGAAGGCTAATAAATTTAAGTACTTTTGCCTCCTTCATTTAAAGGGAAAAGAACCTATCAAGGAAAGCAACCTTAAACTTCTCCCAATCAAGAGGACCCACGTCAACCACCCTCTTTTCCTTCCATTGGCTTAACCAAACTTGAGCAACACCCTTAAGTTGGTAAGTGGCCAACTCTGCCTTCTCAACCGCAGTCACTCCCATAATTCCTACTATCTTGTAAACCTCATTAATGAACTCTTGAGGATCCTCATCAATCTTGGAACCATAGAATTTTAGAGGATTCATCTTAGTTAATTCCCTTATCCTTGCCACCACCGTACCCACATTTGGGTTCATGGGATCATTAGCCTCTCTATTGGCTTGAGCCGTCATAGCTTGAGATAACAATTAGAAAGCGGATCGAAATTCGACATGAGTCACTTGCTCGACCAAAGGATCAACCGGAACTTGAGGAACCTCGGGCTCCACATTGTTGTTACCCACATTCCTTCTCACATAAGCTCTTTGAGGGGCCATATCCTGAAAAGGATCGAACACGATTTAGGAGAAGGATCCTTATAGAGATAAACTCTATGGCACAACTTTAGAAAAATGAAAGAAGTGGAGTTTCCTAAGCATCTTATAGCCTCCTATTCATAAATGTGGCGCACTTCACACTCAAGAACAAGACTCTACTCGTCGTGGCTTGTGAGACATCCTATGACCTTTCTAAATCTTATGCTCTAAATACCAAGTTTGTCATGACCCAAAGTATACCCTAGGTGTAACATGGCATATAGAACCTTGAAAGGCTCTACACAAGACACTTATGATACATCATACAAGATAATAGAAATAAATAGAGTTCAGAAGAGCATTTTCATATCATAAAAGATTTTGACAAAGCGGAACTCTAACATAGTCTTAATAAGCCATCTAATACATCAAAGAAGTGGTTGGAACGTAAACCATGCACCACGTACAAAGTTTGAAAATCAAAATAAAGAAAAGCTATAAAAGTGTCTTGGTCCTCGGAACAAGAGGCCGACTAACAAATCTTCGAATCGACAAGGGAGATCAACTACCCAAAAGTATGTGCGGTAGGAGCGTCAGACCCTCATTAGTGAAATAATGTAGGCACAAGTATGCATTAGTACATGGAATATACTAAGTATGATAGGAATGCATAAACGATATGAAATTATGCTAAAAGGACTTTACATGACAGGCAATGACCAAGATAAATCATACGAAAAAAAGGTTAGAAAACACAAGTCGTAATCATGGTCAATGCAAGCTTAACATATTTAAAAGACTTCATAAGATACTCCAAAGTAACCTAGTTCATTATTGTAGGATATTTACCATTAACCGACATAGACCATGTGAGCTAAAACATGGAATCCAGTGTCTGTCCCACACCAAAAAGAGATGCCCTACTTGCCAAGGTAAGGACCATAAACTTCTAGCTTACGTGGATCCGCTAGCTAAGACATCCTACGGGGCACATAGTTAGTGACAAGGTGATTACTGCTAGAGACCCGACCTCTACTAATAATGGGAGAGCCTCCATCTCAATATCTTCTCAGTGCCAAGTAAAATCCCACAGAATAGTTATTAGTTATATTCATTTCATCATCCATGGAAAGGCACAATTAAGCTTCCAAGCTAAAGTCATTTAGCATAGCTCCTTAAAGATTGAGTCAACTTAGGTGAGAAAACCATTCAACCATATGAATCCTTATGTGAGAAATTCTTTCATAATCATGATCATATTAATATGTGAGAAAACCTTTCACAATTTCATTGATACTTTTCAATCTAAAAGCATCCTTAAGTCATAAACATCAATCTCATAAAAACATGTATATCTTCATAAATTAATCGTTCATAGTTTATAAGCTTCATCATGTGTTCATAGTCAAAATCATGGACCATGCATAGGTTCTTATGATTTCAAATCAAAATCATGTAAATACTTCAATTCATGCTTTAAAAGATAGACAATAGGCAATTGAATCATAATAGAAAAAAACCCATGAAGATTGGAGAAAACCCTAACTTTGATCAATTGAATTTAACTTGAGAGTTGGGATATTTGGGGACCCAATGGAGGAAATAAATCCATTGGTGAATACTAACATACCTTGATGATCAAAGCCCAAAAGCTATGGTGAAACTGAGACTTGACCTTGAAACCCTAGCTTCTTCTTCCTTATCTTGAGAGAGAGATTTGGGGGAAGAACTTGGAGGGAATTTGGAATTTAGAAGACTGATTTTAGAATGGGTAGTTTCAGGATATAAAATACTTATATAGGGCTTAGAATAGGGGTATAAATTGCATAGCTTAGGCATTAAACACATAGGGAAAAGACCCAAAAACCCTTAAAATTAACTGCCGAACCTTTCTATGATTTGGACCTTTTCTACAGACCGTAGTGGTAATCCATAGAAAATTACAGAAGCCCTAAATTTTGACCAACTTTGATGAGAGCTATCTATGGATCGTACAACTTCTTACGGTCCGTAGACCCCAACCGTAGAACTCAACTTTAACCTTAAGATTTCACTAAGTCAGGGACCTTTCTATGGGACCTACCTATGACCCGTAAAATGTTTGACGGTCTATTCTGGTCAATCGTAGACTCAACTTTAGAAACTTGATATTTCCCAAAACTCTACCCACTTTCTATGAATGCCTTCTACGGTTCGTAGAATCTTCTACGGCCTGTAGACTGGACCAATAGAATTCAACCAATAGCCAAAATATGAGGTGTTATGATAACGCTTAACTACACCTCTTATGATTCGAAGTGTAGGCGGTCTTTAACAAGCATAAACCCAATGGTGAGTTGGGGTCAATCCCACAGGGAACAATGTGTAGGCTATTGAAGAAATAAAGAATTACAAGCCACTAATTTGAACCCGAAATAAAAGCTACAATTATAATATGAAGATATCAAGTAACAATTTAGGATAAGGGATAGAGGAGAACAAAGGCTAAAGCCTTTTCAAGGAAGGATACCAATGGGATTTGGGAATGGGAATTCAATCCACACCTATACGATCCATTGCATACTAGCTTCATACAATCTCAATTAATCATGAGTAAAATCATATATGCCTTGGAATCTAAATTATCCACCTATTCCTCTCGAATATAGGCAAATACTTCTCAACTAGTTCTCACAAATCTAGTCAAGTGACAACACAATTAATCTAATTATAGGCATTGCACGGAATCACTATCTCTAGCTATTATCCGGTATATGAGTTGCTACACCTCAAATAATGCACCAATCAACCATTCCCAACCTCAATTGACTCTCACAAGGTCATTAAAGTAAATGGGCAAGTCCTAGAAGTGATCGATTCCATTGGAAAGCAATTAAAGCATGAAATTGATTTGATAATCAAAGACCCATTTCATATATGAAAAAGTATCATACTAATTACAAAAGCACAAGGTAAAGATTAAAAACCCAAATATTGTTTATCACTAACACAATATCCAAATCACCAAATAACAACTACAACTAGGATTTAAGCATTACAAAGCAAAGAGTTTGAGAAAGGGTGAAAAATAGTTACAAATCAAGCATTCAATCTTCACTCTAATGGTTGTTGTTGTGGAAACCTGCTCTCAAAGCTATGCCCAAAATATCTTATTTTGTGGTTCTCCCTTCTTTCTTCAGTGTATCTTTGTTGGTTGCCCTAAATGGATATGCCTTAGTGTCTATAGTGAATTGGGGTCAAAAAGGTGAGTTTCCAAAACTGACTAGATGCCTGGCACATATCCTTCTCCGCATTCGCGGGTCCCAGCAGACCTGTACTCCATGTTCGCAGAAGAGTTGCCCCCGTTCGCAGTTCATGGATGACTGAGGCTCCACGTTTGCGGGTCAGTTGATTGCGTTCGCAAAAACACTTTGCTGCTAGCTCCAAATTCTTTGTTTTTAGCTCCATTTTGCCTCAATTTCCATTATTTTCCATCAAAGCTCCTTGCCAATCAAAATATACCAGAAACAACCATATTCAAGGAATAATTAGCCTCTTTCTCTACTTGAGTGCTACAAAATCATAATAAAAGAGCTCCAAATGAGTGAAAATCACCCACTCATTAACACCCCCAACTTAGAAACTTTGCTTGTCCTCAAGCAAAAAAAATCAAAACCACAAGAGGCAATCAAGTTAAGCACATCACACTTTCATTCCAACTAAGGATCATGATCATGACTTTGGTTGGTACTAACAAATAGTCCTCATGCAAACTTTTCACAAAAGAAACCCCTCATTCTCATGGTAAATTTTTCAAGAACCAAGAATCATTAAGTGAAAACAACTCAAACTCAAGAAGTTACTCAACTCTTTATCTCATTTACATGCTCACTTGATTCAATTAGGAATTTTAAAAATAACCACTTAATCAACTTACATGCCCTCACGAGAAAAGAAATGTCCCAAAACATTCACAAAGTATTTTAAAATGTGGGACAAAAGCACAAACACTCACACTCATAATAGAACATCTTATGCACACAAATGCCACACTCACACTCACGACTCCATTTGAACTTCTAGAAATGAGAAAGGTGTGTTTCTTTGTGTAGTTGGCGGTAAGGGGCGTGATCTTAACAACAAAATATTTAAGGAAAAGGAGGTTTACCTATGTTAGTTTGTGCTTTATGTGCACGAGTGAAGGCGAGCACATATATCACCTATTATTCTATTTTAAAGTGGCTAATAGGCTATAGAGGGTAGCCCTTAACTTGTTTAAGATGCAATGGGTAATGTTGGACACAATGAAAAAGGCTTTACAAAGTTGGACTTACATGAGAGGGAAGAAGGCACAAGACGCATGGACAGTAACAACTATGTGTGTTATTTAGAAAGAGAGAAATAGAATAACTTTTGAAGGAGTGGAGAAAATGTTTTTAAAATTGCAAAGTAGTTTTCTCCCACGTTTTCTTTGGGTGTACTTTTGAGGTCCCTATATCAATATAAAAGATTGGGTTCCCTCACTAGTTAATAAAATGATTTACCTTACCAAAAAGAGAAGATAATCCAACTATATCTGATTGATTGCTTAATAAGAACCACTCCAACTCAATATAGGTTAGGCAGTAGTTGAAACAAATGATAGTACGTTGTAAGGAAGAAGTACAGGAAGAAACACTAAGTGTATTGTAAGTTTTTAAAGGACAATTTTTAGGGGGGGGGGGGGAAGTTGCGATTTCTCATTTCAAGATACTCAACTTTGTTTGACTTGTGGTTTGTTTCCTACTCTAGGGATTTCACTTATTCTTCTCTTCCTTTAGGTAATTTCTCTTCTTTCTTCTTCTACATACTTATTCTTCTCCTTCTCTATCGACCTTTAGGCTAGGGTTTTCTCTTCTTCTTCTTCTTCATCTTCTTCTTCTTCTTCTTCCTCTTCTTCCTCTTCTTCCTCTTCTTCTTCTTTGTCTTCTTCTTCCTCTTTGTTTTGATGTTGTGGCCTATTCTTCTTCTTCTCCCTCCTCTTCTTCTTCTTCGTCTTATGCTTCGTCTTCTTCTTCTTCTTCTTTTTCTTCCTCTTCTTCTTCTTCCTCTTCTTCTTCCTCTTCTTCTTCTTCTTGTTCGTTTTGATATTGTGCTCTATTCTATTTCGTATCAGTGGATTAAGTATTATATTGTTGATTTTGTCTTAAAAGTGATTATGTACTACTACAATGATTAAAAATTTTGAAAATTTGATTTTGTGATAACTATATATATATTTTTTAGTTCTTGAATTAATTTTTTTCTTAGATATATTATCTCTATTTCTTCTTCTTCTTCTTCCTCTTCTTCTTCTTCCTCTTCTTTCTCTTCCTCTTCTTCTTCTTCGTCTTCATCTTCTTCCTCCTCTTCTTGTTCGTCTTCTTCTTCTTCCTCTTCTTCTTCTTCATTTTTATGTTATGGTCTATTCTTCTTCTTCTTCTTCGTCTTCTTCTTCGTCCTCTTCTTCTTCTTCTTCGTTTTGATGTTGTGGTCTATTTTGTTTCATATCAGTGGATTAGTGATTATATTGTTGATTTGTCTTAAATGTGATTATGTACTCCTACAATGATTAAAAATATTGAAAATTTGATTTTGTGATAACTATATATATATATATATATTTTAGTTTTTAAATTAATTTTTTGCTTAGATATATTATCTCTATTTGTTTTGGTCTTTTTGTTTTAAATCGTACTTTACTTCAATGAAGCGAGAGCTTCACTTAAAGCATGAAGCGACCTTATTGCAATAATACATACATTGCATTGAAACACTGTAGAAAGATGTACTCGAAACTCCAAACTCTAGTCCTCTATGTCTAAATTGGGTCTAAGACATTAATAATAGAGACAATGTCATTTCAGTATAATTGATTACACAAAAAATACAATTTTGTTTGACTTTTTGCATATAATTTTCTGCTACCCACTTTCTTTAACACCGTGCTAATTATCCAATTGTTGATATCGATCTTTCACTGTTGAAAAATGATGATCCTTTGGGTAAAAAAACCTTGATTTTCTTGATTATTTAGAAACCCAATGGTAGATTATTCCTTTAATGTGGTGTTGATTATGAAATTGTGTATGACACCCTGCTTTGTTTAGTGAAAATTACTATGGGTTACTTAATTCATGTGATGACTTGATCTATAATCTTGTTTGCTTTAGTAGTAGTTTGAGTCAAATTGGTGATTCTTATTTTGAGGGGGAAGGTAACACTTGTTTGAAATATGATATTTGTTTTTTGGATTGTCCTAATCTTAATCTTGTGCCTACTTTTGATAATGACTCTAGAGATGAGCCAAAAATTATGGACATCATTGATGAGTTTGATTTGATTGAATCCTTCCATGGTGATCTATTTGCACTAGGTGACCATAACAATTTGAAATATGGCAAGTCCATGATTGCTAACATTTTTCCCAATGACAAAAATCTCTCTAAGAGAACTATAGTATGCTTGATGATGTTTGTAATGACCCACCCCGGTCGTTATGAGTAAGTCAATGACAAAAGAAATCGGTTCATAATTATTTTGGGTAAAGACTTAAAAATTCTAGGCTAGGACAGTCTCAGACGGAATTTGAGTGAGGTGAGGTCTAGGGAAAACCAAGAATGGGTTGGGTGAAATGTCTAGGCTTGGCTTATGTTTCATAGTAGCTAATATATTAAGGAACCCATTGGGATTTTTGAAATCGAGTCCGGGGAGTAAAACTCTTTGTATCGAACTTGACGTGAAGGGGTTAGTTTGGGGTATCAAGGGTCGAAGGTATGTTGCAAACTGGGGATTTTTGGGTAGGTTTTTGAGTCTCTGATTTTGTGAAAGCTTCTATAACAGGATGTCTTTGTAGGTTCTATAGCGGTTATGCAGACCTATAGTGGGGAAGCCGCTATGGTGACGCTATAATAGAGGGTCAGGCCGCTATAGTATGATAAATCGGGGTTTAATATAGAAAAAATCAAAATCTATTATTTTCTGCAACTTCATTCTTGGGAGAAGTGCAGGCAATTGAGGGCATTTTTCTGTCAAATTCTTCGGTAAAGGTAAGTTCATTACTCCCCTATCTTGTAATTTGATTCTTAAACCATAGAATCTAGGGTATTACTTTTAGGGGAGGATTTTAACTTGAATTAATAGGAGAAAGGACCCTTGCTAGGTGGAATGATCATGAAGTGGCCTAAGGTTTATGATTTTTTATAATTTGAGAATTGATAGGCCATTATTGATTGAGTGTTGTATTTTTCAGTATTGTTTAGACCAAGAACAAGACAAGGTACTTCAAAAAGGGCAAACTCAGGTTCTTTAGAGTTTTTAAGGCTTGATTTGAGGTAGATGATGATTGTTTGTTTTCCAAGTTATGTATGAATGCATGTCTACAACTTTATAGTATTACTTGTGCAATGCATGTTGAGAAAACCTAAGGGAGAAATATGAAATGACATCATGTTGATAATCTAATGCAATAAATCTGATTATTTACTTGTGGTTCCAAGTGTTATTGAGCATGCTCTTGTGATTGCTAGTTGGCTCGGGTACCACATTGGTACCGGAATACTAATGGTTGTTTTGGGTACCACGCTTGTTATAAATACTAACACTGGTTGGCTCAGGTTCCAGCCAGGTACACTAATAGTTTGTGTGAGGATTCTATAAGAGATCGGGTTTGTGCATAGATGATTATGTGCGGTATGTTTCATGCATTGGTGGATTCAAGATAATGTGATTGGGAATCTTTATTATATTGTGACTGTTGATACGTGTATGTGTTGGCCAATTTTACTATTTTGTAGTTGTTTGCTTACATTCATGTTTTGGAACTAGCTGTATGATCCTACTAGTATATTTTGGTTGTGTATTGATACTGCACTTTCTCATTTCTTGTTGAGTACAAGGCATAATCAGGTGGCTGACACAAAACCTCAGTTGATAGATGCATAACTATTCCAATTCAAGGGTGAGCTACTCTTCCGGGCTACCATGGATTCTTCTCCATTTCTTTGTCAATATTTTCAGACGTAGACTATTAAATTTATGCTTCTAATTTTTGGGATTGTATCCCCATTCTTTACTATTTAGAGTTTTGGTACTATTACTTTTAGATTCTAGGGGTTGTTTTCCACAAGGAATTTTTTTAACTGATTGAGTTTATGGGAACTCAATCCTTCAATTATTTTAAACTAGTTTTTAGTTGTTCTACTTCTTGATTTGGCCTTTTGCTATGGGTTAGATGGGTATTGTTGGGTTAGTAATTTTTTCTCCATCGGAGGGTACTGTGCGTTGCATTCACGATGATCTTAGTCGTGACAAAGTTGGTATCAGACTCTTAGGATCGTTGATCTCAATGTGCAAAAATGAGTCTAGTAGAGTCTTGCATAATGGTACAGAGACATATGTACTTTTCTTCATAAGACTACAAGACTTTAGGAAATTCTCTCTTCTTTCTTCTTTCGTGCTATAACTTGATTCTAATTGTTATCTAGAAATCTAATTTGGTACCACTTTCACTCTTTTGTCTACAAATGGTTGACACAAGGCGTGAAGGTGAAAGGGCAGAAGCTCCAATAGTGGAGCTAGCAGAAAAAAGGCATGATAGATCTAGAGGTAGATGTAGGGCAGAGGTAGAGGCAAAGAAAGGAAAACAACTGCTAGAGGTGGAGTTTAGGCAAAGAATGCACCAAGGCAAGCGACACATCCCCCACCCTAAAACTATATTGAGGAACAAGTTGAAATTGAGGTTGAAGAGGATGTTGAACCAGAGGAGGAAGCACATGTTGAAGTTATAAGTCTTCCCCTATGGACTCTGTCTTGGTTCAGTAGATGCTAGCGTTCTTGAGTGGGTTGGCATGTACTAGAGCCACCCTTTGTGTACCAGTCACCTAGGTCCCAGTTAATCATCCTGTTGCTACTACTGACCCTAAAATGGATGGAGTTTCAAGCATTAATGCATCTTTCCGTCCACTACTAGGTAATGAGATGAACAGTGCAGAACATGAGTTGCTGACCAAGTTCTTAAATTTGAAGCCTCCAGTGTTCCATGGTACAGAGAGCAAAGATGCCTTTGAATTCATATTGGATTGCTATGAGAGGTTGCATAAGTTGGGCAGTCTCTACTCCGCTAACTTGGACTCATTTCCATTCCTTGTTGTTAGACAAGTATGTGCCTCTCACTTTAAGGGATCAGAAGAAGGATGTGTTAATCGCTCTTGAATGGGGAAACATGTCTATAGCTGCTTATTCAGCTAAGTTTCTTATTTTGTCTTATTATGCTACACAATTTGTGAAAACTAAGGAAGACAAGATTCACTTATTTATCAAAGGCCTAAGTTCTGAGTTGCACAAATTCACTGTGCACATGACCTCAACAGGTAAGAGTTTTAATGAGGTGACCGACTATGTGAAAAAGTTGGAGGAATTTTGATGGGTTGGGTAGGCCAAGGAATTGGCTAAGAGGCCCAAAAATGTGGGGAACTACAGTTGTTCTTATTCCAAGGGTTCTGGGAGCAGGTGTATTCAACCCGTCTGGTTCAGTTGTCTATGCCCATTTCAATGAGTGGTTATGTAGTGGTTCCATAATAGACAATAGCGCAAGGTGGTCAAGGAGATTCTTTCTCATCAGGCAGCAGACTCTACTTGACACAGATGTTTTAATTGTGATGAGCACGGGCACTTCAAAAGGTAATGCCCTCACAAATAGATTGTTGGCTAACTGCAGCAACAAGTAAAGGCCATGGTACTAATAGGTGGAGGTAATAATAACTGAGGATATCCACATGGTGGGTGAGGAGGTAATCAGGGAGGCCATAGAGGCTAGGAAATAGTAATATAGGGAGAGGAACGGTGCAACATGGTAAAGGGGTTGTCCGTAATGATGATAGACCTCAATATTACGCTTTTTTAGGTAGGCAAGAGGCTGAGGCTGAGGCAGTAGACTTAGTGATAAAAGAACTATTCTTATCTGTGACCGAATGGCTTTTGTTTTGTTTGATTCGGGTTCAATCTATTCATATATATCTGTTAGATTTGCGTTGGGATTTGAATTGTGCTACTGTTGATTTCCCTATCCATGTCTCTACCCCGGTTGGAGAGTCTATTTTTGTTACCATGTATATCATTCATGCTTTGTTATGTCTGTGGGTTTTCAGATTTGTGTAAATTTAGTGATTCTTGATATGGTCGATTTTTATGTGATCTTGGGTATGACTTGGTTATCCCCTCACTTTTTGGTGCTCAATTCTAATGCTAATACAATAACTCTAGAGATTCATGGCAGGGAAAACTTAGAGTGGAAAGGGGTTTATAAGTCTAAGCCCTTAAAGATCATATCCTTTATCCGGGCAAAAAGATTAGTGGGGAAGGGTTGTTTAGCCTACTTGGTTCATATTTGGCATGTCAGTGCGGAGTCCCCTTCCATTCAGTTTATCCATTTAGTTTTTGTGTTTTAGGAGGTATTTTCTATGGATTTTCCTAGTACACCTCCAGATAGAGACATTATCTTTTGTATTGATTTGGTGCTGGGCACTCGCCCAATCTCTATTCCTCCATATCGCATGGCTTCGACAGACTTGAAAGAACTGAAGACTCAACTTCAGGAACTCCTTTCTATGGATTTTATTCATTCCAATCCTTCTCCTTGGGGTGCTACGATATTGTTTGTAAAGAAAACGGATGGTAGCATGAAAATGTGCATAGATTATCGACAATTGAATAAGGTGACCCTCCAGAATAAGTACCCGTTACCTCGTATACATGATTTGTTTGAAAAATTATGTTGCAGGGTGCTTTTGTTTTCTCCAAGATTGACTTGAGTTTAGGGTACAACTAATTAAAGATTAGGCTTGAAGACATACCTAAGATAGCTTTCAGCACCGGTATAGGCATTATTAGTTCTTAGTGATGTCATTTGGATTGAGTAATGCGTCGTAACTTTCATGACCTTGATGAATGGAATCTTTCAGTCTTTCCTGGAATCCTTTGTAATTGTATTTATTGATGATATCTTGATCTACTCTAAGAGTAAGGAGGAACATGCATATCACCTTCATATTGTTCTGGGTATCCTAGGAAAGCAAAGGTTGTATGCAAAATTTTCTAAGTGTGAATTCTGGTTGTACTCAGTTGCATTCTTTGGGCATGTAGTTTCAGAGAAAGGGGTGATGGTGCCAAAAATATTGAGGTAGTGAATAATTATGTTCAGCCTAGTTATGTGACAAAGGTTAGGAGCTTTATGGGTCTTGCTAGCTACTATCGTAGATTTGTTAAGAACTTTGCTTCTATTGCTATGCATCTAGCAAGGTTGACCGAGTAGGAGGTACCCTTCATGTGGTCTAAACAGTGGGAGGAAAGTATTTAAAGGCTAAAGACTCTCTTGACCACTGCTCCTATTCAGACATTACCAAATGGAAGGTAGGGACTTCATTATTTATTGCGATGCTTCACCTTCCACCAACAGTAGGTATCAGGCAACGCTATCCCAACATGGCTAGAACAGATAAAAAAAATCACGTTGTGTTTTTTCTCTGCTAAAATTTGAACCTAAAATCTCAGGTTCTAAATTCATTTCATTGACCACTAGGTAACACACTTGGGTGCACACATTGTACTTTTAGGAAATCCTTATTTCTTTGTTGTTGGAAGAGCCAAGTAACTCTTGCTTCATGTGAGGATTTGGTCTTCAAGAATGTAGTTCATGCTTGGTTATATCCCAAGTTTTTGCTTCTTCTGCAACCCTTATGCTATGAGGTCCTTATTGTTTTCTTTCTTCTTTATGAATTATGATTTGGCTAGGTTTTACTTTGAGGTCAAATTCCCTTCAAGAAAAGGAGAATGTTGCATGTATGCCAAGGCAAGCTAAGGATTTCAAGACTTTTTCATCATGGAGGGAGCTTAGGATGTAGACTTGAAGCTCAGGAACATGCTAAAATAAAGTATAAGGCTCCACTTTGAAGACTACTTGGGAAAGGATCTATGATGCAAAGAGGTTAGTTTTAAAACACAAGCCAGGGCAGAGTACACTATTTTAAGGGTGGTCAGTTGTATATTATGGATAAATACTGCACATTGAACACCCTTGGAACAACTGATGGTTATGGCTTACTGGTGTTGCAGGTTCAATCCATGCTGAAGCATATTTTTCATACCATTTAAGTCAACAACAAAGCTTGTTTGACAGGCATTACACTATACCGTCTAAAAATGGCTTATAAATCAAAGTGAAGGTTTGTTTTTTTTAAAATAAAATGTTATTGAGAAAATTTGATAATGAAAAATAAATTTAATGTAACTTCTAAATTCTAATCTAATAAAGATAGTCATACTGCTGATTTTATCTATATATTATCAATATTTAAATTTCTCAATATTTTATCTCGGACTAAATTTTATAAAAATACTATTTATAAATTTGTTGATGTATTTTCACAAATGTGAAGTACAATAGTTTTACAAATTTTATTTTAAAAGAAACTGTTTCATTTGTTTCTTAACGTCTTCTTAAAGTCTATCTTGGTTACCAGATTCATTGTTCTCTATTTTTTCCCTCTTTTTTTAGTATCTAATCTTTTGTCTTATCCGAATTCTTTTGAGTGATTTTCTTTGTTCAATTAAATTTTCAGTAAAAACCTAAAAGTACATTTCAAAATTTAATGTGTAGATATACTTTGGGAACAAACTTCGAGTATCCTTAGTCTTCATCCCTAGCCTAGCTTAATGTAAATACCACACTAGGTCATTTTATTAGATATATTATTTTGATAAGAGATTATTGAGTACAATATAGAGAGAGTTGAGGGCTAAAGACATTGTTGCTAGGCAATGTTGATGGGATTGTTTGCTTGAGCATTCAATCTTCTTAAGGATATCTTTATAGAATTGATGCTTACTTTGGTTCTTTAATTGAAGGTTTTAGCTTTTTATAGCTATTATTGTCAATTGATTTTTTTACTTATGTATTTCTTCTATCTTTTACGTTGTTGTTTCTAAGTTAATGTTTCCTTCCTATCGTTGATTACAATAATGTATCTCATAGAATTAGTCAAAATGTGCAAGTTGATTCGAAAGCCGCCATTAAAAATAATAATTACAAAGATAACACATTAGTGCCCTTAACACTTTTTTGTAAATCTTCACACTAAACTTGTGAGATACTAAATAAAAAATAAAGAGAAAAATACTAGTTTAATAACAATGCTCATCCTTAGGTTGTATTTTTGGAAACACGGAGAAACAGTCTACGAAACCTAAGCATTACTAGTGTGGGTTTCTTCTCCTATTTTTGAAGCAGATTTAATGATGCTACACATGATATTTGGTTTAGATAGTAGAAGAAAGGATTAATAATGTGCGGATTTTGTTTGGCCCTAGATGCGATTGGGGAAGGATTTCAACTTAAACATGCCAATGAGATTTGATAAATAGGCAGTTAAAGTTATAATTGGATAAGTTCTTTTCTGTTTAGCTTAAAAGAACAAACATAGCAAGAATAGATTAAAACTTTAATTTGTAGTAATGTTGAATAAAATGACAATAGTAGATCAGAGACCTAAATAATTTCTATTGAATGTTGCATTTCTTCTTACAAATTATACTTATGGTTTTGGCATGATAAACAAAGTTATATACTAAACAAAAAGAAAAACAAAACAATGATATATACATACAATAAAAAATAGCAAAAGAAAAATTAGATACCAAAGTAATGTTTCTTAAAAAAAATTCACATAATAATGACCAACAACTTCAGTATCAGTATATTGGAGAGTTAATAACACAAAGCACTAATCTTTTTAATTTGATCATCAACATTCATTGGAATTGATCCTTCACTTTCTACTCTTTTTTCTTCCGCTACCTCTTCTAATGAAACATCAAGCAAGCAAAGAACAAACAGACAATTAAAATTAGTGACAAAGTACATACCCAAATGTTATTTCAAACTAACAATTATCAACAACAATTAAGAAATAGCAAAAAGGTAAATACCCAAGTGTGATTCTTAACTAGTAACGACTAACAACAATAATAAATATCCAAGTGTTATATTAAAACTAAAAATGAGTAACAACTTAGAAATCGATTCCTCAAAAACAAATTTGAAAAAATAATAAATTACATAGTCAATCAATTGAGATACTAACACAAAGAATTAACCTCTTTGACTCATGCACAATCAGTAAAATTATACCTTTTTTCTCTTCTTTTTCTACCTAGAAAAAATGTTTCTTGTTGTTGTTTTCGTGACAGAATGGATTTAGGGATTGCGGTTATAGGGAAAAGATATTTTCACTAATATATATAATATGGTTTTTTTACTTTAATGTAATAAATTTTGTTTTCCACAAGGTGAATATGAGTAATAAGTTTAGCTAAAATCCAATATAGTGGTATTTAAGCTTTGATTTGACAATAGATTTTAAATTTTAAATTGTGATTTTTGAAGTTTTATATGGAAATTTATTTAACTTGAGAAAAAAGGGAAATTCTATAAGTGAGTTGTAAAAATTAGTTGGAAATTTGAAAATATTTGAAGAATAGATTTTGAAAATCTGATCAAATTTCATGGCCAGATAAATATTTAAAAATTAATTTATAAAATTTATATAAAAAAAATTTCACCACAAATATAAGATTTTTTAAAACTTTCATTTAATATTTTTTTTTACCACAAGGAAAAAGGAGTAATAAGTTTAGCTAAAAACCAATACAAAGATCTTTTAAGCTTCAATTTGTTAATAGTTTTGAATTTAAAATACTAACTAGTGAATTTATCCACGCCTCGCACGGTTGAAAAATACATTATATTGATTTTTTCCTTTTAAATCAAGTCAAGATAAAATACATAATTTTCATACTACTTCAAAAATAGATAAGTTAATAACATAAGGTATACATGAAAAAATAAATTAGAAACAAATATATAAGAAAAGTATCTATATGAAAATTAAAAGCAAAAATAAATTCAAACAATTGCATAACTTTTTGCATATTATAGCTTTCAGAAAACAATATATTATAATATCAACGTTCATTTTATATAGAAAAGGAATAATTTATCAATAAAGTCAATGTTCATATTATAGAGAAAGTAGACAATGTATCAATGAGGCCAACATTCATTGTAAAAAATATTTGTCTCATAACCTGTCAAGACCCGATTTCTCAGGTCATGATGGCACCTACTATAACCCACCAGTAGGTAAGCCTAACCCCTAGCCTAGAACCAGAAGCAACGGGCTATCAAGCGGAAGAGGAACTAATGAAGTAACAAATGAATATAAAGAGAAGAAAGAGGAATCAACATAGATATATCCAAGGAACCGTCCCCAAGACCTGGCATCAGTCAGTAATCGAGCATCTAAACAAAACAAGAGTACAAAGATTTTACAAATAACAAAAAGATACAAAGAGTCTTCGAAAGCAAGAAAAAACTAGTCCTAGCACAAAATAGATGGAAATCGGCAAGTCTGGATGCCAAGAGCTCACCCAATCTCCGAATGCAAGCTGCTCCGCACCAAGACCAATCATAGGCGATAACCCGTACTATGATCTGCAGGGTGCAGAAGTGTAGTATGAGTACCAAACGAATGGTACCGAGTAGGCATCATAGGCCGACTGAGCAAGCAAGGTAAAACAATAAGAAAAGATAGAATCTAGATCGGAATAGATATCAAGCGGATAAGAAAAGAAGCACATAAGCGCACCGAAAGTAAATCTAAGTAAAACTAAACTAAACCTAACTGGACCTCCATAAGCCTAGAAGGTACACTCGTGCACAAGTTTAAATAAAGTTCGAATCGACCCCATAAGCCCGACAGGTACAAAGAATAGCTAAAACTACTGGAACAGAGGGTAACCCAGAACAACTCCAAACCAGACAACTCCAAACCTAGTAAACAAGTCTGACTTCCAAATCGGGCCGCCTAGCCAACTAGCAACTCCTAGGGGCATCGGCAGCCCAGCTAGTAAGAGTGTCCGAGGGAATAAAGAATCCACCCAAGGCCCAAATATCCAATCCGTCCAGCCAGCTAGCCACTCCTGGGACACCGGTCCAGCTAGTAGAGTGTGAGGGGGACTATCAACTCCGAAGAGGATCTCATAGTAACACAAATACAAATCATCCTAGCAAGCAAGCCACTTCCGGGGGCACAGGCCCAGCCAGTGGAGTGTGCAGTGGCATAGCAACTAAATTACCAATCCGCCCATCCAGCTAGCCACTCCCGGGGGCACCGGCCCAGCCAGTAGAGTGTGCGGGGGCATAACAACTCAAATACAAATCCATCCAGCCAGCTAGCCACTCCCGGGGGCACTGGCCCTACCAGTAGAGTGTGCAGGGGGCATATCAACTCTGAAGAGGATCTCAAGTCCAAGTCATCGTGGATCGACGTCCACTCCCAATCAATACCACCACTAACACTAAACCAGAAACACTCTAAACCCCAGAAAACACACCTCCTCTAATAACACATCGGAGCCACAGAAATGGGGAGAAGAAACAGAAAGGCTAACAAGCAGCACAACAGCCTAAGCTAAGGCTCATACTATCAGACCCATGTCTGCTAATCCGGTCTACAAGGGCCTAGTCCATCCGAAATGATGTTGGAAACATACCCCAGTGAAAAGGTGCATGGGTCTAAGGCAACATTAGTCTATCTTATAATAAGGCCACAACATGGTCCAAAAATCAACAATCAACCAAAGAAAACACAAGGAATGCAGCAACACACAAGCAGCCCCCTATCAGCATGATACTACCCTCGAAACAGCGGAAAAATAACCCTAAATCATGGTTTATGAGAAGAAGAGAAGAAATACTAGGTACCCGCCCCCAATTCACAACAATCATCATGAATTCACACATTCATGCTCTATCTAAAAGAAAAGGAAGTCGTAACCTACCTGAAGGCCGATCGTGCGCGCTCCAAACCACTATGCCGAAGCTTTTCACTTCCGTACACCTCTGAATGCTTCCACAGTATCAAAAATAGAATCACATCCTCAGCACGATCGTTTAGACACTAAAATCGCATTAATCAGAGACAGATCCAAAATTGGGTCTAAAACAGGATTGTGGGACCCGCATTGGGAATCCCAAAATTGACTCTGTGTAAAGGTTCATTTGAGCTTACTGAACCTGTGTCCCAAAATGGGGGACAATTTGATGCTCGGAAATGAAAAAATCAGCCCATGCAATATTATTCACCAATAAAGCTAATTAAAATAACAAGGGCAGCAGCTTCAATGCAGAAATTACCTCAAACGTAGAACCCAACAGTCCCCGAGCACTCCAATACGTAACCACGAACTTCCCGAACACGCTGGACTTCGAATCTCCCAAAATGGAGCTAAAATGAGCAAGATATCACCAAATCAATATAGCAAAAATCTAAAACTCGAAAAGAGCTACAACAGTCTGGTCTATCGCGAGTTTACCTCGATTGACACGCATTCGACACCTTACGATCACTCTACAGTGAATCCACCATCAAAACGAAGCTTCCACTCTTTGAATCACCTCATTTGGCCAAGAAATGAGAGAGATATGGGGTTTTGAAATTCCCAAAATAGCTGTTATTTCTGCAATACAAATAGCAGAAATCTGGTCGCTAAAATTCCTATCTCTGGTCGCTAAAATTCCAATTTCTGGTCGCTAAAAGCCTGCACCAGATATCAACACTTTTGCTATTTTTCAATGTCTCTGAACTGACCCTCGGAATTTGTTTGGGACCCAATGAAAATAAACAACATATGCTACCCCAGTAAATTTCACATTCTGGACTCAATGGCGGAGTCAAAATTTCCATCAGAGATCATCTCGATGAAAAGTGGGTCCTACACCCATGCACCATTTTACGCCAAAAATCTATAAGGGAGCTCGAAATGAGTCCGGAAGCCCCAAGAAGCACATGAAAGGTCGTTTTAGACCAAACTCGACATTTCGGAGCTAACCACACTGACGAAATTTCAATTCAAACACGTTTACCAAGAATGTTGATCAAAGTCAAACTTAGGCCAAAGCTTAAAGGCTAAAATGCCTAATGGCTCAAACTCACACCAAAAGCCTCGGGACTTGAGCCGAACATGCCACCAGCATAAAATGACCATTTCGGAGCCGATGGAACAGTCAGAATTCCCTTTTGAGGTCGTTTACCTGAGGTTATGACCAAAATCAACTTCTCAAGTTTCAAAAGCTCCAAAATAGGAAAACGGGCATAAGATCAAAACGAACGACCAGGCGACCGAACAGTCAGTGCCAGCAAGTCATAATTGACTTGGGGTCACTATAGGAATGCTCTAAACACTGAAAAGATTGGAAAACGGAGAAAATGGCATGGAGGGTCATTACAACATCTACTACTAAAAGGACTTTCGTCCGCAAAAGTAGAAGGATAGTCACAGCCTGAAGGCATGAAAAGACGAGGGTACCGAGCCCGCACACTCCGCTAGACCCTCGGACACCCTCTCGGGTCGAATAATGCTGACACGAAACTCAGGCTTGGGGGGAATCCTCAAATTCACTTCAAACTCCAATAGCTCCTCCAATTCCCTTTTTGGGGTCCAACCCTCACTCAATTAACGTGAACTTGAACGAAAACACCAGCTTTATCTAAGGAAAACCAAAAACCACAGCGAAACCACCGAAATGAGAAACACAAGACCATGGCAGATGCAACTCAACTCATAATTCAAAATACTTGCCTTATGCTCCAAATTCATCTTCTTCCAACCGCCAAGAGCGTTCTGCCGGTCCTTGGCCATCTTGAATACGTCCAACACCATCTGAAACTTGCTTACAAAACCATACAACCCAAACCTCAAAGGAGTCACATACTTCAACTGAACCTCTAGGGATGACAACAACCCAAGCAAGGAAAACAACCTGGGTAAAGCCCAAAATTCTAGTCTCCACTTTAAAAACCAACAATTCCAGCTAAAATTCACCTTCTAAAACTAAACACTCCACTCCAAGGGACGATTATCCTACGAACGACAAGGTCACACTGAGCCCAGCTCTAGTGGCTTACTCCTACCATAGGAACTTCCGAAGAGCCAGCACTATGTGCCCACAACCCACTCTGTCTCCTCAAATCTGAGTCGACCATCCTAGTATAAGGGAAATAAGCCAGTAGGCGGCGTACAAACATGGACAATCGCTCGGTAATGGTCCAAGGGCACCGATTCCCATTCACAAACATCGCAAGTTACCGATTAGGACAAGAGCGAACCTCGCATTCTAAACAAATTCAAAATCATGAATTACCTTGACCACATCCTGTAGATGAACCTCCAAAATAACTTCCCATCCTCTAGCTTAGGCTACATCTGAAGCCACCAATGAACACCACTGCTCCAACTCCCAATGAAAAACAAAGCCTCGAGAGCTACCAACACAACCGCGGAGAACCCACAACAGTAGTAACAAGGCACAACGAGAGAACATATTTCCCAAATTCCCAACTAGCCATAGCCAAGCACCAAAACCCTAAAAAAAAAGAGCTTCAAAAGATTGAATGAACGGACCACAACTTTGCAACTAAGAACAAGACTAAGGCAAGTGGGAAGAGACGACCAACTAGGATTACTACAATACCACAAAAGGTTGTTCCACCTTTCTCACAACTCAAACAGCCACAAATCTTCTGACCACCAATAAACCCAAGCACCAAGAATGCCACAAAGAAACCAACCAGGTAGGTAAAAAGGGAGCAAACCTCAACTTCGCAACCTTAGGACTGAAAATACTGATAAGGCATAGGGAAGGATCGACAAGAGGGACCCACCACAACTCAAAAGATGATATACCTTCATTCACATACTGCCTTAATAACCAACCTTTCAACTACGAATCAAACAAGGCCAAGCAACGAAGAAAGTCATCTATGCCATGAAAACTAGAATGACAGGAGAGAAATACTAATCAAGGCAACACTAGCTATGCACAAAGGTAAGAAGAGCCATTCAACCACTAGTCCAACGGGACTACACGCAACTAAGGTGACCTTCTAAGTCAACTAGATCCACAAACACCACCACTCCCAGAACTAACAAAGCTAGTCTAGCCACCTATCTAACAAGGATCGGCACCACAGCAACAACAACTGACAAGGGAGAAAAAAAAGGAACAACTAACTAACCCATCCGTAAACTCATAACACAACAATCAAGGCAAAGGCACGGGGAGTTGCTCAACCACTACTCTCAGATATAGGAATCATATCTAATTGATCCAATACTAAAAGAAATCAACTACGGAGCTAAAACACATACACAATCCAAATAAGGCGGCCACAATAGTGAGGAGATAAATAGAAAGTCAAATAAGCATGCATGGGTATGAAAACCCCAAAACCACACAATATGAGCAATGCAGAGCAAAACAAGGAAATCGAGCAAATACAACCGATACCTAGATCCTCAGCCTCCGACTGACCTGTAGAAGCATGAAACGGATCGCGACCGACCTCAAATGAGCACCCACACTACCACCTGCTACCCTCGGGGCACTATCGCTGGCTTGTATAATAATGAATAGGAATAAGAGGAGTGGTAAATTTTGAAACATTTATGTTTTTATAATAAACAATAGAAATGAATGGAGGGAGTAGTAATTGACACATTTAATTTTGTATAATAATAAAAAATAAATAGAAATGTAGTGAAAATTATTTTAAAAGAAAAAAAGAAAAAAGATAAAAAGGATTATTGACAGAGAGAAATGTAATATCACTTTCTTAATATTTAGCTTTATATAAAATAATAAGAATAATCAAATAAAAAGTCATAAAGGAGAAAAAAGATAAATATTATTCTTACTCAAAAAGACATGCCACGTCACCTCTTTTATATCTAGCATTACTTGATTTACTGTATATTAAATAAAATCAACACAAACCAAATGAAAAACGAATGCAAAAAACTAGAGCTATCTAAAATCAAAAAGTTTTGCACAAAATAATAGGTCTTGTAGGCTCTTTATGTTTGAGCATCTTTTGGATTTATGTCAACTGTTGCCTAAAGCTCCTTTCTTGTTGATTTTAGCTCTTGATGTCCTTCAATTCCCTTGAAATAATGAAGAAGAAAAAAATGAATAAAAGATTAAAAAATACAATATAATATAATCTATATATAATATAAAGGAGAAACGTAGATTAGGTGATGTGATACCTCTCTATGGCCTCCATTCCTATTTATCTTTTTTCTCCTCTTTTTTTTTTTTTAGTATTTGTTAGTTTTTCTTCTCATTTTTAATGTACTTATTATTTATATAATTGTTGAATAATTAATATTTTGCTATAAATATATTATATTAATGTGGATATCCATAACTTTAAGAAGTAATTCTACCATTATGTGTAATAATAATCACACCTCCACCATTTCTCATTTTTCTTCCACACCTCTTGATCTACTCACATTTCTCAAGAATTAACTTTATCATTATTTAAATTAATTATTTTATTGTAAAACTAAATTATTAATTTATTTAATAAATCTACATCTATCTACATATAATAATATAAACGAAAGAATCTATTTATAGAATATAAAGCTAGATAAAATTTATATTTATAAGTAATATAAAACTAGATAAAAAAATTATGTGGCACCTCTCTTTAGCCAAGAATCCTATTTTTTTTTAATTTTATCTATTTGCTTATTTATTATTATTGTACAAAAACAATATGTCAATTGCTACTCATTCATTTATACATATTCTTTAATATAAAATTTTAATTATTTTTATTTTCATTACTCTCATGACTTTTGAGATCATAACTTTTGAGATCATAACTTCTACCATTTCAGTAGTCATGTAAGGTGAAACATAAATGATAAATTCATTACTGGAATAGAGAAATGTTTAAGCTCATCTTTCTTTTTTTCCCCTCTCTAAAATGCAATGCTATCAAGATATCTTTTGAAGTAGACGCAAGAGGTTAGAAGTCAATGTTTAAGCTCATCTTTCTTTTTCCCCCCTCCCTAATCATGTGATATTCTATCAATTTAAGTTAAGAATTTTTTGTGCTGGTTAATAAATAGCTAAAATTTGATTATGTCGTCATAATACATAATTGAATTTTTATTTTTTCATTTATTTTCTTTTTCCATTTCTTATGTGTTTATGATTCTTTCCTTTTTAGTAATTTTGTAATTGTTATATGAAAGAAAAGAAACTATATCACTGAGTTAATTCATATGGATTTGTAGAGTCTAAGTAAGCTTGAAATTTGATAAGAAAAGAATTTCTAAATTAAAGAAGAAATACTAACTATATATTTTGGCATCAACTTCATCAAATTACATATTTTCAAATTTTTAATTTTTCTGATAAAAAGGGTCAGTTTTCAATATTAACATTCCACCTCCTTCCCCAAAAGTTAAAGAAGATAAAATAAAGTCAGCTTCACTTTACAAACAAAGCAATACAAGACTCTAATAGTATATCCTTTTAAAATTTATTTTATTGCTATTTAATTTTTGAAATTTAATTATATAAAGTATAATAATCTATGTGTTCATATAGTATGAAATATCGTCCAACTTAATTAAATGACAGTGCAAAATATTAATTGTTTTTAGTTAATTACTTTAAAAAAACCATGGATCTAAAAAAACTTTATTATGCATTATATCATTCAACAAATAATAGGATTCACGAATTGAAAAATAATTATATACTATGAAAAAATATTTTAAGATGAAATAATAGTTATTAGGAAGCAACATGAAATTGAAGGTTTTATATTTGACGAGTACATGGAAAAAAAAATAACACTTGAATATTTTTGAAAGAGCAAATGAAATTTTAATGAAGAAATTTATATTTGTAATTTATTAATTATATGGTTATATTTTTTTTTATTTCTTTTATCCGGCTAAATTTACAAACAAAAAAATTTGTCTATTAACTAATATATTAATGACCGCGCGAAGCACATATATGTTCACTAGTATACTAATAAAAAAGAAGAAGAAGAAAAGTGAGGAGGAAATGAAAATGAAAATGAACATCCAACATAGCTATAAATGATTTATTGATGGGTTAAGTCATAAGGATTAGGTAGAAGGAAGTTGAGGAGACATAATATTTAAGTGAAGAATGCAAAAAGATAGAGGTTTTTTGTAACTCATGAAATTTAATTAGATGTAATATTATTTTAATTACTGTACAATTGATTAATAGGATATTGTATAGGTGCCCCCCTAGACTATGACCGAAATTCCAAAGAAACACCTAAACTTAACTAGGGTCCTATTACCCCCCTGAATTAATTTAAAAGTGAATAATACACCACAAATGCTGACATAGCATAGAGAATGTGCACACTCTCTTGAAGGCAAATGATAAGTGCACAAATTAGACACATTTCATTTTTTTGATTGATGACTTTATAATTAGTTAGTACATAAATTTATTGATATTAAAACTTATATATATTTAATTATTTTTATTTCTTTCTTTGTAAAATATTCATTTTAATTTCTTTCCCACTTTAATTTTTTAAATTAATTTATTATCTTTTCACTTTTAATTATTTTTAAAAAATTATGTGTACATTTTTAAAAATAATTTAAAAGTGTCCTTTAATTTTAACATTTTAATTTTTTTTATATTTTATTTGATTTTCCTCACTTATTTTGATATTTGTTCAAAATAAAATTATTTTTAATACAAGATGTTTGGAATTAAATTTGAAATTAAATCAAAATGAAAGACAAAGAAAATAAAATCAATAGAAAAATAAAAGAATGAAGGTAAAAGAAAAAGTTTCAATATAAGGTAAAAAAATATGTATTATCTTAATTTAAATACAAGATAAAGAAACTAAGAATATCTTTTTAAAAGAATTTTTTTAAAAAAATTAATTGTTTTTTAAAAAATAAAATTTAAACACGTGGCAGTGCTAGTGTGTACAAACACAACCAACTTGGGTGGTTGAAGGTTCCACGTCAGCACAAAAAGTGCACAAAAATATGAAAAAAATGAGTTCAGGGGGTAATAGGACCCTAGTTAAGTTTAGGTATATCTCTGAAATTTCGGTAATAATCTAGTGGAGTACTTGTGCATTTTCCCTTGATTAATTAATGAAAATAATGAAGTAAAAAAAAATTAAAAAGGAAATAAAACATAAATAGGTTTCTAGGAATGTGAAGAGTTGTTGTTGTAAATGTACCTCCATCAATAAAGTATTTAGTTGTAATAAATTAAGTAAATTACTCTTACAATAAAATATTGATTTAAATAAGAAAAAATGGTCAAAAATGTCACGACCCGATTCGAGTCATGATGGCGCCTACCAACCCGCCAGTAGACAAGCCAAACCCTGTCCCAAAACTTAACAGTAATGGGACTGAGGGCGGAAACTAGCCTCAACTAAGCGAATGCATAAATAAAGTAACGAATAAGGGAAAGGCGGAAGAGAATCAAAACTATACACAAACAAACGATACCTCCTAGGACCTCAAAGTCACATGTACGCTACTACAAAATGAGTACAAGTTCCACAAGTGTACCACCGAAACAAGACTGTCTCAAAAGCAAAAGACAAGCCAAAATATAGGTACAGAAGGAGGCAGGTAATCTCAGGACGCCATGTGCTTACCCTCGCCTCCGGAACAGACTGCAGCAAACTGAACTCAACGCTGATAGTTTGTGCTTGAACCGGCATCACGAAAATAGATACAGAGTGTAGCATGAGTACCAACACAACAGGTACCAGTAGGCATAATAGGCCGGCTGAGCAAGAAAGGTAATAAAAGTCTGAAAGGATAGAATCTATATTAACAAAGGTCAAAGAAAATAAGCACAAAACTAACCGATAGCAGATCTAAGAATACCTAAACTAAACCTAATTGGACCCCCATAAGACCTAGAATGTACACTCAAGCACAGACAAACAAAACCCGAACGGACCCCCATAAGCGCGATGCTAAATATACGAGACCAAAGGAAAATCCAATTTCAAAACGAAACCACCAATCAACTCAACCGAAATAGTCAGCAAACTCCACTCCAGTCATAAGTGTGAATTGCAAATCGGGCTGCCCAGCCTGATAGTAACTCCTGGGGGCCCTGCCTTGGCCAGCAGAGTGCCAAGGGGGCATAACAACTCTTCCAAAGGCCCTAATATCAAATCGCCCAATCAGCTAACACTCCGGGAGCCCTCCTCTAGTCAGACGATTGTGCAGGGCATGTCGACTCCGAAGAGGACCTCAAATAACTCATATCCAATTGCCCAGCCGGCTAACACTCCGGGGGCCCTGCCCTAGCAAGGCGAGTGCGCCAGCTAACACTTCGGGGGCCCTGCCCTAGAGGATTTCAAATACCAAACCAACATGGATAGCCGTCCACCACCAACCACACCACCATCGAACCAATCTCGAAACACCCAAATCGCAGGGAAACACCACGCTTCCGATGATGCATCAGAACCACATAAATGGGGAGAGAAGCCAGAAGATCACAACAATACAAGGCCAAGCTAGGCTCATGCTATCAGACGGAAGACTGCTATTCCGGTCTACAAGGACCTAGTCCATCTGAACCGACATCGAATACATACAAATGTCAAACAGGTGCATGAGTCTAAGGCAATACTAGCCTAAACTAATCAAAGGCCGAAAATATAATCCAACACAATAAAACAGCCAACAGATAGTCGGCATGCAACAACACATAAACAATCTCTCCGATAGCATGATACTACATCCAAAACAGCCCGAAAATCAAGCCTAAAGCATGGTTTCTGAGAAGAAGAGAAGAAATAATAGTGTCCCACCCCAGATTCACACAAATCAGCATGGATTCACATAATCTAGCTCAATCTAAAAAGTAGGGAAGCCGTAACCTACGTAAAGGCTGACCCGCTCGAACGGCCTCAGATTGCTGATACGCTATCAAAAATACAATCACAGCATCAGTACGGTCGTTTAGACAGTAAAATCATCAAAATCAGAGACGGAACAATTTAGGAGTCAAACTAGGAAGATGCGGGACCCGCTCCAAAAATCCCAGAATTGACTCCGTGAAAAGGTCCTAAACCCTTCCCCAAACTTGTGTTCCAAAACAAAACATAATTCGGGACTCGAAACAGCCGACAACCCAAGAAAACAAAACATGCAAAACTTTGCAAAACAAGCCTATGGTAACCACTTACGCCTCAAATTAGCTGAAATCGGAGCTCACCCAACGCTATCCAAATTAACACCCACATAGCCTATGCAATTCTGAAAACCTGGGACTTTGAATCACCAAAAACCGATGAGAAACGAGAAAAATATCACCTTATCAAATTAACAACAATAATTAACCCGACTTCCCATTTTAAACTAACAGCTAGACATGCTGACCTCCACGAACGCGGCCAGAGGCCCGCGAACGCGGAGGGAAAGAAAACAAACCTCTGCGAACATGGAAGGAAAAAATCCACACCTCCGCGAACGCAGAGGCCTATCCGCGAACGCAGAGGCCCATCCGCAAACGCGGAGAGAAAGATTCCCTGACCTCCCAAACTTCTGCGAACGTGGAGCCAAGACCGCAAACGCGGAGAAGGAATGGATCTGCAACTCAGCTGCTGCACCAGTTGAGTTTGGCTTTCCCAAAAACTCTGACGGGGTGCTCGAAATTTGTTCGGAACTTCGTGCACGCAAACGAGATATGCTACCCCATCAAATTCAACGATGCGGACTCAATGCGCAGTCGGAATTTCCATACGAGGTCATTTCGACTAAAAGTGGGTCCCACACCAAAAGCACTATTTTAGTGAAATTTCACCAAGGGCCTCGGAATTAGATCGAAAGCCTCTGGAAGCGTACGAAGGGTCATTCTAGACCAAACTTGGAATTCTAGAACTAATCGCCCAGACAATATTCTCATCTGAGCGCGTTTACCAAGAGTGTTGACCAAAGTCAACCTTGAGCCAAATTTCAAAGGCTAAAGCACCAAATGGCCCTAAAGTCACATCGAAAGTCTCGAGACTCGAACCAACCATGCTTCTTCACTAATTTTGCCGCTCCGGAGCTGATAGAACCATCAGAATCATATTCTGAGGTCGTTTACCTGAGGTTATGACCAAAATCAAATTTTCAAGTTTCAAAAGCTTCAAAACAGGGAAGCGGGCATAAAACCCAAACGATCGACCAGACGACCAAGCAATCAGTGCCTGCAAGTCATAAATGACTTGGGGTCTCTACAGGAACACTCTAAGAGACGAAAAGAAGGTATTAACACACAAATGACCTGGCGGGTCATTACAACATCCACTACTAAAAGAACTTTCGTCCGCGAAAATAAGAGTTAAGAAGTACCTGAAGGCTCAAATAAGTTGGGGAACTACTGCTCGGTCTCCCAGGTAGCCTCCTTGAGTGGATGATGCCTCCAACGGACCTTAATTATAGGAATGACTCTAGACCTCAGCTGCCTCACATCTCTGGCAAAAATAGCAACTTGCTCCTCAATATAGGTCAAGCGATCATCCAACTCAACGGCATCACACTGGAGACCATGAGACTCATCTGGAACATATTGGCACAATATCGAAACATGGAAAATCGGATGAATGTTTGAGAATGCTGGAGGTAAAGCTAACTCATAGGCCACCTCACCAACTGTCCTCAAAATCTCAGAAGGCCCTATATACCTGGGGCTAAGCTTGCCCCGCCTCCCAAATCTCATCACGCCCTTCATGGGTGATACTCGGAGGAATACCCTGTCACTAACAGCAAATTTGAACGGTTGAATCCTGCGATCCGCGTAACTCTGGTGTCTTCTCTGAGCCGTTTTGAGCCGGTCCTGAATCATCCTCACATGCACTAAGTTCTCCTGAAACAAGTCTGTACCACGCGGCCTAGTCTCCGTAGACTCAAACCAACCAACTGGAATGCGATAATACCTACCATATAAAGCCTCAAACGGGGCCATCTGAATGCTAGAGTGGTAGCTATTGTTGTACGCAAACTCTGCCAAGGGAAAGAACTGGTCCCACTGACCTCCAAAGTCAATAACAAAGGCCCACAACATATCCTCAATGACCTGGATAGAACGCTCTGACTGGCCATCAGTCTGCGGGTGGAATGCTGTGATAAGATCGACACTGGTGCTCAACTCATAATGGAATACCCTCCAAAAGATGGAAGTGAACTGTGAACCCCGATCTGAAATGATAGAAACCGTCACACCATTAAGACGAACGACCTCTCGAATATAAATACGAGCCAACCTCTCGACACTGAAGGAAGTATGAACAAGAAGGAAGCGTGCTGACTTGGTCAATTGATCCACGATGACCCAAATGCTATCAACATCTCTAGAAGTTTGAGGCAAGCCCATAATGAAATCCATAGTTATACACTCCCACTTCCTCTCAGGAATGGGTAATCTCCGCAACTCACCTCCAGGCCTCAAATGCTCGGCCTTAACCTGCTGACAACACAAGCAATGGGAAACATAATCTTAGATGTCCCTCCACATACCGCTCCACCAGTAATGCTGCCTCAAATTGCGATACATCTTAGCGGTACCCAGGTGGATAAATACCTGGAATCATGGGCTTCGCTAAGGATCAACTGACTCAAATCCCCAACTCTCGGAACACAAATCTGGTCGAAAAACCTCAACACCCCATCTGAATCTAGAGTAGCCTGCTCGGTATTACCTGCCAATACTCTATCTCGGAGTGCCACCAAAGACTCATCCTTGAAATGATGGTCATGGATCCGATCTAGCAGAGATGACTGAACTTCCACAGAGTCTAACACCCGACTAGTATCTGAAACATCCAGCATGATCATCTAGTTGGCTAGGGTCTAGATGTCAAAAGCCAAGGGTCACTCCGAAATAGAAAGGAAGGCTAGACTACCCATGCTCACTGCCTTCTGACTCAAGGCGTCCGCTACCACATTCGCCTCTGTGGCGATCATAGTCCTTCAGGAGCTCAATCCAATGGCACTGCCTCGAATTAAGATCCCTCTGGGTCATAATGTACTAATGGCTCTTGTGATCAGTATAGATCTCACAATGAACTCCATATAGGTAATGCCTCCAGATCTTCAGCACAAAAACTATCGCCGCTAACTCCAAATCATGAGTGAGGTAGTTGCGCTCATGCAACTTAACCTACCTCAATGCATAAGCAAGAACCCGGCCCTACTGCATCAAAACACAATCCAAACAAACGCCGCATGCATCACAATAGACCGTGAAGCCCTTGCCCTCAACTGGAACAGTCAATATAGGAGCGGTGGTAAGAAATTCCTTAAGCCTAAGAAAGCTCATCTCACACTCCTCTGACCACACAAAGGAAATATCCTGGCGAGTCAACCGAGTCAAAGGCACCGCTATAGAAGAAAAACCTTTAATAAAACGCCTGTAGTATCCTGCCAATATGACAAAACTCCGAATCTCAGTCACAGAGGTGGGCCTAGCCCAATCATGGATAACCTCAATCTTCGCCGGATCCACCATAATGCCATCTTTGGACACCACGTGTGCCAAGAATTCTACAGGCTCAAGCAAAAACTCGCACTTTGAGAACATGGCATAAAGCCGATGGTCTCCCAAAGTCTGGAGCACTATTCTCAAATGCTGCTCATACTCACTATGGCTCCATGAGTATACAAAGATATCATTTATGAAGACTATGACAAAGGAGTCCAGGTACGGCCTGAATACACGAGTCATAGTGTCCATGAAAGCGGCAGGGGCATTAGTCAACCCAAAAGACATCACCAGGAACTCATAATGGCCGTAACGAGTCCTAAATGCTATCTTAGGGATGTTCGCTACTCTAACCCTCAACTTGTCGTAGCCGGATCTCACGTCAATCTTAGAAAACACAGTAGCACCCTGAAACTGGTCGAACAGATCATCAATAAGAGGCATGGGGTAACGCCTCCTTACCGTCACCTTATTCAGCTACCTATAATCAATACACATCCGCATAGTACCATCCTTCTTCTTCACCAACAGGACTGGGGCACCCCAAGGTGATATGCTAGGCAAAATGAATCCCTTACCCAAGAGATCCTGGAGCTGAACACTGAGCTCCTTAAGCTCTGCGGGGGACATACGGTACGGTTTGATGGAAATGGGACGAGTAACTGACTCCAAGTCAATGGAAAAATCAATATGTCACTCTGGTGTAGCCAAGGAAGGTCGGTAGGAAACACATCAGCGAACTCTCGGACTATAAGCACTGAATCCACCGTAGGCTCCTCCCTACTAACATCTCTAACATAAGCCAAACATCCACTATCCACTAGCTTTCGGGCCTGAATAAAAGAAATACTCCAACTGGTGTGCGACTACAAGAACCCTGCCACACCATCGGTGGGATACCAGGCATAGCTAAAGTAACGGTCTTGGCATAGCAATCCAAGACTGCTCGGTGAGGGGATAGCCAATCTATGCCCAAAATCAAATCAAAATCCAACATACTTAGCATAATAAGATCAGCCGAGCGTCCTGCCTCTGAATAGTCACCACATAGAATCTACAAACCTGATCCACTACAAAAGAATCACTTACTGGGGTCGAAACACGGAATGGTACCACTAAGGGCTCTGGACTCACACCCAACCGAGGAGCACAATAAGCAGACACATATGAATATGTAGTACTAGGATCAAATAAAGTTGAAGCGGACTGATGGCATAAAAGAACGGTACCTATGATCACGTCATCCGACGCCACGGCCTCTGCTCTGGCTGGAGATGCATAGAAATGGCCCTGGGTTCCTCTACCTCATGCATCCACCCTGCCACCTGTCTTGCCTCCCCCAGAGCTCCCCGAATACCCTGATACTGTCCTCCTACCCTAGCTGGAGGTGCTGCTGCTGATACCGGTCTCGCTGCCTGAGGAGCTGGTAAGGCTGGTCTAGAGATAGGGCACTCCCTGAACCAATGATCAAGCCCCCCGCAAGTAAAGCAACCCTAAGACAACCTGCTCACAACTAGAGGCCGGCCACCCTGACCTGAGGAACCCGTCTGAATACCTCATCGGCCCTGAATCGGACTAGCACAATAACCACCCTAACGTTGCTGGTCAGCCTCTTCAATCTGTGACGATGACTAAAACGGGCGACTGGGCTGACCCGACTGGAACCTCTGCTGGACTCGATCCTGAGTAACTCTAGGCCTAGGACGGGGCCTACTGAAGCTATCATCTTGCCTGACCCTTTTGCCGCTACCCCCGTGGGCCTTGCAATGGAGCTGTTCAAGCGTGCAGGTGTGGTCCACAACATCTAGAAAAGAGCGGCCCACTGAACCCATATACTGCGATTCAATACGCAACGGCAACCTCAAATCTCTAACGAAACACCTGACTCTCTCCACCTCCGTGGAGGGCTAGATCACGGTGGCATGATGGGATAACTCAGGGAACCTAACCTCATACTCGGATACTATCATAGAGCCCTGCTTCAACCTTGAGAACTGATCACGAAGCTGATCTTTGATACTCCGTGGAATAAATCTAACCAAAAAGGCCTCGAAAAACTGTCCATGTCATCGGCAGGGACCCATCTGGCTTGGTCTCCATGAAAGAGCGTTGGCACTGTCTGGATGGTCCATCCAACTGATAGGTAGTGAAGTCGGCTTCTCTCGACTCCATTAAACCCAGAGCATGCAATCGCTCCCGACAAGATGTAACGAACTCATGGGCGTCCTCCCCAACCACCTAGAAAACCTCGGCAGTGACAATCACAAAAATACCCCGAGCATCTTCTGCTCCCGCATTGGCATGATCCTATCTAAGGCATCCAGTGGAAGGGCAGCCGGTGCTGACGGCTGCTGAACCTCTGGGGCCGCTACTGCTGGCTGACCCTGCTGCTGGATCTCTGGAGCCACTGGGGTAGGTTGACCCTGCGGTGTTGGAACTGGCTCTGGAATTTGTGCTGGGGCTTGCTACTTCGTACCCCTTATCAATGTAAAAGTCTGCACAAGCATAGCCTGAAGGTAAGGGGCGACAACTTGTGCGGGCGGTGGCTGGGCTGGTCCCTACCCCATTGACTGAGGAGGAATCTGGTCAAACTGAGGCTCCGCCTCCGGCTCTAGAGTCCTCGCTCGATCTACGGGCCCAAGTACATCATCCTCGACCGCTCTACCACGCATGCGAGCCATCCTGTGATAGAGTGAAACAAGTAAGATTTCATAAAACCAATCGAACAGCAATGCACGAAAATGATACAAACATGAAAACCCCCTAAGGACATCCTATAGCCTCCCGAAGATAAGTCACAGACGTCTCCGCGCCGATCCACGGGACTCTACTAGATGTCATCTCTGTGCAAGTGACACCGACGAACCTGGGGCTCTGATACCAACTTGTCACAACCCGATTCCTCGAGTCATGATGGCGCCTACCAAACTGCCAGTAAACAAGCCAAACCCTATCCCGAAACTTAACAGTGATGGAACTTAGGGTGGAAACTAGCATCAACAAAGCGAAATAAAAAATAAAGGGATACATAAGAGAAAGGCGGAAGCGAACCCAAACTATAAAAAAAAAAATAATAAGTCCCAAAACCCAAAAGTCACATGTAAAAAGCTACTACATAATGAGTACAAGTCCCAAAAGTGGACCACCGAAACAAGACTGTCTCAAAAGCAAAAGACAAACAAAAATATAGGTACAGAAGGAGGCAGGTAGTCTCAGGACGCCATGTGCTCACCCTCGCATGTGAAACAGACTACAGCAGGCTCGAACTCAATGCTGATAGCTACTGCTCGAACCTGCATCACGAAAACAGATGCAGAGTGTAGAATGAGTAACAATACAATAGGTACCCAGTAGGCATCATAGGCCGACTTAGCAAGAAAGGTAAAAATAGACTGAAAGGATAGAATCTACATTGATAGAGGTCAAAGGAAATAAGCACAAAACTAACCGACAGTAGATCTAAGAATACCTAAACTAAACCTAACTGGCCCCCCCATAAGACCCATAAGGCACACTCAAGCACAGAAAAACAAAACCCGAACGAACCCCCATAAGCCCAACAGGTACAAAGAAAAGCTAAATCTACGAGACCGAAGGAAAACCCACTGCGAACTGAAACCACCAACCAACTCAACCGAAACAGTCAGCCAACTCCACCCAGTCATAAGTCTGATTTTCAAATCGGGCCGCCCAGCCTGAAAGCAACTCCTGGGGGCCCTGCCCTAGCCAGCAGAGTGCCAAGGGGGCATAACGACTCTTCCAAAGGCCCTAATATCCAATCGCCCAATCAGATAACACTCCGGGGGGCCTGCCCTAGCCAAACGAGTGTACGAGGCATGTCAACTCTGAAGAGGACCTCAAATAACTCATATCCAATTGCCCAGTTGGCTAACACTCCGGGGGCCATACCCTAGCCAGACGAGTGTACGAGGCATATCAACTCTGTAGAGGATCTCAAATACAAAACCAACATGGATCGCCTTCCACCACCAATCACACCACCATCGAACCGATCTCGAAACACCCAAATCGCAGGGAAACATCACGCCTCCGATGACACATCGGAACCATAGAAATGGGGAGAGAAGCCAGAAGATCACAACAATACAAAGTCAAGCTAAGCTCATACTATCAGACCGAAGTCTGCTACTCCGGTCTACAAGTACCTAGTCCATCCGAACCGACATCGAATACATACCAATGTCAAACAGGTGCATGAGTCTAAGGAAATACTAGCCTAAACTAATCTAAGGCTGAAAATATAATCCAACACAATAAAACAGCCAACAGATAGTCTGCATGCAACAACACATAAACAATTCCATCGATAGCATGATACTACCTCCAAAACATCCCAAAAATCAAGCCTAAAGCATGGTTTCTTAGTAGAAGAGAAGACATACTAGATTCCCACTCAAGATACACACAAATCAGCATGCATTCACACAATCTAAAAAGAAGGGAAGCCGTAACCTACCACAAGGCCGATCGCGCGCGCTCCAAATCACTCCCCCAGAGGTTTTCCCTTCTGAATGGCCTCAGATTGCTGCCACACTATCAATAATAGAATCACGGCATCACTATGGTCTATAAGACACTAAAATAATCAAAATCGAAGATGGACCAATTTAGGAGTTAAAATCAAAAGATGTGGAACCCGCTCTGGAAATCCCAGAATTAACTCTGTGAAAAGGTCCTAAACCCTCCCCCAAACTTTTTTTCAAAAATAGAACATAATTCAGGGCTCGAAACAGCCGATAACCTAGGAAAACAAAACATGCAAAACTTTACAAAACTAGCCTATGGCACCCACTTACGCCTCAAATTCACTGAAATCGGAGCTCACCCAATGCTATCCGAACCAACAACCACTAATCCTACACAATTCCGAACACCTGGGACTTTGAATCACCAAAAACCAAAGAGAAACAAAAAAGATATCACCTTTTCAAACTAACAACAACAATGAACCCGACTGCCCCTTTTAAAATAATTGTCAGATATGCTGACCTCCGCGAATGCGGCCAGAGGCCCGCGAACGTGGTCAGGGGCCAACGAAGGAGGAGGGAACGACTCCACAACTCCGCGAACGCCGAGAGAAAGATTCCCAGACCTCCGCTAACGCAGAGAAGAGAAAAACAGACCTCCCCAAACACGTAACTTAGCTGCTGCACCAACCGAGTTTCGCTTTCCCAAACACTCCGACGGGGTGCTCAGAATTCGTTCGAAACCCCGTGCACGCAAATGAGATATACTACCCAATCAAATTCAACGTTCGAGACTCAATGGCGCAGTTTGAATTTCCATACAAGGTCATTTAGACTAAAAGTGGGTCCCACACCCAAAGTGCCATTTTAGCCAAATTCCACCAAGGGCCTCGGAATTAGATCGGAAGTCCCAGGAAGCATAAGAAGGGTCATTTTAGAAAAACTTGGCATTCCGAAACTAACCGCGCTGATGGAATTCTCATCCGAGCGTGTTTACCAAGAATGTTTATCAAGGTCAACCTTGAGCCAGATTTCAAAGGCTAAAGCGCCAAATGGCCCTAAAGTCACACCAGAAGCCTGGGGACTCGGGCCAACCATATTTCTAGCCTAATTTGGCCTCTCCAGAGCTGATAGAACCGTCAGAATCATATTCTGAGGTCGTTTACCTGAGGTTATGACCGAAATCAACTTTTCAAGTTTCAAAATCTCCAAAATAGGGAAACGAGCATAAAACCCAAACGAACGATCAGGCAACTAAACAGTGAGTGCTAGAAGTCATAAATGACTTGGGGTCGCTGTAGGAACGCTCTAAGCGACGGAAAGAAGGTAGTAACACACAAATGACCTGGAGAGTCATTGCAACAAAAATGGAGAAAAAAGATAGATAAGAATGGAGGCCATAGAGAGGTGCCACATCAACTTATCTATGTTTCTCTTTTATTATATATATATATATATATATAGATGTTATTAGGAAAAGTTAGAAAAGTTAGAATCAACATTGGTAAAATGTTTCTTTCTTATGCTAAGTATAGTTCAATTAATATGATTAATATCTCGAGGGTGAAATAGATAGGTGGTTTTGTGGAGTATTCAAAGATTTAATTATTTTCAAATAAGTCATCATGATAATTTTGAATTCAAGTGGAACATCTGTTGCTATTAAATTTGTCGTAATGTTGAAGTTAAATTTTAGTGAAAACAAACAACACATGAAGATTATCAATTTTATTTAAATTATTATCAAAATAATTTCTGATTTTTTTCATATTGAGTGATCTTACCCAAATTGCTTACTCATGTTAATCAAGTTTTTCAATATTCTAAATCGGGAGATTATTATCCCCACTTCACTAACATTAATCTAGCCTAGTCAATTTAGCTAGGTTACTCAATCTTAATTTGACTCCTCGCGATAGAACCAAGACAACACCGAGAATCAATATTTGCATTTAACAGTTCATAACAAAAATGCTAAATTTTTTTTTAAAAAAATTACAAATTTATAAAATTTTAAACACTTTAAATGAAATATGATCATACTAATCACTCAATTTCGCCACAAAAACATAATGTAACCCCTCATGGTCATTTGCTTGCTCTTTGTGGTTTTTACTATGTTTCCCTTATTCGTAGCTTCCTTGTTATATTTGTGTGGTACTCGTACATGTGACACATTTCCTAAGGTGGTTAGAAGAGATTGGTGTGAGTTTCCCCCCTTTTGGAGGTTTTTAAGTGAAAGAGTCGACTTCAGCCAACATCTGAAGAAGCTCATATAGTATGAGATTTCTGTTAGTTCCATTAACTCCCAAAGACCCATAGCTATGAATGTTTGGCTAATTTTTTGTCACGCCCAGAGCCTACACCTTGGACGTGGCCGGAACTCGAGAACCATTGTTGGTCCCCAAGCGAACCCTCATCCTGGCTGACTACAAGCAGAAAACTAACTCAAGCAATAATAGGCTTAAAACATAATGAAATTCGTTAAACTGAAATACAGAACTCATGAAGTCTGGAAAATACTCAATAGAAATACTTATAGTTGTAAAACAACACAAAAGAAAGTAAAAGCTGAGAGGCACCTTGACTTTGTCTATCTACGAAGCCTCTACTATTAAGGGAGGATGTCAGGACAAGACCCACGACATCTCAAAACTACTAACATAAAAGTAAATGTGAAGTCTTCCGGAATACAAGGAGGCTCACGAAAAGCTAACTGGAGTGTAGAGTGATCTCAACGAAGTGCCTGTTGATGATCCTGAATACCTGTATCTGCATCATAAAAGGATGCAGGTCAAATGACATTAGTACATTTGAATGTACGAGTATGTAATATAGTCGAACCGAAATAACTGAATGAAAGGACTGCAATAGATAAAATATACTTAGCTGGATGTAAAGAAATAAAGGAGTTAAATCATTTAAAGCTTTACAAAATATTTACTCATCTCTGAACTCAACATAATAAGTTATATATTAAAATACACTTTAACTCTATTAGGATATTCTCTAACCAACAACCATCACTATGAGCTAAGTGATGATACAACATCTTGTCCATGCTGCCAGAACTGTCCTATATCGTGACAAGATATAGAACTTCTCAACTATATGGATTCGCTAAGCTCTGCCTGAAGGCACTAAGGATTCATTTAAAAAGTATGGTCCTATACCCATGTTGTTAAGACATGGTTTATGGAGGCTGTGAGTTGTTTGAACTCTCCCCCATATCGGTGCTCAATATTACTCCCAATAATATATACTCTTGCTCAAATGTGTAAAAACATACGCTTTCTCTGGTTTGAGGTAATTGTTCAAACTAACCTCTTAAAAGAGGTAACTGCTCTGAAATATCTCTGAAACTCATTGCTCATATAGAAAACAAGGTTTCTCTTTGCTCAATGTAAAAATACATTCTCTAGGTTGAGATAATTACTCAAAAAGGCCTCTTTAAGAGGTAACTGCTCTGTACTTAATATTTCTGAAAACTCTTATACTTTTCTCAATATAATACTCTCTTTCTTCAAGTAAAAATGAAACATTTAGGAAATACTTAGTTCCCTTATAATCTTGATCAAATTTTGTTAAAAATCTTTCTAAAACTTCTCTTTACTTTTTCAAAAACTCAAATTAAAGCAAAAATGTTGGCTTTAAATGATTCTCAAAACTTATAACTCAAAATAGCATTCATGCTGAAATATAGACATGAACAACTCAACTCAAGGATCTCAATAACAATATAGAAAACTCAATACACAGAACTAAACGATACTTCTCATCTCAAGAATACTCAGTTATTAGGGTTCATACTAAATATAGTCAACTCAAGAAACTCAATGCATACCATGTAGCAATTAAATAACTAGAAATTAAATTTCAAAAATCAAGAACTTAAAAACTCAGAACTCAACATCATAACTCATCTGAAGAATACTCAAATCTAAGGATAGAAGCCTAGATTACTCTTTTAGTAATTTGAAAGTAGATGTAGGGCGTGAGGACGAATTAGTCCAACACTATGATAGCCTTACAGATCTGAAAGAACAAAGTTCTTGCCGAAATTGACGAAACTCGAAGAACACTCAAAATCCTAGATTTTTCTCGTTTTGGAACCTTTCTCTAATGACTTGAAGTGTTAATGAACGTGAAAGAACTGATTAAAACTTTCTAAGCCTTATATAAGGTGTAAAACTTCGTGGTTTAGTCTTAGAATAAGGATTAAAATGACGTATTTAAGTACCAAATGCATAGGGGAAAGACCAAAATGACCCCAGCTTAAAAACTAATGAATTGCTCTTCAAGGAAGGCTTCACGGACCGCTTAAGGCTCCACGGTCCGTGAAACTCTTCATGGGCCATTTAGTCATCCGTGAACCTTCATCTGTCTAACAGGGCTTCACAAAAATAGGCATAAATTTTTACTCCGAACTCAAAATGAGGTGATGGGCCACCTAATTCATCATGTTCTGAGAGATATGATTCTTTGAAGTTTACCAAAAACTTAAATGTTGATGGGTGACTTGTACAAACCCCTAAACGGATCGTACAAGCCACCATGGGCCATCTAGGATCCCGTCCAGGTGACCCCCGCCTTGGCAGCCCTGGACAGTTGGCCACCTTGCCTTAAACGGGCCGTGGTCCCCTAAATGGTCTGTATAGGGAGCCGTGAAGGGTCCGTGGTCCATTTTTTATTCGTGAACACTCCTGCTAACCCTCTTTAGCCTTTTTTAAAGTTTGAGGTGTTACACGAATGATTCAAATTTTAAGAGTAGAGTTACGAGGTGTTATAGAGTGATTCGAGTCTTAGCTTAGAAATTTTCAGGGTGTTACATTTTTTATTTTGGTCAACATTCTTTGTAAACATGGTCGGATAAAAATTCCATCAGCGCGGTTAACTTTGGAATGCTAAGTTTGATCTAGAACAACCTTTGGTTTGAATCCCAAGGTTATCGAGATGGTTTTGTGGCATTTGGCACTTGATTATTGTCTTTGTATTGTGAGTGTTGACTTGAGTCAACATTCTAATGATAAAACCTCCTATGGTTGTTTTGTCAATTTCGTTGAGTCTGGAATATTATTTTTGATGGGGTAGCATAGTTCGTTTGCGTTCATGAGGTTTCAGACAAATTCCAAGCCCATATCGAGACATTTTTCCAATTTAGAGTTAAGCTGATGTAGTTGATGCTGGTTCCACCAACTTTGCTCAACTCGACTGCTAGCTTGGAGCCACGTTCATGAAGACCACTGAAAATGGTCATCCCGGTCACGAGCTACGCTTCACGATTGTGAAGACCAGCTTTTCTAGTCAACGCGATCGCGATTATTGACCATCACAATTGCGATGAAGGGTCAATGGACCCGATCAACTTTAAGTGAACGGTGATCGGGGTTCTGGGGTCCCGCAATCATGGTGAACACTTTTATTCAGTTTGATCAGTCCGTCACGAACTCAACATGCTTAACTTCAAAAATTGTCGTTTGGTAGCTGGATAGAGTTATGCAAGTATTAGTAATGTGGGTATTAGTTATGTGGGTATTAGTTATACATGTATTAGTTATGTAGAGTTTAGTTATACATGTATTAGTTATGCAGGGTTTACTTATGCAGTGTTTAGTTATGTAGTGTTTAGTTATGCAGGGTTTAGCTATACATGTATTAGTTATGTAGGTATTAGTTATGCAAGGTTAAGTTATGTAGAAATTATAATATATTAGTGGTCTAAATTTTATATTTTAATTCCAAAAAATGAATAGTGAGCTAATATTTATTATAACCATTAAAAAAACCAACTATATAAATAACACATTAAAATAAAATAAATACCAATAGCTAAAACAATAAAGTAAATAACAAATAACTAAAAGTAATTAAGTAATTTGCATTCAATATGATTAAGCAATTAAGTAATAGATAATTTAAATTAAAATAAATAAAAATAACTAAAAAATTAAAATGTGTATTGGTAATGAGTTGTAGAGAAACTATGCAAAGCTATTAATTACAATTAATAGTCATTGCCTTACCAAAAAAAAAAATAATTAACAAGAATTTAAGCAAATAAACTAAAAGTAACTAAGCAATTAAGAAGACAAAATCCTAAAGAAAAAAAATTCGTAGTGCTTTTTTTTTAACATGTATTAATTATTTAATTTGCTGTAAATTAATATATATTTAAAAGTAAATTGATAGGGGTAAATATGTAACATACTATTTTAATACATGTATAACTAATACACACATAACGTATTCCACCTTCTTTCCCGCATAAATTATACATAGATTCCCTCATAAGTTATACAACTATTAATTATGTAGGATTACAAAAAACGCAACCAAACCGTATAAAATTAATACATGAATAATTTTTATAAAACATTTGAAAAGCTACGAACCAAACATTGTATAACATTAATACATGAATAACTTTTATACAATGTTTGGAAACTTACCAACCAAACATTGTATAAAATTAATACATGAATAACCTTGATCCTATTTGCAAACCAAACACGGTATAAAAATAATACATGAATAACTTTGTTATTCATGTATTAAGGTAGCTCAAACCAGCTACCAAACGACCCCTAAGTCTTGGGTGATTTGGGCAACAAATTGAAGGGGGAAGTCAGTGGAAAAATTTTGGGTTGTGTTGTTCTAGTGCAAAGGTGCGTTCCGAGGTCTTTATTTTCCGTTAAATTTGTAAATTTGTCACAATTTTCTTTTAAATTACCTTTGTTGATCATCTTTAAGTTCTAATTTTTAGGGATCTTTAGGCTTAATTGATACCCGGATTGTGCCCATTTTCAGGGCACAAGTTCCTTGAGCTATTTTTGACCTTGTGATGGAGTAAATATTGTGATTATGTGTGTGTGCCACGATCATATTTTGGACCAATTTTTTATTCCAAAATCTTTTATTGTAAAGGGTATCATTTTGCCCTTTTTGACATTCTAATCACTAATTTGATAGTGTGACATAATTCGGATGCCCTTCAAAAAGGAAGCGCTCTGAAATACAGGTTCGGGTGCCGTTTAAGCCTCGAGATAGGTTATGTTTTATTCTTTTTTTCTTGGCTTAGTTGGGTTATATCTATTGAGTTGTACTGATCGTTAGGAAGGCTTTAAGATTGGATTTTTGTTTGCATGATCCTTAGTTGTATTTTTGCCATTCTCGGGCTATTTAGGTTTGTGTTTAGCCGATAAGCCTCAGTTTATGTGGATCGTTAGCTTTGGTTATTTTTATAGTATCATGAGAATGCTCCTAGGTGGTGTTCAACTTAGATTTATGCGCGTTGGTTTGATTTGGTGGTTGGAATTAAAGGATTTTTGGTACGTTGAGTTCTACGAAAGAGGTCTATGGACCGTAGGAAAGTTGACGACTTGTAGAAGCTAACCATAGAAATTGTTTAGAGTTTTGGGTTCCAATAGTTGACCCTTCGACTGGCCAGGACGGACCGTAGGAATTCCTACGATCCATAGGTCCAACCCATAAGATTCATCCGACAGATTTTTATTAAGGGTGTTTCAGTTTTTTCCTACCCATCTAACCCCAAAACTATATCAGTTGAACCCTATAACTACCCCTATAACTGAATTTACTCTTTATACTTAGCCTATTCCCTCTCGTTCACTCAAAATCCTCCGAAGCTCCCAAGTCTTTTTCTCCAAATTCTCTCCAAGAATCTTCAAGTCAAGGAAGGGTTTCATCAAGTTTCAAGGTTTCTTCCTCCACTTTAAGGGCTTTGATTACTCAAGGTATGTGGGAACTTCACTAGTGGATCCCTTTCATCAATTGGGTTCCAAAAGAGAACTTCAATTCCCCAATTGATTTCACCCAATTCTTTTAGGGTTTCATGTGATTCTCCATCTGTTCAACTTATTATGATTCAATTATTCGTATTCAATATTATTTTGCATGATTTAACTCAATTACATAATTTTCAATTGATTTCATATGGACTCATGGCTATGTTTATTTTATAAATATGAACTATGATAATGGACTTATGAATTGTGATTATGAACTTTGCATGTTTTATGAAATTGATAATTTATGACTAACGGATGCTTTTAAGATAAAATGTCAATGATTTGTGAAAGTTTTTTCTCACATATGAACGAAATCATGATTAAATGCTTAGAAAGGTAAGTGTCTAAATGAATGAAGTTATGAAATTTATAGTTTGAAAGGAGCTATTCTAAGTTGAACTGATGATTGGATTGGTAGTCTTAATTGTTGAACTTCCAAGTATTTATGTATGATTACAACTATGACTATTTATGTTGGGATTTTTTACTCAACACCGAGAGGACTTTGAGATGGAGGCTCTCCCTTTAGTAGAGACCGGGTCTTCATAATTCTCAATTTACCCTCAAAACAAGTAAGAGAATAAGCGATCATTGGCAATAAAAATACCCAACAAGAGTCAGGGTGGAATCCCACAGAGAGTGATATAATACAAGGAATTCAATTAAAAAAATAAGAGTGTAAGTCAATTCATTGTAATGATTAAAAGAGATGGGTGGATGATTATACCAAATTTATGAAAAGGGTTTTGGTATCAAGTAACACAATTAAACTAAAATTGGGAATTCAAACAAGTAAAAGATGATCTAGGGGTGTGGGGATTGGTATCAATGTCAAGTAGGGGTACTTGTTCTTGCTCAATATCACTAAACAATCATAGATAAGTTGGGTAATATTCAATGGCACTAATCTTCTTTCGATCTCATAGTATCAAATCATAGAATCTCCTTTTGGTCTCATCTATGTGAATCACAAATCAACCCAATACATTAATAGAATTTCTCTTTCGAGAAGATTTGGCAACTAGAATTGAACTACAATATCTCTTTCAAACAAGCTATAACAAACAAATCTAAATTGCAGACATTAAACTAATTACAAACTTCAATTGATCTCTTTCGAGCATCAATCGAAGATCTAGAATAGGAATAAGTTTACAACCTTAACCCATGAATTAACCCCATACTAATTATCTCAAATCCATGAATATACAATAATAAAACAGAGCAAGACACAAGACCCACTACAATAAATCAACACCTAACCCCATAATCACACTCCTAGATTTTTGGTTTTAGCCAAGCATCATAAAAGGAAAAGATATTATACCTACTATGATTTCAGCCATTGAGGAATTGAAATTAGGCAATAATCTTCAACACTCACTTTGATTTGAACCTTCAATTGTCAATTATAAGGTTGTTCACAACCCCCAAAACAGAGAGTATTTCTCAAAGGGTAAAAACTAGTAATATGAAACCTCCTACAAAGTCTGATACAAATTTTGATTAAAAAAACTCAAAAACTCCCTAGTTTCTCTCTCCTTTGGACTATTTACAGTTTCTCCAAAATTAGCCCAAAATTTTATTTTCAACCTGTTCGGCGACATTAGTCAGGCTTGCTTTTCTGATTCGGTAGATTGTTGAGTTCCTTTTTGCTCGCCCTTCTTTTTCTTCATGCATCAGGCATTTGAATATCAGTTGGTAAACTCGATCGAGTTAGCCTTTCACATTCGGTGGATAACTAATTACCACCTTGTTTGCCCTTTCAGCTTTCATTTTTACTCAGGAGTTTGTCACCTTCGGCGATGGGCTTCTAGTTCACCCATTCAGCTTAGGCGAATCACCATTTTATCTTTTAGTCCGCTGACCTTCTTTGAATATTTTCAATAGTGAACATTGTCAACTTGGGCGAGGTCAGGACAATTGGGCGATCCGCCCTTTTGGTAAGGCAACTACTGGTTAGGAGTTTATACTCCTTTCAATGTTTTTTGCCTCCTTTTCATGGATTCATCTCTGCCTTGTCCTTTAGCCTTCATAATGTAAAAACATCAAAATATCATAAGAATAGGACATAATTAGGCATTGAGGACACTAATTGTTGAACTAAACAGGCCTCAAATGAGTTGAAATCTACCACTCATAAACACCCCCAACTTAAACTTTTGCTTGTCCTCAAGTAAATCAAGAACACAATTAGTTCAACAAGGGTGTCTACAAAAGTTCTCAAATGGGAGTCAAGATGCAAGTGCTATCTCAAGACTACTAACACACATATGCAATACTCAATCATACTCAAAAACCTTCAAATGATGGCTAGCCGGTATCAATCTAAGCTCAAGATCACAAGTTCTCCCTTCTAATGCTAAACCATGTTTCAACAAAAGCTTTAAAGTATGCTCTCACAAAGTACATTTACTCAAGAAGTTAGGTATTAATACAACTCTCACTCTCTGAAAGAGAAATACATGCAAGCTTCATCCCATAGATTTGCCTATATTTTCCAATCATCACAAAACCTAGTTTATGCAAGATCTCAAGGGTTTTTATAGGCTTGTAATGGGGTTGAGGGTAAATGTATGGTAAATTTGGCTTAGTGACTTTACCTTCTCAAAGCATTGTTTTACTCATCTTCACCTCTTCTCAAGTTCTTTTGATTCCTTTTACTTGGAGACTCAAACCTCAATTTTTTACTCAAACTAGTGGACAACCCATTTTATTTCATCACACATTCTTTTTCATTTCAATCTTCAAACTTTCGCTCCCTTTTTTTTATAAGGAGGGGATCCTTTTTTTTCCCTACAAACTTCAAGGTTGAGTCTCACTCTTCTTTCTTCTTTTTCACTTGGCTTTCTTTCCTCCTTCCTTTCCACACCCTCAACTCAGGCTTTTGGCCTATGTTGGCTATTCAAACAAACCAATGCTTAGAAAAGGATTTATGGGTTAGAAGTTAGGGGCATATTGACTCAAAAGATTTCAACAAGGTTGACAACAAACGGTTTAGGCTCAAATGGTGCCAAGATGGTTTCACACCATCACAAGATAGTCACAAAAGATATGAATGTTTGGGTTCCCTCTCCAAATTCATGCCCAAAATTATTTCTTGCATTCACCAAGCCTATACAATTAGACTAACAATGAAAATTCTAGGAATCAACAAGCATGCTTTCAATAGGATCTTACCACACAGGGCATTTCAAACACAATCATTTAGCACAACTCTAAAAAATCAAAGAACTTGTGTGTGATGTTCATTGCAAGACTCATATTATAAGCACCTAGTCAACATAAGAATCAAAAAGATCATTCAAAAGCAAAGACATATCAAATTCTTCTTGCAACTTTAACACATAACATATTTCTCATCATGAGTACTATCAAAGACATCAATATTGAACACAATCGATCCTCAAACATCAACATTTAAAACACAAGCATTCTCAATCATTTCAAAACTCCAAAATCACGCGGCAATGGGTAGAGAGACAAAATGAATCAAAACCACCAGCTATCGTAAAGAAAACCAAAATACTACAAATATTTCAAAATAAAACTGAAAATAACAAAATACAATAAAAAGGGAAATAGAATATAGGCACAAGTGCCCTCACCCTACCAAAAGTAAACTAGCAATGTCCTCAATGCTATCAAAATATAAGTACAAGAGGAGAGTGAGTGAAAGGTCCCCCTGACAGACTATGCTTGTGAAGAGCTCTAGTCATGAGACTCGAAGGGGATGGAATAAATTCAGGAATTAGTACCTGACATATCTATCACAGGACGCAGTAAAGTAGCATCAATCGGGGCATTAGTGCCGTGCACATCTGTGGGAGGAATAGTGGAGTCTTAAAAAACCCCACCAGTGCCAACTGTGAAAGTCTTTAGATGAGATCTCTCCATCATCGCGTGCACTATTGACTCCTCGATCTCTTGTAGCTCTCTCAAGGTCTCATCTATCCTCTGCTCATCCTCTCTCATACACTCCTCCTCATCCATCTCCATAGAAGCATCACCATCACCAACCTTATCATCTACATCTGCTACCTGCTCGACTACGCCACTAGGTGTAATAGATCTCGGCTTAGAAAAAGGCACAAACATGGGCATCTCGTGCAAAGGAATTTTACCCCATAGAATGGAAATATCTGTGGACTTTAGCTGGTTCACATCATCCCTAAGAGTTGCTATGTGCACCTTTAATGTAGTCAAATTAGCATAGCTACCCTCATATTTTTCCCTAGCCTCAACTCTAGCAGTGAGGTTATCCAACCTCTCCCCATACGACAATAGAGTGGTCTGGTGTACCAAAATCTCACCTCTAACTAGGCACATCACATCCTCAATTGCTTGCTCAATAATCTTATGCATCTCTCTGTATCCTCGATGCCCTAGCATTTGTAGAACGGGAAAAGTTACCCATCTGGTATATCAAGGCATGCGTCAAGGGAGGCCGAGATGCATGGGTAGGTGCAGATGAGATGGAAGGAGCAGGTGAAGTAGAAGGCATGGTAGAGGGTGGAATGGAAGCTGCAGGCTCCATAGAAAGAGCGGTATGAGCTACATCAGTCTCAAATGTGGCGGGATCAACTACCGGAGTAGTGTCTGGTGGAAACTGCTTTCTCCTAGCTGCATCATTTCTCAAATAGTCTGCCTCTATCCTCCGAATGGCGTTGGAAGAAGAAGGGTTAAATTTGACATCTATCCTTTCCCGGTATAGCACTCCGGTAGCTTCACACAACTGTGTGATCAAGACTGGAAATAGGAGAGAGGTCTATTCCTGACGTGCTCTCATCGGCATCTCCTCAATAATAGCACTGACATGGCTCTCTGTCTGATCAATAATGCTTCCAACCAATATAGCCTTCGGGTGCCAGATAATAGATTCATTCTGGGATGGCATGAGGGTGATGCTTATATACCCGAACGAATATCGGGAGACGGTGTTTATGTCCTTCTTCTCTATTTTCAATCTGTCATCCATCCACGAAGGAGTAATATCAGAAATGAGGGTTGCCAGCTACCCCTTAAGTGCTTCCAATCTCAATACTATGCCTTTTCTCTTCTTTGGCAAGGCCTTTACATAGGTGTGCAGAATTCCCGCACCCAAACTGGGACATATGGGGGTCGAGCTCTTGTGAACCGCTCAAATCAATGAAATTTCATTATGTCCCAGATTGCGAGGTGGACAATTGTCTCTTCTCTAAAATAGTCCATTCTTCTACCTCTTTGAGCCTATTGAGGGCTCTTAGATGTCATGCCCTGAGGCTACCCCCTAGGCGCAACACGGTTCTGTCACAAGTTACCCCTAGCTAACCTATGGCATGCCATATCTATACAAGGTCATTTAAATCATGCACTATGCGGAAACTAAAAGAAGTTTAATATCTGAAATGGGGAAAATCCCAAAATGTCTGATTATATAAAATATAAAGAGTTTCGTTATGACTGAAAACAACACCAACGTCTCAAAATGAATCTAATCTATGTCTGAACGCCTCTAACAGATTTGACTTGCTGGGACATGTCCTCAGCTAACTCTAACAAGACTAAAACTGAAAAGTGAATACTGAAAAGTAAAGCATGTCAATCATCCTCGAACTATGAGGACTCGCTACTGAAGCTGCTGAGTAAAGACCGGAATCTAGCTAAGCGTGGTCTGGATATTGAGCACCTGAACCTACATCATACAATGATGTAGCACAAAAGTATGTGTCAGTACTTTGAATGTACTGAGCATGCAGGATATATGTTAAGCTGAAAAATATAAAAACTGAACATGAAAATAAATATATTGAAGCATAACTGAAAGCTGAGCTGGATGCAATGACCAAGTACAAATCATGAAGATATAACATGCTGAATTGAATACTGTAATACATAGTCAATGCAACATGAATATGATTGTGGGAGATACTATTAACCAACATAAACCACGTCAGCTAAACATGGAGTCTGATGTATACACCCCATCGAGAGGACCCAATATACCTTGCCAGGGTACAAAGGTATGACTGTGGCGTGATCACTAAAACTGATGCCCAACAGACGGGACTTATAAACCTACGATGGAAAGTAGTTCTAGGACTTGAGGGTACGCTGAACCCTAGTCCAACTCAGTGCTAAGTCTACTCCCAACTAAATATAGCTAAAATGCAATTGGAAAACAGAGTAGCTCAAAATACTAATAATTATTTGAGAATTCAACATACATATACTGAACGATATGGCATTTGAATTCTAAATCATGATTGTTTGACTAATCTTCCTAGCAAGTGTAATTCATGAAATACGAATAATGAACATAAGCTAGGGTTTATGAGTTCTATACAAGGGACTACACTAATTCTCCAAGAAACATGTAATTAACATTATAGAGACTATAATAGCTGAATTGCAATGGATCCCTAAGATTTAGGATCTCTAGGTTTAAACAATTTATGGAGAAACTGAAGAATTAACTAAATTCCAGGGACCAAATGGTTGAAAGGAACCCACTAGTGAAATCCTACATACTTGTGAAGAAAACTACGAAGAAATCCTTTAGATTTCGGGGTTTAACTAGAAAGAGAGCTCTGCTTGTTCTTGAGAGAAAACTGTCACCTCTATCTCTTCATTTCTTTCTAAGTTAGATGATTTAGGAGAATGAAGGTTTTAGGTAATTTTTAACTAGATTATTAGGCCTAGATGAAGTAAAACGGTGTAGTTTAAGTACCAAATGACGTAACTTAAGTATCAAATGCATAGGGGAAAAGACCAATACGACCATGACTTAAATCTAATAAAGTGACCTTCAGGAGGGGCTTGACGGACCATCTAAGGCATGATTGCCCATCTAGTGGGTCATCATGCTGCCCTGCTCGACAGGGCATCACTAAAATTAGCATAACGTTTTACGCCGGGCTTAGAATTTTTCAAACTTGGCAGCGTTGGAAATAGGACTCAATGATCTTTAATTTGACAGGTCATGAGCCACCTAATTCATTTTGTGCTGAAAGATATGATCATTTGAAGTTGACCCAAAACTCAAAGTCTGATAAGTCTCTTTCACGGATGAGTTTACGGTCAGTTTAGGTGTCCGTTGTCCTTCATAGTAGCTTGGAGATCCTTTGTCCCTTTTCACAAATGGCCTCACGGTCCGTGTGAAGCTCCACAGATCGTCAAGATGTCCATGGTCCCTCACTTTGGTGCAACTCCACGAGAAGGGTGATAGGTTGTGGTCCTTTTTACGGCCCTTGGACTCCTCCATGGTTTTGCCCTTCTCTCTTTTTCAATCCTAGATCAGATTTTTGAGGTGTTGCAATATCTCCCATTAGGATCATTCTTCCTGGAATGAAGACTAAACAAGCTGAGTTTGGAAAGAAGGAGCTGCAATCCCTACCAATTGAGTACTAAAAATTGATATCTAACTGAGTTGAGTTCCATGAACATGCAAATATGCTGAAATGCAAGGATACCTGAGGGATCAAGATAATGAGACTGAATTACACAAGATTAACTGAGAGACTAGAGAGGGACTATTACCTCAAGCTTAAACTGAATCGGAAGGAAAAAGATGAGGATCTTGGCCATCATGGCTGCTTCGGCTTTCCAAGTAGCTCCCTCTACGGACTGATTCGTTCACAAAACCTTTAGTGAAGCGACTTCATTATTTATCAACCTATGAACCTGACGATCAAGAATATCAACTGGAACCTCCTCATAGGTGAGGCTATCTTTCATAGCCTCTCTCTCTAAATGTAATATCGATGCCAGATCACCCACACACTTCTTCAACAAGAAAATGTGAAAGACTGAATGAATCGCTGCTAGTTCTATTGTCAACTCTAACTCATATGCCACATTACCATATCTTTTCAAGATTATGTAAGGACCTACATACGTAGGACTGAGCTTCCCTTTCTTGCAGAATTTCATCACCCCTTTCATGGGTAACACTTTCAGGAAAATCCAATCATCGATTTCAAACTCTAAGTCCCTTCTCCTCACATCTGCATAGGGCTTCTGACAACTCTGAGTCGTCTTTAGTCTATTTATGATGAGCTGAACTTTCTCCATAGCTTCATGAACCGAATCAGGCCCAATCAAGGCTTCTTCACCTACTTCAAACAAACCAACCGGAGACTTGCATCTACGCCCATACAGTGCCTCATGAGGGGTCATCTGAATATTGGAATGTAAGTTGTTATTATAGGTGAACTCTTTGAGAGGTAACTGATCATCCCAACTACCCTTGAAATCGATCACGCAAGCTCTCAACATGTCATCTAAGGTCTGAATGGTACGCTCTGCCTGACTATCCATCTATGGATGAAATGTTGTACTGAGATTTACTTGAGTACCAAGACCTTTCTGAAATGATATCTAGAAATGAGAGGTAAACTGAGGACCTCTATCCAAAATAATAGGCAAAGGAAACCCATGCAACCTGACTAACTCGCTGATGTAGAGTCTAGCATAATTCTCCGCTGAATCTGTAGTCTTGGCTACCAAGAAGTGAGCTGACTTAGTGACTATGTCCACTATCACCCAAATGGAGTCATGTTGTATGTGAGTACGAGGTAAACTCGTAATGAAGTCCATGTTTATCACTTCCCACTTCCATGTAGGAATGCTAATCTCTTGAGTTACACTCCTGGTTTTTGATGTTCTTCTTTAACCTGTTGATAATTAGGACACTTATAAAAAAAAATATGCGTAGTCTCTCTTCATGCTGTTCCACTAAGAGACTTCCCACTGGTACATCTTAGTGGCACCCGGATGAATAAAATATCTGGAATTATGAGCTCCTGTAAGGATCTGCTTCCTCACCTCACCCACATTAAGGACACATAAGTGACCCTAGTAACGAAGCACACCATCTCCCCCTTGGGAGAAAACCTCAACTCTCTGTTGATGAACTACACCTTTTTAACTGAAGCAATATAGGATCACTATCCTGTTTCTCCATAAACTCCTATACCAATGAAGATTCTGATCAGTTATGGACTATGACACCACCATCTGACGTGTCCATAAGGCAAACTCCTAAGCGAGCAAGCCGGTGAACATCTCTGGCCAAATTTTTCTTCTCTTCCTCAACATGTGCCACACTACCCATGGATAGTCTGCTAAGGGCATTAGCCACAACATTGGCCTAACCCAGATGGTAGAGCACATTTAAGTCAATGTCTTTGAGGAATTCAAGCCATCACCTCTGATGAAGATTCAACTTTTTCTGGGTGAACCCAAACTGGAGGCTATTATGATCAATGACCATATCATCATGGACACCATACAAGTAGTGTCTTCAAATCTTTAGGGCAAACACGGTGGCTGCAAGCTCGATGTCATGAGTAGGGTAGTTCTTTTCATGGACCTTAAGCTATCTGGAAGCACAATTTATGACCTTACCTTGCTGCATCAACACACAACCTAGGTCAACCCTGGATGCATCACAATAAACCACATAACTGCTTGAACCCTCTGGTAGAGTCAAGATAATAGTTGTAGTCAACATGGTCTTCGGTTCTAAGAAGCTTTTGTCACACTCATTAACCACTGAAACTTGATCTTTTTCTGAGTCAACTTGGTCAATGGAGCAGCTATGGATGAAAATCCTTCAACAAACCTCCTGTAGTAACAGGCCAAGCCCAAGAAACTTTTGATATCAGTCTAAGAGGTGGGTCTGGGCCAGTGCTTTACTGCCTCAATTTTCTGAGATTCCACTGGGATCCCTTCGCTGGATACCATATGACCAAGGAAAGCGACCAACTGTAACCATAATTCATATTTGCTGAACTTAGCGAATAGTTGGCGATATTTGAGGGTTTTTAGAACAACTCTCACATGAGTAGCATGCTCTTCCTCATTTCGAGAATAAACAAGGCTATCATCAATACAGACAATGACAAAAAAGTCCAACTACTGTTTGAAAACCCTGTGCATTAAGTCCATGAAAGTTGCAATAGCATTTGTTAGTCCAACAAACATAACTACAAATTCATATTGACTATACCGAGTCCTAAAGGCTGTCTTCGGGATGTCACTATCTCTGACTCTAAGCTGATGATAGCCGGATCTGATGTCTATCTTAGGAAAAGCAACTAGCACCCTAAAGCTTGTCGAACAAGTCATCTATCCTACGATGGGATATTTATTCTTCATTGTGACTTTGTTCAGCGGATGATAGTCAATGCACATCCTGAGAGAACCGTCTTTCTTATGCACAACAACACTGGAGCACCCCATGAAGAGATGCTGGGTCGGATGAAGCCCTTATTTATAAGTTTTTCAATTGTTCTTTCAATTCCTTAATTTCAGCTGGAGCCATTATGTAAGGAGGAATCATAATAGGCTGGGTATTTGGAAGGAGATCTGTTCCGTAGTTGATTTCCCTTTCAGGAGAAACTCTTGGAAGATCTTCTAGAAACACTTCTGGAAACTCATTCACTACTGGTACTGACTCAAGAGTTGGGGTCTCGGAGTTTGAATCCTCAACCCAAACAAAATGATAGATATACCCTTTGGAAATCATTTTCCTAGCCTTAAGGTAAGAGATAAATCGATCTAGGGGCACTGAGTTACTACCCTTCCACTCTAAGACTGGCTCGTTTAAATTCCTAGACCTTGGCCTCCCTGAGCTCAAGTGGTTCCGGTCTAGAAAAGCAGTCTTGAAAATATTTCAACTCACCGGACTTGCATTAGTACCACACGATTCCTTCCACTGCTGGTACCAAGTGTAGGCCACTACCTACAATTGATAGGCAGCACAATCTGTACTCTCAACTGGAGTGACACTCATAATGTCTGTTACTTTCTGGATGCCATCGAGAAACTCTTGTGGATCCTCTTCTGACTTAGACCCATGAAACTCTGAAGGGTTCATCCGAGTGAAGTCCTAGATTCTTGTTGCAGCAGAGTTAGTCTGCGGCAGAGAAGGGGCCACAACCTGCTAATTGACCTGGGTGGTCATAGCCTGAGCAAGCACTTAGAAAGCAGCCTTGAACTCGGCATGCGTGACTTGCTAATTCAATGGGTCCACTAGAGCTGCTGGTTGATTCCTTGTGTTAGCTCTTCTGGGAGGCATTTTTTGAAATGCGAAGAGTAGGAGTTTGAAGGAGATTAAATAGTGTTTATACTCTATAGCACGAGCTGGAAAAGAAAGAAGGGAAGTTTTTCCAAACGACGTCTCATAGCTCCTCCCCCATAAGTGTGGCACGCTTCACACCCATGAAGAAGACCCGATGAGGCTTTCAGATACCCTAGGACACTTAAACCTGATGCTCTGATACCAAGTTTATCACACCCCGAGGCTACCCTAGGTGCAACATGGTGCTTAGTGTCACAAGTGACCCCAAGCTAACCCATGTCATGACATATCTATATAGGTTCATTTAAAACATGCACTGTGCGAAAGCTAAAAACAGTTTAATATCTGAAATAGGGAAAAGACCAACATGTATGATTATATAAAATATATGAAGAGTATAGTGATGACTGAAAATAACACCAACGACTCAAGCTGAATCTAATCTATGTTTGAAAGCCTCTAGCTGATTTGAGTTGCTGGGACATGACCCCAGCTAACTCTAACAAGACCGAAACTAAAAATTGAATACTGAAAAGTAAAGCATGTCTATCGTCCTTGAACTATGATGACTCACCACTGATGCTGGTGAGTACGGACTGGAAGTCAAGCTAAGCACGGTCTACATATTGAGCACCTAAACCTACATCATACAACGATGTAGCGCAAAAGTATATGTCAGTACTTTGAATGTACTGAGCATGTGGGATATATGCTAAGCTGAATAATATAAATACTGATCATGGAAATAGATATACTGAAGCATAACTGAAAGCTGAGCTGGATACAATGGCCAAGTACTAATCATGAAGATATAACATGCTGAACTGAACACTAAAATACGTATTGAATACATGGTCAATGCAACATGAATCTGACTATGGGAGATACTATTAACTGACATAAACCACGTGAGCTAAACGTGGAGTCTGATGTATACGCACTATCGAGAGGACCCAATATACCTTGCTAGGGTATAAACACATGACTGTGGTGTGATCAGTAAAACTGTTGCCCAACAAAGGGGACTTATAAACCTATGATGACACGTAGTTCTGGGACTTGAGTGTACGCTGAACCCTAGTCAAACTCGGTGCTAAGTCTACTCCCAACTGAATATTGCTAAAATGCAACTGTAATACTGAGCAGCTCAAAATAGATATAATTATTTTAGAATGCAACATACACATATTGAAAGATATGGCGTTCGAATTTTGAAGCATGATTGTCTGAGTAATCTGCCTAGCAAGTATAATTCATGAAATACAGATAATTAACACAAGCTAGGGTTTTTGAGTTCTATACATGGGACTACACTAATTCTCCAAGAAATATGTAATTAGCATTATAAAGATATAATCGTTGAATTGCAATGGATCCCTAATATTTAGGAACCCTAGGTCTGAATAATTTATGGATAAATTAAAGAATTGATTGTATTCTAGGGACCTAATGGGTGAAAGGAATCAACTAGTGAAATCCCACATACCTGTGATGAAAACTACGGAGAAATCCTTTATATTTCAGGGCTGAACTTGAAGGAGATCTCTTCTTGATTTTGAGAGAAAATTGTCGCCTCTTTCTCTTATTTTTTTTCTAAGTTAATGATTTTAGGAGAATGAAGGTTTTAGGTAGTTTCTGACTAGATTACTAGGTCCAGACGAAGTAAAACGACATACTTTAAGTACCAAACGACGTAGTTTAAGTACCAAACACATACGACGCTGATTTAAAGCTGACGAAGTGACCTTCACGAGGGGCTTGATAGGCCATCTAAGGCATGATGGCCCGTCTAGCGGATCGTCATGCTGCCCTGCTGGACAGGGCTTTACAAAAATGAGAATAACTTTTTACTTCGGGCTTAGAATTAGACAAACTTGGTGGCGTTGGAAAGAGAACTCAAAGATCTTTAATTGATAGGTCATGTGCCACCTAATTAATTTTTGTTGAAAGATATGATCATTTGAAGTTGACCCAAAATTCAAAGTCTGATAAGTCTCTTTCACAGATGACTTCACGGTCCGTGTGAAGCTTCACAGACCGTTTAGGAGTTTGTGGTCCTTCACAGTAGCTTGGGGGTTCTGTGCCCCTTTTCGCGTATGGACTCATGATCCATGTGAATCTCCACGATCTGTCTAGGCATCCGTGGTCCCTCACCTTTGCTGGGTGAAACACTACAAGCTTGGGTGATGGGTCGTGGTCCTCTTCACGGCCCGTGGACCCCTCCATGGTTTTGCCCTTCCCTCTTTTTCATTCCTAGATTAGATTTTTGAGGTGTTACGTTGGGGCTATGATTGGGAGAACATGGAAGGCATGTGACACTTTGGGCCGAATGTCCGTCTTCTTTTTAAACACAACTTTCTTGGGTGCTGCACTCACACGCATAGAGGAGCACTGAGTGGAGTGTTGTTGAGGAGCCTCATAGGGTTCGGTGATCAAAATCCGCTATTTCTTTTTAGAGGGGTGGAGGAGGAGATTCTCTCTCAGAGTTTGAGGAGAACACTCTTTTCCCCTTGGATTTTGCCATTTCCTAGAAGGCACAACAATTAAAAACAAAGATTCGGTGAAGGTTAATTGAAACTATGTTAAAAAACAAACACAATTAAAAATCACGTTCTGAGGCTCTCCGATTGGGAAGACGATTCACCTAACAGGTTGGGCTAGCATAGGTGAGCTCGCTGAAGTTGACAGAATATAATTAAATTCAACTCAAGCATAAAAAGCAATGTAAACTCTAACTCAAAAATCCACAAAACTGGTTTCGGCGGGCAAAGGCAAGTCCGCCAAAAGTGAGAGTGCAATACATTTTAGGAATAGGCAGAAGGGTGATGTCCACTCTAACTTGGCGATTCACCGAGTTGGCTTTGGTGAGCTAAGACAAGCCCAACGAATGGGATAGAATAACCTAGGTCACATATTCAAACTTAGAAGGCGATTGGAGCTTACTCAGTGATCCACCTAATCACCTTAGCGAGCTAAGACAAGCCTGCCGAATAGGTAATTTCAGCCCAATGCATATTTTTTGCAAAGTTAACACTAACATGCAACAATACCCATTACCCAATAAATTTTAAAAGGTACCCACATGGTATTATACCTATGGGTACTCAGACTTTCCCAAAATATTACAATGTATTTTCCAAATCGACGATTTGCCTTTAACAAAGACGTCAGCCTATTCATCATTGGGTAAATACAAGTCGTCAAGACAACACAGGGCTAATCAGGCTTCATCCAATTCAATTTCAAGCAAGACCCATCAAATTTAATGACTCAATTTAAAAAATTAGCCTTCACAATCTACCTTAGCAAGTTCAGGTACAATATCAACTATCCTAGTTCATGGGCATCACTCAATCAACAACAAATAACACAACCCTTTCAAATTAAATAGCAAAACATCAATATACCATGAGCCTCATTTCATAAACATCAAAGTTAAGAAAAAATAACATTGAGAGCTTCGAAACACCAACTTCAGAGTAGCACAACAACAAAAATTGAGGGAGGAAGGGTTTGGGATCACTAGTATCGAGCCAAAACACACTCCAAATGATAAAATCACTAACAATAAGGACACAATAATATGCAAACAAGGGTATTAGGAGTTTAGTAAGTGAAAGAGTTCAAAAAGATTAAAGGTTGTCTTTTAAAATTTGAAAAGACTCTTGGCCTTTTTATTTCAAGCGCACTCGGCGATATGTGACTAACATCGCCAAACGTGTTTGGTGAATTGCCGAAGGAGCTTAAGCTCACTGACAAGGCGTGACTGAATACCAAACCTGACATTCAACTAAGTGGACCTGATCTAGTTCAGCAAGTGTCATTCAATGGATTACCGAATAGGTTCATGTACGTCGAAGTTGACAGTACAATTTTTTAAAATTCTTGGCTCAAAAGGCGAATATGAAGATGTCCACCCAACCATTTTGGTGCATCACCGACTGAGTACTTGCATCGCCTAATGAATCTTTTTTAACTTTTTGAATTCATTTCAACCTGTATTAACAACACACGTTATTGAAATCAATAAAATAAACTTGGGTTGCCTCTCAAGAAGCCCCTTATTTAACGTCATGGATCGATATAGTTCTTACTCATCAAGCATCATTCTTGATATTTGGGATGGTGTCACAAGGTAATGTTCCCTTTTTGCCTCAGATTTAGATGAATGGAGATTTGACACATTTGAGTTTCCAGCTGCTTGATTAACATAGAGTGAGAAGTAATTGTTTGAGTCAATATGGAGAAGTCATTTTTCAAATCCTTCAACAATTTGTTAGACCCTTCAACTTTGTTGAAAATCCTTGTTAACAAATCATCAGTTTGATTTACCTCCAATCTAGATTGTTTTTTTGATTTGGGACGATCATGAGGTGGAATGTATCTATCTTTTTTAGGTTCACGATCTCTCCGATTGCCACCTTGATCTCTCTAATCTCTCGAACCATTATCTCTTTTCTTGTTCCAACCTTGGTTCCCTCCTGGTCTAGGATAGTTCAGATGAGAACCCCCCATTTGATTTCCCAAGTATTGCTCTTCTTCATTATATAATTCCTCAAACTTTGCATCACCCGAGCATTGCCCACTACTTGTACCAACCGTATTCACAAATTTTAGTCCACTTCCCAGGATATGCTTAGATAGCAAGTCAAGGTAGGCTTCATCTTTTCAATATTCTCATTGCGCTTATGATCCGTCTGCATTTGTTTCTTACTTATACTCAAGTATAGAGAAGATACTTCATCCTCTCTAGTATGCCATGCTCGATTGATTTTAGTCATATCATTAAGACACATCGTTTCCACCTCATATGCTTGTTTAATCAGTCCACCTTGAATAAGTTGGTTAGCTAGCCCTTTGTTGACTGAACTAAGGCTGCAATAGAAGTATTGCAACAGCTAATTGTCCGGGACACCATGTGTTTGATATTGTAGTAACAACTTTCGAAATCGCAGCCAGGTCTCATGAAGAGCCTTACCAACCACTCTTTTGAAATTTTTGATGTTGTCCCTAAGCTTTATCATCCTTGAGGCAGGGAAAAATCTCTCAAGGAATGCTTCAGTTATTTCCTCCCATGAAGTGATAGAATCATTTTGTAGTTCAACTAACCATCTAGTAGCTTTCCTCATTAAGGAAAATAGAAATAGCCTTAGCCGAATAGATTCTTATGAGATATTCTTAAAGACGAATGGCCCACAAACATCCACAAAAATTTTGGAGATGTTCATGGGGGTTTTAATGAGAAAGGCCCCCAAACATTCCTCTCATTTGAAACAGTTAGAGCATGGTTCCGGTCACATGGAACATTGCTCTCCCAGTGGTAGGAGGCAACCGGATTGCTCCCGTACTTTGAATGATGTTCACATGCATGTAGTTCATAAATTTACCATGTTATCATTCTGCCTAGAGTGAGTAGCATCGTCACTTCCATCTTCGCTCACTATTCAACCTGCGAATAAGACCCAACAACAATCTACTACAACTAAACAGGTTCACAAATTAGATTCACAAACTGAATTCTTAGCCATCACTCTATGGCAGTGGCACCACTTTTGATAACACTCAAGTTACCATAAATAAAGTAAGAGAATAAGCGGTCGTAAGCAATAAAAATAACCAACAAGAGTTGGGGTTGAATCCTACAAAGAGTGATATAATGCAAGGAATTCAATTAGGAAATTAAGATTGTAAACCAATTCATTGTAGTAATTAAAAGAGATGGGTGGATGATTCTATCAAATTTATGAAAAGGGTTTGGGTATCAAGTAACACAATTAAACTAAAATGGGGAATTCAAACAAGTAAAAGACTATTTAGGGGTGTGGGGGATTAGTATCAATGTCAAGTAGGGGTACTTGTGCTTGCTTAATATCACTAAACAATCATGGATAGGCTTGGTAATCTTTAATGATACTAATCTTCTTTCGATCTCATAGTATTAAATCATAGAATCTCCTTTCAGTCTCATCTATGTGAATCACAATTCAACCCAATACCTTACTAGATCTCTCTTTCGAGTAGATTTGACAACTAGAATTGAACCACAATTTCTCTTTCAAGCAAACTATAGCAAAAAAATCCAAATTGCAGGCATTAAACTAATTGCCCACTTCAATTGATCTTATTGGAGTATCAATCGAAGATCTAGGCTAGGATTAACTTTGCAACTTAAACCCATGAATTAACCCCAGATAATTAGCTGAAATCTATGAATATACAACAATATTAAAGAGCAAGACACAAGACCCACTACGATAAATCAACACCCAACCCCATAATCACATCCCTGAATTTAGGGTTTTAGCTATACATCATAAAAGGAAAAGGGAGTATACCCATTATGATTTCAGCCATTGGAGAATTGAAATTAAGCAATAATTTTCAACACTCACTTTGATTTGAACCTTCAATTGTCAATTACAAGGTTATTCATAACCCCTAAAACTAAGAGTATTTCTCGAAAGGTAAAAACTAATAATATGAAACCTCCTACAAAGTCTGATACAAATTTGGATTCTAAAAATACAAAAACTCTCTATTTTCTCTCTCCTTTGGACTATTTATAGTTTCCCCATAATTAGCCAAAAATTCCATTTTTGGCCTGTTAGGAAACATTAGACGGGCTCACTTTTCTGATTTAGTGAATCACCTAGTGCCTTTTAGCTCACCTTTCTTTTGCTTCAGGCTTCAGGTGTTTGAACCTCTGTTGATTAACTTGATCGAGTCAGCCTTTGACATTCGTCGGATCATCGATTACCATCTTGTTCGCCCTTTCAACTTTTATTTTTACTCAAGAATCTTTCACCTTCTGCAATGGGCTTCTAGTTCACCTATACAGCTTAGGGGAATCCCCATTTTATTTTTAGTCCACTGACCTGCCTTGAATATTTTCAATAGTGAACATTGTCAACTTGAGTGAGGTCAGGCCAATTAAGTGATCCGCCCTTTTGGTTAGGCGACTACCGATTAGGAGTTTGTACTCCTTTTAATATTTTTGTCCTCTATTTCATTTATACATTCTTTCCTTATCCTTTATCCTTCATAGATGCAAAATATTAAAATATCATCAGAATACGACATAATTAGGCATTGCGGACACTAATTGTTTAACTAAAAAAAGCCTCAAATGAGTGAAAATACTCCACTCATCAGGTCTCTAGAATCAATATCCTTGTCCCAAACTATGTGTCCCCGTAGAATTGTCTTAAATGAGATAGCTAGTTGATCTACCTTAGCAATTATGAATGATATGAAGTGCTACCTTGGCAAGTAGATTCTCTTTTTTTAGTGTGAGGGTTACACCAGATACCATGTTATAGCTCACATGGTCTTATTGTCGGTTAATACTAAATATCTTACAAATGAACTATGCTTTCTTCAAAAGTCTTTTCAAAGCTTTTCTATGGTTTTCTATATGTATTGACATTGTTCATTATTTATGATTTCTCTTAAAAAACTTTTACTACATTTTACTTGGTCATGCATATCATGCTTAAGTTCATCATATTATCATGCCTACATTTTATGCATTTCCCAATACTCAGTACATTCAGAGTACTGATGCATATTGTACATATATTGTCTTATAATATAGGGTGTGACACTCCTCCTCCCAGACGTGGCTAGATCCAGATTGTACCTCCACAGATTTGATTGGTGAGATCTCATGATTCGAGGGCAAGGCCATGGACAACTTTATTTCTATTGATGTCTTTCTGTTTCAGATTTTGTTTGTGACTTAGGGGTGTGTCCTAGTCACATATATAGAAAGAAGGCTTATGTCAGACTTAATAGTATTCTGTGCATTCTCTTATTTACTCTATTGGTATCTTTTATGTCATCTTATGGGTGGAGAGTTATATTGCTTTTTCTCTCTTATTGTATTTCTTTTATGTCAGTCTTATGTCAACTGACTTATTTAGGATTTCTCGGGGTCCTATTCTCTATGTCATACAAAGGGTGTACTTTAGGTCGTGACAACCCAGGTAAAGAAAATATGGTACCAAATGCCTTGAGTCAGAAGGCAGTGAGCATGAGGAGTTCGGCTTTCTTAGTGGTGGAGGAGCGGCCTTTTGCTTCAGACATTCAATCCTTAGCATTTCAGATGGCTCGACTTGATATTTCTTAGCCAAGAAAGGTTCTTGCTTTTGTGGAGGCTAGGTCTTCAGTGATGGAGCATAGGAAAAATAGTTTGAGGACCTGAGGTTGAGGGTGATTCGAGATATGGTGCTTAGCCACAAAGCTTGGAAGGTGACCTTAGATCCTGAAGGTGTTTTGAGAATTGAGGGTCTCATATGTGTCATAGAGTTGGATAGTTGGTTAGGCTGATTCTTGAGGAGTCTTATTGTTCTAGATATTCTATATATCCTGATGCAGCGATGATGAATCGTGATCTGAGGCAGCACTATTGGTTATGTGGGATGAAGAGGGAGATTTTTGCGTTCGTAACTAGGTGCTTGAACTATTAGCAGGTGAATTATAAGCATTAGAAGCCAAGTGGTTTTACCCAACAACTACCCATTCCTGAGTGAAAGTGGGAGTACATAGCCATAGACTTCGTGGTAGGTTGCCACATACTTTTTCAGAGGTTCGATGCTATTTGGGTAATCATAGATCAATTGACCAAGTCTACTCCGGTTCAGACTACCTACAATTCTAAGGGGTTAGCTCAGATTTACATTTCAGAGATTCTCTGTTTGAATGGGGTACTGTTGTCCATCATTTCAGCTCGTGACACTCAATTCACTTCATGTTTCTAGAGTTCTATTTAGAGGAAGTTTGGTACCCCAGTTGAGCTTAGCAAAACTTTCCATCCATAGACTGACGGTCACTATGAGAGGACTATTTAGGTTTTTAAGGACACGCTTTGGGTATGCGTTATTGATTTTAGAGGTCAGTGGGACCAGTTCTTGGCTTAGGTGAAGTTTTGTATAATAATAGTTATCATTCGAGGCATTGTATGGTAGGAGTTGTCGATCTTCGGTGGGCAAGTTTAATGCTTTCAAAGTTAGGCTGTGGGGATCAAACTTATTGCGTGATTCTATGGATAGTGTTCGTGTGATCTAGGAGCACATCCGTACCACCCAAAGTAGGTAGAAGAGCTATGCTGATCAGAGGGTATGGCCTTTAGAGTTCATGGTTGGCGATTGGGTATTTTTGTGAGAGTCTCCCATTAAGGGTGTAATGAGGTTCAGGAGAAGGGACTAGCTTAGCGCTAGGTTCATTGACCCTTTTAAAATTTTGAGGCAGATTGAGAGGTAGCTTATAAGTTAGCCTTATCTTCATCTCTTTTGGGTGTTCACCCTGTGTTTTTTGTCTCCATAATGAGGCAGTATGTTCCCGATGAGTTTCATATGCTTATGTGGGATTTTGGTTAAGCTTGATGAGTGGTTGGCATTTCAGAAGGAGCTTGTGGCTATTCTAGACACGCAAGTTAAAAAGTTGATGTCTAAGGAGATCCATTCAGTGAAGTCTAAGCAGAGGCATTTTCTAGTTGAGGAGGCTACTTAGGAGGCCAAGATTGACATGCAGACCCTATATCCTCACCTTTTTTAGCATTCACGTACTTCATTTTCTTTTACTTTTGAGGATGAAAGTCCTTTTCTTTGTGGATTTTGTAATGCCCCGCGTGGTCATTTGCTTTCTTTGTGTATCTTTTACTATTTTTCCCTTAGCTGTAGCTTCCTTGTGATATTTGTGCGGTGCTAGGACGGGTGGCACACTTCTTGTGGTAGTTGGGAGAGATTAGTGTGAGTTTTTCCTCTTTTGGAGGTTTTTTAGTAAAAGAGTTAACTCTAGTCAACATCTAAAGAAGCTGATGTTGTATGAGATTTCCACCACTTCCATCAGCTCTAAAAGGCACCTTTTGGGCTAGTGGCATAGTTGGTTTTGATCCGAAGGCCTTAGATGTGAATTTGGGCCATTAGGTGAGATAATTATGAAAGCTTTGCTAATGTTTGACTTTGGTCTATATTCTTGGTAAACATGCTCAAATAAAAATTTTGTCAGTGCGATTAGCTATGGAATGCCGAGTTTGATCTAGAATGACCTTTGGTTCGGCCCTCGGGGTGATCAGGACAGTTTTGTGGCATTTGGCATTTATTATTGTATTTGCCTTGTAAGTGTTGACTTGAGTCAACATTCTAAACTGACAACCTCCATTTGTTGTTTTTTTGGATTATGTTGAGTCCAGAATATCATTTTTGGTGGGCTAGCATAGTTTGTTTGCATTTATGAGGTTCTAGATGAATCTCGAGCCCCTGTCGGGACATTTTTTATTTGTAGAATTGAGCTGATGTAGATTATGCCGGTGCCTCTAGCTTTCCTCAGCATGATCACGAGCTCAGAGCTGCATTTGTGAAAACCACTAAAAATAATCATTAGGATCACGAGCTTGGCACCACGATTGCAAAGACCAACTTTTGTGGACCACGTGATCGTGTCTAGTGACCATCGCAGTCGCGATGAAGGGTTAGTGGACCCAGTCAACTTTAAGTGAATTGCGATAGCGACCCTAGGGGTCATACGATCATGATGAACCTTTTTTCAGTTAAATTTGTCCTTCACGAACTCTGCATGCATAACTTAGAAAACTCTAAGACTTGGGCGATTTGTGGAGCAAGTTGAAGGGAAGTCATTGGGAATTTTCTGGATCTTTTTGTTCGAGTGCAAAAGCGTGTCTCGAGGTCATTATTATTTTTGATAAATTTGCAAATTTCATCAAATTCGTCTCTTAAATTACCCCTTTTAATCATCTTTAAGCTTAAATTTATGGGGGGCTATTTAGGCTTAATCAATGTTCAGATTTTGCCCATATTCGAGGCACAAGTTCCTGAACTATTTGGGACTTTGTGACAGAGTTTATTTTGTTATTCTACGCACAGGTCCCATGATCATATTTTTACCCAATTTTTTATTTCGCAATCTTTTATTGCAATATGGGTATCAATTTGCTTGTTTTGATGTTTTCATTACTAATTTGATAGCGTGGCATAATTAGGCATTCCTTTAAAAAGGAAAAGCTCCAAAATATAGGTTTGTGTGCAGTTTCGGCCTCAAGGTAGGTTATGATTTATTGTTTTTAGACATGGCTTAGTTTTGTTATACATATATATTTTGTAGTACTGATCGTTAGGAAGGCTTTAAGATTAGATTTTAGATTTGCATGATCCTTAGTTGTATTTTGTCCTTTCTCGGGTTATTTAGCAGAGTGTTTAGCCGATAAGTCCTAGTTTAGGTGGAGCCTTAGCTTTGGTTGTCGTTATAGAATCCCTAAAATGCAACTAGATATTATACGCGTTGGTTTGATTTGGTGGTTTGTGTGCCATTTTAGTTATTTTTGAGTTTTATCTCTTTATTGATTATATTGTTTTGGGCGTGAGGCCTTAGACTGACTGGTGTTCCAGGTTAATACGACTTTACTTTGATGGGTGTTTACCTAGTTATTGTGTGGTGTGATTGTTTTTGAGAATGGTGTGACTATATTTTTTGTGAAATCTTGGTTACGACATCTGCATTTAGCACGTTTGTATCTTGGAACAATGAAAAGGTGTGTTGAGACTTGCAAATGTTTTCGAAATAGTTTCCAATTGTTTCTAGCTCTGAAAGAGCGGGATTAGTGCTTTACAAATGGAATTTGGGTTTTTGAAAAGAAATGTACTAATTTAGAGATTTTATGCACTACCAGAAAATCGTTTCAACAAAGTTTTCCTTTTGTTTCTAGCTCCAAGTGAGCCGGATTACAGTTTTACTGATGGAATTTGAGTTTTTGAAAAGAAATGTATTGTTTTCAAGATTTTATGCACTACTTAGAGTATTACTTTGAACTTGTTAGTTTTTATTGTCAAATATTGACTAATTTGAGAAAACGTTTCTTTTATGGGAAACATGGGTAAATGGAAAGAAGATCTCTTTAAATATGCAGACAACTCTGCTTTTACTAAAAAAAGGTTCTATTTCACTTAATATTGTGCCCGTGGAGCATTTTTAGGTTCTACTACATGCATACTGTATATGTTGATAAGCTATGTCTGCCCGCAGACTAAATTTTGAATTTTACTATTATTGCATCATTAATTGACCTGAGGCAGGTTTCGTACTTGTCCCAGGGGTCCATGGGATAGCCACTGAGATAATTTTGGAATTTTTTACTTTATTCATGCATTGGGCACATGTGCATCATATCTTCTTGTGTTGTTGTTTCTATATGATTAGTTTATTCGAAGGGTTTGGAAACATTTTTGCATTATTTCGTTGGTAGTATTAATTTACTTTTAGTTATATATCAACCTCTTTGATTAGTACTATCGCGCTTCATTTTTTATGTGTGATCTTTATGAGCTCGGTCAGCCTATGATGCCTACTGGCTACCCCATATTTTTGTACTCATATTATACTTCTACATCTTTTTCTGATGCAGCTCCTAGTAATAGCCACCCTAAGCAGGTGTTGGATCTCCTGTGGCCATAAGAAATTTGGATTGTGGTGAGTACTTGGCATTTGAAGGCTTGCTTATTTGCTTCATTTATACATGCCTTTATTTTGTATTTTGATTTGACAAACTCGATGTGTTGTAATGACCCTCTAGGCCATTTTCTCCATTTTCTAATAATTTCAATGTTTAGAGCTTTCCTGTAGCGAGCCCAAGTCATTTCTGACTTGCTGGGACTTGTAGTTCAGTCTCTTGATCGTTTGTTTGAGGTTTGTGCATGTTTCCATGCTTTAGAGCTTCTAAAGTTTAAACGGGTGATTTTGATCAAAACTTCAAGTAAACACGCTCATAATGGATTCTGATGGTTCATTTAGCTTCAGAGTGTGGAGTCTAGTGTAGAAGAACCTTTGTGTGGATCTCAAGGCTTCTAGTCTTATTCTGAGCCCTCTTATGGAATTTGGCTTAAATTAAAACTTTAGTGTGGGCCCCACTTTTCATAGAATGAATCCCCAGCAACTCTTCGGGGATTGTGAAGTGTGGAGAGAACTAACTGATGTGCATCAGCTGGTGCAGCCCTAGGTTCTTCATCCCATTTGCACCCCTATCTCCACGGACGAGGTAGCCAGTGGGATTGGCCTCCATATTGGCGAGGCACTTGCCGTATTTATGATGCCTTATGGGTTTGGTTTTCGTGATCCTAGGATCTTCGCCGCGTTCGCGAGTGTCAAAAAGTTGAACCACCGCGTTTGTGGGCAAAGGGTTGCATTTGCGAAGGGTTTGTTTACTGGTCTTTTATATTAAGACCAATCACGAACATCTATTCTTTCCTATTTTTAAATTGTAATAAGTCAAGTGTTAGACCTTTGTTTCGGCTAATTTTAAGTGCGATGGGTCCGGAATTGGCATGGCTACTTACTGGAGTGATTGGGGAAGTGTGGGAAGCACTGTAAGGTAATTAATTTCTTCCCTGAAGGGGCTGCCCAAGCTTGGCTATGGTTATTTAGTTGTGATTTTGATGCATGTGTTGTTTTCTCACTTTCTGAGCATAGAATTGTATCCAATTTTTTGACAGAAGCTCGGTTAGTAAAATTGAACATTTTGACGGAGTCAATTTTAGTATTCTCAGTACGGGTCCTACATTCCTATTTTGACTCAAATTTTGGTTCGTCTCCTATTAGTGCAATTTTTTTGTCTTAACGTCCAGATTGATGTTTTGACCAATATTTTGTTAGAGTGGTGCCAATATTTTGTGACCGATTAGGTTATCATTTGACTATAACTGTGTATTAATTCATTGGATTTATTGTTAGTTTCTAAAGTGGTTATGTTGAGTAGCGGTGTTACCATGTGTCTTGCCTTCGGTAGTTGCCTTCCATGGTAGAAGCTTATCTTGCTTAAATTGTTGGGCTTGGGCCTCTGGTATCTCCCTTTGACTAGGTCTCTTACTCTGAGTATTCTATCCCTTCATTATTTTTACCTGTATTATCATGCTATATCTCCTTGTTAGACACTTGTGTTGTGCGTTCCTTATTTACTTGTTGTTCTTACTTGCTTTATCTTTGGAGCTCATATCAAGTACGATCACTTTTATTGCATAAATTGATGAGCTCTAGAGGACCTGGAAGACGTCTCGGGGAGCCTACGAGCGGCCCACGGGACGATTTTAGGTTTTTACTTTTCTGCATTGCACATATTTCGCATTGCATCATTCCACATTGCACCACATCATTTATGGATGTATGTATGTATATATATACCTTGTGAGTAGCACAAATTAGGGTGGTAGATTGCTATGATTTCATTTATGAATAGATTCTAGCTTGACCTGGTTGTTTAGTTAATTTTCATGTTCATTATGCTTTGTATTTTCTTCTGAGCTTGATTCACCTATGATGCCTACTGAGTACCCCTTTTTCATGTTATTTTTTGCATCTTTTTCTAATATGGTGCCTCATATGAGTCATCCCTGCTGACACCCATTCGGTCAAGGTCCTATGGTTTTTCGAATAGTGGTGAGTTCTTAGTGCCTAAGGATTGGTGTTATTCCTTCTTATGTTTACTATCTATATTTTATATTTTGTATAGACAACTATGTTATGTACAATCTTATTCTCGTACTGTAGTAGCTCTTGCATCGGTGACACCAGGTCCGAGGTCGTATCTTGTGTATATATACCATATTTTTAGTTTCTTAGGGCATATATATATATATCGTTTTCACTTGATGCATGTTTATTTTATATTTCTGCTTTAGTTTAGATTTTGGCTTACCTAATGGAGGTTTATTGTAAGTGTCTTCATGGTAGGATTTATGGGTCGTGACAAAAAATATGTAGTAAAATAACAAGAAAAATTCCGCAAAAATACCTGCACAATTTTTCTTAAAAAAACTCAAAAATTCTAAGTCCTACAAGCTAGAGTTGTCATGAAATTAGGTCAATTCATGTAAATGTTGAAAACCGTGGTTATAAGTAACTTGATGGGGTACACTATAGTGTAATTATCTCTTCTTAATAAGTCTTATATTTTTGCCCATAAATATTATAATTTTATATGAATATTTTAGTAATATACATTTAACTTGGGGCTTCCCACTTAAAATAAAATATGACAGACTAGGAATAAGGTCAGACTCCCTTGTGCCCACTCTTCTCTCCTAATTTTCCATATTCAAAGCTTTGATATTCACACTCCCTTGGCTATTCATTCATTCACAGAAATAGAGAGAGAGAAATGAAATCCAATCTTTTCAATGTTCCTATAATTATCTCAAACCCAATGTGAAGTTCCCATTGCAATTGAAAATGAAGAAGAATTAATGAAGTTACAATTATAGATTTTCTGAGGGCTACCAATCAAACCCATTTTTCGATGTAAGACTATTTGCAAATGTTGGTATAATCTTTTCGTTGACACTTTATTTATTAAGATGTATCATGCAAGATCGCCTAATTTCCCCTTCATTTTTTTCTTTCAATTAATCACTCAATCACCTAAGTTTCACCTACCTTTAGTTGAATATTTTAATCCAATACTAAGTGGCTCCATTGACTTTTGTACCGCTGTAATTGGCGTATCAGAGACCAAGGTTGTGGTTATTGACGTCCGTGGTTGACTCATCTCCTTCTATACATTTCGGGCTAGTCTTTTGTATTTCAAGACAACTTGTATATTTATTGTATATGTCTAGTATATACTCATCTTTTGTACTTTGCACTAGCATCCACTGGGCTTTTGGTTGTTGTTCTCATATTAATTATGTATTCTTATGCTTCCTTCTATTTCTTTTGCTCCTGGGGCCCGTTATCGTCGGTTTCAGGCTAAAGGTTGGCTTACCTAATGGTGGAAGTTAGTAGGTACCATCATAACCTCAGTTTTTGGATCGTGGTAGTTTAAGTATTGTTTAGACAAAGTATATATACCTTGATTTAGACTAAGGTATGAAGTTTTATCCAAGTATATATACCTAATATAATATTATCTATACTTGTAATAATTATCCAAGTATATGTATCTCATATAAAATATGTAAGGGTGTAACACTCCAAAAGTTCTTAAGTTTAAATCAGATCTAGAAAAGCTCAGAAAATCAATTTGCATAAATTTCAATAATTATAGAGGCCATCTACGGGCCGTAACTGGAACTACGAACCATAGATTTTATTTGTAGATCATCTTCAGAAATGAGAAGGTTTTCTGAGATTTACAAGCCCAGTCTACGGGTTGTAAACCCTTTTACGGGTCCTACTTTGATTCGTAAATCAAAGTACTAAAACTAAGTCATTTGTCTAATTGTTATGGAACACGTTTACGTGTTGTAGATTGATCTACGAACCGTAAATGAATCTCGTAGAAGAACTCTAAAAACTCAATATTTACTCTGAGTTCCATGAGTAGCATATGTGGACCGTAGATGAAACCATGGACCGTAGATGGGCTCATACAACCCGCCGAACTCAGTTTCTAGTCAGGGTCTTTTTGGTGTTTTTTCATCCTTTTAAATTCTTGTGCTATGTCTCTTTGTCCTATTCTAAGTGGGATTAAGAGAGAATTAGTCGACCAAACCCACCCGTTCATGGAAAAACCCTAGAAAATCAGATTCCTCTCATTGAATGTTTCGCTCAAACAAGAGCTAGGGTTTTTCGTGTTCAATTCTTAGTTCAAGAATTTGAGCTATTCTATTCTTTCCAGGTATGTGGAATTTAATCAACGGATATCCTTTCACTCATTAAGTTCCAAAACGAAACCTAGTTTTCAGTTCATGATTACTACAAAACTTAGGATTTCTTGAAAAGCATGAATTCCATGATATTTTCCATTCTTCAACATAAATGGTTTAGTTATGTGTTTTCAAACTTTAATTCAGTATTTCTAAATAGTATTTTCATGGACCCTTAGAATATAGATATTTTCATGTCTCAGAACTATGCTATTCCACATGCATGTTTCAGATTATCAATTGTCATGATTTATGATGCTTTCAGATAAAACATCAATCGGTATTTATAAGTTATCAGTACTTGTGAGCTACTAGGTTATATTTAGTTATCAACATCATCCAATATTATCATATTATTATTGTTGTCAGTTTATCATTATGTTTCCATTGAGAGTTTTACTTAGCGCCGAGCGGACCTGTAGATGAAGGCTCACCCATTAGTTGAGGACCAAGACATTTAGTAGCAATCTCTAAGTCCTAGAACTACGTGTCACCATAGAATTATAAGGGTCACCCTTCATACCGGGGCTGACTCCTTAGTCTTTTATATACATTAGCTTAGTGGTAGCATATTGGTTCAAATAAGCCTCTCTACCCTAACAAGGTATATTTGGACCTTTTAATGGGGATTATACATCAAACTCCATGTAGTAGCTCACATAGTTATATGTAAGTTTATAGTATCTCCTAGAGTTCAATCTCAAATGTTGCATGACCTAGTAGTCAGTTATTTCAGTTTTCAGTATGTTTTAGTTGCATATTTTACTACTTGGTCATTGCATCTTTTCATGTTATTTAGTACAACAATTCAGATTCAGCATGTCTAGTTATTATGTTTATCATGCATATTCTACATACTCAATGCATTCAAAGTACTGAACGCATACTTTCGCGCTATATTGTTTGATAATATAGGTACGGACGTTCAACACTCAGGCCGCAGTTTCTACGACTTCAGATCAGCTCAGTAGTATTCTGGTGAGTCCTTATCTTTCGAGGATGACTTCTATTATTCATTTAGCTTTTGTTATTTCAGTCTTGAGAAATTGAGATTTAGTTAGGGGTTTGTCCTATAACTCATCATAAAGAGGTTTTTAGACAATCATAAGAAAATTAAGGTACTTGTCTATTTAATGTTAAGCTTTAATAGACTATTCAGATTAGCTTCCGTATCGATTTATCAGTTATTGCTTATGTTGAACTAGGTAAATTACCCGTGCTTCGCACGGGATTGAACTATTTTACTAAGCTTACATATGATCATTTGGTAATATTCCTATTTTCGGTACATACACTACATTGTCAAGAACATTTTATCTTAAGGTAAAGCACTCCTCCGAAATTTTAAAGTGCTATATTTTTTTAAATTTTCATTTGTGTTATACAAAAATTTTGAGTCGTATAGAGATTTTAAGTATAAGAAAGACGTCTAAGAAAATCTCCATGGAAATAGTTGGTCAGAAGTAACAAAATTTTCTAAATTTCAAAAAGTTATAAGGAACAACATCAGGCGTTAAAGAAGAGACCAAAAAGCCTCGAACAACAACACTCTCAAGTAAAGTAGAACATCATGTCCATACAAGAACATAATTAACTAAATTGAAATGGAGGACCTTCGGCTCCTTTCTTATGAACCTCCATCAATCTCTTTTTTATTATAGTATGACGTATCAATTATCATATATATGTTAAAAATGACCCTAAACTTATTAATATCATCAAAAAATTTCCTCAATGTCTCTGAATAGTCACTACTATTGCTTAGGTTTCATATTACCGGCCACAATTTATTTGGAATAGAACCATAGTTATTGTTATGGTTATAGTTTGCAGTTATAAAGAATTAATGCATTGACCAACCCAGCCATAGGTGACATCTTAATGGAACTGTTCACAACTGGATATTCTAAACAAAAATTTTGATACATAACATATTAAAATCTCACAGCATAATTTTGTGAGCAATTGAACTCACAAATATCCACAAATAATAATAAAGACAACCTTGCTTTCCTAAAAATCAAGAAGAAAAAGGCATGTTGCTTAACATATTTTTCAAAAAGATAGTCTGTCGGGTAGTATCCAAGGTTACAGTTCACAAATTTAATTGAAAGAAGCCAAAGAAAGAGTTATAACTATCGCAAAAATGATTTTCAATGGTAATTAATAGCTTAATTGCCGCTAAATATTTATTTTCAGAGGCAATTAGTACTCTCTAAAAATATCTCTAAAGTCTATAGCGACATTGAATCTAATGACAGTTAGTTAATGTCGGTAAAGGCTCTCGCACTCTTCGTTAATGTGCATATTTATTGCCGATAAAAAATATTTTTACTATAGTGTATTTTGGGCATATGTTAGTTTCAAGAAAATTTGATCTCTTATTATGCCCAAAAAGAAGAGAGGAAGAAATATGACAAATTAGGCAATTTGCGATAAAAGAAGTGGACTAATTGTCTCTATACTAATATTCTAGGAAGATTTCAATGACATACAAAACGTTTGTACCTAAGATAAAATAATCAAAATAATATACTAACTGTGGCAAGCAAGAGAACAATCCATTTGGTTCTTTTAACAAACTTCACCAATGGTTCCGTATTAGTTATCACATATTTGTTGTTGTAAGCTATCAAATATAACACAGCCCACAAGCAATTTTCACAAAACTTATATGAAGAAACCTATAGAAAGGGACAAAAGAGAAGATCAATTTTTAATCATCATTGTTGGAATTTTTAACAGAGTTCAAAAAAAGTCTTCAAAATAGCTAAAATAAATTGCAATAGTTACATGAATCACTATGACTTATAGTAAGAGATTAAGATTCATGAAATAGGAGGAAGAAAACTTTGAGGAATGAAACACACTTCATAAGAAGCTTAATTAATGTATTTGAATTTGATTCCGCTATAGCGGAAAAAAACCTACAAATAATAGTGGCAGAAATAGAAGTTTTTTTTACTGAAGAACCAAATGTAATGAATTCAACCATTCAAGCAATGTTATGAGTTGTGGACTGATAGGTGCAAGAGTAGTAATGTCGTATTGCAATTGAAATCAATTTTCATTGTTTATTCTTTCATCTTTTGGTACCTTGGAATTAAGTGTTGGGTTTTAAAAGGTGTGAATGAAAAATGAAGAGTTGTGTCTTTTGTGAAAAGTTGTGACTTTTATGAAGAGTTGTAACTTTTCTAAAGAGTTGTGACTTTTATGAAAAGTTGTGACTTTTCCGTAAGGTTGTGACTTTTTAAAGGTGTGAATGAAAAATGAAGAGTTGTGACTTTTGAAAAAAGTTGTGACTTTTGTGAAAAGTTGTGACTTTTGTGAATAGTTGTGTCTTTTATGAAATGTTATGACTTTTTGTAAAGTTGTGACTTTTAAGAAGGACAGTTTTGGAAATAAATAAATAAAAAGAGAATCCCTTGCTTCTGATGGTGCCACGTCACCGGGTTGAGGGTTCTCTTTTATATATATATATATATATGATATTAGTATTATGTCAGACCATGGATTAGCTTGGGGTTACTTGTGGCTCTAAGCAGCATGTTACGACTAGTGGGTAGTATCAGATCGTGACAAAGTATATGTGTGTTTATGTGAATAATTAGATATATATATACACGCACACACAAAATAATATGTTACATATTCATATTTAATTATTCCAAATAAGAGAATGAAATGAATTAATAATACATGTAAAAAGAATTAGGGGGGAAAAGTTAGAAAGGGAGAGGAGGAAAAAATAGAAAGATAAATATTATGTCCAAGTAAGTAGGAAGAGTTGGGATTGATTCTTTGTATCTAATTAAATTTTAGTGATTTTTTTTTGAAAGTTGCTTTATGTGTAAATATTTACTTGCCACGAAGTAATAACTAGCTAATGAGGCTATTATTATGTAATTTTTTTCTAAATACGATGTATTAATGCTTTTTCCCAAAAAATAAATCAGGTCCAAAGAAATGACTGGTCTAAAAAAAAACAAATAAAGAAACTTAAAAAACAAACGCTATCAGGAATATCTAGAAATAGTAAAGGAAAGCGAGAAAGTCTCAGACATACTTTAAAGCTTCTTTGTTGGCGAATGTCTCAAGATGCTTGTGTGTTCTCCGATGGACTTCACCTCCTTCAAAATCGAAGCCACAATGTCAAGAAGTAATCCTTACACCATCCAGATCTTTTTAAATCAGTATCTATTTTTATCTTAGAAAAGTTTAGATCTACTGACTCAGGTGATATTTTTGCTAGATGAACTTAAATGTTGGTTTAATTCAATCAAAAGACACCTAACCTCTCTCACCGAGTGCTATGGCAATGGATTACAAATGAAGTCTTCTTCAAATTTCAAGCTCAAAATCAGCTCAAGGGATCACCTAAGAGGTATTTTCCTTAATTCATAAAACGTAAAATGTGCCGAGGTGGGCTTAAATACCCCTACATAAAAAGATCTCTTGTATATCCCCCCAAAGGAATGAACCTCATTAGAGGTTAATACCATCTTTGATGAGAAAAGTTAGAAATCTTGTTAAGTAGTTTTACAGCTACTAAAAGTTGCCCGATCTATTGAAATCTGTATATCGTTTGGTCTACATAAGAGATACATTATTTTGTTGTGTTTTTTAATAGATTTTTTGCTTCGTTGATGTATAATTTTGTTGCCTGAAAACCTATTATTGTGTGTTTTTGTACCTATGACACAATGTGTGTATGCTGACAGACTAAATAGGCTAAGTTGTACCCCTTCCTCTAATTTTCTGAAATCTGAGTCTAGGTACTTGTACTTTGTCTAACTGTAGTAGCTTTCTTGCTCCTATAGGTAGGTATTGGAAGTGCTGGTAGTGTATTGTACGTCAATACTAAGGCTTCAAGATGTGTGACAATTATCATGTACTATCTATTTCATAGCAAGATAGTTTCTATAATAAGAGATACCAATTGATTTCTCACAAAAATTTTCAAACCCCTCTCAATTGCCCTAGCTTTTGCACAAAGTTTGTTAGTGATACTAGTAGTAATGATCTTGAAATAAACCCTATAATCTCTAATACATAACTTCGGCTAGGGTTCCCCTTGGATGAACCATCTATGTTGCATTTGTAAACACCAATTGGTGGGCATTTTCAATGAATGACTTTGCAACTGATTTGTGAGGTATACCTTTACAACAAATGAACTAGTAGAGGCCATGTGTTAGGTAAACGATGGATTTGTATTTTAATATTTATTTTGATGTATGGGTAAAATGGTAATCCAACTTTATACTTTGAAATTTTCACTTTTAATAATATATGATTTAGTTTAAATTGAAAGACAAGAGATATATCATGTATAAGATATTACTACTACATAAATAAGAGAGAACATAAAAAATTGTAGTCCTCGCAACGGTATTATGGCGTCATTACCTGAAACTGGGCCATGATGACGTCCACTACAACCCATTGAGTGGACAAACCTAAACTCAATTAACAAGATGCGGAAGACATAGTTTATATAAAAACAATAATAATAAGTGGAAGACCAGATTAATATATAGGGAAAAGGGGTCATATCATATATATCTCTAGTATGATAAAAATGTACAAATAGGCCCAAAAGAGACCAAAAGACAAACTACACAAGATACCAATTCCCCAGACCTGGTGTCACCTATACTAGATCTACTACACACAGAAATTCAGATATATAAAGAGAAATGACTAATCCAAAAATACAAAATGAGAGTCAATACAAAAGAAGGACAACATCAAGTCTCTGAACGCTGAGAACTCACCAAATATCTGAGTTTGTGACCGACATAATAGATCCAACAATCACAGAGGGTGGCTCGAACTGGGAGCTGCACTAGAAAAAGATGAAGAAGTGCACTATGAGTATCAAAACACGAAGTACTTAGTCGGCATCATAGGCCGATAAAGCTCAGAAAGATCAAATATATATAAGAAGCACGATCATACTAGCAAGTCAAGGGAAAATCTAAGACAACCATAATATACAGAACATGCAGATAAATTCAAGTTTCAGTCACAAGTTACACACAAGCCATAAGACAATCAACACCCTCAAGTAACAGTCTTGGAGAAACAATCCAAAACTGCATGATAGGGAGACCACCAATTTATGTCTAGAACCATATCAAAATATATCATATCTAACACGATAAGGTCTATCCAAGTATCGTACCCCAAAATGGTTACCACACAAGCTATATATACTCAATCCACTACCAATTAATCACTTATGGGGGTAGTTACATGCATAAGCATAGACATAGGCTCATAAGACAAATCCAATTGTGTAGGCTAATAAGCTGACACATATGAAAAGCTAGACCTCGGATAAAGTAAAGCATAAGTAAGTTGATGGGAGACAAAAATCTCACTTCTGATGACAACATCTAATTTCTTCACCTCAGGCCTCCCAAAAAACATAAATATGGTTGCGTCCACCTAGACCACCCAATATGCCTACCAGAGGACCACCTCGAGTACCATGGGGACCACCCCTAGTCGATTGAACCAGAGCCTTATAGGCCTAAACGTGCTGGCCTTACTGATCCGGCTAACACTCTTAAGCAAAGTGACCTACTATATCACACTCGTAGCAACCCCTACCAGAATTGCCCCTTTTTGATGACTCAGCCGAATTTGACTGGCCACCACATCATGAATAACGTGAATACACATATTGAGAAGTCTAAACCATCTACCCACTACCACCTACTGTATAACCATCTATAATCTGTAAGGCTACTTGGACTGGCCTACTAGGCTAAAACTATTTAGATAACCTCGGCGCTCGAATCTTCTACCATGAGATTGACATATGTTGAAACCACAATAATGACAGGGTCTCTTATCGCTGCCTTCATAGGCCTCACGACGGATCCCCTCAATGGTGCGTGCATGACCAGCTATCTACAAAAAAGAACATCCCAATGCCACCATCTGCTCTTTCACCAATCATATTGGAAATGAGAGCCCTCTTACAAACCTATAAACTCTCATACTCTGTTTGCATAACCATAGTGGTATGTCTCGCCAACTCATGGAATCATGCCTCATACTTTGCAACTGACAAGGTGTGTGAACTTATCCTGCAACTACTCCCTGAGGCTACGGGGTACATACTTCTCTAAGAAAGCTTTGGAGAACTGAGCCCAAGTCATCAAGGGTGACCCGGTTAGTCTGCACTATAACTAATATCTCCACCACTACTTTGCCGGACCCTCAAGTTGGTAAGCAGTGTAATCAACCCCATGGGACTCCACTAACAAAAGTTTATGCAACCTCTCTTAGAAACTTACTAGAAACTCATGGGCATCCTCACCCACAATATCGGTGAACCAGGGAAGACCTAATTTGATAAACCTTCCCAACATCTTCTCCTCCTCAGGGGTCATAGCTGGCCTAGGAGCCATAGGTGGAGCAAAATTCAGAACCTGTTGAACCACTGTACGAGGAATTACAACATCATGATATGCATATGGGGACAGAATGCCCAGGGCCCCAACCTGGGATCAAGTCTGAGGATCACCTCCAATTTGTGGCTCAGCTGAAGTGCAAGGAAAGGTACCCACTTGAGACATGCCCTTCATGAAGTTGATAATTCTTGCCAAGGTGTCTTGTAATAATAGTGTGGCCACAAATCTAGGTAGAGGCTGGGCTTGTTCCACACCCTCTGGCTAAGGCTGAACACGCTCAACCTCTATCTCAAACTTTAGTGTTGGTGCCTCTACTCTCCCTGGACCTCTAGGTCGACCTTGATCTCTACCCCTAACTGGGGCTCCACCTAGTGGTGCAAGAGGCTCTCGCCTGCCCATTATCGATATCGTCCTAGCCATCTAATAATGAGTTAAACAAATGGAGTTTAGATATTGGTACAACCATCATGACACGACAAGAAACAAGAAAAAAATGAAGTGTTCCTAAGAATGCCCTATTGCCTCTAGAAGATTGGATACAGACGTCGTCATACTGAACCACGAGACTTTACTAGACACTTCTTCCTATACTAGTGCGACCAGTGAACCTAAAGCTTTGATACCATGCTGTCAGGACCTAAAACCGAGCCATGATGACATCTTCTACAACCCACCTAGTAGACAAGACTAAACCTAAATAACAAGAGTCAGAAGACATAGTTTAAATAAAAACAATAATAATAAGAGGAAGATTAGAATAATATATAGAGAAAAAGGGGCCATATCATATATATCTATAGTACAATATAAAGTATACAAAATAGGCCCGAAAGTGACCAAAAGACAAACTACACAAGATACCAATCCCTAGACCTGGTGTCATATATATATATAGGAGCTACTACGAACAGAAAGTCATATATATACAGAGAATTGACTAATCCAAAAATACAAAATGAGAGTCAGTACAAAATAAGGACAACATCAAGTCTCTGAAATTGGGAGCTCACCATAAATTTGATTCATTGACTACCATGGGAGATCCAATGCTTACTGAGGGTGGCTCGAATTGGGAGTTGCATCAGAAAAAGATGCAAAAGTGCAGTATGAGTACCAAAACATGGGGTACTTAGTAGGCATTATAGGCCAACCGAGCTCAAAAATATCATATATATATATAAGAAGCATGATGATACTAGCAAGTCGAGGGAAAATCTAAAACACATTAACCATAAGATAGAGAACAAGCAGATAAATTCAAGTTTTAGTCAAAAGTTACACACAAACTACAAGAAAATCAACACACTCAAAGGTCAACTCCCACAATGATACCGCGTAAAACACCAAGTAAAGAAAGCCATATTCCTGGAGGAGACATCAAGCCGCCTGGAATGATACCTTAAAGTTAATCGAATGCCAATAACCAAGATAGATGTATCCACTAGCCCCCTATGATGGCTCATTGAGCTTACCAATAACTCGGATAAATTTGTCAATGGGCCGCTCGGGATGATACATCGAGCTTATCGACATTGTAACTCTTAATAATAGAATGTAGCCTGAGTCTAAGGCAATGGGTCACTCGGAATGGCACATCAAGCTGATCAATGTAAAAACAATCGATGTGGCAGAACAAAAATTGGTTGCTTGCCCAGCTCAACATCAATCAAAAAATCAAAATCACAGTTAGGAGAAAGAACTGGTAGATCAGTAGTATACACATCAGCAAACTCTCTAACCGCAGGAACTGACTCACGAGTAGGGGTGTCGGCACTAGTATCATTGACATAAGCAAGATAAGATAGACACCCCTTCTCAACAAACCGCCGCTTCGTTAGAAAGGAGATCACACCCCTCGGCATATGTCTATCATAACTGGTCCATACAATAGGAGGAATACCAATCATGCACAAAGTAACAATCTTGGAGAAGCAATCCAAGACCGCATGATAGGGAGACAACCAATCCATGCCTAGAATCACATTGAAATCCACTTTATCTAACATGATAAGGTCCACCCAGGTATCATACCCCAAGATGGTCAGCACACAAGCTATATATACTCGATCCACTACAAAGGAATCACTTATAGGAGTAGTTACATGCATAAGCATAGACATCCGCTCATAAGATGAATCCAATTGAGTAGCATAATAAGAAGACACATATGAAAAGGTAGACCCCAGATTAAATAAAGAATAACCAGGCTAATGGGAACGAAGATCATACTTGTAATAACAGCACCCAATGTTTCCGCCTCTAGCCTCCATAGAAAAGCATACATAAATCCACCTCAACCACCCGATCTGTCTGCCTAAGGACCACCTCGAGTACCTTGGGAACTACCCCTATTAACTGCACTAGAGAACTAGAGGCCTGAACCTGTTGACCCTGCTGATCCGGCTGACCCTAATTTGTGGAAGATTGACCCTTGGTACACTCTATAACAAAGTGTCCAAATACACCACACTTATAACAACCCCTGCTGACCCTGTGAGATGACTCAGCTGAACCTGACTGGCCAACACAACAAAAATACCTTGAATGTGCACCTCGAGAAGTTTAAATCATATGACCATTAGCACTTGCAATGCCACATTCTATAAGTTGTAAGGCTGCTTGTACCGACCCACTAGGCTGAAACTGCTATGGATAACCTCAGCCCTATAACCCTCTGCCATAGGATTGAGACCCACTGAAACAATCTTGATGATGAGGCCTCTGGTCGCTACATCCATAGGCCTCACGATTGATCCCTTCAATGGTACGTGCATGATCAACCACCTATAGAAAAGAATAGCCCAATGCCATCATCTGCTCTACTGCCAATCGAAGTGGGAATGAGAGTCCTCTGACAAATCTATACACCCTCAAATGCTCTATATGCATCAACATAGCCGTATATCTAGCTAACTCATGGAACTGTGTCTCGTACTTTGCAATTGACAGTGATCCTTGACTAAGGTTTGTGAAATCATCTCGCAACCAATCCCTCAGCCTATGAGGTACATACTTCTCCAAGAAAGCCTCGGAGAATTGAGCCCAAGTCATCAAAGGTGACCCGGCTAGTCTGTAATCTAAAAAAGATCTCCACCTCTGCTTCATTCGCCCCTCAAGTTGATGAGCAGTATAATCGACCCTGTGGGACTCCATCAACTCGAGGTTATGCAACCTCTCCTAACAACTAACTAGAAACTCATGGGAATCCTCGCCTATAGCATCGATTAACCTGGAGGACCCAATTTGCTAAACTGCCCCAACATCTCTTGCTCCTCAAAAGTCAGAGCTGGCATAGGAGCAAAAGGTGGACGCGCTGAACCAATGTACGAGGAGCCTGAATACTATATGCCCCTGCCTAGGCTAAAGTTTGAGCATCATCTCTAATCTATGGCCCAGTTGAAGTGCTAGGCAAGGTACCCGCCTGAGACATGCCCTCCTTAAAGCTAAGAATTCTGGCCAAGGTATCCTCTAGTACTAGTGTGGCCACAAATCCTGGTGGAGGCTAGGCTGGCCCCATACCATCCAGCTTATGCTAACATTTTCAACCTCTATCTCAGGCTTTGGTGCCGCCTACTCTAGATTTTAGACTGGTGATGCAACCCGTGCTCTCTCTCAACCTCTGGGTCGACCTCTACCTCTACCCTATCGAGGGAACCATTAGGAGGTGTAAAAAGCACTCACCCACCGACAGTCGACCTCATCCTAGCCATCTAAGATGAGTGAAATAAGTAGAGTTTAGATATTATTACAACCATCAACGCACAACAAGAAATAAGAAACAGTGAAGTATTCCTAAGAATGACCTATAACCTCGCGAAGATTTGATACAGACATCATCGTGCTAATCCACGAGACTCTACTAGACATCTGCTCTTATACTGGTGAGAGCGGTGAACTTAAGCTCTGATACCACGTTGTCACGACCCAAAATCGAGCCATCATAGCATCCACTACAACCACCATGGGGAAAAGCCTAAACATTAGAAAAAAATGTGGAAGAAATAGTTTAATTAATAACAATAATAATAAGCAGAAGACAAGAGTAATATATATAGGAAAAGGGCCATGTCATATATTTCTAGTATAATAAAAAATGTACAAAAAAGGCCCAAACGTGATCGAGAGACAGACTAACACAAGAAATAACCCCGGACATTGTGTCACCTATACCGGAGCGACTAAGTACAAAAAGTCATATATGTAGAGACTTGACTAATCCAAAAGACAAATTATGAGTCAGTACAAAAGATGGAGAGCAACAAGTCTCTGAACGCCACGAGCTCACCACCATCAAAGTCTTTAACAAGCAGGGGAGATCTAATGCTCCGTGAGGGTGGCTTGTATTGGGAGCTGCCATAGAGAAGATGCAGAATTGTAGTATGAGTACCAAAACAAGGAGTACAAAATAGGCATCATGGGCCATCCGAGCTCAGAAAAATCAAATTTATTTAGCACGATGAAACTAACAGAAGGTAGATACTAACCAAAAGAGATTAAATTACAAACAAGAAGGTCAACAACTAAACACTCACACAAAATAGTCACATAGGCAGTCAATCACACCAATTAGTGCAATGCATATATGGCCTGTCACGACCCGATTTCTCAGATCATGATGGAGCCTACCAACCAACCAGTAGGCCAGCCAAAACCCTATCCCGGAACTGAATAGTAGTGGGACTAAGGGTGGAAACTAACCTCAACTATGTGGAAGCAACAAATACAACACATAAAGAAGGCTGAAGCGAAACCAAACTATATATATATACACGAAACCTCCCAAAACCTGGAAGTCACAACTACAGAACTACTAACAAGAGTACAAGTCCCGAAAGTGGACCACAAAAAAAACTGTCTCGAAAGCGAAAGAAAAGTCAAAATATAATAACAGAAGGAGATAGGTAATCCCAGAACGCCATGTGCTCACCCTCGTCTCCCGAACAGATAGCTGCAGGCTCAAACTCAACGCTAATACCTGGTGCTCGGACTTGCATCACGACAATAGATGCAGAGTGTAGCATGATTACCAAAACAAATAGTACCCAGTAGGCATCATAGGCCGACTGAGCAAGAAAGGTTAAAATAGGCAGACAAGATAGAATCAACACAAATAGAGGTCAACGAAAAACAGGAACAGAGAAAGCGGAAAGCAAACTAAAAACAACTAAGCTAAACCCAACTAGGCACACTCGTGCGCAAGTCTAAATAAAACCCGAACGGGCCCCCAGAAGCGCGACAGGTATACAGAAGAGTTATTCTACCGAAATAAAGGAAACACAACCAGAAGCCTCAACACCCATGGGTCCCAGACCCAAAAGATAACACCTGGGCCCCGCCCAATCATCAGTCATGAGCTGGTAATACAGGACTCTAACCGGGTAACGTCAGCCTCGAACCGGAAATCACAACTCTCGCTCAACAGCCTAGCACTGGAAATATCGGCTCTAATCGAGTAATGGCAGCTGCGCAGCTGGGACTAGTATCCTACGAGCAACGGCCTCACGCTGGAAATACCTAGTTGCAATCGTGTAACGTTAGCTGTGGACAGGATGCTCGCAACCTACCCCAGACAGCCAGCGCAGGAAATACCAAATACTAACTAATAACCTTAGCTACGTAATGGAGCTAACAACCTCGGATAGGATAAAGCCCACAACAATAATACGACCCAAGACTAAACACTACGGGCCGCCTCCCCCACAAGGATATCAACCAAAGGCTCCTAGCCTAGCACAATCCATCCTTCAATCGGTGCAACAACAACATCATCCGATAGCTCCCCAGAACCGCAGAAATAATAGAGAAAGAATTGGTAGATCTGAAGCCACGAATATGCCTAAACTAAGGCTCAAGCTATCAGACCCAAGTCTGCTATATCAGTCTACAAGGACCTAGTCTATCCGAAACGACGTTGGATAAATACTCAAGTCAACAGGTGCATAGGACTAAGGCAATACTATCCTAACTTATTCTAAGGCCGAAACACCCACATAAATTAGTAGATTTCAACAGAAACCATGCAAATATCCCCACACATGCATTAATAGATTACCACCCACCATATAATCCACAGCAGATTAACAACCCAAGCCAACAACTCATCCTAAGGCATGATACTAATCCCGAAAAGCCCTGAAATCAACTCAAAACGAAGAATTCGGAGAAGAAGAACAGAATACTAGCTACCTAGCCGAGATTCACACACATCAACCAACATTTACGCATTCAAGCTCAATCTATGAAGAAGGAAAGTCGTAATCTACTTGAAAGCAGATCACGCGCGCTCCAAGTCACTCTGTCCAAGCTTTTCCCTTCCAAACGGTCTCAAACTACTTCCATGCTATCAAAGATAGAATCACAGTGTCAATACGGTCATTAAGACACTAAAATCATCAAATTCGGAGACAGGCCAATTTCAAAGTCAAAATCAGAAATGTGGGACCCGCTCCAGATTTTCTGGAATTGACTCCGTGAAGAAGTCCTAAATCCTCCCCCAAACCCCGTATTCCAAAATGGAACACTCATCAGGGCTCGTATCAGCTCTATGCAACAAAAATAAGAAACACAAAACTTTACAACAAAAAGGCCTAAGATAGCAACTTATGCCTAAAATTCAAAGAAAACAAGGTACTCCCAACTCAATCCAACAACTAATCCATGAAACCAACGAGATTTTGAATGCCTAGGACTTCGAATCACCAAAAACCGACAACCGAGGAGGGATATACGGATTTTTGAATAATCCTTCAAATGAGCCTCAACCTCCATTAAATAGCACTGCCACCCGCTCTTCTCCACGAACGAAGCCCCAAGGCCCCACGAACGCGAAGGCAAACACACCGCTACTCCACGAACGCAGAGGCTAACATACCACTACTCCACGAACGCAGCCAGCAGCCCGCGAACGCGGAGAACAAGGACAATCCCACTCCACAGACTTTCGCGAACGCAGAGGACCTTCTGCGAACGCGGAGCACAAAGGCACAGACCTCTGCGAACGCGGCCTTTGGCCCGCAAATGCGGAATAGAAACTCTCACATCTCCGCGAACGCGGAGAGTAAATGGGTCTATAGTTTTGACTGTAACAACTAAGTTTTGGACAATTCCAAAACTCTGACAGAGTGCTCGAAATTAGTTTGGAACCTCATGCACGCAAACGAGATATGCTACTCTTTCGAATTTGACATTCCGGACTCAATGGAGCAGTCAAAATTTCCATAGGAGGTCGTTTTGACAAAAAGAGGGTTCCACACCCAATGGGCCATTTTAGCCAATTTCTATCGGAGGCCTCAGATTTTGATCAGAAGTTCTCGAAGGTTCATTCTAGACCAAACTCGGCATTCCAGAATTACCAAGCTGACAAAATCTTCATCCGAGTACTTTACCAACAATGTTGACCAAAGTCAACTTTAAGCTAAATTTCAAAAGCTAAAGAGCTAACGGGCCCCACAATCACACCGAAAACCCAGGGACTCGGGCAACCCATGCTTCTAGCCTTATTTGGCCGCTTCGGAGATAATGGAATAGTCAAAATTCCCATCTGAGGTCGTTTACCTGAAGTTATGACCCAAATCAACTTTTCAAAGTTCAAAAGCTCCAAAACAGGAAAACAGGCATAAAAAACAAACAAACGACCAGGCGACCGAAAAGTCAGTGCCCGCAAGTCATAAATGACTTGGGGTCGATACAGGAATGCTCTAAACGACAGAAAGGAAGCATTAACACAATAATGACCTAGAGGGTCATTACATGGCCAATGCAGGATGTATGCAAAAGGTTCTAGAGTTGTCTCATCGGCTATCCCGTGGACCCCCAAGGTAACTATAGAACCCTGTCAGAGCTTATCAAAAGTAAAAGAAACCCGAAATTAAGTGTTCTAGCCACATGAACTTATCAACCATTTTGAAAATAAAAACCCAAAGTGGAGTCTACGGGTCACCAGAGCTTATCAAAATCTACCTTATAAGGCGTAAGTGGGATATTTTAACTCCAAAACCAATTTCCATCAGTAAAATCAGTTTAAAACCAGTAATGCTGCTCCCAAGGAGCTAGAATTCATCAGAAGGAGTAGTATATTCAAAATATTCTCCAAAACCTCTTTTGTTTCTTAATTCTGATGTAAATATGCCATGTATATTCCATGACTTCACGTCAAAAAAATACAATCATCACCACAAGTCAACTCAAATCACACATAACTCGGTAGAGAACCCGTCATATCACAAGGATAATAACCTGAAACTTCTGCTTTCGAGCTCACGACCTCATGGCCAACAGTTCAATAATAAATCAAGATCAAAGGTTAATGTATTCACGAAAACACCCGAACCAATCCAAAGCAATCAAGTGCACAACAACCTAAGTTTCACGCCACCTATGAGTAATTTCTAAGGATTCTAATCAAACAAGCATAAGGATGAACCTAAACTAAGGCTTTCCCAGCTAAAACTACCCTATACAATCTAATAATGGCCATAAATCTCTAAGGATGAAGAGCCTAAGCATAGCCCAAAATCCAACCTAGTCATGCAATACTAGTCAATATATATTCTATCGAAAAAAGTTAAGTCTAAGAAAAGTAAGTCTTAGCCTACCTCAAAGCCGCAATTGCACTTGAACCTTCACTCGGATGCTATTTCTTTTTGGAGAGCCTCAGAACGCTTTCAAGTTATCAAAAATAGAACGAGCAAGTCAACACGGGACTAATGACACCCATGTAAATTATATATATTTCGGACCAGAATTATGTCAAAAACATTACCAATGAATCGATGATACATAGTTAAAAAATGGAAACCATCATTAAGTTCAACTCGGAGTAAGGATCACATGCCCAGAAGATGCGTGAAAATTGGACTCAATTTGGACCTCAAATGGTCTATTTACTAAAATTTAAAGATTAGAAATCAAAGATTTTGAAGTTTAAAATGAAATTGCATTACAGAAATAAAGCCATAAAAGAGTAGAGAAGAGTGAGAGGAAGAAATTCACTTTTGAAGTGTTGAAAGTTGTCAAGAATAGCGTAAAAATTCCATGAACCGAGCTTAACTTCAATGGTGTTCAACTTTCGAATAATTTACAGGGATATGGGATTAAATCCGAGTGATTTTCGCTTAATCCGCCCGATGTTCTCTCAAACGATCATCGCTTAAGCACTCAGAGCCTCACTTAAGTGGCCCTCGCCCAAGAGTCGCCCTTTACTTAAGTGATCTCATGGTCGCTTAAGCGACCTTCACTAAAGCCATGGGCTGGTCGCTTAAGCGATTCCCCTGCCCCCACTAATGCCTTCGCTTAAGCGACCCATTGGTCGCTTAAGCCAACATTGCTTAAGCGATCAAGGGTTATTAAAAGCTGAGGCACTAGAGATCTATAACAAGCAAAAGGGCTAAGTGTTCCAAAACATTGAACAAGTCCTCGGAATTCATTCGAAGTCCAAACATTGCAAACCCAAAGTGGAAAACACTTGGAAACGACACTCCGAACTCAATGGAATCGTTGAAACAGCAAACCGGGGTTGTTTCATCAAAATGTTTCCCAAAGTAAACACTTTAAAAAGAAACACAAACAAAATGCCAAAAGATAAAAACTTATCCTGATACCGTCGAGAACTAAATCAAATGTTGTTCTAGACCAAACTCGGCATTTCGAAGACAACTACACTAAGATAAATCAATTCCGAGTGTGTTTGCCAAGAAAGTTGACCGAAGTCAAAGTTTTGGATAAACTCAAATTCTGAAACACCTAATCACACCATGTCCAAACAGAAGCCTCAAAACCTAAACCGATCATCATACTAGAACAAATAGACCCTTTCAAAGCTGATGGAACTGAAAGAATTCTGATCTGACATCTGAATCTCCGGATGTTGACTAAAGTCAACTCTTTCAAGCTTTAAGCCTCCAAAACTCTATAACTCGCTGCAAACTCAATCAAACATCTCGTAAAGCATGTCACCCAATGAAGCACCACACAAAAGCTATAAGGAAACAACAAAAAGAGGCAAAACAATAAAAGCATGTTAAAAACACCGAAATGACCTCAAGGGTCATTACATGTTCTCATATAATTCATTTATTTTTCTAATTATTTTTTATCAATTGAATTGATTTTTTTTGTGGATAATTCATACATCGTTTTTGAAATATTAATGGCATATTTCATATACTGAAATTTGAAATTATTGTTAATGTTAAAAATGAAGGTAGTGGTATTAGTCAAAATCAAATTATTATTAAGATATCTTTTTTTTTAAAAAAAACTAAGAATTAATATTATTAAGCACAAACTATATATGAAGTACTAGTTGATTCTTGAGGTTCAATTTGATCAATTTTTAAAAAATTCCTTTATTTCTCTTAAAATTAGCTTCAATCACGACATTTAATTACCACAAACTCTTTCCACGTGAAATTATGAATGAAATTAAGAAAAATAAAGACTAAATGAATATCAAAAGACATATATTCTTTCTATAGATAATGAAATTATATGCTTACTAACTCGTAAAAATATGTATGTTTTTCAATTTATGATCTTTCACAAGTTATAATTCTTAGAAATTTTATGGGATTCCATATAAATTATATGAAGAATAATTGTATGTTGATTTCAATCATAAAAATTCAGACCCAACTTAAAGTGATCTGCTACAATTTAAAGTTAATGGGTCTAAACGACACCTTACAAAGTATGTGGTCTTATGTATCGATATTCAAGTGTAATTTCTAGTTTACTGATTGGTTAAATTAGAGTTACCTAAACTTGTGCCTATTTTAAATAAAGGTTTTATGATCCCCAAATTATGTACGGTTTTCTTTTTGCATTCCATTGTTGGAAAAGACAGAATGGCATAAATCTTGATTTGGAAGACTCATAATCAAAAAATGGAGAATCGCTATGCCGTTTATGGATTCAGGTACAGTTTTGTATCTAGTATTACGTCCTTGATGATTTGACATGATAGATATTATGAAAAGACAATGGTCTGCGTCTCTTAAAGTTTAATTCTAACAATTAGTATCAAGTGAGAGCCTATATCACGTTAAATCATTGAGTATATTTCAGTTATGACATAACAAGAACTTTCGTTATTATTTTGTGATGTTTTTATGTTGTATGAATTTTGATTTAGTGGGGTTATTAACTCCCCTAAGCCTGTTATATGTTTTCATAACAGGGAACTAAGGCTGAAGCTTATATTAATTGAAGATCTTGTTTATTAAGGCAATACTATGGCATAAGTTGTTGTCACAAAAATTATATTCATTTTTGGTTAGTATTTAATATAGAAAAAGTTGGATCAAGAAATTTTGTGGAAAAAGGCTTTTTCCACTTTAAGGTGTAGTTTTAGGTTAAGGATTATTTTAAGGAATGTCTTGGAATCTGAAGGCTACAAAAAGGCGTTAATCAATGGCCTTCGTACGAATTCAACGAAGCTTCAGCCCTGATTTTATGAATACCCATCTCACATTAACTTATAATCTTAGTCATTTGAATTCCTCAAAAGAAATTTCAGGTTTTGTTCTCTCAACCCATTGTATAATAAATGCCACATAACACCAAGTTAAGAACCTAGGCAAGATCAATACTTGATGTCATTTATGGTCCTAGCATAACCATAACATATCATTATGCATGAGAATACATCTACACATGAGCGCAAAACATGTATTAAAAGCATTTGAAGAGACAAGTGTGATGAATCACCATACACACCACATAGGCACCACGTGGCATAAAGTTATCTATGTGTACGCTAACATCATAAGCACTTGTGGGAAGATTCTAGAGACATAGAGAGTTTCTTGGAAATACTATAGAATACCTAGGAAGAATTCTTGAAAAGCCTTAGAATATTCCAGGCATGTAGAAAATTCTAAAATGATTGCTTATTTTTAACTATGTAGGGATTTATGTAATAGTTATTATTTACACTTTTCCCTAAGTTAGTAGTATAAATAGAGGGACATTCATTTGTAATGGCATCAAGAAAAAATCAATCAAATTTCTCTACAAAATTATTCCTAAACAATTCGCTTGTGTTATTTCTTCCATTCTCTTAGCGATTCTTAAAATCTAGGTTGACTTAACATAGCAAGATCGTGATAAAGTTGTGCTAGAACGTGAGCAAGTTTTCATGTGCTAAACGTACACTGAGTAAAAGACTTAGGACATGACAACGTGGTATCAGAACAAAGCTACAACTAAGGGAATGGAAAATGACAGAGAAATCAACATTGCTAACACTCAAGCCAATGTCACTCAGGATCCTGCCGGCAAGGAGGGTTATGGAAAAAAGAGGAATGCCACCAACAAGAATAAGGAGGTGATGCTCGAGGTTGAGCCAAATGAATGGCTCACATCCCAAGAACCTTCTACCACTGAGGTGAGTGAGGATGATGTGGAGGTCCTGCCAGAGGATGTCTCGCTCGGTAGAGAGTGAGTCAAGAAGGTTAATACAGGGATGGATGCCGCCGAGATATTTGGCCAATGATTGGGGAAAGTAGAAGGCACTCTAGGCGTTCTTAAGGGGCATACTCTAGAAGAGATCGAAAGCATCCGAAGTGACTTGGATATGTGTATGCAAACTGAGATAGAGATGAAGCAAACCATCGCTACCTTAGAGTGCAGGCTCATGGAGGCGTTGAGCACTATCAATGACATGAAGGAAAATGTAGAGGCACTCGAAGAACAGATCAACATTGGCGTGACTGAGACCGCCATGAAGGTTGTCGTGACAAGGGAGGCTAAGATTGAGGCTCCCTAGCCATTATTGTTCAAATGAGTTCGTGATGCATAAGAAATAGAGAACTTTATTTGGCACTTGGAGAACTATTTTCGACATGGAAATATAAGGGATGACAATGACAAGATCAACACCGCAGTGTTGTACTTGTCAGAGACTGCCATGCTATGGTGGAGATGTAAATCGGCTGATATTGAGAGAGGTTTGTGAACTATTAGCACATCGGATCACTTCAAGCCAGAGTTCAAGTGGTAGTTCTTCCCAAATAATGTCTTGTACGAGACAAGACATAAACTTTGAGAGTTGAAGCAGACAGGCAACATATGCGACTTTATCAATGAGTTCACCACCTTTATGCTTCAAATTCCCAAACTCACCAGTTATGACTTGTTGTTCCACTTTATGGACAGGTTACAAAATTGGTCTAAGCAGGAGTTACAATACCAACAAGTCACGGATATAGACCACGCCATACTGGAGGCTAACTTTTTGATGAATTTTTTACATTATAGGTCTGACAAATGTAAAGGTAACAACACCAAAGGTGGGGGAGATCGTTGAAAAGGCAAAGAGACATATCATTAACATCCGAAGACTCAAGATGCCAATAAATATTATTTCAAAAAGTAGAGTGGCCGCCAGAGCTATGCTGAGAAGAAAGCACAAGAAGAAGGGATGCTACATATACGGAGGACCGCATGGTTTCAGGAACTATCCCAACTTAAAGAGTCTTAGTACCATGGTGTGTGGGAAAATGGGGCAGAAGCAAGGACAGGGATCAAGCTCAACATAGTTGGGTAGGATATGACAATGTGGAGTTATCAAGAGGTAACCTATCCAACCCAATGAAAATTGAAATTAGTACGTGGACCTCACCATCAATAACAAGCCTGCTCGTGCACTGGTAGATACTGGAGCAACTATCAATTTTATGACCAAAGATGCAACAAAGAGACTAGAGTTGAAGATTGCTCCAACCAAATCCCACATAAAGACCATGAATGTTGAGGCTCAAAATGCTCATGGTGTAGCTAATGGTGTTGATGACAAATTAGGCAATGGGAAAGGTACGACAATCTTTACCACCACTACGATGGATCTCTTTGACATTTTTCTAGGGAAGGAGTTCTTTAGACATTTTCATACTATGATCGACCCCTACCCCCAACGTATCTTTGTTATTAAATGAGACAGTGACTATACCACACAGACATAGCCAAGCACAACTTTCAGCTATGCAGTTAGTCAACGGTCTCAAAAAGGGGGAGCCAACATTCATGTCAACCATTGCAAGTTTGGAGGGAGACAGGGGTTACTAGGAGTCATTGCCACCTTGCATAGAGAAGATACTAGAGGAGAATAAAGATGTTATGCCCAATGAACTGCCTAAGCATCTGCCTCTAAGGCACGAGGTAGATAACAAAATTGAGTTGGAACTAGGAGCTAAGCCACAGGCAATCGCTCCTTATCGCATGGCACCACCTCAGTTTGAGGAGCTCAGAAAATAATTGAAAGAGTTATTGGATGAAAGTCATATCAGTCCATCGAAGGAACCCTTTGGCGTACCGATGTTGTTCTAAAAGAAGAAGGATGGATCATTGCGCTTATGCATAGACTACTGGGTGCTAAACAAAGGAATAGTGAAGAACAAGTATCTAATTCCAATAATAGCTAACCTCTTCGATAGACTTGGACAAGGTAAGTACTTTACCAAGGTTGCAAAGGCTATTATGAAGTTCGCATTGCAAATGGAGATAAGTCGAAGACAACGTGTATGATGAGATATGGAGAATTTTAGTGTTTGGTCCAACACACTTGCTACATTTCGCACCCTTATGAACAAGATCTTCCATCCCTATCTTGATCAGTTCATTGTAGTCTACTTAGATGACATAGTCGTCTACAGTAACACCTTGGATGAGCATGTAACACACTTAATGAAGGTTTTCCAAATATTACACGAGAATGAGCTATACATCAAGAAAGAGAAGTTTGAGTTTGTACAGTCAAAGATACACTTCTTGGGCCATGTCATCCGCAATGGTGAGCTACACATGGACGAGGCTAAGTAACGAGCTATCCAAGAGTGGGAGGCACCTACAAAGGTAACTGAATTAAGATCCTTTCTTGGACTCGTTAACTACTATCATTGGTTTATCAGTGGATATTCCGCCAAGGAAGGAAAAGTGACTGAATTGTTTAAGAAGAACAAGCCATGGGCCTGGACGAATCATTGTGAAAAGGCGTTTGACGGCCTTAAGACTACTGTGATAGAGGAGCCACTCTTGGCATTCCCTGAATTTACCAAGACGTTTGAGGTACATATAGATTCATCTGATTTAGCCATTGGGGTTGTCTTGATTCAAGAGAAACATCCTATAGCATTTGAGAGCCGCAAGTTGAATGAGACAGAACGAGTTACACCGTGTAAGAAAAAGAGATGATTGCCATTATGCATTTCCTTTGCACTTGGAGACATTACCTGCTCGGATCAAAGTTAGTGATCAAGATAGATAATGTGGCAACTAGTTACTTTCAGACACTGAAGAAGCTTACACCAAAGCAAGCAAGGTGGCAAGATTTCTTGGCTGAGTTTGACTATGTATTGGAGTACAAGTCAGGTAGGGGTAACATCGTGGCTGATGCCTTGAGCCTAAAGCTGTAATTGTAGCCATCACTACAAATTGTTGGGATATTTAAGATGCTATAAAAGAAGGCATGCAGTATGATCCAGTAGACAAGCAAATCATGGAGTTAGCCATTGAAGGGAAAATGAGATGCTTTTGGGTAGAGGATGGTCTATTGCTAACCACTGGATAGAGAGTCTACATTCCTATGTTCTGAGATATTAGGCGGCATATTATTAAGGAGAGTCATGACACCTTGCGGGCTGGTTTTTTTTGAAAACATCGCTCTAGGGCCTTGGTTGAGTCATTCTACTACTGTCCACGCATGCGAGAGGACATAGAATGCTATGTGCAGACATGTCTTGGGTGCCAACAAGACAATGTTGAGCAGAGACAACCTAGAGGACTTTGAGAGCCGCTACATGTTGCAGAGTGTTCATGGGAGAGTGTGACTATGGATTTCATCACCTGTCTACCAAAGTCCGACGGTTATGGAACTATCATGGTGGTCATGGATAGATTTTCTAAATATGCCACTTTTATGCCTGCCTCACCAAGTTGCACAGCCAAGGATGCTGCCAAACTATTCTTCAGGAATGTAGTGAAGAATTGGGACTTACTGAGGGATATCATCAGTGATCAAGAACCCCTCTTCACTAGAAACTTTTGGAGAGAGTTGTTCGACATACTTGGCATGGAGCTACACTTCTCTAGTAGTTTCCACCTGTAGACAGATGAACAACTAGAGTGGGTCAATGCCTTATTAAAGTTCTATTTGAGGCATTATGTAAGTGCGCATCACAAAGATTAGGCAAAACTCTTAGACATCGCCCAATTTTCTTATAACTTGCAGCGGAGTGAATCCACAGGGCATACTTCTTTTGGGATAGCCACAGGACAACAACCTCAAACTCCACATTCACTACCAGCCTTATTTGAAGGAATGAGTTTAGGTGCTTATAACATGGCAAGAGGATTAGAAGAGTAGCTTGACACTGTTAAGTCCTACTTGGACATGGCAACTAAGAATATGAAGAAATTTGTGGACCACAAGGGGTGTCCCAAAGACTATGGAGTTGGAGACATGGTCATGATGATGTTTAACCCAAGATAGTTTAAGAACGAGGGATGCACCACAATCTATTTCATAAATATGAGGGCCCATTTAAGATTCTTTCTAAGGTGGGCAAGATATCATACAAACTTGACATGCCTCCACGTCTTAAGATTCATCATGTCTTCCATGCTATCATGTTGAAGCCATACCAAGAAGACTAGAATGACAAAAACAGAGGTCAATCGAGTTGTGCACCCATTACTATCACCGCCTTACATGATGGAGAGATTGAGAATATCATTGACTATTAGAATAGGTGAAAATAAGGTCAACAAGCTACCATTATGTTCCTCATCTATTGGAAGGGACAATCACCAGAAGAAACCACATCAGAGAGGTATGAGGACTTGTGGCAACTAAATAACAAGATTTGAGAATTTATGCAGCAGCAATGCGCCGCGGCCGTCACAACATCAGGTGGGGAGAGTATGATGACTCACCACATCATCACACCACATAGGAGCCATGTGGCATAAGGTTGTCTATGTGGAAGCTTACATGATAAGCACTTACGGGAAGATTCTAGAGATATAGAGAGTTTCTTGAAATTACTCTAGAATATCTAGGAAGAATTCTTGAAAAGACTTAGAATATTCTAGGCATGTAGACAATACTAGAATGAGGTCTTATTTGTAAATATGTAGGGACTTATATAATAATTATTATTTACACTTTAGCCCCTAAGTTAGTAGTATAAATAGATGTGAATTCATTTGTAATGGTATCAAACAAAAATCAATCAATGTTTTCTACACAATACTTCCTAAACAATTTTCTTGTGTTCTTTCTTCTATTCTCTTAGCGATTCTTAAAATCTTAGGCTAACTTGGCATAGCAAGATCGTGAGCAAGTGGTGGAAGAACATGAGGACACAAAGGTCCTCACATTTGTGTAAGCCATAGAATTGAAATCACTGACAAAGGACACAAAGGTCAAAATTGAAGCATAACTAACTGTCTATTTATGAAGCATCTAAGTATAAGTGAGTAATGTCTACTAGGAAAAGTCCCCTGGTATACCTTAAACACATAAACCTAAAGTATATGAAAGTTGTAGACTAAGCCTCTATAAACAGAGAGGGGCTCACCAATAGTAGAAGTTATAAAACCTAGCGGGCGGCCTGACATGTCTGTGCACCAAAGCCTGCATCAATAGAAAGTGGCAGGGTCCTTGATAGAAGGGACATAAGTACATGTAGAATAGTATTGTATGTAAAATGGTAGAACGAAACATACCACACATATCAAGATTAATAGAAGCAACCAATATAATCATAAGTGTGACATAGAAAGGTTAAGAGATCAGGTCATTTGGATTGCCTTAAGGATATTTGTTGCTTCATATTTCAATTTATAATGGGAATCTAATAATGTAATCGATATAAACCATCATGTCAGCGGATGGAGTCTGATCTCTGCCTGATTGACTAAGCTGATGGGTTCTATGCAGTTTTGATGATTGACAAAGCGACATGAAACATGTAAGTCAAGCTGGTTTATAGATACAATGTCTCAAAAATATGAATTTGTAGTAAAATTACTATTGAATAAAGAGAAGTGTAAATTAATCAAGAAATGCATGATACGTTCGTGATAAACGTAAGAAAACAAATATACGTTGATTGAAGAGTTAGAATCCGACTACAACATAAAAGAATTAATGAGTTTAATTTGAAAATGGAGTCTAAAGTGGGAAGGAGTTTGAATTAGAGAAGGAGTCCCACTTAAAGTAGAGCTCTACGACAAGACAGCTCGAGTGAATGTGGAGTTCGAAGTGAAGAAACACTCTATGAAGAGTTATGCCTAAATAGAAGAAAAGTCATTTAGAATACTTGTCACTTATAGAGCAAAAAGGACAATTGGAAAATTGACTTCGCAACTACTACTACCAGACTGAAGGAACATATTCAAGAACGAGGTCATATTACATAGTTTATGTATTAGGAGTTTTTCATTGAGTTGTAATGTTGATCAATAACTAGCACTTAACAGATGCATGAAAGAAGGATTTTCTTGAACCAATGTCATGATTCTTAATCTATGTCGACAAATATAATTAGAGGTGTTCATCATTTATACTTACTCCTTCTTGGTTAACCATTTAGTTCCCTTATGCTCATGTGTTCATGGATCAGCCGAAAGGCTCATGTTCATAAATTTTGAGGACTATAGTACATAAATTTAGTTCATGTCATAAGGTTACAGTTCATGTATCATAGTTTTGCATTCATGAGAGACATATATTATAAAATAATATTATAGTCAAGGAAACATATAATAGTATCATAAGTTTTACATTTGGGGAATTTGATAGTTCATAATTCTAGGGTTTATAACCTAAGAATTTTTAAGAATTCATTGAGAAAACATCAAGTAACCACTAAGAAGTCAATATGAAATTATTAGACTTAGTTTTCAAGATAGAAATAGTTACTTTCCTAATCATTCATTATTTCATAGAGGAAATATTTTAAAACTAATGGGGGTAGGAATCTTCATGGAAATAAGATGATTTCATGTAACGACCTGAATAGTCGTAATTCAAGGAAACCTTATGGGGAATCCTGAAAAAAATCTTGAAATACATTGCCAATTTAAAATTTGGGTTGCACGATGAAAATTTCCTAATTTGAATTGATCCAACCTGAAATCATACAGCCATAGCAAGAATAATTCAGCTATGGCAGTGCTACTTTAGAGGTATGTTAGCCGCTTTAGCAGGGTTACTGGGGGTGAACTCGAAAAGCATGAATTCTTTTATTCTTCCTCCCATCCTTCATTGAAATATTTAGATGAGAGTTACTCTATAAGCCCTTTAGTCAGCTCGAAGCTGGGAAAATATGGAGGGGAGGGATTTCAATGCAATGGAGGTCACAACCCATGAAATTCTGGTCTACGTTGGTCAGAACTCACCCCCATATAGCCAAAGACTCATATTTTAAGTCCTTCAGCAGTTGCTTGGTGTCAAGGTAGACTAGGTTTTCTTTTAACTAAGTAATTATATATGTCTTTGCTTACATAATATCTTATGAGGTGTCAGGATATTTCATGAATAGAGCTTCAGGCACAGAGTCTGGATGGTTTAATGGTGGTTAGATGTTGTTTAAGTTGATGAAGGATTTACCTAATTAATGATGATTTACTGATGGTAGTTAGGTATTATCTTGGGATAGGTAATTGGGGGTAGTTAGTTTATGATCAGATATTGCTCAAGAAAGAATTCTCCAGTTAGGTGATGGTTGTTTGCTTTCACGTTTAGTTTAGAGGTGCTTGTCAACTACGTAGTTAGTATTGCAAGCATGATATGTGATTTGGGAAATGGAAATAACAAGATTTAAAATGACAAATATTGTCCATCACATGTAATGAATATGTTTACTTGGGTGTACAAGTTTGATTATGATGTATGTTTGATGGTTGGTATGAGTACCATGCCTGGCACAGGATATCCCCATGGCTGGCTTTGATACAATCCCTGGTGTATTGTAACGGTTGACTCAGGTACCCCACATAGTACGTGGATATCTATGTATGGTTGGATTGAGTACAATGTCGATATATACTAATGGTTAGAATCGATATCACGCATGGTATACTAACAATTTTTGTGTGGGTTCCAAGAGAGAACCAAGTTTAATATTTCATGATGTGATTGCTACATGTTGTTTCTATGAGTGGAACAGGCTCATTTATTGGGTTATATTTTTCATATGTTTGTCCTTGAGAGGCTGGGTTGGTGTATTTAAATGATCGGGTGGTATTTTTGTAGGCCAAGAGTGCGTACTAAATATTGTAGTAATGTTTTAGGGATCTTTGGAGGTCCAGGTTATATAGCAGGTGTGATAGACCAAGTATGTCTTGTTGTAATATTTTTGATCATGTGAATTATGAATGTTAAATCCGGGTGAGGACCTGGAGTCAGGGTTATATTTCTGATAATGGATATGATTGTATGTTATCTGCTTTATTAAATTTTTTGAGGACCAGGGTGGGGGCATGAGAGCTGGAGAATAGTAGTAGTTTGGTTAATAGAGTTAGTAGCAGCCTCATATTCAGTAAATCTATATGTGATAGGGGTTAAGTTATGATCTGATACGAGGGGAGGGGGAAGGCCTAGAGGGTTGAGTTTGCAATGGAAGGAGGTGGGTAACTTGAGATAGAGCGTATAAGTTTCAAGGTAATACTATTTGCAGTAAGAGTGGTGACTGAGTAGACTGGGGGTCCTAATTTCATCTTCAAGTTGCATGTTTCTGTTGATTATTTGCACGATATTATGGGGTGGATTTCGGTTGACCGATGATGCCTACTAGTACTTGTTGTTTATATTGATACTATTCTTTCTATGACACTTGGAATAGTCTAGTTGCAGGATTCCGTGATGTTTCACAAGTAAAGACAATAATGCTCTCCGATAGCTTCTACTTGTCTTTCCTTATGGTTGGAGTTGTGGCTTATTTTTTTTATGAATTGTATTCTTAGAAGCTCTTGTATATGTTTAGATTAGTTCCTTCGGAAGGGTGTAGTGTACTTATTTACAAAGAACTTTGTTTTAAATTAACATAAGAGTATTCTTATAGTGAAATAGGGTGATTCGTTTATAATGGTTCAGTTCCGCATTTTGTGTTTTAAAATTTATCATAAGTGTTCTCCTATCTAGGTATTGGAGTAGGTGTCTGCATGGCCTGGTGGATTGGGTCATGACATATCATTGAGGGTTCTTGTAGTTTCATAAAGAATCAAGAACGTTTCAAGAACATAGGATTTTGTTCTAACTCTAACTCATTCCTAAAAGATATTCTGATAAAATGGAAACATAATTTGTCAGAAAGAACAAGAAGTTCCCACACATGGAGACAGCCTTACATACCTTGAATCACCCGAATTGAAACTCTAGCATTGAAGAAAAATACCACAAAATTCCATCCTTGAACCTTGAGATGAGTTCTTCTAGAAACTCTAGGTTTTGATCATATATTATTGCTTCGGATTCTATAATTATATGTTAGAATCACTATGAAATCATGAGTGTATGCTTAACTTGTTGTGGAAGAAGTTATAATCTTCCTCATCAATGGTGGATCTTGCTAAAAATCTTGGACTCGAGGAGTGAGTTCTTGAGATGTTTTCTTGAAATTCTATGGATTCCATGAGTAGGAAGTACTAACATGTGCTATCACACAGATTTCAAAGACGTAGCCACTACACACATCAAGGTAGTAGCCACTACCTTTAGTGCGCTATCGCGCAGCTGAAAACTTGAGTGTGCATCAAAGTAGTTTCCAGTAAAATAGGCATACCACTGTGTACAAATATCAAATGGATGAATGGTTTTTTGACTTGGAAGTTAAACTGAAATATCTTTAACATGATAGGCTATGGGACACATACCTCCTCATATTTTAGGAGATATGCCTACTTGAAATTAATCCTTGTATAATGTTATACCAAAACATAATCAGTAAAGAAGCTTTCAACTCTGTTTTATGCTAGAGGTCCATTATGATCTTAATTCACATCTAATATATTTTTCACACTTAATATTTTACCTTTACACCTATTGATAGTAAATTTCATGGAATTCGAATGTAATTTCATGCATAGAATGATGAAACCATAATCTAAAAGTTTGAGGTTTTACACGCCAACACTATGATCTATTTGACATGGATTTTCCCCCTCAAAAACCCAGCTTTGACTGTTACTTATGCCAATGAATTGATTTTCTGTTCATTCAGGCAAGGGAGAATATATATGGAACCCTACTATTACCAAGTCAAAGGAATTACCTATGATACAACCTCTGGTTTTCTTTTACTATTACAATTATCCTATTGGATATGATGAGTCACACAAATATTATAAATTTGTATCGATCAATTATTATTTTTTCTCCTATAACGTGTTCAACATTCTACTATGAGGATTGTGAAGAACACGTACAGTTTATGGACTGGTTCGTGGAGAACAGTCCATCACCAGCTTTAGGGCATCTTTGTATTAAATTTTTCTGCTAAATTTGACAATGATAAGCTTTATTTGGCGTCATATATTCGTCTTCATAATTACAATCATGAGTGCTACATCATTTCTTTTAATTTAGTAGACAGTACATGGAGAATCTTGAAGCTTCCCATTTGAGGAGAAGTCAATTTTCATTTCAATCTTTGAGTTGGAGGAGTGGTTTTTTCTAATTTATATACTTATCATCTAGGTACTACTCCTTCATATGTATGAATTTGGAAGGTTTGTAGAGTTAATATATTTTTGAGAAAATTATTCACCATAATATATCCTCAAAAATGTTGGGTTATATATTCTGATGTGTTATCCACTCATGGACACATTCTATATATATTTTCATCAGCTAAATAAGGGTGAATTTCTAATTTTGCATCATTTATTTATTATAATATGTGATGGTTCAACCTTACAACTAGAACAACATGCCACTGATGGTGGGGGATGAAATCATGTAGAAATCTATGTAAAATGTCTTGTTAATCTCCTAACGATATCTGACTATGGATGTTGTATCTAAGAAACCTCAAAATCTCTTCGCAGATAACTTGTAAGATTTCTACTTATTTTAGTTTCTTAGAAATGCAAAAAGGTCATACCAGCTAAACTAAGCATAAATCTCACATCATCTAAGTGATTGTGAGCTTTCATGGATACGTCATCCCTAGTCAAGTACCGTTAGGGTATTAACAAGGTTTTCTACATAGAGAATGGCATCATCAATTTTGTGTTGCTTTGGTTTTCTAGTTAAACCATCACATATCATGTTAAATAAGTGGAGCACAAGTAAAATTTCACCCTTATTTGACTAGCAAAAATGTATAGAGAATGTGTTAATGCGTGGAGAGCACATCAGGATATATAACCCAGCATATTGAGGATATTTGATAGTGAACAATTTTGTACAAAATTAACTCTGTAACCCTTCAATATTCAGACATTAAAAGTAATAGTACCTTGATGATAGTAAAATATAAAGTAGAGAAATATCACTTCCCACAACTCCTAGTTTGAAAGGAGAATTGACTTCTCCACAAATGGGAAGCTCTAAGCTTTTCCATGTCTCATCTACTAAATCAAACGAAATGATGTAGAAAACATGATTGTAATTATCAAAGTTAGTAGATGAAGCCTAATAAAGCTTCTCATTGATAAATTTAGTGGAAGAATTTAATAGAAAGAAGTCCAAAATATGGTCATGGACTATTCTCCAAGAATGAGTCCTCAAACTGTAAATGTTGACCATAGTCCTCAGAGTGGAAATGTTGAACACATTATGGGAAGAACTACAATAATCGAAAAATACAACTTTATAATCTTTATGTGACTCATCGTATCCAAAACTATAATGGCCCAATCCATCTTTATAAATATACACCTCGTGCAGAGTCTCAAAATTTTTTGAATTTCAGTGCCAGTTAAAATTTTGAGCAAATAACGGAATTAATAAATTTAAACTATTCCACGATGAAGTCAACCTCCAATAGCGAGATGCATCCGGCTTTGCTGACACCGCTATAGAACCTACAGGGTTGCTATGGTGTGGCTGATGGAATCAGACCCTAGATAAAATGATGTTTTTGTTTATTTTTCTTCCCATTTTTCTTGATAAAATAGGAGAAGTCTACTCTAAAAATCCTCCTAATCCACATAAATCTTCAGGGCAATGGAAGAGAGGGATTCCTGCGTAAGGAAGGGTAAGACCCAATGACTCTTGGTCAAGGTTCGTACAAATTCACCCCAACGAGCAAGGAGTTGCATTTATAGTTCTTCAACAGCTACTTGGCACCTAGGTAGGCTAGGTTTTGTTGACTGAGTAATTACACAACTAAACATCCATGTAACGTCTTGTAAAGTGTCAGGAGATTTCATGCTTAGGCCATCAGGCACGAAGTCTGGATGGTGGAATGTATGCATATTTGGGGTTAGGCTTATGGTCGACTTGTTAAGTTATTGTTGACATTATGATGTGTTATCCTGAGGATGGTAGTTGTGGGAAATTTGATTGTGATTAGGAAATACGTGGGAAGGAATCCTTCATATAGGTGATTGTTGTTCTTTTCTCATTTATGCTCTATACGCTTGTTAACAACATCGTTACTGATATGTGCATGATATATGAGTAGAGAGTTGGAAAGACATAATTCAAAGTGAAATATGTTGTCAATCTTATGCAACGAATGTGTTACATGAATGTACATGTATAATCATGAGTTGTTGGGAATGCGTTCATGTTATATATATGTGCTACTCTTGGAATGGGTTCTACACCGGCACGTATATATCTATTAGATTGGGTACCACATCGATATATATATATATGCGGTTCCCGTATAGTTATTGATAACACTCAAATTATCCTTAATACCATTAAGAGAATAAGCAGTCATTGTCAATAAAAATACCCAATTAAGAGTCGGGGTCGAATCCCATAGAGAGTGATATAGAGAAAGGAATTCTATCAAGAAATTTAGGTCGTAAATCAATTCATTTGTAACAATTAAGAACAATGGGTGGATGATTCCACCAAATTTACGAAGAAAAAGGTTTTAGTATCAAAAGTCACAATTAAACAAGAACTTTAGAGATTCAAACAGTTATTAAGTATCTAGGGGTGCAGGGATCGGAATTGATGTCACATAGGGATACTTGTGTTTCTCAATAGTTCAAAACAATCATGGATAGGCTGGGTCATCATCAATGACACTGTCACGACCCAAAGTATACCCTAGGCGTAACATGGCATATAGAACCCTGAAAGGCCATACACAAGTAACTTAGCATACATCATACAAGATAATAGAAATAATGATTTCAAAAATTATAGTCTTCCGTCATAAAAGAGTTTGACAAAGCGGAAGTCTAACATAGTCTCAACAAGCCATCTAAACCATCAAAAGAAGTGATTGGGACGTAACCCATACATCACATACAAATGTATGAAAATTGAAGTAAAGAAAGCAATAAAAGTTTCATGGTCCTCGGAACATAAGGACTCACCAACTCTTGATCTTCAAATTGCAAAGGGCATAAGTGTGAGAGGTAGGAGCGTCAAACCCTATATTAGTGAAACAATGTTGGCACAAGTATGCATTAGTACATGGAATGTACTAAGTATGATAGCAATGCATAAGAGTTATGAAATGATGCAAAAAAGGACTTTACATAACATGCAATGGCCAAGCTAAATCATAAGATAAAACGTTAGAAAACATAAGTCATAACCATGGTCAAACCAAGCTAATCATCTTTAAACACTTGTGAGATACTTTAGAAGTAACCTTAGTTCATTATTGTGGGAAGTTTACCGTGTAACCAACATAGACCATGTGATGTATAACATGGAATCTGAAGTCTATCCCACACCAAAAAGATATGTCCTTACTTTCCAAGGGAAGAACCATGAGTCTGAGCTAAAGTGGATCCACAAGCTAATGTCTATCTGAGACAATCATCCTATGGTGGCATATAGTTTATAAGACATGGGTAATCACCGCTAGTCCACTCGTTACTAAGTTAAATCGCACGTAATAGTCATTAATCATAGTCATATTATCATCAATGGAATGACACAATTAAGCAACCCATCCAAGCTAAAGTCATTTAGAATAGCTCCTGAACTTGATTAATCTTAGGTGAGAAACCTTTCAACCTTATGAATATTTATGTGAGAAATCCTTTCACAATCACATTCTTAATAGTAAGTGAGAAAACCTTTCACAATCACATTCTTAGTAGTAAGTGAGAAAACCTTTCACAACCACATTGATACTTTACTCTCAAAGAATCCTAAAATCATTTACATCAACTTCAAAAAAACATGCATATCTTCATTAATTTATCTTTCATAGTTCATAAGCTTCATCATGTGTTCATAGTCTAAAAATCATGGATCATGCACGTGTTCGTATGAATTAAATTCTAAATCATGTAAATACTTTCAATTCATGCATTAGAAGATAAGAAACAAGTAACTGAATCATAATTGAAAAGAACTATCACGACCCAAGGTACCCCTGAATGTGACATGACGTACAAGAACCCGAAAGGCCTCATACAAGCCACTTAGCATACATACATACAAGATCATAGAGATTAAGAGTTCAGAATAGAATGTCATATCAAAGCTTTTAAGAAAAATAGCGGAAGTCTGCATCTCATGTTTCAAAGCCAATCTAACATAAGAAAAGAAATAAAGTTTGGGACGTAACCCAATACAATGCAAAAATGAACAAAACATAAGGTAAGTATAACTAGGCTATGTCCTCGAATGGATGAGGACTCACCAAGTCTTCACACTTCTTCTACTAAGCTCTAGCCACGAGTGGATGGAGAATCGCCACGCCCTACATCAAAAAGTCAATGTAGGAAAGAGTATGCGTTAGTACAATCAAGTATCAAGTATGATAGCAATGCACGAAATCATTTAAAACATGCTAGAATGGTACATTTTCATAACATGCAATGACCAAGCTAAAACATGATAATGGTTAGAAAACACAAAACAAAAACCATGGTCAAAGCAAGCTAAACATCTTTTCTTCACTTGAGAGATATCATATCAAAGATCATCATCCTATGGTGGCACATAGTTTATGGGACATGGGTAATCATCACTTGTCTACTCGGTGCTAAGCATAATTCCCATGGATTAGACATAGTTCAAGTATGATAAGTAGACATGGGTAGTCGCCTCTTTTCTATCATTAGTCCTAAGTTCATTACTAGTAGACATGGGTAGTCGCCTCTTGTCTTCATTAGGGAACATGGGTGATCGCCTCTTGCCCCTTCATTAGAATAACTCCTTAAGAACATGGGTAATTGCCTCTTGTTCGTTTCAAATTCATAGTGGGAGCATTACATGAGAAACCCTTTCACAACTCAACCATAACATCAACATATCATAAACTTTGATTCTTCAATCTCAAAGCACCCTTAATTCATCATTAACTTCATATGAGACATGCATTATTTCCTAGATTACATTTTTACATAGTTCTTCATGATCATAACTTGCAAATAATAGGGTTCACATAACTTCATGAGAATCTCTCTTAATTCATTCAATTCAATGCAAACTCAAGCTTAGAAAGCCATAGATAAGTCAATTTGACCATAATTGAGGGAACCCACATAATAGAGTAAAATCATAGTTTTTGATTGAACATGCTTACTTTTAGAAAATCATCATTAGGTCATTCATAATCTCATTCATGAGAATTCTTAGCTTAGGAATCATAATTCATGTATGGATTCATAGAGATTTCACATAATTCATCATTTCATAATTCAACCCACCAATCAAAACATAATTTTTGAAATTGGGGGAAATTGGCATGGGTTCATGGGGATTCATCTCAAATAATGAAATTCAACTCAATTCATGCTTCATAGTTCATAAATCAATCAATTATATCAACATTACAAAGAACCCATAACATGGAAGAAAACCCCTAATTCAATTGAGAGTTTCTAACTTGAAAATTGGAGAATTTAGGGATTCCATGGAGGAAAGGGCTCCATGTATGAACACTATCATACCATAGGGTCTCAATTCCTTAAGCAATTTGATGAAGAAAGCTTGATTTCTTGAACACTAGGCTGCCTTCTCCTTCTCCTTCTTCTTCTATATTCTAGAGAGAGAACTATTTGAGAGTGGAGGGTTTGGGGAATTTTTTAAAGGGATTGGAAAGGGTAGATTTTAGGATTGAATAGGCTTATATAGTTTTAGGGAATGAGGGGAACCGACTTAAGAGTAGTAAATAAATCATTGGGTGAAAAGACCAAAAGACCCTTTAGAATAACTGTCGAGCCCCATCGACGGTCTGACCTATGGCTCGTTGGCCCATCTACGGACCGTCGATGGTCAACTGTTGTTTCAGAGACTGCCAACATGGATCCTGCAATGACGGGCCCCATTTACGGCTCGTAGGTCAAACGACGGACCGTACTTTGCAATCGTAGGTCAGGACTTATAGCTTAAGAATTTGACTAAGTCTGGAGGAGACCTACGAGACCTATCTACGACTCGTTCATTGGATGACGGGCCATCCTGGCAGGTCGTCGTTGGGGTTCTGAAACTTGACATTTTGAAAAATTGGGCTTGCGACTTACGGTTCCCACCTACGGGCCGTAAGTCAATCGACGAACCATATGTGGCTTCCGTCGTTACTGGCAGTAACCAAGAAAATTCAAAAAAATTCCACCCTTGAATCTGGGGTATTACATTATCTCCCCCTAAGGAACATTCATCCTCAAATGAGAATCAAGACATCATAGGAGGGTAAGAAGCAAGTACTAACAACCCAACCTAGAATGCAATCACATAAATGCACATATCCGAGGAGGAAACATCAACTCCAAGCTAAAGCATGTTCAACACATCATTTCATGAAGACTTTATGCAACTCATATTCAATGCACATAATCATAGAGAAATCAATCAAGTTAACTCATTTTCACAACATTTAGACTCTTCATGAAAATGCATAAATGAGGAATCATGAGAATATCTAAGACACATGAGACCAAAAGAACGAACAATTAGGAATTAGGTACCTCAAGCTAGAGTAGGATCGGAGGGAAAGAGATGAGGATATCGGGACATCATATCGGCCTCGGCCTCCTAAGTAGAACCCTCAACTAATTGATTCCTCCAAAGAACTTTTACTTAAGCAATTTCTTTATTCCTTAACTTTTGGACTTGCCGATCTAAAGTCTCAACTGGGACTTCTTCATAGGAAAGACTATCCTTTATGCCAAGATTCTCCAATAGCACTATAGACGTCGGATCACCAACATATTTCTTCAACAATGTGACATGGAAAATCGGATGCACCGATGCCAAATCATTAGGCAAATCAAGTTCATAAGCAACCTTACCAACACGTCCCAAAATCTTATATGGGCCTACATAACGGGGACTTAACTTCCCTTTCTTCCCTAATCTCATTACACCCTTCATGGGTGAAATTTTCAAGTAAACCCAATCATTTACATCAAATTCTAAATCTATTCTTCTAACATCAGCATAGGACGTTTGTCGACTTTGGGCCGTTTTCAACTTTTCTCTAATAAGCCAGACTTTCTCCATAACCTCATGCACCAACTAGGGTCCTATCAAAGCAACATCACCAACTTCAAACTAACCTATAGGAGATCTACACCTCCTACCATAGAAAACTTCAAACGGAGCCATGTCAATACTAGATTGGTAGCTATTGTTGTAAGCAAACTCAATCAAAGGCAAATGATCGTCCCAATTACACTTGAACTTAATTACACAAGCTCTCAACATATCTTCCAATGTTTGGATAGTATGCTCCACTTGCCCATCGGTTTGAGGATGAAAGGCCGAACTAAGCTTAACACGAGTACCAAGACCCTTTTGGAAAGATTTCAAAAATTGAGAAGTAAATTGTGCACCACGATTCGAGATAATGGATAAAGGCACTCCACGCAACCTAACCATATCTCTCAAGTACAACTTAGCATAATCCTCCACTGAATAAGACACTTTCACGGGAATGAAATGGGCTGATTTCATCATACGACCCATAATAACTCAAATCGAATCATAATATCGCCGGATGCGTGGTAAACCAACAATGAAGTCCATATTCACCTCTTCCCACTTCCAAGTAAGAATACTAACATCTTGGGTCAAATCTCCCGGCTTTTGGTGCTCAACCTTCACTTGTTGACAATAAGGACATTTAGCCACAAACTCCGCAATATCCTTCTTCATCCCATTCAACCAATAGATCTCCCACAAATTACGGTACATCTTGTTAGCTCCCGGTTGAATGGAATATTGAGAACTATGGGATTCCGATAAAATTTGTCCTCTTAAGTTATCTACATTGGGAACACACAAACGATCTTGAGATCGAAGCACACCATCTCACCCTTGGGAGTTAGCCTCTACGGACGTTTTGAGCACCGCTTCCTTCAATTCGACAAAATTAGGATCAAGATCTTGTTTAGCCTTCACATCATGCACAAAGGATGATTCGGAGCCATTATGGACCGTAACACCACCTTTAGTGGAATCAACCAACCGAACACCCAAGTGGGCCAACCTATGAACATCGTGAACCAACTCTTTCTTACCATCCTTAGCATGAGCAACACTACCCATAGATAACCGACTAAGAGCATCCGCCACCAAATTAGCCTTGCCGGGGTGATAGAGGACACTCATGTCATAGTCTTTCAACAACTCAAGCCACCTCCTTTGGCGAAGATTTAGATCTTTTTGTTTAAAAACATATTGCAAACTCTTATGGTTGGTGAAGACGTCAACATGCCCACCATACAAATAATGCCTCCAAATCTTTAAAGCAAACACAACAGCCGCCAAATCTAAATCATGAGTAGGATAGTTCTTTTCATGTACCTTGAGTTGCCTTGAAGCATAAGCAATGACTTTTCCGTTTTGCATAAGAACACATCCTAGCCCACTTCTCGAGGCATCACAATAAACCACAAATCCATCGGACCCTTCCGGTAAAGTCAGTATTGGAGCCAAACTAAGTCTGTCCTTCAATTCTTGAAAACTCTTCTCGCATGCTTCGGACCAAGTGAACTTAAGCTTCTTTTGAGTCAAAGCCGTCAATGGGGAAGCAATCTAAGAAAACCCTTCAACAAACCTCCTATAATAACCGTCTAGACCCAAGAAACTACGAATATCCGAAAGTAATAGAGGTCTAGGCCAATTCCTAACCACATCCGTCTTCTAAGGATCTACCTCAATACCTTTACCGGAGACAATGTGATAAAGAAAAGCCACGGACCTTAGCCAAAACTCACATCTACTAAATTTAGCAAAGAGTTGTTGGTCCTTGTGGACTTGCAATACAATCCTCAAATGATCGGCATGCCCACCCTCACTCCTTGAGTAAATCAAAATATCATCAATAAACACAATCACAAACATATCAAAATATTGTCTAAACACCCTAGTCATCAAGTCCATAAACGCGGCCGGAGCATTTGTCAATCCAAATGACATCACTAGGAATTCGTAATGGCCATATCTAGTCCGGAAAGCCATTTTCAAAATATCATCCTCCTTCACTCTCAATTGGTGATAACCCGAACGAAGGTCGATCTTAGAGAAGTAACTAACCCCTTGAAGTTGATCAAACAAGTCATCTATTCTTGGAAGAGGATACTTATTCTTAATGGTAACCTTATTCAGTTGGCGGTAGTCAATACACATATGAAGCGAACCATCTTTCTTTCTTAAGAACAAGACCGGAGCACCCCATGGAGAAATACATGGTCGGATGAAGCCCTTATCCAAAAAGTCTTTCAAGTTCCCCTTTAGTTCCTTAAGTTCCGCTGGAGCCATTCTATAAGGAGGAATAGAGATAGGTTGCATATCCGAGAGAAGGTCAATACCGAAGTCTATTTCACTTTTGGGAGGAATACTGGGTAAATCATCAGGAAATACTTCTGAAAATTCATTAACAACGGGGACCGACTCAAGAGTAGGGGTTTCGGAATCTATATCCCACACCCTAACTAGATGGTATATGCAACCCTTGGAAATAATCTTTCTAGCTTTAAGACAAGAAACAAATTGACCTCTAACCATAGAATTTCCCCCCTTCCACTCTAGGATAGGCTCATTTGGAAATTTAAACTTGACCATTTGGGTCCTACAATTAATAGAAACATAACACGAATACAACCAATCTATCCCAAGAATAACATCAAAATCTAACATATAAAGTTCTACAAGATCGGCTTGAGTGACTCTATGAGATAAAGAGACGGGGCAATTTCTATACTCTCTTAGCAACAATAGATTCACCAATAAGAGTAGAGACATGAAAAGGATCTAGCAACACATCCAGAACAACATCAAACCTCATAGCCACATATGGCATCACAAAAGACAAGGTAGCGCCGGGATCAAGCAAAGCATAAACATCAAAGTGAAAGACTTTCAACATACCGGTAACCATATCAGGAGAACCCTCTTGCTCATGATGAGCTTGACGTGCATAGAACCGGTTTTTCTTTGGAGTTCCACTATAACTTGATGTATTTTGAGGTTGAGTGCATCTTCGATTATCCCCTTCATTGTTACCCACTAAGGGGCAATCTCTTATCTTGTGATCCATCTTGCCATAACTAAAACATGCATTAGATCCAGCTAGACATTTGCCCTCATGCTTTCTCCCACACTTAGCACAAGTAGTCAATGAAGAGCCACCACCATTACCTCCTTGAGGCTTAGGGTTAGACACCCTATCTATGTTGGATTTTGGAGGAGCATTGGAGGAACCTTGACCGGATAACCTTTGTCGAAATCTAGGACGACCATGCCCATCGGCCCTTGAATGTAAAAAGTTACCATCACCGGTCCTAGCCCACTTTGTCTCTCTAGACATTTCCTTGAGCTTTTCCTCTTCTATTTGTTGAGCATACACCATGAGGCGAGAAATATCCATATCATTGAGCTGTGCGGCACTCTTTAACCAACATTTCAGACACTCCCGAGATGAACTTACTCATTCTTACCCTAGGATTGACAACAATGGAAGGAGTATATCGCGATAATTGTGTGAACTGCAAAGCAGTCTCTTTCACACTCATGCCTCCTCGACGAAGGTTGATAAATTCAAGCACCCTTGCTTCCCTCATCTATAGGGGAAAGAACCTATCAAGGAAAGCAACCTTGAATTTCTCCTAATCAAGAGGACCCTTATTAACCGCCCTATCACTCTTCCATTGGTTGAACCAAACTTGAGGAAAACCCTTGATTTGATAAGCTTCAAACTTCGCCTTTTCCTCCGATGTCACCCACATGATCATCAATATCTTGTACACTTCATATATGAATTCTAGAGAATCTTCCTCCACCTTAGAAACATAAAATTCCGGATGGTTTGTCCTTATGAAGTCTCTTACCCTAGATGCCGTTGTACCCACATTTGGGTTCACGGGAGCCACAAACTCTCTATTGGCTTGAACTGTCACGGCTTGAGCCAACACTTGACAAGCAGCCCTAAACTCTGCATTAGATACTTGTTCGGCCAAAGGGTCAACCGGAACTTATGGAGCTTGAGTAGGAGCTTGTTGATCCACATTCTCTCCCGCATTTGTTATAATATATGCTCTTTGGGTATCCATATCCAGAAACGCATAGGATAGGGATTAGGAGAAAGACATATAGAGTTAAACTCTATGGCACGACTTAGGAGTAATGAAAGAAGTGAAGTTTCTTAAACGTCTTATAGCCTCTCATTCATAAATGTGGCGCGCTTCACACTCATGAACAACACGCTACTCGACGCGGCTTATGAGACATCCTAGGATCTTTCTAAAACCTTGTGTTCTAAATACTAAGTTTGTCACGACCCAAGGTACCCCCAAGATGTGACATGGCGTACAAGACCCGAAAGGCCTCATACAAGCCACATAGCATACATACATACAAGATCATAGAAATTAAGAGTTCAAAATAGAATGTCATATCAAAGCTTTTAAGAAAAATAGCGGAAGTCTGCATCTCATGTTTCAAAGCCAATCTAACATAAGAAAAGAAATAAAGTTTGGGACGTAACCCAATACAATGCAAAAATGAACAAAACATAAGGTAAGTATAACTAGGCTATGTCCTCGAATGGATGAGGACTCACCAAGTCTTCACACTTCTTCTACTAAGCTCTAGCAACGAGTGGATGGAGAATCGCCATGCCCTACATCAACAAGTCAATGTAGGCAAGAGTATGTGTTAGTACGATCAAGTACCAAGTATGATAGCAATGCACGAAATCATTTAAAACATGCTAAAATGGGTCATTTTCACCACATGCAATGACCAAGCTAAAACATGATAATGGTTAGAAAACATAAAACATAAACCATAGTCAAAGCAAGCTAAACATCTTTTCTTCACTTGAGAGATATCATATCAACACTTTTGTTCATTAGTTGTGGGGAATAGCCTTAACCGACATATAAGACCATGTGTGCTATCAACATGGAATCCGGTGTATAACCCCACACTGATAGGGCCATCCTACTTGCCAAGGTAGGACCCTTTACTTAACCTATAGCTTACGTGGATCCACTAGCTAGTGTCTATCAAAGATCATCATCCTATGGTGGCACATAGTTTATGGGACATAGGTAATGACCACTTGTCCACATGGTGCAAAGCATAATTCCCACGAATTAGACATAGTTCAATTATCATAAGTACACATGGGTAGTCGCCTCTTGTCTATTATTAGTCATAAGTTCATTACTAGTAGACATGGGTAGTCACCTCTTGTCTACATTAGGGAACATGGGTGATCGCCTCTTGTCCCTTCATTAGAATAGCTCCTTAAGAACATGGGTAATCGCCTCTTGTTCGTTCCAAGTTCATAGTGGGAGAATTACGTGGGAAACCCTTTTACAACTCAACCATAACGTCAACATATCATAAACTTTGATGCTTCAATCTCAAACCACCCTTAATTCATCATTAACATCATATGAGACATGCATAATTTCATAGATTACATTCTTACATAGTTCATCATGCTCATAACTTGAAAATCATATGGTTCACATAGCTTCATGAGAATCTCTCTTAATTCAAGCAATTCAATGCAAACTCATGCTTAGAAAGCGATAGATAAGTCAATTTGACCATAATTGCGGGAACCCACATAATTGAGTAAAATCATAGTTTTTGATTGAACATGCTTACTTTCATAAAACCATCATTAGGTCATTCATAATCTCATTCATGAGAAGTCTTAGCTTAGGAATCATAATTCATGCATGGATTCATAGAGATTTCACATAATTCATCACTTCATAAATCAACCCACTAATCAAAGTATAATTTTTGAAATTGGTGGAAACTGGAATGGGTACATGGGGATTTATCTCAAATCATGAAATTCAACTCAATTCATGCTTCATAGTTCATAAATCAATCAATTATATCAACATTACAAAGAACCCATAACATGGAAGAAAACCCCTAATTCAATTGAAAGCTTCTAACTTGAAAATTTGAAAATTTAGGGATTCCATGGAGGAAAGGGCTCCATGGATGAACACTATCATACTTTGGGGTCTCAATTCCTTAAGCAACTTGATGAAGAAAGCTTGATTTCTTGAACACTAGGCTGCCTTCTCCTTCTTCTTCTTCTATCTTCTAGAGAGAGAAATATTTGAGAGAGGAGGGTTAGGGGAATTTTGTAAAGGGATTGGAAAGGGTAGATTTTAGGATGGAATAGGCTTATATAGTGTTAGGGAATGAGGGGAACCGACTTAAGAGTAGTAAATAAATCATTGGGTGAAAAATCCAAAAGACCCTTTTAGAATAACTATCGAGCCCCATCGACGGTCTTACCTACGGCTCGTAGGTCCATCTACAGACCGTCGATGGTCAACCGTAGTTGGGTTCAGAGACTGCCATTTTGGATCCTGCAACAACGGGCTCCATGTATGGCTTGTAGGTCATACGAAGGATAGTACATGGAAACCGTAGGTCAGGACTTACAGCTTAAGAATTTGACTAAGTCTGGAGGAGGCCTACGAGACCTATCTCCCACTCGTTCATTGGACGATGGGCTGTCCTGGCAGGCCATCGTTGGGGTTCTGAAACTTGACATTTTGAAAACTTGGGCTTGCCACTTATGGTTCCCACCTACGGGCCGTAAGTCAACTGACGAACCGTAGGTGGCTTCCGTCGTAACTGGCAGTAACCCAAAAAATTCAACAAATTTCCACCCTTAAATCTTGGGTATTACAAGAACCTATGAAGATTGAATAAAACCCTAACTTTGAATTGAGAATCTAACTTGTAAAACTTGGTGATTTTAGGAACCCTATGGCGGAAAGGACTCCATAGGTGAATTCTACCATAACTCAAGTATCAAAGCCAAAAAACTATGGTGAATTGGAAAATTGATCTTGAAACCCTAGCTTCTTCTTCCTTAGCTTTAGAGAATAAACTTTGGGTGTGATCTTGATAGGAAATTTAGGAATTAGGTGAATGATTTAGAATGACTAGTTTTAGGACTTAATTCACATAAATAAGTCTTGAAATAGGGGTTAAAACGACATAGCTTAGGTACAAAATACATAGGGGAAAGACAAAAATGACCTTGACTTAAAAGCTGAAGGGTGACCCTAGATGGACCCCTAAACGAACCGTACGAAGCTTCACTGGCCATTTGGAGTTCTTTCCAGGTGTCCCCCTGGTCCAGGCAGCCCTGGACGGCTGGGAACTTTCGCTAAACGGTCTGTGAAGCCTTATACTAGTTGTTTAAGGAGCCATCCATGTGACCCAGAATCCAGGCAGCCCCAAACGACCAGTCCACATGCCTTCAACGGCTAGTGGTGCCCTAAACGGACCATTTAGGGCCTTATGAAGGGTCCCTGTCCTTATTTTGGCTTGTGGACTTACCCGTTAACTCACTTTTACCTTTTTAAAACCTGAGGTGTTACAATATCTCCCCCTTGGAAACATTCATCCTCTAATGGGACTCAACTAAGCATGAAAAAGAGTAGGAGAGAAATTAACAACCCAACATGAATGCAACTTCATCTAAATGCACATAACCAAAGGGGAACATCGACTCCAGGCTAAAACATATTCAAACACCATTTCATAAGGCGTACATGCAATTCATACTCAAATACACATAATGATGAAGCAATCAATCAAGCTAAATCATCTCCTCGAAAATCATATTTTTCATCAGCATGTATGCATGAGGAAACATGAGAATGACTAAAATGGATGAAACCAAAAGGATGAACCATGAGGAGCTAAATAGCATAAGCTAAAGTAGGACTGGAGGGAAAGAGATGAGGATAGTGGGATATCATATCGGCCTTGGCCTCCGATGTAGCACCCTCTACCATTAGATTCCTCCACAACACTTTTACGGAAGAAACTTCCTTATTACTCAACTTTCAAACTTGTCGGTCTAACATCTCAACCAGAACCTGTTCAAAAGAGATACTTTTCTTTATACCAAGATTCTCTAATGGTACAATAGATGTAGGATTTCAATCACACTTCTTCAAAGAGGACACACGAAAACCGAATGTACCGATGCTAAGTAAGAAAATTTACTAGTACACTTCAAAATCTGATATGGACCTACATATCACGAACTAAACTTCCCCTTCTTTCCAAACCTCTTGACACCCTTCATAGGTGAAATATTCAAGTAAATCCAATCATCAACATCAAACTCAAGATCTCTTCTTCTAACATCGGCAAATGAATTTTGTTGACTTTGAGACATTTTCAACCTTTCTCTTATAAGTCAAACTTTCTTTATAGCCTCATGTACCAACTCAGGACCTATCAAAGAAACCTCACCACTTTCAAACCAACCTATAAGAGATCTACACTTCCTACTATAAAGAGCCTCAAATTGAGCCATCCCAATACTTGAGTGATAGCTATTATTATATGCAAGCTCAATCAAAGGCAAACGATCATCCCAATTACCCTTGATATCAATCACACAAGCTATCAACCTATCTTCCAAATTTTTTATATTACACTCCGCTTGCCCATCGGTTTGAGGATGAAAGAACGTACTAAACTTGACACGAGTACCAAGAACCTTTTGGAAAGACTTCCAAAATTGAGAGGTAAATTGGGTACCACGATCAGAGATAATGGATAGGGGAACTCCATGCAACCTAACCATCTCCCTTAGACAAAACTTAGCATAATATTCCATTGAAAAAGAAACCTTGATGGGAATGAAATGAGTTGATTTCATGATACGATCAACAATTACCAAAATCGAATTATGTTGCCTCCGGGCGAGATGTAAACCAACAATAAAGTCAATATTCACATATTCCCACTTCCAAGTAGGAATGCTAAGATCTTGTGTTAAACCTGTCGAATTTCGATGCTCAACTTTCACTTGTTGACAATTAGGACACTTAGCCATAAATTCCGTCATATCCTTCTTAAGCTCGTACAACCAGTAGACCTCCCACAAGTTATGGTACATCATGGTGGCTACCGGGTGAATGGAATACCGAGAACTATGGGCTTTCAACAAAATTTTCTCTTTTAAGTCATCAACATTGGGAACACACAAATGACCTTTATATTGAAGTACACAATCTCCCCTTTGGGAAAAAGCCTCTATTGATTTTTTAAGCACCGCTTCCTTTAACTCAACTAAAATCGGATCAAGACCTTGCTTGGCTTTCACATCTGACACATACGGTGATTCTTAACCATTATGAACAACAATACCACCCTCAATTGAATCAACCAATCAACACCTAGCCGAGCTAGTCAATGAACATCACAAACCAATTTTTTCTTACCTTCCTCAACATGTGCAACACTATTCATGGACAACCAACTTAAGGCATCGACCAACACATTAGCTTTTCCTGGGAGATAAAGGACACTCATGTCATAGACTTTCAAGAGTTCTAGCCAACTATGTTACCGAAGATTCAAATCCTTTTTCTTCAACACATATTGTAAGCTTTTGTAGGTTGTAAAGACATCAACATGGACACCATACAAATAATGCCTCCAAATCTTTAAGGCAAAGACAACCACTGCTAGTTCAAAATCATGGGTAGGATAGTTCTTTTCATGAATCTTAATTTGCCTTGAAGCATAAGCAATAGCTTTCCCTTTTTGCATAAGAACACATCCTAACCCAATCCTTGAAGCATCACAATAAACAACAAACCCATCGAATCCTTCCGGTAAAGTCAACACTGGAGCTGAGGAAAGTCTATCTTTCAATTCTTGAAAACTGTTCTCACACGCTTCTAACCATAAGAACTTCACTTTATTTTGGGTCAATGCAGTCAATGGAGAGGCGATCGAAGAAACCCCTGCTACAAACCTTCTATAATATCTAGCCAAACCTAAGAAACTTCGAATATCTTAAAGGGATAGAGGTCTAGGTCAATTCTTAACCGCATCCGTCTTCTTAGGATCTACCTCAATACCCTTTCAGAAACAATGTGACCAGGAAAAGCTAAGAATCTCAGCAAAAACTCGCATTTGCTAAACTTTACAAATAGTTGTTGGTCCTTGAGGACTTGCAACATGATCCTCAAGTGATCGGCATGCTCCTCTTCATTCCGTGAGTAAATAAATATGTCGTTAATAAAAACAAAATTACAAACCTATCAAGATATTGTCTAAACACTCTATTCATCATGTCCATAAATGCGGCCAGAGCATTAGTCAAACAAAATGATATTATCAAAAACTCATAATGACTATACCGAGTATGAAAACCATGTTCGGGATGTCATCTTCCTTCACCCTCAATTGGTGATAACCCGACCGGATGTCAATCTTAGAGAAGTAACTTGCTCCTTGGAGTTGATCAAACAAATCATCTATCCTTGGAAGAGGATACTTATTCTTAATTGTAACCTTGTTCAATTGACGGTAATCGATACACATGTAAAGTGAACCATCTTTCTTATGAACAAACAAAATTGGAGTAGCCCATGGAGAGATACTCGGTCGAATGAAACCCTTTTCCAACAAATCTTTCAGTTGTTCCTTCAACTCTTTGAGTTCTGCCAGAGCCATATGGTAAGGAGAAATAGAGATAGGTTGCATATCTAGGAAAAGGTCAATACCAAATTGTATTATCCTTTTGGGAGGAATACCAGGTAGATCATCTGGGAACACTTCAAGAAATTCCTTCACAATGGGACCGACTCAAGAATAGAGGTTTCAGAATCTCTATCCCTGATATATTCAACCCTCAAAAATCATTTTTCTAGCTTTAAAACAAGAAACAAACTAACCCTTAGGCATAGAATTTCCCCCTTTCCCTTCTAGGAAGGATTCACTTGGAAACATAAACTTGACCACTCGGGTTCTACAATCAATAAAAGCATAAAAAGAATGCAGACATACCATACCAAGGATTACATCGAAATCTAACATATCAAGCTCTAAAAGATCAACATAAGTGAATCTATGGGATAAGGGGATGGGATAGTTTCTATAGACTCTCTTAGCCACAATAGATTCATCAATAGGAGTAGAGATAGAAAAATGGTATAATAACACATCCAAGGAAACATTAAATCTCATAGCCACATATAGTGTCACAAAAGATATGGTAGCACCGGGATCAAACAAAACATAAACATCTAGATAAAAGCATTTTAACATGACGGTAACCACATCGAGAGAACCCTCTTGATCATGACGAGTTTGAAGAGCATAAAACCTTTCCTATTTTTGACTTCCACTAGAACCTGACGAAGGGTAAGGTTGAGGCCGTTGATGATTATCTCTTTCCTTCTTAGCAATCGAGGGACAATTTTTTATCTTATGATCCATCTTTCCACAGCCAAAGCATGCATTAGAACCGGGTAAACATTTACCATCACGCTTCCTTCCACACCTAATACAAGTAGACAAAGAGGATCCACCACAATTTCCTCCTTGAGGCTTAGAATTAGACACCCTATCTTTGTCGAACTTAGGAACCAAAGCATTAGAGGAACCTTGACCGGAGAACCCTTGTTGGAATTTAGAAGGACCATATCTTTTAGCCCTCGAATGTGAAATGTCACAATTACTGGTCTTTTCCCTCTTTGCCTCTCTAGATCTTTCCTTAAGTTTTTTCTTTTCTATTTGTTGAGCATGTATGATTAGGTGAGAAATATCAATTTTCTTAATAAGCATGGTGGCACGACATTCCTTAACCACCAATTCAAACAAACTTGAAACAAACTTACTCATTATCCTTGCCCTAGAATCGGCAACCATAGTTGGAGCATACCTAGACAATTGAGTGAATTTCAAAGCATACTCCTTCACACTAATATTCCCTTGACGAAAGTTAATTAACTCAAGAACTTTTGCTTCTCTCATTTCAAGTGGAAAGAAACGATAAAAAAAAGAAACTTTAAACCTCTCCCAATAAAGAGGACCCGCATCAATCGCCCTTTTACTTTTCCATTGTTCAAACAAAACTTGTGCAACACCCTTAAGTTGATAAGCAGCCAATTCCTCCTTATCAACCGTAGTCACTCCCATAGTTTCCACTATCTTGTAAACTTCATCAATGAACTCTTGAGGATCCTCATAAACCTTAGAACCATGGAATTCCATAGGATTCATTCTAGTGAAGTCCCTTATCCTTGTCGCGGTCGTACCCACATTTGGGTTCACGGGAATATTAGCCTCTCTATTGGCTTGAGCCAACACTTGAAAAATGGCTCGAAATTCAGCATGAGTCACTTCTTCAGCCAAAGGGTCGGCTTAAACTTGAGGTGCTTCTTGTTCCACATTCTCACTCGTATTCCTTCTAACGTATGCTCTTCGAGGGGCCATATCTTAAAAAACATCAGATAAGGATTAGGAGAGAGAAATATAGAGTTACACTCTATGCACGACTTTAGAATAATGAAAGAAGTGGAATTTTCTAAACATCTTATAGCCTCATTTTAGTAAATGAGGCACACTTCACACTAATGAACAAGAATCTACTTGATGTGCCTTCTCAGACATCCTAGGACCTTTCTAAACCTTTTGCTTTGAATACCAAGTTTGTTTTGACCCAAAGAATACCTTACGCGTAACATGGCATATACAACCTCGAAAGGCACTACACAAGCCACTTAGCATAAATCATACAAGATAATAGAAATAAAGAATTCCAAAGTCATAATCTTATATCGTAAAAGAGTTTGACAAACACTACACCAAAAATGATCTTTAGCGGCAATTAATTAATGGCAATAGCCTAATTGTCACTAAAAATGTATTTTTAGCGGCAATTAGCACTTTTTGTAAATATCCCTAAAGCCTTTAGTGACATTGGATCCAATGTCAATTAACTAATGCCGGTAAAGGCTTTAGCTTTCTTTGTTATTGTGTATATTTATTGCCGCTAAAAGGTGCTTTTGTTGTAGTGGAAGCAAAAGTCTAACACAGTCTCAACAACACATCTAAAATACCAAAAGAAGTGATTGAGACATAACCCATACATCACGTACAAATATTTTAAAACTAAAGTAAAGAAAGCAATAAAAGTGTCATTGTCCTCGTAACATGAGAACTCATCAACTCTTGATCTTCAAATCAACTAGCCACAAGTGTGAGAGGTAGGAGTGTCAGACCCTACATTAGTGAAACAATGTAGGCACAAGTATGCATTAGTACAAGGAACATACTAAATATGATAGCGATGCATAAGAGTTATAAAATCACGTTAGAAAGAACTCTACATGACATGTAATGACCAAGCTAAATCATAAAATAAAAGTTTAGAAAAGATAAGTCATAATCATCGTCAATGCAAGCTAATCATCTTTAAACACTTGTGAGATACTTTAGAAGTAAGCTTAGTTCATTATTGTGGGAATTTTACCATGTAACCGACATAAAAAATATGAGCTATAACATAGAATCCGGTGTCTATCCCACACCGAAAAGAGATGTCTTTTCTTGCCAAGGTAAGAACCATGAGGCAGAGCTAAAGTGGATCCACTAGCTAATCTTTATCTAAGACAATCATCCTATGATGACACGTAGTTTATGTGACATGGGTATTCTCCGCTAATCCACTTGCTGCTAAGAAAAATCCCACGGAATAGTTTTTAATCATAGTCATATTATCATCCATGGAAAGGCGTAATTAAGCAACCCATCCAAGCTAAAGTCATTTAGAAAAGCTCCTTAACTTCATTAATCTTAGGTGAGAAACCTTTAAACTTTAGGAATCTTTATGTGAGAAATGCTTTCACAATCACGTTCTTAGTAGTAGGTGAGAAAACCTTTCACAACCACATTGATACTTTACTCTCAAAGCATCCTCAAACCATTTACATCAACTTCATCAAAACATGCATATCTCCATAAATTCATCTTTCATAGTTCATAAGCTTCATCATATGTTCATAGTAAAAAAATCATGGATCATGCATGAGTTCATATGAATTCAATTAAAAATCATGTAAATACTTTCAATTCATGCATTAGAATATAAGAAACAAGTAATTGAATCATAATTGAAAAGAACTCATGAAGATTGAATAAAAACCCTAACCTTGAATTGAGAATCTAGCTTTAACAACTTGAAGATTCTAGGAACCCTATGGAGGAAAGGACTCCATAGGTGAATACTATCTCACCTCAATTATCAAAGCAAAAGAGGTATGCTGAATTGGAGACTTGACCTTGAAACCCTAGCTTTAGTGAGAGAATTTTGTGGGTGATCTTGGAGCAAAAGTTTGGAATTAGGTGAATGATTTTGAATATGTAGTTTTAGGACTTAATTCACTTATATAGATATTGAAATAGGGGTTAAAATGACATAGCTTAGGTACCAAACACATAGGGGAAAGACCAAATTGACCTTGACTTAAAACTGATAGGAGACCTTAGATGGACCCCTAAACGGACCGTTCAAAGTTTCACTGGTCGTTTGGGGTTCCATCCTGGTGACCCCAAGGTCCAGGAAACCCTAGACGACTTGGCACTTGCCCTAAATGATCTGTGAAGACTAATACTTGCCCTTTAGGGAACTATCCAGGCAGTCCCAAACGGCTAGTTCACTTGCCTTAAACGGCCAATGGTGTCCTAAACAGATCGTTTAGGGTCTCATCAAGGGTCCCTGGCCTCCTTTTGGCTTGTGGACTTGCCTTTTAACGCACTTTTACCTTTTTAAAACCTGAGGTGTTACATACACTAATCTGCTTTCGATCTCTTAGTATCAATTTATAGAATCTCCTTTCGATCTTATCTATGTTAATTACAAATTGGCCCATTACCTTACAAAATCTCTTTTTCAAGCAGATTTGGGTGTATAGATCTAACCCATAATTTCTGTATCAAGTAAATCATAGACATCAAACCTAAATTGCAAGCACTAGACAATTACCCACTCCAATCAATCTCTTTCGAGCATCAATAAAATATCTAAACAAAGATTAAGTTTCCCACCTTGTGTTGGGTAGTTCGAGTGAGAACCCCCACAATTGATTTTTGAAGTATTGTACTTCCTTATTGTACAATGCCTCAAACTTGGAATTATAAGGGAATTGTCCAATGCTTGTACCAATCACGTTCATTGCTTTAAGTCCACCTCCCATGATGTTTAGAAAGCAAGTCCAATTGGGTCATCATTTAGGCATATTTTCATCTCGATCATGATCCTTTACCACTTGTTCCTTGCTTATGCTCAACTGTAGAGAAGATACTTGATCCTCTCTAGTATGTCATGATCAGTTCAGTTTTGACATATCATCTAGCAACAACGTTGCTACCTCGTACGGTTGTCTCATTAGCCCTCCTTGAATGAGTTGATCAGCCAAACCCTTGTTGACTGAAGCAAGGCTGCATTAATAGTACTGCAACAACAAATTATCTAGAACATCATGTCTCGGACATTTTAGAAGCAATTTCCAGAACCACAACCGTGTTTCATGTAGAGGTTCACCCACTATTCTTTTAAAATTTTGGATACTATCCCTCAACTTCCATTTTCAAGGGAGGAAAGAATCTTTCTAAGAATGTTTCAGTCAAGTCCTCCCAAGAAGTAATGGAATCATTTCGTAATTCCACCAACCATCTTATAGCTTCACCCGTAAAAGAGAACGGGAATAATCTCAACCTTATGGACTCTTATGAGATATTCTTGAACACAAATGGTCCACTTATATCCATAAAATTTTGAAGGTTTTCATGAGGATCCTCATGAACTAAACTGATGAGTGGGTGATTTTCACTCATTTGGAGTCTTTTTCTTGGTGATTTTGTGGTACTTAATTAGAGAAAGAGGCTAATATTCCTTTGAATGTTGTGTTTTAGGTCATGTTGTTGAAAAAGGAGCTTTGATGAAAAAGAATGAAAATTGGAGCAAAATGGGGCTAAAAACATGAAAATTAGATCTAGTAGTGAAGTACTCTCCACGAACGCGGAGAGCCAGGCATGTCCGCAGAGCTCCAGTCAGCATTGAACCGTGAATGCGGGACATCCTGCACGAACGTGGAGTACAACTTCTCAGACTAGCGCGAAAGCAGTGCTTCCTCCACGAACGTAGAGTGCAATTACTCTGACCTCCGCGAATACCGAGCTACCTCCGCGAACGCAGAGAAGAAAAGGTGACTTACATCTGGGCTGTTTTGGAATTTCACATTTTTACCCCAATTCACCATATACACTGATTCTCCGCCATTTTGGAGGAGAATCTCATATCTGATATCTCATACAATTCATTAGAGAATAGAGAAGAAGAACCTTGGGGATTGAGGCATGGGCTTAGATTTGAGATCAAGATTCCTCAACAAACACCATTAGAGTGAATATTGTTAGCTTGGGTTGTAATTATTTTTCACCTTTCTTCAACTCTTTGCTTTGTATTGTTGAATTCTAGGAGTTAATTATTGATTAGTGATTTGGATACTGTGTTGGACATAATCAATATTTGGGTTTTTGATTTCTATCTTGTGCTTTTGTAATTAGTTGAATGCTTTATCATTTATGAAATGAGTTTTTGATTATCCAATTGATCTCCTGCTATAATTGATTTCCATTGGAATTGAACACAGCTTGAATTTGCCCATTTACTTGATTTTGCTTGTTAGAGTTAATTGAGGTTGGGTATGATTGATTGGTGCATTAATTGAGGTTTAGCAAATTACTTGTCGAATTTTGCTAGAAATAGTGAATCCTTGCATTGCCTATAATTGGATTGCTTGTGTTGCCACTTGATTGGGTTCTTGAGAGCCAATTGAGAAATATTTGCCTATGTTCGATAGAATTAGGTAGATAATTTAGTGTTCGAGGCTTATATGATATTACCCATAATTAATTGAGATTGTATCATACTAATGTTCAATGGATCGTATGGATTTTGATCAATTTCCCATTCCCAAATCCCTATGGTAATCTTGTTCGATATAGCTTTGTCCCTTGTTTTTCTCTATCCCCTATCCTAAATTCGTTATTTGAAATCTTCTCATTTTATAATTGTATTTTATATTTCGGATTCAAACTAGTAGCTAGTAATTCTTTATTTTTTCAATTGCCCTGCATATTGTTCCTCGTGGGATCGACCCCAACTCCTCATTGGGTTGATACTTGCATAGTGACCACCCACACTTTGAACTGTGATAGGTGTGGTTGAGCGTTATCAAAAATGGTGCCGCTGCCTGGGAATAATTTGGCGTGTTGAATTGATTTATAATTTTTAGTTTACTAGTTTCTATCCAAATTGTGAATATTTGTTTGTGTTTTATTTTTGTTTGTCTTTATGGCTTGTTGTAAAGGTACAAGGTTTGGGGAGTGCAAGCTCTATGTTGATGACCCATGGCCTTGTTGTGGAAGACTTCATGTTGGGGATAGTTGTTTGGATGCCTCGTTAGATTATGAGATGGGTGTTGTGAGTCAAGCTTGGTTCTTGTAGTTGTCTCATCGACTTGAAAAGGGTGAAAGGCTAAGAGATTTAATGTTTCAAATTAGGGATGACTTCTGCAACTTGCACCTAGCTAGGTGACAGGAGACGATCCAACTTGAGTATGAGATTGCTACTTTGAAGGCCAATGTGAGATCAACGTTTGGAGTACGTAAGGCTCCTTGTCAAGTGGTCAAGAGTAAGACATGGAGTTGGACGATCAAGAAAAAGGGGTTGTCTTCAATATTGATGAGATCTTGGGTGTTTGCAACCAGTCCAAACCAATAAAATTTCAAGATGCCAAAATCAAGGCAATGATACTTGAGTTGCAAGAAAAAGCCAAAAAGATCATATATGGCAACTCTAGTACATTGGAAAGTGATGGTGTCATGCACTTAAGGGCCAAAAGTTATGAAGTGCGTTGTTCGAGTCACCTAATGATACTGTAACTCTTGCCCAATGCTCCTGCAAGAAAAAATGATGTGAAGTTGGGCAAGAAATTCAAATCTTCAAAGTGGAGAGATCGAATGAAACATGTGATGCTCTCGGGTAGTCCCCAATTGCTTCGACGTGAAAATGATTTGAATTGGGGAGAAGGTACATCTCCTCGAAGTGGAAACTTAAAGGGTGATGCAACCGGTGTCGCGCCGCGACGTTAAATTGTGCCCTTGATAAGAGGCAACCCATCGATATCTAAAATTTTAATTTTTGGTTAATTTTGAGTTTTCTTTAATTTTTAGGATAGATTATAATTTTACTTTTGACTAATCCTCATGATTTCGAAGTGTTTGGAGGTGTTTTAAACAGGTATGGAAGAAAAAATGCACTTGGGATTTAAGTATGGGGTGGAACTACCTTCAAAATGGAGATTGGAACACTTTTTGGAAGCAAAAGATTGCCTAAATGCAATGGGCGAGTCGCCCCATGGACCCACCCATCGAAAAAAATTCTAGTAACCTGCCAGGGGTCCAGGCTTTAATTGTTCTCCACGAACACGGAGTGGAGTCCGCGAGTGCGGAGGCCAATCTGCCAGATACTCCACGAACGTGCCCTCATGTCCGCCAACGCGGATGTATTGGGTATATTAAAAGGCAGAATTGCCAAGAGTCATTTTCAGTTTCAATACTTCCCCCTTTAAACAAATTTTCTCCCCATAATGCTTTCCCCTCTCTAAATTGCTTCCTAATCTACTACTTTTGGACTAGAGTCTACAATCAAGGTATGATTTCTAACCCTTGCTTTAGTTATTTTTTGTTCTTTGGTGTGTGAAAATTGAATTATGGTGCGTAATTGTGTTCTTGATTTAAACTCGAATTTCATATGTTTAGATGTTAATTCTTGGATAGAATTCTTGATTAATGCCTTGTGATTATTAATATATGAATTGTTAGGCTTGATTTAGGAAAACTTTTGGTGGAAAATCCTTGAAATATTGTGCCTACTTGTGTTCTTAATTTGAAATCGATTTTTGTTGTGATTAGAGGGTAACTTTTTTGGTTGAACTCTTGTTTGTTGAGTTGTTAATGGATTAATCTTGTGTTGGGGTAGAATTAGGGGCAAACTTTGTGTAGAATAGAGTTGAAATTTGTTGCCCTTGTGGTGTTTGTTAAAATGCTCCATTGAAAATGTTTTTCTGGGGACGATGATATATCCGCGAAAGCGGAGCTTTGTCCGCGAATGCGGAGGTGTCTGACTCCTTGTTCTCCACGAACGAGCCAACTGCTTCTGAGCTGCTAACGCGGCTGCCTCTCCATGAGCGCGGAGGTAAGGCAATTATCTCTCAGCGAATGCGGAGAAGATACCAGTTCTGTCCCAAAACAGTAAGCTTGCATTAATTTGATCGGGACTTCTTTTAATTATTTTCTTTGGCCTAAATACTTCCTAATACATTGTTTTAAGCATCCACAAGAGCTTTTAACATGTTGGCTTCTTTTGTAGGTACTTTGCACTAAAAATGTCGACCGGCAACATTCCCGAAATTGCACCCGAGGAGGAGTATTTTGATGCAACCAGGTTCTTGTCCGCCAACTGTGCCCGTAAATATGATGAATACCTAGGCCGGGCTGTTGTGAAAGAAAAGGGGATTTTCCTGGAAAAACTTGAAAATGGGATGCCAGATTTCTTTCACCTGCTTGAGTCTACCGGATGGATAGTGTTTATTGTTGAGCCTGTCAAGGCTAACCACACCATTGTCGCTGAGTTCTATGCTAATGCATCGGAGACTGACTTTAATGAGGCCGTTGTTACTACTGTCCGAGGAGTACAGGTCCATTTTAGCCCAGCTTTGATTAATGCCTATTATGCCTTCCCAGATGCTTACAACAGGGTCTATTTAGATCGTTATAAAGAGCTGGGTAGCCAGTGGCTTGTTGATAAATTGCACAACGGTGATCCTCCGGAGTGGTTCTAGACAAAGAGAGGGGTGGAGTCCCATGAGTTTAAAGCGGAGGCCATGACTTGGTTCTCCATTATATGTTCTCGGGTCACCGAGGTGACACTAGACAGGGCTTTAGTCATTGCAGCTGTTATGGATGAGCTGGCGGTAAATGTGGGCCAGGTGATTTTAGACCATATTATTAAGGTAGCCCAGGGGAGGACCAGGAGTATCATATTTCCTTCACTGATCACTCAGCTATGTTACAGTGCTGAGACTGCCGACAGATGAGGAGAAGAAACCAGGCACTAAGATTCACCATCTGAAGAAGAGGGATGCACAGGGTGACAGGTACAAGAAGAGAAAGATCGACGTGCTTGGCCCACAGTTCGAGCATGTCTCTAAGCCCACCTCTGAGACTGGTGCTTCATCTTCAGTAGGACCCCTCCAGTTTGGGACTGCCACGATGCGATATATATATTCTCAGATACAGGGGGTGGATGCTCACATCCGAGAGCTAGTTGCTGGTCTTCCTACCGGACCTCCTGGAGCCACATTTGAGGGTGCATTTGCACCTACTATTGCCTCTATAGCTGCTACAAAGAAGGCTATGTCTTATATATTGGAGCATTTGAGTAGGAGGTAGGGGAAGATTGAGCAGCGCCAGCGGACTTTCTGAGAGCTTGAAAAGAAGAAGAGCCGGTTCCTGAGAAGGATGATGGGCAAGCTCCGGAGCCTATGTGGTAGCAGTTCGTCTGATGATGAAGATTTTTCATTCCCCTCTGAAGCTAGCTTAGAGTGATCACATTTCATGGAGCCCCTCGTATTCTCTTTTGATTTTTGTACTGTGAGGACACAGTGTGATTTGTAGTTGGGGGTGCTTCCCTTTTGACTCCTGTTCTGTATTTATTGTTTATGATGATTGGGATTGTTTGTTGGTTGTTATGTTGTTGGATATTTGTTTGATTTATGGATGATGTGTCCGTGTCGGGTTTTTGGAGCTTAATTGTTGATTATGTTGGATTAGTCATTTTTTCGTTTTAGTAGATTTATTGCTTTTGATAGTTTCTTTATTTTATTTCTTTTGTCTTGAGATGGCGTTGTTATTTGGAGTTGTTGTTGATTAGCGATGCCCTATGATGGATAGAGTGACGACTTTCTTAAGGGTAAAGCGTTGATTGTTTATTGGTAAAGTCTGAGTAGCCATTGTGGTGAAGTCTTAGTAGCCATTGTTGGTGAAGTCTGAGTAGCCGGTCCCGAATTGATGTATGAGTTTGCCCAATAATGGATTGATTGACGTCTTTCTTAAGGGTAAATTTGTCGTGGTCTTTTCAGGAGATTGTGGCTTGTTTGGTACTAAGAATATAGTCTTGCTTGCGAAAAATGTGTTTTTGAGCATACCCCTCCATTTTGAAAATTGAGCAAGTGTTGAATGATTTTGTGACAACTCTTGTGACTCCTTTTGTGACTCTTGATTCGTTGGTGGTATTATTATTCAATGCTACTTGTTTGGTGAAAAGGAAATAAGATTTTGATCCATCTTGAGTGATTTGCATGCCATGTGTGGTGAGTTATTGAATAATACCTTGTGTTTGCTTGTGCCACCTAGAACTTGCCCGGTTAGTCTTGAAATATTGGCCTTGATGGAGTTGGGTTGAAAAAATGATCTTAGGCTTTCTTTGATTTATATTGAAGTCCACTTGGCCTAAATATCCCACCTTTGCACTAAATGTATCCCTAGTTACCCCCTTTGAGCTTAAATCCTTTTATTGGCAACCTTATTACAAGCCTTAGCCATTTTGAAAATATATTCCTCTCTTGAATCCTTTCCCTTCTTGAACTTTATGTTGTGGAAGTGAGGCTAAAAGCCTAGGTAGGGGGTGTTATGGGAAATTCATTGAAGGGATGCCTATTGTATAAGAGGTTTATAAAAAAAGAAGAGAAATATAGGAGGAAAGATGTCTCAAAGAAAGAAAAAGTTTTGAAAAAAGAGAGTTGTGAAAAAGAAAGTGAATAAAAGAATCTTGAATCTTCCAAAAAGTTGAAAATGGTTGCATGTGGGGCATCAGGAATGAAAATAAGGAAAAGAATGTGAATTGTGCATTGGTTTGGAAAGTTAAGAAAATGTGGAAAAAGTGGAAAATGTGGAGATGTTAAGTAGAGTTCATGGAGGGTGTAGTCACTTGTACCCAAAAGATATCCTAACCTTCCCTAAGCCCACATTACAAGCTTAACGAAGTCATTTGTGATTTCTAACCAAATGAAATTGAGTCAATGTTGATAGACAATAAGGGCAAGCCTATGGTGTGGCACTTGTGGGCATAAGATGTTCTTTTCTGAGTATGAGTGTTTGCGTTGTTCTCCCTTGTCTTGTAAATACTTGTGAGTGTTATGGGATATTTATTTTCTTGTGAGGGCGTGTAGGTTGCTTGAATGGTGATTTTAATAATTCCAAATTGCATCAAGTGAGCATGAAAAAGAGCTAAAAAGTTGAGTCATCTCTTGAGTTTGAGTTGTTGTCACTTAATGATTCTTGGTTTTTGAAAAATGTTCCTTGAAAATGAGGGGTTGTTTTGGTGAAAAGTTTGTTTGAGGACTATTTGTTAGTACAAACCAAAGTCATGATCATGATCTCTATTTGTAATGAAAGTGTGTTATGCTTAGTGTGATTGCCTCTTGTGTTTTTAATTTTGTTTTGCTTGAGGACAAGCAAAGTTTCTTAGTTGGGGGTGTTGATGAATAAGTGATCACTCATTTGGAGTCCTTTTCTTGGTGATTTTGTGGTACTTAAGTAGAGAAAGAGGCTAATTTTCCTTTGAATGTTGTGTTTCAAGTACATGTTGGTGAAGAAGGAGCTTTGATAAAAAAGAATGAAAATTCGAGCAAAATGGAGCTAAAAACATGAAAATTTGATCTGGCAGTGAAGTACTCTCTGCAAACGCGGAGAACCAGGCGCGACCGCGGAGCTCTAGCTAGCATTGAACCGCGAATGCGGAGTACAACTTCTCAGACTACCGTGAATGTGGCGCTTCCTCTGCAAACACAGAGTGCAATTACTCTGACCTCTTCGAAACCAGACAAGAAAAGGTGACTGACGTCTGGGCAGTTCTGGAAATTCACATTTTGACCCCAACTCACCATATAAACTGATTCACAGCCATTTTGGAGGAAAATCTCATATATGATATCTCATACAATTCAACAAAGAATAGAGAAGAAGAACCTTGGGGATTGAGGCTTGGGCTTAGCTTTGAGATCAAGATTCCTCAACAAACACCATTAGAGTGAAGATTGTGAGCTTGGGTTGTAATTATTTTCACCTTTCTTCAACTCTTTGCTTTGTATTGTTGAATTGTAGGTGTTAATTGTTGATTAGTGATTTGGATAATGTGTTAGACATAATCAATATTTGGGTTTTTGATTTCTATCTTGTGCTTTTGTAATTAGTTCAATGCTTTATCATTTATGAAATGGGTTTTTGATTATCCAATTGATATCATGCTTTAATTGCTTTCATTGGAATTGATCACTCCTTGGACTTGCCCATTGACTTTTATTTAGCTTGTGAGAGTTAATTGAGGTTGGGTATGATTGATTGGTGCATTAATTGAGGTTTAGCAACTCATTTGTCGGATTTTGCTTGAAATTGTGAATCCTTGCAGTGCCTTTAATCGGATTGCTTGTGTTGCCACTTGATTGGGTTCTTGAGAGCCAATTGAGAAATATTTGCCTATGTTCGATAGAATTAGGTAGATAATTTAGTGTTCGAGGCTTATATGATATTACCCATGATTAATTGAGATTGTATCATACTAATGTGCAATGGATCATATCGATTTTGATCGATTTCCCATTCCCAAATCCCTTTGGTAATATTGTTCGATATACCTTTGTCCCTTGTTTTCCTCTATCCCCTATCCTAAATTCGTTATTTGAAATCTCCTCATTTTATAATTGTATTTTATATTTCGGATTCAAACTAGTAGCTAGTAATTCTTTGTTTCTTCAATCGCCCTGCACATTGTTCCTTGTGGGATCGACCCCAATTCCTCGTTGGGTTTATACTTGCATAGCGACTGTCCACACTTTGAACTGTAATAGGTGTGGTTGAGCATTATCATAAACACCCAAACATTTCCCGCTTGGAGATGTTGTAGTATTGTTCCCATTACATTAAAAACTGCCCTCCATGTTGTTGGAGGTAACCAGATGGCTCCCGTGGTTTAAATGATGTTCATGTGCATGTCATTCAAGTCACTCATATTGTAATTTTTCCTGTAGTATCACTACTGTGGTCACTCATGTTTTATACCTACAAATCAGCAAACCATAACACATAGCAATAATCTACTACAACTAAATAAATTTACAAACTAATTTCTCAAATGGAATTCTTACCCATCACTCTTGAAAACAACACCATTTTTAATAACGCTCAAATTATCCTCAAAAACCATTAAGAGAATAAGCGGTCACTGTCAATAAAAATACCCAACTAAGAGTCGGGGTCAAATCTAATAGAGAGTGATATAGATCAAGGAATTCTATTAAGAAATTTAGGTCTTAAATCAATTCATCTGTAGCAATTAAGAAAAATGGGTGGATGATTCCACCAAATTTACTAAGAAGAAGGTTTTGGTATCAAAAGTCACAATTAAACTAGAACTTTAGAGATTCAAATAATTATAAAGCAATCTAGGGGTGCGGAGATTGGAATTGGTGACATATAGAAGTAGTTGTGTTGCTCAATAGTGCTAAACAACAATGAATAGGCTAGGTCATCATCAATGACACTAATCTTCTTTCGATCTCATAGTACTAATATACATAATCTCTTTTCGGTCTCATCTATGTGAATTACAAATCAACTCACACCCTTACGAAATACCTTTTCCAAGCAGATTTGGGTAAATAGATTTGACCCATAATTTTCTTTCAAGCAAATCATAGACATCAAACCAAAATTGCAAGCTTTAGAGTGCTCACCCACTCCAATCAATCTCTTTCGAGCACCAACCAAAGATCTAAACTAGGATTAAATTTGCAACCTTAACCCATGAATTAATTACATGCTAATTAGTCAAAAACCATGAATGAACAGAAATAAAACAGAGCAAAATACAATTGCCACTACAATAAATCAACACCCAACCCCATAATTTCACCCCTAGAGTTGGGGTTTTAGCCACCCATCACAAAAAGTAAAGAAATTATACCTATCATGAAGGCAGCCATAGCTATGATGAAATGAAATAATTATAATCAACACCCACTTTGATTTCAACATCAAATTTTCAAATTCAAGAGTGAAAGTTAAAACCCTAAAACTAAGAATATTTCCCTCAAGCTCATACAGAGTTAGGAATTGAAAAACTATTCTAAAAATTGATCTGTAAAAGTCTTTTCCAAAAGTCTTCTCTTTTCTCTCTCCTTTGGGTTATTTATAGTTTCCCAAAATTTGTCCAAAAATTCACTGAGTGACCACTTTGGCGATGTTAGTCAGGCTCGCCATGCTGATTTAACATATTGACATTTGCGCCTTAGTTCGCCTTTCTCTTACTTTAGGCTTCAGGTGTTTGAACCTCAATCGGCAAGCTTGTTCGAGTCTGCCTTTCATGTTGGGTGAATTACTGAGTACCACTTTTGTTCACGTTGTAAGAATTCATATTTTATCCAAGTCCCATCACCTTCGGTGTTGGTTATTTAATTCGCCCATCACAATCGGTGAGTCACCATTTTATTGTTTATTTCACCGACCTGCCTTGACATTTTCAACTGTGAGCACTGTCACTTTAGGTGAGGATGTGTCAGTTGGGTGATCTATCTTTCTTGTTAGGCGATCAATAGTGTGGAGTCTACATTTCTTTTCATATTTTTGGCCTTTCTTTCAAGTATTCAATCTTGCCTTGTCTCTTAGCCTTTATAGATACAAATCATCAAAATATCATCAAAATAGGACATAATTAGGCATTAAGGATACTAATTATTGAACTTAATAGGCCTCAAATGAGTATAAATCAACCACTCATCAGTTGAGTTTGTTGGTCTACGACGGACAAGGTTGGTATGTTTAAATGTTGGGGTGCTTTCTTGTATAAACAAGGATGACATGATAATGTTGTAGGTGATGATTGGGAATTTTTTAAGTTTGGGCTATTTTACAGTGGTGGTTGGACTTGTTTATATATGTTTGCTAAGTTAGGGCTACTAGTTCACATGTTGTATTATGGGAGTTTATAAGGTAAGAAGTTGTAAGATTAGCAGTCTGGTGCTCGAGGAATTACTATGTTATAGAAGGGTTAGGCTATGATCTGGTGTGAGTGAAGTTGGCAACTGAAGGGTTAGAGTGTATTTGGGCTTCAAGGTGATGAAACTTGTAAAGAGGGTGGTGCGTGGGTGAATTGGGGGCAATTATTTCATATTCAAGATGCATGTTTCTCTGGTTATTTTTCATAATAGTATATTGTGGGTTCGGGTCCGCAAATGATGTCTATAAGTACTTGTCGTTAGTACAAATACTTCTCTTGCTATGCCACTTGCCATAGTCTGGTTGTAGGATTCAGTGGTGTTTCATAGGTGGAGACAATGATCTTCTTCGATAACTTCTACTCCTCCTTACTTATGGTGGGAGTTGTGTCATATTTGCTTTTATACAATCTATATATTTAGTCACTCTTGTACCTATTTAGACTATTTCATTCGGAGGATTCTTCAAATAATTGAAAAAAAGATGATTTTTTATTCTTGAGTTTTCATGTTTTTTCCAATGTAATAAATAAATTCCTCATCTTTTACTAATTTCCATGTTGAACATTTTTAATTGGGTGGTAAGGTTCTCCTATCTAGCTGTTAGAGTTGGTCTCCACACGCCCTGGTGGATTGGATCTTGAAAATTTTGTATGAGAGCCTAGGTTACCGGTCTCCCAGTACAAGAGCAAATGTCGAATAGAGTCCTGGGGATTGGTTTCTTGACATCCATATTTAATCTTCAGGGAGCTATGAAGCATTCTAGGACATAGTTCCACTTATTCACTCCTTTTATGTGGTGTGTCGCTTGTGGTATGGGTTGAGTCATATTGGTATCTTAGGATTCCAAATGGTATCTTGATGAAGTAAAATGAATGTCGTGGCCGCAAGGGACACAAGCAATGGAAAATTAGAACCTGGTAGGTTCTAATTAGTATCTGGCTTTAAGGTTAGTTAAATGTATGGAGGTGAGTTAGTGATCATCTCTGATGTGAATAGAATGTAATAAACCTGATTAATTTGGTGATAACATGGTTGATTGTCATTGTGTGCATTTTGTTGCTTGAATTTCTGTAAGATTGTGGGCAAGGAAAAGTTGTAACCTATTTTTGAGTGATAACTGAATGATAAATTGATATGTGTTTAAATCATCATGTCTTGGGTGTAGTTTAGTCCTACATTTTGTGATCATACTAGGTGAATTCCTATTATGTATTCTAGGTACGATTTTGGGGTCATGTTCAAAGCCATGATACTAACATGCATCATACATGTCAGGGAATGATCTTGGGAAATATTTTATTAACAAAAGTGGGGTTTCAGGAGTTGTAGTGATTGTGGTGATAGGGAACGTTCTATAATTTTAAATTTTCTGGGCTGAGTTCGTCGAGGACACCATAGAGGGATCGGGCAGCACAGTGCTCCCATTATAGTGGATATTTTCTGGATATAGTGGCGTGTCAATCACTATAGCAGGCTGAGACAAGACAAAACATACAACCTTGTTTTCCCCTATTTTTGCCTAGTTTCTAAAACACCTTAAATCTTTACCAATGTGCAACCAACAGAAATGTATCAAAAAATAACCATAGCATTTATATTGGTGATTAAAAGTTAGTACGAGCATCCATTTGCTAACAGAAACAAAGAAAAGCGGTAAAGATGTCTTCATGCCCAAACGGGTAGAAAACCAAATCTAGCTTAAGCATAACCAAGAGGAGAAAGTGTTCTACTCGGACGCGAGGTCCTCTAGAGCTCACATGCTCATCCACACCTCGCTCAGGAAGGGAACTTCGCAAAGTCCTCTGGCTCAAGGGTGGGAAACTCATGTTGGGAAGCAACACGAGTGAAGATGGCATTGATGGTATTCCACATCCTTTCAATTAGGCGGTCTCATGTCTGGCTCTTCCTCATTTCCCAATTCAGCTGTCGGTGAAGTAGCTCACTCTCTTTAGCAATGGCAGGTGGGATCGTGTTACAGGTAGTGGCACCTCCAAAGGCTCTCCAAACAGCAACTACGTCCTCTTCTAGGCGGAAGCTGGAGGATGGGTGCAGGGACTGGGAATGAGGGATATTTTCCTCACTATCAACATCACCCTCCTAGCTTGGATCTATTGCATCACGACTGCTCCTAGCTCCATCTACCCTCTTCCTTTTCGGATCTGGTGCGAGAAGCTTCCTCAGTGATGAGTGGCAGAATTGCACTCATTTAAGGTCCATTTAGCTCAATAATTAGTGTCTTCAATGCCTAATTTTGTCCTATTTTGATAAAAATATTGATGATTTGCAGCTATGAAGGCAATTGAACAAGGCAAGGATTGATGTTTGAAAGAATGGCCAAAAATGCAAAAAGAAGTGCAAACTATACATTGTTGATCACCTAACAAGAAAGGAGGATCGCCAAATAAGCACGACCTCACCCAAACAGACAGTGCATAGCACCTGTGTCTACCAAATCAGGTCGGTGGACTTTGGCAGATAAGGTGATACGCCAAATAAGAAAGGCAGCCTTGATGAACATTGTCAAAAATGACAGTGCAAAAAAAAAATATTGAATGCTCGGAAGGCGAACAAAGGTGGTACTCGACAATCCACCAAATGTGAAAGGCTGACTCAATTGAGTTTGCCAACTGAGGTTCAAACACCTGAAGTCTAGAGCATCAAAAGGCAAACTAAGGAGCAAAAGGCAATTCACTGAATGAGCTTGGCGAGCCCGACTAATGTCACCAATTTAAATGCGTGTTGGGTTTTCGGCCCAGATTTTGAGAAATTATAAATAACCAAAAGTGGAGTTTTTAGAGGGAGAATTAGAGTTTTTTTTTGAGAGTTCAAACTTTAGAGGAGAAAAACACTTTTATCTTTGAAGAACACTTTTCTAGCTTTTGGGGTTCTACAACTTTGTGCTTGATTTTGACAAATTGAAGTTAAATCCAATGTGGGTTTTCTTGTAATTGCTTAATTTCATGTTATCCATGGCTGCTTCCATGAAAGGTGTAATCTCTTTAACTTTTGTGATGGGTTGCTAAAACCCCAAGATCTAGAGGTGCATTTATGGGGTTAGATGTTGATTTAATGTAATGGGTATTGTGCTATGCTCTGCTTTGCTGCTATTCATACATGAATTTGGTCTAATTAGAATGGGGTTAAATTATGGGTGAAGGTTGCAAACTTAATTCCTATTTCTGATCTCCAGTTGATGCTCAAAAGAGATTGATTGGAGAGGGTAATTAGTCTGATACTAGCAATTCAGGTTTGATGTCTGTAACTTGCTTGAAAATAGAGGTTACGGGTCGGATCTATTTTCCCTGTTTTTGAAAGAGAGAATAGAGTAAGGTATTTGGTTGTTTAGATTGGTATTTAGATATGACCAAAAGGAGATTCTATGCATAGATGCTTTGAGATCGAAAGATGATTAGCGTCAATGAAGATGACCTAGCCTACTCATGTGTGTTCATCACAATGGAGCAGTACAACTACCCCTATGTGATACTGATTTCCAATCCCCGTACCCATGATTGTTTGTTAACTCTTGAATTCTTCAATGATTTAGTTTAATTGCGATAATTGACAACCAAAGCTTTATATTAAATCGGTGGAATTATCCACCTAGTTGTTCTTACTATTGCAAATGAGCGATCTTAAAATTAAAAAATTTTGTTTGGAATTCTCTACAATATACCATTCCCTGTGGGATTTGACCCCGACTCTTCATTGGGTTTTATTGACTACGTCCAAAGTTTCATTTTAATTGATTTTGAAGAGGACATTTGAGCATTATCAAAAATCACCAACAGGCATTGAATAGGGAATCCTTCTTGTCTATCTAGTCATTATCATCCTAGGGTACCCCAACTCGTCTGCAAAGCACGGACACCAACCTAGAAAGGAAAGAGCCCTTCTTGATAACTCGGTAGAAATCCTTCCACTCAAACACTTTTTGTGCCCCCACATTCAACTGAGTCCTTCTAATAGGCACATGCCACAACTACGGCCCGGGGATGAGTTACATCAGTAAGGTTGCCTGATTGACGAATCCCTTGGCCACCAGTTTCAATCACCTCCATGCCTCTGTAGAGAACTAGGCACTAGTAATGCCCTATTTAGTGGGCAAGTATACCTTATCTCGATACTCCTCATCGACCACTGAGTTTCACAATCACCTCATATCCATTGCCTTCAGCTTTTGGCCTCAAACTCATCATTAGGAATGTCCGGCACCATTAAAACCTCATTCACCATTTGAAAGTCCACGGAACCTGAACGCCTTGAATGCAAAAGAAAGGGTGAGTGTAATTCTAAAGGACCGTTGGGAGAAGAGCAAAGAAGTCCCTCATCCAGCCTGAGAAGGCGGGCCGAGGAGTCTCAACCAAGAGACCCCAACCAAACTCCTTAATCTGGTAGTAAGAACTCGACACCATCTTCTCTACCTCTTGCTTGTGAAAGGTCCTCTCGTAATAAAATCCCATAGTATGGTAGTCCATGAATTTTTCCCAACTAACTTCACCGGGAAATCTCTCGTAAGGATAAGTTTGTTCCTGATTGGTAGACATTTTAATTATGAATCTGCAAATGCATGAGTATCAAGTTATAAATCATAAAAATCTCCTAAGAAAACTTTGTACGAAAAAAAGTCTACTGCCCAGTAGCCTACCGCTATAGAGGCCTCTTCTATAGTAGAAAGCAAGGCCGCTATAGAAACCTTCACCGTCTCCAACCTTCAAGAGGTGCGTCAATGGAGCCCCTTGGCCTAGAATCTCGATTCCATTGATTTTCCTATAGATCAGTATTTCTAAAGTACCCTACTATTAATATATGCAAGAATCCGAGCATTCCAACTCCTAAATCATGTCTAAATCTACGTTTTTACCCAAGAACAACCCTTCAACTCCCCCACCATTTACGGAAGCTTTTTTGTCCTTTTCTCTGTGATCCTTATGCTTAGAACATTGTAGTAGCATTGTAAATTCAAGGGAAGCCCCCTACTCCAACAATTTCAACAAACAAGAGCAAAATCAAATTACAATATTTAATCCAAAAACTCTATTCTACTCTATCAAATTTTAGCATGCAGTAATCAATATGTACATAATGAACGCATAAGAGTAGAGAGCGTGATTGTTACCTTGATTTTGATGTTTGGGGTGAAGTGATTTGAGAGAGTTTGGCCACTATAGCGGGGTCTAGCTTAGTGGGCGAAACGAAATCCTATTGTTACTCCATGCATTAAAATTTCTCCTACCTCGATATTTCTAAATGTGTTGGACATTACTAATTCTAGCAAGTTCTTGTGGTTTCAAAATTTGTCCTTGTCATTTCAGGTTTAGCGGCAGTCTTCCATGACGGATTTGTTTTCCTCCCCACCCTAATGTTTGTTCAAGGATGAACAAGGGTAAATTGGTTACTATTGTAATGACCCGATTCATCATTATTTAAATACACCTCATGCAGAGTCTCAAAGTTTTTTGAATTTTGGTGCCCAATTAAAATTTGGGGCACACAACGAAATTATTAAGTTTGAACAAATTCGATATGACATCAGCCTGCTATAGAGGGATGCCTGCCGGTATGGTGGCACCACTATAGTGCCTGCAGGGCCATTATAGCGAGGCTAGCAAAATTAGACCCTTGATAAAATGAGATCTTTTATTTTCTTCCCACTTTTTATGGACAAAATAGGTGAGGTCTACTCTAAAAATCCTCCTAAGCCACTTAAAGGCTGAGGAAAATGGAGGAGAGAGATTCTTGAGCAAGGAATGGTAAGACCCAATGATTCTAGGTCAACGTTAGTGAAGATTCTCCTCAAAGAGCAAGGAGCTGCATTCGTAGCTTAGCGCCCATGCAGGCTAGGTTTTTTTACTAAGTAGTTAGACCCGTATCTATCCATGTAACATCCTGTAGATTGTTGGGAGATTTCATGTATAGGCCTTTGAGCACAGAGTTTGGATGGTTGAATGTATGGTTAGCTATGGTTAGGCTGATAGTGGACTTCTTTAGTTATTGTTTGCATTATGAAGTGTACTGGGTTTTATCCTTGGGAATATAATTGTGGGAAAGCTAATTGTGATTAGGAAATATTTGGAAGAAATTCTTCGGATAGGTGATCATTTTTTTTTTCCGTATATGCTCAATGTAACACCTGAGAAATCAGAAATTGAAAAGTTCAGAAAATCCTGCAGGAATCTAATGTTATGGATCAACCTATGGGTTGTAGAGCTTACTAAAGGTCATAGAGAGGGTCTCGTAGGCACTGGGAATGAATTTTTGAAATGACAAGTCGTTGATGTTTGACCTAGATGTGAACAAGATGATTAGTAGTTGTTCTATGGGTCGTAGATGGGTTTCATAGAAGGGTTCAGACCTAGTGAAATTTTGTTCTTAAGCTTGGGTTCTACTAGTTGGCTCTATGAGCCATTGAAAAATTACGCCAATCGTAGGAAGGTCTCATGGAAATTTGAGGGATTTAAGGCCCCAATAATTGATTCTACGGTTGACCAATATGAGCCGTGGAAAGTCCTACGGACCGTAGGTCAGAATGGTAGGTAACTTCCGGCAGTTTTTGATGAAGGGTGTTTTGGTCTTTTTCTACCCAACCACCCCCTATACTATGTTATTTTTGACCTATAACTATCCCTATTACTAATTTTCAATACCTAAATCTACCCAAACCCTCTCATTCTCTAAAATTCCAAAATCTCATCCAAGTTAATCCCCGCCAATTCTCTCTCAAGTTCAAGGAAGAAAGCTAGAGTTTCAAGCTTCAAGTTCTTAAATCTTCATTGCTTTTAGAGATTTGATTATCAAGATATGTGGGAATTTATCAATGAATCCCTTTCATCCATTGGGTCCCAAAAGATCTTAAATCTTTGATTCAATTAGGGTTTATGTCAATCTTTATGGGTCTTTTTTTAATGATTCAATTATTTATTTTCAATCTTATAATGTGTGATTTGATTAAATTACACGGTTTTCAATTGATTTCATATGGACCCATGCTTTGTACTTGATTTTTACTATGAATTTATGAAGAAAGCTTATGAACTTATGAAGTATGAATATGAACTTATGAAGTATGAATATGAAAGCTATGCATGTTTTATGAAAAGATGAACTTATGATTTCAGGATACTCTTCGAGCAAGTATGAATTATTTGTGAAAGATTTTCTCACAATTTGAAAGGTGATCGTGATTTTAGATTCTTAGTAAGGTAAGTGCCTATATGAATGAATTTATGAAACCATGATTTCGAAAAGGAGCTACTCTTATATGAACTTATTATTGGGATTGATATTTTTATTATTGCCTTTCCTAATGTTATGCTTTGATAATTGATTTTATCTATTCCGTTGAGATTTAACTTAGCACTAAGAAAACTTTGAGGTGGAGGCTCACATAGGGTTGTCTTTAGTAGCAATCTCTAGTTCCAAACTACCTGCTCCCATAGGATTATCATAAATGACCTAACTAGTGGATCCACAAAACCTTTATGATATAATACCCAATTCTACCTTGGCAAGTAGACTCTCTCTTCTTGGTGTGGGAGTTACATCGGATTACGTAGTAACGAACATTAATAATGTAACGAACAAGATTATCTTACATACAAGATTACATAGTAACGAACATTATCTTACATACAAGAATACGTAGTAACGAACATTAATAATGTAAAGGAAAATATTAAATATAATATTTTATCATTTATCGTTCAATCAATCTTCTTTAATATGATTTTATAATTTTTCATTTCGCTTCCCGAAAGTTTTAATATTTGATATTTTTGGGGAATCAAATGAATATCAACCTGAGATATTAAATTTTCTAATAAATAAATAATCGTTGGTGAAGGGATAAATAAATTTTAAAAGGCTGAAAAAAGTGAACAAATATTCTAATTTTAACGTGTAGAAAGTTTAGCCATGCCTTTTGCTTTACATATATCATTTTAAAATTCCCCATTTAAAACTTATAACAATAACTTTGCAAAAACATAAACAACAAAGTTTAAAGCATGTACTCAAAAACAACAATATATAACATAAGCATAAATGAATGAATGTAAAAACCACACCAGGATCTGTAACAATAGAATGAAATAGAAAGGAAAAAATCGAGCCCACTAAATGCACAGTGTCCCCTTAAGAAAATTATTCCCCTCTAGTACCTAAGGCTTAAAGGAATAGATCCTCTCAAGATAGAACGATTTTATTCACCAGTGTATTGATACAAAAACAATGGTGTCAGTGAGCCACTCAATTGGAGCAAAGTACACGAATATTTAATTGTGCAGAAAAAGAAGAAGAAGTTCAGAATTTTTGTTGTTTCTTAATGAGAGGAAATCCCTCTATTTATAGACGACAAAGGGTAGTGTGAACAAATGCTTGTTGTGCCTTATCGGAAATGTCACAACTCTTTGAAAAACTTACAACCCTAAGAAAAGGTCACAACCTTTCATAAAATTCACAACTTTTCATAAAAGTCGCAACTTTTCATAAAAGTCGCAACTTTTCATATTTCATTCATACCATTTAAAATCAAACAATGTTTATTTCATATATCAATTCAAAGCTCTAATAAATGACATTGAACTTCAATCAATATTGTACCACCCCTACACAAAAAATTGGTTAACTCAAATCATAAAAGGTAAAGTAAGATTATGGAGTAACGGTAGACTAATGCATGCAACAATGCAAGTATACATAGGACTAAAGGAGAAGCATTCACAAGTTCAAAATTAAAAAGAACATGCTCAAGCTATAACTGTTATATATACATCTGAGCCAACTAACTCACATAGTTTGGCTCAATATTTCATTCTGGTACTAGTTGGTTAAACTTAAGGTTGGCCTAGTATTCCTATATAGCGATCAGGTTCTTAAGTAAGTTCAAAGGGAGGCTGATATTTATACATATGGAAGATTTGGTGGAGGTTTAATTTGTAAGATGGTGGTGATGGTTGTGAAGGTTTTTGAGAGGAGGGGAAGGCTAATTTTTGAAATAAATAAATTAAAAAGGAAATGCTGATTTGTGGTGGTGCCACGTAGACGGGCCCAGGGTTCTCTTTTATATATATATATTTAAAAATAAAATTCTCAAGTTATAACTGTTATATATACATCTGAGCCAACTAACTCACATAGTTTGACTCAATATTTCATTCTGGTACCAGTTGGTTAAACTTAAGGTTTGCCTAGTATTCCTTTATGGCGATCAATTGCTTAAGTCAGTTCAAAGGGGGACTGATATTTATATATATGGAAGATTTGGTGGAGGCTTAATTTGTAAGATTGTGGTGACGGTTGTGAAGGTTTCTAAGATGAGGGGAAGACTAATTTTGGAATTTAATTAAAAGGGTGATTTGTGGTGGCGCCACGTAGGTGGGCTTAGGGTTTTCTTTTATATATATATATATGATATGATTAGAGTAGATAGATATGAATTAGATTTTTTTTCTAGTTGCAGCGTTGATTTTGGGGTTGGGGGAGACAAGGTCTGGGTGGCCATCATTGGCTAATAATGGCCAATGATTGGGGAAATGGCTTGAGGTGGTTTGAGAAGTATATATAGGATGAATAAATTGATGATTCTACAATTGTAGTTTTTTAGTAATTTATGTTTTATTTCATATTCAACTTTCATCTTTCTTTGTTTTCCAGATCCTTCCTATAATTATCACTTTATGATTCAAGTTTTGATATATTGAGATATTTCATTAAATATTAGGTGTATTTTATTATATGAATATCATTAAATTTAGGATATTTAGAGAAATTGAGACTTAACTCTTGGCTTAAAATTTAAGAATATAAGATTTGACATATTAGTTGACATCAAGATTTAGGAACTTGATTATATATATGAGTGATTTGTTAGGTCTAGGCTAGACATATAGTAATAGGTATGTTTAAGTACTTGTTTACTTACGAATGTTACATATTTGATAGATTCAGGATTCGTGACACATGTTCGACATTCAAGGTATGTTCAGACTTTCAGACTTCATTGAAGGACGTTTTTATAATTATAGATTAAAAATGAAACAGACAATGAATAAGAGCGAAAGATAGGGGTCCCATACTAATGGTGTGATGAGTATCAGTACGAGTACCGGTGTGATAAAGGAAAAGTTTATTACTATAGAGTGATGGATTGAAATCCAAGAATGCCAAAGAATATGTGCATTAGCTAATATATTATTCACTTGGTTTCTTTTGTGTGGCTGTATTTGCTGATTGAACCTGTATATTTGTGATAGATTAGATGATTATATGTCATGTCAACATTTGATTGATTGAAATGCATCATCATGCCCTTTTATTGATATTATATTGTGCACATGCATTGATATGAGATTGGGTATGAGTGAAGATCTAACACGTGGAGATCGATTTATGATTATAAGTTGCGCACGTGGAGATCATTTGTGCTGGGAATTGTCTGATTTTATGATATTGAGTTGAGAGCATCTTCACAGACACGTGGAGTTCATCTATATCGGTACATGGACCTCGCGAGTCCCCCCATAGGTCACGAAATCTCGATGTATTTCTGAGAAGTATCATGTATATTCGGTTGACAGAGTACTTGGCATTTGAGGTATTTCATTTCATGGTGTTGCATTACATTGCTTCTCACTACATCCTTCATTCTTGTTTGATTATGTGCTTTATTAGTGTTGGACATTACGTGTCATTTAATTATCTCTATTTGATGAAACCTGGTTGATTAGAATAATGTAGACTTGTAAAATTGAAGAATGATTTTCTTATATACTCCTGTCACTATTTCTTTGTTGTGGGTCTATAAGACATATTGAGAACACCTAGTTTCATACTCATACTACATGTGCTGCACTCTTTTGTGGTGCAGATCCAATTCAAAATATAAGCACATCTCGTGGAGCTCTCTGAGTTCAAACATGGATTATCATGGAGTTATAGTGAGCTCTTTGGCTATTTCACAGCCCACACCTCCCTATATGTCATTATTTATTTTGTTGTTATTCATACAGGATATATCTTATGTTTAGATTTGTTATTTGAGTTTCATAATTACACCATATTTAGAATCTCTTGTACTTATGATGTAAAAATCCTAGGTGATATTTTAGATTTCCGCATTTCATACTTATGAAAGACTTAGTGTTTAAGATATTCTACTTCTCATTTATATCTTCACCTTATTTATTTATTTAAATTGGTAAAAATAGTGGGTTGTTTTACCTGTTGATTGGAAACATAGGTGTCATCACGATATGTGAATTTTTGACTTGACAATTTTTCATCAGAGTCTAGGTAAATTGGTTTAACGAGTATAAGAAAAATGTGTAGTAGAGTCTTGCGGATCGGTATCATGATATCCATACTTATCTTCCAAAGGCTATAGGACATTTAGAAAACTTCTATTATCTTATTCCTTATTGTGCATACCTAACCCTGTTGGAATTCTAATCTTGTTGTCTTATTCTCTCACAAATGGTGAGGACTCGTACATCTATGAGTGGTTATTAGGAGCCTATTAATGTGCCTGCTTCTAGGATCACTACCCAAGGTAGAGGCATGGATGAGGTCGAAGTAGAGATCGGGGTAGAAATCTGTTTATAATTACCCTTCAGGTTATTTATGTGCATATGCCTTATATTCATCATTTAATGTGTTCTTATAGAGACCTCAAGTCATTTATGACTTGTTGGGACTGACAATTTGACCACCTAGTTGTTCGTTTTGTTTTTATGTGATTTTTTGTGTTTTTGAGCTTTTGAACCTTAAACGGTCATTTTTTATTCAAAGTTCAAGAAGATGACCTCAGAAGATACTTGAAATATTTCTCATTTTGTTACCTCTGAGGTTTTCTAAGGTTGTGGGTGAGAAAGCCCATGAGTTTCTTACTAGTTGTTGTAAGCAACTATATACATTGGGTCTAGTGGAATCGAGAAAAGCCAATTTGGCTGCTTATCAGCTAGATGGGCCAGGAAGGTAGTGGTGGTGTATTTTTATAGAGACCAGGCCACTTGGGTCTCCTCTGATCACATGGAAAAAGCTTTCTGAGGCCTTCTTCTCTAGGTCCATCCCCCACAGTGTCAGAGATCATATCTGTGAGCAGTTCTCTAAGTTAGAGCAGGGCTCCATGACTGTGTCTGAGTATGAGGTGAGTTTTCCCGAGCTCTCCTACCATGCTACTATCATCCTAGTGACTAAGGATGAGAGGTTTCGATAATTTGTCCATGATTTGAGACTTTAGCTATTGATTGAGACTTAGTCTATGTTATCCATAGGCCACTCCTTTCTTGATGTGGTTTACCACGTCTGCACTATGGAGCAGCTCCGTCGTGAGGCCCATAAGGGCAGTGACAAGAGAGCTACGTGTGAAGGAAGCTTCCGCGGGTCTTATTCCAGGCCTAGGGACTTTGATGGTAGGCCCTGACAGCGGTTTCAACCAAGTCAGTCTAGCCAGCCTGTTCAGGCCTCATTTCAAACTTTAGAGGGTGACAAATATAGCCGGAGCAAGGTTAGCTTGAGTCACTGTCCAAACGGGTCTCAATAATATGCTTCAAGCAGTGGTGGTCATTCTTATAGGAGTCGAACATCTTCAGGTTCTTTGCACTGTGGGGAGTTTAACCATTGGGCCAGAGCTTGCCCTTTGCGTAGGTGGATTGCTCCCGCTTCACAGGCAGCTCCACCAGCTCTACCAACTCCACTAAGAGAACCTCCAGCTAGAGGTTGAGGTCAGGTCTATGACAATCATGGTATTCAGGGTGGTCTCCACGGAGGTAGGTCATGTGGTAGGTATGATTGACATGGAAAGGTGGAAAGAAACACTTCTATGTAGCTCCATTAAATTCAAAGGTTGAGGAATCAAACGATGTGATCATAGTACGATTCTATTATGCCAGCAGCCCGCCTCGGCTTTATTTGATCCAGGTTCTACCTTTTTATATGTATCGTTTTATTATGCTTCTCATATGGGTTTTAGTTCTAAGCCTTTTGAAGCACCGTTGCATGTGTCAACCCCCATGGTGAGTCTTTAGTAGTGGATCAGGTGTTTCGATCTTGCTTTTTGACTATCTAGGGGCCTGACACTTGGGCTAACTTTATATTACTTGATATGCTTGAATTCAATGTGATTCTAGGCAAGGACTAGTTATCTCCCTACCACGTGGTCTTAGATTGCTTCTCTATGACCGTTACCTTAGCCATGCCTTGTATTTCCCCGGTGGTATGTAAGGGCTCCCGTAGTAGCACACCGATTGGAGTTATCTCTTTTGTTTGGGCTCAAAGTTTAGTGGCTAGTGGGTGTTTATCTTATTTTGCCTATGTACGTGATATGAGTAAGGAGGTTCCTTAAGTTGAGTAGTTCTAGTTGTCCTTGACTTTGTAGATGTCCTTCCTATTGACCTACTTGGCCTACCCCCAGGGCGTGATATTGATTTCACTATTGAGCTTGAACAGGGTACTTGACCAATTTCTATTCCCCCATATCGAATGGCTCCTGTAGAGCTCAAGGAGCTCACTGTTAAACTTTAGGATCTTTTGGGTAAGGGATTCATCAGGCCTAGTGTATCACCTTGGGGTGCTCCCATTCTCTTGGTAAAGATGAAGGATGGTATGATGCGCATGTGTATTGATTATAAGCAGCTGAATAACGTAAGGGTAAAGAACCATTACACCCTGCTTAGGATTGTTGATCTGTTTGACTAGCTTTAGGGTGCTCTAGTGTTTTCTAAGATTGATTTAAGGTCAAATTACCATCAGCTGGGGATTAGGGTAGTGGACATCCTTAAGACCGCATTTAGGACTCGATGTGGCTTGTTTTGAGTTCCTTGTGATATCTTTTGGGTTGACAAATTCCCCTGCCGCCTTTGTAGACTTGATGACACGGGTGTTCAGGCCTATCTTGATTTGTTCATCATTGTTTTCATAGATGACATCCTTGTGTACTCGCAAAGTAGGAGAGATCATGAGCAGCATTTGAGGATTGTGCTCAAGACATTGAGAGATCAGTGGCTTTATGACAAGTTCTCAAAGTGCATGTTTTCGCTTAAGTCTGTAGCATTCTTGGGGCTTGTCGTGTCCAAAGATGGAATCATGGTAGATCCCGTCAAGATTAAGGCTATTCGTGATTGGGCTAGGCCTACCTCAGTTATTGAGATTCGGAACTTTATCAAATTAGCGAGATACTAAAGACTATTTGTAGAGGGCTTCTCTACCATTGCAACACCTCTGACCCGGTTGACTCATCTTAATATTCCTTTAAGTGGTTTGAGGATTGTGAGTTGAACTTTCAGAAGCTCAAGGAATTGCGGACCACCGCTCTTATATTGATTATTCTATTTGAAGGTAAGGCCTTCACTAAATATTGTGACACATCCAATGTTGGTTTGGGTTGTGTATCCATGCAGCGGGGCTGCATTATTACTTATGCATCGAGGTAGCTTAAGCTACATGAGCGTAACTACCCGACTTAAGACTTGGAGTTGATGGTGGTAGTTTTTGTAGTTAAGATCTAGAGGCACTACTTGTATGGAGTTCGTTGCGAGATCTACACTGATCAAAGGATTAATTAATACCTTATGAGCCAGAGGGACCTTAATTTTATGCAGCGTTGATGGATTGAGCTTTTGAAGGATTATGACCTCTCTATTCTCTGTCATCTAGGCAAGGCTAATGTGATAGCGGATGACTTAAGCTGGAAGGCAGTGAGTATGGGCAGTCTAGCTTTCATGTCTACTATGGAGCGGCCTTTAGCTTTGGACATTCAGTCGTTAGATAATAAGATGATTCGATTTGATTTTTCAGATTCAAGAGATGTATTAGTCTATAAGGGAATTTAGTCTTCCTTGCTTGATCGGATCCCTGATCGTCAGTTTGAGAATGTGACTTTAGGGGTGCTTCGAGAGCGGGTGCTAGTAGGTGATACGGGTACTAGCCGTATTTGTGTTCCGAGAGTTAGGGGTTTGATCCAATTGATACTTCATGAGGCCTATGATTCTAGATGCTCTATCCATTTAGGCACCGTGAATATGTATCGTTATTTGAGGCAGCACTATTGGTGGAGTGGCATGAGAAGATATATTGCAGACTATGTGTCCCACTGTCTATGTTGCCAACAGGTGAAGGCCAAGCATTTGAGACCTGGTTGTGAGTTTCAGAGATTAACCATTCCGCAATAAAAGTGGGATTGCATCACTATGGACATTGTGGCCGGTTTTCCTTGGACTTCTAGAGGTGTTGACAGCAATGGATCATCGTTGATTGATTGACCAAGTCAACATACTTCCTCCCTATTCAGTCTTCATTCAGCACTGAGACCCATATCTACATTTGAGAGGTGGTTCATCTTCCTGGTGTGCCTATCTCTATCATATCATATTGGGATGCTCAATTCAATTCTAGCTTTTGGAGGAACTTTCAGAAGGAGTTGGGCACTCGAGTTGACCTTAGCACATCTTTCCATCCGTAGACTGATGGTCAGTTGGAGCGTATTATTCAGGTTCTTAAGGATATTTTGCGGGCTTGTGTTTTGAAGTTTGGAGGTCAGTGGGACAAGTTCTTTCCCTTGGCGGAGTTTGTGTATAACAACATCTACCACTCTAGTATTCAGATGGCCCCATTCGAGGCCTTATATGGTAGGCGTTGTTGCTCTCTGGTTGTTTGGTTTGAATCTACCAAGCCTAGACCACGTGGCACTGACCTGATTCAGGAGGCCTTAGACAATGTGTGAGTTATTTAGTATAGGATTCGGACAACTCAAAGTAGGCACTAGAGTTATGTTGATCGTAGGCATCAGCTTTTGAGGTTTTCAGTTGGTAATCGGGTTTTCCTTTGTGTGTCACCCATGAAGGGCTTGATGAGATTTGGGAGGTGGGGCAAGCTTAGCCCCAAGTATATTGGACCTTTTGAGATCCTCTGGAAAGTTGGTGAGGTATCTTATGAGTTGGTTTTACCTCTAGTAGTTTCATCTATCCACCCGATTTTCCATGTTTCGATGGTGCGCCAATATGTTTTGGATAAGTCTTACGTGCTCTAGTATATTGCAGTAGTGTTGGGTGATCGTTTGACTTTCGTGGAGGAGCTAGTTGCCATTTTAGCTAGAGATGTGTGGCGGTTGCGTTCGAGAGCCATTCTTGAGGTTAAGGTCTGTTGGATGGGAGATCGAACATGGGATGCGAGAGCAATTTCCTAGCTTGTTTGAGCCTTCAAGTACTTCTTGACTCTTACTTTCACAAATGAAAATCATTTTAGTAGTGGATGTTATAATGACCCTCCCAGTAATTTTTGTGTTTATTTCTTCTGTTCATCATTTAGAGCGTTCCTATAGCAACCCCAAGTCATTTAAGACTTGCTGGGACTGAAAAGTTGGTAACCTGGTCGTTCATTTGGTTTTATGCGAATGTCTGTGTTTTTGAGCTTTTGAACCTTAAACGGTCATTTTCGATAAAAAAAATTTAGGATGACGACCTCAGAATCTAATTCTGATGATTCCATTAGCTCCATAAAGATCATTTTAGGCTAGTAGCATGGTCGGCACAGCTCTCGAGTTTATTGGTGTAAATTTATGCGCTTAGGCGTTTTAACTTACAAGTAAGAACTAAGTTTGATCTTGGTCAACATTCTTGGTAAACACTAGGAGGGAGAATTTCGTCAGCGCGATAAGCTCGCAAATGTCGAGTTTGGTCTAGAACAGTGCGTCATGCGGATCTCGAGGCTTCTAGCTAATTCTGAGTCCCCTTACAGATTTTGATGGAAAATGGAGTTTGAGATGGGATTCACTTTTTGCCGAGATTACCTCGTATGGAAACTCAACTGCTCCACTGAGCCCGAAATATCGAATTTCGTAGTGTCGCATATCGCATTTGCATACAAGGGGTTCTGAACAAATTCAGAACTTCCCATGGGAGATTTTAACTTGGCAAAAACAAGTGATTTGCATCAGTTGGTGTAGGCAATTTTTGGCCTTTGCGTTCGCAAAGCTATGGGCTGCATTCACGGGTCCACTGAGCCAGGTCACCACGTTCGCGAGGCCCTAGCCAAGTTCACGAGCCTTCGCATTTGCAAGGACCCGACTGCATTTGCAGACCCCTGTCCTCCGTTGCCTTCACATTCATGGGTCCATTGACAGCGTTTGCAAAGGGTATTGTGTTTCCCCTCCGCCTTCGCAATGGTCATTTTTTGGCCTATCTTTAATTATAAAGGAAAACTAAGCAACTAGAAACTACCCCATAAAAGAAAAATAATTACAAATATATACCCTTTACATTCATAACCCACTAAATAATTATACTATATACCCCCCTCCCCTCCAAACTAATTTCGCTTAACTGATACTAAATCAGTATCATATACTGTATTGGTATCATTAAGGCAAATAATTTCACTTAATTGATACTAAATCAGTATTTATATATATATATTGTATTTTGTATCATTAAGGTTTCTTATTCAGAAATTACTCATTAGTCAATGATACTATAAGAGTATATATATACTTTTATAGTATCATTGACTATTACTCATTAGTCAATTATACTATAGGATTAAACTATATGTACTCTTATAGTATAATTGACTAATGAATAATATCTTAACAAGAAACCTTAATGATACCATAAACATATACATATACTCTTATAGTATCATTGACTAATGAGAAATTCTGAACAAGAAACCTTAATGATACCACAACAATATACATATACTTTTATAGTATCATTGACTAATGAGTAATTTTTGAACAAGTAACCTTAATGATACCAATACAGTATATGTATATGATTTAGTATCAGTTAAGCAAAATTATCAGCCTTAATGATACCAATAAAGTATATGATACTTATTTATTATCAGTTAAGCAAAAATTATTTGCCTTAATGAATTGGGGTATGGGCTGTAATTATTTTTTGAGAGAATGGGTATTTCTTGAATTATTTTTGATTGGCTATGAACATGTAATTATTTTGAGTTTTATGGCTCATTTATGTACTTTTGCCTAATTATAAAGACATACATAATCAGCTATGGCCTCTAATTTTAAAAATTCAATATCTCACTCGTTTTAACTCAGAATTTGGTAATTCAAAGTATTGTGCATCCGGGATTGTTGTGTCTTTGTTGTGGAGTGATCCGCAGTCTTTGTGGGCTCTCCTTTTGAGATAAAATCAAGTGATCGCTTGCTGCATTAGTTCTTTTATTGAGTTCAAATAATGAAATTGTTGCATGTTGATATTTTAGCTGTTTCGAGCCCCAGATTGTGTTCCATTTTTGAACACAAGTCTCAGGTACTTTTTAGGACCCTTTGATGATGTCAATTCTAGAAATTCTAGTGCAGGTCCCACTATTCTTGTTTGACTCGGAAATTATTGGTTTGTTTCTATTTAATGTGTTTTTGGTGTTGAAACAACTTTATTGACATTGTGATTCTATTTTTCTTATAGTGTGGCAGCATTTTGAGGCCGTTCAAAAGGGAAAAGCTTTGGCATTATTAGCTGGAGTGTGTACGGTCTTCCTAAAGGTAGGCTATGGCTTTCTCCTCTCTTAGATTGAGCTTGAATGTGTAAATAATTGTTGATTAGAGTGATATAGGGGTGGGTACCTAGTTGCATATTTTCTTTCTTAAATATCATGTTTTATGTTTGATCGGCATTATTTCAGGTGTAGTACCATGCTAGCCAGGGACTATGTGCTTAGATTTCATCTTGTGAATTGACTTTCATGTTGTTATTTTTTATATTGGAGCATGTGTTGCCTTAGTCTATGATTAGGCTAGTGTTGCCTTAGTCTATGATTAGGCTAGTGTTGCCTTAGACCTGCATTTCTTGTAGCCTTTAGACCTTATGTCTTCTTCTACATCATTTTGGATGGATTAGCTCCTTGTAGACTGGAGTAGGAGACTTGAGTCTAATAGAATGAGCCTTTGATTAGGCATGATTCAGCTTTGTCAAGCTTCTATTCACTCTCTCTATTTCTAAGGGCCCATTGCGATACCGGAGGTTTTCGTGCTTTACTGGGTGACTCAGGATCGAAATGGTGCTGGTTGGGAGCCTTTAGTTAATTTCTTGAGTTTGGACATCATTCTATAGTGGTATTGAGGATGGATGACATATGGTACTTTGAGGTTCTTATTGGTGCCACCTGGTTCTCTTGCTATTTTGGTTGGTGCCCCTAGGAGTTACTATCTGGTAGGGCAGCCCCCGGATTTACTCTTTCTAGCTAGGCTGGTGCCCTTGGGAGTTTACTGTCTCACTGGGCAATGGTCTTATTGAGGCCCCCGGATACTGTTGCTAGCTCTGCTAGTGGCCTTGGTAGTGACTGTCTGGCAGGGCGGCCCCCGTGTTTACTCTTGTTAAATGGGTTGGTGCCCCTGGGAGTCTACTGTCTTGCTGGGTGGGCCGATTATTAGGTGCTATGGTTAGAGGTTGTTACTTGGGGGCTTGAGACCTAGATTACGCTACTTGGTTCTTGGTTCACTTGACTTCGCTCTTATATTTTAGTATTTTGTATACCTATCGGGCTTATGGGGGTTCAGGTTTTTACTTAAACTTGCGAATGAGTGTACCTTCTGGGCTTATGGGGCCCAGTTAGGTTTAGTTTAGCTGTACATAGATTTACTTTTTGTACGCTCGTGTGCTTTTCTTTAAATTCCACTTTGACTGTTGTTTGTGTCTAGATTCTAGCTTTTCTTGGTGTCTTTACCTTTCTTGCTCAGTTGACCTATGTTGCCTACTGAGTACCTTTGTTTTGGTACTTCGGCTACGCTCTGCATCTGTTTGGTGATGCAGGTCCCAGTATCAACTACTAGCGCTGATCGCTTATGCCAGTAGCGGTTTTTCGAATGAAGATGAGGGTGAGCACCTAGCATCCTCAACTTTCTTATCTCCTTCAATATTTTGTATAACTAGTCTTTTGAATTGTGCAACAACTTTACTTTTGGTCCACTTTTGAGACTTGTAGTGTTCTTTTATCGCAGCTCTGTACTTGTCACTTCTAGTTTCTATGAGGGATACTTTCAATATATAGTTTTGGTCTGCTTTAGCTTTTATCTTATTTTGTTATTTATAGTATTTCTTCTGCTTACTTCTACACTCATTCTCATTACTTGTCATTTTGGTTGAGGGTTGGCTTACCTACTTGTGGGTTATAGTAGGTGCAATCATTACTCGAAAAATTGGGTTGTGACAGTGTTGCAGCACCTATGGGAGGCCAAATACCGATAGCTACCCTAGGTCATGCTAGGACAGTATCTCAAGATGCAAATGTGGTTTACGAGGATATGCTGGATCATGTTGAGGGATAAGGACCAGCTTAGGCTCCACCTGGTTTTATTGCCACCAGTGCTTCAAGATAGTTGGTTCGTATGCTGGGAATCTTAGAGGGGGTGGCTCCGGTAGGAACATTGCCTATCTTCGATAATGGCTCACATACTCATGTTGGAGGTCAAACTCCATATCATATGGTTTCTCCAGGTTCTCAGACTACAAGGACTCAGCGAGCTACTATTGCAACTCCTCGTTTATATAGTATGGTATTGCCAGGTGTTGCATCACATTTGGCTAACAGGCTTTCCATGACCATAGATGAGCAAAAAATGTTCGGAAGTTTCAGAGTGATGAATCCTTCGATCTATAATGTTGACTTGACTGAGGATGCGTATGAATTTATAGTTAGCTGTCATGAGAGGTTGCATAACCTTAGATTAGTGGACTCTCATGGAGTTGACTACACAGCATTTCAGGTGAGTGGCCCCTCCCAAACAATGGTGGATAGATTATATCGGTAGTAGGGCAGCCATATCACATCTACTATCATGGACTCAGTTTACTTAAGTATTTTTAGACAAGTTTTTTCCATGCAATGAGATGGAGTGCAAAAGGTCCGAGTTTGAGGTTTTGCAGCAAGATGGTTTGTCAATTGAAGATTATAAGGTTAAATTCCATGCCTTGGCTAGGCACGCTTCGTTGATACTGTTGACATCCCTAAAAAGGAGCAACGTCGCGGCGACTCAAAAATAATAACTAGTTCAAATTTAAAAAAATTTAAAAGAATAAAAGAATTTTAAAGGGGTTTAAAGGTTTAAAGAGAGTCGCCACCTAATTTTAGGAAAACTAGGAAATCAATTAATAAAAAATGTCTACGAAACCAATAGATTCTAGGTAAGGGTTCAAGTTATTCTGAATGGAAGATATTAGGCATCCTTCAGAATCCACAACTGTGGGACCCGACTGAATTCATTTTTTTCAAATTGAGAAGGAGGTAACAACAATGTACAAGTATAATAAACATGAAAGATAAACAAATAATGAAGTAAAACAATATTATAAAAAACGGCCTAAATTTTCCTAACGTCAATATATACAAAACAATGAATAAAGAATATAATTCGAACTTCATTCGAATAGCTTCAATGGGAAGCAACTTCGGGTACCTATAAAGACATTTAGTAAAAATGTTAGTAATAAATAAATATGAATAAAAATAAATGAATCAAATAATAACTTAAAAATAAAAACCCATCTTATTAACATGGGAGGCCTTGAAAATCGACGGTAATTTCTTCATCGGCCAATTTTAACATACAAAAAATATAAACTTAACTAAAATTCCGTCTTTTAACATTGGGAAGGCCTCTAAAACTGACGAAGAGATTTTTTCATTTGCCATTTTACGTTATTTGTCTAAGTCATTAATTTAATAAAGTTGAAAATAGTGAAACCGCAAAGTAACAATTCAAACTGGGTAAACAAGGAGGTAACTACCGACAATAAAATTGTACAAAATCAACCACAAAACAACAACATTTAATCAAACAAGCTACTGGCGAATTAACAAATATGAGCAACGTAACAATATAATAATAAGAAGAAAGGAAACAAAGCAGTAATAATAAACTAATAAAATCAACAACAAAACAAAGATCACATTAAACAAATATTTGTATGTATAACTAATGTAAAAAACAAGATTAGTGAATAAACAGAGAATTACAAATTCAAATTTAAAAGATAACAAATCAAGAAAAACAACCATAGTGAAAATAACTCAAAACACTTATAAAAATAATAATAATGATATAAATAAACCAATCAAAAATAATGTATAAATCAACCAAAAATTAGTACAAACAAAAACAACACAATCACCCTAAATCCATAGCTATTACTAAATAAAGCACATATAAGAACAGGAACTTACAGATGTTAGTAAAATAAAGTAAAATCAAGAAGAAACACCCCAATAATATGAAAATAATAACAGTTAGCACCAAATCAAGAACAAAACATTGATGAAATTTGGGTTACAGGAGTGTTGTCTTTCTGGTCAGATCTAGAAATATATTGGAGTTGTTGAAATCGTTGTTTTGTTGTGGTCGGGCGCGCTGTTGTTGTGGTTCAAAGCTTGCTGGTTTGGGGGTTGTTTGCTGGAAAAGGATAAAAACGAAATGGGTTTTGAGGGGTTGGTAGCAGCGGTTAAAGGATAGAAGAGAAATGGGTGGTCTTTGGCGTTGTTTGGGGTCAGGTTCGGTGGATTTGGGGTCTGTTTCAGGCGGGTTGGAGGAGGTCTTTGAGTTTTGGACGGTGGAGTGGACTGGTGGGGATTTTGGAGATGGTTTTGGGTGGGAGATCTGGTGGCTGGACGATTGCTTGGTAGCAACGAGCAAGAAAGGAAAATGGGTTGGAGCCATTGTTTTTCGCGTGAACAAAATCAAAAGGGGACGATGGGGAGCTATTGTGATAGTGGTGGACTGGAACTTTTATAAATCACCGGAGCTCTGATGAGCTTGTCGGAGAAGCAAAGAACAAATAAAATATTTAGAAAATTAAAAATCTTAAAATTACACTCCCTAATTCAATAATTATCCACCACCCTTAATTTAATGAGCAAACTATTGCTTAAATAAAAAATTGAAAATCATCAATAGTGTAATACCAATATCTTAAAATCGTGGGCCAAAACCACAAACAAATAAAATATTTGTGTATGAAATATTATCCATATTTGAATGAATTTCTAGACTGCCCAAAAATATCAAAATGAATATTAACAAATGTAACGAATAAATGAATATTAAAAATGTAACAAATGTAACGAATGTAACCAACGACATATAAAAAATAGAATTTAACAAAAACAATGATTTAATCAAACTGAACAAATATTTAAACATATTCAAACCGGTTGTGACCAAAAAAATAATTTAAACAAGGTAAACCGATAAAAATCCTAATATTTTGAGAAATAAGGATAGTTATCAACAAATTCTATTAAAATTGCAAAACATTTATTTTGAACAATTAATGAATAAAATACTTATAAGTATCAACTTTAAAAAATATCAGACCAAAATTTGGTATCAACAACTTGCACCTTTGTTTGTTTAGGATCAATGAAAGAGATCCTGGTCAAACAAAGTTGACGAACCCAAATTTGGTTTGATAAACTTTGAACAAAACAATATGAAAGGTTAGTAGAAATTTTGAATAATACTCCACATCCGCCAACGGGGCTGAAAATAATAAAAAGGCAAAGATTGATCAAACATTCACATACCTTCGATGTTACTTTCAAAATTGCACGATGAAGGTAGTCTACCTCTTTGAAAGGACGCGGTGCGAATAACATGTCACTTTGAACGAGGTGATGGCTTAACCTGTCTCTTGAAAGGCAGACGGCCTAGCTTGAACTTAACATGCCATTTGAAGGGAGATGACAACCCAACATGTTTATTGAAAGGCAGACGACCCGATTTGAACTAACATGTCATTTGAAGGGAGATGACAACTCAATCTTGAACATAATATGTCACTTGAAGGGATGTGACAACTCAACGTGTCATTTTGAAAGGCAGATGACCCAATTTGAATATAACATGTCACTTTGAAGGGAGGTGGCAACCCAACATGTCTATTGAAAAGTAGACAACCCATTTGAACCTAACATGTCATTTGAAGGGAGATGACAACCCAATCTTGAACTTAATATGTCACTTGAAGGGATGTGACAACCCAAACGTGTCTCTTTGAAAGGCGAACGACCCAATTTGAACTTAACATGCCATTGAAAGGAAAACGACAACCCAATCTTGAACTTAATATGTCACTTGAAGGGATGTGACAACCCAACATGTCTGTTTGAAAGGCGGACGACCCAATTTGAACATAATATGTCACTTGAAGGGAGGTGACAATCCAACTTGAATATGACATGTCACTTTGAACGAGGTGAAAACCCAACGTGTCTCTTTAAAAGGCGGACGACCCAATTTGAATTTAACATGTCATTTGGAGGGAGATGACAACCCAATCTTGAACTTAATATGTCACTTGAAGGAATGTGACAACCCAATCTTGAACGTAATATGTCACTTGATGAGATGTGAAAACCCAACGTGTCTCTTTGGAAGGCGGACGACCTAATTTGAACATAACAAGTCACTTTGAACGAGGTGACAACCCATCATGTCTTTTGAAAGGGAGACGACCCAAATTGAATTTAACGTGCCACTTGAAGGGATGTGACAACCCAATGTTAAACTTAACATGTCACTTGAAAGGATGTGACAACCCAATGTTGAACTTAACATGAATGGTGTATCACAAAATCTTCAATAACAATGTTAGTAACAAATGTGACATAAAAGCAACATAAACTGTGCAAATATAACCTCATATAAATGATGAACAAGGTGATGAACTAACACAACATTTCGAACATAATAACATCTTGAATTTTTTAAAACATATCAATTTAAAGGAAATAACAAATCAAAATTGTCATTTTGAACGGAATGACAAGCCAATTTTAAAAACAAATTAATTTTTAAAAGATGTCATTTTGAAAGGTAAGACGACCTAAATTACAAAATGATGTCATTTTGAAGGGCATGACGACCCAAAAATATAATTTAAACAATGAAAGGTCCACAAAGTTGGTTTGGACAAATATTGAAAAGTGGGTTTTAGCCCATTTTTATTTTTTGAACAATGAAACCTGTTTTAACTTGGTTAGTGCCAACAATTTGTATTGTAAAAACAATTCTCACAATTCTCTCTCTTTCAACTGTGATTGACTTCGAGATAATTCCCATGAATTCAAGTGATACCTCAAATGTACTCAAGTAACGACAAGATTTGTTCATCTTGCTTCAACCAAAAGCTTTGAACTAGACCTACCATCATGTTTCAAGTGCCCTCACCACAAAGAAAATCCCAATTTGCACACATTTAAAGTGTTTTGATTTGAGAACATTTAGCAAAATTCGCTCACACTCAGAAAAATATTCAACGTATGCAATTGTGATACTATAGGCTTGGCCTTCATGTAAATCTCCACTAATGTGAGAACATTTGAAATGAAATCATGTAGGGCTTGTTATTGGCTTGTAATGTAGGCTTGGGGACAGGTAGGACAGTCTTTTGGGATAAAAGTGACTTAATCCTTTTTGAGCATTACACTGAATTTGTGCTTTCAACTGTTACGCTTTTAATGTTTGATCATTTGTGTTGTCCCTTCCTTTTGTACTTTTTGACCTCCTTTCAAGCTTTGCTTGTCTGAGCTTTTCCCCTTCTCATCATCTTTTGAAGTTTCTTCTGATTGTTTGGAGTATTCTTCTTCTTTTGTTGAAATTTTGCTTGCTTGAACTTGTGGGGAATTTTCAACTCTTTCTTCTTTCTTTTGAAGCCATTTTTTCCTAGAATTTCAGGGACTTTAGTAACTTTTGTATTTGTCAAAATTGAACTTTGAATCTTCTTTTGTAACTTGCACGTCTTCAGTGCACTCAAGAAAGTCAGGCCAAGAGAGGGATAGTGCGTATAAGCACTAAGAAATGGTATAGGCTAAAATGTGGACGTCCAAAGAAAGGGCTTAAGGCTCAAAGTGGGACATACTAAGAATTAATGTTGTTTGGTAGGCTTTGAAAGGCTCAAACGGGTCAACGAAGGCCTACAATCATTTTTCAAATCAAACATTACTCAGAATTTTGCCTCAACAAACATTCAGGCCAAGTTCTAGATCAACAAGGCAACACAATTGAATTTAATCAAAACTCACCATACAATGCCCATGAAACAATGAATCTGGTTTTGCTTGCATCTTGAATGCATGCAAGAGAATATTTTCAAGTGTAACAAAAGTATGAATGAGAGGTACCAAAAGAATTTATGGTTTAACAAGAAGTCAATCCTCTCCATTGTATCAATTATTTTTTATATGCACAATCTAACTGTGCTGGCACCAACCAAGTCAAAAAATGATTTGAAAAATATAACATTTTAAAAAGAATAAAAAAATAAAAAATCTTTTGAATAAAGAATACCGAAACCTAGAAGGGTTGCCTACGTATCTCATTGAGAGAATCAGGTTTGCGTAGTCGTTCATATATGACATAAAACATATGTTTTGAACAACAAATAAATTTTTTGAAAGAAAACTAATAAAAATGAGAAACCAATGAGTAACATTGAAGGGCGGACAACCTAAATTAACAAATATATAAAATCAAAGATATACACTAAATATGACATCATGTACAAAAAATTAATGTAAAAATATAAACCAATTCAAAGCGATGCCTCATTAATCTGGTGTCTGAGTACAACCTTGGTGAAATTTTTGAGGGCTTTTCTTAAAATTTTTGCCCCTGTTTCAACTTTAGCAACCTCCTGTATTCAATCTTGTAGCAACTGTCTCCTTTGTGAAATTTTTGAAAACTTCCTCAAAAATTTTACCCCAGTTTCCATTTTAAAATAGTGGAAAGCTTACGGGAAACATGACCGAGCCGTTGAGGTGCCTACGTATCTCGTTGAAGCAGAAATCAGGTCAAACGTAGTTCCAGCGGATTATAACTTGAATGAATATTGGACTGAGACTATGAATGCTCTAGTGAGAGGTAACTAAGAGTGGACTTTATTTGAGACCGGGTCTCAAGCGGACAACTTGAGTTGGAATTGTGACAACTATTGGACACATGATGAACCAATAAATTATCACGCATTCCAAAAAGATTAACATATAAAAAAGGCCGGCTACGGGATCGCAAAACCATTCTTTAATATACAAGATTGATGTCGTTTGGCGGAAGCCTGTCATGAATGCAATAGCAATGTATATTTAATTAAACAAATAATGAATAAATAATAAATACAACATACAAATAATCAACAAAATATACAAGATATAATGAATAAAATAATAAAAGAATAGTCTCCTCAATTTGAAAAAATGAACCCATAATGGTTAGAACCTCTATATTCTCAGCGGAGTCGTCATCCTGTTGACATCCCTAAAAAGAAGCAACGTCGCGGTGACTCAAAAAATAATAACTAGTTCAAATTTAAAAGAAGGTTTAAAGAGAGTCGCCACCTAATTTTAGGAAATCAATTAATAAAAAATGTCTACGAAACCAATAAATTCTAGGTAAGGGTTCAAGTTATTCTGAATGGAAGGTATTAGGCATCCTTCAGTCCACAACTGTGGATCCCAACTAAATTCATTTTTTTCAAATTGAGAAGGAGGTAACAACAATGTACAAGTATAATAAACATGAAAGATAAACAAATAATGAAGTAAAACAATATTATAAAAAACGGCCTAAATTTTCCTAACGTCAATATATACAAAACAATGAATAAAGAATATAATTCGAACTTCATTCGAATAGGTTCAATGGGAAGCAATTCCGGGTACCTGTAAAGACACTTAGTAAAAGTATTAGTAATAGATAAATATGAATAAAAATAAATGAATCAAATAATAACTAAAAGTAAAAACCCGTCTTATTAACATGGGAGGCCTTGGAAATCGACGGTAATTTCTTCATCGGCCAATTTTAACATACAAAAAATATGAACTTAACTAAAATTCCGTCTTTTAACATTGGGAAGGCCTCTAAAATCGACGGAGAGATTTTTTCATTTGCCATTTTACGTTATTTGTCTAAGTCGTTAATTTAATAAAGTTGAAAATAGTGAAACCGCAAAGCAACAATTCAAACTGAGGTGAACAAGGAGGTAACTACCGACAATAAAATTGTACAAAATCTGCCACCAAACAACAACATTTAATCAAACAAGCCACTGGCGAATTAACAAATATGAACAACGTAACAATATAATAATAAGAAGAAAGGAAACAAAGCAGTAACAGTAAACTAATAAAATCAACAAAAAAACAAAGATCACATTAAACAAATATTTCTATGTATAACTAATGTAAAAAACAAGATTAGTGAATAAACAGAGAATGACAAATTCAAATTTAAAAGATAACAAATCAAGAAAAATAACCATAGTGAAAATAACTCAAAACACTTATAAAAATAATAATAATGATATAAATAAACCAATAAAAAATAATGTATAAATCAACCAAAAATTAGTACTAACAAAAACAACACAATCACCCTAAATCCATAGCTATGACTAAATAAAGCACATATAAGAACAAGAACTTATAGATGTTAGTAAAATAAAGTAAAATCAACAAGAATCACCCCAATAATATGAAAATAATAACAGTTAGCACCAAATCAAGAACAAAACATTGATGAAATATGGGTTACAGGAGTGTTGTCTTTTTGGTCAGATCTGGAAATATATTGGAGTTGTTGAAATCGCTGTTTTGTTGTGGTCGTGCGAGCTGCTGTTGTGGTTCAAAGCTTGCTGGCTTGGGGGTTGTTTGCTGGAAAAAGGATAAAAACGAAATGGGTTTTGAGGGGTTGGTAGCAGCAGTTAAAGGATAGAAGAGAAATGGGTTGTCTTTGGCGTTGTTTGGGGTCAGGTTTGGTGGATTTGGAGTCTGTTTCAGGCGGTTGTTGAAGGAGGTCTTTGAGTTTTGGACGGTGGAGTGGACTGGTGGGGATTTTGGAGATGGTTTTGGGTGGGAGATCTGGTGGCTGGACGATTGCTTGGTTGCAACGAGCAAGAAAGGAAAATGGGTTGGAGCCATTGTTTTTCGCGTGAACAAAATCAAAAGGGGACGATGGGGAGTTATTGTGATGATGGAGGACGGGAACTTTTTTCATTCACCGGAGCTCTGATGAGCTTGTCGGAGAAGCAAAGAACAAATAAAATATTTAGAAAATTAAAAATCTTAAAATTACACTCCCCAATTCAATAATTATCCACCACCCTTAACTTAATTATCAAACTATTGCTTAAATAGAAAATAGAAAACCATCAATAGTACAATACAATTATCTTAAAATCGTGGGCAAAAATCACTAACCAATAAAATATCTGTGTATGAAATCTTATCCATATTTGAATAAATTTCTAAACTACCCAAAAATATCAAAATGAATATTAACAAATGTAACGAATAAATGAATATTAAAAATGTAACGAATGTAACCAGCGACATATAAAAAATGCAATTTAACAAAAATAATGATTTAATCAAACTGAACAAATATTTGAACATATTCAAATCGGTTGTGACCAAAAAAATAATTTAAACAAGATTAACCGATAAAAATCCTAATATTTTGAGAAATAAGGATAGTTATCAACAAATTGTATTAAAATTGCAAAACATGTATTTTGAACAATTAATGAATAAAATACTTAAAAATATCAACTTTAAAAAATATCAGACCAAAATTTGGTGTCAACAGAGACTTCCCACCGAGGCTGAGAGAGTGAGAGGGTTTGTTAAGGGGATGATTATTCTGATTTGTATGGGAGTTTCTCAGATTGCCACTTTTGGTGTTCCATTTCAGAAAGTGGAAGATGCTTCCAAAGAGTTAGAGATGATTCGACGTGAGAGATTTTAGCAACGTGTGGGCAAGAGGGCCCATTATTTAGGTAATTTTTGTAGTACTTCACCTAATAGTCAAGGTTACTCAGGGATAGGTTATCACTCTCAGTCTAGCAGACCCATTCTTTAACACCTCAGAAATTAGAAGTTGAGTTGGAATGGAAAAATTGCATTTTTGGCACTAAGGCAATGTCCTACTGAAGCCATCTACGGATCGTAGGAATTTCTACGTGCCGTAGGATGGTAGTTGTAGGAACTAAGATTAGTGTTTGGAAAATGTCAAGTCCTAGTAAGTTGACCTATGAATGAACAAGATGAGTCGTAGGGTTGTCTATGGGCCGTAGGAAGTGCCCGTAGAGTTGATTTAGAGAATTGATTTGAGACCTCATGTCTTGAAAAGTATTCGACGGGTTGTGTTAGGGTCTATGGGTCATTGGAGTGATCCATAGAAGTGATCCAGACTTACGGAGATCTTGGACTAAAATTTGGGTTCTACGAGAGGTACCTACGAACCGTAGAATGGACGATGACCCATAAAATGGTTTCATGGAAGTTGAATCGATTTTTAAGCCCTAGTAACTGGTTCTACAGTTGACCATAATGGCCCGTAGAAAGACCTATGAAATGTACATCTAAATTGTAGACCTGCCAGACAGTTTTTAATTAAGGGTGTTTTGGTCTTTTCCTACCTAACTAACCCCTAAACTACGTCGTTTTTGCCCTATAACTACCAAATAAGAATTTTTACCCTTATGACTTAGCCTAGTTTCTCTCATTCACTCAAAATTACCCAAATCTCTCAAGTCTTTTCTCCAAAATTCTCTCTTAAGCTCTAAGGGGAAGAACTACGATTTCAAGCTTCAAGGTCTCATTCTCCTTGCAATCTTAGGACTTTGATTATCAAGGTATGTGGGAATTCGCCAATGGATCCCTTTCATCCATTGGGTCCCAAAAGAAACTGAAACTCTCTAATTCAATTTCACCCAATTCTCTTAGGGTTTCATGTGATTCTTCATGGGTCCTATTTATTCTGATTCAATTGTTGATATTCAATCTTAGTATGCATTATTTGACACAATTATATGCTTTCCAATTGATTTCATATGGACTCGTGCTTTATACTTGATTATGACTATGAACTTATGAACAAAGATTATGAACTTATGCATTATGATTATGAAAGCTATGGATATTTTATGAAAAGAATGATTTATGAACTATGGATACTTTTGAGATAAATATCAATGAATTGTGAAAGATTTTCTCACATATGAAGAAGTTTATGAAATCATGATTTGAAAGGAGCTACTCTAATATGAATTTATGATTGGATTGGTAGTATTAATTGTGTCTTTCCAAGTATATGATTTATGAATATGATTATGTCATTTTTGTTGGGGTTTACTTAGCACCGAGAGGACTTTGAGATAGAGGCTCTCCCGTTAGTAGAGGTCGAGTCTCTAGAAGCAATCTATGTGTCCCAAACTACGTGCCTCCATAGGATTATCTTAAATGATCTAAGCTAGTGGATCCACTTTAGAAAAATGAATGTGATGGAATTCTACCTTGGCAAGTAGATTCTCCTTTTCGGTGTGAGGGTCATGTCGGATTTCATGTTATAGCTCACATGATCTTATTGTTGGTTAATGGTAAATATCCCACAAATAAACTATATTTTCTCCAAAGGTTTTGTGAAAGCTTTCCTTATGTTTTAAGTATGCATTGACTTTGTTTATTATTCATGGTTTCTTTTAAAGGCTCATACTACGTTTTACTTTATCATGCATATCATGTTTAAAGTTACTCATATTGTCATGCATATGCCTATGTTTATGCATTTCTCCATACTTTGTACATTCACAGTACTAATGCATATTTGTGCCTATATTGTCACATAATATAGGTTCCGACGTTCCTCCTCCCGCTTGTGGCTAGCTTGGATTGTTCTATTAGCATATTGGATTGGTGAGTCCTCATGATCTGAGGACAAGACTATTGATGTCTTTAGTTTTATTATCGTCTTTTCATTTTAGACTTGTACATGGTGTATGGGTTACATCCCAACCACTCTTATGATGTTAGAAAGACTTGTGTCAGACCTAGTAGTTTACCACCTATTCTCATATGTACTCTATATCTTTTATATCGTTTTTTGGATTGAGACTTATGTTGCCTATTCTCTATTGTTGTGTTCCTATTACGTCATGCTTATGTCAAGTGGCTTGTTTAGGATCTTTTAGGGTCTTATTCACCATGTCATATCTAGGGTATACTTTCGGTTGTGACAAACTTGGTATTCAGAGTATCAGGTTTTAAAAAGATTCTAGGATGTCTGACAAGCTGCATTGAGTAGAGTTTTGTTCATGAGTGTGAAGCGCGCCCCATTTATGTGTAGGAGGCTACAAGTTGTTTAGGAAGCTTCACTTCTTTCACTACTCTAAAGTTGTGCCATAGAGTTTATCTCTATTATGGTCTTTCTCCTAACTCTTGTCCGAAGCTTTTTAGGATATGCCTCCTAGAAGAGCTAACGCAAGAAGGAATGTGGCTAATGATGTGGAGCCTGAGGTTCCTCAAGTGTCAGTCGATCCTTAGGCTGAGCAAGTGTCTCATACGGAATTCTGATCTGCTTTCCAAGTATTGGCTCAAGCTATGACAGCCCAAGTTAACAGAAAGAACATTACTCCCATGAACCCAAATGTGGGTATGAGGGCGATAAGGGTGAGGGACTTTACTAGGATGAAACCCCCGGAGTTTCATAGGTCAAATATTGATGAGGATCCTCAAGAGTTTGTTAATAAGACATATAATATAGTGGAAATTATGGAATTGTTAATGGTGGAAAAGGTGGAATTAGCCGCTTACCAACTCAAGGGTGTTGCTCATGTTTGGTTCAACCAATGGAAGGAAGAGAGGGCTATTGATACGGGTCTTCTTGATTTGGAGAAATTCAAAGGGAGGCAAAGGTTCTTGAGTTCATTAATCTTTGTCAAGGAAATATGAGTGTGAAGGAGTACATTTTGAAATTTACTCAATTAGCTATGTATGCTCCGACTATGGTTGCCGACTCTAGAGCAAGAATGAGTAAATTTATGTCGGTTGTGTACACAATGGAGGTCAAGGAGTGTTGAAACCGCCATGTTGATCAAAGAGACGGATACATCTCATTTGATGATATATTCCCAACAAATTGAAGAGGAAAAGCTAAAAGAAAGGTCTAGGGAGTCAAAGAGGGCAAGGTGGATGAATGTGACTTTTCTCATCCTAGGTTTGGTGGACATGGCCGTCCTCAATTCCGGTAAAAGTTCTCCGGCCAAGGTTCTTCTAATGGTCTTGCTCCTAAGTTCAACAAAGATAGGGTGTCTAACCCTAAGCTTCAAGAAGGTGGTGGTGATCGATCTTTTACTTTTTCTTGCCAAAAGTGTGGCAAAAGCCACTCGGGAAAATGCTTAGCCAGTATGGATTATCGTTGTGGTTGTGGAAAAAGTGGTCATAAGAGGAGAGACCGCTGCATTCTATTAATGAAAGGGATGGTAGGTAGGCTCAGCCTAATGGTTCTGGTTTGGGTGATCCTTTTCAGAATAAATTTTATGCCCTTCAGACTCGACATGATCATGAGGGTTCTCTGAATGTAGTTACTCGTATGTTTAAATTCTTTCATCTTGATGTATATGCTTTGCTAGATATGGGAGCTACCTTGTCATTTGTTATTCCTTATGTGGCCATGAGATTTGATGTCAGTCCCGATATTCTTTTAGAACCTTTTTCAGTCTCTACGCCAGTTGGTGATTCTATTATTACTAAACGAGTCTATAGAAATTGCCTTGTTTTCATTTCTCGTAGAGTCACTCATGTTGATCTTGTAGAGCTTTATATGTTGGATTTTGATGTTATTCTTGGGATGGATTAGCTTCATTCTTAGTATGCTTCAATAGATTGTAGGACCCGATTGGTCACATTTCAGGTTCCGAATGAACCTATCTTGGAATGGAAAGGGAGGAATTCAGCTCCAAAGGGTCAATTCATATCAACCTAAAGGCTAGAAACATGATTTCTAAGGGTTGCATTTACCATGTTGTTTGGGTTGTGGATACGGATTCTGAATCCCCTACTCTTGAGTCAATTACAATCGTCAATGAGTTTCTGGAAAGGTTTCCCAATGATTTTCCAGGTACTCCTCCCGAAAGGGAAATAGACTTTGGTATTGACCTTCTACTAGATACGCAACCTATCTTTATTCCTCTTTACCGTATAGACCCGACGAAACTTAAGGAATTAAAGGACCTATTGAAGGATTTGTGGGATAAGGGTTTTATTAGACCGAGTATCACTCTATGGGTGCTCTGATATTGTTTGTTCGAAACAAGGATGGTTCCCTCCGAATGTGCATTCAACATCGGTAATTGAATAAGGTTACCATAAATAATAAGTATCATATTCCAAGGATTGATGAGTTGTTTGATCAACTCCAAGGTGTGAGTTTCTTCTCAAAGATCGACCTTCGGTCGGGTTATCACAAATTAAGGGTAAAGGAAGATGACATTCCAAAGATAGCTTTTCGAACTCGGTATGTTCACTATGCATTTATGGATATGTCATTTTGTTTTATTAATGCCTCGGTAGAATTCATGGATTTAATTTTAGGGTATTCAAGAAAGATCTTGATTCGGTTATGGTTGATTTGAAGAAGTAAGTTTCTGAAAAAGCCATTGAGGTTTTTTCTCAAGGGGGAGATGGTGTCCTTCGTTACTAAGGTCGGTTACGTGTTCCAAATATTGATGAGGTGAGTAATCATATTTTGACATAAGCTCAGAGTTCTTGGTATTCTATTTACCTAAGAGCCACCAAGATGTACCACGATTTATGGGAGGTGTATTGGTGGAATGGGATGAAGAATGATATCGCGGAATTTGTAGCGAAGTGTAAAATTTGTCAATAAGTGAAAATTGAGCATAAAAAACTATGTGGTTTTGCTCAAGACATTGGCATTCCTATGTGAAAGTGGGAAGATTTGAATATGAGATTCATTATGGGTTTACCTCATACCCGTCGTCAGTTTGATTCGATTTGGGTCATTGTGGACCGAATGGTGAAGTTGGCTCACTTTCTTCCCATAAAGACTTCATTTTTAGCTGAAATGTATGCCAAGCTTTATATTTGGGAAATGGTAAGGTTGCATGGCGTACCCTTGTCCATTATCTCCGATTGTGGTACTTAGTTTACATCTCAGTTTTTGAGGTCGTTTGAAAAATGTATGTGTACTCAAGTGAAGCTTAGCACAACTCTTCTTCCTCAGACCGATGGACAAGCCGAGCATACTATTCAGACATTGGAAGATATGTTGAGGGCTTAAGTGATTAACTTCAAGGGTAATTGAGATGATCATTTGCCTTTAATCGAGTTTGCTTACAATAATAGTTATCACTCCAGTATTTGAATGGCTTCGTTTGAGGCTCTCTATGGTAGGAGGTGTAGGTCTCCTATTGGTTTGTTTGAAGTTTGTGAGGTCACTTTGATAGGGTCCGAGTTGGTGCATAAGGCTATGGAAAAGGTTTGACTTATTCGAAAAAGGTTGAAAATGGCTCAAAGTCAACAAAAGTCTTATGCCGATATTAGAAGAAGAGAGATTGAATTCGATGTTAATAATTGGGTCTATTTGAAAATTTCACCCATGAAGGGTGTGATGAAATTTGAAAAGAAAGGAAAGCTTAGTCCTCATTATGTGGGCCCATATCAGATTTTTGAGACACATTGTTAAGGTATCTTATGAATTGAAAATACCTAATAATTTAGCATCGGTACAACTGGTATTCCATTTCTCTTTGTTGAAGAAGTGCGTTATATATCCAACGTCTATAGTTCCATTAGAAAGTTTGGGAGTTAAGCAAAGTTTTCCATATAAAGATGTTCCGGTTGAGATTTTAGACTGTCAAGTTCTGAAGTTGAGAAACAAAGAAGTTGCTTCTATGAAAGTCCTTTAGAGGAATCAATTAGTTGAGGGTAATACTTGGGGGGCTGAAGCCGATATGATGTCCTAGTATCTTCATCTCTTTCCCTCCACTCTTGTTCTAACTTGAGGTATTAAGTTCCTCATTGTTAATTCTTTTAGATTCATACATTTTAGTCATTCTCCTGTTTCCATATGCATGAATGTTCATGAAAACTTGATTTTTGATGTTATGATTTAGTACGGAGTGATTTCTGCTTGTTTATGTGCATTTTGATGTAAATTGCATTCATGTTGGGTTGTTAGTTTCTCTCTATACTATATTCATGTTAGCTTAAGTCCCATTCAAGAATGAATATTCCCAAGGGGGAGATATTAAAACACCTCAGAAATTGGAACTTGAGTTGGAAAGGAAAATTTACATTTTTGGCATTGAGGCAGTGTCTTACAGAAGCCATCTACGGAACATAAGAAGTCCTAAGGGCCGTAGGAGGGCAATCATAGGAACTAAGAGGAGTTTTTGGAAAATGTCAAGTCCAAGTAAGTTGCCCAATAAATGAACAGAACAAGTCAGAGGGTGTTCTACAGGCCGTAGAGAGTGCCCGTAGAGTTGATTTAGAGAATTGATTTAAGACCTCAAGTCTACTAAAGGATTGACGGCTCGTAGTAGGGTCAATGGGTTGTAGGAGTGATATATAGAAGTGATCCGTACATAGTGAGATCTTGGACTGAAATTTGGGTTCTATGAGATGTACCTACAAACCGTAGAATGGACATCGACCCGTAGAATGGTTTTGTGGAAGTTGAATGGAATTTAAAGCCCGGTTACAGGTTCTGCGGACCATAGGTCCAAATCGTAGACCTGCCCGATAGTTTTTAATTAAGTATGTTTTGGTCTTTTCCTACCCAACTAACCCTAAACTACGTCGTGTTGGCCCTATAACTACCCTATAACCATTTTTACCTTTAAGACTTTGCATAATTTCTCTTATTCACTCAAAATTACCCAAATCCCTCAAGTCTTCTTCTAAAAAATTCTCTTTCAAGCTCCAAGGTGAAAAACTAGGGTTTCAAGCTTCAAGGTCTTATTTTCCTTACATTCTTATAGCTTTGATTATCATGGTATGTGGGAATTCACCAATGGATCCCTTTCATCCATTGGGCACCAAAAGAAACTCAAAATCTCCAATTCAATTTCACCCAATTCTCTTAGGGTTTCATTTAACTCTTCATGGGTCCTATTTATTATGATTCAATAATTGATATTTAATCTTATTATGAATGATTTGATATAATTATATATTTTCCAATTAATTTCATATAGACTCATACTTTATACTTGATTATGACTTTGAACTTATGAACAAAAATTATGAACTTATGAATTATGATTATGAAAGCAATGCATGTTTTATGAAAATGGTGTTTTATTAAATATGGATGCTTTTGAGATAAGTACCATTGAATTGTGAAAGGTTTTCTCACATATGAATAAAATTTTGTTTTAGATGCTTAAAAAGGTAAGTGTCTATTATAAAGAAGTTTATGAAATCATGATTTGAAAAGATCTACTCTAATATGAATTTATAATTGGATTGGTAGTATTAATTGTGCCTTTTCATGTATTTGATTTATGAATATGATTATGTCTTTTTTGTAGAGATTTATTTAGCACCGAGAGGACTTTGAGATGGAGGCTCTCCCATTAGTATAGGCTGGTTCTCTAGAAGCAATCTACTTGTCCCAAACTACGTGCCCCATAGGATTATCTTAAATGACCTATGTTAGTTGATCCACTTTAGCAAAGAATGAATGTGACGGAATTCTACCTTGGCAAGTAGAGTTTCCTTTTCGGTGTGAAGCTCATGCCGGATTCCATGTTATAGCTCACATGATTTTATGTTCGGTTAATGGTAAATATCCCATAAATTAACTATGTTTTCTTCAAAGGTTTTATGAAAGATTTCCTTATGTTTTAAGTATGCATTTACCTTGCTTATGATTCATGGTCTCTTTTAAAGGCTTATACTACATTTTACTTGGTCATGCATATCATGTTTAAATTTAGTCATATTATCATGCCTTTGCCTATTTTTTTTGCATTTTCCCATACTTAGTATATTCACCGTACTAATGCATACTGGTGCCTACATTCTCTCATAATATAGGCTCCGATGTTCCTCACCCCACTCAAGCTAGCTTGGATTGTTCTATTAGCACATTGGATTGGTGAGTCATCATGCTCTGAGGACAAGACCATTGATGTTTTTAGTTCTTTTATTGTCTTTTTTTCATACTTATACGTAGTGTATAGATTATATCCCAACCACTCTTATGATGCTAGAAAGCTTGTGTTAGACCTAGTAGTTTTTCGTGTATTCTCATATGTACACTATTGGTATCTTTTATATCATCTTACGGATTGAGACTTATGTTACCTATTCTCTCTTGTTGTATTTCTATTACATCATGCTTATGTTAAGTGTCTTACTTAGGATCTTTCGAGGTCTTATTCATCATGTCACGTCTAGGGTGTACTATGGGTCGTGACACATTCATGTCTCGATACCAGTGTCTAAGGCTGATTATGTTGGGCATAGTTCTTCTAGTTCGATTCACATTTCACATGGTTAATCTTCTAGACCTATAGGCCGTGGAGGGAATTCTTGTCATTTAGGTTCCTCTAATCAGCCTATGTCTCATAGGCGCTGTTTGTAGTGTGGTTATATGGGACACTTTTTGAGAGATTGCCCTAGGATTAGATGTGGTGGCTCGCATTAGTGTTCTCACGCTTTGACTTTCAGGGCTACACAATATCCGATTAGGGGAGGTGTACAGAGTGGTAGAGGTGGTTCTCATTCTGGTAGAGGTGGTTCCCATTTTGGTGGAGGTGGTGGTTGTGTAGATTCATTGTCAGATGGTGGTCATGCTCAGTGTTATGCTTTTCCAGGTAGGCTAGAGGCAAAGGCTTCAGATGCTGTCATCACAATCATTATTTTGGTTTCTCACCGATCAACTACTGTAATATTTTATGCAAGCCCTACTTATTCTTTATGTCCGCATATTTTGCTTTGAGTTTGGACATATAATGTGAGTTTCTGGATTTATCGATACACGTTTCTACACCTATTTGGGATTCCATAGTGGTAGATCGAGTGTATCGACTGTGTGTAGTTACTTTAATGGGATATGATACTCATGCGGATTTGAAGGTCTTAGATATGGTAGATTTTGATGTTATTCTTTGGGTGGTTATGTTATCTCCTTGCCATGTGATTTTGAATTGTCATGCTAAGACAACTACATTAGTTACGCCTGGAATTCCTGTAGTAGAATGTAGAGGTTCTCTTAGTTACTCTCCAAAAAGGGTGATATCATTTCTTAGGGATTGTCGCTTGGAGGAGAGAGAGAATGTTTGGCTTACTGCGCATATCCCAGACACTAGTGTTGAGACTCCTATGCTTGAGTCTATTCAGGTGGTGAGTGAATTGTTAAAGGTATTTTCGATGGATCTACCAGGTCTTCCACCTGATCGTGATGTTGATTTTATTATTGACTTAAAACTAGGCACTCAACCCATTTCCATTCCTCCTTATTGTATGGCACCGGCCAAATTGAAAGAGTTAAAGGTGTAGTTGCAGGATTTGTTGAGCAAGGGGATTATTAGACCGAATGTATCTCGTTAAGGTGCTCTAGTATTATATGTGAAGAAGAAAGATTGATCTATGCGTATGTGTATTGACTATAAGTAGTTGAACAAGGTTACCATCATAATTAAGTACTTAATACCTCGTATTGATTATTAATTTGATCAGCTTCAGTGTAATTTAATTTTTTCAAATATTGACTTGAGATCCGGTTATCATCAATTGAAGGTTAGGGCAGACGATCTCCTGAAGATAACTTTTCAAACATGTTATGGCCATTATGAGTTTCTAGTGATGTCTTTTGGATTGACTAATGCCGCGACAACTCTTATGGACTTGATGAATGGGATGTTTAGACTATAATTGTACTCCTTTTTTATTGTTTTCATATATGATATATTGATATACTCTCGTAGAAAGGAGGAGACTGAGCAATATTTGATGATTATGCTTGGAATTTTGAAGGAGAAGAAGCTCTATGCAAAGCTTTCAAAGTGTGAGTTTTGGCTTAGTTCTGTAGCATTTTTGGCATATGTTTGAGATTGGGTTAGACCTACTTCAGTTACTGTGATTCAAAGTTTCTTAGGCCTTGCAGGTTATTATCGCTGATTTGTAGAGAGTTTCTCATCCATTGCATACCCATTAACTAGATTGACCCAGAAAGTAGTGTCTTTCCAATGGTCTGATGAGTGTGAGGTGAGTTTTCAAAAGCTCAAGACTTTATTTACAACTGCTCTCATTCTTACTCTACCCGTGGAGGGAGAGGGTTTCATTATATATTGTGAGGCTTCTCAGATTGATCTTGATTGTGTATTGATGCAGAAGGGGAAGGTGATTTCTTATGCTTCGAGGCAGTTGAAGGTTCATGAGAAGAACTACCCTATTCTTGACTTGGAGTTGGCAGTTGTAAGTTTTTCGTTTAAGATTTGGAGACATTACCTTTATGGTGTACATTTTGAGGTGTAAATGGATCATTATAGTCTCCAGTATATATTCAATCAGAGGGATCTCACTTTGAGGCAGCGAAGATGGTTACAGTTTCTCAAGGACTACAATATAACTATGCTTTAGCATCCGGGCAATGCAAATGTGGTAGCAAATGCCTTGAGTCGAAAGATGGTGAGTATGGATAGTTTAGCCTTGTTATAGGTTGGAGAGTGTCCTTTAGCATTGGACGTCCAGTCCTTGGCCAATAGTTTTGTGAGGCTTGATATTTCAAGATCTGGTAAGGTTTTGGCTTACATGGAGACTAGGTCATCCTTGTTGGAGCAGATTCAAACTCAACAGTTCAATGATGGTGATTTATGTAAGATTTGAGACAAGGTGTTAAAAGTAGAAGCCAAGGAGGAAATTCTTGATGGTGAGGGAATTTTGAGGATAAAAGGTCATATTTGTGTTCCTCAAACCAATGATTTGACTAGCCTAATCATGAAGAGGAGGCCCATAGTTCAAGGTACTCTATTTATTTAGGGGCTATTAAGATGTATCGTGAGTTGAAGCAGTAGTATCGGTGGTGTCGCATGAAGAGGGACATAGTAGATTTTATATCTCGGTGTTTGAATTCTCATCAAGTGAAGTATGAACACCAAAAGCCTGGAGGTGTGACTCAAAGGATGCCCATACGTGAGTGGAAGTGGGAACGTATTCCTATGGACTTTGTTCTAGGGTTTCCATGTACCTTGGGTAGGTTTTATGTTATATGGGTCATCGTGGATCGATTGACTAAGTCTGTTTACTTCATACCAGTTCAGACTACCTAAAATTTAGAGAAATTAGTCAAGATCTACATTCGAGAGATAGTTCGCTTGCATGGGGTGCCTATTTCTATCATCTCAGATTGTGGCACACAATTTACATCTCATTTCTAGCGGTCTATATAGAAGGAGTTGGCTACTCGGGTGGATCTTAGTATAACCTTTCACCCTCAAACTGATGGTAAGTTTGAATGGACTATTCAGGTTCTTGAGGACATGTTGTGGGCATATGTGATCAACTTTGGAGGTCATTCGGATCAAATTTTACCTTTAGCGGAGTTTGCATACAGTAATAGTTAGCATTCGAGCATTGAGATGGCACCATATGAGGCATTTTATGGTAGGAGATGTCAATCTCCAATTGGTTTGTTTGATGCATTTGAGGCTAGACCATGGGACACAGATCAATTGAAAGAGTCCTTCGACAAGGTAAAATTGATTCAGGATAGGCTTCTCATGGCTAAAAGTAGCCGAAAGAGTTATGTAGATCGAAAGGTTTGTAATGTGGAGTTCATGGTTGGAGAACATGTTCTATTGAAGGTTCTACCCATGAAGTGTGTGGTGAGATTTTGAAAGAAGGGCAAGTTGACACCAAGGTATATTGGTTTTCTTGAAAGTGTTGAGCATATTGGCGAGGTGGATTATGAGTTGGCTTTGTCACCTGGTTTGTCAGGTGTTCACCCTGTATTGCATATTTCGATGCAAAGAAGTATCATCAGTATGGTGCACATGTAATTCAATGGGATTTAGTATTACTTGATCAGAATTTCACCTTTGAGAAGGAGTCAGTAACCATCTTGGATAATAAAATTTGGAAGTTGAGGTCGAAGGAGATAGCTTTAGTAAAGGGTCAATAAAAGCATGATCCAGTTGAGGAGGCTACGTGGGAGACCGAGTCAGACATGTGAAAGAGATATCCTCAGCCTTTTGAGCATTCAGGTACTTCCTATTCGTTTATCGTTCGAGGATGAACGTTTGTTTAAGTGGTAGATGATGTAACAACCCGTTAGGTCGTTTAGAGCAGTAGAACTATTTTGACCCTTCGCAAAGAATTTTAAATGGAAATTTTGAACTATTAGTTTAACTACGATTATTTAGTCGATGGGTAATTTCAGATAATTAATTTAGTTGATAATAATAGACCAAGTCTGAAATTTATTTAATACCCTATACCACTTTGTCCATTAATATTAAAATAAGTTGGTGGGATTTATCACTTTTAGTACATAATTATTTTAGGAAAGCTAAAAAGAAGAAAGAGGAAGAAACTACCGTGTGTAGTGTCAAATACAGATCAAAGAGGAATGAAGTGCTTTAGATAAAAGGCTTACCTCTATTCCCATAATTAATTATTAGCATTAAATTCTAGTATGTAGATGATATAGAGTAATATTATTTTAATTAGAGTAGATATATATGAATTGGATTTTTTTCCAGTTGCACCGTTGCTTTTGGAGTTGGGGGAGACAAGGTCTAGGTGGACATCATTGGCTCAAATGATTATATAAGTTTCTTGGGGTGATTAGAGAAGAATAGGATGAATAAATTTATGATTCTGCAATTGTAGTTTTTCAGCAATTTACATATTATTTCATATTCGGCTTTGATCTTTCTTTATTTTCCAGTCCTTCTTATAATTATCATGTTATGATTCAAGTTTTGATATATTAAGATATTTAATTAAATAATAGGTGTATTGTATTATATGAATACCATTAAATTTATGATATTTGGAGGAATTGAGACTTAACCCTAGGCTTAAAATTTAAGAATATGAGACTTGGCATATTAGTTGACATCAAGATTTAGGAACTTGATTATATATTTCGGTGAGTTGTTGGGTCTAGGCTAGACATACAGTAATATGGATGTCTAAGTACTCATTTACTTACGAATATTACATATTTGATAGATTGGGAACATTTTTAACTTTTACGAAAGGGAAAGGAAAAATCTTTAGGATTCGTGACACGTGTTCGACATTCAAGGTGTGTTAAGACTTTCAGACATCATTGAAGGACGTTTTTCTAATTAAAGATAAAAAATGGAATAGACAATGGGTAAGGGCAAAAGATGGGAATCTCGTACCAATAGTGTGATGGACATTGGTACGAGTACCAGTGTTATAAAGGAAAAGTTTATTAGATGACATTTGATTGTCCCTGTTTGATGAAACCAGGTTGATAAGTATAATGTAGACTTGTAAAATTAAAGAATGATTTGCGTATATACTCCGGTCACTAATTCTTCGTTGTCGGTCTATGAGACATATTGAGTACATGTGGTTTCGTACTCATACTGCACTTGTTGCACTCTTTTGTGGTGTAGATCCAATTCTTAATACAAGTGCATCTCGTAGAGCTTTCTTAGTATAAGTTTGTATTTTAGAGTTGTGGTGAACTGCTTGGCTGTTCCGCAGCCTACACCTTCCTCTGTCCCGTTATTTATTCTGTTGTTTTAGTATTTAGATAGGATATTTCTTACGTTTAGACTTATCAATTGAGTTTCACACTTGCACCATATTTTAGAAGCTCTTGTACTTATGACACAAAAATATTAGGTGGTATTTTAGCTTTCCACATTTCATACGTATGAAAGACTTAGTGTTTGAGATATTCTACCTGTTGTTTATCTTTTCACCTTATTTATTTAGTTAAATATGTAAAACTAGTGGTTGTCTTACCTATCGATTGGGAATATAGGTGCCATCACGACATGTGAATTTGGGTCGTGACATATTGACCCTACGATTAAAAACTACATCATATATCGTTTTGGATATAACGCAATCTTCACGGGACTAGTTGCCATTGTATTGGTCGCTTTTGCCATCTTTTTTGCATTTATGTATTTCTACGGCATTAAGATGCTAAACTTCCAGAGGAGGTAGATATATCTTATTAGTTACAGTGGGTTGTAATTGTTATCATAGGTCAACATAGTCTCCTAGGAGAGTATGGTAATTGTTACATATTATGCTAAACTCATAGGATGTAAAGAACAACCAACAAGGTGTCCACCTCTATAAAGATGTATTGCATTTGAAAGTTATGTAAATAACTACTTCTGTTGCATAATCATTAACAATAACATACCTAGTGTAATCCTACAAATGGGCTTGAGAGGATAGCCTGTACACCTTACCCCTACGTCATTCTAAAAATTACACTTCAGTCTGTTCCTTTAGAACTCCACTTATGTGAGTTCCATAATGTATAGTTGATCGCAGATCTGTATAAAGAAGGTTGTGGTAGTTTTTTTTAATAACCGACTTATTGACAAGATACCTCCAACCTCTCACCTATAACAGGTACAAGAAAAAAACAATAGAACAATTAGTTTTACAAACACATTGTGGTATAAAAGGTTATTTTACACCATTTTAGTTAGCATTTTCACATTTCAGGTCAAAGCACACTTTGAATGGAACTCAGACCAAAGAAACAATTACACCTTCAACCAGCTTTTCTCTTGGCGTTTAAGAACTAAAAACGCATCATCCAATTGAGAAGGCAACTTAGGAGGCCAAGCGTGACATGCAGACATATATCATCAGCTTTTTAAGCATTCGAGTACTTCCTTTTCATTAACTTCCGAGGACAAAAGTTCTTTTAGTAGTGAATGTTGTAATGACCCTTATGGTCATTTTATTGTTTTTGTATGTTTTTACTATTTTCCCTTTGTCATAGCTCCCGTGTTGTTGTTGTGAGTATCTATAATGGGTGGCATAGTTACCAAGGTGTTCGAGAGAATTTTAGTAGGGTATTTCCTTGTTTTGAGCTTTTTGTGTTGAAAAGGTTGACTTCTTTCAACATTATTAATACACGGGCTTGAATGAGCTTTCTGTCAGATTCATTAGCTCTGAAATATGGATTTTAATCTAATAGGAATTTTCGGGTCTCATTGTTTTTGGTTTTATTTTGGGCGCTTGGTTGTTTTCTTTGATTTAGTTAAAGTGTTGACTTTGGTCAACATTTTATTAAGACGACCTCTGATGGTTATTTGTTGATTCTGATAAGTCTTAAATATCGTTTCTAGTTGGATAACATATTTGGTTTGCGTTCACGGAAATCCATTCGAATCTCGAGGGTCTATTCATGAACTTTAGGAATTGCTTGGAGCTGCTGAAGTAACTGGCGATGATGCAGTTACTCCTGCATAGCTTGACTCACAGCTTCGGAGCCGCTCAAGTAGTGAACCAGCCACACCAATGGAAGCTGGTGACATTAGTAGTTTTTACTCCCGTAGAGCTAGAGGATATTGCTGATCTCCACCCATGTGGAGATTCCTTCGCTCCTACAACGTAGCATTTGTGACAAAAGTATGGTAGGAGCGACGATCGCGGAGTGTTTTATAACTTTCTTCCACATTATTTCCAAGTCATGGAAAAATAATTTCTCTGTTGAAGAGAGTTCGGCTAGGGAGGTTTCCTGCAATTTTTGTGGTTTTGAGGTAAAAGTCTTCCACCGCTCGTTCTATTACACATCTAAGTCTTAAATCCCTGAATCACTCCTGAATTGAGCCTTAAATTGCATGATTTCTTCCATCTTTATAGAAAGCATTTTGGACCATTTTAGGTTCAAAATCACTCCTGTCCTCACATAATTTTAGTGCATGTAATCCTTAGCTCTTGGAGAGCATGATTGCAAAGTTAATTTTCTAATTTATCGATGGGCCCCAAGTGTCAATTCTTAACCTAATTTTCAATCCTAAATTCTACATATCTATAATGGGTATCATTAGTTTTATATTGATGAGTAGATAATTTAGTTGATAGCGTGGTAGTATTCTAAGACTTTGCGAAAGGAAAAGGCTTATGTGTGATAGTGTGTGGCTTGTCATTTGCCTCTAGGGTAGGTTACTGTTTCTCCCACTAGACTTAGCTCAGTTAGATATTGTATCAAATAATTCTCATGAAATGTTAGGAGTATTTATTATATAGGTTTAGGCTTATGGTGAATTTTGTACAATCGGCCATTTGGGAATCTTTAGAAGTAGTAGTTTCTCTTTAAGACTTAATTTAGGTGGTTTATTATTGCCTAGAAATTAGATTGTAGAATCCTTAGTATGATTTAGGATTAACCTTAGTGGTAGAAGTTCCTGGTAGTTGAAATGTGCATTTTTAAAATTTATTTACTCTCGTTGGTCATTTACATCTCTTTTGATTGAGATTGTAGGCCTGAGGTTTTGTATTCTGACTGGCAAAGTTTTAGGTGAGTATGATTGTATTGTGGAGAGTAGATAATTTAGTATGATTGTATTGTATTTATTATCCTGCTAACCTCCATTTTTTAGGCTGTATTGTTGTTCGGATTATCATGAACTCTTGGCATTCGAAAACTAGAAATTTTTCTTTCTTATATTTATTGTCTATATTTTGTATGTTGTTAGACAATTATATTTTTTTTAGCCTTATTCTCGTATTGTAGTAACTCTTGCACCGATGACACCAGGTCTAGGGTCAATATATACATAAAAGATACATCTATACACGGTAGCCCACTTATCTCTTTTCTTCTTCTGCTTGATGCATGTTTAGTCTATACTTCAACTTTCGTTTGTATGTAGCCTTTTAGGCTTACCTACTAGAGGTTTATAGTAGGTTCCATCATGACTCGATTTGCAGGTCGGACAAAAAATCTGTAGTAAAATAACAAGAAAAAATATGCAAAAAAATCTGCACAATTTTGCTATTAAAAAAAACTCAACAAATCTAAGCCCTACAATTTAAGAGTTATCATGAAATTGGGTCTGAATTCAGGTAAACATTGAAAGCCTTGGTTAATTCTTATACTGTACTATCATAGAATTTAATTGTATGGACTAATGCAATTTAATAATGATAAATAGTTTAGCTTTGTTAAATAATGGAAATGCTTACCATCGCCAGATGTCTCGAGATGCTTGTGTCTTCTGCGATGGATTTCACCTTCTTCAAAATCGAAGCCACAATGTCCAGAACTAATCCTTAGACCATTTGGATCAATTAAAATTAGAAGCTATTTTTCTTCATTACCTTCTTCTCTGGCGGATGTAAGATTTTGTAGCCTAAAAACTTATTATTGTGTGTTTTGTTGTTGTGAAACAGTGTGTATGTTGGCAGACGAAATAGATTAATTTTTACTCCTTACTCTAATTTTATGAAATCTGAGTCTGGGTACTTGCAATTTATCAGGTATTGAAAGTGTTGGTAGTGCATTGTGCCTCCATACTAAGGCTCCAAGGTGTATGCATGGCAATTACCATCTACAATCTATTTCATTGCAAGAGAATCACTTTCTATTATAAGAGGTAGAAACTGATTTCTCACATAAAATTTCAAATCCCTCTCAATTGTTCTAGCTTCTGCATAGAAATAATATCTCATATGGTCACTCAACTATGAACTTTTTTATCAGAAAGTCACTCAACTTTGATTTTTAACTCAAAAGACACTGGGTTCTTTTCTCAGAAAGTTACTCAACTATGGGTTCTTTTCCTAGAAAGTCACTCAACTTTTATTTTTAACTCAAAAGTCACTCAACTATGAGCTTTTACTTATAAAGTCACTCCACTATCACTACATCAAAAATGATCTTTAGCGGCAATTAATTAATGGCAATAGCTTAATTGCCGCTAAATATGTACTTTTAGCGGCAATTAGCACTCTTTAAAGCCTTTAGTGACATTGGATCCAATGGCAATTAACTAATGTCGGTAATGGCTTTAGCCCTCTTTGTTATTATGTATATTTATTGCCGCTAAAAGGTGTTCTTGTTGTAGTGTATGGGTGTTTTACTTACAAAGTCATTCAACCTGCTTGAATAATTCTTTCATTAAAATTTACTATTATGAAATTTTTATTTCTAATCAAAATTTTAAGAAATAAAAAGATATACATTTAAATAATTTAGTAAAAATGATATAAAATAACTACTAGATTTGCATCTAGTGTATATTTTGAAAAAAAATAAGAAACCAAGAAGCAAGATAAGGAAATGATCGATTCTATTATGACCATTAAGCTAATCTTCTTTTGAAATAATATGATAATCCAAATAACTAAAAGTTGTTTTAAATTTGAGTGGTGATCAATAGTATGGCCGTGGTGAAAGGTTTGCCAGTAAAAGAGAAGATCACTCACTAAATTATTTAAATAAATATCTTTTTATTTCTTAAAATTTTTGTTAGAAATAAAAACTTTATGTCAGTAAATTTTAATGAAAAAATTTATTAAATAGGTTGAGTGACTTTGTAAATAAAACACTCACAGTTGAGTGGCTATGTAAGTAAAACATTCAATGTTGAGTGTCTTTTTGAATTAAAAATGTAAGTTGAGTGACTTCCTGAAAAAAGAACATACTCATACATAGTTAAGTAATTTTTGAGTTAAAAATCAAAGTTTAGTGACTTTCTGAGAAAAAAGTTCATAGTTGAGTGACCATATGAGATATTATCTCCTTCTGCATAAGATTGTTAGCGTCAGGAATAGTACTAGTAGTAGCAACATTGTAATAACCCCTATAATCCCTAATACATAAGGCTGATGAACTTGGGCTAGGGTTCCCCTTGGATGAATCATCTATGTTGCATTTAAACACCAATTTGAATGGCTTTGCAACTAATTTTTAAGGTATACCTTTAAAAGAAATGAACTAATAGAGGCCATGTGTTAGGTAAATATTAGATTTAAATTTTACTATTTAATATTTAATTAATTAAATATTTAATTTAGTGTATGGGTAAAATAGTAATTTAACTTTACACTTTGGAGTTTTCCACTTTTAATATTACTAGTTTTTGGACACGTGTGTTGCACATGTGTCCCAATTATATGAAATAGATATTTTGAAACAATAAGACAATATTAAAATATGATTGTAATGATTAGTTATGTATGAGAGGAATTTAAATAAATATGTATGAGATTTTTTTTTATTTCCCATTTGGTGTTCCATTAATCCGGATTTGCGTGTGACATTCCACTTTGAGGGTACTTCCTATTAAGTGTCTTCATTATCAAGAATTGAATTCAAAACATTGAATTAAGGATGAATGGATACTTATCAATCAATTACAAGTATTTGATGAAAATATATATGAGACTTTTGGTCTACACATATTATAAGAGGACAAACTTCAAATTTATTTTGAATTAATTAATTAACATGGGTTCTTACTAACATGTTGATAACTTTTCTTTCTTACTCATTAAGAGAAAGATGTTTTGCCCTGCAATTAAAAACAACCTTGGCAGGAAAGAGTGAACAAATACATTGAAAATTAAAATTTTTTACAGCAAAACGTACCACAAGAAAAATGAAGAGAGAGCACCATTTCAGTTATGAAATAAAAACTATGACTAGTATGATTAAATAAAGGATTATAGCATAGTGCCAACAATACACAAAGAAATTTATTTTATATAATAACAAATCAAGAATTAAAAAAAATTATGAATAAAATATCCCAAAACTGCTTAGCATCTTAACATGCCCGGATATTATCCAGATTTGACAATCCATTCATTAAAAATAAATGAAAGAACTATAAAAATAACAAAATTCAAATGCCAAGTAATAGGAAATGAGTTTCTTTTATCTGATTTCATAGGAAAATTGTTACTCACTCTTCTACAAGTTTATTATGCGCCGATCTTAATGTACAATAACACTTATAAACGTTTTAGGAACTTTTCGTCCATCATATCATTTCATGCAAGATTTTAGAGAAGACTAAGAAAATTCTCATTGCAAGAGAAAAGGTTAGAATGAACTCCTAAAGATATATATCCAATCCACTCCATGGGTTTCGAGATTATCTTCTTCAGTATTGTGGAAACAAATACGAGCATTTCCATGTGATGTCGCTATGATCGACCCATTGTAACAATTCCATACAACTAAAATATTGTAATGACCCTCCACGTCATTTTCTGAACTTTTCAGCGTTTAGAACTTTTCTGTAGCAACCCCAAGTCATTTATGCTTTTCTGAAACTTACAGTTTAGCCGTCGAGTCATTCATTTGTGTTTTATACAAGTTTTTGTATTTTGGAGCCATTGAAACTTGAACGGATGACTTCGATCAAAAGTTTAGGAAGACTGCCTTGGAATACAATTCTGACTGTTTTATCAGCTTCGAAAGGGCCATTCTAGGCTAAGGGCATGGTTGGTTCGGGCTCCGAGGCTTTTGGTGCGAGTTTGTTCCATTGGGCATTTTAACTTCGAAGCTTAACCCAATGTTTTACTTTGGTCAATATTCTTGGTAAACATGCTCAGTTGAGATTTCCGTCAGTGCAGTTACCTCAGAAACTTTGATTTTGGTCAAGAAAAACCCTTCGTGGGGATCCCGATGCCTTTGGTCTCATTTCTAGCCCCTTTGTGAATTTTTGCTAAAAATGGAGCTTGAGTGTCGATCCACTTTTAATTGAGAGAACCTCGCATGGAAATTTCGATAGTTTCATTGAGTCTGAAATACCAAATTTAGTGGGGTAGCATATCTGGTTTATTTTCATGGGTCCCGAATGAATCCTGAGGGTAAGTTCTGAGACTTTGAAAAATAGCAAAATCTGGTGTTGCTGGTGTAGACGTTTAGCGAACAAAATTTAGTCTTTTAGCGACCAGAATTACTGGTATTTAAATAGCAAATTTTAGCTTTTGTCCTCATTTTCAAAATGCGATTTCTTGAGCCAGGAAGCTCCAAATAGGGTGATTTCAGTTGCGTTAGGTCGGGTTTTTGCATGACTACATGTTGGAGTGATTCAGGAATTTTGAAAGTCAACATTTTGAGGTAATTTTCACCCCAAAGGGGCTTCTCCAACTTGATTTTTGAGCTTTAATGGTGATATTATTGCATGAGCTACTTTATCCCATTTCAAAGTTTAAAGTGTGCTAGATTTCGGGGCACATGTTCATTGGGCTATTTAGGACCTTTTTATGGAGTTAATTTTAAGATTCCTGGTGCAGGTCCCATATTCCATTTTGACTCGATTTTTGGTGCATTTCTAATTACTTTTGAATTTATAGTGAAAAAGTCTACATAGACGTTATGATCAATAATTTGATAGTGTGGCGGTGTTCAGAGGTCTGTCAGAAGTGGATAGCTCGTGCGCGGCAGATTTGGAGCACGCATGATCGTCTTCGAGGTAGCCTTCGGTCTATTTTCTTGATGGGGTTTTTTAGATAATATATAGTATAAATTGCATGTGATTTAGAATTGTATTTGCCAGGTGTTAGTTGCCCTCCTGTTCATTCTATCTTTTTTTGACTCCCGTGAGAGCATGGACTTTCTTTGTGGGTGTTGGGGGTCCTTAGTTTAGGTGAGTAGTATCCTTTGTGGTATAGATTATCATGTTTATCCTTATTATGGTGGATATTTTGAAACTTAGGCTAGGATTGAACTTTAGATGCCTTAGAATGCTTTTATCGATCTTGTAGTTGTGAGTTGCTCCCTGTAGGGCTTGTATTTGGTTGTTCATCTTGTGTTGGTGCTTGAGAACTTGGTGGCTCATTGTAGCCATAGGTTAGCACTAGTTTTGCTCAATCATAGACTGGAGCGGTATGATTGAGACAAGACGTCGTCCCTTGAGTTTTTCTCCCCTATTATACATTCAAAAACTCTTCTTGATTCCTTTGCTTGTTGATTAGCGGTAGCCTTGCTTGAGTTATGGAGCTTTGATTGTACTTTTGGCTCCAAGGCCATGTTTAAGGACCAATTCGATCCCAGGTTAGTACTCTTATCCTTAGTAACGTGGTATGGTTGGACTTACATTTATTTGATTGTGAGTGCCTTATTTGAATGCTAGTGATGGCATACATAGCATTGGATGTTCATTCTTTTGTATATTATGGTACGATCTCGACTCATGCATTGGTTCATCATTATCATTCATGAAGGAATATTATTATCACTCAACTTATATTCTAAACTTTTTTTAACAGGAGTCGTACCACCTGGATCACTACATTTACTGATTTTGAGACTTATGAGGTGTCATTGAAGCGCTCCTTTCGTTCTTGAGACATTAGAGGCATCTGGCATGTGCTAATCTTTTACTTGACTAGATGGTGCATCGATGCCCTTTCTTGCATGGTTTTGGCTTCTCATTATCCTCTGCAGAGTTGATTCCTACTATTAACAGATTCAAGGTGTGGTCTTATCCTCTTCGGAGATAAGTTTTGTAAAACCTGGATTCGGGCCCATGTAGTGCATATGGACTGATTGTTATGAGTGTGGAAAGGTAGGTCACTAAGTTAGAGATTTTCATAGGTCCTAGTGTAGTTGGCTAGGGGTGGTTCTGAGTTTGGCAGGGGTAGCTAAGGCCACTCACCGCATTCTTCACGCCGGGCTTCAGACTACAGGGGTTGCTACGATTGTGGGGAGTTTGGTCACTAGTGTAAAGAGTGCCCCAAGTGGCAGTTAACCTCCTGGGAATTTTCGGTATCTGATACTCCCTAGGCTAGAGTGGTTGGACTTTGTCGTATCTATGGAGATCTTTGCCATCTATCTAGAGTTTGTCCCCGGTGTGGGACCTTGGTGAGAGGTGTTCAATTAGGTCAGTCTCATGGGTTGTCCACACCTTTGGTCAGAGGTGGTGCCTTTGATGTTGGTGGTACTACTTCAAGTGTTCCAATAGGGGTTAGGCACGACCCATTCTATGCTTTGGCAGACTGGCCAAAGGTCGAGACTCCAGGTATCCCTTCTTTGGATGTCATTTTGTGGTTTTATCCCTTTAGTTTTTATTTTGTGTTGATTTGGGGTTTTCATGCCCGTCCTTGCCTATTTGACTTGTTATCTATCGATGTCTTGTTATAGAAGCTTGATTTAAGTAATGTGCATGTGATTTGCCTCATGTAGTTGATTTCTTTTAGTATTGGATCGACTAGGCTATGTTGCTTTGATTTGGAGTAGTGGTTGAGTAACTCGTCGTGCCCTTGCCTTGGTTGTTTTGTTGTGTTGGTGGTCTTTGGATCGTTGGTTCCCCTTTTTACCAACCTTGTTATGTGTTCTCACAGTGATGTCGATCCTTTTAGATAGGTGGCTAGACCAGCTTTGCCCGATTTGAGTTTTATGTGTTGCTAGGCATTTTCTACTTAGGAGATTGCCTTAGTTGCCTTTCGTCCTTTTGAAGTTGTAGTTAGGTAGTGGGCCCTCTTTAGTTTTTGGTAGTCCTTACTGGTCTCCTCCTACCTTTGCCTTAGTCTTTTTCATGGTTGGGAGTGTTTTCGCTCATTGGGCCTTTGTGGATCAGTTCCCTTCCGGTGGTCTTAGTGTTTGAGATGACTACCCATAATTTGAGGGTGTGATTCGTTGTTGTGTCTTGTTTCCATTCATTTTTGTTCTTTGTTGTTGTGTTGATAGCTCTCGAGGTTTGTTTGTAATTTGGAGTCGGAGTAGTGGTGTTCATCGAGGGCTTAAGACTTTAGCTTTGATTGGAAATTGGAAATTTGTTCAAAAGGTTCATCTTTAGGATGGTGTCAAAGCAATTTGTGAGTCTATGATTTGGTTCTTATTCATGATGTGAGGTTTACTTTTATCACACTTGATAGCTTGTGTAGTTCATTAATGGGAGTTGGTGCCCTTGGGCCATTACCGATAAGTTGACTATGGTTGTACGCTGCCTACTTGCTTGGTTTTCGATGGGGAGTTTGGTCCAGATTTGTGATGGTAGAGTAGCTTGTGGGCTCATGGTTTTGGCTTTTCAAAAGTTTATTTTGTAGGAGTAGGCCACTAGAGCCGTGCTAAGTGTAGCCTAATCATTCGAAGGATGGTCGCCCTTTGGAATGGCGCATTTAGTTTTAGAAGGATGTGATTCAATTGGGATTGGTTGTTTTGAGAGTTAAGAGATTTTGAGACTCTTGGGATGAGTTCCTTGTTTTGGTTGTTGTCATTCCTTGATGTTTAGATGAAGTTTGTGCTCTTTTGAGGTTTCTGTTGCATAGGTCTTGTAGATGGGATTCTGATGGTGCCGGAGATGTTCAATGTAGCTAAGGACAGGAAGAACACTCCTCAGGGCTAGAAGATGTTGTAATTGGAGCATATGTCGAGTATTTTGGTTTGTAAGTTGAGTTGCATCTACCATGGTCCTGTGTTCTCTCAATTCGGGGGTATCAGTGTGGTTTTGGTTTTCTCCAGATGAAGCTGGTGATTTCAGTCAAGCTCGGTTTAGTTGGGTGAGAGTTGGAGTTCAAAAAGGAATTGGAGGAGCTTTTGGAGTTTTGAAGTGAACTTGAGGATTTTCCTCTAAGCCTGAGTTCTGTGTTGGTGTTATTCAATCCGAGAGGGTATCTTAGGTTCTAGTGGAGCATGTGGGCACAGTATACTAGTTCTTTTGTGCCTTAAGGCTTTAACTGTCCTTTACTTTCACGGACGAAAGTCCTTTTCAGTATTTACAACTTTCTTGTAACCAAGCCATTTATGATTTGCTAGGATTGAGAGTTTGCTCGTCGGGTCATTCATTTATGTTTTGTGCATGTTTCCATGTTTTAGAGCCTTTGTAACTTGAATAGTTAACTTCGGTCAAAACATAAGAAATACTGCCTCGAAATGTAATTCTAATGGTTTCATCAGCTCCGGAAGGGACATTTAAGGCTAGGGGCATGGTTGGTTCGGTCGCGAGGCTGCTTGTGGGAGTTTGTGCGATTAGACATTTTAACTTTGAAGCTTAATTCAATGATTAACTTTGGTCAACATTCTTTGTAAATGTGCTTAGATAAAAATTTGTAAGTGTGTTTAGCTCAGGAATATCAATTTTGGTCAAGAACGACCCTTCGTGCAGATATCGAGGCTTCTGGACTAATTTCAAGCCCCTTTATGGATTTTGGCTAAAAATGGAGCTGGGTGTGGGACCCGTTTTTCGTTAAGACGACCTCGAATGGAAATTTTTATGGTTCCATGTAGTCTGGAATGTCGAATTTAGTTTGGTAGCAAATTTGGTTTATTTTCATCGAGTCCCGAATGAATCCCCAGGGTCCATTCGGAGACTTTTAAATATAGCAAAATCTAGTGTTGCTGGTGAAACTTTTTAGCGACCAACATTTAGTCTATTAGCGATTAGAATTACTTTTTAGGGACCAGAATTACTGATATTTAAATAGCAAATTTTTGGTTCAGTCCTCATTTTTAAAATGTGATTTCTTGAGCTAGGAAGCTCTGATTAAGGAAATTTTAATTGCATTGGGTCCGGTTTTGGCGTAGCTATATGTTGGAGTGATCAGGGAAGCTTGGAAGTCATTTTTTCAAGGTAATTCCACCCAAAAGGGGCTGTCTAAGCTTGAATTTTTTTGTTTTAATGGAGATTTTATTGCATGGCTGCTTTAGGTCATTTTCGAGCTCGGATTGTGCCCAATTTAGGGGAACATGTTCATTGAGCTATTTAGGACCTTTTGATGGATTTAATTTTGAGTTTTCTTGTGTGGGTCCCACATTCCCATTTTGACTTGATTTTGGGTCTATTTTCAATTATTACGAATTTAGTGTCTAAACATTTGTAAAAACATTGTGATTAATAATATGATAGTGTGGTGGTATTCGGAGACATTTCAAAAGTGGATAGATCGTGTATGGTGGATTAGGAGCACACGTTATCAGCTTCAAGGTAGGGTTCGATCTATTTTCTTGATTGGGCTTTTTTGATAATATTTAATATAGATTGCATGTGAATTAGAATTGTATTTTCTGGGTATTAGTTCCCCTCCATGTAATACCCGGGCTCGAAAGGGTGGAAAATTTCTGATTTTCTGGGTTAGTGCCAGTAACGACGGAAACCACCTACGATCGTAGGTTGACTTACGGCCCGTAGGTGGGAACCGTAGGTGGCAGGCCCATGTTTTCACAAAGACAAGTTTCATAACCTGAACGCCGGCCTGCCAGGACGGCCCATCGTCCAGTGTACTAGTCGTATATGGGCCTTGTAGGTCTCTTCCAGACTTAGTAAAATTCTTAAGCCCTAAGTTCAGATCTATGCTTGCCATGTACGGTATGTTGATTAACCCACAAGCCGTACATGGGACCCGTCGTTGCAGGGTCCAAATAGATAGTCTCTGAACCCAACGACGATTGACCAGGACAGTCCGTCAATGGACCTACGAACCATCGGTCAGACCGTCGATGGGGCCTGCCAGTTATATTTTAAACGGGGTCGTTTGGTCTTTTCACCTAATGGCATATTTACTAATCAAGGTCGGTTCCCCTCAACTCCTAACACTATATAAGCTCTTCTAGTCCTAAAAACTACCCTTTCCAATCACTTTGCAAGATTTCCCCAAATTCTCATCTCTCAAATATTTCTCTCTCTAGAAAATTTCTCTCAATTCTCAAGGAATAAGAAGGGCTAGGATTCTCCATTGAAGGTCATCGATTTCTAGCATTTTCTTGTGGACTTTTTTGAGGTATGTTATCATTCACCATTGGAGCCCTTTCCTCCAATGGGTCCCTAGTTTTCTTCAATATTCAAGGTTTAAATTCCCCAAATTGAATTAGGGTTTTGATCAATTCTTATGGGTTCTTCAATTATGATTTCAAATTGTTAATTTTATGATTCCTAGTGCACGATCTAGCGTGAAAGTAACTTAGTGCACTATTTAGCGTGATTTATATGATTTGAGTAGAAATTGTATGAACCCATGCATGAGCAATGATTCCTAGTTATGAATTCATGATGAAGTATGATCCATGCATTTATGAACTTATGAAATTGATGAAAATATGCATGATTCTAGTTTATTGCATGATTCTAAGGTGAATTGACATGTACCCATACCAGATCATGATTTATGAACATGTGAGTAGCTTGCATAAGAGATGCATGTATATGAATAGTTTGCATAAGAGATGCATGTATATGAATAACTTGCATAAGAGATGCATGTTTCATGAGAATTATGCTTATAATTGCTAGGGTGCATATAGACAATGGTATCCATGAGTTGTGAAAAGGTTTTTTTCACAATAAGCTAACAATATGAATGTGAAAGGTCTTCTCACATAAATTAGGGTTCATATGGTTGAAAGGCTTTCTCACTTATGAATCGATTTGGAGCTATTCTAATGACGTAAGCTTGGGCAAGCCCATGGTAGTTGAAATGTCTTAATATGATCTTAGCTTTGATTTGGTAAACCTAGATGTACCTCTTCCTTGGTTAAAATATGAATAAGCTTAATTGACTATTCCTTGGGATTTTACTTAGCACCGAGTGGGCTTTTGGGATGAAGGTTTCAGTTTAGCGTTCGTGGACCTTTAGTAGCAATCCCTAAGTCCCATAACGACGTGCCTTGTAGGTTTTATCTCAGATAGACACATAGCTAGTGGATCCACGTAAGCTACAAATTTATGGTCCTTACCTTGGCAAGTAGGACACCCCTTCTAGTGGTGTGGGGTAGACATCACTCCCCTTTTTGGTGTGGGGCAGACACTAGATTCCATGTTATAGCTCACATGGTCTATGTCGGTTAAACATAAAAATCCCATAATAATGAACTAGGGTACTAGAAGTATCTCTCGAGACAAGGTTTATGATATGACTAGCTTGCATTGCCCATGTTTATGCATTTATTCTCTAACCCTATTGTCACTTGATTTAGTTGGTCATTGCATGTTCATGATGATATCTTAGTAACATGATTCCCTATATGAAAGCATCTCATTGGCATGAGTTATGTGATTATATGCATTTGCTTCATACTTAGTACATTCCACGTACTAATGCATACTTGTGTCTACATTCTCTTATAATGTAGGGTCAGATAGTCATCCTTCTCACTCTCGTGGTTAGTTGTGTTTCAGAGTTTGAGCTATCAGCCTTGGTGAGTCCTCATGCTTCAGGGACTAAGAGACTTTATTGATTTTCTTTACTTTCAGTTTCAGACTTGTATATGATGTACGGGTTACGTCCCGATCATTCTATTGTATTAGATGCCTTTTAAGACATAGTCAAGACTTCCACTTGTAAAGTCTTTGTTGTTATGAGATTGTCTACTTCTTTCCTCATTATTGTCTTTACCTTATGTATATGTATGCTGAGTGGCTTGTGTGGGGCCTCTCGGGGTCCTATACGCCATGTCATACCTAGGGGGTACTTTGGGTCGTGACACTCTTGTTCTTTGTATCTTTTTTGACTCATGTAAGAGCGTGAACTTGTTTTATAGTTATTGGGGCCCTTAGTTTAGGAGTGTAGTATCACTTATGGTATAGATTATCATGTATATTTTTGTTAAGGTAGATGCTTGTTGACTTATGCTAGGATTGAACTTTAGACGTCTTAGAATGCTTTTTTTCGCTCTTGTAGTTGTATGTTGCTCCCTATAGGGCTTGTATTGGGTTGTTCATCGTGTGTTGGTGCTTGAGACCTTGGTGGCTCATAATAGATGTAGGTTTACACTAGCTGTACTCAGTCATAGACCGGAGCAGTATGATTGGGGTAAGGCGTCGTCCCTTGAGTTTTTCTCCATATTTATTTATTCAGAAACTCTTCTTGATTCCTTCGCTTGTTGATTAGCAGTAGGCTGGCTTGAGTTATTTATCTATGATTATATTGTTGGGTCCGAGACCATGTTATAGGACAATTTGGATCCCAGGTTAGTTCTCTCATCCTTGGTAGCGTGGTATGGTTGTACTTATATTTTATTTGATTGTGAGTGCCTTGCTTGGATGCTGGTGATGGCATGCAACACATTGACTGTTCATTCTCACGTATTTTGTCATACGATCTCAGCTCATGCATTGGTTCATCATGATCATTCATGAAGAAATATTATTTTCACTCGGCTTATATTCTAAACCTATTTTAATAGGAGTCATACCATCTGTGTCACTGTATTTACTGAATCTGATACTTATAAGGCATTCTTGGCGCGCTCCTTTGCTTCTTGAGATACTAGAGGTCTCTGGGATGAGCTCAAATTTTACTTGACTAGTCAGCGCGTCGACGCCCTTTCTTGCTTGGTTTTGGCTACTCATTATTCTCTACGGGGTTGATTCCTACTATTCCCAGATTCAAGGTCTGGTCTTATCCTCTTCTGATATGATTATTTGTAAGACCTTGATTCAGGCCCAGGCAGTATTTATGGACTTCTCGCTTCTCATATGGGCCCCTCTTTCCATAAATACCATAGTACCGGATGAGGGAGATGCATGGGTTCCTACCTTACCCTCATGATAAGGAGGTAGGTCTATACACTTGGTTACTAATGGTTACTGATAGTCGTACTGCATACTCTGCAATCATATGTTTTGCCTATCACCAGTATTCTTATTTGTTGACTGCACCCTCCGGTTTTTGGGGGCTGGTAGGGTTATATTTATATTTTGTACCTTCCACGCTTATGGGGGTCTGGTTAGGTTATTGTTTGACTATATCATGTTCTATGTTGTTATTGATCTCCTAGCTAATAGGTTTTGGTTCTAGAATTGTGGTTGTTAGTCCTCTTGACCTTGGGTAGTTGACTTTGTATCTTAATTGCTTGTGATTAGGTTGTTGGTGTGCGTTCTAGGTACATTCTTGACTCGGTTCCTTATTCCTTGTACCCTATTTCTGTCTCTTATTGCTTGTCTATCATATTATCTCGTGTTTATTTATCTGTGTTATACTTTCCTTATTACTTGTTGTTTATACTTATGTTATCTTTAGAGCTTAGTCGGTTGATGCCTACTGAGTACCATTTTTGGTACTTATACTACACTTCTACACCCTGCAAATCATAGTTTGAGTGCTCGCCATTGATTTGACATCGTTCGGAGAAGCTTGGAGTTCGAAGACTAGGGTTAGCTCTTGGAGTTTGGAGTTACTAGTTTTCATCTATTTTTGGCTAGGATTAGTCTTCATATTGTATTTAGAGACAACCTGTACTCGTTTTTTATTTTTAACAACCTTATACTCTTATTTTTGTTAGATGCTCGATTACTGACTAATGCCAGGTCTTGAGATGGTTCTTTGTATTACATATCTGATTATTACCCTTTCTTTGCTTTGTTTTAAGTTTTAAGCTTCTTGTTGTTGACTTTCGCTTGGTAGCCCATTGCTTATGGCTTCGGGATAAGGGTAAGGCTTACCTACTTGTAGGGTATAGTAGGAACCAGCATGACCTGAGAAATCAGGTCAAGAAAAATATATTCAGAAAATTTTATACCACTTTGTTGTTGTAGTGTCTTGGAATAAAATTGGCAGGTTCTTCATTAGTGTCCGATTAGTGAATTTAAAATTGCTAGCTAGTAAGGGATGAATATCTAAACAATAATCTTTTATACATACATGAATGAGTGAATGAATATTGTAGAGTGCAAATAACAATTTCCGTCCAACAATATATATTTTATTGATTTATCAAAAACTCTAACTTAAGAAGTGATTATGAAAAGAAAATATTTAAAAATTGAAATAAAGAATAAAAATTAAAGAAATACCTTTGTAACATCGAGCCAAACAACTTGAAAAGTGGTAAGATATACCTTCCACCATATCATACAAAATGAGAAGATCTGAAAAACTATATATTAATGAACCAATAAATGAAAATTATGTCAGAAACACAAGAGGATGAAACAGAAAAAATAAGAGGACTGATATTTTCTTGTCCAATTTATAAGAGTATAACTGTAATGTCCCATTTCTTGTGATTTTACTTTTTAATTGTGAAATGACCATTTTGTCTTTCCCCGTAGCGTTTTCATGCTTAGTTTGTGTTTCAAGAATGGTTTGTGTGGTCCTCGATGCGATTAGGTGTATTTTTAGTGATTTGACCCCTCTTGAATTGGGAGTTCTTGATAAGGTTCACTTCATCCAACATTTTGATTTCTGAGCGTCGGATGGGAATTCCATTAGTTCCATTGCATCCGGAATGTCAAGTTTGAGCTAATAGAGTGTTTGGTTAGGTTTCCGAAGCCTTGGGTTGAGTTTTGTGCGTTTGAGTGAGAAGTTGAATTTTTAGCCTTAAGAGTGGTCCAGGATGGTACTTCCATCATTTGACATCTTTTCAGAAATCTGATTATTCCATTGAGTCTGGAATGTCAATTTTAGTTGTGTATCACATCCATTTTATTTTTACCATATACCAAAAAATTCCCAAAAGTCCACTTGGAGAATTTTTATTGAGTTTGAGTTGCTGGTTTCCAGTTTCCGTGGCAGATCATTTTTGACCTTCGCAATCGCGACCCTCAAATCCAGGATCGTGATGTGTCTTGTTCTTGACCTTTGTGACCACGATCTATAGGCTCGCGTTCGCGATGAACCCCCCTTTCTCTAGTCTTCGCAATCGCGGACTGGGGTCTCGCGATCGTGATATATTACTTTCCGTGTCTTTTGTGATCGCGAGGTGACTGATCAAAAAAACTTCATCAAAACATTTCTCTCAAACAATAAATACTTATTTGTATCGAATATTTACATGTATATGATGAATACAAAATATGTCTATTTTTTAACGAAGATGGTGTGTTATGCATGAGTCCTTTTAGATACACATATTGTGTCTCCCATTGTGGGATGCTAATACACACTTTTCTTTAATTACATTTATGTGTAATCTAGTCACATAATCAACACCCTCTAATTGATGGGATTCAAATTGTATGATATCCTGGAACACCTGAATGATGTTGACTCTCTGATGAAGATTTACCTCTTAGCATCCTTTGAGGTAAGGAAAGGCCTATCCCCCTTTGCTTGTACTCATCCCTATTAAAACCTTTTTTATTTTTTATAAAAGGCGTTAGACACTCTGTATAGTGGTAAGTTACTTTAAAAAAAGTGTTCTTTGAGTCGCCATGCAAACTGAGCATATGAACAAATCTAAGGCACCTAGGCTACAGTCATTTGGTTGACTCCCTGATGAAGATTTACCTCCTAGCGTTCTTTGAAATAAAGTAATACCTATCCCCCGTACTTGTACTTAACCCTATTGATATGTAACACCTCAGAAGTTGGAAAGTCAAAAAGGAAAGAAAATGTAGAAAAAATTGACTGAAGCAAGGTTCTACGGGTCCAACCTACAGGTCGTAGAACGTGAATCATAGAACTCAGAGTTAAGTTTTGAAAATTTAAGTTTCAGATGATTGAGCTACGACTTGATAGGACAGACCGTAAGAGTTTTGACGGGCTGTAGATGGCACTCGTAGGACTTATTCAAAGATTTGATTTAAGACCTCAGTTTCATGGAAGGAGTTGATGAGTCATCATTTGGTTTACGAGTCGTAGGATGGGTCCCATAGAAAGGGTTCAAACTTGGTGAAATTTTGGACTAAAAGTTAAGTTGAGTTCTATGGATGGTGTCTACGGACTGTAGGAACTTGGACGGATCGTAGAAAGGTCTCGTGGGAAATGATTAAATATTTGGGTTTCTTAAGTTGGTTTTACGGTTTACAAGGACGGGCCATAGAAATTCCTACGGACCTAGGTCACAATCATAGGGTTGTTCGGTAGTTATTTTTAAAGGGTATTTGGGTCTTTTCCTATGCACTTAATGCCTATACTACGTCGTTTTGACCCTAATTCTAAGTCCTATAATTACCCATATACTCCTAAAATTTCCCCAACTCTTTTTATTCCCTCAAATTCCCAAAATCCACTTCAAGATTTTCTCCAAAATTCTCTCTCTAGATCAAGTAAGAAAAATCTAGGGTTCTTCAAGTTCTAGACTCCTCTCCTCATCAATTTCTTGTGGGCTTTGATATAAGGTATTTAGATAGTTCATCAATGGGTTCCATTCACCCATTGAGTCCCCAAAGATTCTTCAATTCTCCAATTCAACTTCAATTCAATTGGTTAACTTATCATTCAATACCTCATGTGTTTTATTTGTATGGATTTCAATTATTTAATTTTGATCATATCATGACTATTTAGATTCAATTACATGCTTTCCAATTAATTCTATGTGAACCCGTGCATTGATCATGATTTTGACTATGAACCTTGAATTTCATGAATTTGAAGAAAAGTTGTGAATCAATAAATGATATTTTTATGAACTTATGCATGATTTATAAAAACGAATGATTTATGATCTAGGTTGCTTTAAGATAACCATCAATGAATTGTGAAAGATGTTTTCACATATTAAGAGATCATGGATTAGTGAAAGATTTTCTCACTTAGACTTAATTCAAGATTTAATGAGCTACTCTATGATGTTTTTAGCTTGTATTAGTAATTGAATTATAGTTTTCCATGGATGATGATATATTTATGAAATTAAATATTCTGTTGGGATTTAACTTATCAGCGAGAGAACATTGAGGTGGAGGCTCAAATAGGGTAGTCTCTAGTAGCAACACCTAGTTCCAAACTACGTTCCCCTATAGGTTTGCCTTAAATGGCTAGCTAGTGGATCCACATATAGAATATGAAATGATACGGAGTTATACCTTGGCAAGTAAACTCTCCCTTCTCGATGTGGGAGTTACATCGGATTCCATGTTATAGCTCGCATAGTCTATTGTCGGTTAACGCTAATATTCTACAAAATGAACTAAGTTACATACAATACTTTAATGAAGCTTTCTTTATGATATCAAGATGCATTGACGATATTTATGATATGATTCTCTTTAAAGGTTCTTACTATGTTAACTTGGTCATGCATATCATGTTTTTGATTATGTACCCTTATGATCATGGTTCATGTTTTATTGCATTTTCCTCATACTTAGTACATTCTATGTACTAATGCATACTTGTGGCTACATTATTTCACTAAAGTAGGGCGTGGCGATTCTTTTCCTACTGTTCGTGGCTATTTGATCCCCTTAAAGATTGAAGACTTTGTGAGTCCTTATATTTTGAGGACAATGTCACTTTTATTGCTTTTCTTATGTTTTAGTTTTCAGGCTTTGTATGTGGTGTATGAGTTACATCCCGACCACTCTTTTGATGGAACAGATGACTTATCTAGACTTTGATATACTTCTGCTTATGTCATACTCTTTACTTCTTATGATATTTCTTGATTTTCTCTATAATGTTGTGCATATGCATGTCAAGTGACTTGTGTAGGGCCTTTCGAGGTCTTAAATGCCATGTCACATCTAGGGTGTACTTTGGGACATGAAAAAATTGGTATTCAGAGCACAAGGTTTTAGAAAAAGGTCCTAGGAGGTCTGAAAAGCCACGTTGAGTAGAATCTTGTTCATAAATGTGAAGCGCGCCACATTTATGAATAGGAGGCTACAAAGCATTTAGGAAAATCTACTTCATTCATTACTCTAAAGTCTTGCCATAGAGTCTATCTATATAAAGATCCTTCTACTAAATCATGTTCGATCCTTTTCAGGATATGGACCCTCGAAGAGCTTACGTGAGAAGGAATGCAGGTGAGAATGTAGAGCACTAGGTTTCTCAAGTTTTCGTTTATTCTCGGGCCAAGCAACTGACTCGTGCTGAATTCTGAGCCGCTTTCCAAGTATTGACTCAAGCTATGACGGCTCAAGCTAATAGATAGGATAATGCTCCCATGAACCCAAATATGGGTCCGGCAACGGCAAGGATAAGGGACTTCACTCGGTTGAATCCTTCAGAATTTCATGGGTCTAAGGTTGATGAGGATCCTCAAGAGTTCATTGATGAGGTGTCCAAGATAGTTGGCATTATGGGATTGACTACAGTTGAACATGTAGGTTTGGCCACTTATCAACTCAAGGGTGTTGCTCAGGTATGGTTTGAATAATGGAAGAGTGAGAGGGCTGCTAATGCATGTCATCTTGATTGGGAGAAATTCAAAAGAGCTTTTCTTGATCATTTCTTTCCTCTTGAAATGAGAGAAGCGAAAGTGCTTGAGTTCATTAACCTCCGAGAAGGAAATATGAGTTTGAAGGAGTATGCTTTGAAATTCACTCAATTAGCTAAGTATGCTCCAACTATGATTGCCGACTCTAGGGCAAGAATGAGTAAGTTTGTATTGGGTGTGTCCAACTTGGTTGCCAAGGAATGTTGCACCGCCATGTTGATCAAGGAAATGGATATCTCTCGTTTGATGATACATGTCCAACAAATTGAAGAGGAAAATCTAAAGGAAAGGGAAAGAGAGTCCAAGAGGGCAAGGATCAATGATGGTGAGTTCTCACATTCTAGGTTCGGTGGATATGGGCATTCTCAATTCCAGAAAAAGTTTTTTGGTCAAAGTTCTTCTAATGCACCGACTACTAAGTTCAACTAAGATAGGGTTTCTAAACCTAAGTTTCAAGGAGGAAATGGTGGTAATCGATCTTCTATCCCCACTTACCCAAGGTGTGGTAAGAGTCACTTAAGAAAGTGCCCAGCCGGTTCGGATGGTTGCTTTGGTTGTGGTAAGAGAGGTCACAAGGTGAAGGATTGTCTGTTTCAAGCTAGCAAGGGTAAAGATGGTAGGCAAGCTCAGCCTAGTGGTTCTAGTTCGGGTGCTCCGAAGCAAAATAGATTCTATGATCTTCAGACTCAACAGGATTGTGAGGGTTCTTTGGTTGTGGTGACCGGTATGTTGAAAGTCTTTCACCTTGATATTTATGGTTTACTTGATTCGGGTGCTACCTTATCTTTTGTTACTCCTTATGTGGCCATGAGATTTGATGTTGGTCCTGAAATCCTTCTTAATCCCTTTCACGTCTCTACTCCCGTGGGTGATGCTATTGTGGCTAAGAGAGTCAATAGAAATGGTCATATTTCCATTTCTCATTGAGTCACTCATGTTGATCTTGTAGAGGTTGATATGTTAGATTTTGATGTTATTCTTGGGATGGATTGGATTCATGCATGTTATCCTTCCATACATTGTAGGACCCAATTGGTCACATTCAAGGTTCTGAACGAACCTATCATGTCATGGGAAGGGGGAAATTATGTTCTTAATGGTCATTTTATATCTTGCCTAAAATCTAGAAAAATAATTTTTAAAGGTTGCGTTTATAATCTTGTTTGGGTTAGAGATATAGATTGTGAAACCCCTACTTTTGAGTCAGTTCCGATTGTAAATGAGTGTTTGGAAGTGTTTTGAGAGTTTCTGTGATTGACTTCAAGGGTAATTAGGATGATTATTTGCCTTTCATTGAGTTTGCTTATAATAAGACCTATCATGCTAGCATCGGGATTGCACCGTTTGAGGTTCTTTATGGTAGGAGGAGTTGGTCTCCTATTGGTTGGTTTGAAGTCGGTGAGGTTTCTTTGATACTCAAGTTGTTGCATGAGGCTATGGAAAAGGTTCAACTCATTCGTGAGAGGTCGAAAATGGCTCAAAGTCGATAAAAGTCTTATTCCGATGTTAGAAGAAGAGAACTAGAATTTGATGTTGATGATTGGGTCTACTTGAAAATTCACCCATGAAAGGCGTCATGAGGTTTGGAAAGAAAGGGTAGTTTAGTCCCCGGTATGTGGGCCTATATCTGATTTTGAGGCGTATTGGTAAGGCTGCTTATGAACTTGAGTTGCCTAACGATTTAGCATCGATACATTCGGTATTTCATGTCTCTTTGTTGAAGAAGTGTGTTGGAGATCCAACATTTATTGTTCCTTTGAAAGGCTTGGGAGTTAAAGAGAATTTTTCTTATGAAGAGGTTCCCATTGAGATTTTAAACCGACAAGTTCAGAAGTTGAGAAACAAAGAAGTTAATTCTGTAAAGGTTCTTTGAAGGAATCAATTAGTTGAGGGTGCTACTTGGGATTCCGAAGCCGATATGATGTCTCAATATCCTCATATCTTTCCCTCCGCTCCTACTCTAGCTTGAGGTACTAGCTCCTCATGGTTCATTCTTTCGGATTCATGTGTTTTAATCATTCTCAAGCTTCTATATGCGTGCATGTTCATGAAAACTTGATTTTGATGTTATGATTTAGCTTGGAGTGATTCTCCATGTTTATATGCATTTTAATGAAATTACATTCATGTTGGGTTGCTATTTTCTCTCCTACCCTATTCATGCTACCTTGAGTATTATTCGAGGGAGAATGTTCCCATGGGGGAGATATTGTAATACCTCAGAAGTTGGAAAGTCAAAAAGCAAAGAAAATGCAAAAAAATTATATTGAAGCAAGGTTCTACAAGTCCAACCTACGGGCTGTAGAAAGAGAATCGTAGAACTTAGAGTTGAGTTTTGGAAAATTAAGTTTTAGAAGTTTGACCTACGACTTGACAGGATGGAGCGTAAGAGTTTTGATGGGCTGTAGATGGCAATCGTAGGACTTATTTAGAGATTTGATTTAAGACCTCAGTTCCACGGAAGGAGTTGACGGGTCATCATTTCATTTATGGGTCATAGGATGGGACTCGTAGAAAGGTTCAGACTGAATAAAATTTTGGATAGAAAGTTGAGTTCTACGAATGGTGTCTACAAACCGTATGAACTTGGACAGATGGTAGAAGGGTCTCGTGGGAAATGATTGAATATTTAGGTTTCTGACGTTGGTTCTACGGTTGAGCAGGATAGGTAGTAGAAATTCCTACGGACCATAGGTCACAACCTTAGGGCTGTCTGTGAGTTATTTTTAAAGGGTATTTGGGTCTTTTCCTATGCACTTAATGCCTATACTAAGCCATTTTGACACTAATTCTAAGTCCCATAACTACCCATCTACTCCTAAAATTTCCTCAACTCTTTCATTCCCTCAAATTTGCAAAATTCTCTCTCTAGATCAAAGAAGAAGAAGCTAGGGTTCTTCAAGTTCTAGTCTCCTCACTTCATCCATTGATTGTGGGCTTTGAGATAAGGTATGTAGGGAGTTTATCAATGGGTTCCATTCACCCATTGAGTCCCCAAAGATTCTTCAATTCTTTAATTCAACTTCAATTTAATTGGTTAGGTTTTCATTCAATTCAATTAGTTAGGTTTTCATTCAATTCCTCATGGGTTCTAATTATATGGATTTCAATTGTTTGATTTTGATCATATCATGACTAATTAGATTCAATTACATGCTTTCCAATCAATTCCATGTGAACCCATGCATTGATCATGATTTTGACTATGAACCATAAATTGCATGAATTTGATGAAAAGTAATGAATCGGTGAATGACATTTTCATGAACTTATGCATAATTTATAAATGGAATGATTTATGATATAGGTTGCTTTATGATTAGAATCAATGAATTGTGAATGTTTTTCTCACATATTAAGAGATCATGGCTTGGTAAAAGGTTTTCTTACTTGAACTTGATTCAAGATTTAATGAGCTATTCTATGATGTTTTTAGCTTGGATTAGTAATTGAATTATAATTTTCCATGGATGATGATATGTTTATGAAATTGACTATTCCGTTGGGGTTTAACTTAGTACCAAGAGAACTTTGAGGTGGAGGCTCAAATAGGGTAGTCTCGAGTAGCAACTTCTTATTCTAAACTGTGTGCCCCCGTAGGTTTGCCATAAATGGCCTATCTAGTGGATCCACTTATAGAATATAATATGATATAGAGTTCTACCTTGGAAAGTAGACTCTCCCTTCTTGATGTGGGAGTTACATCAGATTCCATGTTATAGCTCACATGGTCTATTGTCAGTTAAAGCTAATATCCCACAAAATGAACAAAGTTACATACAATATTTTAATGAAGCTTTCTTTATGATTTGAAGATGCATTGACCATTTTTATGATAAGATTCTCTTTAAATGCTTTTACTATTTTAGCTTGGTTATGCATATCATGTTTACGATTATGTCCCCTTATGATCATGGTTCATTTTTATTGCATTCCCCTCATACTTAGTACATTTTATCATGTACTAATGCATACTTGTGCCTATTGTTTCACTAATGTAGGGTGTGATATTCTTCTTCTACCGTTCGTGGCTAGTTGATAACCTTAAAGATTGAAGACTTGGTGAGTCCTCATATTTTGAGGACAATGTCAAATTTATTGCTTTCCTTATCTTTTAGTTTTCAGACTTTGTATGTGGAGTACAGGCTACGTCCCGATCAGTCATTTGATGTAATATATAGCTTGTCTAGACTTTGATGTGCTTCCGCTTATGTCAAACTCTTTACATCTTATGAGATTTCTTGATTTTCTCTATAATGTTGTGTATATGTATGTAAAGTGGCTTGTGTAGGGTCTTTTGAGGTCTTATACGCCATGTCACGTTTAGGGTGTACTTTGGGTCGTGAAATAATATCTTTTTATTTTTAATAAAAGGCGCTAGACACTCTATCTAGTGGTAAATTTGCTTTAAAACGTTCTTTGAGTTGCCACACACACTGAGCATATGAGCATATCTGAGGCACCCAGGCTATAGTCATTTGGTTTAAATTCACCTTATAGCTTTAAACATGGATGTTATTTAAAGGTTGCACAAAGTGCAAAATTAGTTTTGATCAATTTTTAAAAATCAATTAATAATTTTGATGATGAAGGCTTCTATTTTCTTCTTTTGAATACAGTCATTTTGTTATGCTCCATTTTAATAGTACTAGATGGTATTACACTTTTCTCATGTGTCAATTATTCCATTTTACAAGTATATAATCGTCACACTCCCAACCCAGCTTTGGGAGGACACATTATTTTTGTGGGTGATTAATATTGTGTGATAAATTGTCAAAGAATACATATGTTAAAAAGGAAGTTGTTTTATCGTATAGAAAATACATGATATTTTGCTTTCATTATATTGCAATTAGTTAAGGAGCATTTGTATATCTGAAGGTTTATTTTAATTTTTTGAGGAATACTATCAGTAATTACATTTAGACTAGTCATAATTGATTGGATCATAAAATAATACTTTAGGAACTTTATTTGATTTGATTGTGGGTATGACGTATAATGATAATGGAAAAGGGTAAATTCCATGCAAATATGTTTAAATCCAGATAAACTCTTTTTTGTTATAAGCTAAGGAATATTTTAAATATATTTTTTTTAGAAAAGTGCATGCAGATCAATGAATTTGAGTGTAATTACCACTATTAATTCTAAATTTTCTATAATTTCACAAGCTTGAAACTTAAAATCGTGTTTAGAATATGTTAGAGGCCCTAAACATGATATGAATTAAATGTTATACATAGTAGTTTCTTGCTTTCCTATTGCATTAAATATAAGTTTGATTTGTTCGAAGAAGGGTTTGAAAATCTTGCTTTTAATAGAATTTCTATTTCTATAGTTAATTTGCATAATTAATAATTAACTATTACAGTGTTGAAATTGATTGCAACCGCATGTAGTCATAACAAGAAGAATATCTCACATTATTATGAAGCATCTTCTCTGAATTGTGTTTACAACTTACAAGCACTTGGTTTCTTTTTAAATTCAAAATGTATGTATATCTTTTATTGGGTTAATATGGTTATTGGGCAGCTTTTATTCTTAATTCTTTTTTTTAAAAAATGGTCTGCAAGATAGCCTAAAAGAGCTGGCCCACCAAACACTTAAAATACAAAATTAAATGAAAACCTAGAAGAAAACAAAAGCAATCAAAACTTGCCTCTAGATCCAAAGAATGGAATCCATAGTTTCTTCTTCATTTCTCCATGGTTCTCTTTCAAGGAAGACGAGGAGCTCCATTTTTCTTACCAAATCAAATTTCTAGATCTGAGCAGAGTCGGATGAGTGCAATTTTTTCTAAAAAAAAAATGCTTTGATATCTTTGTTCTCTAATTCTAATCCATAAACTTATTTTTTTCATGGCCGAGATGATTTGATTGGATATGTTCTTCCGGCGAGACTTGATGCTGTATTTTCTGTCTGGAAGTTGTTGATTCTTCAGGTTTTGCCTTTCTGATGATTATATAAAGTGACTGATTTTTCTTGCAACTTAAGAAGTAACAATTTTGATCCTGTGAATGTTGAATAATCGAAAAGGAATCTTTGGTTGTGTATGAATGCTGAGCCAATTTGCTTCTTGTTTCAAATCTTCTGAAAAAACACATTTTCATGATACAATAATGTAATCTCATGTAATAATGGAATATTTGTTCCCTCTGTTGTTATTTTGCTTTATTTCTCTAGGTCATATCCTCAAATTGGGTATTAGTTACTTCACTAAATTAATAATTTTTCTCCCCTTGCTTGGAAGTTCACAGAAGGTGAAAAAACACTGTCATCCAACCCTTTCAAAGGCTATATTAGCAATGTACTCTGCTAATGAATTTCCCTCTATGAAAACATGTTGAAGCCTCACCTGACAGAACTGAGCTAGAGACTTAATGTCTCCTATTATAGTAGAAATCTGCCAAGGAATCTCCCAAACTCCAAGAAAGAATTGGAACCGTAACTAAAGAATCAGTCTCCAAAATCGCCTTATTGAGGGTCATAGAAATGCAATGATAAATGGCCTCTTTGATTATAATTGCTTCTGCCTCTTAGTTTGTTGTCTCGTGAATTTCCTCCCCTTGAGAAATTATTAGATCCCCTTTATGATTCCTTAAACAGTAACCATAGGAACTCCTGCCGGGATTGCTTCTAGATGCCCCATTTGTATTACATTTAAACACTTCCATGTCAGGTGGTTTCCATGTGATAGCTAAAGAGAAAAGCTTAGGTTTATAGTTTTGCAACTAAACCACCATGTCTGGCCAATTGGTAGGAACTTGATTCATCATAGGATAACTGATTTTTACTAGTCTCCAGATATATGTGTTCACCTTTAAAACGAGACTATTGTATGACAGTTTCTTCCATTCCTAAGATTATTTCTCCTTTTCCATAAATGCCACAAAACTCTTGCTGGAATAGCTAAACATATGGGTCTCAATTTTGCACAGAATGGTGTTGTCCACCACTGAGTGATCACCCATGAAAGTTGTAGGTCATCTAAATGTATTCCTGCAAAAAATAACATACTTCCTCTACAACTTTACAAGCACATGATTACTTGCCTAAAAACACCTTTAATTACTAATCGAAATATTTATATTTCAAATTAAGCAAAATAAGTTTAAAAAGCTTTATTTGTATGATAAGTAGAAGTTATAAGATGAAATTTATGTAATTCTACCTACTAATTTTCTTGATTACTAATCATATCTTCCTTAATTATATATAACTTAAATAAGTTTCATTTGTTATTTATGAGCATAAATAAACTTAAATGTATTTTTTAAAATGAAAAAAGTGATCCTACCTAAGCTAATTTTTGGAATACTGATATTTTTGTAAATCCTTTTTAAGATTGCGCGAAGTGCGGGTATATTTTACTAGTTATTACATATTTTGGTTAACTTTAAGTTGAAAGATGGGTATTTCGATACATATTACTATTTATCTTCTTTTGCTTCACTGCTTTTTCGACCGCAATACACATCCTCCATAAAACGTAGAACTCTCTTCAACCTTGCTTTGCATAGAGCAGTCAATCACTACATAGTTAAACAAATAGAGATAAAAGAGCGACTCATTGATATAAAAATGTAACAAGAATTCATCCAACAAAAGGTTCTATCAAAACTCTGGAAAATAATCTAGCTGCTCATAATAGAGTTAAAGAACATAACATAGATTTGCAGAAAGAACATATTGCGGAAATACTGTGGATTAACTAGCATACAATCACAAACAAAAAAAATAGAGAAGAAGAATAACACAAGGATTTAATGAGGTTCGGCTAGGCCTACTCCTCCCAGCAAAAGCAGAGAGAGTTTTCCACTATGAAAGAAATAGAACGATTTTATAATGTTTTATAGCCCTTAGGACTACATTGTGTATCATTTACAATGTCTTAGAATTACCAACTAAATTTCCTATACATAGATCCCAAGTAGTCCCAAATCTATAAGAAAAATATTTTGCCAATCCTATAAGTACAATATTTTCCTGTCCCAAGTCTATTAAGACAAAGGGTCTCCTAAACTAATATGAATTATAGTTTCCTAAAATATACAAGGGAAAAACTCAAGACATAATTAATGAATCTTCCCATTGGCTTGAATTCCCTTCATCATAAGGAATAACGTCTCTCTGCCTTGATCTCAGCCCTCCAAAGAACTTATTAAGTACAACTCATACCAATCAAGTCTAGGCAACACCTAAACTTATTGGTCAGGACTGTATTGGTCATCGGTCATCATATCTCTTGGATTATTATGTGTAGATACTTTCTTCACATCAACAACCCCTTTAGATACAATATCTCGAATAAAATGATGTCTGACTACCATATGTTTTGTCCGCTCCAAGCCTTGTAGCCATATAGCCTCTTTCACTGCCTCCGTAGAGAAACACCAGATTTGCAAAGTTGCATTCCAACGGATGACACTATCAGAAAGAATAAAAACATAACATGTCTGAGATCTTCTCTTATCCAAGTTACTTGAATATTTTGAATCCACATAACCTACTGCTGGTTCACTTAGACTGTCTTTGGAAAAGTCAAGCTCACATCTGCAGTACCCTTCAAGCATCTCAAGATCCACTTCATTTCTTGCCAAGGTTCTTTACTAGGACATGTCATGTATCTACTCACAACATTAACTACATGTGAAATATCAAGACGAGTGCAAATCATAGCATACATATTGCTACCAACTACACTCGAATATGAAACACTAGACACTCAAAGATTATACAAACTCTTTTTTTAAAGTCTACTTATTCTAATTCTTCTTTTGAAATAACCTCCTCAATTGTTTTCCATAACCCTTGTAACACCAATGCCAATCTCATTCTAATCTTCCACAGATTGAAACTAGATCCCTCATCAAATTTTTCTATTTCATACTTTGTTAAAGATGATGAAGAAATCTTAATCCTTAATTATGTCTAGGAGCCGTAACTTGGCTTTATATGAATTGTTGCGGAAATATCATGGATTAACTAGCACACAATCACAAATAAAGAAAATAGAGAAGAAGAATAAAAAATGATTTAATGAGGTTCGGCTAGGCCAACGCCTCCCAACAAAAGCAGAGAGTTTCCTTTATGAAAGAAAGAGAACAAGTTTTATAATGCTTTAAAGCCCTTAGGACTACATTGTGTATCCTCTACAATACCTTAGAATTTCCAACTATATACCCTATATATAGATCCAAAGTAGTCCCATACCTATAAGGAAAAGGTTTTCCCAATCCTATAAGGACTATATTTTCCTTTCTCAAATCTATTAGGACAAAGTGTCTCCTAAACTTATAGGAATTATAGTTTCCTAAAATATACAAGGGAAAAGTTCAAGACATAATTAACATAACAAGTAAAAGAGTAGAAGAGAATCAAACTCTAGGGAGAATTTCAAGTTATGCTCTTCTCTTTGTTCTTGCCTCCTAAAAGCTCCAAAAACTGCAAAAGTAGTGAACCCCCTTAGGTCATTAAGTTAATGCACTATTTATACTACACATATTTACTCCGTGGACAAAAATATCCTTCAGCCAAAATAAATTTGAACTCAGCATTTTTTATCGTACGCGATGCGGGTCGGGTAGCGTGGCCACGCTGCACACATATAATTCCAGTAGCTCCCTTTTTAGCCTCCATCCATGTTTTCCTCTTGGCAGAGCGTAGACCTGGTAGCATGACCGCGCCGCATACGACTTGTTGTTGCACTCTCACAATTTTCTCGATATTTTTATGTCCATTTTTTGTCTTGACTCTCGAATTCAATCTTGGTCACATCCCTCAAGCCCCTACTCAGCCTTCGAAGCTCCACAACAATTCTTTTTTTCTCCAAACATGCCTTTTAGCTATATCAAAATTGCTATGCAAAGAAGCACACGTAATAAGCACATAATGTTTATAATACTGATAAAGTGATGATAAAAAACACATATGAAGACTTTATAACAGTTAGTTATATGCATTTTATGCTGAATATCTATTATCATCAACGTCATTGTGATTCATTTGTTTTAAGTTATGAGTCTTATTTTTCTTTTTAATTTGTTTGGAAAGAACGTCATGTTTGATATTAGTAAAATCTTGATGACTTATGTTTTTTTTGCATTTTATATACTTACCATACGTGACATGATCAAGATTACTAGATCTGAGGTGCAATGAAATTATATTATTAAAATCTCAAATTTAAAATAAGAATATTCTAGAGTACATCCCTTTCCCATACTTCACTATTTCATTTATCCCTCATTCTAATTTTTGTGTGCTTCAATAACCAAAATCCTATTTATTCCTGTCAAGAAATCATCTTTTTCAGTCATAGCTCTTTCCTTCTTCGCTTTGCTTCAGAGATATCACTCACTTTTCCATCCAAAAAGAATTCCTTTTTTCAAGCAGAAGTAAGTAAGAATGTCATCATAGGAAAATAAAACACCACCTCCACCTATTTTTCCAAGACCTTTGGCTCAGATTTCATATACAGAAACTATTGATGATCCTATAATCACACGCGATCATCAATGCAAAGTTGGTGATTAGACTTCTCTTTGTAGGAGATGCAGTTCAAGAAAAGGGGGTTCCCAAAATCTCTTTGGTCCCACCCATTCGCACCTTTCTCTATGACCACACGATCAAGTTTTACAACGTGGCCGTAGTAGCCCTCCAAAACAAAGATGAGATGGTGAGCTAGCTAGTGTAACACCCCAGTTTTTGAAAAGAAAGAAAAATGTACTTTTAAAATTTTTCTGGTGCAAGTGACGACGGAGGCCATCTACGGACGGTAGGTGGAGTGACGGGCCGTAGATGGGAACCGTCGATGGCCCTACCAACTTTGTGAATTTTGAGTTTCTGAACCTTGACCTACGGAATAGCAGGACGGTTCGTAGTTCAATTGACGGGCCGTAGATGGGTTCCGTAGATGCCTTCCAGCTTAGCCAAATTTTCAGTCCAAACAAACTTTCTGAATCGATTGACAGAAGAGCAGGACGGTCCGTCAGTGGATGTACGGACCGTAGGTCCTGTCTGTCGATTGGCCCCGACAGTTTTATTTAAGGGGTTGTCGGACTTTTTCCCTAAATGTTTAATCCTTATTCTAGACGATTTTGCCCCTTAGCATTGGCCCTATTTATATTTTCTAAGCCCTAATCCCTTCATTTTCCAACTCCCATCTCCCAAAATATTTCTCTCTCTAGAAGAACAAGAAGGAGAAGAAGAGAGCTAAGGTTCTCATCAAGGTCATCAATCCCCTTTTTTTTTTCAAGGCATTGGCATTGAGGTATGATAGTATTTACCATTTGGAGTCTTTCCTCCAATGGGTCCTCTTTTCCTTAAGGTTTTCAAAGGTATAGTCTTGCCCAAGAGAGCTAGGGTTTGACAAATTCTTATGGGTTATTCATTATGCTTTCCATTGTTGATGTTATGGTTGATAGTGCACGATCTAGCGTGGTAAAGTAAGCTAGTGCACGATTTAGCGTGGTTTACATGCAACTTGATGAATCCCATGAGCTTATGCTATGTATCCCCCAATTTTATTATTATGCTTATGATTTTGGGTTGATTGAGAAAAAAATGAATTGCATGAACTCTTTGTGAAGTGAGTTAAGGATTATGATTATCAAGCTATGAATTCCACGTAAGACTATGAATGATGAAAATAGGATATTTTATGAAAAGATGCATGATGAACCAAAATCTATGATTTTCCTCTATTATGTGGGTTCCCTCAATTTTGACTAAATTGCCTTGATTTATGACTTTCTAAGTATTAGCTTGCATTTAATTGCATGTTTTGAGGTGAATCTTATGAGCCCATGATTTATGAGTTAAGAGCATGATGAGCTATGTAAATATGAAACTTATGAACTCATGTATGTTTATGAAGAAAACGCATGATAGAATCATGAAGAAAGAAGCTTATAGAATCAAGCATGTTTTATATGAAATTATGATATGTTAGTGAATGTTGAGTTGTGAAAAAGGGTTTCTCATGTAATGCTCAACCTATGAATGTGAAAGGTTTTCTCACGCGTAATGATTCATAACTTGTTGAAAGGTTTGCTCAACTAAGCTTGAATCCATGATTAAGGAACTATTCTATGAAGGAACAAGAGGCGATTACGCATGTCTACTAATAATGAAATCATGACTAATAGAAGAACAAGAGGCGATTACCCATGTTCTTAAGGAGCTATTCTATGAAGGAACAAGAGGCGATTACCCATGTTCCCTAATGTAGACAAGTGGTGATTACCCAAGTCTACTAATAATGAGTTTATGACTAATGTAGACAAGAGGCGATTACCCATGTCTACCTAAGATAAGAATTATGAGAAATCCGTGGGAAGTATGCTTAGTACCGAGTGGACAAGTGGCGATTACCCATGTCCCATAACCTATGTGCCACCATAAGGTGATTGGCTATGATAGACACAAACTAAGCAGTTCATGGTCTTACCTTGTCAAGTAGGACACCCCTTTTCGGTGTGGGACAGACACCGGATTCCATGTTCATAGGTCACATGGTCTTATATGTCGGTTAAGGCTATTTCCCCACAACTATTGAACAAGTGTTCTCATGATGAAGTAAAGAAAAGATAGAAATATGATTTAGCTTGCTTTGGCCTTGAGATATGATTTATGCTTCATGTTTTCTCATGTTTATTATGTTTTTAGCTTGGCCATTGCATGTCATGATTATATGTCATTCTAGCATGGTTTATATGCCCCTTTGTGCATTGCTATCATACTTGGTACTTGATTTGGTACTTGATTGTACTAATGCATACTTTTGCCTACATTGATTCTATTGATGTAGGGCTTGGCGGTTCTTTTCATCCCACTCGTGGCTAGTCAGTTCCAGTGATAGTGAAGACTTGGTGAGGCCTCCTATGTCCGAGGACCTAACCTTGTTATTATTTTCATGCTTTCCGTTATACTTTTGGATATTGTACTGGGCTGCGTCCCAAACCTTCATTTCTATTCTATTATGTTAGTTGGCTTGAGACATGAGATGTAGACTTCCGCTGATGTTCTTCAACTCTGTTGTGATTTTATCTTTTGAACTCTTTAATTTCTACTATCTTGTATGAATGTATGCTAAGTGGCTTGTATGAGGCCTTTCGGGGTCTTGTATGCCATGTCACGTCTAGGGGGTACCTTGGGTCGTGACAGCTAGACTCTTACTTTTTCATCATAATTTTATACCTGATACATGATCAGTGTTTTAGTTCAAAGTTTGTTTGGGGCTTAGTAAACTAGTTTCAGCGATAGATTCATAGGATTCTAGGATAAGGACCTCAAGTGATATTAACTTGTTCTTTAATTTAACTTTTGTATAAAAGTTAAATTAAAGACATGGATATACATAAAAGTTAAATTAAAGAACAAGTTAATATTACTTAAGGTCGTTATCCTAGATTCCTATGAATATGACTCTGGAACTAGTTTAATACTAAGTGCCAAAAAGACTTTGAACTAAAACACTGATCATGTAGAAGATAGAAAATTATGAAGCGAAAGAAAGAGACTAGCTAGCTTACCATCTGATCTTTGTTTCAGAGGGTGACCGCGGCCACATCTTAAAACTTGGTCTTCTGGTCGTGGAGAAAGGCACGAATGGTTGGGACCTAAGAGATTTTGGGAACCCCTTTTTTCTTGAACTACACCTCCTACAAAATAGAATTCCAATCACCAACTTTGCATTGATGATTGTGTGTGATTATAGGATCATCAATACTATTTGTAGATGAAATCTGAGCAAAAGGTCTTGGAAAAACATGTGGAGATGATGTTTCATTTTTCTGTGATGGAATATATTCTTACTTACTTCTATTCAAAAAAAGGAATTCTTTCTGGATGGAATAGTGATTGATAGCTCTAAATCAAAACGAAGAAGGAAAGGGCTCTGAGAGAGAAAGATGGCCTAAAAAGATTATTTCTTGACAGGAATAAAGAGGGATTTTGATTGTTGAAGCATACAAAAATTAGAATGATGTGTAGATGAAATAGTGAACTCTGTGAAAAAGACTCTAGAATATTCTTATTTTAAATTTGAGATTTTAATAAGAAAATCCCATTGCGCCTCAAATCTAGTACCAAACTATTAGAATTTTAGTAGAATAATTTCCTTATATATAAATGGAGTCTTAATTAAGTAAGCTCTATATGTTTGTACAATTCACAACAACAGTTCTTTTTGTTCAAGGAGGCAATCCTTAGGTTTGTATTTTCCCAAGAAGAACAATATTTAATAAATTGAAATTTCTCCTTTCTGTTTTTGTTTTAGTTTGCTTATTTATCATTCAATTTCAATTATTTAAATTTACTTCGAAGGAGGAATATTCTTTTTGTGTAAGATTGTCCCTTTATAAGGGACTTAAGTGTTTTATTTTGAAAAAAAGTGAAAGAAGACTACGCACCAACAATTATTTCTAGGAACCTGTTTTGTAGAGTCGTATTAGAACAGAAAGTAATTAACACTTGATATTTTCGTGGAAAACTTCCTTGCTCAAGGGAATAAAAAAACCACAACCTACAGTGTGTGGGATTTTCCGCAACCTCCAACAAGTTCAAAAAGCGATTCAGATTATAATTCTATAATCTAATGGACTAACTCTAAACTCAACAGTTAACTCTAACTGATCTAACAACTCTCCAAGAAGTTAAACTCTTCTTGTTACAAACCTCACTAACTACTCTCCAAGAAGTCAAACTCGCTTCTTGTTAGAATCTTCACTAACTACTCTTCAAGAAGTCAAACTCGCTTCTTGTTACAAACGTCATCCACACAACAACTCTCTTTAATCTAGAAATTATTACAACTCAATAATAAACCTAGAACAACTCAACAAAGACTAATAACTCTAGCCTTTTTGTAATCAAACTTCAATATTCAATAGAACAGACTTGAATATAACTCGTGAACCAGGTCCTGTATTGATGTGACGAAGTCTTGCTATTTTGCTCCAATGGCTATTGCTCTCAAGATGATATAATTTAGGAATATGCAATAGGTGTGGCTCTCAATAGTCTTCATGTCATATATATACTGGAGATTTTTCATTCCCTAGTATATCACGGACTAGGATTTTAACTTCAAATAGGACTTGGCCTCCTATATGAAAATTTCTGATTTAGGAGGAACATCACCACGTGAACTTTGTCCTCCTTATCCATTGTAGCTATTGGAGAAATTATAGTCTTGTTGATTGGGATTTTGTGAACGACAAATGGTTCTTGACATATAGCCAATTAGAAACTTAATACCATAGCCCGCAATGCTCCAATCATTCTACCATCCTTATATAAGGACTGGTGTTGTAAGAAATCATCTGCCTAAACCATTTAGATTGTTAAATGTCTTGTTGACTCAAGAACCCTTCAAAAAGATGGTGGTTGATATCTGGAAACAAGATATCTCAAGCTATGCAATGTATAGAGTTTGGAGGAAACTAATGATTATACATCAACCTTCCAGAAAAATAAATAAAGAAATGTCTTCATTGGACATGAAGTTAGCACACATCCAAGAATAACTCTACAATACCCAATAGGTTCTTGAAACAGATCTATTTAATGAACTTCTAATCAGGAAGGAAAGGGAACTCATATTGAATCTGGAACACCCGAATCATATCCATGAAAGAGTGCTGAGGCAGAAATGAAGGGGACGAAGTTTTAAAAGAATTTTGGGCGATAATAGGCGTGGAGGTGATTGATTCCGTCCTTGATTTTTTTGAAAATGGTAAGCTTCTTTAAGCGATTAATTGCACAACTGTGACACTTATACCTAATGTTCCTAATCCAACTTATGTAAAGGAATTTAGGCCCATGTCTTGTTACACTACTATTTATAAACTGATATCTAAGTTGCTGACTGCTAAATTGAAGCTAGTTGTGGACTATTTAGTAAGACCCTCCCAATCTGCCTTCATTAAAGGAAGGAGCATCCTTGATAATGTCATTGTGGCACATGAATTAGTCAAAGGATATTCCCAAAAAGGGGTCTCTCTTAGGTGCGTAATAAAGATAGATATCAGAAAGGCATATGACTCTGTTAATTGGGGCTTCTTAAGGATGATTTTGATCGAGTATGGCCTTCTTGAAAAATATGTAACGATCATGGTGTGAATAACTACTGTCAGTTATTCTTTGTTGGTGGATTGTAGACTTACACCTCGATTTCAGGCAAAAAAAGAATACCATTGTCCGAGGTGTAGGGAATTGAACCTTGTTCATATTTGTTTTGCTGATGACTTGATTATGTGTTGTAAAGCTAATAGATCCTCTATTAAAGCTATGCTACAAGCTTTTGACCATTTCTCTGAAGTCTCGGGACTTAAAGCAAATTTGGAGAAAAGTTCACTGTACATGACTGATACTTCACTTGCCTTCAGAGATCAAATACTTGAGGAGATGCAATTCACATTGGGGTCAATACCATTCAAGTACCTGGGTGTTCCCTTGTCTACCAGAAACTCACTATGCAACAGTGCATTTCCACTATGGAGAAAATGATATAAAAAATTAGGTGCTGGTCAACAAATTTTTTATCCTATAGTGGAAGAGCCCAACTGATCCAAAGCGTATTGTTTGACATGCAAACATATTGGGCACACGTCTTCCTTTTGCGAAAGTCATCAAACTGGTGACCTGTGTGTGCAGAACGTTCTTATGGGCTGGCAGCCATGAAAACTCAAGAAAAGCACTCATAGCCTGGGATAAAGTGTGCATGCCGCGATTAGCTGGAGGGTTAAATATCATTGAGTTCTACTTGTGGAACAAAAGCAGCTATATATAAGTTGCTATGGGTTGCTATACTCTATGGATCAAATGGATATACAATTTCTATATGAAAGACAAGGCACCTGATTCCATGGTGATACCAAAGCAAGCGTGCTGGGTGATACACAAGAATTTTGATGCCAGAAAGTGGTTCCCTAATCAAAATGTAAGCATTTCTCTACACCATTGTTGTGCCAATTGTAAGTTTAGCATTAAGAAAGCATACATGTCCTTCATGCCTCAATATCCTAAAGCTTGCTGGAAGAATTTAGTCTTGGGATCTTATTTGATACCCAAACATCAATTTTGTAACATGGTTAGCAATACAAGATCGATTGGCACGCAACAGTAGACAGATTGCAAAAATGGAGAATTCAGGTTCGAATGAGTTGTGTTCTCTGCAATAGGCCAACAGACGAAACACTACCCCACTTTTTCTTCCAATGCATCTACTCTAAACATATATGATCTGCAATTCTCAGCTGGATGGAGGAAAGAAGAATCATACCAAACTGGAAAGAAGAAAGGAGATGGATTTTAAGAAAGGCTGCTGGAACAAGCCGAAAAGCTGGTATCCTGGGCTTCCTCTTCGCAACAACTATATATCATATATGGGCCGAACGAAATGCTAGAAGATTCCAAGCTAAAAGTAGAGATTACAGATGCAGGCTCAAGGAGATAATTCTGCAACTCCACATGAGAGGACAAAGTCATAGAAAGCGGTTCATGATGATGGCCAAGTTGGGCTCCTTTCCTAGCTAGGCATAGAATTTTTGCTTTTCTATATGATTAGGATTCAATTATTAATTTATGGGACTAGTTCTACATTACCATGAACTAGTGGTTTTGTAATTCTTTCACTTGGTTGAAATAAAATCTTTCATTTTCGACAAAAAAAAAAGTTGACTCTTGACTGTTTTAACAACTCTCCAAGAAGATAAACTCTCTTCTTGAAACAAACCTCACAAACTACTCTCCAAGAAGTCAAACTCATTTCTTGTTACAATCTTCACCAACTACTCTTCAAGAAATCAAACCCGCTCTTGTTACAAACCTCACCCTCACAACTACTCTCTTCAATCTAGGAATTATTACAATTTACAACTCAATAATAAACCTAGAACAACTCAACAAAGACTAATAATTCTAGCCTTTTTCTAATCAGACTTCAATATTCAATAGAACAGACTTGAACACAACTCGTGAACCAGGTTCCGGTATTACTGTGACGAAGTCATGTAGTTTTGCTCCAATGACTACTGCTCTCAAGATGATATATTTCGTGAATATGCAATAATTGCGGCTCAGAATGGTCTTCATGCCATATATACTGGAGATTTGCCATGCCCTAGTATATCATGGACTATGACTTTTATTTCGAATAAGATTTGGCCTCCTATAAGGAAATTTCTGATTTCCTTCCTTAAAAAGAGTTTTATCCAATAAGGAAACTGTGACTCCTCTTTGGACTTTAATTTTACTCTTTATTTCTTACCTTTTTTTCTCCTTTATTTAAGCTATTTCTTTTTTCGCTCCTTTATTTCTGCAATTTATTAGTCTCCTTCTTTGCTGTAATCTCCCATATCTATACAAGTTATCTGCATTCATGTCTGGGGATCTGGTTCACTTGATAGAGTACACATACAGCAAGTAGTGAACCACGTTCACTTTATCATTCATCAAAACTACTTATATGTTCTCCTCTTTTCTAACAATTTCATCTTTTTTGATGATGATAAAAAATGCAGCATAGTTTACTTTGTCAAGCATCGAAATACTTTGTCAATTATCAAAACAACATACTACTGTTATATTTCTGTAAGACTACATTGTTAATGTAGCCTTTGGAAGGAAAAGTTTCACACCAAAGTGGGACTATTCTGTATGAATCATGATTAATCAGCCCGAATCATTTATGTCAATTCAACTTCACATCTATTTAAAGAAGATATGGTTTCAATGTTTGAAAATTGGTCCTACTTTGCCATACCCCAAAACATAAAACATGTTCAACTAGAGAGACTTACATACTAGTATGCATTATCATCATTTCACGTTTTACTTCTCTCTTTCTTTTACATAAGACAGTAGCAATCTACTGGCGGATTTAATCCCTTGGAGAGTTTCATTCTTGTGTCGCTTAATATCTCTCACTGCACTACTTTAGCTGCCTTTATTTGATTATGACTTTTTCTATAGCTACCTCAGCTTGTGCAATTCTATGGGCTGCTCTATCTTTTTACTCATCATCTTTCGTGCACTTCTGATCTTGTTCGAAATCAGCAAACTCTTGTTCCAATCTACGAATCAGTTTTCTTGCATCTTCTATTTGTATATTCAAACGGTTCTTTTTCTCCTTATCCTTTTCCTGAATTTCTTGAGTATGTTCAATTTCCTTTCCAATATCATTTGCACGAAGAAAAAACGTCTAAACCTTTTTTCTCCAATTTTGAAATAGAACACATATATCTGTCTCTCTCTGCAATGAGTATTTCATATTTATAAGCAGTCATGTTCTTGGCATCTTCATAGAATGAAGCATAATCAGCGCCAATCCAATTTAATGTGGAGAAAGGAGAATTGACAATATAAACCATGTCATTCAGGCTAATAGTCGTCTCAGAAGTGAGATGAGACACTAACATAGACTGAACTTCATCCGTCAACAATTTTTTGGATTTTTCATGCATTGGCTTTGGGAAGAATGTGTTTGTTTTTGCTCTCCAATGTTAACAAAGGATTCAGCTTTAACTTTGTCTATTAAGACTAGAGACACCAAAACAAACACATTCTTCCCAAAGCCAAATGTATGAAAAATTTTAAAAAGTGTTGACTGATAAAGTCCAATCTATTTTGGTGTCTCATCTCACTTCTAAGACGACTACTAGCGTGGATGATATGATTTATTTTTCCAATTTTGCTTTCTCCACATTGAATTAGATCGGTGCTGATTATGGTTCATTCTACGAAGATGCCAAGAACATGATTGCTTATAAATATAATTTACCCATTGCAGAGAGAGATAAAGATATGTTTTCTGTTTTCGAATTGGAGAAAAAAGGTTTAGACGATGTTCTTCGTCCAAATGGTATTGGAAAGGAAATTGAACATACTCAATAAAAACATGAAAATGATAAGGAGAAAACAAAACATTTGAAGATACAAATAGAAGATGAAAGAAAACTGATTCACAGATTAGAACAACAATTTGCTGATATTGAACAAGATGAGAAGTGCACGAAAGATGATGAGCAAAAACAAAGAGCAACCTATAGGATTGCACAACCTGAGGTAGGAAAGTCATAAATCAAACAAAATCAGCAAGAGTAGTGCAGTGGGATATTGAGCGACACAAGAATGAAGCACTCCAAGGGGTTGAATCCACCACTCGACTGCTGTTGTCTTATGTAAAAGAAAGAGAGAAGTAAAACATGAAAAGATGATAATGCATACTAGTATGTAAGTCTCTCTAGTTGAACATGTTTTAAGTTTTGGGATATAGCAAAGTAGGACAAATTTTCAAACTTTGAAACCATATCCTCTTTAAGTAGATATGAAGTTGAGATTGACAAAAATGATTGGGCTGATTAATCAAGATTCGTATAGAAAAGTCCCACTTTGAGCTGAAGCTTTTCCTACCAAAGATGACTTTAAAAGTGTAGTCCTATGAAATGTAACAATTGTATCCCTATTTTTCAAAATCAAGCACTTAATTCTCTTTTAAAGGGACAATCTTACACAAAAAAGAATGTCCCTCCTTCAAAGTAAATTCAAATAATTGCAGTTGAACAATAAATAACCTAACTAAAACAAAAAAAGGAAAGCAGAAATTTCAATTTATTAAATATTGTACTTTTTGGGAAAATAAAAACCTAAGGATTGCGTCCTTGAACAAATAGAACTACTAGTAGGAACAGTACAAACATATATAGTTTACTTAATTAAGACTATATATATATATATACACACACACACTTAAAATACCTTCTGCCGCAGCAACATAAATCTTTTTGCAATTGAGCATCACTCGCTTCATCCTGAAATAAATGGAATGCACACATTGAAGGAGTATTTTGGATAATGTGACACTAGATACACATTCATGAGCAAAAACTAGATATACATTAGATTAACCAATCTCCTCACCACCTTGCCAAGATATAAAACAAATCATGCAAAATACTAGTCTTCTCGAGGAACCACCCTTCCTCAGTTCGTTCTTGACTAAAAAATCGCAATATGTATAGCTTTAAACATAAACCCATAAAAGCAATAGAGCAAACACTTGCAATGCGACAAACCAATGATTACCAACTTAGCATTTAATAGGACTACAATAGAAATTAAAGATTCATCACCACTTAACAAAGGCAGATCTATGAATTCACTAAAGTTACAATAAACAGTAACTCTGAAGTCTCTTTCAATCATGAATCTGCCTCTGCTAATTAACTCGAGAATAGAAAAGCAATCAATTTACAATAGTATAGAAAAACTAACAAAAAAACTTTAAATAAAAATATATATTAATAATACAGATATAAAACTATTCACTTATATTGAAAACTAAACAAAGACTTAACAAGAATTTTTGGTAAAGTTGTAACATGTAAAATCTGATTAAAGTAAAGTTACATTTTAATGGAATTAACATGTGGGATGTTATCCGAAAGATATCCTTGAACAAATGAATGTGTCTGTTCTTACTAGGATGCAATTTGCAACCCATCTTCAGGTACATCCTTAAGAAACATTCATCATTTAATGACCTTCAAGTAATAACTACTTGCTCATGAAGGTCATTCACATACCAAAGAAAAGGAGTGTGGCGGCTAAGTGAAATGTAGGGTTTTGAGGGCTCAAAAAAGAAGATTGAAGCTTTTATAGAGCAAAAAAGACCTTACACTTCTTAAAAGTTTTTAAATATACCTCTAAGAACTATATTATTTGTCAATTATTCCTTCTTTACTTATGAATAAATGCATCTAGCCCTTTAAATTTGGCATTAAGTGTTGGTTTGATATTTCAATCTTTTAAATAATTATTTAGATATCTTCAAATGATAAATGTGTCTCCGGGACATCTCACGTTGTCATGAAAAATCACATGTCTTATACTTATAGTGTATTTGCTAAGAGATCGCCATAGCTAGTAAAGAAGCAACATATTCATGTATTAGATTCACATGGTTTTCGTAATTTCTATTCTTATCTTATTGAATAATCCAAATCAACAAATTTCAAGTCTAAATTTCTCACCAACATCTATGTGAAGGATCAGAAAATAACATCATCACACCAATTCTCTCAAAAGATAATAAAATTTGCATAGAATATTTACTTGCATCTGATGAATACAAAATGTGTATTTCAATATTACTTAGTAAAGTTATTATACATTTTAGTTATCTTAAAGTTAAAAGATGGGCATGTCGACACATCACTATCAAACTTCTTTTACTTCATTGTTTCCTCGACCTCCTTACACATCCTCCATAAAAAATAGAACTCTTTTTAACCTTGCTTTGCATATAGTAGTCAATCTATCATCTCCTCCTTTTTTGTGTAAGTCGACCTTGCCCTATCTGTAGATTTAGGAGACTTTATTTATAACAGAACTATTTCATAAGTAGTATGCAATAAATTGGCTAGCTTGGAAAATAATATTAATGCAATAATTGAATTTATTATCATATGTGAATTTATGCATATCTAGACATAGTTATCGTAGTCAAATCATGTGAAAACAAAGAAACATTGTCATATTAATTCAATGCAAACAATAAATATGGGGTGGTGGGATTTTGATTTGTCATTATCTTCTTTTGATAGTTTTTTTTTCATTTTATACTTGTTCTAATGGTGGAAAACAAAGAGATTTTTTTACTTTCTCTTTATTGGAGATCATGGGGGATTTTAAATACGTTGAATGCAAATGGACTGTAGGCAAGTTACTCACAATGGACTATTTCAATTAAGGTTAGCTAATGAGCTTGGATTCCCCTATATCTTACCTCAACTTGCGATTGCACGGGTTATTATTTCCATCGTCTTTATTCCAAACCCTTTCTACTTAAAGCAGTTATCATTTTTTTGATAGATAAAAAGATTTATTTAGCATATAAAGAAATTTTGAATATTTATTTAGCAAATAAAGAGGTTTTACAAATCTGATACTATGTCAAATAGGAGATTTTTTGGTTAAAAATGAATTGGGTCTAGTACTTTTTTTGGTTAAAAACCAAGTGTTGCATCATTAATAATACAATAGTTTAATACTTCATCTATTTTTAAAAAGTTATGTCAAATGTACCAAAATGTCTTTTAATCTTGTGCCCTTAAACAAGTCACGTGGAAAGATGAAATTAAAGTCTTGCCAAAAAAGAAAGAGGTCATTCTTTTTTAAACAAACTAAAAATGAAAATTGGGCATTCATTTTTAAACGGAGGGAGTATATTACTTTCCATCTTTGATTAACCTTTGGACTAAAATGATAAAAGATAAGTAACTTTTTGGATATAAAAGAAAGAAAAATGTTCTTTTTAGTGAAATAACAAATACTAAGTGACTTTCCTACTGTGAAAGAAAAAAGATATAGTTTTATTACCAAACATGCTATTGTATTTTATAGTTTACTAGTTTCTGGGAACGTGCGTTGCACGTCTGACCCTTATCATTATTATAAAACTTTTATATATTTTAAAAGTTGATTATAATATAAAAGTGTTGAAATTAACAATATTAATTTTATTTATTAAATAAAATCCATAAAAGCGAAATAATGTGTTTACCATTAAACAAGAAATATGTGAAGCTACTTAAGATAATATAATCTCTTATGATATGAGTTTCTACTTGAAAAATTGATAAATGCATGTATATTGGTTTAAACCAAATCAACAAAGACATGAAAATGATTATTCATGTTTCTTATGTACGTGATTTATTGTAATATATTGAATTTAGAATTGCTTGTCTTTCAATAACTATTCCGGAGGTAGATGACATAGGGATGACCTTTTCTTTTTTTATGTTCTACAAACAATATTTTAATTTCACATAGTTCTTCAAGGTAAATAACTCAATATTTAATTAAGTGCACCATTAACCTTCTTGTAGTATGGGTGCCATCAGATTATATTACACTAATTTTAAAAAATATATACATAAGATACCTAATTTTATGAAAAGACCACTAATTCACATGCCTCATATTTTGTCCTCAAAATTTTCCTCTAGCTTGAAAAATAAATAAATATATATACTGAGTCAACACTTTCTATTCAATATCCGAAGTAGTGTTTTTCTTCATACAATACCTTCATGTGTATGTGTGTGTGTCTATGTGTGTGTGATGAAAATAAAAGGTCTGAATTGTTGTTGAAAATGTATATATAATAATCACCATATACACACACACACACACATATATATATATATGCTATAATGACTGCAATGCTATGATCACTAAATTAATGATTTGCAATGACTTTTGAACTTTCTAAATTGAAAGATAGATGGATAATTAAGAGAATGTAATTAAGATATTTTTATTTATAGATTTTCTACTATGTCAAACAAATAGAAAAAATTAAGAAAAATGTCAAAAATTTGAGGAAAGATGAAGATCATTCTTAGAGGCATTATTATTACTATTATTATTATTAGTATTTAATATTTTATTAATGAGTTTTTTTTTAGTGTAGGGGTAAAATGGTGTTCTAACATTTCATTTTGGAGCTTTCCACTTATAATATGATATAATAATATTATAATATAATATTTTATATATATATATATATACTTATATATACTACCTTAAAAACATGAACTCCCAAACTTGAATATTAAGTTACTATAATATCCCCAACTAAAAACACTCAATTTAGTTTATTTATTAAAATATATTATATTAAAAGTAGACACATTTTCACATTGAAGGAATGTGACTTTTCCGATGAGTTGTGACTTTTCCAATGAGTTGTGACTTTTTCGAAGAGTTGTGACTTCTCCGATGAGTTGTGACTTTTTCAAAGTGTTGTGACTTTTCCTAAGGGTCGTGACTTTTCTGATGAGTTATGACTTTTTCGAAGGATTGTGACTTTCCGAAAGTGTAGTGACTTTTCTGATAAGCAGTGACTTTTGCAAAACGTTGTGATTTTTCTGATTAGGCTTAATTAGTACCTATTCATACTACCATTTATTAGCTATAAATAGAGGGGTTTCCTCTCATTTTTACACTGCAATTTTTTAAGTTTTCTACTCTTTTTCTCTTAAAAATGTCATGTGTGATTTGCAACAATTGAATAAGTTCGAAGTCCAACGAAATTTGAGTTACCACACAAGGAAGAGATCCCCTAATGTAACGTTCCTCTTGCCAACTACTTATACCAGAAAAACCAAACGCTACATCAGATGAAGGGCTGCATTATAAATAAAACGGCTACGAACAAACCCCAAACCAAGTTCTAATCTGCTTTCTACATTTTGTATTTCTTCAATTTTTAACTAATCCAAATGCGTACTAATTTGCTCTCTACACTTTTCCTTTTTGAAGTGTTAATTGAGTTTTAAACTATTTTTTTGAAATGTGGGTGAAATGTAGAGCAAGATATGGAATAGTGAAAAAATATACAGTGTTTGATCAAGAACATGAGATTGAAGTGGCATGAAATCATTAGGTCAAATTTTGCACTTTTAGTATGGAAAAAAGTCAAACTATGCCACATTATGGACTCTCAATCATTATCGGTCGGCCTACTAAAGACACCGAAAACAATAATATAATCACATTGAACTCCATTTTAAGGAGTGAAAACTGAACCACGTGAATCATAACGGATCATATCATACAAACATTTACAAATTTTTAAATCCTGAAGGGCATTGTTGAATGAATTCTGGTGCAACATCTAAACACTACTTGCGTTGTATGCTTTATTATTGAAGAAATGAGTGTTTTTATCTAAAATATTTTAGACAAGTCTCCCATAATAATTCTATTTTTGTTTATGTTCAATCTCATCAAGACTTTTTCTCTTGAAAAGTTGAAATTATAAAGTTTGGCTTCTTGTATTTAACATTATTTTTTTATTTTGTACTCAAAATGATCACTTACTATAGTACTCTCCATAAATAAATAAAATACTATGTGATAGGGAAAAAGAGTCATGAATGTAAATTAAAGATGTTGAAGCACAAAAATAACGAAGTACCTTAAGTAATTTGAGGGACTAGAAAAAAAATACAAACATGTTGCAATGAAAGGGTCAGATGTTGCAATGAAAGCGTTAGAGAAAGTTGACAAGTTTTATAATGAATTCTGTCATTTGTATACACATGAATATTCTTTGGTGAACTTGTATACACATGAACCATGTGTTATTGTTAGGGATCTAAATTTTAGACACTACTTCATTAATGAATATTGGTTATATGGTGTATTACTAATTATCACTTGCTTTTTTTATAAATGCATTTGCTTGATAACAAAGTGATGCAAAATGGTTATAGATAGTGAGATTGCTGTAATTAGTAAGGGTGTGTTTGGTATGGAAGAAAACATTTTTTCGAAAATGTTTTCTAATTTTTTTCATGTTTGTTTGATCAAAATTGTAGGAAAATATTTTTTCTAGGAAATTAAGTTCCTTAAATATAATGAAAATGACTTTCCTAATTGAAGTAAGTAAAACAAGTTCTACAAGTAGCATTCCAAATACATTGTGTCGTCCTCACACCTCCAACAAACCGTCTCTTCACCCACCCCCTATAGTCCTATATATTCCCAATTTCCCACCAACTCACTCCCCCATCACCCCACCATAACCTCCCATATTCTTTTCATAGATATATAAAAATATTTTAGAGTAATAGATTTACTTGTGTGTAGAACACAAGAAAATAAGTAAGAAATACACTTATTTTCATATATATAAAAAAGAATTGTCCTTCATATCAAATAATATATTCTAAATGTCACTTATTTTTCCTCTTTAGGAGAAGTAGATCAAATTGACCTTCATTTGGTTTGGATACGCAGATATACTTACATTCATATTTTACTGTCATAAATATTTTGTTCAACCCCAATCTTTGATAATACTTTCTCCATTTAAAAAAAAATGACCTACTTATTTTTTAGTCTATTTAAAAAAAAAGTGACCCCTTTTCTTTTTTGAAAGTCAAACTAGGTCATTCTTTTTTAAATGGAATGAGTATTAGACATACATTTGACACAATATTTATTATATGTGAAAATTAGTTATAGTAGAGCTCACAACATTATATGTCGTACAACATTCATATCACCAATTGTTATTGTCTCTTTTAGCTCTTTTCTTTAATATAACGCAGAGATTTTGAATTGGAAAGGAAAATACTTAAATTTTATTACAAATGTAGTAAGGTCTAAGTTCATGAACAAGGTTAAAGATGGTGAGGTCAAGGACATCATCTTCTCAACTTATGTGGGTTTTTAGTTCGTCAAGATTTAAACTATTTAAATTTGATATATATTCTAAAGTGTATTTTTAATCATATATGTATAAGATAAAATGTGATTTATGATTTTTTTTTTCTGTAGCTTTGGATATCTAAATTTAAGGTGAAAATATTGAGTTGATCTAATACAATTTTTCTTTATAAATTAGTCAAATTCATTTTTAATTTTTTTTAAAAAGTTCACATAAAATATGACAGGGGAAGTATGAGTTATTTTTAGTTTAAATTCTCTCTAGATTTTTAGTATGCTGATTTGTATTCTGTCGATAGGAAGATACACCACGAAGATCATTTATAAAAAAATATTAGATAAGATATGTTTTATTACATTTTTGTACTCATTAAAGAAAAATAAGTAAAAATAATATGCATCTGACAAAAAAATTATTCTTGATATTTGAAGATTCTGATGATACTGACCTTGAAAAATAAGTCATTATACGATAATTCATATTAATCTATCACAAAAACATGTACTTTATTCTTTTATATATAAATATTTGGTCAAAAAATGTTATGATTTTGTTGAAATTATTTTACCCAGCTAATACATGACTGTGCATATTTACACGTGCAACGCACGTGTCGAAAAACTAGCATATATATATATATATATGATTTGATGATTAATATTTTATTAATAATTAATTAGTTGGTTTGTGGTATTTTAATTAAGAGTAGGGGTAAAATGGTAATCCAACTTTTAAGGTTGGAGCTTCCCACTTATAATAATATAGGATATGGGAATGTGCGTTGCACGTTTGTCCCCTACTACTATATAAAATTTGTACAATGGGTGAAAGAGTTATAGTGTTTTCTAAACAGAAACAACTTAAACACAATAGTGTCACGACCCAAAAATCGGGTGTGATGACACTTGTCCTATCCCACCAGGACAAGTCAGCCTAAACCCAAATAAATAGAAAAAAAGCAAAAATAAGCAATTTAAAGAAGAGCATTGCAAGCGGAAGTCTAACCAAACTGAATCAAACCCCCAAGACTGGTTGTCACATGTACAAGCCACTAATACAGGATTTCGAAAGATAAGAACAAGTCTCAAGTCTTTGTATCTCAAATAGAATAAAGCTAAATAAATAAGGAACGAGAGAGTTCACCAGTGTCGAACAACTACCTCTCAAGTCTCTTAAAAAAGCCTCGGGTAAGAAAGGGTAATTGAAATCATGGTCCGGGCTCAGAACCTACACAAGTGTAGAAGCAAGGGTGAGTACCAAACAACACGGTACTCAGCAAGTCAACTAACAAATCAAGGAAAGTCTAATAAAATTCACAAACTCCCTTACTTCCAACTGAACCTCCATAACTACAACCTGCACAGAAATCAGCCCAACCTAAACTACACAGTTCATATAATACAAAGGTCAACAACAGCTCAACAGCATCACCGAAATAACTCCCATCAGTATCAAGTATATCAATTACAGAGTCACAACACAACTCCACAATCACAGTTCAGAAACATAAGTCACAACTCACAAGCAATCAGAAAGTCAATCACAAGAATCCTATTCAACAAACAATAATATGCATGAATGTTGATGCACAGGCATGCATCACAGTCACGGGCAGAAACCTCGGCATCACACTTTCGCTGGCAGAAACTTCGGCATCACAATATCACCGGCAGAAACCTCGGCGTTACAATATCACCGGCAAAAACATCGGCATGACACTCTCATCGGCAAAAACCTCGACATCATAATATCGCCGGCAGAAACCTCGACTTCACAATATCGCCGGCAGAAACCTCGGCATCACATTCTCGGCAACAGAAACCTCGGCATCACAATATCATCGGCAGAAATCTTGCCATCACAATATCGCCAGAACCATTTACCATCGGCATCGCCGAAACCATTTCTCATCGGCATAATCATCAAAGTGTCTCATCATAGTATTTCAGAACCAATGCACATTAGCACGTTCACACAAATAATGAGAAAATGATAGTGCTCATAGTCACAAAGCAATTCATATCAATGCAAGTCACATCACACTATCAGTAATATATCAACATCAACAGTTACATCATTTATAACAAGATCAATTGCCTAGTCTCCATTTCACTACTCATTTAATCACAAGTAGGATCAATCACAAAGCAAGAGTTTCAAGTCTAGTCCCATAGTCCACAATGAGCAAAAGACATATTCATCAATTTCACAATCACATCGAGGCTATCATAGCATTTCATCGAGTTCATATTAAGTTCTAATCAAGGAGTTCACGTTACCAATTACAGTCATTGCAAGCCATAAAAACATTTCACAACTGCACATCGATATCGAGATCATGGTACAACACACTTTGGCCTACCACTTAGCACATATAGCCATTTTATTAACCCCGCCGATCAATTTAGATTGCTTCATACAAGAATTCAACCCATACCTCAATCACATTACTCCCCAACACAATCAAGAAAGAGAAATCCAGAATTTTACAAGATTCACGAAGTTTTAGAAGTTCACTTGCCTTAGCTAAATCAATATCAACCAACAACCGGAGTCTTCCCCTTCCGAAAGTAATCCAAAGCAACACAATCTATTCAAATTATGAATCACAATCAAATTTCAGAACTAACAACACCAAGAACACAAATTTCGGGCAAAAGGGTCAAAATGACTCAAAAATCCGATCTCGAAAATGGGGTTTAAATCCAGAAATTTTTACATGAAAATGATCCTCAAAGCATTAGAAATCCATTGATGAAAACCAATTCAAAAACGGGGCTCAAATCAGACCACAATCACCATTTTATCAAAACTTTGAAATTCTTGAAAAACCCCAAATTCCTCCTTTAAAAACCTCAAGTTCAAGTTAAAATCGAGTTATAATCAATGGGTAATGAAGATTGAGGGTTAAAATCACTTACCAAATCGATTCCCATGAAAAATCCCTTTTCAAATCGCCTTCTCGAGCTCCAAAAGTTAAAAATGGTGAAAATGAGTGTTTCCTGAATAAAACTGTTTCAGGTCAAAAATGACCTCCACGAACGCGGAAGCTAAACTCCACCAAGCTCCGCGAACGCGGATGCCAATAAGGCACGAGACACCATAAATCAAAAATTAGCAATGCACTAAGTCTATGAACGGACCCTCGGGATTCATTCGAAACCCCGTGCACACAACCATATATGCTTCCATACTAAATTCGACGTTACAGACTCAATGAAGTCGTCAGAATTTGAATTCGAGGTCTCCTTGACCCGGAACCCGATAAAGCACAAAAAAACTAACTTAAACCTCAAAACCTCAAATCAAGCTTGTGACCTCTAAAAATTCAACCAAGCCACTCCTAGGCCAAAAGTCATCCCCCGAATCAAACAGATTCGTCGGAATACAACTCCGAGCATCTGATCTCCGAATGTTGAGCAAAGTCAACTGTATGGCAAAAAATACACTAGTTTCAAACTCAAGGCTTCAAATCCACGATATAGCCCCAAATCTGATTCCGCCAACTCTCCTAGACCAATTTCCACATTTCGAAGATGATAGAATCGAAGGAATTCCACTTCGAGCTCTGAACTCCGAATGACCTCAAATACCACTTTTTGTCAACTTAAGCTTTTGGAATTAAACTTTCCAAAAATCATAATTTATCAAGGAAATTGACAAAACCAACTTCGGATACTGATCAAACATGACTCGGGCCAGCTCTCGGGAGGGGTAAAGTGGTCATTTTGTAAACAATTACCAAAAATGACCTTCATGGTCATTACATTATCCACTAATAAAAACCATGTTCGTCCTCGAACATAGAGTAAAAGAAAGTACCTAGAGCCTCGAAAAGATGAGGATATCTGGCACGCATGTCAGACTCGGACTCCCAAGTAGCCTCTCAAACTGAACGGTGTCCCCACTGCACCTTTACTGAAGCAATCTCCTTGGTATTAAGCCTACGGACCTGTCTATCAAGAATGGCTGTAGGCTCCTCCTCATAAGTCAAATCTAGACCCAACTCCACTGAATCGAGTGTAATCACATGAGACTCATCCGGGATGTATTTCCAAAGAATAGGAACATGAAACACAGGATGCACAACTGACAAGCTAGGTGGCAAGGCCAACTTATAGGCCACCTCTCCCACTCGGTCCAAAATCTCAAAAGGTCCAATGAATCTAGGACTAAGCTTGCCCTTCTTTTTGAACCGCATAACACCCTTCATGGGGTGATACTCAGAGCCAAACGTGATCACATTCAATGAATGCCAAGTCTCGAACTCTCTTATCGGCATATATCTTCTACGGACTCTTAGTGGTCAACAACCTACTTTGAATCAAACGAACATGATCCATGGTATCTCTAAGCAAGTCAGTGTCTAAGGAATCCATCTCCGTCAAGTCAAACCATCCAATCGGTGATCTACACCGTCTGCCATACAACTCCTCAAAAACAGGACATCTGTATGTTAGAATGATAGTTGTTGTAGGCAAACTCCGCTAGGGGCAAATGCTGATCCCACCTAGCACCAAAGTCAATCACACAAGCACGGAGCATGTCCTCAAGCACCTGAATCGTCCGCTTGGATTGACCATCTGTCTGAGGGTGGAAGGCCATACTCATATCTAATCAAGTACCTAACCTATGCTGTAAGGCCCTCCAGAAGTGAAAAGTGAACAATGAACCTCGATCCGGGACTATAGATATCGGCACCCTATAAAGACTAACAATCTGACTAATGTAGAGCTAGGCTAACTTCTCCGCTGTATACTTCACCCGAACTGGAATGAAATGAGTGAACTTAGTCAGCCTATCAACAACCACCCAAATAGATACATAACCACCCACAGTGGTAGGTAGACCCACAACGAAATCTATGGTAATCCTTTCCCACTTCCAAGTAGGAATGGGCATCCTCTAAGAAATACCTCCGGGCCGCTGGTGCTCACACTTGACCTATTGACAGGTCAAACATCTAGATACGAAGTCTGCAATATCTCTCTTCATACCACACCACCAGTAATGCTGACTTAGATCATGATACATCTTCGTTGTTCCCAGATGGATAGAATATCTAGAACAATGGGCCTCCTCTAGAATCAGTCTAATAAGCTCGCCCACCTTGGGCACACAAATCTGACTTCTGATCCTCAAAACTCCATCGGAATCAACTACAACCTCCTTGGGTTCGCCTCTCATCACCTTGTCTCGAATGAGAAACAACTTCTCATCCTCAAATTGGTGCTCTTGAATCTTCTCAACTAAGGAAGAACGGGCCTCAATGAACGCAATCAAACCATCGCTCTCCTCAAAAACCTGCAACCTGACAAAGCAGTTTGCTAACCCCTGAATATCTCTAGCCAAGGAGAGACTCCCCATACTAGGAGCCGTCCTACTCAAAGCATCGGCCACCACATTGGCCTTCCTAGGATGATACAAAATGGTCATATCATAGTCCTTCAGCAACTCAAGCCATTTGCATTGTCTCAAGTTCAGATCCCTATGACTGAAAATGTACTGAAGACTCCGATGATCGGTGAAAACCTCACAATGAACCCCATACAAGTAGTGCCGCCACAACTTAAGTACAAATACCACCGCTGCAAGCTCTAAGTCGTGGGTAGGATAATTCTTCTCATGAGTCTTCAACTGTCTAAAAGCATAGGCAATAACTTTCCCTTTTTGCATCAACACACCTCCCAAACCAACTTCGGAGGCGTCACCATATACGGTAAAACCCACACCCTCCTAGGGCAAAGTCAACACAGGAGCAGAAGTCAACAAAGTATTGAGCTTTTTAAAGCTCGCCTCACACTCATCGGACCAATAAAAATCCACGGACTTCTGAGTCAATCTAGTCAATGGCACTGCAATAGTAGAGAAGCTTTGCACAAACAGTCTGTAGTAGCCTGCCAACCCCACAAAACTCTGAATCTCGATTGGAGAAGTAGGTCTCATCCAGCCCTTAACTGCCGCAATCTTGTTAGGATCAATCCTAATACCCTCCTTGGACACCACATGTCCCAAGAATGCCACAGAATCAAGCCAAAACTCACACTTGGAGAACTTGGCATACAATTTTTGCCCTCTCAATCTCTGAAGCACCATCCTCAAGTGACGGGCATGATCCTCCTCGGTCTTGGAATATATCAAAATGTCATCAATGAATACGATCACAAAGGAATCCAAGTACGAATGGAACACTCCGTTCATCAACTCCATAAATGCCACAGGAGAGTTAGTAAGCCCAAAAGACATCATAAGAACTCATAGTGGCCATAACGAATCCGGAAAGCTGTCTTAGGAATATCCGATGGCCTAATCTTTAACTGATGATAACCGGACCTCAAATCAGTCTTAGAAAACAACGCTGCACCCTGAAGATGGTCAAAAAAATCATCAATGCGAGGAAGATGATACTTGTTCTTAACAGTTACCTTGTTCAACTACCTATAATCAATACACATCCTCATAGATCCATCTTTCTTCTTAACAAAAAGAACCGGTGCTCCCCAAGCTGACACATTAGGGCGAATAAACCCTTTGCTCAACAAGTCTCGCAACTGATCCTTCAACTCAGCCGAAGTCATACGATACGGGGCAATAGAGATGGGCTTAGTGCCCGGCTCCAAGTCAACAGCAAAATCAATATCCCTATCCGGAGGGACACCAGGAAGATCAGTAGGAAACACATCAACAAACTCCTGAACCACGGGAATGGACTCCATGGAAGGCGACTCAACACTAGTTTCCCGATTAAAAGCCAAATAGGACAAACACCATCTATCAATTAATCTCTAGGCTCGGATGAAGGAGATAACCTTACTAGGGTAAGAACCATTAGTACCCTTACACTCTACCTTCAGAACACTAGGCATTGATAAGGTGACAGTCTTAGCATGACAATCAAGAATCGCATGATAGGGAGAAAGCTAATCCATACCCAATATCACATCAAAATCTACCATTCCCATAATAATCATGTCTACCCAAGTGTCGTACCCAGTCAAAGAAACAAGATAGGATCGATACACTCGGTCCACCACTAAGGGCTCACCCATGGGTGTAGAAACATGCACATGCATAGGCATACGATCACATACTAAATCAAACTCAGATGCAAAGTAGGTAGACACATAGGAGGAAGTCAACCCTCTCACAAATCTGTGGACCCTCTCCGCCTCATCTGGAATCAAAGACATGGCATGAAGAGACAGCTAACAGAAACATGTCTCATACTTAGGAACAGACATGCCACCCTGAGTAAAACTCTCCAACCTCAGCCTGCTCTCCTTACACACACTCCAAGGATTGAAGCGACCCCGAAAAACACTAGAATGTATCCCACTCAACCCGAGGAGATCCAACTGGCCTGGACTCCACATAAGGCCTCCACCACTCCCTGGCTGGCCCACGGAGATGGATTGCAGCAAAGCGAACACCCCTCGCATCCACCATCCTCATAGCCTCAAGTATCTCATGGCACAAGGTAAGAAACTCATGAGCATCCTCACTCTTACCACACTGAAACTGGGGTGCTTTCATCTTTTGGAACCTCTCATAACACTGCTAGTCCTCCACTGTCCAAACTACATCTGGAGCAACCTGTGCACCGACAGTTGGCACGAGAACAAATGGTAGCTGACCCACCTAATCTTGAACAACCGGACCCTGATACTGCTTTGGGGTCTGTGCCTTTGCTCTAGTCTGAGAACCCTGTGGTGTGCCTATAGCACTCTGAGTAAAACTCTCCAGAACACCCAGCATCCTCAATAGGGTCTCTTGAAACAATGGTGCCGCGAAACCTGGAGGAACCTGGTCCTTACCAACCGCAACATGAGGCTTTAGGGAAGCCTTTCTACCATGGCCTCTAGCAGGTGCCGCTCCTCTACCAAGGCCTCTACTACGTGCCACTCCATGAGCATGGCCTCTAGCTCGGGCCCTACCCTACCTCTGACTGGGGTCTCAACAACTGCCTCGGGGACTTCCTCCCCTCCATCGCCCGAAATAGAAACTCTGGTTCTCGACATCATCCAAAACATCACGCGACACTAAGCACTAGCAATAGAACCCACAAACGATAAGAAGGAATTAAATGAAGGATGTTTCCTAATAGTCTTCATAGCCTCTCGAAGATAAGTACAGACGTCTCCGTACAGATCCTTGAGACTCTACTTAGACTTGGCTTGTAAACTTGAGACCTATGAACCTGGGGCTTTGATACCATTTGTCACGACCCAAAAACCGGGTGTGATGGCACTTGTCGTATTACACCAAGACAAGTCAGCCTAAACCCAACAAAACAGAAAAAATAAAAGCGGAAATAAGCAATTTAAAGAAGAACATTACAAGCGGAAGTCTAACCAAACTTAATCAAACCCCCAAGACTAGTTGTCACATGTACAAGCCACTAATATGAGATTTTGAAAGATAAGAGCAAGTCTCAAGTCTGTGTATCTCAAATAGAACAAAGCTAGATAAATAAGGAATGAGAGAGTTCGCCAGCGTCGAACACCTACCTCTCAAGTCTCCTCGAAAAGCCTCGGGTAAGAAAGGGTAACTTAAATCACGGTCCGGGCTCAGAACCTATACAAGTGTAGAAGCAAGGGCGAGTTCCAAATCTTTTGCACCACAAATAATGTTTACCTACTTATATTTGTACGTCCAATAATATAGTAGATTAAAAATAAAAAGTTTCATATTCCAGATGGATGGTGTAAAGAATTTCTTTTACTAAAATCAGATAAACATTTTTAACTCATGTGGGTGAGGCATATAAAAAATAAATTTTAAAGGAAAGAAAAAGTATAATTTCAAAATAATAATGCATGGAAATATAATATTAGTAATTAGCTACTCCAAATTATTTCGTATCTTTGAAAGAAACGTAAAAAAGGAATTCTTAATTTATAATTGGATGTCATATGTCGAGAATTATGCTTTAGAGGCCTATGATGTATCATATAAATGCCAATGGAGTTCGACGAATTCTATAAACTTATATAATCAAATTATATTACCTTTTTTCTATGTTTTAGTAACAATTATATGTAAACTTAAAAAGATAATTTTAAGAGACTCACAATTCTTTTTAATCCATGCCATGATTACTTTTGTTAATACAAAACTCTTTAAATTAACATACTATCAAATATGTTGCTTGTAGAATTGAAAAATATAAGGATTGGTTGTTGTAAGAGTATTGTTGACCCTTTTGTTTGTAAATGTATAAAAGGATATGGAAAAATTGAGCAAATTCTTATAATGTATTCCCACTATTCATTTATAATAACGATAGTTTCAAAGACTAATTTGTTTGAACTTCTTAATTTTTTTTCCTTTGAATGATGCATATGACTGGATAAAATCACAAGTGCATGTTTTGTATATATATCAATCTCTTGTTTGTAAACATTATAAGAAGAAAAAAGAATTTACTTGGAATTATCATAAGTAGGAACAATTCAAAAAACACCGTTATGAAGATAGCTACTATAATCAGAAAAAATGATTGAGGCAACCAAAATGTTCTAGGAGATTCAACATGCTTATCCTCACATTAGTTAATTATAAATATAAATTGGGATTAGTTTTATTATATTTATATCCTAAAAATAAAAGAAATGAAGAATATAAAAAAATAATAACCAATTACAAAGTTATATTTGAAAACTCAAAAAGATGGAGATATGAAAAATAAAAATTCACTTACAATTTTGTATTCGAAAAATTTCAATCGTGTAACCATGCCAATTCACATATTTATCAACAAAAAGAAGACAAATATGAATGAAACTATAAAGAATACAAATAAATGAATTAGTAAGGATTCTTACAATTACAAATTCATAGTAAATTTTTTGCAAATGGTGCAGATTAACCTACAAAAAAACAAGATGATCATAAATTTGGATGAAAGAAGGGAATATGTATAATATTGTTGGTGAGTGTTTTTGATAGACTCTTCGTTACCCCCCACTTATTACAAATTAAAATTGAAAGTTATTTTTTGACTCTTCATTACCCACTTTTAGTACATGAATAACTTCCTCAATCATTTACTACACAACACTAATTGGCTTATGCAGTCCACTTTCATATAACATTTGTTGAATTTAAGTTCATATTTTATTAATTAGTGATGCATTAATTAGAAGGGTATGTTAATGCAGTAATTAGAAGGATATTTTTACTCTTTTTTGATTAAAAATTATAAGAGTAGAAAAATGATGGGATAGATAATTTAATATTCCAAAGAATTTAAACCATTCTGAAGATGAAGGTTGTTGCAACAAAAGCTTTTCTTCTTTTGGAGACCATCATTTTGTTATTCTCCAATTTAATAGTAACATAAGGTGAATACATTTCTTGCATGTGTTAGTTATTCCATTTTAAGAGTATATAATCGTCACTCTCCTAGTCCAGAAAGGGGAAGTGCCACAATCCAATCAACCGAGCCGTGTGGGTGTCTACTCTAACACCTAGATAGGAGTACCCTTACCATCCAAAGCGGTTGAAGCATGCGGGAAACAATTGATTTACTACAAATTCATAAGCCTTTGACAAGAACAAAACTTTAAATGGACTCTTTTACAAATATTGAGAAACAACTCCCAAGGAACTAGTCTAAACTGGTACAAGAGCGACTAAGAAGATACAAATTAGACAACAAAATAGAACACAACCCCCATTATAAGGAAAGGAAACATGGAAGTTGTTGAAGATCACCGTCACCTGCACCTATGCAATATCACCGACCCTGCTACAAGACTATGCCAAGTGGCATAGCAAGAGTAGTATCTAGGGTTGGGCATATTTTTGTTCAAACCAAAAACACCGATCAAACTAATTTTTTAAAAATTTCTGATTTCGATTTTTCGCTATGATCGGTCAATTTCGGTTTAAAATTTTAAAATGTCAGTTATTCGGTTCGATTTTTGATTTGGTTAACTGAAAAATTGAATTTTAATTCAAGTTAATTTTTCCCTAATTTTTCCATGATCTGCAGACCCACAGGCCACGCCACATCCCAAATTAAAATACCCAATCCAACCCAACTCGCTACGATAAACTCTCAAATCAGACATTTCACTCTCAAATCAGACATTTCACTCCATCACATGCCCTAATAGATTCGCTGACGCCAATCTCCTCTCTTTCTTCTTCGACGCAGACTCGTCGACAACTAAGGTTATCAATTATGCTTCAATTAAAAGTGTTAGACATTCACGAAAGTGTTTTTCTTTTAACTTTCTTTTTCAACAATTTAAAGAAGTACATAGTAGTTTTTCTGTCTATGATTATTACTATGTATTACTTCTTGATGGTGGAAGAGGGACTCAGAGAAGTGATTATTTTACATTTTTTTGCCCCTTAAATGGTGTACTGTAGTATATAGTTGTACAAACATGTAATGAGTGAAATCTATACGAATCACTATCATAATACAAGGAAGAAAAAATGGTGAAGATTTGAGGCTAGGAACTCTCCCAACAATAACAATATCCAAGAAGCCATGAATAAGTATAAATGATACTGTCAAACCGAAAAACAAATCCAAAATAAACTGAACTGAACCAAACTCATTTCAGCTTGGTTTCGGTTAATATTATTATCAAACCGAAAACTGAATAAACCAAACCAAATTTCTTAAATCGAACCGAACTGACTGAATGTCCAGCCCTAGTAGTATCAGTACAAACAACATGCACGGGTAGGCATCAACGGTGGACCCGAACCTACCGTATAATATCAAGTAAATAAACAGAAAGTTATGCAAGAAGAATTACACCACCTTACTTCTCTATTCTCTTACCTTGATCCTTCATTGATAAAACTACTACTAAGTACCTCCAATATACCACCTCAAGGCTTCCCCAGCCTACCCGTCATGCCACGTTGCTATACAATCAAAGACTAACATATCTACCACATTAATATCACTGACTAACATGCCATCAGTAGTCCCACCGACTATTGGTTCTCTCTCTTACATTACTCATGCCAACACCCTAGCCCTTGTCAGAACAGTAACAAAAACTAGTACCTTAGGTCAACTCAAGCCCAGAGCCCCTTACCAACCAAGACCACCCCACTAATAGAACCACGGCTCGAATCTTTAACGAACTGGGTCCCCCTAAACTCACAACCACATGTCAACGACATGTAATAATAGTCCCAAAATACCAGGACTCCCAGTCACAACAACATGAACTAGTAACAAATGCATCAACAATGCCTAGCTACATGTCTCACATGATCAAAACACAATTATCGGGTCCTCTCATGGACCCCTAGCACATACGGGTCCTCTTACATGAACCAAACCAAACTGTAGTATCATAGCAGGTGTGGTATCCGTGTCAATCATATATAATCATACTAGGCGTGGTATCCAATCCAACAAATAATATCCTATACCGACATGGTACCCAAGCAAACCAACAAGCACATCAAGCATGCATAATCACACAACACAACAAGCTTGCATAATCACGTAGCACTATGAACCAAACCACTTGAACCCACAAGTTACAATCACAAGTCATTTCATATGCTTCCTATCATACATTACACAATATGACACTACAAGCAATAAACATGCATATATACATAACCTAAAAGCATATGTACAATCATCACCTACAGATATCAGTGGCTCCATATCGAGCCCCATTATGATTACACACAAGTTCTCTTGATTACTACGAGCTCTAGAAATGGATATAACCCAGCAATTTCATGAACGCCTAACCTTACAATAAACAAGAAGTCACCCCAATAAGGAAATTCCAAATTAACAACCAAGCATTATAGAACTATCCCTTAGTCATCATCTCTTTCCGCCCTAACAACAATTACAACAATATTTAACCATTCAGACTCCATGCCCGAAGACCTAGGCATGAAATCTCTGAATACATACATGATAGGATGAGATAAACACAGGTCTAATTATCAATTAAAAAGAATCTAGCCTACCAGGGCGCCAAGCAGTCGCTGATGAATCTTGTCCCAGAATACAACCCTACAGAATCGTCCTTTGGTGAACGGCATGGAAAATCCATAGACTTTCTCCTTCTTAGCACAGAAACTCTCCCTCCTCCTTTGCTCCCTTGCCCTGGGTATAGCAGCGTCGCCATAGCGAGGGACCTTCTGCTATGGCGAGATGATTTCAGTCAAGCCCAAAACAATATAAGCCAAAATCTGTCGTGCTCAAATTTTAGGAATTCTTGCACTATCCTACCAAACCTTTGGGACTCCGCACGAGGTTCCCTTTCATAACGATGGATCACGTCGTTACACTCACATGCTTCCGAGAGTGAGCACACTCTCTGTGCCACTTCAGTGTCAGAGGGTGTATTTATTACACTTTAAAATAATTCAGGGGGTAATAGGACACATGTATAGTTAAAGTGTTTCGCTGGGATTTCGCCTATAGTTGAATGGGATACTTATGCCTTCTTCCAAAATTATATGCACGATCAATATATAGACTTAATACTGTATCAAATTATCTTTACATGTTATATAGAAATCAACCAATCTTATTTCAAAAATTGTATCCGTCACTTTTGATGTAAGGATACGTATATTGATACCTTTTTGAATAGCTGATAGTGATAATTTATTACACTTCAATATATATATATATATATAATAATTAACTTAGATTCTACCAAAATTAAGGTAAATAAATTATTTTAAGTTTCGAGTAACACAAGTTTATCTCCTCCTATCGAACGAAATTACATGATAAGGCATATATGGTTTGCACGTTTGAACTGAATTATACGATTGTTGCTAATATATATGTTAAGAGCACACACAAACTGAAGCGGATCTAGGATTTGAAGCTTATGAATTCCAACTTTCCCGCAAGTAATAAGAACTTGTCATAGGATAATTGATACCTAACAGAACTAAGCCTAATCCAAATTTACCGTACTATAAATGAAATTGAGTTCAAGTGAGCACAAGTTTACTCTTTAACATTTGTTTCCATACATGCATGTATTTTCTTAAACCTAAGAATCAATGGAACAAATTGAAAATTACATATTTATTGAAGTTTTTGTAGTTTGCATAATATATAAATGTGTCTTTTAACATGACATTAGCTGGTATCCATGCCATTCAACTTTAAATATGTACAAGTACTAGACACTTAAATTTGTACAAAATTGAAGATGTAGACACATGCGTCATATGTGGTAATTCATGAGAGATATACTTGAAGTAATATGTAGGACGTCACATAGTACACATGTGTCTACTTGTTCAAGTTTATACAAATTTAAGTGTCGACGTGTGTACAACCAAAGATGGAAGGAATGAATATGAGTTGAGGCCAAATTAAAGGACACATTTATGTAATGTCTTTTTAGTTAAACTTACAAATTTAGAGAGAAGGTTGTCGTCAACATTGCAAATTACAAATTCTGGATAAGAAATAGACATTAGAACTAACTCAACCCCAGAATCTTTTCTTCATGATAAAAATACAACAATTTAAAGTAATCTCACATGCGAAGGAGCGCGTATCCTCCTCTCATTTATTTGTACAAAGAAACTCACTTGATTTATTAAAACAAAATAAAACAAAACAAACAATAATTTTAATTTTTAGTAGCATATATGAAATCCCTAGTGGCACCAAATAAGACTGCAGCCATTGATGGCTCAAACAACTCAACAACATGGTAACCATCTTCAAAGAGCTTGAAAGTTTTTACACCTTTCTGTTCCACAAAATTAGCAAAGTTGCGCATGGCATCCAGGGGCGTATTTAGGGGGGGTCACCGGGTTCACGTGAACCCATGCTCCCCTCCCAAGATCATATATAATAGTGTTATATCTTTTTAAAAATATTAAAATATAGATGTGTGAACCCATACTAGGAGTATCATATTATGTGACGATGATTGGGTGCACCTTTCTAAGTGAGGTTAGAAATCTAAATCTTATATATGCATAGATATATCCTATCAAATTTACATCTTAGATCCACCTTTTTACAATAGTGCACCCCTCATCTCGAAATCCTGGATACGCCTATGGTGGCATCAACCAAAGGATCTTCAGAGACACTAGTTACAAGGATCCCCCAGCCTCGTGTGACCATATCATCTAAATGCTTTGACCATCCATTAAGAAATGGATTGGAGCTTCTCATTCCACATTCTCCCCGGCATTCCTTCTAATGTTTACTCTTCGAGGGGCAATCTCCTGAAAAGCGTTGGATATAAATTAGGAGAAAGACATATAGAGTTAAACTCTATCGCACGACTTTAGAATAATGAAAGAAGTAAAATTTTCTAAACATCTTATAGACTCTCATTCATAAGTGTGGTGTACTTCACACCCATGAATAAGACTCTACTCGACGTGGCTAATGAGACATCCTAGGAACTTTCTAAAACTTTGTGCTCTGAATAACATGTTTGTCTTGACCTAAAGTACCCCATAGATGTGACATGGTGCATAGGACCCCGAGAGGCCCTACACAAGCCACTTAGCACACATCATACAAGTTAATAGAGTTAAAGTGTTCAAAAGACAATTCTATATTAAAAATAGTTGTCAAAGCATAGCGAAAGTCTAACATAGTCTCAAAGCCATCTAATACATGAAAGAGAAAAGTGATTGGGACGTAACCCATGCATCACATACAAATCCATGGTAAAAAGTCATGCAAGCAATAAAAGAAGTCTCAGTCCTAGGAACATGAGGATTCACCAATCTTCAACATGTCTCTAATACAAGCACTAGCCACGAATGGAGGGAGAAGCGTCGGATCCTTTATTAGGGAAACAATATAGGCAAGAGTATGCGTTAGTATATGGAATGTACCAAGTATTATAGCAATGCATAAGAGTTATGAAATCATGCAAAAAGGGGACTTTACGTAACATGTAATGACCAAGCTAAATCATAAATAACATGTTAGAAGACGTAATTCATAATCATGGTCAATGCAAGTTAAATATCATTAAAAAAACATGTTTGAGATACTTCTAGAAGTAATCTTAGTTCATTATTGTGGGAAGTGAGCATTAACCGACATAGACCATGTGAGCTATAACATAGAATTCGGTGTCTATCCCACATCGAAAAGAGATGTCCTTACTTTCCAAGGTAAGAACCATAAACTTCTAGCTTAAGTGGATCCACTAACTAATGTTTATCTAAGACAAACCTATGGTGGCACATAATTTATGGGACACGGGAAATCACCACTTCTCCACTCGGTGCTAAGCATAATTCCCATGGATTTAATCATAATTCTTAACTTGTCTTATCATTAGGAGACATGCGTACTCTCCTCTTGTCTTATTATTAGGGGACATGGGTAATCGCCGCTTGTCTTATAATTCATGGAAGGGCACATCAAATACCAATCCAAGCAATAGTTCATTAGAATAGCTCCTAATTCTTTGATTCAAAGTTTCATTGAGAAAACCTTTCAACCCTATGAATCCGTCATGTGAGAAAATCATTTCACAATCATGTTTTGAGTAGTATGTGTGAAATTCTTTCACAACAATGCTTCAGTCTCAAAGCAACTTAAATCATCATCAATTTCATAAAGGAACATGCGTATCTTCATAAAATTCATCCTTTGATCATTCATAACTTCATCATGTAATCATAGCTTAGGAATCATAAATCATGCATGGGTTCATATAAATTTATCTTAAAATCATTCAATTATCTCAATTCATATATAAATAGACACAAATCAATCGATTTGATCATAATTGGAAAGAACCCATAGGATTGAAGAAAACCCTAATTTCAATTGGAGATTCTAACTTGTGAAAATTGGAGAATTTAGAAACCCTATGGAGGAAAGGACTCCATAGGTGTAAGCCATCATACCTTGGAGTTCAAAGCCCACAATCAATGGAGGATTTGGAGGCTTGACTTTAATGAAACCCTAGCTCTTCTTCTTCTTCTTCCTTTGAGAGAGAAATACTTGAGGGGATGAACTTGATCAACTTTTGGAAATTTAGGAGAATGAAATGAATTGGGTAAATTTGGGGTTAAAAATCATTATATAGGGCTTTGGGTAGAAGGTAAAATGACGTAGTATAGGGTTAAAACGATTAGAGAAACGACCAAAAAGCCCTTAAAAATAACTGTCAGATTCGACCTATGGTTTGGACCTAAGGTCCTGGTCAACCGTACAAAGATTCGAAACTAATAATTTGGATCTTCAATCGATGGAACCCATTTACGGTTTGTAGGTCTACTGACGGACCGTACATGACCTATCTACGACTCGTACATGGAATGACGGGCCGTCTTGGCGAACCGTCAAAGAGATTCTGAAACATTATTTTTAAAATTATTTTCCCTAATACCTACGGATTCCATCTACGGCCCGTAGAAGCTCCTACGGTCCGTAGGAGGGGATCCATAGACACAGACACCAGTTTTAGAAAATTTGAAATTTTTCCTTCTTTCCAAATCCGAGGTGTTACAGATATCATATTATTGGGTTAATGATTTTGTGATATTTTTACCGAGTTATTGGTTCTATTTTTGATTTTAAGTTTTTAGTTAATGGTTAAATCAATAACCCAATAAAATTAAGATTATCTTTTTATCCTTAATTATATAATAATGGCTTGAGATTTTAAATACAAACTCTATTTTTTTTCATTTTATAATAGTTGTCTTAGTGTTGCCGTTATTTTTTTCTTAAGTTTGGTTTGGTGGAGTCCTTTGAACTGTGAATTGTCTTTGATTTTCTTTTTAACATTGCTACTATACTACATACTACGTCCAAGTTTGCTATTTTATCAAAAAGAAAACAACTTTGATTTAGCAATACCATATTTGGATTTGCTTGTGCTTGTAGTTTGTGTGCACTTTTATGCATGAAGCTAAAGCTGTGTATATATGAATAAATGAAAATAAGAGAAAGTAAAAAAGATAGAGGAACCTTTTCTTATCAGTTAAATCGAAAACCAAACCGTCAAGAACTAAAAATCAATTAACCAAAAAATACAACAAATATTTTATTAATTTAGTTATCATATTAAAATGTATACAAATCGAAAATCAATAAATCAAATCAGTAATACAAAAAATCAAACCAAATCGATTGATAAGCACCTCCTAGCGAGAATGTATGACTCCACACCTACAATTGCACCTATTTTTGTATGTAACTAGACACGTTTCAAGTTACAAATTTAATCATATTTATTTAAATATTAACCATTCACACACTTGTTTTAAGGTCTGATCTTGATCATTTAAATTTAATTATTAAGTGTATTTATTTTTAAAATTATACAATCACTTAATGAGTTTGAATAAATTTATCACAAAGTAAAGTCTTAATTATATCATCAATAATTTAATATGTTATTCAATCAAAAAAAATTGTAAAATGGACATTTCACCACTAGTCAATCCATGTTCACCACCAATAGCCGTCCACCATTATGAACTACCACCCTTCACAACAATCATCCTCATTCACAACCATCATCGATTAGCACAATCAGTCATCACCACCACCGATCATCATTTACAATAAGTCAATAATTATCACGACTAATTATCATTACCACAACAAGCACCTATTAGTACAATCAAACACCACATAACATCATCAACTATTACCTGATGACGGAGTCAATTTCAGAAATTCTGACGCGGATCCCATAATTCTCATTTGTTCAAGGGTGCTATTCCCAGTCTGAGGTTGATGTTTACCGTTCGAGGCCATTATTCCCAATCTGAGGCTGATGTTTACGGTTTGAGGCTGTTATTCCTAGTCCGAGGCTGATGTTTACGGTTTTAGGTCATTATTCCCAGTCTGAGGCTGATGTTTATGGTTTGAGGCCATTATTCTTAGTCCGAGGCTGATGTTTACGGTTCGAGGCCAATATTCCTACTTGAGGCTGATGCTTTACGGTTCGAGGCCGCCACATTTAGTTAGAGGCCATCATTTAGGGTTCAAGGCCCGGGGTACACTTATTGAAGTTGGATTTGAGGCACTTCACTTTTATAGTCAGAGTTATTTAGTGTACCTGTCGGGCTTTTGGGGTCTGTTAGGGTTTTATTTTAATTTGCACACGAGTGTACTTTCTGGGCTTATGGGGTCCAACTAGGTTTAGTTCATTTGTACTTCAATTTACTTTTGGTATGCTTGTGTTCTTTCTTTCATACCCGCTTGGACCTCTGTTTGTGTCTATATTCTATCTTTTCATATTATTTTTACCCTTCTTTCTCAGTCAGCCTTCGAAGCCTGTATAGTACCTTTGTCTCATGCTACACTCTGCATTTTTTTTTGTGATGTAGATCCTAGTACCGGCTATCAGCAGTGATCGTTCGTGCAATCTTTTGCTTTGGGAGATCAGAGATGAGGGTGAGCACTTGGCGTCCTGGATCAACTTGTTTCCTTCTGTATATATGTTTAGCTAGTCTTTTGCCTTTGAGACGGCTTGTTGTGGTCCATTTTCGAAACTTGTATTTGTTCATATTAGACAGTTCTATACTCGTGACTTCTAGGTTCTTGGAGGGATTCTATTGTATATAGATTTTGGTTTTCTTACGTTTCTGTCTTATTTCTATTGCTAGTGTTATTTCTATTTAGTTCTACCCTTATACTCACTACTTGTCTTTCTGGGTACAGGCTGGCTTACTTACTAGTGGGTTATAGTAGGTGTCATTATGACTCGGGAAATCAAGTCATGACACATAATCCAAAAACCTGGTTGTCACGTATACAAGTCATGTCCTGATGTATTAAAATCGAATGGAGAGATAATTACAAGTCTCAATGTCTCTGATTCTCGAATAGAACAAAGTATAATATAAGAACAAGAGGGTCTGCTGGGATGACAATAGCTACCTCTCAAAGTCCTTCAAAAGGCTAAAAAAATAGACGAAGAAGGGTAATCACACGGTACAAGACTCGAAACCTACACAAGAGTAGAAGCAATAAATGACTACCAAAAAATACGGTACTCCGCAAGTAACCAATTAAACAAGGCAAAACTAGGCTAGAATACAAGTACTCCTTTCATCCCAACCGAACCTTCTCAAACTACAACCTCCATAGAAATCAGCCCAACCTAACGGTTAATAATACACAGTTCACAAGGCTTAACAATCACAGTCCAATAGTCATAGTTCACCAACCATCAAATATCAAGTATGACCATTACAAGTGTCAAGCAAATCAATCACATGATTCAAGTTCACTAGGCACAATAATCAAGTACACTGAACACAATTTCCAATATTAATCATGCACAATATTAATCGGAATTCATGAGAACCATCCATAGCTCATGAACTCTCCTGTAATGACCTCGGCATCAATAACACTCACCAGAAATGACCTCGGCAACAATAGCACTTACCGGAAATGACCTCTGCATCAATAACAATTGTCAGAAATGACCTCGGCATCAATAACCATCACATGTCCCATCATGATGCACATAAATCAATGCAAATAAGTAATTTCACACTACAAGAAAGTGACAATAACTCAAGTAATTCAAGCCCACAATAATGCCATCAAAGCATTTCAAAGTATTATGATCAACACATTGCCTTTTCATTAATCTCCTTTTTATTCATTAACATCAATCAAGTGGTATAATTGAACCCATCACCTCATTCAAATTACTCCTCAACAACTCACCCAATGAAAGAAAATACAAGATTCTACAAGGTTTAGAAAGTCACTTGCCTCAATTTCAATTAAAAGTCAATCCAAGACTTGAGCCTTCCCTTTCGGAACTATGTCCAAAGCCACACAATCTAATTCAATCAAGTAACCATAATAAGATCCCTAAAATAACAACACCAAAATCGAACACTTTGAAAAATGGGTCAAAGCAACTGATAAACCCAATTTCGAAAATGAAATTTAAATCCAAAAACCTTTACTTGAAAATGTTATTCAAGGCATTTGGAATTCATTAGTGAAAACCATTTCGTAAAAGGAATTAAAATCAGTTCACAATCACAATTTTAACAAGTTCTTGGGTTCTTGATGAAATCCCCATATTACAATTCAAAAAACCTTAATTTGAATACTTTAATTCAAAAATAATAATGGGTAAATGAAGATTTTGGATTAGGAATCGTTACCCAAATATTTCTTCACAAAAACCTTGTTTAAATCGGCACCAAAAGCTCCAAAAATTCAAAAAATGGAGAAATGGGGTTAAAACTCCGATTTTTGGAAAATATTTTGTCCATAAGTCATCTGCGAATGCGGACCCCTATTCTCGAACGCAGACGGACATCTCATAAAAGTGCTCTATGAACGCGCCCTTAACTCTGCGAACATGGAGGTCAGTACTTTGACGTCCTATCAACGTGGCCACTTCTCTGCGATCACGGAGGTTTGTCCTCAGCAACATAGAACAGAAAAATCAGCCAACACAAAATCATCGAATGGACCATCCGGATTCATTCGGAACCCCATACATATAAACCATATATGCAAATTGACTAACTTGACGTTTCAGACATAATGGAACCATCAAAATACGAATCTAAGGTCTCCTTAACCTTAATCCCGTGTAAATCACAAGAAACTAATCGGAGCGTCTAAAAAGGCTAAATCAAGCTTGGGACCTCTAAAAATTCAACCAAGACCTCCTCTAAGTTTAGAATCATCCTCCAAATCCAACGAAACTCTTGGAATTCCGATCTGAGAATCCGAACCCCAAATGTTGACCAAATTCAACCCAAAGGCTAAACTTTCATAAGTTTCCAAATTAGGACATAAAATCCTCAAAAAGACTTCGAATTTGAAACAGACAACTCTCTTAGACCAATTTGCACAGTCTGGGACTGATAGAATCGAGAGAATTTCATTCCAATACTCGAAATTCTAAAAGACACCAAAAACCAATTTTAAGCAACTTTAGCCTTTCAAATTTACAAAATTCCCATAATTGACAACTTTTAACTCAAAACTTGAAACCAATTTCAAAAATCATTCAAAACTGATTCGGGGCCAATATCGAGAGGGATAAAATAGTAATTTTATGAAAACTTTCAAAAATGACCGACCGGAGCATTACTTTTATTTACTTAGTTCTTGGCTTCTAGTGGTCCCTTTTCAATTGTTGTTATCTGAATTTTGATTTTTAATATTTGTTGGTACTAGGTTTATTAATGATATGGGGTAGTCTCTTTCTCCTTTTCAGTTATTTATTCAAAATCTTTGCTTTGTATATTTATTTGTAGTTTATTATGAACCCTATGTCTTATTCTTATCTGTATTTTAAGGTAATAAACATTAACACATTTTTTTTTAACCTATTCTTTGAATAATGCTAGCTGATGGGTCATTTCTATTATTTTTTTCTTCATGTACTCTCTTTAAAGAATGATTGAAAAGGTCGATTGGGTCTTTAACTATTGAGAAGGTTTATTTATATCTGCGAGTGGGTGTTGAAACCTCAAGGTTCATTAATAATATAGACAATCAAATTTAAAAAATGACATTCATCTTTAAAAAAATATACCTTTAGTATGAGAAAATAAAATATTACATTTCAGCTTCTCATTTGCTCTAACATAAAGTGAAAGTTACTTTCCTTTTTTCATATGCATCGAGCTAAGTCTCCATATGATACATTTAATTTGTTATTTGTGGATTAGTAGATTTAACCTACACAAATTTAAGTTAAAAGTGCCAAAAATAAAAATGGAAAAACTTTCTAGAGAAACATTTTACATTCCTATCATATTTACTAGTTCTCCCTATAGGTTGAAATAATTATATATTATCACACTAATTAATAATTTCATACCATATTTCCATCAGATACATGTATTTTTGCTACGAGATACACTAAAATAGAAAGAAACGCGAGTGAGATAGAAGGGCGGCGAGCGAGATAGTTTATGTATCCCAAATATATACGAATCACACTAGATATATGTATCTGGAATACTAGATACATCCCAGATACACTTTGAAATACAGATACATAGGGAGAGAGGCGAGCAATATAGGAGAGAGGCGAGCAATATAGGAGAGAGTCAAATACATGCAAGTCCACTTGGATACAATGTATCTAGAATAAATTACACATAATTTTTGTCTCATGTATCCGAGATACATGTATCTGGACGCTGTAAATACATGTATCAAAAGTCCAAATTTAGGTAGGATTCATAATATTAGAAACTCGTTGCTCCTAAACTCGTTCATAATACATCAATAAAAAAACATGGCTATAGATATACGGCTCATGACGAATAATTGCAAATGATGATGATGAGAAATTGCCTTTTATTTTCTACTATCATGGCGGAGGCTTTGTTTTCTTTCATGCTAATAGTTATGGTTGGGATCCTTTTTGTCAAGGACTTACTGAGAAACTTGGTACGATGGTTATCACCCTTGAATATTGCTTAGCCCATGAAAACCACCTTCCTGCAGCTTATGATGATGCCATAGACGTGTTATATTGGATTAAATCAACTCAAGATGAATGGATCCAAAATTATTCTGATTTGAGTAATGTTATCTTTTCGGATCCAGTTCCGGTGGAAACATGGCTTACCATGCAGCTACATTGATTAGAGATATTTGGATTGAGGATTTAAAGTTGATGGGTTCAATTCAGCATATATTTATGTTCATTATAGTTATTCACTCCGTCCCAATTGGAGTATCTTAATTTGACTGGAGTTTTAAAAAATAAAGGGAATTTTTTTGAATTTTATGCTCTTAAATTAAAGATGTGTAGTATTTTCAAACTCATGGCCTTAAACTTACGCTGTAAAATGTTGGAATTTTAAAAAATACTAAATATAGAGAAAAAAAAACATCCATTTTAGTCACAAAAAAACAACACATTTCTTTTATTTGACATATATGTAACCACACTATCAATAGTTTATCCATGTTGAGTCCACTTATTTGGCAAAAAGTCTACAAAGGTGTACTCTTTTTAAGGGTACTTTTGAAACATTGCAAAATCTTCTTATGTTTCTTAAATTCCGTTCTCAGTCAAATCATACATCAAATAAATTGGGATGGACGGAGTAACAAGGAGATTAGCTAGCTTCCATTAGAGTTCATCCCTTCTATTAACCTGCTCAAATCTAAACGGATTGACCTAGTCATGATTTTATGGGCTAATTTTGTCACCTTAACCTACAGGGTTACGTGTAGCATCTTCATCATAAAAAGAATTTGAGCCAGTGAAGATCAAAGGGCTAATCTTGCATTAACAATATTTCAGTAGAAAAAATAGGACAAAATCTGAAGAGAAGCTAAAGGATGATCAACTTTTTCCATTACATGCAATTGACAAGATGTTAGACTTGTCCTTACCAAAAGAGACATTGGATCATGACCCTTTTGGCCGAGCAAGTGACTAATGCGGAGTTTAGGGCTGCTTTTCAAGTGTTAGCCCAAGCCATGATGGCTAAAGCCAATAGGGAGGCTGTGGTCCCCATGAACCCAAATATGGGTACAGTGGCAACTAAAGTGAGGGACTTAACTTGAATGAATCCTCCGAATTTTTATGGTTCCAAGGTTGAGGAAGATCATCAAGAGTTCATTGATGAGGTGTACAAGGTGCTAATGATCATGGGTGTAATGCCGGTGGAAAAGGCAAAATGGTCCGCTTATCAACTTAAGGGTGTGGCTCAAGTGTGGTTCGAACAATGGAAGAGTGAGAGGGCAGTTGATGCAGGTCCTCTTGATTGGAAAAAGTTTAAGGTTGCTTTACTTGGTAGGTTATTTCCCCTTGAGATGAGGGAGGAAAAGGTGCTTTAGTTCATCAACCTTCATCAAGGAAGCATGAGTGTAAATGAGTATGCTTTGAAATTCACACAATTGTCTAGGCATGCTCCTACTATGATTGCCGATTCTAGGGCAAGGATGAGTAAGTTTGTTTCAGGTGTGTCTGAAATAGTGGTCAAAGAATGTCGTACCGCTATGCTTATCCATGATATGGACATTTCTTGTCTAATGGTTAATGCTCAACAAATCGAAGAGGAGAAACTAAAGGAGAAGTCTAGGGAGACAAAGAGGGCTAGGACCGGTGATGGTGACTTTTTGCACTCAAGGCCCGATAGCCATGGTCGTTCTAAGTTCCGACAAAAATTCTCTGGTCAAGGTTCCTGTTGACATCCCTAAAAAAGAGCAACATCGTGGTGACTCAAAAAATAATAACTAGTTCAAATTTAAAAGAATTTTAAAAAAATAAAGGGAAAGGAGACAAGCTGGTTAGTATGGTTCACTTTGAGACACCATCACTAGATAGGAATAAACACAAAATAAACAAGGGAAAATATGATGAAACAGATGATGAAAGGGGTTAGCTACACCGAAAAATAAAGCTTAAAGGGGAGAAAATGTAGCTGATAGTGCTGAGATCTCAGAGTTTCGAGCTCGCCTGGTTGTTTCTTTTTGTTTGCTGATTGATTTCCTCCGACTTTGGAGTTCTCCAGCATCGTGGGTCTGGTGGTCCGCTTGAATTTACCGACTTTGTGCCAAACATCTATAAAACAGAAGAAAAATGTAAAATGGGAAAGGGAAGGGGACTGGCGAGTTGTGTTTTGCTTTTATTATTCCAATTTATCGGAGCTAAGAGCTCTTCGCCGGAGTTCGTTGTTCGCCGGAGAACAGTGAGAAAGAGGAGGAAACGGGGTTTGTTTGGTCATTTCCAGCGGTCACTGGTGGTTGTGGGTCTGTATTTGGAGGTTGAAGATGAAAAGGGGAAGAGCAGTGATCTGGAGGTCATCGGAAAAGGAGGAAAAAGGGGTTTTTGGGTGGTGGACCTGCCAGATTCCGGTGGAACTCCGGTGAGCTTGTCATTGGAAAACTATGAACACTAAAAGAATTTATTAAACACTAAAAATCTGAAAATTACCCCTAAAATTTTACCCACCCCCTTAACTTAATGACCAAGCTATTGCTTAAATAGAAAATTAAAAACCATCAATAGTACAATACCATTATCTTAAAACCGTGAGCCAAAACCACTAACCAATAAAATATCTGTGTATGAAATCTTATCCATATTTGAATGTATTTTTAGACTGTGTAAAAATATCAAAATAAATATGAGCAAATGTAAAGAATAAAATGAATATTAAAAAAAATGTAACGAATGTAACCAATGGCATATAAAAAATGCAATTTAACAAAAACAATGATTTAATCAAATTGAACAAATGTTTGAACATATTCAACCGAATGTGAAAAAAATTAATGTAATCAAAATTAACCGATAAAAATCCTAATATTTTGAGCAATAAGGATAATTATAAAAAAAATTGCATTATAATTGCAAAACATGTATTTTGAATTAAATAATGAATAAAATATTAAGAATACAAACTTTGAAAAATATTAGACCAGAATTTGGTGTCAACAGTTTCTTCAATGCTCCGGCTCCAAATTTCTACAAGAAAAGGTTGTCTAACCCTAAGCCTCGAGGACGAAATGGTAGTATGTCTTCATTGTCTACTTGTGCTAAATGTGTAATATAGCATGAGGGTAAATGCCTAGTCGGTTCCAATGCATGTTTTGGTTGTGGCAAGACGGATCATAAGATTAGGGATTGTCCCTCTGTTGCTAAGAATGAAGGAGATAACCACGACGGGCTCAACCTTATCCTTCGTCAGGATCTAGTGGGAGTCAGAAGCAAAAAAGATTCTATGCACTTCAGACTCGTCACGAGCAAGAGGGTTCTCCCGATGTTGTTATCAGTATGTTGAAAATTTTTAATCTCGATGTTTATGCTTTACTTTATCCCAGCACTACCTTATCTTTTGTGATGCCATATGTGGCAAAGTGGTTTGATGTTCTTATGGATATGTTGATAGACCCTTTTTCTGTCTCTACTCCTGTTGGCTAATCTATTGTGGCTAAGAGAGTCTATAGAGATTGCCCTGCCTTCTTATTCCATAGAGTCACTCATGTTAATCTTGTAGAGCTTGATATGTTAGATTTTGATGTTATTCTTGGGTTGGATTGGCTGCATTCATGTTATTCTTCTATTGATTGTAGAACCCAAGTGGTCAAGCTTCAGTTTCCAAATGAACCCATTCTAGAGTGGAAGGGGGGAAATTCTATGGTTAAGAGTCGGATTGTTTCTTATCTTAAAGCTAGAAAGATGATTTCTAAGGGTTGCATATACCATCTTGTTCGGATTAGGAATATGGATTCTGAAACCCCTATCTTTGAGTCGGTCTCAGTTGTTAGTGAGTTTTCGGAAGTATTTCTCGATGATTTACCCGGTGTTCCTCCTGGAAGGGAAATAGACTTCGATATTGACCTTCTCCCAGATACACAACCTATCTCTATTCCTCCTTATCAAATGGCTCCAGCAGAACTTAAGAAATTAAAAGAGCAATTGAAAGATTTGTTGGATAAGGGCTTCATCCGACCGAGTATCTCTCCATGGGGTGCTCCAATTTTGTTTGTTCGAAAGAAAGATGGTTCACTTCGTATGTGTATTTACTATTGGCAATTGAATAAGGTTACCATTAAGAATAAGTATCCTCTTCCAAGAATAGATGATTTGTTTGATCAACTTCAAGAAGCAAGTTACTTCTCAAAGATTGACATCCGGTTGGGCTATCACCAATTGAGGGTGAAGGAAGATGACATCCCGAAGACGGATTTTCGGACTAGATATGGTTATTAAGAATTCTTGGTAATGTCGTTTGATTTGACAAATGCTCCGGCTGCATTAATGGAATTGATGAATAGGGTGTTTAGACAAAACCTAGATATTTTTGTGATTGTGTTCATTGATAATATTTTGATTTACTCAAGAAGTGAGGATGAGCATACCAATCATTTGAGGATTGTGCTGCAAGTCCTCAATGATCAACAACTCTTTGCAAAGTTTAGTAAATGTGAGTTTTGGTTGAAATTCGTGGTTTTTCTTGGTCACATTGTTACCAGTAAGGGTATTGAGATAGATCCTAAGAAGACGGATGTGGCTAAGAGTTGGCCTAGATCTCTATCCCCTTCGAATATTCAAAGTTTCTTTGGTTTGGTTGGTTACTATAGAAGGTTTGTTGAAGGGTTTTCTTCAATTGCCTCTCCATTGACGACTTTGACCCAAAAGGATGTTTAGTTCGTATGGTCTAAAGCATGTGAGAAAAGTTTTCAAGAATTGAAAGATAGGCTTACCTTCGCCCCGATATTGACTTTACTGGAAGGGTCCGATGGGTTTGTAGTTTATTGTGATGCTTTAAGGGTTAGACTAGGATGTGTTCTTATGCAAAATGGGAAAGTTGTTTCTTATGCTTCACGGCAACTTAAAATGCATGAAACGAACTATCCTACCCATAATTTAGAACTAGAAGTAGTTGTATTTGCTTTGAAGATTTGGAGGCATTACTTATATGGTGTTCATGTTGACGTCTTCACCGACCACAAGAGTCTACAATATGTGTTCAAGAAAAAGGATCTAAACCTTCACCAAAGGAGGTGGCTAGAGTTGCTAAAGGATTATGATATGAGTGTTCTCTATCACCCCGGTAAGGCGAATGTGGTGGCGGATTCTCTTAGTCGGTTATCCATGGGTAGTGTTGCTCATATTGAAGAATATAAGAAGAAATTTGTTCGAGATGTTCATCGATTTGCTCGATTGGGTGTTCGGTTGGTTAATTCCACTAAAGGTGGTGTCATGGTTCATAATGGCTTAGAATCGTCTGTTGTGTCAGATGTAAAGGCAAAGCAAGGTCTTGTCCCGATCTTTATAGAATTGAATGAAGCGGTGCTTAAAAACTCCGTTGAGGCTATCTCCCAAGGGGACATGGTGTACTTCGATATCAAGGTCATTTGTGTTTTCCTAATGTTGATGATTTGAGGGAACAAATTTTATCAAAAGCCCATAGTTCTCGATATTCCATTTATCCAGGAGCCACCAAGATGTACCGTGACTTACGGGAGGTCTATTGGTTGAATGGGATGAAGAAATATAATGCAGAATTTATGGCTAAGTATCCTAATTGTCAACAAGTGAAAATTGAGCATCAAAAGACGAGAGGTTTGTCCCAAGACATTAGTATCCCTACTTTGAAGTGGGAAAATCTAAATATGGACTTTATTGTTGATTTACCCCGCACTCGATGACAACATGACTCTATTTGGGTTATTATGGATCAAATGAAGAAATTAGCTCATTTCATTCCCGTCAAGGTTTCTTACTCAGTAGAAGACTATGCTACGTTGTACCTAAGGAAGATGGTTAGGTTGCATGGAGTGCCCCTATCCATTATATCCGATCGTGGTACCCAATTCACCTCTCAGTTTTTGAAATCTTTTCAAAAGGTCCTTGGGACTCGTGTTAAGCTTAGCATGGCCTTTCATCCTTAAACCGATGGGCAAATGGAGCATACTATCCAAACTTTAGAAGATATGTTGAGAGCTTGTGTAATTGTTTTCGAAGGTAATTGGGATTATCATTTGCCTTTGATCGAGTTTGCTTATGATAATAGCAATCATTTGAGTATTGGTTTGGCTCCATTTGAGGCTCTTTATAGTAGGAGGTGTAGATCTCCTATAGGTTGATTTGAAGTTGGCGAAGTCGCTTTGATAGGTCCCGAATTGGTACATGAAGCTATGGAGAAAGTTCGGCTTATTAGAGAAAGGCTGAAAATGGCTTAAAGTAGACAAAAGTCCTATGGCAATGTTAGAGGAGGATATCTAGAATTTAATGTTAATGATCTAATTTACTTGAAAATTTCACCCATGAAGGGTGTAATGAGATTTGGAAAGAAAGAGAAGCTTAGTCCCCGTTATGTGGGCCCATATCAAATTTTAAGGCGTATTGGTAAAGTTGCTTATGAACTTGATTTGCCTAATGATTTAGCATTGATTCATCCGGTTTTCCATATCTCCTTATTGAATAAATGTAATGGTGATCCGACATCTATAGTGCCATTGGAGAGTCTTTGTGTAAAAGAGAGTCTTTCATATGAAGAGATTCCGGTAGAGATCTTAGACTGGCACGTTAAGAGGTTGAGGAATATGGAAGTTGCATCCGTAAAGGTTTTATGGAGGAATTAGTTACTTGAGGGTGCTACTTGGGAGGCCGAGGCTTATATGATATCCCGTTATCCTCATTTCTTTCCCTCCATGCCTACTCTAGCTTGAGGTATTTAGTTCCTCATGGTACACTCTTTTGGTGTCATGTGTCGTAGATATTCCTATGATTCCTCATTTATGCATGTTCATGAAAAGCTTAATTTTTGGGAAAAGTAGTTAACTTGATTGGTTTCTTCATGATATGTGCATTTGAGAATGAGTTGCATATAGACTTTATGAAATGATTTTTTGAACTTGCTTTAGCTTGGAGTTGATGTTTCCTTCTTGGATTTGTGCATTTATGTGATTACATTCATGTTGGCCTGTTAGATCTAGTTCCTACCCTCCTTATGATGTCTTGAGTTTCATTCGAGGATGAATGTTCACAAGGAAGAGATATTGTAACACCTCGGATTTGAAAAGAAGGAAAAATTTCAAATTTTCTAAAATTGGTATCTGTGTTTACGGATCCCCACCTACGGACTGTAGGAGCTCCTACGGGTCGTAGATGGCATCTGTAAGTAGTGGGGAAAATAATTTTAAAAATCCAGTTTCAAAACCTTTTTGACTGATCGCCAGGACGGCCCGTCATTTCATGTACTAGTGATAGATAGGTCTCGTAGGTCTCTCCCGGACTCAGTTAAATTTTAAAAACCTTAAGTTGGGGTCTATGGTTGCCATGTACGGACCATCAGTAGACCTACGAACCGCACATGAGTTATATTGATTGAAGATCCAAATTATTAGTTTCTGAATCTTTCTACAGTTGACCAGGACCGTTGGTCGAGTCCGGCATTTATTTTTAAGGGCTTTTTGATCGTTTCTCTAATCATTTTAACCCTATACTACATCATTTTGCCTTCTACCCAAATCCCTATATAATGATTTTTAACACCAAATTTACACAATTCATTTCATTCTCCTAAGTTTCCAAAAGTTGATTAAGTTCAATCCCTCAAGTATTTCTCTCTCTAAGGACGAAAAAGAAGAAGTGCTAGGGTTTCATTAAAGTCAAGCCTCCAAATCCTCCATTGATTGTGGGCTTTGAACTCCAAGGTATGATGACTTTCACCTATGGAGTCCTTTCCTCCATAGGGTTTCTAAATTCTCCAATTTTCACAAGTTAGAATCTCCAATTGGAATTAGGGTTTTCTTCAATCTAATGGGTTCTTTCCAATTATGATCAAATCAATTGATTTGTGTCAATTTTTGCATGAATTGAGATAATTGAACTATTTTAAGATGAATTTATATGAACCCATGCATGATTTATGATTCCTAAGCTATGATTACATGATGAAGTTATGAATGATCATAAGGTGAATTTTATGAAGATACGCATGTTTCTTTATGAAATTGATGATGATTTAAGTTGCTTTGAGAGTGAAGCATTGTTGTTGTTGTTGTTGTGAAAGGATTTCACACATACTACTCAAAACATGATTGTGAAATGATTTTGTCACATGAAAGATTCATAGGGTTGAAAGGTTTTCTCAACTAAAGTTTGAATCAAAGAATTAGGAGCTATTCTAATGAACTCTAGCTTGGATTGGTATTTGATGTGCCCTTCCATTGATGATAAGACAAGCAGAGATTACCCATGTCCCCTGATAATAAGACAAGAGGCGATTACCCATGTCTCCTAATGATAAGACAAGTTGAGAGTTATGATTAAATCCGTGGGAATTATGCTTAGCACCAAATGGTTAAGTGACGATTGCCCGTTTCCCATAAACTATGTGCCAACATAGGTTTGTCTTAAATGGACATTATCTAGTGGATCTACTTAAGATAGAAGTTTATGGTTCTTACCTTGGCAAACAAGGACATCTATTTTCGGTGTGGAACAAACACCGGATCCATGTTATAGCTCAAATGGTCTATGTCGGTTAAGGCTCACTTCCCACAATAATGAACTAAGGTTACTTCTAGAAGTATCTCAAACATGTTTTTAATGATGTTTAACTTTCATTGACCATGATTATGATTTACGTTTTCTAACATGTTATTTATGATTTAGCTTGGTCATTGCATGTTACGTAAAGTCCCGATTTTGCATGATTTCATAACTCTCTTATGCATTGCTATCATACTTGGTACATTCCATGTACTAACACATACTTTTGCCTACGTTGTTTCACTAATGTAGGATCTGACGCTTCACCCTCCATTCGTGGCTAGTGCTTGTATTAGAGACGTGTTGAAGATTGGTGATTCCTCATGTTCTGAGAATCGAGACTTCTTTTATTGCTTTAATACGCTTTTACCTTGGATTTGTATGTGATGTATGGGTTACGTCCCAATCACTTTTCTCTTTCATGTATTAGATGGCTTTGAGACTATGTTAGACTTCTGCTATGCTTTGACAACTCTTTTTAATATAGAACTATCTTTTGAACTCTTTAACTCTATTAACTTGTAGTTGCTTGTGTAAGGCCTCTCGGGGTCCTATATGCTAAGTGGAATTGACAATTGTATTCATTGATACACTTGTTACAATTTGTTGATACACTTGGTACAAAGTGAATATACAAGGAACAGATATATAGTTGATACAATTGTATTTGTTGATATATTTGATAGAAAGTTAATACACAAAGACCTGATACACTTGATACGATTGTATTCATCGACACAAATTGTATTCGTTGATACAATAGTATTTGTTGATACACTAGACACAGTGAAAACACAAGAAACATATATGCTTGATACAATTGTATTTGTTGATATAAATTAATTGTATCATCAAGAAATCAATTGTATCAACTGTATAAATTATATTCATGATACAACCAGATACAACATGTATTCATTCTCTCTTCGCCTCTCTTTCCCAAATCTCGCTGTTATAGATCTTTAATTAAATCAAAACTATAGTCTTTTCTAAAAAAAATTCTTTATTTAATCCAACTTAATTCAATATTAATATTTTCTCCTTCCTCTCCACAAATAATTACAGGTGTAAAGTTGATGAAAACCGTAAAATGTTAAATTCAATATTAATATTTTCTCCCCCCCCTCCAAACAAATAATTACAAGCGTCAAGCTGATAAAAAACAATGTTAAGTTCAATATTAATATTTTGTCCTCCCCTCCAAACAAATAATTACAAGTGTCAAGCTGATAAAAAATATATTTTGATACGGTGAACGTGGATCAAACACGTGACCTTCAGCTCTTCAGTCTGATGCTCTCCCAACTGAGCTATCCCCGCATGTTGCTTCCTAACTATCATTTCCCTATTATTAGTTATCAAGTACATTATATCGGACAGCTCAACCTCGTTACACTAGTAAGTTGCAACTAAAGCCTTAGTGCGAGGCCTCAAAATTTTGATATTAGAGTTACTTGTTGATAAATATTATCGTGAGAAATGTTCAGTAATTTTTTTTATTAATTTTAAAATTTGTGCCAAATTTAAGTTAATGTGATTCATCCAAGCAAAAATCTCAATGCTAACATTAAGAAGTCTTGAAAATTAATTTCTAAATTCATCCCAATTGAAATGTCCCTTATTGAAGAGGACAAATAAATCTCAATTATCCTTTCTATTTGATGGAGTGTTGAGTAGTACCATAACAAAAACAACATTTAGAATTGGCAATAAATATGCACATTAACAAAGAGTGCTACAGTCTTTATCATCATTAGTTAATTATCATTAGATAAAATGTCACTATAGGCTTTAACGACATTTTTAAAATGCTAAAATATAGTCACTATTAATTGCCGCTAAAAATATATATTTAGCAATAATTAAGTTAATATCGTTAATTAATTATCACTAGGATCAATTTCACTAGTAGATGGGAACAATTTGTTGTAAGCCTTAGTTAAAGCCAAATTAGTAGTGCTATGACCACCATAAAAAATTAGATTCAAACCACTCACATATTTGGAATCATCACTTGCAAAAATACAACACTCCATTTGCCACATCTTGTTCATCCAATAAAGCTCCTTTCAAATTTCCTACTTCTGCAAACCATGATCTCCACCATTTCCCTCTTATCTATTCCAAGGGCGTTCAACGGTAATAGTGTACCAATTGCATAAGGAGAAATACAATTAACTCTTATTCCATACTTCCCTAATTCGACTCTGTTGTTTTTCGAGAGCCCCAAAATTGCATTTTTGAGGCTTCATAGGTGTGTGGGGAATCACCTTATGTCATTGTCACCATACTTGTTATGAATATAATAGAACCTTTTGTTTTGGTCGGAATCATCACTCTAGCAGCATGTTTCATGTAGAAGAATGAGCCAACAACATTTACATCAAACTCATTCTTAATTACATTGTAATGTACATCTAAGATGCTTGAAATTAGCTTACCCACTATACCAGCATTACTGAACATTATGTCGAGCTTACAAAATTTGAAAATTGTTGCATCAACAACATTTTTAACGTCTGATTCAATTAAAATATTGAAATGGACAAAGATTATATTTTCTGTGACAATTTCATATACTAATGAATTTATGAGATCTTCTTGAATATCAACAATTGTTGTTTTTGATGATTCCTACAAGTACGTATTGTTTGTACTAATACTACTCTTGCTATGCCACTTGGGTAGTCTGATTTAAGGATTCTGTGATGTTTCGGGGGTGGAGATGATGCTGATCTTTAACAACTTCTAGTCCTCCTTACTTATGGTAGAAGTTTTGTCATATTTTATTTTATACATTGTATCTTTTTAGTGTCTCTTGTACCTATTTAGACTAATTTCTTGGGAGGATTTTTTTAAACAATTATAAAAAAGATGATTATTATTCTCAAGTTTTTATGTTTATTCCAATTTATTGAACAAATTCCTCATGTTTTACTAATTCCCGCGTTGACAATTTTTAATTGGGTGGTTGGGTTCTCCTATCTAGCTATTAGAGTAGGTGCCTACACGATTTGGTGGGTTGGGTCATGATAATTTGGTCTCATTGTCTAGGTTACCGATCTCCAAGTACAAGAGCAAATGTCTAATTAAGTCCTGGAGATTAGTGTGTTGACGTCCACATTTGATCTTCAGATGGCTATAAATCATTCTAGGACATAGTTCCACTTATTCACTCCTCTCGTGTGGTGTATCACTTATGGTATGGGTTGATTCTAATTGGTATCTTTGGATTCCAATTGGTATCTCTATGAAGTAAACTAGATTTCATGTTCACGGCTTAAGGCACACATGTAATGAATGATTGGAACTAGGTAGGTTCCAATTGGTAACTGGCTATAATGTTACTAGAATGTATGGATGGTCAGTAAGTGGTCATCCTTGATGTGAATAGAATGTAATAAACCTAATTAATTTGATGATAATATAGTTGATTGTCATTGCATGCATTACGTTGCTTTAATTTTTGTAAGATTGTGGGCACAGAAAAGTTGTAACCTATTTATGTGTGATAAGTTAATGACAAATTGTTATGTGTTTAAATGATCATGCCTTGGGTGTAGTTCAGTCCTAAATTTTGTGAGTTTCTACTATGTATCCTGGGTATGATCTTGGGTTCATGTTCAAGGCCATGATGCAAAGCCTATATCATACATGTCTGGGAATGATCTTGGGAAATATTTTATTAACAATAGTTGTGATAGAGTTGTATTGATTGCGGGGATGGGGAACATTGCATAATTTCATATTTTCTGGGTTGAGTTCGTTGAGGCCGCCATAGCGGTATCGGGCCGCACATTGCTCTTATTATAGAAGAAATTTTCCTGATATAGCGGCAAGTCAATCACTATAGTGGGCAGAGGTGAGACAAAACCTAGTTCCAAAAATGCCTTAACTTTGGCTCCTATTTTGACCTTACCGGAGGAGGGTGTAGATTTTGCCATTTATTCTGATGCTTCTGGAGTTGGGTTAGGTGGTGTTCTGATGCAGAAGGGGAAAGTAATCGGCTATTCTTTTAGACAATTAAAGATTCATGAGAAGAACTACCATACCAATGATTTATAGTTGGCAAGTGTAGTATTTGTGCATAAGCTATGTCGGGATTATCTGTATGGGGTACATTGTGAGGTCGTCATCGGCCATCAAAGTCTTCAGTACATCTTCAGTCAGAGGTATCTGAACTTTAGGCAGCATAGATGGGTTACGCTACTGAAGGACTATGATATCACCATCTTGTATAACCCGGGAAAGGCCAATGTAGTGGCCGATGCTTTGAGTAGGAAAACTTCTAGTACGGGGAGTCTTGCCACTATTGATGAGTCGGTAATTATGACTCATTTAGAGCTTCATTTGTACTAAATTGGTTTCCTTAATACCTATTTTACACTCATAGCTAATGTTAAATTATTTATATGCAGCACATAGACTTGAAAATGAGGCAAGGGCAAGATAATGTAAAAAGAAGCTAAAAAGTTGAAGAATTGAAGGAAAAAGAAGGCTGGAGCTCGCAAAAGACAACTCGATGACTCACCGAGTGGACCTGCAGCTCGCCTAAAGTTCCAGTAGGAGAGCTAAATAATAAAGTCGAGTTGGCGAGCCTGAGAGACATTTGGTGACTCACCGAACAGAATGGTGAGCCCGAATTTGATCGCCTAAAGTTCCAGTACAGATCCATGTTGAAACCAAGAAACAAAAGGCGAAGAAGAGCAACTCGGTGGATCACCGAGTGGATGGGCAAGCCCGACTTATGCCGCCGAGTGGTCCCGCATTTTAAAATATGGGAAATTTTTGTGAGAGTATAAAAGAGAGTTTTTGAAAAGAGAGTGGGGAACTAGTTAGCTGAGACTAAAAAGTACTCTTGCACTTTGAATATTTTTTGATTACTTTGAACTATTCTTGTGGGTTTTTTGATTCAAGACATTGGGTGTAATTCTAATTGGTAGCATTTTCCTTTTGAAGACCTTGTGAATCAATGGCTAACATCTTTGGTAACAATGTCTTCACTTTTGCTATGATTGGCTAAAACCCCAATGCTTTATGGGTGTGATTATGTGTTCAATTGCTTAATTAGATTATGGGTATTATGAATGGTTGAATTTAATGCTAAATTGAAATGGGTTCAGTCGTTAATTCATGTTTTTTATTTATGAATTGAAGTTGCAAATTAAGTTCTAGTCTATATCTCTTTGTATGCTTGTAAAAGGTGCATTTGAGTGGAATTAACAGTTGATGATTGTATGGGTTGTTGCTTTTATTACCCAACTCTTTAAAGTGGGTTGAATCAAGGTATAAGATTGTTCTGTAGTGTAGTGCCTGTTGGGGTTTTATAGAACCCAATTGAATGCATAAAAGCTGATTGTAAAATAGCTATTGTAATCATGATCTTGCCTACCCATTGAGATTCAACATATTTAAGCAATTCATAATTACCCATTTAGTGAAATTAGTAGTTGATAATCAAAATTATATGATTTAATTCATGTTTCGTATCAACATCTTAAACTCTACAAAAGATTAGAACACTAACTTACTTCATAGTTGAATTCTTTACTATATCACTTCTCGTGTGATCGACCCTAACTCCTTGTTGGATTTATACTTGCTAGCGACTACCTACACCTTGAATTGTTATAGGTGTAGTTGAGCGTTATTAAAAATGGCGCCGCTGCCAGGGAGTGGTGTCTAGAATTCTTGTATTGAAGCACTGAAGCCATTCGCTTGCCCCCTACTGTGGGTAATGCTATCTTTGATGTGACTGGGACCATGCTTCAACTGTTGCAGATCAAAGGGTTCTTTGGAGGACTCGCTCATGAGGATCCCCATGAGCACATTCAGAACATATTAGATGTGTGTGGCCCTTTCTCATTTAAGAACATCTCTCAAGAGTCGATTCAACTTCGTTTGTTTCCCTTCTCTCTAACAGGGGATGCAACAAAGTGGTTGGTTGAACTACCACGAGACTCAATTACTTCTTGGGCGGAGCTTACATAGGCATTCCTTGAACGTTTCTTTCCCCCTTCGAAGATGGTGAAGTTGAGAGATGGCATCCAGAACTTCAAGAGGATTGAGGGTGAACCAATTCATGAGACATGGCTTAGGTTTCAAAAGCTACTGCTAGAATGTCCCACACATGGTTTACCCGAAAATGTGTTGTTGCAATACTTCTACCGTAGCCTTGAATATGTGAACAAGTCTATAGCTGATCGTTTGATTCAAGGTGGTATCATGAGACAACCATTTCCTATAGCATCAGCTTTTCTTGATGGTATGACGAAAATTAACCGGGCATGGCACACAAGAGAAGACCAAGTTTCTCCTCTTATGGTTGGAATGACGAAGGAGAAAATGGAGAAGGACCAAGAGCGTGATGAGAATATGGCTAAGATGATGACCCAAATGGACTTGTTAACAAAGCATGTTATGGGTGGTGGTTCTAAAGCCGTGAATTCAGTCGCTATGAGTTCGAAAGATGCTCCGTTCAAAGACATGTATAATGAAGATGTCCAATTCATGTAGAATCAAATGGGGGGTTCTCGTCTGAGCTATCAAAAGTAGCACGGGAATCAAGGTTGGAACAAAGATCAAGGTGCTGGTTGGAGGGAGAGAGATCGAGATTGGTGTGATAGAGGTTTGAATTGGAGGGATGGTGAGAGAGATCGGTATGTGCCTCCACATGATCTTCTCAAAGCTAAAGAACCTAAGGCTGATCCCGAGAGCTTTCAGATTGAAGATATGCTTGCTCGTATTGTGAATAAAGTGGAAGGCTCGGATAAAGTGCTCAAGGATTTAAAAGCTGATTTCTCTTCTCTAAATCAAATGGTGACCTCTCACTCAGCTTCAATCAAACACCTTGAACCACAAGTGGTTCAAATTTTAGCTCAATTAAATTAGAGACCAATTGGTGGCCTTCCTAGTGACACTTTAGCAAACCCAAAGAACGAGAATGCTCAATGTATGGCTATCGTGACCCGGAGCGGCAAGATTGTGGGTAGTGATGTGCTGGATGTTGATGGAAATAATGCAAGTAAAGAGAAACCTATTGTGATTTAAGGTGATGGCTTGAACAATGACGTCCCCAACCAGGTTGGTGGTGAAATGAATGATATTGCTTCCACTGGAGCTACCAAGTCAAAGACGGAAGTTGTTCCTATATCGGTTTCTCCAAAGCCATTGCCCAAAGTAAACCCACCATTTCCACAAAGGTTGAGAAAGAGAGATGACGATGCAAAGTTTCAAAAGTTTTTCTCCGTTTTTAAATCTCTTTCTATCAATCTCCCATTTGTGGACGCATTGCTAGAAATGCCAGGATATGCTATGTTTATGAAGAAATTGGTCACGAAAAAGAGAAGTATGGACTTCGAGACGATTGAAGTATCCCATAGTTGTAGCGCTATTATGTCAAGTGTGGTTACTAAAAAGGAGGAATCATGAGCGTTTACTATACCTTGCACTACTGGGATGTTCAAATTTTCCAAAGCGTTGTGTGATTTGAGGGCTAGTATAAACTTGGTGCCCTATGCTATCTTCAAGCAACTTGGGTTAGGTGAGCTTAAGTCAACCACAATGCGGCTTCTCATGGCTGATAGCTTTACAAAGCGACCTGTCGGTGTTCTTTATGATATTTTGGTAAAGGTCGATAAATTCATATTTTCAGCAGATTTTGTGATTCTTTATTGTGAAATGGATGCTGAAATACCTATTATTTTTGGTAGACCATTCTTGGCTACCGGGAGAGCTCTTGTCGACGTGGAAAGTGACAATTTGAAATTTAGAGTTAATGAGGAGGAAGTTACTTTCAACGTATGCAAGTCTACGAAGAAACCAAGTGACCTACATGTGGCATCGGTTATTGATGTTTTTGATGAAACGGTTGCTAGTATTTGTGAAGTTTCGTGAATTGGTGAATCTTTGGCTGCCATACTCTTGAATTATGACAGGGAAGAGATCCAAGATTATGATGAGGCGGTGGCTGCTCTATCGGGTTTAGGTTCTTACTCGAAAACACCTTTGTAGCTTGATATTAATTTGAAGAATAGGGAAAGTCCTCCCCCAAAGCCATCCATTGAAGTACCCCAGAAGCTTGAATTAAAGGCACTTCCTTCAAATCTTCGATATGTATTTTTGGGGGCTGATAATACCTTGCCAGTTATTATTGCTGCTTACTTACTTGAAGGGCAGGTACAAGCACTTGTTAGTGTGCTAAAAAGATTAATCAAAGTCATTGGTTGGACAATTGCTTTATATTGTGGAGATTCCTCCCGGTATTTGCACTCATAAGATTCAATTGGAAGTCTATTATAAACCCAGCGTTGAGCACCAAAGGAGGTTGAACCCTCCGATGCAAGAAGTGGTTAAGAAAGAAATCATCAAGTGGTTAGATGCGGGTGTGGTTTACCCCATTGCAGATAGCAAGTGGGTGAGCCCGGTACAATGTGTTCCAAAGAAGGGAGGTATAACAGTAGTCCCGAATGACAAGGGTGAATTTGTACCTATGCGACCGGTTACCGGTTTGAGGGTATGCATGGACTATAGAAAACTAAGTGAGGGCACGGAAAAGGACCATATTCTCATGCCTTTCATGGACCAAATGCTCGATCGGCTCGCAGGGCGTGGATGGTATTGTTTCCTAGATGGCTATTCCGATTACAATCAAATATCCATTGCATCGGAAGATCAAGATAAGGCTACTTTCACTTGCCCCTATGGAACATTTGCATTTAAAAGAATTCCTTTGGGGTTGTGTAATGCACCAACAACGTTCCAAAGGTGTATGCTTTCTATTTTTACTGACATGGTGGAAGACTCAATGGAGGTTTTCATGGACGATTTCTCGGTTGTGGGAGACACTTTTGAAGAATGCCTTGAACACTTGGGAAGAGTCCTACATAGATGTGTCGAAACAAACCTTGTACTCAATTGGGAGAAGTGCCATTTCATGGTGAAAGAAGGGATTGTTTTGGGGCATAAAATTTCGGGGGAACGTATACAAGTAGATCAAGCCAAAGTTGAAGTTATCGCTAAGTTGCCTCCTCCTATTTCGGTAAAAGGAGTCAGAAGCTTTTTGGATCATGTGGGTTTCTATCGACGATTTATCAAAGACTTCTCTAAAGTGCCATATCCTCTTTGCATGCTTCTTTAAAAAGATAGTGCTTTCGATATTCATGAAGCTTGTGTCAAGGCATTTTTATGTCTAAAGAAGAAGGTTGTGTCGGCCCCGGTCATCGTTGCTCGGGATATGAATGTCCATTTGAGCTAATGTGTGATGCTAGTGGTGTGGCTTTTGGTGCGGTACTTGGTCAACGTAAAGGCAAGTTATTCCACCCGATCTACTATGAAAGCAAGACCTTGAATGTGGCTCAAAAGAACTACACTGTTACTGAACAGGAGTTATTGGCGGTGGTGTATGCTTTTGAAAACTTTCGAGCCTATTTATTGGGAACTAAGGTAGTGGTGCACACCGACCATGCTGCTATATGCTACTTGATGGCCAAAAAAGATGCAAAACAAAGATTGATTCGATGGGTGCTATTATTGCAAGAGTTCAACTTTGAGGTCAAAGACTGAAAAGGATGTGAGAATCAAGTGGCTGATCATTTGTCGAGACTCGAAACAAGTGTGGTTGTTCCTGGTGAAAGAGATATTGAAGAAGCCTTTCCTAATGAGGCGGTGATGGTTGTATAGACAGGTACCACTCCTTGGTATGCTGATTTTACAAATTATGTGGTGTGTGGAATTATTCCCAATGAGCTGTAGTTTTATCAACGCAAAAGGTTCCTTTTTGATGTGAATAAATATTTTTGGGATGAACCATATCTGTTTTGGGAATGCTCTGAGCATATAATTAGAAGATGTGTACCTGAGGTTGAAATAGATGCTATTCTTAGTGCTTGCCATGCATCACCGGTTGGTGGACATTATAGTGGAGTGCGTAAAACTGTCAAGGTATTGCAAAGTGGTTATTATTGGCCAACATAGTATCAAGATGCAAACTCCCTTGTCTGAAAGTGTGTTCAATGTCAAAAGCAAGGAGGAGTGTCACGTAGACATGAGCTCCCTCTTACTCTAATTCTTGAGGTTGAATTGTTTGATGTGTGGGGAATCGACTTTATGGTCCCTTTCGTGAGTTCTTATGGGAAAAAATATATTTTGATGGCCGTTGATTACATGTCCAAATGGGTGGAAGCTGTGGCCTTACCTATCAAGGAAGGGCGAAGCGTAGTGACTTTCCTTAAGAGATATTTCTTCACAAGGTTTGGTACTCCACATGCTATTATTAGTGATGGGGGCTCTCATTTTTGTAACAAAATTTTTTCTTCATTGTTGAACAAATATGGACTCAAGCATAAGGTTGCAATCCCCTACCATCCACAAATAAGTGGGTAAGTCGAACTGTCAAACCGGGAAATTAAAGGGATCTTGGGAAAAACTGTTAATGCAAATCGATCTGATTTGTATCGACGGTTAGATGATGCTCGTTGGGCATATAAAACTGCATTTAAAACCCAAATTGGTATGTCGCCGTATCAATTGGTGTTCGGTGAATCATGTCATATACTGGTTGAACTTGAGCATAAGGCCTTGTGGGCTTTAAAAACCATGAATTTGAATTGGGATAATGCATCCAAGGATCGGGTTGACCAAGTCCATGCTTTGGAGGAATTTCGACTGCAGGCTTTTGAAAGGTTAGCTCTCTACAAGGAGAAAATGAAAATGTGGCATGACGCCAAAATACTTCATCAAGAGTTTAGAGTGGGTGATCATGTGTTACTCTACAACTCTCGTTTGAGACTCTTTCTGAGAAAGCTCAAGTCTAAGAGGTCGGGCCCTTTTAAGGTGAATCGTGTGTTTGAAAATTGGGCAATTGAAGTTGGAGGTGAGAATGGGTCATTTTTCAAAGTGAATGGACAAAGGCTGAAACTTTTACTTTGGAGAGGTTCTAAATGAGAGATTGATTGATGTTGTGTATTTGGATGATGCTTGAAAGCATATCCATGTCATGCCACGATGTTAAATAAGGCGCTATTTCGGAGGCACCCCAAGTTTTATTTTAGTTGTTTTGAATAACGTGTGTTGGTTGTGTAGGTTGGAGCTCAAACATTGAATGAAATGTGAAAGGGTGAGTGCTCCTTATCTCGCCCAATGACATCACCAATGGAGAGTTTGGAGTAAGGACGTCTTGGAAGATTGGGCGAGCTCAAATTCAACTAGGTGATTCGCTGAGTGGATTTGGCGAGCCCGATCGAGCTCGCCTTCTGGACAATCATGCAAGCCTTGATTCCTGTTGATTTTGGTGAGTTTGCTGGCCATTGTGCGCGTCGTCGATGCGTTCGATGACATTAGTTCTATCACCGAAGGGAGCGCGACTTGAACGGTTTTAAACTTTTCAAATTCAAATCTTTATTTTGTTTGAAATTTTTGACTCCCTTTCACACACCTTCATACTTTAGCATTGTATTTTCATATTTTGCATCTTATTTTGTGATTTTGGAGTGTGCTTGGACTCGATTCCCTTCCCCGTTACCGTGTTTGCTTAGTATTGTCTTCATTGAGGTTAGTTTCCTTTAGTTTCAAACTTTTTATGCCGATTTCTTTGTAGTTGCTTTGTTATGGGTAATTGGTTGTTTGAAAGATTGCATGTCTATATTTGTTGCCTTTTACTCTAATTGTGTTAATGAAATTCTAGCATGGCTATTTTTGGTGATTTTGGCCTTAATTGTGTTGGGCAATTGTCATTAGTAAACTTGGGTTGTTGACTTGTTGTTGGGTGAAGTCTTCGTAACCCTGGTTTCAATCAAATGGCTTGAAATTGCTCGATGATGGATTGAGTGATGTCTTTCTTAAGGGTAAATTCATCATTTTGTTGATTTCCAATGAATTTGGGGAATTATGAGTACCTTGGGTGAAAATTGGGTTGTGGGTCATGTTTGATTGTTGCTATTTGAGCTTTAATTGTTGTGGCCAGGGCTGATAGTTGATAATCATTAAAAAATTTGGGGGGGGGGGTTATACACTTGGTCGATTTGGCGAGTTCAGTCGAGTTGACTCGGCGTGTTGTCCGTTGCACTCCCCATCGCATTTTTGGTTTGTATTTGTGCCTATTTGGTTCTGTGAGATTCAGCGAGCTACCTGTTGCTCGCCGAGTAGATTTGGAGTCTCGCCCATTGGCACCTCCATCGCCCTTTCGACCTAAAATTTTGACTGATTTCATTCTGATGATATTGTCAATGCTCCTCTTGCTCGCGTAACCAATTTGGCGACTCACCGACCTAGTCTATGAGTCTTTCTACAGTTTGTAACGCACCCCATTTCTAACCCATTTCAATCATTTGGTGTGTTGGCTTGTTTGTTTCATATGTATGCCTCGATGAAAAGTTCCTGCTCATAGACTACCTCAGAAGAAAGCAAAAGGGGTTGAAATTACTTCGTAGGTTGGAAATCCCCGACCTCGTCAACCTAAGTCCCAACATAAGGGGAAGGGAAAGCAACAAGTCCTTGAGTAAAGTTCCTCCGCAGAGAGCGAGGACACCTCTTTCCAATTCACCTTTACGGAGTCCGAGAGTGAGGAGGTTGAGTCGTCCGGGACTCCTATAGGAGAATTGATTAAACGGAGGTGCTCCGAACTATGGTCTAAAGTAGTTCACGACCGATTGGCCTCTATTCTTATTGACAGACCTGAGCCTCCAGTTGCTCCAGCTTCAGCACCAGCTCCAATTCTTGTCCCGGTAAACCATTCGAGGTTGATGAATAGGTTAAAGGCCGAGGGTTTGCGAACAATCCTCGAAGAGAAACGATTGTCCACGGATGGTGTAGTGGACAGATATTCGGGGCTTTGGGACACTATTCCACACCAAAAGTTCTAGATTTTTGCCAAACCTCAGAGTCCGTATGTACTTACGTGGGTCTGCCAATTCTTTTCTTCATATGCAGACTTGATCCCTAGAGCAAAGAAGCAAGCTCAGTCGATGGCTCCCATAGATTTTTTCGTGGTACAGGGGAAAAAGGTGAAGTGCAGCCAAATGGAGATCAATGATGCACTCGGTTGCACAGTCAGGGTTCGACATTCATTCGTTGATAAGCTCAAGCGAAGTACATTGGAGGATCTAAAGGGGTGGTTGGCCCCCCTACTTAGCGATGCTACACCTCCATGGCTCGAGGCCAGCGCTATCATTGAGAAGAAGGATCTAAATATAGCTGTGAGGTACTGATTTGGATTCATCAGTAACACCCTCATGCCATCCCAAAATGAGTCTATTCACCGGCACTCGAAAGTGGTACTTTTGGGTTGTATCATTGATCGGCACATGCTTAATTTGGGGATGATAATCGAGCAAGATATCTTGATGAGGGCAAAGTAGAACCAGACGTCGCTCCCATTCCCGATATTGATCACAGAGTTGTGTCAGCGTGCAGGCATTCCCTTCGAGGACAAGAAGGATGTTGAGGTAACTTCGACCTCGTCTTGTGACATCCACCGGATTGAGGCCGAGTATTTGAAGGATGAGGCAGAGTGGAGGAGGAGGCCTCAAGTAGATAGGTCTCCGACTATTGATGTTGATGCCATGGAGACCGGTTCCCCTCCTCCCGCAGTGGAACCTACAGGTATACTTATCCCTGAGGCTCACGCTACTTTTGCCCCTACACCATCCACCTCTTCTACACCTGCTCTTGCCCTAGTTCGTGGTTTCCTGCCCTTGACTCAGGCAATGATTATATAAAAGGGCCACCTGGCCCATTCAGCCGATGTTCGTGCTTCCCGAGTTGAGGCGGCAATCCCCACTTTGATCGAGTGTGCCATTGCTGCGGAACTTGAGCCTATTAGAGCGGAGTTAGGAGATCAGTGCAAGTTCATAATGGCTCATGGGATTGCATTAGATGCCCTCACTGCTCGAGTGGTAAATTGTGAGAAGAAGGGGGCAGTTCTGTGGAATTGACAGCCATCAGGGCTGATAATGCCGGATTGCGTAGAGATGTGGACGAGTTGAAGTCCACTTACATTATCATGTTGTGGGGTAGTGTGGATGTGCCTCAGGGTACTAGTGCTGATGTTCCCCCACCTACCACCATCGGTGTTGCTGAGACTACAAATGTTGAGGGCGAGTCAGACGGCCCGGAGACCGATGAAGAGGACCTTGCTGGACACAATAGCGCATCATATGCAGGTTTGGAGGACTTGGAGAGTGACATGGTCCAGGATGTTACTTTGGTGTCCCTGCGAGGGACATCACAGATTGGTACGAGTGGGTCTCAGCCCACTGTTGATGGAGTTGCACAACTGGATGGAGTTGCACCGGGCACTAATGCCAAGACCTAGAGTTCACCTCTGGCCTAGCCTTCGAGGGGGACTTTTCACATCCCTTTGATTTCTTGTTTTTAGTTTCTGTTGCATTGAGGACACTGCATTTTCTTTTTGGTGGGGTGGAGGTTTTGACAACCCCGTTTGATTGTGCGTTTTGGTTTTGATTGTTGTTTTTGTTTTGAATTATGAAATTTTAGTTGAAAAAAATTTGTTTTGGCTCTTCTTGGTATCTCTCTCTTTATCTTTATCAATTGTGTGTTGACTGAGTAGTTGTAGTTCTCTTGTACATTCAAGTATCGGTCGTGATCAATATCGATGACTTGAATGGTGGTCTTCATGGACATGTTTGTGTGAGTCCAATGAGGTAATTTGAGTTGCATAGTCTTGTGTGACTAGTTGATTGTCGATGGTGAGTTTTGCAATCACCGTTGCACGCAAGCTTGACTCGTAGAGTTGTGATCCACAATTGTGTTTGAATGCAATTGTGGTGAGCTTTACCACAATTGGTGAATGAAGGAAATGATCTTAGGCATAATTTTGGAGAGTTAACCTAATTTCTATACCTTCGTGTGACCACCTTATGAGTGTGTAAACCCAGCTTGGCACCATTTGAGCCTACCCTTTTCTGTGAATTAACACAAAGGAAAATAGACGATTGATTGAAATTTTCATACTCTCTCCCACCTTTAACCTTCATGGAGCATTGGTGTGTTTGATTTACCAACTCAGGCCAAAAGACTAAGTTGGGGGTGTTGTAAGAGTGAGGAAAAAAATCGAGTAAGAAAACTGTTGAGCTTATCTTTGGAAAGTTGTGAAAAAGATGGAACCCCTCCTCCATATATATATATATATAAATAAATAAGAAAAAGAGGTGTTGAGAAAAGAAAAGAAATGAATTGATTAAAGTTCGATCATTGTGCATTGTTGGAAAATAAAAGGGGTGTCCCAAATTTGTTGTGTGCTTTGAATAGACCAAAGATAAGTTGTGAACTTGAGATGAATGAAAGAAAAAGGAAAGATGAAAACAAGGAGCCATGCTTCATGAAGGTAGACTCACTGAGGAAAAGTTAATCATACCTTGAACCTTAGCCCCATTATAAGCCTTAAAAGACCTTTTTGATCCTACATGAGTCGAGTGAAGTGTTGGTTGGAAAATATGGGCCAGCTTATTGATAGTCACACATTTTTTTCTCATTTGAGAGTGTGAGTGTTGATTTCGATTCCTTAATGATCATCTTTACTAGGTTTTTTGAGAGCATGGAACCATTCTTGATGTAAGGGCATTCAAATACTTTTGTTGGGCATGAATTTGCATTTAAGGCGAGCATGAACTCTAATTGATGATGGCTAGTCATAGTTTTAAACTTTGAGTGTACATTTGATCCTTGCATGTTTAAATTGAACCTTCTGTGCATTCTCATGTGCATTCTCAAGAAGCACAATTTGTAGACATCCCTATTGAACTGATTGAACTCTTGTTTTACTTGAGGACAAGCAAAATTTTAAGTTGGGAGTGTTGATGAGTCAGTAGTTTTGACTCATTTAGAGCTTCATTTGTACTGAATTGGTGTCCTTAATGCCTATTTTACACTCATAACTAATGTTAAATTGTTTATATGCAGCAAGGAGACCTGGAAATGAGGCAAGGGCAAGATAACGCAAAAAGATGCTAAAGAGTTGAAGAATTGAAGGAAAAAGAAGGATGGAGATTGCAAAAGACAACTCGGCGACTCGCCGAGTGGACCTGCAGCTCGCATAAAGTTCTATTAGGAGAGCTGAAGAATCAAGTCGAGTTGGCGAGCCTGAGAGACAATCGGTGACTCACCGAATAGAATGGCAAGCTTGACTTTGATGGCCTAAAGTTCCAGTACAGTTCAATGTTGAAACCAAGAAACAAAAGGCGAAGAAGAGCAACTCGGTGGATAATCGAGTGGATGGGCGAGCCAGACTTATGCCATCGAGTGGTCCCCCGTTTTAAAATGTGGAAATTTTTTGTGAGAGTATAAAAGAGAGTTTATGAAAAGAGAGTTTATGAAAAGAGAGTGGGGAACCAGTTAGCTGAGACTAAAAAGTACTCTTGCACTTTGAATATATTTTGATAACTTTGAACTATTCTTGTGGGTTTTTTTATTCAAGACATTAGGTGTAATTCTAATTGGTGGCATTTTCCTTTTGAAGACCTTGTGAATCAATGGCTAACATCTTTGGTAACAATGTCTTCACTTTTGCTATGATTGGATAAAATCCCAATGCTTTAGGGGTGTGATTATGTGTTCAATTGCTTAATTAGCTTATGGGTATTACGAAATGCTGAATTTAATGCTAAATTGAAATGGGTTCAGTTGTTAATTCATGTTTTTCATTTATGAGTTGAAATTGTAAATTCAGTTCTAGTCTATATCTCTTTGTATGCTTGTAAAAGGTGCATTTTAGTGGAATTAACAGTTGATGATTGTATGGGCTGTTGCTTTTATTACCTAGCTTGTTAAAGTGGGTAGAATCAAGTTATAAGATTTTTCTCTAGTGTAGTGCTTGTTGGGGTTTGATAGAACCCAATTGAATGCATGGTAGCTGATTGTAAAAGAGATATTGTAATCATGATCTTGCCTACCCATTGAGATTCAACATATTAAAGCAATTTATAATTACCCATTTAGTGAAATTAGTAGTTGAACACTCCCACACTCCTAAGGTCCTTTCTCCCCTTTGTTTTTAATTGTGTTATTGCATTCGGTTACTAAATCTTCACTCATATTTGATAATAAAAATTACACGATTTAATTCATGTTTTGTATCAACTTCTTAAACTCCACAACATATTAGAACAAAAATTTACTTCCTAGTCGAATTCTTTACTAGATCACTCCTCGTGGGATCGACCCCAATTCCTTGTTGGGTTTATACTTGCTAGCGACTGCCTACACCTTGATTCGTTATAGGTGTAGTTGAGTGTTATCAACTACCAGTGTTGAGGAGAGACCATTGGCTAGCGATCTTCAGAGGTTAGCAATGGTCTCTCCTCAACACTGATAGTTGATAACACTCAACTACACCTATAATGATTCGGAAAGATGGGAAATCATAGCCCTAGATTCATTGGACCTTTTGAGATTTTGAGCCGAGTGGGAAAGATGGCCTATAAGTTGGCCTTGCCACTTAGCTTATCAGCTATGCATCCTGTGTTTCATGTCTCCATGCTTTGGAAGTACATGTTGGATGAGTCCCATGTGCTTTCTCTTGATTCAGTTGTGTTAGTTCCGGACTTGTCTTTTGAGGAGGAGCCTATAGCCATCTTAGATAGGCAGGTCCGAAAGCTTAGGACCAAGGAGATTGCTTCAGTAAAGCTGCAGTGAAAACACCATTCTGTTGGTGAGGTTTCTTAGGATACAATGTCAGATACGTGTGCCAGATATCCTCATCTTTTTTAGGCTCTAGGTACTTTCTTTTGGTTTATGTTCGAGGATGAACATGGTTTTTAGTGGTGGATAATGTAATGACCCAATTGGTCATTTTTGGAAATCTTTATAAAATTACCATTTTGCCCCTCTCGATATTGACCCTGAGTTATTTCTGATTGAGTTTTGAATGTTGGTTTCCAACTTTGAGTAAAAGGTTGAGAATTGTATAAGTTTTGATTTTGAAAGGCAAAAGTTGCTTAAAAGAGGTTTTCAGTGTCTTTTAGAGTTTTGAGTGTCAGAATGGAATTCCGTTGATTCCATTACTTTTGAAAGGTGGAAATTGGCCTAAGAGAGTTGTCAATTTTAGATTGTAGTCTTTTTGAAAATTTGAGGTCCAAAGTTGGAAATTTGTGAAATTTTATTCTTTGTGTTGACTTTGGTCAACATTCGGGGATCGGATGCTCGGATTAGAATTCTAAGAGTTCTTTTGGATTCAAAGAATGATTTTAAGCCTAATTAAGGTCTTGGTCAAATTTTTAGAGGTCTCGCGCTTGATTTAGCCTTTTTAGGCATTATGTTCAATTCTTGTGATTTCACGAGTTTCGGGTCAAGGAGACCTCGCATTTGTGTTTTGATGGTTTCATTGAATCCGAAACGTTGAGTAGAGTCAATTTTCATATATGGTTTCTGTGTACAAGTTCTGAACAAATCTCGAGGGTCGTTTCAATGATTTTTGAGTTGGCTGATTTTACTGAGGTCTGGGTTCTGGTGCATCTCACGATCGTGAGGCTCACATTAAGCGAGGTCTGATTCACTTTAGTGAAGGGTCAATTTCCTTTGATCTTCACGATAGTGAAGGACTTGATCACGATCGTGACCTTCGTGAAAGAGAAGGCCCATTTGTGAAAGTGAAGGCCGAAATTATTTGGGCGATCACTTTTGCGAACATGGGTCGCTTTTGTGATATTAGAGAGGGGTTTTTGGTCTTAATTTTTTGGATTTAAGCCCCATTTTCCATTTTTGAGCTTTGTAAAAATTATTGGAAGTGATTTTGAAAAGATTTCTTGCGCTAAATCATTTGGAGAAGCTTTTATGACCCGAAAACTTCATGTTCCTTTGATTATTTATGGTTTTTAACATCAAACTTGATATTTTTATTGGCAAATGGAAAGGTTTTTCAAGAACTTGAGGTTTTAACTAAAATGGTGATTGTGAATTGATTGTAATTCCTTTTTCGAAATGGTTTTCAGCAATGAGTTCAAAATACCTTGGGTAATGCTTTCAAGTAAAAGTTTTCAGATTCAAACCTCATTTTTGGAATTGGATTTAGAGTTGATTGACCTATTTTTCAAAATGTAAGAATTGAGAATCGTAATTTTGGGGATCTTATTGTGGTTACCTGATTAAAATAGATTATGGGCCATTGGATATTATTCGAAAGGGGAAGACTGAAGTCTTGGATTGACTATTTGATTGAATTGAGGCAAGTGATTTCCTAAACTTCGTAAATCTAGTTGATTCGTGTATTTCCCTTCATTATGTGTGTTGGGAAGTAATCGGAATGAGGTGAAGGGTTCATTGATTCACTTGCTTAATCTTTATGAATAAAGAAAGGGATAAATAAAATGCAACATGTTGGTCATGATACTTTGTGAATTTGCCTTGTTGTGAGCCCTAATGTTTTAATTGATAAAATACTTGGATGTCATTATTGTGGCCTTGAATTGCTTGAATTATTGTCTCTTCCTTGTTGTGTGAAATTGCTTATTTGCATTGATTTATGAGCACCTGGATGAGACATGTGATGATTATTGATATCGAGGTTATTTTTTGAAAGTGCTTGTGATGCCAAGGTTATTCCCGACCAGTGTTATGATGCCGATGTCATTTTCCGCAAGTGTTATGATTCCAAGGTCATATTCGGCAAGTGCTATTGATGCCGAGATCATTTTTTTTGAGTGTTATGGATGCCGAGGTCACTACCGGTGAGTGATACTGATGTCGAGGTTACTACGGGCGGTTACCATGAGTTCCAATTGATATTGTGCATGATAAATCTTGGTATTTTATGTTCAGTGTACTAGATTTAGGTGTTTTGATGAACTCGATACTTGTGGTTGATATACTTGACACTTCTGATTGTCATAAGTGATACTTGATGATTGTTGAACTGTGATTATGTGAACTTGTGAACTTTTAGGTTGGGCTGATTTCTATGCAAGTTGTAGTTTGAGGAGGTTCGATTGGATGAAATGAGTACTCGTTTCTAGCTAGTTTTACTTTGTTTATTAGATTGCTTGCTGAGTACCGTGTTGTTTGGTACTTACTCCTTACTTTTACACTTGAGTAGGTTTCGAGCCCAGTTCCGTGTGACTGCTTTTCTTCTTTTATACCCGAGGATTGTTGAAGGACTTTGAGAGGTAGCTGCCTGTCATTTCGGCAGGCCCTCTTTACCTTTATGTTATGCTTTGTTCTATATAGAATAAGTTTTCTGCTCTTGTCTTATTTTTGCTTTATCTTTCCGCATTTCTTTTGTTTCGTTGGGGTTGAGGCTGACTTTTCTAGGTGAGAATAGACAAGTGTCATCACGTCCATTTTTGGGTCCTGATAAAATTGCATGTCCAAACAAAACTTCAACTTCATGTCATGATTACATATTATGATTTCATATCATGATTTCAAATCATAATTTCATATAGCATGGCCAAAATGTAACACCCCGGATTAGAAAGGGAGAAAAATTTCAATTTTTGGAAACTTTGGTAACCTACTACTTGACCTACTACTTGACCTACTAACCGTTGGTGGACCTACCAACAGTAGGTCAAGGGGGTAGGGGTCGTTGGTAAGGCTGCCTAGGGGCAAAAAATTGGAAAAAAATTGTGAGTAGTGACCTACTTCTTGACTTACCGATAGTCGTTTGACTTACCAATAGTAGGTCAAGAGGGGTAGGAGTAGTAGGTCTAAGGAGTGACTTACTACATGACTTACCGATAGTCGTTTGACTTACCAATAGTAGGTCAAGAGGGGTAGGAGTAGTAGGTCTAAGGAGTGACTTACTACATGACTTACCGATAGTCGTTTGACTTACCAATAGTAGGACAAGAGGGGTAGGAGTAGTAGGTCTAAGGAGTGACTGATTACTTGACTTACCGATAGTCATTTGACTTACCAATAGTAGGTTGAGAGGGAGGGGAGGGGGGAGGTCGTTTGTGCTACTGGTTGGAAGGAGGAATTTATTTAATTTTTGGGACTAAGGCAGGCTGACCTACGGTTGGTCACCTATGGGCAATAGATTGACCTACTAACTGTAGGTCATATAGTAAGTGGTCGTTGGTCGAGTTTTTAAAGAGGGATCATTTGGTCTTTTCACGCAATGGCCTATTTACTAATATAAGTCGGTTTATACCTTCTTCTAACTTTATATAAGCCCTTTTAATCCTAAAATATACCCTTTTCCAAATAATTTACAAGATTTCCCCAAACTCTTCCACCTCAAATATTTCTCTCTAAATGTTAGAAGAAGAAGAAGAAGAAGAAGTCAAGCTAGGGTTCTTCAAGTTCAAATCTCCATTCTTCATCATTGTTTAGGGCTTCAATTGAGGTATGTAGGGATTTCATCAATGGGTTCCATTCACCCATTGAGCCCCCAAGGTTTTCTTCAACTCTCCGATTCAATTTCCCAAAATTGAACAAGGTTTTGATTTCATTCTTCATTGGTTCTATTTGTATGGATTCAACCATGTACTTATGATCTTTTTTTGATGATTTAGACTCAATTAAATGTTTTTCAACTAATTCCATGTGAACCCATGTATGGATCTATGAATTGGACTATAAACCCTAATTTTCTAAGTAAGGATTGTTCGATCAAAAACTAGGTTTTCTTCTATCATTTGAGTTCTTTCAATTATGATCAAATTGCTTTGTTTATGGTTTTTTAAGCATGAAGTTATGTTGAATTGCATGTATTAAGATGAATTTTTGTGAACCCATGTGAAATCTATGGTTTTCAAGTTATGATTAATGATGAACTATGAAAACATGAAGTTTATGAATTTATGTATGTCTTTTATGAAGTTGATGATGATTTTAAGAAGCTTTTAGGTAGAAGTCTCAATGTCGATAATTGATGAATATGAAAGGTTTTCTCACATAAAGGATTCATAACTCTTTGAAAGGTTTTCTCTACTAAAATTGAATCAAAGGTTAGGGACCTATTCAAATGACGTAGGCTTGGGCAAGCCCATAGTAGTTGAAATGTCTATATGCATGGTTTTATCTTGGATTGGTAACTCTAGTTGTACCTTTCCATGGATAACAAGATAACTAATTTCGTGGGATATTTACTTAGCACCGAGAGAGTATTCAGATGGAGGCTCTTCTGTTAGAGGAGGCGGAGTCTCTAGTAGCAATCTTTTATCCCATAAACTATGTGCCACCATAGCTTTGTGTAGATAGACATTAGCTCGTGGATCCACGTAAGCTACAGATTTATGGTCCTTACCTACGCAAGTAGGACACCCCTTCTAGTGGTGTGGGGTAGACATCACTCCCCTTTTCGGTGTGGGGCAGACACTGGATTCCATGTTATAGCTTGCATGGTCTATGTCGGTTAAAGGTAGTTTCCCACAATAATGAACTAAAATGACTTACAAAGTATTTAACAAGTGATATAAAAATGTTTAGCTTGCATTGACCTTGGTTTATGACTTATGATTTCTAACCCTTTTTACTCGTGTTTAGCTTGGCCATTGCATGTCATGAAAATGTCCCTTTTAAGCATGACTTAAATGTTTTATTGCATTCCCCTCATACGTGGTACTTTCCATGTACTAACGCATACTTTTTCCAACATTGTCTCATAATGTAGGATTTGGCGCTTCTCCATCTATTTGTGGCTAGAGCTTAGTAGAAGGATTGTTGAAGACTTGGTGAGTCCTCATCCATTCGAGGACATAGGCTAGTTGTTATTTCGTTTATGTTTCTTTCATTTTTGCATTGTATTGGGTTACGTCCCAAACTTTATTCTCTTTATTATGATAGATTGGTTTTGAGACATGAGATGTAGACTTCCTCTATTTTCTTAAAAGCTTTGATATGATATTGCCTTTCTTTTGAACTCTTAAATCTCTATGATCTTGTATGTATGTAAGCTAAGTGGCTTGTATGAGGCCTTTCGGGGTCTTGTACGCTATGTCACGTCTAGGGGGTACCTTGGGTCATGACAAACTTGGTATCAGAGCCAGGTTTTACAAAAGATCCTAGGATGTCTCATAAGCTGCGTCGAGTAGAGTCTTGTTCATGAGTGTGAAGTGCGACACCCTTATGAATGAGAGGCTTAAAGATGTTTAGGAAATTCCACTTCTTTCATTATTCTAAAGTCGTGCGATAGAGTTTAACTTCATAGGTCTTCCTTTCCGAACCCTTCTTTGTACTTTTTAGAATATGCCTCTACGAAGGAATCCCGTGAGAAGGAATAGATATGTTGGTGCGAATGAGAGAAAAGAGGTTCCCCAAGTGCCAGTCAACCCTTTGGCCGAAGAAGTGACTAATGATGAGTTTTGAGCCGCATTTCATGCATTTACTAAAGCCATGACGGCTCAAGCCAATAGAGAGATTGTGGCTCCCATGAACCCAAATGTGGGTACATCGGCATCAAGGGTGAGGGACTTCACTAGAATGAATCCTTCAGAATTTCATGGTTCTAAGGTTGAGGAAGATCCTCAATAGTTCATTGATGAGGTTTACTAGGTGTTGATGTTCATGGGTGTGACATCGGTGGAAAAGGCGGAATTGGCTACTTATCAACTTAAGGGAGTTGCTCAAGTTTGGTTCAATCAATGGAAAAGTGAGAGGGCGGATGATGCGGGTCCTCTTGATTGGGAGAAATTCAAGGTTGCTTTTTTTGATAGGTTCTTTTCCCTTGATATGAGGGAGGCAAAGATACTTGAGTTCATTAACCTTCGTCGAGGGGATATGAGTGTGAAAGAGTATGTCTTGAAGTTCACGCAATTGTCCAAGTATGCTCCAACTATGGTCGCCAATCCAAGGGCAAGTATGAGTAAATTTGTGTCGGTTGTTTCCGAGTTGGTGGTCAAAGATTGTCTAAACCTCTATGCTTGTTAAGGAGATGGATGTCTCCCACTTGATGGTTCACGCACAACAAATAGAAGAAGAAGACCTTAAGGAGAAAACTAGGGATTCTAAGAGGGCAAGAAGGGATGACGGTGAATTTTCACATTCAAGTTCCGGTGAAGGAAATCATTTTCGAGGTAATGGTTCTAGTGAGCAAATGTGTCCCGAGTGTTGGAAGTGTGGAAGAAGACATAAGGGTGAGTGACTAGCCGGTTCTAATGCATGTTTCGGTTGTGGAAAAGTGGATCATAAAATAAGGAATTGTCCTTCGGTTGCTAGGAATGAAGGAGATAATCGTCGATGGACTCAACCCCAAAATTCGTCGGGTTCAGGTACTCAAAAGCAATACCAATTCTATGCTCTTCAAACTCCACAAGATCATGAGGGTTCCCCAGATGCGGTAATTGGTAAGTTATGGTCTTTTATCTTGTAATTATGCATTGATTAATGTTGGGTATTTGATTAGCTATGATAAGACTCCATGTGTGGTTAGTGTGGTTAAGGTCGACTTTGAAATCCTTGTAGAAACTTCTGCGGTAATTGGTAAGTTATGGTCTTTTATCTTGTAATTATGCATTGATTAATGTTGGGTATTTGATTGGCTATGATAAGACTCCATGTGTGGTTAGTGTGGTTAAGGTCGACTTTGAAATCCTTGTAGAAACTTCTTAAGTGTTCACTTGTATCAATGGTTTTGTGGTTGTTAAGACTTTGATGTTATGTTTGAGTTGAGGGAGATGGGTTCGGAAGGATTAGAGTGGTTTGCTCCCAAGGGGGAGATAGTGTGTTTCTTGATTGGTAAGTTTGGGGATTAATTAAGTTGCCGGAAAGTTTTCCTTGTTACGGGTTGATATAAGAGGTCGGAGGTGATGTGAAGTCTTAGTATCCCTATCTTTCTTTCCTTCTACCTTCGGGTCTAGCTTGAGACCATAGCCCCTCATGGTTCACTCTTAAGGATTCTTGTGTTTTAGTCATTCCCATGTTTCCTTATGCATTCATTCTCATGGAAATCTTATATTTTTCAAAGATATGATTTAGCTTGATTGATTTCTTGATTATGCATGTTCAAGAAAAGTCTAAATTTTGAGAAAAATGAGCTAGCTTAATTGATTTCTTCATAGTTATGTGCATTTGAGTATGAGTTGCATTAAGCCTCCATGAGACAATGTTTTTAACATGCATTAGCTTGGAGTTGATGTTTCCTCCTCGGATATGTGCACTTGTGTGATTGCATTTTTTGTTGGGTTGTTAGATCTTGTTCCTACCTTCTTTATGATGACTTGATTCTCATTTGAGGACGAATGTTCTCAAGGGGGAGATAATGTAACACCCCGGATTCAAAAGGGCGAAAAATTTCAATTTTTGGAAACTTTGGTGACCTACCACTTGACCTACTAACCGTTGGCGGACTTACCAACAGTAGGTCATGGGGGTAGGGGTCGTTAGTAAGTCTGCCTAGGGGGGAAAAATTGGGAAAAAAATTCTAAGTAGTGACGTACCTCATGACTTACCGATAGTCGTTTGACTTACCAATAGTAGGTCAAGAAGGGTAGGTGTAGTAGGTCTAAGGAATGACTTACTACTTGACTTACCAATAGTAGGTCAAGAGGGTTAAGGGTAGTAGGTCTAAGGAGTGACTTACTACTTGACTTAACAATAGTCGTTTGACTTACCAATAGTAGATTGAGAGGGGGTGGGGGAGGTCGTTGGTGCTACTGGTTGGAAGGAAGAATTTATTTAATTCTTGGGACTAAGGCAGGCTGACCTACGGTTGGTCACCTACGGGCAGTAGGTTGACCTACCAACCTTAGGTCATATAGTAAGTGGTCGTTGGTGTAGATTTTAAGGAGGGATCATTTGGTCTTTTAACCTAATGGCCTATTTACTAATCTAAGTTGGTTTATACCTTCTCCTAACTCTATATAAGCCCTTTTAATCCTAAAATCTACCCTTTTCCAAATCATTTACAAGATTTTCCCAAACTCTTCTACCTCAAATATTTCTCTCTCTAGATGTTAGAAGAAGAAGAATAAGAAGAAGTCAAGCTAGGGTTCTTCAAATTCAAATCTCCATTCTTCATCATTGTTTAGGGCTTCAATTGAGGTATGTAGGGAGTTCATCAATGGGTTTCATTCACCCATTGAGCCCCTAAGGTTTTCTTCAACTCTCCAATTCAATTTCCCAAAATTGAACAAGGTTTTGATTTCTTCATGGGTTCTATTTGTATGGATTCAATCATGTACTTATGATCTTGTTTTGATGATTTAGACTCAATTACATGTTTTTCAACTAATTCCATGTGAACCCATGTATTGATCTATGAATTGGACTATAAACCCTAATTTTCTAAGTAAGGGTTTTTCGATCAAAAACTAGGTTTTCTTCTGTCATGTGGATTCTTTCAATTATGATCAAATTGCTTTGTTTATGGTTTTCTAAGCCTGAAGTTGAGTTGTATTGCATGTTTTAAGATGAAGTTTCAAGAAGCCATGTGAAATCTATGGTTTTCAAGTTATGATTTATGATGAACTATGAAAAGATGAAGTTTATGAATTTATGTATGTCTTTTATGAAGTTAATGATGATTTTAAGAAGCTTTGAGGTAGAAGTATCAATGTTGATAATTGATGAATATGAAAGGTTTTCTCACATGAAGGATTCATAACTTGTTGATAGGTTTTCTCAACTAAAATTTAATCAAAGGTTAAGGAGCTATTCTAATGACGTAAGCTTGGGCAAGCCCATGATAGTTGAAACATCTATATGCATGATTTTATCTTGGATTGATAACTCGAGTTTTACCTTTCCATGGATAACAAGATTACTAATTCCGTGGGATATTTACTTAGCGCCGATAGGGTATTGAGATGGAGGCTCTTCTGTTAGACGAGGCAGAGTCTCTAGTAGCAATCTCTTATCCCATAAACTATGTACCACCATAGGTTTGTCTAGATAGACATTAGCTAGTTAATCCACGTAAGCTACAGATTTATGGTCCTAACCTTGTCAAGTAGGACACCTCTTCTAGTGGTGTAGGGTAGACATAACTCCCCTTTTCGGTGTGGGGCAGATACTGGATTTCATGTTATAGCTCGCATGGTCTATGTTGGTTAAAGGTAGTTTCCCACAATAATGAATAAATGACTTTCAAAGTATTTCACAAGTGATGTAAAAATATTTAGCTTGCATTGACCTTGTTTTATGACTTATGATTTCTAACCCTTTTTATTTCGTGTTTAGCTTGGTCATTGGATGTCATGAAAATGTCGCTTTTTAGCATGATTTAAATGTTTTATTGCATTCTCCTCATACTTGGTACATTCCATGTACTAACGCATACTTTTGCCTACATTGTCTCATAATGTAGGATTTGGCGCTTCTCCATCTATTCGTGGCTAGAGCTTAGTAGAAGGATTGTTGATGACTTGGTGAGTCCTCATTCATTCGAGGACATAGCCTAGTTGTTATTTCTTTTATGTTTCTTTCATTTTGGAATTGTATTGGGTTACGTCCCAAACTTTATTCTCTTTCTTATGATAGATTGAATTTGGGACATGAGATGTAGACTTCCACTATTTTCTTAAAAGCTTTGATATGATATTGCCTATCTTTTGAACTCTTAAATCTCTATGATCTTATATCTATGTATGCTAAGTGGCTTTGTATGAGGCCTTTCGGGGTCTAGGGGGTACCTTGGGTCGTGACACAAAAGGGCCCTAAGTTTTCTATGTAGAAAATATAAATTCCAGCAACTTTATCTCGTCCCTTTTCATCCCACAAAGTTATGATTTGTACTTTTATCATATCCATATTATTATTCACTCTTTTTTACTAATAATTATGATTATGATATATTGTAATTGGAAGATCAAGTTATGTATTAATTACTACTCGATCCAGCCGTACGTTACACTTCACATGTATTGTGTATTTAATTTTATAATCTTAAATTAGTACTCTCTCACTTCATATTTAATTTTTTACATTAGTAAAAATATTTTTCCATTTTTACTTGTTCTTTAGAAAATCAAGAGATAATTTATCTTACACTTATTATTAAGTATTCCGTATATAATATCCTTTTTATTATTTCTAAACTATTCCCCTAGAAAATGTGAATTAATTAAAAACTCATTAAAAGAAAGGGTAAATATGAAGAAAAAAAATTTCAACAATTCTCTAGAATTTTTGAAATTCACTCATTTTAAACTATGAAAAAGGTCCAAAAAATTCACTTAATATGGAATACAGGGAGTAGTGTGTTTTTTAGTGTGGTGTAGTCTTTTGAGACTATAAAGTTATATTAAATTTTGATGATATTGTTATTCTCGTATTTTGTTAATACCGTGGATTATTAGAATTTCAAAATAAAAAGTTAGCATTATATATTTTATTTCATTAATAAAGTCAATAAATTAAGGGAAAACGTAAAAGAAAAAACAATGCAGAAGTGTAAGACATTCTCTCTTCTCTCAACCTTGTCTATTCAGTTTTTTCATGAAATCACAGAAGCCCCCTTTTTTACCCAAAAAATAACGGAACTCAAAAGTCCTTTTTCACTCTAAAATGAAGTTTTTTTCAATTCTCAGATAAAAGAATAGAATTAGAATAGTTGAGAAGTTAATTCTCAACAAGAAAAGAGGTACCACTTATTGGGAACATTAACTGAGAATCCTAAATCTCATCACTCACATTTATTCTTCTTGTTTGACTACATTATCAGTATTCACTTTTTTAGGGCATGCCATACTAGAGACATGTACCCTTAAATTGATAAGCGGTCAAGTCCGCCTTTTCCACCGGTGTAACTCCCATAATCTCCACGATCTTGTGGATCTCTCACGAACTCTTGGGATGTTCCTCAATTTTGGACCTAAAGAACTCCGGGGAATGTATTCTAGTGAAGACCCTCACCTTTGTTTACATCGTGCCCACAATTGGGTTCACGGGAGCAACGACCTATCTATTAGCTTGTGTCGTCGTATCTTGAGCCAATACTTGGAAAGTGACTCTAAACTCATCATGAGATATTTGTTCGGCCAAAGGGTCGGCTGGCATTTGAGGAACCTTGGGCTCCACATTTCCCCCAACATTCCTTCTCACGAGATTCCTTTGTGGAGGAATATTCTGAAAAGAATAAACAGGGGTTAGGAGAGGAAGACCTTTATAGAGATAAACTCTATGCCACGACTTTAGAGTAATGAAGGAAGTGAAGTTTCTTAAACACCTTGTAGCCTCCTATTCATAAATGTGACCCACTTCACAATCATGAACAAGACTCTACTCGACGCGGCTTGTCAAAATTCCTAGGACCTCTCTACACATGTTGCTCTGAATACCAAGTTTGTCATGACCTAAAGTACACCCTAGACGTGACATGGCGAATAGAACCCCGAGAGGTCCTAGACAAGCCACTTGACATAAGCAATGAACTAAGATAAGGATATACAATATGAAATCAATCATAAAGCTAAAGAAGTCTAAATCATAACATCTCAACAACAGAGAATCCTTAATACAAAACATGAAATGTGGAAGCTATACTAAGTTTGACATAAGCCTTTACTACATAGATGTGGTTAAGACAAACCCCCAAATCACAAATAAGTCTGGAACTGAAATGACATGAAAGAAATAAAGTGATAAAAGATGATCCATCCATCAAACCATGAGGACTCACCATTAGCAAGCACTGGTGAAAGATCCACTCTAGCCATGATTGGATGGAGAAGCATCAGACCCTATATTTTAACAACAATATAGGCACAAATATGCATCAGTACTTTGAATATACTGAATATGCAGAACATGCATAAAAACGTGAGCATAAATTATGATACGTTTGAAGACATAGTAATGCAAGACAAAGTAAAATAATGTCAAATCTTGAATAGCTAATATCATAAATCATGAGAAAGAGGTCAATCCAAAACTATATAGAATCATGTCGTAAGTTTAAACCGTTTCATTTTGATGTGTGGGAGAGGCTATTAACTGACATATAACTATGAGAGCTAATCATGGAGTTCAATGTATTACCCCATTAAAGAGGGCCCTAAATATCTTGCATGGACATTAAGGATAACTTTCATAACTTCGAGACTTGGGTAGTTGGCACTAGTCTCTCTCAAGACCAAAATCATTCGGACATTGGGTACTTGCGTGTATTCTCCTTACGTTCATGAACACTTGGTCTATCCTACGGTGGCACGTAGTTTATTGTACATGGGTAATTTCCTCTAGTCCACTCAGTGTTAAGTACAACTCCTCAGGGAATATGGATTATACTTAAGAGTAGCTCCTAAACATATCATGACTTCATAAACTTGTTCATCAAGACACTAATCTAAGCATCTCAATGATGATCATATTTCATTTAGGAATACTTCAATCTGAAGCAACCTAGTTCATCAAATCATGTTGACACTTCATTTAAAAGTATCCTTTAAGTCTTAATCTTTTCAATTCACAAAGCATTCATGCCATCAAGGCTTGACTCCATAATAAATCATACATACAAAACACGGGTTCATGGAACACATCCCTAAAATCATATTATGGTCAAAATTTCTCAATTCAATGTATCATGCATAACCCCAAAGCATTCATGATTACAATATAAGCACAAAATATGGGTTCATATGAAATTCATCAAAAACATATAATACAACTCAATTCATACATAATAAGATCATATAGATTGTGTAATACCCCAAGCTTCCAAGGGATTTTAAATGTAGAACTCACCTGAAGACAATGACCTACGGAGGCCACCTACGGGCCATAGATGGATTGACGGGCCATAGGTAGGGACCGTCAGTGGCATTGTGAACATTCTGGATTTCCAAGTTTCTGAACCTCGACCTATGGAATAGCAGGACGGTTCATAGTTCAGTTGATGGGCCGTAGATGGGTTTCGTAGATGCCTTCCAGACTTAACCAATTTTCAGCCCAAAATGAACTTTCTGAATCAATTGACGGAAGAGCAGGACGGTCCATCAATGGTTGTACGGACCGTAGATCCTGTCCGTCGATTGGCCCCGACAGTGTTTAATTAAGGGCTTTTTCATATTTTACCTAATTGATTACCTATTAAGCTAAGTCGGTTATACCCTTAATCTAGGACATATAAATACTCTCTAAGCCTAATTTCTTTCATTCTAACTCATTCCTAAACTCTCCTCTCAAATATTTGTCCCTCTAAAAGAAATCCTCTCAAGCTCAAGGAAGAAGAAGAAGCTAAGTCCTCCATTGAAGGTCACCCAATTTCCTCCAATTTCTAGTGGGCTTTGCTAAGGTATGATAGTGTTCCCATTAAGAGTCCTTTCCTCCAATGGGCCCTTCCTCTTCTTCATGATTTTCAAAGGTTTACTCTAACCCAATTGAATTAGGGTTTTGATCAATCATTGTGGGTTCTTCAATTACAATTCCAATTGTTGATTTTATGATTCCTAGTGCACGATCTAGCGTGATAAAGTAACTTAGTGCATGAATTAGCGTGAATTACATGATTTGACGTAAAGATTGCATGAACCCCCATGATCACAAGCTAATTCTCCCCAATTTGATAATCTATGCTTCAATTGTTGCGTTGAGCTATGATTTGATGAAGTTTATAAATTCTCTATGAAATCAAGCATGAATTATGAATGAATTGAGGATAATCTTATGAATTTAGCTTGATCAAGTCAAAAGCATGATTTTTTTCTATTATGTGAGTTCCTTCAAGTATGGGTAAATTGTCCTAATTATGGCTTTCTAAGCATGAGCTAGCATTAATTTTCATGATAAGAGTTGAACTTGCATGAACCCATATAAACTCTATGATCTATGAACTATGAGCATGATGAACTCAGTAAAGATAAAGCTAATGAACTTATGCATGTCTCATATGAAGTTGATTAGGAGTTAAGGGGTGCTTTGAGAGTAAGGTACCAAATTTATGATTTGATGATGTTATGGTTGAGTGGTGAAAGGTTTTCTCACGTAATTCTCCCAACATGACTAATATATGAATAAGAGGTTATTACCCGTGTTCATAATGAGCTATTCTAATGAATGAAGGGACAAGAGGCGATTACCCATGTACACTAATGTAGACAAAGCGACAATTACCCAAGTGTACCAATAATGAGCTTATGACTAATGTAGACAAGAGGCGATTACCCATGTCTACCTAAGATAAAATGAACTATGACTAATCCGTGGAAAGTATGCTTAGTACCGAGTGGACAAGTGGCAATTGGCCATGTCCCATAACCTATGTGCCACCATAGGGTGATGGTCTATGATAGACACTAGCTAGTGGATCCACATAAGCTAAGAAGTTTATGGTCTTACCTTAGCAAGTAGGGCACCTCTTTTCGGTGTGGGGTAGACACCGGATTCCATGTTGATAGCTCACATGGTCTTACATGTCGGTTAAGGCTATTCCCCACAAGTTAATGAACAAGTGTTCTCATGATGAAGTAAAGAAAAAAAGGATGATTTAGATTGCTTTGGCCTTGATATATGCTTTATGTTTCATGTTTATCATGTTATTAGCTTGGCCATTGCATGTCATGATTATGTCTCATTCTAGCAGGGTTTATATGTTTATATGCATTGCTATCATACTTAGTACTTAATTGTGCTAATGCATACTTTTGCATACATTAACTTCTTTGGTGTAGGACGTGGCAATTCACCATCCACTCGTGGCTAGAGTTTGATTAGAGAGTTGATAGAAGACTTGGTGATTCATCATCCATCCGAGGACATAGCCTAGCTCTTATTTCATTTTTTCATGTATTTCCTTTCAGTTTTTGATTGTATTGGGTTGCGTCCCAACTTTACTTTCTATGATAGATTGGATTTGAGACATGAGATGTAGACTTCCGCTGTTTTTTTTAAAAAGTTTTGATATGAAATTCTCTGTCGAAATTTTATTCTCTATGATCTAGTATGTAATGTATGTTAAGGGCTTGTATGAGGCCTCTCGGGGTTTTGTACGCCATGTCACATCTAGGGGGTACCTTGCAGCGTGACATATTGAATTTAGCCTAAAATATTTGAACCCATTTATAACCATGCAATACCCTAAAATTCAGAATGAATTCATAAATGAGTTTTGGAGAAATCTTTGGGACTCAATGGATGAAAGGGATCCATTGATGAACTTCTCACATAGCTTGATAACAAAGCCCTAGAAATTTGAGGAAGAATACTATAAATTCTCTGGGTGCCATGGAGAGAAAACTTGAGAGTTTTTAGGGAAAGAAAGAGAATGGGTAGTTTCCTAGGAGTGAAACTAGTTATAGGGTTTAGTTATAGGATCAAAATGACGTACTTTAGCATTTAAAAGGGTAGGAAAAGAAAAAAATATCCTTAACTTAAAAACTATCGGATAGGTCCTATGAGTCGACCTACGGTCCTTAAGAATTCCTTCGGTCCATCTTGGTCAACCATAGAATCAAGTACTAGGAACTAAAATATTCCTCAATTTCCACGATTGGTTCCTACGGCGCATAGGACTTCCTACGGGCCATAGACATAAACCGTAGAACCTAAAGTCAGTAAAATTTCAGTAAGTCCAGAACACCATTCTATGACTACTTCGTATGACTCCTTTCTACAAACGGTAGAACGCTCTACGATCCGTAAACACGCCCCGTAAGAACTGAACCAGTAGCATAAAAAGGAAAATTTTCTTTTCAACTTCAAATTACAAAATTCTGAGGTGTTATAGACCTACATCACAAAACAAATATAGAGTGTAGCATGAGTACAAAAATAAAGGTACTCGGTAGGCATCATAGACCGACTGGGTGAGAAAGGTAAAGACAATAAGAAAAGATAGAATCAGAAATAAACATAGATCAAAGAAGAATTTAAAGGAAAGCACACAAGCATACCAGAAGTAAAAACTAAGTACAACTAAACTAAACCTAACTGGAACCCCATAAGCCCAGAATGTACACTCATGCACAAGTTTAAGTAAACCCCAAACAGGCCCCAATAATGACGACAAGTACACTAAATAACTAAACTACAGTAGCAAAGTATAATGAATCTAGATCCAAGAAGCGTAAGCTGGGCCTCGATCCCCAAGTAACAACCTTGAACCGTAAGCACCCAATAAAGGGTCCTCCAACAAGACAGTAGTATTCCAAGGGCAGCAGCCCAACTAGCAATAGTAAACCCGGGGGCTGCCTCGCCTGATAGTATACTCTTAGGGGCAACAGAAAAGCTAGAAAGAATAACTCTGGGGAATCAATAAGACCATCCGCCCTGCCAGACAGTGAACTCCAAAGGGCACCAGCCAAGCTAGCAAGAGTAAACCCGAGGGCTTTGATAAGAGTATCGAATGTAATGACACTCCAAGTCCTTTTTGAGTTTATGCCTTCTATTCTTCATTTAGAACACTCCTATAGTGAACCCAAGTTACTTATGACTAGCTGAAACTGACAACTCGGTCGCTTGGTCGTTTATTTGGTTTTATGCAAATTTCTATGTTTTGGAGCTTTTCAACCTTGAACTGTCATTTTTTATCAAAGGTTGAGGAAGATGACCTTAAATTATGATTCTGATAATTCCATCAGCTCCGAAAGGATCATTTAAGGCAGTAGCATGGTCGGCATGACTCTCAAGGTTTTCAGTGTGAGTATGTGTGATTAGGCATTTTTACTTTCAAGTTAAGCCCTAAGTTTGACCTTGGTCAACAATCTTGGTAAATGTGGCTGGAAGAGAAATCCATCAGTGCGATTATCTCAAAAATGTTGAGTTAGTTCTAGAATGACCATTCATGTAGATCCCAAGCCTTCTGGGCTAATTTTTAGCCCCTTGTGGATTTTTGCTTGAAATAGAGTTTGGAGATGGGACCCGCTTTTTATTGAAATGACCTTGTATGGGAATTTGAGTTCTTTGTTGAGTCTGGAACATGGAGTTTGGTAGGGTAGCATATTGTTTTGTGAGCACGGGGTTCTAAATGAATTAAGAATTCCATGTCGGAGTTTTTCTAGTTCCCTAAACTTGCAGATCAATTTGGTCTTTGCGTTTGTGAGCTTTAGGTTGCATTCATGGAGACTAGGAGAGTTAGTCACCTTATTCACAGGGTCTAAGCTACATTCACGAAGGGTTAGGCCACTTGGCCTTCACATTTTCGAGGATCCGGTCGCATTCGTGAGCCCTTGGCTTTTCTTGCCTTCGTACTCATGGGATCCTTGCCACATTCTCGAAGGGAAACCTTCTTGTGCTCCACAATCACAGGCTCTTTGGCCGCGTTTGCGAAGAGCATTTCCATGTAGTCTTTAATTTAAAGACCAGACCTGATATCAGGCTATTAAGTAAACTTGGAAAGGTTATTTCTCTCTCATTTTGTCTTAGAATTAGTTCATTCAAAGTCTTGTGCATCCTAACTTTTTGAGGCTACGTGTGAAGTGATCGGAGGTTGGTGGGAATTCTTTGTTTGTGGTAGAAATTCATTTAAGTAGTCTGTTTTAGCCTATTTCTTTGCTCTTAATTATGATTATTTGCATGTGATGTTTGTTCGCTACTCTAAGCCCTAAATTGTGTTCATTTTTTTTAACACGAGTTTGGAGTACTGTTCAGGACCTTTTGACAGAGTCAATTCTTGAAATTCTTGTGCGGGTCCTATGATTCTTGTTTGACTCTGAAATTGGTCCATTTCTATTTGTGTTTTTGGTGTTGAAATGACCGTATTGATGTTGTGATCCTATTTTTGATAGAATGGCAACATTCCGGGGCTATTCGGAAGGGAACAAATCAAATATTGTAATTTGGAGTGCGTGCAGTTGGCCTAAAGATAGGCTACGACTTTCCCTATCTTAGATTGAGCTTGATTGCGTGAATTCAATCTTATTAGAGTGAATTGGTGGTGGGTACCTAGTTGTTCTTATTTCCCTCTCTTAGATACCATGTTTAGGCTTGATCGGCCTTATTTTTGGGTGTAGTACCATATTAGTCAGGGTTATTTGCATACTTTTATCTTATGAATTGGCTTGTTTGTTGTTATTTTGATATACTTGAGTATATTTGGCCTTAACCTAGGATTATGCTAATGTTGCCTTAAACTTGGGACTCTTGTGGCCATTAGGCCTTATTTCTTCTCCGACATCATTCCGGACGGATAAGCTCCCTATAGATAGGAGTAGCAGACTTTAGTCCGATAGAATGAGCCTTAGTTTAGGTGTTGTTTCAACTTCATCGACCTTCTATTCACTCTCCCTATTTCTACGGCCCCATAGCAATTATGAATTTTTAATGCTTCGCTGGTTGACTTGGGATTTGGAGTGGTTCAGGCTTGGAGCTTTGTTTTGATTTTGTGTGAGTGGACGTTGTTCCACGATGGTACTATTACTTGATTTTTATGAGGTCCTCTTTGGAGTCGACACGCCCCGCAATTTACTCTTACTAGCTGGGTGGTTAATGTCACTTGGAGTTTACTAGCTTGCTGGGTGGCCTGGATTGTTATATTTACGCCCCCGGGTTACTCATGTTAATTGGATGGTTGAGACCCCTAGGAGTTTACTGGCTGGTTTGGCAGCCCCATATATTGGGTACTTATTGTTTGAGGATGTTTCTTAGGTTCTAGTATCGAGTTGATCTTATTGGTTCTGGACTTGTGGCACTTCTCCCTTATAGACTTAGCTATTATGTGTACCTATCGAGCTTATGGGGGTCCATTCGGGTTTTATTTAAGCTTGCGCACGAGTGTACCTTCTGGGCTTATGAGGGTTTAGTTAGGTTTGTTTAGTTTTACATAGATTTACTTTTGGTTTGATCGTGTGCTTTCTTTTTAATTTCACTTTTACCTCTTTTGTGTCTAGGTTCTATCTATTCATATTGTTTTTACCTTTCTTGCTCAGTCTGCCTATGATGCCTACTAGTAATTTTATTTTGGTACGCATGCTACACTCTACATCTATTTCGTGATCCAAGTCCCAGTACTAGCTACCAGCGGTGATCATTCATGCTAGTAGAAGTTTTGGATCAGAGATGAAGGTGAGCACTTGGCTACCTGGATTTTCCTGTCTCCTTTTCTATAATATATACCTAGTCTTTTGCCTTTTGATACAACTTTGTTTTTGGGTCACTTTTTGGACTTGTACTCTTTTGATTAGCCCAACTCTGTACTTTTTACTTCCAGATTATGGAAGGGATCTTTTTGTATATAGTTTAGGTTTGCTTCTTCTTTTGATTTTTTTGTCATTATAGTATGATTTCTGCTTATTTCTACTCTTGTACTCATTACTTACCATTCTAGGTTACAGGTTGACCTACCTACTGGTGGCTTATTGTAGGTGCTATCATGACTTGAGGAATTAGGTCATGAGAAGTTGATATCAGAGTCCCTGGTTCACCGGTCTCACTTGTACAGATCTAATACCTAGTAGAGTTCTAGGGATCAGTTTAGAGGCGTTCGTATCCAATCATTTGGAGGCTACAATGTGTCTTTAGGAACTTCCTATATTTTCTATTGCCTTTGTATGCTGTGTGTATTGGTTTCATGAATTCTAACTTGTTTTACCCTTTTTACAGGATAGCTCGTATGTGTCTTGCAGTGGCTCAAGGTAGGGGTCGAACTCCCCTGTCGTACAGAGGTGTAACATCAGCCCCACAGAGAGAGGGATTTGAAGCCAGTAGCAGACCCTCTAGCAGACTGGGTTCCAGTTCAATCTGTGGGGCCGAGGCAATCCCAGCTGCCACCTGAACTATCTATGGCTCCGGAGCTTCAAGAAGCGATTGCAGTTCTATTGACCGTTCTTGGGGGTATGAAGGAGGCCCTACCAAAAGCTACAACTACACCAGCATCAGCCCCATAGGGTCAGCCTGCAGTAGAGGCACCTCCGTTCCATTACCACCTAGGGATGGCAAACCCGTGATATCGGCTGGAGCTATGCTGCTAGAGGAGCAGAAGATGCTTGGAGTGATTCTTCTAACATTCACCTCTGAGGTTTTCTGGGACTATGGGTGAGGATGCCCATGGGTTTCTTACTACTTACCAAGAGCGGCTTTATACATTGGATCTAGTGGAATCGAGAAGAGCTAACTTCACCGCTTATCAGCTACATGGGCCAACCAGACGGTTGTGGCGTACCTTCATAGAGACAAGACTAGTTAGGTCTCCACCGGTCACTTAATTAGGTTGAGTTTTCTGAGGATTACTTGGCTAGGTTCATCCCCTGCATCCAGAGATTGCCTTCTAGATGAGTTTTCTATGTTGGAGCAGGGCCCCATGACTATGTCCAAGTATGAGGTGAGGTTTCATGAGCTCTCTCGCCACGCTACTATGATTCTATCTACTGAGGAGGAGAGAGTTTGATTCTGTGTCCATGGTTTGAGACTTCTGCTACTGATTGAGACCCAAGTCTATGGTCTCTGCGGGTTGATCCTTTCTTGATGTAGTATATCAAGCCTGCATTATTGAGCAGCTCTGTCGTGAGGCCCATGAGGGAAGTCATAAGAGAGCTAGTTATAAGGGCAGCTATAACCAGTCCAATTCCTGGTGCGTAGACTCTTCTAATACGACCCAACAACGATTTCAGTAGGGTAAGTCTAGCCGGCCTGTTCGGTCCTCATTACAGGCTTCATAGGGTGACCAATATAGCTGGAGTGTGGTTGGCTCTAGTCATAGTTGAGATCGGTCTCAACTATGTGCTTCAGGTCTTGGTGGCCATTCTTCTGGGAGCCAATCATCTTCGGGTTGTTTTGATTGTGGAGGATTTGATCATTGGGCCAAAGATTGTGCTTTGGATAGGTTGATTGCTCTCGTTCCACAGGTAGCTCCACCAGCCTTACCAGCTCCACCAGCAGTACCTCAAGCGAGAGGTTGATGTTAGCGTCAGGACCATCGTGGTGGTTATTAGGTTATTTGGGGTCCCCGAGAGGCAAGTCAAGTGGTAGGTCAAATGGCCAGGGTAGACGGACATGGGCATTTCTATGAAACTCCTGGGAGCTCAAAGGCTGAGGTATCGGATGATGTGATCACAAGTATGATTCTTTTATGCCATCAACCTCAATCGACTTTATTTGAACTGAGCTCTACCTTTTCATATGTGTTTGTTTATTATGCTTCTTGTATAGGTTTGAGTTCTAAGCCTTTGGCAGCGCCGTTGCATGTGTTGACCCCCATAGGTGAGTTTTTAGTAGTGGATCAGGTGTATCGATCTTACTTGGTGACTTTTTTTATCTAGTGTCATGACACTCGGGCTGACCTAATACTGCTTGATATGCTTCACTTTGATGTGATTCTAAGCTTGGACTGGTTATCCCTTATCGCGCAGTCTTATATAGCTTGTTTAAGACCATTACCTTATCCATGCCTAGTATTCATTTGGTGGTGTGGCAGGGTTCCCTTAGTAGCACACCGGTTTGAGTTTTCTCTTTTTTAGGCTCGGAGGCTAGTGGATAGCTGGTGCTTATCTTATTTGGCCTATGTGCATGATGGGAGTAGGAAGGTTCCTAAAGTTGAGCCAGTTCCAATTGTTCGTGACTTGGTCGACATTTTTCCTATTGACCTACATGGCCTACCCTCAGAGCATGATATTGACTTTCTAATTGAGGTTGAGCAGGGAACTCGACCTATTTCTATTCCGCCATATTGGTAGGCTCCTACAGAGCTCAAGGAGCTCAGTGTTTAGCTTCAGGATCTCTTAGGTAAGGGATTAATCAGACCTAGTATATCGCCTTGGGTCACTCCCTTTCTCTTTCTAAAGAAGAAGGGTGATACGATGCGCATGTGTATTAATTATAGGTAGCTGAATAAGGTGACAGTGAAGAAACGTTACCTTATGAATATGATTGATGATCTAGTTGACCAACTTTAGGGTGTCGCAGTGTTTTTGAAGATTGATCTTAAGCCTGAATACCATCAGCTAACAATTACAACAACGAACATCCTTAAGACCTCATTTAGGACTCGATATGGCCACTATGAGTTCCTTGTGATGTATTTTGGGTTGACTAATGCCCCTGTCGCCCTTACAAATTTGATGATACGGGTGCTTAATCCTTATCTTGATTCATTCTTCATAGTGTTCATAGATTATATCCTTGTATACTCACGAAGCAAGAGAGATTATGAGCAACATTTGAGGATTGTGCTCTAGACTTTGAGAGATCAGCGGCTTTATGCCAAGTTATCAAAGTATAAGTTTTGGCATGTGTCGGTAGCATTCTTTGGGCACCTCGTGTCGAAGGATGGCATCATGTAGATATGGTGAAGATTGAGGCTATTCGTGATTTGGCTAGGCCTACTTTGGTTGCTGAGATTTGGAACTTCGTTGGATTAGTAGGCTACTACAAATGATTTGTGGAGGGCTTCTCCACTATAGCATCATCTCTGACCTCATTGGCACATCTTGATGTTCTTTTTTGAGTGGTCTGAGGGGTGTGAGATGAGCTTTCGGATGCTCAAGGAGTTGTTAACCACCGTTCCTCTATTGAATCTTCTAGTTGAGGGCGAGGGCTTCAAAATATATTATGATGCAGCCGGTGTTTGTTTGGGTTGTGTATTGACTTAGTGGGGCGGGGTTATTACTTATTCATTGAGGTAGATTAAGTTGCATGAGTGAAACTACACAACTTATGACTAGGAGTTGGTAGGAGTAGTTTTTGCGCTTAAGATATGGAGGCACTACCTGTATAGAGTTTGTTGCGAGATCTGTAGTGATCAGAGAAGTCTTCAGTACAATATGAGCTAGAGGGACCTTAATTCGAGGTAGCGGTGATGGATTGAGCTGCGGAAGGATTATGACCTCTCTATTCTCTATCATCCGAGCAAGGCGAATGTGGTAGCAGATGCCTTGAGCTGGAAGGCAGTGAGTATGGGTAGTCTAGCCTTCCTGTCTAATATGGAGCGGCCTTTAGCTATAGATATTCAGTCCTCGGCTAATCAGATTATCCGATTGGATATTTCAAATTCTAGGCGTGTCATAGCCTATGTGGGATTTTAGTATTCCTTTCTTGATTGGATCCGTGGTCATCAGTTTGAGGATGAGAGTTTTGTGGTGCTTCGAGATCGAGTGTTAGGAGGTGATTTTGGTCATCCTACCGTAGATTCAGATAGGGTTTTGAGGTTTGCTGGCCGTATTTATGTTCTGAGAGTTGGGGGATAGATCTAGCTGATTCTTCATGAGGCCCATGACTCTAGATACTATATCTATCCAGGCACCGCAATGATGCATCTTGATTTGAGGCAGCACTATTTGTGGAGCGGCATATGGAGTGATATTGTGGACTATGTGTCCCGTAGCTTATCTTTCTAGCAAGTGAAGGCCGAGCATCTGAGACCTAGTGGTACGTTTCAAAGATTACCCATTCCGAAGTGGAAGTGGGATTGCATCAGCATGGACTTTGTGGCATGTTTGCCTCGAACTTCTAGAGGTGTTGAAATCTTTTGGGTTATCATTGATCGATTGACAAAGATAGCACACTTTGTTACCACTCAAAGTACACTCTAAGCGTGACATGGCATATAAGACCCCGAGAGGCCCTACATAAGCCACTTGGCATACATATACACAATATAATACACAAAAGTAGACAATCTTATATAAAAAAAGAGTTTAACACAAGAGTGAAAGTCAACTCATAGACTTGACAAGCCAATCTATTATATCAAAGAAATGGTCGGGACATAACCCTTACACCATGTACCAAATTTTAAAACTAAAGACATATGAAAACAAAGTAAAGATTACATGGTCCTCAGAATATGAGGACTCACCACGTCTTCAACCTCGAATGATCAACTTCCATGAGTGGAAGGAGAGGAAGCATCACACCTTACATTATTAAACAATATAGGCACAAGTATGTATTAGTACATGGAATGTACTAAGTATGATGGATATGCATAGACACATAAAATGTGATTATAAAAGGACATAAGGGGAAAACATGATATGCATGACCAAGCTAAATCATAGTAAAACCTTTAAAGAAGAATCATGAATCATGAACATGGTCAATGCATCTTAAAACCGTAATGAAAGCTTCATAAGACCTTTAAGGTAACTTTAGTTCATTTTGTGGGATATTTACCATGAACTAACATAGACCACGTGAGCTATAACGTCAAATCTGGTGTCTTATCCCACACTGAAAAGAGATGTCCTTGCTTGCCAAGACAAGGACCTTAAACTTCTAGGCTAGGTGGATCCATTAACTTTGTAACTTAAGAAAATCCTATAGGGCCACATAGTTAGAGACATGGAGATTGCTACTAGAGACCTGACCTCTACTAACGAGAGAGCCTCCATCTCAATATCCTCTCGATGCTAAGTAAAGTTCCAACAAAATTAGTCATAAACATAATCATATCATCCTACATAGAAAAGCACAATTATATTACTAATCTAAGCTTAAATCATCATAGAGTAGCTCCTTAAACCATGTGTGAGAAAACCTTTCACAATTTCATTGATGCTCATCTTAAAGCAACCTAGATCATAAAACATTCACTTTCATAAATCATGCATAACTTTCATGAAAACATCATTCATAGATTCATAGCTTCTTCATGAATTCATGTATTTAAGAGTTCATAGTCAAAATAATATAAGTTGTATGGGTTCATGTGAAATCAATGGGAAAGCATGTAATTGAGTCAAAGCAATCATTATAAGATCAAAATCAAACAATTGAATCAACACAATTAGAATCCATGAAGAATTGAATGAAAACCTAATCAAATTGATGAAATTGAAAGAAATGAGAAATATTTGGAACTCAAAGGTTGAATGAAACCCATTGAAGAAACCTTACATACCTTGAGGATCAAATCCCAAATGATATGGAGGAATAAGAGACTTGAGTTTGAAACCCTGGCTTCCTACTTCACTTTGAGAGAGAATTGGAGAATATGAATGTAGATAGGATTAGGGAATTTTAGTGAAGGAGGGAGTTGGGGTAATTTTAGGAGTAGAAGGGTAGTTATTGGACTTGAAATTAGGGTAAAAATTACATAGTATAGGTATTAGATGCATATGAAAAGTCCCAAATACCCTTAAGAAATAATTGCCGAAGGACCTTATAGTTTAGACCTACGGACCGTACTGGTCAACCGTAGGTCAAGTTACTAAAGCCTAAATTTAGTCAACTTCCTACGACTCCCTTCTACGGACCGTCAAACCTTCTTTTGTCTGTAGACCACATCCGTAGACCTCACTTTTTAACCTAAAATTTCACTAAGTCAGAAAACTTTGTATGGAACCCATCTACGACCTATCAAACTTCCTATGACCCGTCCTATCCATTTGTAGGTCAAACATCAGAAACTTGGAATTTTCAAAAACTCATCTCCAAGTCTAAGACTCCCTTCCTATAGCTCGTAGAACGTCCTATGGTCCATAGAAAGGACTCGTAGTCACTGCCTCTGTGCCAAAAACTTAAAATTTTCCCTTTTCTTTCAACTTTCTAATTTCTAAGGTGTTACAATATCTCCACCTTGGGAACATTCATCATCGAATGGGACTCAAGCTAGCATGAATGGAGTAGGAGAAAAATTAATTACCCAACATGAATGCAAATTTCATCAAAATACACAAAAACATGGAGAATCACTCCAAGCTAGATCATAATATCATAAAATAAAGTTTTCATGAACATGCATGCATATGGAAACATGAGAATGACTAAAACGCATGAATCCGAAATAATGAACCATGACGAACTAATACGTCAAGCTAGAGTAGGAGCGGAGGGAAAGAGATGAGGATACCGGGACATCATGTTGGCTTTGGCCTCCCAAGTTGCACCCTTAACTAATTGATTCCTCCAAAGAACTTTCACGAAAGTAATTCCCATATTTATCAACATCCAGACTTGTCGGTCTAAAATCTCAACTGGAACCTCTTCGTAGGAAAGATTTTCTTTAACTCCCAAATATTCCAAAGGTACAATGGATGTCGGATCTCCAACACACTTCTTTAACAAAGAGACTTGGAATATCGAATGTACCGATGCTAAAACATTAGGCAACTCAAGTTCATAAGCAACTTTGCCAATACACCTCAAAATCTTATATGGACCCACATAACGGGGACTAAGCTTCCATTTTTTCAAAAACTCATGACACCCTTCATGGGTGAAAGTTTCAAGTAGACCCAATCATTAACTTAAAACTTAAGCTCTCGTCTTCTTACATCAGCATAAGACTTTTTTTCGATTTTGAGCCATTTTCAACCTTTCACAAATAAGTCAAATCTTTTCCACATCCTCATGCACCAACTTAAGCCCTATCCAAGTGACCTCACCAACTTCAAATCAACCTATAGGAGACCTACACCTCCTACTATAAAGAGCCTCAAACGGTGCCATAACAATGCTAGAGTGATAGCAATTATTATAGGAAAACTCAATCAAAGGGAAATTATCATCCCAATTACCCTTGAAATTGATCACGTAAGCACTTAGCATATCATCCAAAGTCTGAATGGTACGTTCGGCTTGTCCATCAGTCTAAGGATGAAAAGTCGTGCTAAGTTTCACTTGAGTATTAAGACCTTTCTAAAATAACTTCCAAAACTGAGATGTAAATTGAGTACCACAATTAGAGATAATGGACAAGGGCACTCTATGCAACCTTACCATTTCCCAAATATAAAGCTTGGCGTACTCCTCTGCTGAAAATGAAGTCTTAATGGGAAGAAAGTGAGCGGATTTGGTCATTAAGTCCACGATAACCCAAATCGAAATAAATTCTCAACGAGTGTGAGGTAAACCCATAATGAAGTCCATATTCAAATCTTCCAACATCCATGTAAGAATACTAATGTTTTGAGCCAAACCACCTGGTTTCTGATGCTCAACTTTCACTTGTTGATAATTCAGAAATTTAGCCATAGTTTTTGCAATATCCTTCTTCATCCCATTCCACCAATAGAATTCCTACAAATCACGGTACATCTTTGTGGCTCCCAGGTGAATAGAATATCGAGAACTGTGAGATTCTATCAAAATCTGATTCCTCAACCTTGATATCGAAAGGTGTCATCTCTCTCTTGGAAGAAAGCCTCAATGGCTTTTTCAGAAACTAACTTCTTTAAATCAACTAGTATTGGACCAAGATCTTGCTTAGACTTCTCATCCGATACAAAAGATGATTTCGATCCATTATGAACAATAACACCACCTTCATTAGACTCAACCAAACGAACACCCCATTGGGAAAACCCATGAACACCTCGAACTAACTCTTTCTTACTATCCTTAACATGAGTAATACTACACATCGATAGTTGACTACGAGTATCCGCCACCACATTCGCTTTATGGGAATGATAAGGACACTCATGTCATAATTCTTCAATAACTCAAGCCATTTTCTTTGGTGAAGATTCAAATCCTTCTGAGTGAACACATATTTCAAGCTCTTGTGGTTGGTAAACACATCAACATAAACACCATACAAATAATGCCTCCAAATCTCTAGGGAAAACACTACTACCGCTAACTCCAAATCATGAGTCGGATATTTTTTATGCACCTTAAATTGCCTTGAAGCTTATGAATTTCACATGTTGCATCAAAACACAACCTAGACTAATTCCTGAAATATCACAATGAATCATGAAATCATCCAATCCTTTTGACAATGTCAATATTGAGGTTGAAATGAGCCTATCTTTTAACTCTTGGAACCACTGCTCATAAGCTTACAACCATAGGAATTTCACCTTCTTTTGGGTCAATTTTGTCAAAGGCGAAGTAATAGAGGAAAACCCTCCCACACACTTCTATAGTAACCGGCCAAACCCAAGAAACTCCATATATCTGAAGTGGACAAAGGTCCACGCCAATTCTTAACTACCTCGGTTTTCTTAGGATCAACTTGAATACCTTTATCGGAGACAATATGGTGAAGGAAAGCAATATACCTCAACCAAAACTCACATTTTCTAAACTTAGCATACAACTCATGATCCTTGAGCATTTGTAACATAATCCACAAATTTTCAATATGCTCATCCTCACCCTGTGAGTAAATCAAAATATCATCAATAAACACAATCACAAACATGTCAAGATTTTTCTTTAAAACCCTATTCATCAAATCCATAAATGCCGCCAGGGCATTAGTCAAACCAAAAGACATCACAAAGCACTCATAGTGACCATACCGAGTTCGAAAATCAATCTTCCGATTGTCACTCTCCTTAATCCTCAATTGGTGATAACCCGATCGAAGGTGAATTTTGGAGAAGTAACTCACTCCTTGGAGTTGGTCAAACAAATCATCTTTCTTTGGAATAGGATACTTATTATTTATGGTAACCTTATTCAATTGTCGATAGTCAATGCACATTCAGAGGGAACCATCCTTCTTTCAAACAAACAACACCGGAGCACACCATGAAGAGATACGTGGTCTAATGAAACCCTTATCCAACAAGTCCTTCAATTGATATTTTAACTCCTTAAATTCTTTCGGAGCCATGCGATAAAGAAGAATAGAAATAGGTTGCATATCTGGAAAATGGTCAATATCAAAGTATTTTTCCTTTCGGGAGGAATACTGAGAAGATCGTCGGGAAACACTTCTAAAAACTCATTGATAATCGGAATTGACTCAAGAGTAGGGGTTTCTGAATCTATATCTCTAGCCCAAACAAGATGGTAAATGCAACCCATAGATATAATCTTCCTAGCCTTTAGGAAAGATATAAACTGGCCCTTAAGATAATAATTTCCCACTTCCCAAGATATGATAGGTTCATTCAGAACCTTGAATGTGACCAATTGGGTCCTACAATCTATCGAAGCATAACATGCCTGAAGCTAGTCCATCCCAAGAATAATAAAAAAATCTAACATATCAAGCTTTATAATATCAACATGAGTGACTATGAAAAATTGAAATAGACCAATTTCTATAAACTCTTTTAGCAACAATAGGAGTACAGACATGAAAGGGATTAGAAAGGATTTTGAGACCAACATCAAACCACATGGCCACATAAGGAGTAACAAATGATAATGTAGCACTCGGATCAAGCAAAGCATATATGTAAAGAAGAAAGACTTTCAACATACAGGTCAAAACATTCGGGAAAACCTCGTGATCCTATCAAGTCTGAAGAACATAGAATTTGTTTTGCTTCAGAGCACCCAAACTGAAGCCACTAGGCTAACCTTTCCTACCATCCCTTCCCTTAGCAGCAAGCAATGGACAATCTCTAATCTAATGACCACTCTTCTCACAATTAAAGCAACCGTCCATACCAACCAAATATTTTCCATCAGGTTTCTTGCCACACCTAGTGCAAGTAGATAATGAAGATCCATTTCTACCATTTCCTTGAGCCTTAGGGTTAGACACCCTATCTTTGTTGAACTTAGGAGTTAGAGCATTGAAGAATCTTCACTAGAAAAGTTTTTCTTGAATTTAGAACAACCTTGTCCACCAGACCTAGAATGAGAAAAGTCACCATCACCAGTCCTTGCCCTCTTGGACTCTCTTGTCATTTCCTTAAGCCTTTCCTCTTCAATTTATTGGGCATTTATCATCAAACGGGAGATATCCATCTTCTTGATTAGAATGGCAGTATGACCTTCTTTGACAACCAACTGGGAAACACCCGACACAAACTTAATCATCCTTTCCCTTGAGTTGGCAACCATAGTCAGAGCATACTTAGACAATTGAGTGAACTTCAAAGCATACTCATTCACACTCATATTCCCGTGTCAAAGATTGATGAACTCAAGCACGTTTGCCTCATTCATTTCAAGAGGAAAGAAACAAACAAGAAAATCTTCTTTCAATTTCTCCCAATCAAGAGGACCCGCATCCATAACCCTCACACTTTTCTATTGACCAAACCAAACTTGAGCAATACCTCTGAGTTGATAAGCGGCCAACATTCCATAATCCCCATTATCTTATACACCTCATCAATGAACTCTTGAGGATCCTCATCAACCTTGGAACCATGGAACTCCGAAGGATTTATCCTAGTGAAGTCCCTTATCCTTGTGGACACCGTACCCACATTTGGATTCACAGGAGCAATGACTTCTCTATTAGCTTGGGCTGTCATAGCTTGAGCCAACACTTGGGAAACATCTCAAAATTTTGCATGAGTCGCTTGCTCGGCCAAAGGATTGACCAGAACTTAAGGAACCTCAGGCTCCACATTCTCATCCACATTTCTTCATACATAAGCTCTTCGAGGGGCCATATCCTTTAAAGTATCAGTTAAGATTTAGGAGAAGGATTTTTATAGAGACAGACTCTATGACATGACTTTAGAGTAATAAAGAAGTGAAGTTTCCTGAACACTTTGTAGCCTTCTATTCATAAATGTGGTGCGCTTCACATTCATGAACAAGACTCTACTCAACATGGCTTGTCAGATATCCTAGGACCTTTTCTAAAAGCTTATACTCTGAATACCAAGTGTATCATGACCCAAAGTACACCCTAGGCATTACATGGCATATAAGACCCCGAGAGGACCTACACAAGAGATTTGACATACATGTACACAATATAATAAATAAAAGTAGACAATCTCATATAAAGAAAGAGTTTAATACAAGAATGGAAGTCTACTTATAGTCTTGACAAGCCATTCTATTACATCAAATAAGTGGTTGGATGTAATTCATACACCATATACAACATCTAAAAACTAAAGATATATGAAAACAAAGTAAAGATTACATGGTCCTTAGAACATGAGGACTCACCACATCCTTAACCTCAAATGTTCAACTAGCCATGTGCGGAAGGAGAGGATGTGTCACACCATACATTATTAAATAATGTAGGAACAAGTATGCATTAGTACATGGAATCTACGAAGTATGAGGGATACGCATAAAATATAAAATGTGATCATAAGAGGACATAAGGGGAAAACTTGATATGCATGACCAAACCAAAGTACAGTAAAACCTTTAAAGAAGAAACATGAATCATGAATATGGTCAATGCATCTTAAAATCATAATGAAATCTTCATAAAACCTTTAAGGTAACTTTAATTCATTTTGTGGGATATTTACTATTAATCGACATAGACCACGTGAGCTACAACATGGAATTCGGTGTCTTACTCCCACACTGAAAAGAGATGTCCTTGCTTGCCAAGGCAATGACCTTAAACTTCTAGCTTAGGTGGATCAACTACCTATATAACTTAAGACAATCCTAGGGGGCACATAATTAGGCACAAGGAGATTGGTACTAGAGACCCATCTTTTACTAATGGGAGAGCCTACATCTTAATATCCTCTCGGTGTGAAGTAAAGTTTCAACGAAATTAGTCATAAACATAATCTTATCATCATACATGGAAAAGCACAATTAAGTTACTAAACCAAGCTTATATTATCATAGAGTAGCTCCATAAAACATTTGTAAGAAAACCTTTCAATATTTCATTGAGGCATATATTAAAGCAACCTAGATCATAAAATATTCCTTTACATAAACCATGCATAACTTTCATGAAAACATGACTCATAGATTCATAGCTTCTTCATAAATTCATATCTTTAAGAGTTCATAGTCAAAATCATCGAAATTCCATGGGTTCATGTGAAATCAATGGAAAAGAATGTAATTGAGTCAAAACAATCATGATAAGATGAAAATCAAACAATTGAATCAACACAATTAGAACCTATAATGAACTTAATGTAAACCTAATCAAGTTGATGAAATTGAACTTGGAAAATGAGAAATCTTTGGAACTCAAAGGTTGAATGAAACCCATTGATGAAACCCAACATACCTTGAGGTTCAAAGCCCAAAAGAAATGGAGGAATAGGAGACTTGAAGCTTGAAACCCTATCTTCCTTCTTGACTTTGAGAGAGAATTAGAGAAGAGAAATGTACATGGGATTTAGGAATTTGAGTGAATGAGGGAGTTGGGGTCATTTAGAGAGTGTTAAAAATGACATAATATAGGTATTATATGTATACGAAAAGACCTAAATACTTAAGAAATAACTGCCGGAGGACCCTACGGTTTAGACCTACAGAAAGTAGAAATTCCAACGGACCGTACTGGTCAACTGTAGGTCGAGTTACTGAAGCCTAAATTTGGTCAACTTCCTACAACTCCCTTCTACGTACCATCAAACCTTCTACGGTTCGTAGACCCAGTCTGTGGACCTCTCTTTTTAACCAAAAAATTTACTTAGTCTGGAACCTTCCTACTAAACCCATCTAAGACCCATCAAACTTGCTCCAACCCGTCTTGTCCATTCTTAGGTCAAACTTCAGAAACTTAGAATTTCAAAAACTCATCTCCACGTCTATGACTCCCTTCCTACGGCCCATTGAACTTTCTATGGTCTATAGAAAGGACTCATAGTCACTGCCTCTGTGCAAAAAAAATCAAAAATTTCCCTTTTCTTTCTACTTTCAAATTTCTGAGGTTTTACACACTTCCTCCCTATTCAGTCTTCATTCAGTGCCGAAAGGTTTCCCGTATCTATATTTGAGAGGTGATTCATCTTCATGGTGTACCTATTTCTATTTTATTAGATTGTGGTGCTCAATTCATTTCTAGCTTTTGGAAGACCTTTCAGGAGGAGTTGGGCACTCACGTTGACCTTAGCACAACTTTCCACCCGCAGACTAATGGTCAGTCAGAGAGTACTATTTAGGTTCTTGAGGATATGTTGTGGGTCTGTGTTTTGGAGTTTGGAGGTTAGTGGGACTAGTTCTTGACCTGGGCAGAAGTTTGTGTATAACAACACCTACCACTCTAGTATTCAGAGGCCCCGTTCGAGGCCTTATATGGTAGGCATTGTCGCTCTTCGATTGGTTGGTTTGAGTCTAAAAAGCCTAGACCATGTGGTGCAGACTTGATTCAGGAGGCTTTGGACCAGGTGACAGTGCTTTAGGTCAGGCTTTGGATAACTCAGATTAGGCACCAGAGTTATATTGATTGTAGGCGTCGGCCATTGAGGTTTTTAGTTGGTGATCGAGTTTTCCTATGTGTGTCACCCATGAAGGGCTTGATGAGGTTGGGGAGGCAGGGCAATCTTATTCCCAGGTATATTGGGCCTTTTGAGATCCTATAGACAGTTTGTGAGGTTGTTTAAAAGTTGGCTTTACCTCTCGTCTTTTCAGCTATCCACCCGATTTTCCATATTTTGATGTTGCACTAGTATGTTCCTCATGAGACTCATGTGCTCCAGTATGGTGCAGTAGAGTTGGATGACCATTTGACTTTCATGGAGGAGCAGTTGCTATTCTAGATAGAGATGTGTAGCGGTTGCGTTCTAGAGTCATTCAAGTGGTTAAGGTCTGTTGGAGGAATTAAGTTTTCAGGTTGTGAGTGAGATGCCTTTTACTCTTCTCTTTCCTCATTTTATCAAGCCTAAACTAAACATCTTGTCTAGTTTGTTATCTAACTATTTCATTTTTATTTCTGGCTTTACTTTTGAAGTGAGAGATTTTAGCATTGGAGATTCCAGCATACGAAGGACTACATTTGAAATACTTGAAAATTGTAAGGTTTTCGATTTGAATTATATCAACATTTGCAAAAAGAAAAATTAATCTTTTAAGGCTATTCTTTTTATGTCTCTCGTATTCTAGCTCTATGGTAAAGTTGGGAATAAATATCTTGATTTGATTTGTTTTTTTTCTTAATCTCTACCATGTGCTTTGATCTTTGTTCATTCTCTTTTTTCTTTGTGGTATTAGATTAATGTTTTTCATTTTTGGAAATCATTGTGATCCATGCCATATATAATTGGTTTTTTGAGAGTCAATTGTTCGAATCAAAGGTTGCTTGACTGATATGTTATTGATCTTGTCTTATTTAATCACCCAATTAGCAGGGGTGACTCAAACACATTAGTAGCCTAAAGTAAAAATTGAATGAAGGGCTTAACTTTTTTTTAAAAAAAGTCTATTCTTTTATCTCTTTAAGATGCAAAGTTGTTACTAACATTTTCATATTACATTTCTTCTATTACTTGTTTTTCAATTAATTTTATAGCCAATCCATTTAATTTTCTTGAGATATATTACTTCAGATATATCAAACTTGTTCTAGTAATTCTTTCCTCGAATTTGGAAAAGTTTACTTTTTCTATGGATAATACTCAATTTTTCTTTTTAAAAAAAAATTATAACCTATTATTTCTTTAAAAAATGGGTCCCCTCAGTTTTTGGGAACTAAGGGGATTTAGAGGTGAACCTGCCAATTAGGGAATTTATCTTTTCTAACCCTTTAATGTGATTACATATGTATATGTTAAATTTAGCGCACTTGAAATTAGTTGGTTCAATATTAAAGAGGGTAAATTTATCTTTTGTATCTAGTCATTTGTGTGTAGAGGGGACCTTAATCTTTTCCTTCTGAAATCCTACATCAATTGTCACCAACTTGACAAACAAGGCATATTGTGAAATGGTAACATATTAATATATCATATTTTCATTCTTGTATAAATTTAACGAAAAACTATCAAAAAGTTTCTCAGTACTACAAAATTTCTCAAGTTTGTCTCCATTATACTTTGGTCTATTCAAACTCCCGCCATTAGGAAAAATTAGTGTTCCTCTAGTTGGAATTAATTATTCTCTGGTGTGTTCGTCAATATGAACACTTATCTCCCCCTTTATTTAAATTTCACATGTCCTCTTCATCAATAGGTTCTTCATCAATTTGTTTCCCATTCTTTTCTTCTTAATGACTAAAGAAAGAGAATCATCGTGAAATTCCGTATGCGAGATGATGTTGCTGCAATATAGAAAATACCTTTGAGAACTCCTTCACCCTTTCCTAACTGATATAGGTATTTTATTGATGCAAAGACATCTCCATGCATACCCATTTTACGTGATGATTCTCTTTCATTAAACATTTAAAATAAAGGAAAAGAAAATTATTGATGACGAACCTAAATTGAAAGAGTTGGTTGAAACCCTAATTGATCAATATGATAAAGAAAGATTAATAAAAGGGAAAAGCAGTGTCCACATTGGCAGGTTCATCTGAAAAGCAAAAGTGTTCCAATGGAAGAACCTAACTTGTAATATACTTCATGTCGCTGTAATTTATTTTTTGGTTCTTTTTGTTTAACTCTGTTGTTTATACATATGTGAAGGTTCTTGATCTCATAAGAGAAAGTTGAAATAGTCAATTATATCTTTCGAAAGAAGGTAAGCCCTAGAATTCATTGTATTATTTATTATATTTCCATAATAAGTGGATTGATGGCTTACTTTAAAATAACCTATTTCTCCAGAATGAACTACTGTATATGGAAAATGATACATAGTTGACTTATTAATTTGATTCGACAATAATACTAACATTATGTACTTGCAACAAAAAGGGAGGCTGCTTCTCATAAATTACAAGTGTTCTTTGTCATTTTCAACCTAATACACCGCTGTTTGTTTCTTATTTATGAAAAAGAAGAAAAAGCATTTCATCCCAAAACCCAAAAATTCTCCCCTTTCTCTAAAATAAACAAAAACAACAATTTCTTTCTGTGAAAAAATAAGCGACCTGAAGCCCAAGTTTTTGGAGATTTACAAATTACTGAAATCTAAGATTCTTAATGATCCAGATTTTGAGTTTATTAATGATGGCGTGAATGGGTCAAATGGGTAATTTATAGCGCTTACCCTTTCGACCCAATCACGAGCATCATCAAAGAGCTTGAACTCTGGATCATTAAAAAGCTCAGATTTTAGTACTTTGTAAACCTCCAAGAACTTATCTCTTACTTTATCAAGAAGTCTTTTAGGAATTCGCAATACATATATCGAGTAAATTGTGATAAATGTAACTAGTTAATGTGCAAGACCTTTGATTTGATATGTTGAGTAGTATAAATAGTGATGTAGTTGATGATTGTAATCATCTCAAGTGGCCTTAACTAGCCTAATACAACTTGAGCATTCTCTAAACAAAATATTCTCTGTCACGCCCCGAGGATACCCCCTAGGTGCAACACAGTGCTTAGTGTCACAAGTGACCCCAAGCTAACCCATGGCATGTCATATCTATACAAGATAAGTTAAAACATGCACTGTGCGAAAGCTAAAAATAGTTTAATATCTAGAATGGGGGAAAGCCCATTATGTCTGAATGTAAAAAATATATGAAAAGTATAGTAATGACTTAAAACAACATTAACAACTCAAGCTGAATCTAATCTATGTCTGGAAGCCTCTAACTGATCTTAGTTGCTGGGACATGCCCCCAGCTAACTATAACAAGACTGAAACTGAAAAGTGAATATTGGCATGACTATCGTCCTCGAACTATGAGGACTAACCACTGAAGTTGTTGAGTACGAATAGGAAGTTGAGCTAAGCGCGGTATGGATGCTGAGAGCCTGAACCTACATCATACAATGATGTAGCGCAAAAGTATGCGTTAGTACTTTGAATGTACTGAGCATGCGGGATATATGCTAAGCTGAACAATATAAAAACTGAACATGGAAATAGATATACTAAAGCATATATGAAAATTGAGCTGGATGCAATGACCAAGTACTAATCATGAAGATATAACATGCTGAACTGAATACTGAAATACATACTGAATGCATGGTCAATGCAACATTAATCTGACTATGGGAGATACTATTAAACAACATAAACCACGTGAGCTAAACGTGGAGTCCGACATATACGCCCTATTGAGAGGACCCAATATCCCTTGCTAAGGTACAAAGGAATGATTGTGGCGTGATCACTAAAACGGATACCCAATGAAGGAGAATTATAAACCTACGATGGCATGTAGTTTTGGGACTTGAGGGTTTGCTGAACCCTAATCCAACGCTGTGCTAAGTTTACTCCCAACTGAATATGAAGCTAAAAATGCAACTGTAATACTGGATATATCTGAGAATGCATCATACATATACTGAAAGGTATGGCATTCAAATTCAGAAGCATGATCGGCTAACTAATTTGCCTAGCAAGTATAATTCATGAAATACGGATGATTAACACAAGCTAGGGTTTTTGAGTTTTATATATAGGACTATGCTAATTCTTCAAGAAACATGTAATTAATATCATAGAAATAATATCAGCTAAATTGCAATGAATCCCTAAGATTTAGGAACCCTAGGTCTAATCAATTTATGGAGAAGCTAAAGAACTGACTGAATTCTAGGGACCTAATGGGTGAAAGGAACCCACTAGGAAAATCCCACATACCTGGTGAAGAAAACTACGGAGAAATCCTTTGGATTTCAGAGCTGAACTTGAAAGAGAGCTCTGCTTGTTCTTGAGAGAGAACTGTTGCCTCAACCTCATCTTTTATTTCTAAAATGAGCATAACCTTTTACTCCTGGCTCGAAATTAGGCAAACTTGATGGAGTTGGAAAGAGAACTCAAAGTCCTTTAATTTGAAAAGTCATGGGCCACCTAATTTATTTTGTGCTGAGAGATATGATCGTTTGAAGTTGGCCCAAAACTCAAAACCTACGAATCTGACAGTCAAGAGTCTCAACTGGGACCTCCCCATAGGTGAGGCTAACCTTCACAGCCACCTTCTCTAAAGGTACTATCGATGCTGGATCACCCACACACTTCTTCAACAAGGAATTGCGAAAGATTGCATGAACCGCTGCTTAGTTCTGCTAGCAATTCTAACTCCCCTATTTCAGGATTCTATAAGGACCTACATACCTGGGACTGAGCTTCCATTTCTTTTCGAATCTCATCACCCCTCCATGGGTGATACCTTCAGAAGAACCCAATCATCGATTTTGAACTCTAAGTCTCTTCTCCTCACATCTTCATAGGACTTCTAAGGACTCTGAGCTGTCTTTAGTCTATCTCTGATGAGCTGAACTTTTTCCATAACCTCATGAACCGAATCTGACCCAGTCAAGGCTGCTTCACTTACTTCAAACCAACCAACCAAAGACCTGCATCTACGCCCATATAGTGCCTTATAAAGGGCCATCTAAATACTTAAATGGAAACTGTTATTATATGCGAACTCTATGAGAGGTAGGTGATCATCCCAACTACCCTTGAAATAGATCACACAAGCTCTCAACATTCCTCTAAGGTCTGAATGGTATGCTCTGTCTGACCATCCAATTGCAAATGAAATGTTGTACTAAGATTCACCTGAGTACCATGACCTTTCTGAAATGACCTCCAAAAATGAGATGTAAACTAAGGACCCCTATCTGAGATGATCGACAAGGGAACCTCATGCAAGTTGACTAACTCGCTGATCTAGAGTCTAGCATAGTTCTCCGCTGAATCTATAGTCTTAACAGCCATGAAGTGAGCTGAGTTAGTGACTCTGTCCACTATCGCCCAAATAGAGTCATGTTGTCTTCGAGTGTGAGGTAAACCTATGATGAAATCCATGTTTATCACTTCTCACTTCCACGTAGTAATGCTAATCTCCTGAGTCATGCCTTTTGGTTTTTGATTTTCTACTTTAACCTGTTGATAGTTAGGACACTTAGCCATAAAATCTGCAGTGTGCATCTTCATATAGTTCCACCAATAGACTACCCATAGATCACGATACATCTTAAATGCACCCAGATGAATAGAATATTTGGAATTATGGGCTTCTGTAAGGACCGGCTGCCTCAACTAACCCACATGAGGGACATATAAGCGACCCTGGTAACGAAGCACACCATCTCCCCCTTTGGAGAAAACCTCAACTCTCTGCTGATGAACTGACCTTTCAACTGAAGCAATATAGAATCACTATCCCGTTTTTCCTTAACCTCCGCTACCAATGAAGATTCTGATCTATTCTGGACTATCACACCACCATCTGATGTGTCCATAAGGCAAACTCCTAAGCGACCAAGCCGGTGAAAATCTCTGGCTAATGTTTTCTTCTCTTCCTCAACATGTGCCACACTACCCATTGATAGTTTGCTGAGGGCATCAGCCACTAGATTGGCCTTATCCAGATGGTAGAGCACATTCATGTCATAATCTTTGAGAAATTCAACCATCTCCTCTGACGAAGATTCAACTCTTTCTGGGTGAACACATACTGGAGGCTCTTATGATCTGTGAACACATCAACATGGACACCATACAAGTAGTGTCTCCAAATCTTTAAGGCAAACATGACGGCTGCAAGCTCGAGGTCATGAGTCGGGTAGTTCTTCTCATGGACCTTAAGCTTTCTGGAAGCATAAGCTTTGACCATATCCTGCTACATCAACACACAACCTAGGCCGAACATGGATGTATCACATTAAACCACATAACTGCCGTAGAGTCAAGACAGGAGTTGTAGTCAACCTGGTCTTCAATTCTAAGAAGCTTTTCTCACACTCATCTTGCCACTGAAACTTGACTTTTTCTGGGTTAACTTGGTCAATAGGGCAGCTATGGATGAAATATTTTTAACAAACCTTTTGTTGTAATCGGCCAAATCCAAGAAACTTCTGATATCTGTCGGAGAGGTGGGTCTGGGCCAGTAGTTTACTGCCTCAATTTTCTTAGAATCCACTCGAATCCCTTCACAGGATACCACATGACAAAGTAAGGCAATCGACTGTAACCAAAATTCACATTTGCTAAACTTAGTGAATAGCTGGCGATCTTTGAGGGTTTGCAGAACAACTCTCAGATAAGTCACATGCTCTTCCTTATTCCGAGAATAAATGAGGATATCATTAATAAAGACGATGACGAACAAGTCCAAATACTATTTGAACACCTTGTTCATTAAGTCCATGAAAGCTGCAGGAGAAATTTTTAGTCCAAAATACATAAGTACAAATTCATAGTGACCATACAGAGTCCTGAAAGTTGTGTTCGGGATGTCACTATCTCTGACTCTGAGCTGATGATAGTTGGATCTGAGGTCTATCTTAAAAAAGTAACTAGCACCCTGAAGCGGGTCGAACAAGTCATTAATATTGGGATGGGATATTTATTCTTGATTGTGACTTTGTTCAACTGAAGATAGTCAATGCACATCCTGAGGGAACCGTCTTTCTTCTGCATTAACAACACTGGAGCACCCATGTAGAGATGATGGGTCTGATGAAGCCCTTATCTAGAAGGCCTTTTAACTATTCTTTCAGTTCCTTAAGTTTAGCTAGAGCCATTCTTTAAGGAGGAATTGAAATAGGCTGGGTATCTTGAAGGATATCTATTCTGAAGTTGATTTCCCTTTCCAGAGAAACTCCAAAAAGATCTTCTAGAAACACTTCTGGAAATGCATTCACTATTGGGACTAACTCAAGAGTTGGGGTTTCAGAGTTTAAGACCTTAACCCAAACAAGATGATAGATATACCCCTTGGAAATCATTTTCCTGGCCTTAAGGTAAGAGATGAATCGACCTTCAGGCACTGAGTTACTACCCTTCCACTCTAAGACTGGTTCATTTTGAAACTGAAATCGAACTATCCTAGTTATACAATCGACTGAGGCATAACATGAATGTAACAAATCCATGCCTAGAATGATATCAAAATCTGTCATTTCTAACTCTACAAGGTCTGTTGAGGTGACTTTCTAGGAAAATGTGACAGGGCAATTTCCTCATACCCGTCTAGCTATAATTGGGTCATCAACTAGACTGGAGACTGAGAAGGGTTCTGGGAGAGTTTCTGGATTGACACCGAAGTTTACTGCTATATAAGGAGTTACAAAATAAAGTGAAGCCCTTGGATCTAGCAATGCATAAACATCTAAATGGAAGACTTGTAACGTACTCGTGACCACATCAGGAGAATCCTCCTGGTCCTATCGATCCTGAAGAGCATACAGCCTATTCTAGCACTTACCACCACCTGTACCAGATGAGGCACCCTGCTGAGGAGGTGTCACGACCCAAAGTACCCCTAGGTGTGATATGGTGTATAGGACCCCATGAGGCTTCATACAGGCCACTTAGGATACATATACATAAGGTAAATATATTAATGAGAAGAAATAGAAAATCTCATAACAACGAAGAGTCTACAAGCGGAAGTCTTGACTATGTCTCAAAAGCCATCTAATACAATAGAATGATCGGGACGTAACCCGTACATCATATACAAGTCTGAAACTGAAAGTAAAGAAAAGCAATAAAGTCTCTTAGTCCCCTAAGCATGAGGACTCACCAAGACTGATAGCTTGAACTCTGAAAGCAACTAACTACGAGAGTGGGAAGGATGACTGTCTGACCCTACATTATAAGAGAATGTAGGCACAAGTATGCATTAGTATGTGGAATGTACTAAGTATAAAGCAAATGCATACAATCACATAAAGCATGCCAATGAAATTCTTTCATATTGGAAATCATGCTAGCGAGATATCATCATGAACATGCAATGACCAACTAAATCATGTGACAAAATGGTTAGAAACTCAATCCATAAACATGGTCAATGCAAGCTAGTCATACCATAAGTCTTGTGAGATACTTCTAGTACCCTACTTCTTTAATATGGGATTCTTACATTTAACCGACATACACCATGTGAGCCATAACATAGAATCCAGTGGCTTCCCCACACCAAAAAGGGGAGTGATGTCTACCCCACACCACTAGAAGGGGTGTCCTACTTGCCAAGGTAAGGACCTTAAATCTGTAGCTTACGTGGATCCACTAGCTATGAGTCTATCTGAGACAAACCTACGAGGCACGTAGTTATGGGACTTAGGGATTGCTACTAAAGGCCCACGAACGCTAAATGAAAACCTTCATCCCAAAAGCCCGCTCAGTGCTAAGTAAAATCCCAAGGAATATTCAATTAAGCTTATTCATATTTTAACAAAGGAAGCGATACATCTAGGGTTATCAAATTCCAAGCTAAGATCTTATCAAGACGTTTCAACTACCATGGGCTTTCCCAAGCTTACGTCATTAGAATAGCTCCTAATATATTCATAGGTGAGAAAGCCTTTCAACCATATAAACCCTAATTTATGTGAGAAAACCTTTCACATTCATATTCTTAGCTTATTGTGAAGAAAACTTTTTCACAACTCATGGATGCCATCATCTATATACACCCTAGCAATTATAAGCATAATTCTCATGAAACATGCATCTCTTATGCAAGCTACTCACATGTTCATAAATCATTATGTAGTATGGGTACATGTCAATTCCCCTTAGAATCATGCTTATTTTCATCAATTTCATAAGTTCATAAATGCATGGATCATACTTCATCGTGATTTCATAACTAGGAATCATGGCTTATGCATGGGTTCATACAATTTCTACTCAAATCATATAAGTCACGCTAAATCGTGCACTAAGTTACTTTATCACGCTAGATCGTGCACTAGGAATCATAAAATCAACAATTCGTATCAAAATTGAAGAACCCATAAGAATTGATTAAACCCTAACTCAATTTGGGGAAACTGAACCTTGAAAATTTGAAGAAAACTAGGGACCCATTGGAGGAAAGGGCTCCAATGGTGAATGCAAACATACCTCAACAAAGTTCACAAGAATTTTCTAGAAATTGATGACCTTCAATGGAGGATCCTAGCCCTTCTTCTTCTATGAGAATTGAGAGAACTTTTATAGAGAGAGAAATGTTTGGGAAGTCGGGGAATTTGAGAATGAGAATAATGAAGGGAAATTTGGGATAAAAACCTATATAGTGGGTAAATTTAGGGGCAAAGTCGTAATTAAAAAGACTTCAAAGAATTGAGAAAAGACATAAAAATCCCTGGAAAAATAACTGTCGGACCCTATCTACAGTTGGACCTATGGTCAGTAAGTTAACCTACGGACCGTCATGTTCCTCTGTAGATAGCTTCAGAGAGTTTTCCAACATGGACCCCCAACGATGGGTCACCATGTATGGCTCGTGGGTCAATCGACGGACCGTACATGGCAACCGTAGATCTGAATTTAGGGATTAAGAATTTTACTAAGTCTGGAGGAGACCTACGAAACCCATCTACGGCTTGTACACTGGACGACGGGCCGTCCTAGCAGGCCATCGTTGAGATTCTGAAACTTGTCATTTTAAAGACTTGGGCCTACCACCTACGAGCCGTAAGTCAACCTACGATCCGTAGGTGGCTTCCGTCGTTGCTGGCACTAACCCAGAAAATCAAAAATTTCCCCCCCTCCCGTGTCTAGGGTATTACAGTAGGGCAACCTGCTAGAGCTGCTGAAGTTGTAGACTAAGCTTTTGTTACCTCCCTGACTCTTCCTGGCAGAAGGGAAATCCTTCAACTTATGACCAATCTGACCACACCCAAAACGCCTTTCTCTGCAAACAAGACACTCACTCAGATAGTTCTGACCACACTTTGGACAAGATGAAACGATTACCTAAGGCACTGCCCTGAGACTTACAGCCTGATGCCCTCCCTTTCTTATCTTGTCGAAGCCGGGGGAACAAAGTGCTAGCTAATAAAGGCGCAGGGGCTTTAGACCTCTGCTGAAACTTTGAGCAATTTCCACTGCCCGACCTCTGCTGAGAATATTCATAGTTGCTTGTTCTATCCTTTTTGTTATCCTTAGCTTATCTCCCTCAACCTTTTGAGCATGGATCATTAGTCTAGAGATATCCATATCCCTTAATAGCATAGCATTCCTTCACTCGGTCTTTACCAGTTCGGATACACAAATCAAGAACTTGCCAATTTGTGCTCTCGGATCAGCAACCATATGTGGAGTATACCTAGAGAGCTGGGTGAACTTCAGCCCATATTCTTGGATTGACATCGAGCCCTGCCTCAAGTTCATAAATTCTTTGGCCCTAGCCTCCCACAACTCTCTCCGGAAGAACCTGTCCAAAAATCTCCAGTATAATAGTCCCACGTCACAGGAGCTGCATTCACACCCCTGTTTTCTTTCCACTGCGTTAACCAGATATGAGCCACATCCTTGAGTTGATAGGATTCTAGTTTAAAACTATCATTACTAGTCACTTGCATTACCTCAAGAATCTTTGTGACCTCATCAATGAAGTTCTATGGGTCCTCACTAACCTTCGACCCTAGAAACTGTGGCAGTTTCATATGAACAAAATCTCAAACCCTGGCTGCAGTTGATCCACCATTGGGGTTTGCAAGAACTGGGGCCTACTGATTTGCTCGATTGGCTACGGTCTGAGCCAACAGCTGGATCGAATTACGAAACTCTGCCAACGTAACCTAATGGTCTGGGACTAGAGGAACTGCATTAGCATTGCGTGCGTTAGCTTTGCGAGGGGGCATGATCTGAAACAAATAACGATGGATTAGGAGGGAGAAGTTGAACCACACTCCAGTGCAAGATAAAGATAGAAAAAGAAGTGAAGTTTTTCTAAGAACACCTCATAGCCTCCCCCTCATAGGTGTGGCGCACTTCACACCCATGAAAGAGACTCTACTTAGTGTGGCTTTCAGACACCCGAGGACTTTTTAACCTGATGCTCTGATACCAAGTTTGTCACACCCCGAGGTTGCCCCCTAGGCGCAATACGGTGCTTAGTGTCACAAGTGACTCCAAGCTAACCCATGGCATGGCATATCTATACAAGTTAAATTAAACCAAGCACTGTGCGAAAGCTAAAAGTTGTTTAATATCTGAAATGGAGAAACGCCCAACATGTCTGAATATATAAAATATATGACGAGTAAAGTAATGACTGAAAACAACACTAACAACTCAAGTTGATTCTAATCTATGTATGGAAACCTCTAACTGATCTGAATTGCTGGGACATGCCCCCAGCTACCTCTAACAAGACTGAAACTGAAAAGTGAATACTGAAAAGTAAAGCATGTCTATCATCCTCAAACTATAAGGACTCAAGCTATTGAGTACGGACTGGAAGTCAAGCTAAGTGTGGTCTGGATGTTGAGCGCCTAAGCCTACATCATACAACGATGTAGTGCAAAAGTATGCATCAGTACTTTGAATGTACTGAGCATATGAGATATATGCTAAGCTGAACAATATAAAAACTAATCATGGAAAAAGATATATTGAAGCATAACTAAAAGCTGAGCTAGATGCAATGACCAAGTACTAATCATTAAGATATAACATGATGAGCTGAATACTGAAATACATACTGAATGAATAGTCAATGCAACATGAATCTAACTGTGGGAGATACTATTAACCAACATAAACCACATGAGCTAAATGTGGAGTCCGATGTATACGCCCCATTGAGAGGACCCAATATACCTTGCCATAGTATAAAGGCAAGACTGTGGCATAATCACTAAAAGTAATGCCCAAAAAAGGGGACTTATAAACCTATAATGGCACGTAGTTTCAAGACTTGAAGGTACGCTGAACCCTAGTCCAACGCGGTGCTAAGTTTACTCCCAACTGAATATAAAACTAAATATGTAACTCTAATATTGGATAGCTCAAAATACTTATTATTATCATGAGAATGCATCATATATATACTTAAAGGTATGTCATTCGAATTCTGAAGTATGATTGTCTGACTAATCTGCCTTGCAAGTATAATTCATGAAACACGGATAATTAACACAAGCTAGGGTTTTTGAATTTTATACATGGGACTATGCTAGTTCTCCAAGAAACATGTAATTAATATCATAGAAACTATAGCAGCTAAATTTCAATGAATCCCTAAGATTTAGGAACCCTAGGTCTGAACAATTTATGGCGACACCAAAGAACTGACTGAATTCTAGGGACCTAATGGGTGAAAGGAACCCACTAGTGAAATCCCACATACTTGGTGAAGACAACTACGAAGAAATCCCTTAGATGTCGGGGCTGAACTTGAAGGAGAGCTTTGCTTGTTAGTGAGAGAAAATTGTCGCCTGTTCCTCTTCTTTTCTTTCTAAGTATGATGATTTTAGGAGAATGACTGTTTTAGGTACTTTCTAACAAATTAATTAGGCTTAGACTATGTAAAATGATGTAGTTTAAGTACCAAACGACGTAGTTTAAGTACAAAAATGCATAGGGAAAAAGATCAATACGACCCTCACTTAAAACTGATAAGGTGACTGTCAAGAGGGGCTTCACAAGCCGTTTAAGGCATTATGGCCCGTCTAGTGGGTCGTGATGTTGCCCTACCCGACAGAGCTTCACTAAAATGAGCATAACGTTTTTACTGCGGGCTCAAAATTAAACAAACTTGTTTGCGTTTGAAAGAGGACTCAAAGACATTTAATTTGATAGGTCATGGGCCACCTAATTTATTTTTTACTGAGAGATATGATCATTTTAAGTTGGTCCAAAACTCAAAACCTGATAAGTCCCTTTCACGGATGACTTCACGGTCCGTGTGTAGCCTCACAGATCGTCTAGGCGTTCGTGTTCCTTCACAGTGGCCTTGGGGTGCAACCTCACTGTCTGGGTGAGTTTTATGGACCCCTAGATGGTACATCCATGCCACCACAGGCCGTCTAAGGCACCGTCCAAGTGAGTCCTGCTTAGGGGCAGTCCTGGATGGTCTCACGATGCGCCTAACACGACATGGACCCTAAACGGACTATCTAGGGTGCCGTGAAGGGTCCATGGTCCATTTTGGGTTCGTGGACTTGCCCGTTTTTCCTTTCTTTCCCTTTCTCAAGGTCCGAGATGTTACCTTCTCCTTCTATATTTCCTACAAATTTGCGTCCCCCAATACTTTCTATTTATTGTGATTGAATTTTAAATCAACATCAATTTAGTTTTTGATATTTCACTTATTATATGAAAAATCAAACCCAATTATCAATATGGGTATTTATTTTTGCAATTTTTGTTTTTAAAATTTTGTTCGTTTATATATGAGATTCTATATTATTACTAATAGTCTATTAATGGTGTCATTCAAAGTCAATTTTAAGTTTCTGCCCTTATTAATAATGTAAGCTATTGAAATCTCAAATTATATTTGACCATATAAATACTTTTCACACTATTATTAAATAAAATTTGAATTCTCAAAAAAAGTGTGATCAAGCAATTTCTGATAAAATGGGTATATATGAAAAAAAATATTTATTAAATCTTAAAAAGAATTAATGAAGAAAATTCAAATACTCAAAATAAATGTGGACAAGTAATTTAGGACAAAACAACTATATATATGAATAATTTTCTATTTACTAATCTTTGACCATAAAATTTAATTAATCAATATTTTTTATAATTTATTCCACTCAAGTGGGCCCCAGTGAACAACTTCTAATTATGACATCTCATTTTAGATTCTTTAACAAGATTCTGGTGACATAACACAGTCAATACAGCTAGACATAATATATTATTTTCTGTAAACCGCGTTGTATAGGATCACTCATCACACTAATATATAAACCCCTGAGCTTTCTCTTCATCTTACTTGAAAATTTTCAATGTTTGAGAATCTAGCAAAATATTGAACGAAAAACCCTCTCTAATTGATTTGACCGGAATTCATCCCAGAGAATTAACTAGTAAGCTACAATTGAGGTGAACTGCTCGGCCAAAAACACTGTCACCTTGCTTAGTTAATTAATTACACCATAATTTATCACATAGAATTCACCTTTGATAACCTCTTCTTTCTAACAAATGCATCATATGAACTTTCTTGTTTAAAAGTACTAAAAAGTGAAACAGGAAGTAATTTTTTTTGTTTATTTACTAATTTTAGACAAGTAATTTTAGTGATGATTACGAACTTAGCATATCTACATGTGAATTATTCATTTATTTATTTTTAATATTCAATATTTTTAGTTCTATGTTTGGCTGTATTTTTCATAATTGAGTTTTCAGGTTGAGAGTGAGATTCTCTCTTTTTTAAAAAATTATTTTTTATCAAATTCTTATAATCTGTTCTAATATTCTTATTTTCATTTTTGCTTTGATTTTTGAAATGATAGATTTTAGCATTGATAGAGCTTGATATTTGCTATTCAGTGTTGGAGCATTACATCTGAAATACTTGCAAATGGTAAAGTTTTCGATTTGAATTGTTTCAATATTTATTTTGTTTAGGGGTGTGTATTGGTCGGTTTGGTTCGATTTTATGTATTATCGGTTCGATTTATCAGTTTTTGATTTTTAAATATGTTAAACCATCAACCAAACAAATAAGAATTTTTTTATCGGTTTCGGTCCTTAACGGTTCGGTTTTAAGTTTATCCAATAAGAAAATGTTTATAAAATAAATATATGACTTCTCCAATAATTTGACATGACAAGACAGTAACGTAACTTTACAGAACGCTCATAAAATAAAAACAATGATAGCATAATGGAAAGAACTATACAACTACAAACACAAAGAGAAATTAAGAGAATATGGTTCTTACTTTAGGTTTATACATTTTGTATAACGTGAAGTTGTAGACTCAAAGTCAGTGAAAAGTGTGAATTAAATGCTAATGAGCAAAGACAATAACCAATAAGGTACTGAGATTAATATTTAATATTTATGTATGGATAAAGGAGTAAATTACTACCGTCTTGATGGGTTATCGGTTTACCCAATAACCCAATATTAAAAACCAATATCGAACCGATAACCCGATAATTTTTTATAAAACCATTAAAAATTCGTTTACCCAATAATCAAATAACATATTTTTTGGTTCGATTTATCGGTCGGTTCGATATGTTTTAAGGCTATTATAAAATTGACAATAAATCTTTCTTGCTTTGATTTATGTTCCTTTTTTCAATCTCTAGCGTGTGATTTGATCTATGTTCATTTTTCATTTTCATTGTGGTATAAGACTGAGGTGTTTTATGTTGAGGAAATGTTATGATCCAAGCCATATATAATTAATTAAGAGTCAGTTGTTCGAACCAAAAGTTATTTTACTAGTATTCCGCTCTGCATATTAATTTTTGACATCGATATGCTTTTGCTCGTCCTTGACTTATAGAGGGTACCTTATCAAAGGTGAATATAGAATTTTTAGAATATACATTACTTAAAAAAGAAAAAAAATATTTAGTAAATGTCAAATTTAGTGTGACAAAAATTAGTTGGTTCAATTATTAAACAAGATAGCTTCATCCTTTGTATCTAGTCATTTGTGTTTATTGATTTCCCCTTATCTTCTTCATCAATAGAGATCAAGCCAACTCTTCCAAGCTAGGGTTTTTCATTTATAATTGCAGTAGAAAACCTTTCTAAAAATAACATGAAATCTTTGTTCCTTTATATTCCTTCTCCGAAAAAAAAAATTCGATGAAACTCGAATAGCCTTAATAATTTATTTTTCATTCTCTGAAAACTTTTTATATGATCTTTTCGGTCTTTTCCAAAAAAAGTTCCCTGAGGCACCTAATGATGTTGAGCAGAAATCTTCAGATACAAGAGAAGATAGCATAAATGCTACATCTCTAGGACATGGAATTGGAAACGTCATTTCTACGGGGGGACAACTCTGCAAAGGGAAAAACCCCCAATATTAATCCTACGGACAACATAATCAACAATTTGAATGGTGATAATGATATTGGTGTTGCCTCTGGGATCCCAACTCCTGATGTCATGGTTGATTCCACCTAAAAGGTTGGACGATTACTTTTTGGAAGGAAGAAAAGTCACGCCTGCAAGTCCAAAGTTAGTAATGGAATTAGTATACAAGTGCGAGAACGTGGGTAGGAAGGGATAAGGAAGTTAGTTATGATTTTGAATATTCTCGTCTCCTTTTAGACTTCTAGATCAGATTTCAAGTGGATTTTCCTGTGTCGTTGTTCCTTGCTATAGTGTTTGTTGTGTTGTATTGTATTGTATTGTATTGTATTTAGTAAAACAAATATTAATATGTATTATTGTTTGTGTTGTGAAACTGTATGTTGTCGCCCCCATTATTATTGTATTCTAACAAACTCCTTTCTTGGTCTTGTATCACGAGACCTTACAAGGTGCAAAACCGTTTCGATCTGTTGATTCTTATACTTCTTGTCAGGGGTAGCTCAACGAAGTCGGTAAACATTTTAAGATACATATATAAAGCCCAAATAAAAAACACTACTAAATTTACCTAAACTCATAAAGTATTTTGTGGATTCGCCTATTACTCTACATAGGCAAAAAGTTTCACAAAACTTAAAACACGGATATTAATTATACATTGCATTATAATTCATTTTTTGTATCAAGATTTGTTGCATTTGAGACGAGGGTCTTTCGGATACAACCTCTCTTCCTCTACGAGAGTCTTTATCCTGAAATATTATAATGTCATTAAAACAAGATTAAATATATAAAATAAAATGGATTCAAAATCTCAAAACTTTATGTTTAAATTTGGTTTGTTTACTTTTCAGATCTTATAATAATTAATAATCTACTGATTGTGTCATTTGATAGTCAATTCTAAGCGTCTTCTTTGATAATAATGTAACTTAAATATTCTTTACATTATTAATAAATAAAATTTGAATTCTTAAAAATAAGGGTGATATAGTAATTTAGGACAAAATGACAATATATGGATAAATTTTTATTACTACATCTTAAAACTGTTAGTGAATCGAATTTAAATTCTCAAAATAAGTGTGATCAAGTATCTTTGGACAAAATAAGTATATATGAAAATTTTTCTATATCAAAATCTTTGACTTTAAATTTAGTAACACATGAAACAAAGAAAAAATAATCAAATTTTTTTTTTACACTTTTTCCTATTTTAGCCGGCCTTCAGTATCCACATAACTATGGCTAATATCATATTTCCTTGAATCATATGATATATCTAGACAAGCGTAAAATATTATTTTTTATAGACCACGTTGTATAGGATCACTCATCCTACTAGTATAAAATCCCTTGAGCTTTCTCTTTCTCTCATTCGTCAAATGTTAGTTTTTCTTATGTTGAGAGAATCTAGAAAGTAACTCCATTTTTTGGTGCTCTGTTTGGTTTTTTCTCCCAGAATTAAGTTTTCAGGTTGTGAGTGATATACCATTTACTTTTCTTTTGTTCTCATTTGATTTACCCTAAAATAAACTTCTTGTTGAGTTTGTTTTCTAATTATTTCATATTCATTTCAAACTTTGCTTTTGAAGTGAGAGATTTTTGCAAATGGAGGACTGCATTTGAAATACTTGAAAATGGTAAGGTTTTCAATTTGAATTATACCAACATTTGCAAATTTTTAAAAATATTTTAAGTTTGTTCTTTTTATTTCTCTCTTGTTCTAGATCTATGATAAAATTTAGAGTAAATCTTTCTTGCTTTGATTTGTTTTTTTTTCAGTCTCTACCATCTGCATTGATCTTAGTTCATCCTCTTTTTTCTTTGCGGTATAAGATTAATATTTTTCATTTTGAGGAATTTTAGTAATTCATTCCATATAAAATTGATTGAGAGTCAATTGTTCGAACCAAATGTTGTTTTACTTGAATGAAGGCCTTAACATTTTTTAAAAAGTCTATTCTTCTAGTTTTTTAAGATGCAAAATTGTTAATAACTTTTTTATATTAGATTTTTTCTAGTACATCTTTTTCAATTAATTTTATAGCCAATCCATTTAATTTTCTTGTCATATATTACTCCAAATATGTCTAACTTGTTCTAGTATTTTTCACTCTTATATGAAAAGTATACTTTTTTCTACTAATAATACTCAATTTTTCTTTTTTTAAAAAAATTTATGACCTATTATTTCTTTAAAAACTGCCACCCCCCCCCCCCCTCAATTTGTGGGACTAAGGGCTTTAGTAGCGAAACTGCCAATTAGAGCATTTCTCTTCTCTGACACTTTAAAGTGATTACATATGTACATGTTAAATTTAGCGCACTTGAATTTAGTTGGTTCACTACTAAACAGGGTAACTTTATCCTTTGTATCTAGTCATTTGTGTTTAGACATTTTGTGAAGTGTAACCTATTAATATATCAGATTTTTATTCCTGATAAATTTATTTAAAAAACTATAAAAAAATTACTTTGTACTACAAAATTGCTCAAGTTTGTCTCCATTATACATTGGTCTACTCAAAATCTCTCCATTAGGAAAAATTAACGTTCCTATAGTTGGAATTAATTATTCTCTCATGTGTTTGTCAATATAGAAACTTTTCCCCCCCTTTATTTAAACTTCCCTTGTCCTCTTCATCAATAGGAATCCAACAAATCTTTCAAGATAGCTGAGTTCTTCATCAGTTCATTTCCTATCCTTTTATTCTAAATTACTAAAGAAAGTGAATCATCGTGAAATTTTGTATGCAAGATGATGTTATTGCTGCATAGGAAAGACCTTTTGATAGCTCCTTCACCTTTTCTTAACTGATAAAGGTATTATTTTTATGCGAAGACATCTCCATGCATACCGATTTCACGTGATGATTCCCTTTCATTAAACATTAAAAGGAAAGGAAATAATTGATGATGAACCTAACTTGGAAGAGTTGATCGAAACTCTAATTGCCGAAGATGATAAAGAAAAATTAATAAAAGGGACATTGGCAGGTTCATAAAAAAAGCAAAGAAATAATCCAATAAGCACCTAACTTGTAATATACTTCATGTTGCTATTTTTTTTTTTTGTTTTTTTTGTTCTTTTAGCTTAACTCTAGCGTTTATACATATGTGAAGGTTGCTGATCTCATAAGAAAAAAGTTGAAATATTCATTTATATCTTCCTAAAATAGATAAGCCCTAGAATTCATTTTATTATTTATTTTATTTTCATAATTAGTGGATTGATGGCTAACTTTAAACTAACCGATCTCTCCACAATGAACTACTAAATTTGGCAAGTGATACATAATTGACTTATGAATTTGATTCAACAACAATACCAATATGTTGTACTTGCAACAAAAAGGGAGGTTGCTTCTCATAAATTACAAGTGCTCTTTGTCATTTTTAACAAAATACACTGTTGTTTGTTTCTTATTTATGAAAAAGAAGAAAAGCATTGCATCCCAAAATCAAACAATTCTCCCCTTTATCTAAAATTAACAAAAACAACAATTATTTTTCTGTGAAAAAATGAGCTATCTGAAGCCCAAGTTTTTGGAGATTTATAAATTATTGAAATCTAAGCTTCTTAATGATCCACATTTTGAGTTTACTGATGATGGTCGTGAATGGGCCGAACGGGTAATTTATAGCGCTTACCCTTTCAACCCAATCACGAGCTTCATTAGTGAACTTGAAATCTGGATCATTAAGAAGCTCAAATTTCAGCTCTGTGTAAACCTCCAAGAACTTAGACTTGAGATCGCTCATTTTTCCATAGAGAAAATTGTTTTTTTTATTTCAGAGAACAAGGAGATTTTTTGGGTTTTGGGGATACAATGCTTTTCTTCCTTTTCATATATAGGAAACAAACAATGGTACGTATTTGGTTGAAAAGTCACCAAGAGGACTTGTATTTTATGAGAAGCAGCCTCCTTTTTTGTTGCAAGTACATAATATTAGTATTGTTGTTGAATCAAATCAATAAGTGAATTATGTACCACTTGTCATAGTACTTCATTATGGAGAAATAGATTATCTTAAAGTTAGCCATCAGTCAACTAATTATGGAAATATAATAAACAATCCAATGAATTCTATGCAGGGCTTATCTACTTTTTTTATTTTTTTTATTTTTTTTCTTAATTTTGGTGGTGTTTGGATCACATTGCGTTCATTTTGACTAAGCAGATATAGAGCTTTTATGCAAGATGCTACTTACTTGTATATGAAGTCTTATTTCTCAAGGTAGCTCATAAATATGGCATATATAGTTAAAAGCAGCATGAGGATGGAGGAGGATGAAATATGTTAAGGCAGTGATCGATGGGGAAATTTGGTTTTGACTTTTATGGTTCTTCCGACATCCACCAATTTTTAGTTGATATTAATTTCATTAAGAAATAGAGCCTTCTGTGAGAGGACAATCAGATCCTAAGAAAGTTTAGCTTGTGCATATCTTGATTGCTCTGCCATCAGTAACTTCGTTGTATGTGGAAATAGGGAAGTATATAGTAGACATTCTATCTCGACTGTGTTTGTTGTATGTGGCACTTCTTTTTTTGTATAACCTTTTCCAAGAAAAGATTTTAGGTGAAACTCGAATAGCCTTAATCATTGTGGTAAACTTTAGAGCTTCTTTTAGTATTATGTCCTGACAACTGTTATATGATCTTTCCAGTCTTCCCAAAATAAGGACCCTGAGGTGCTAAATGATGTTGAAGCTCTCACTGATGGAGAGATGGGTAGCGGAACTTCCTTGAAGATCGAAAAGAAGCGTGCTCATCAATCTTTTACGGATGCTTCAGGAGAGGAGTTATTGTCCAATAAGAAACAAGTCGTGCAGTCTATCAGAGATACACCGATTTCAATACCTCCTAGTGTAACGCATCCAATTTTCAGTCTGCTTGGCCAGTTCATTATGTGCATCTGAACCTAAAGGGACATTTAGTTTTTGGTGTTAAAGATTTCTTATGTTTAGGCAATGATAATGTGAATTCTGAAAGAAGACGTTTGTTAAATCTTCTTAAAAACAAAATTTCATTTCATGTTGGGAAAGAACCTTCTGATTTGAGTGCCGAAACTGGTGAAAGAAGCCGTTTCTTTAATCCTCTTCAGAATAATCTTCCGACTCTTGTTGGGACATAACCTACTGATCTGAGTGCTGGAACTAGTGAAAAAAGTTGTTTCTTTAATCTTCTTCAAAATAATGTTCTATCTCGTTCTGGGAAAGAACCTAGTTATCTGAATACTGGAACTAGAGGTACAAGTGATTATCTGAAATCTCCAAATATTGACTTAAGGGTTGGAGCTGGAAATTGTTGGACAGTTATTTTAGGACAGGAAGAAAGTCACACGAGCAAGACCAAAGTTAGTTATGGAATTTGGTATAGAAGTGTTAGAACGGGGGTTGGACGGGATAAGGAAGTTAATTATGATTTTGAATATTCTTGTGATCTCCATCTAGATTTCTAGTTCAGATTTCAAGTGTATTTTCCTGTATTGTTGTTCCCTGCAATAACCTTTGTTGTGTCGTATTGTATGGTAATTGTATTCAGTAAAACTTAATATTATATATCAATATTTGTATTGTGAAATTGCGAGTTGTTGCAATAACCCTTTTTGCTGCCCCATTTTTATTGTATTCTAACAAACTAGTTTCTTGGTCTTGTATCTAGAGAGCTGTAAAACCATTTTGATCTGCTGATTCTTGTACTTCAGGTCCAGCGTGGCTGAACGAAGTCGGTGACCTAAAGTCAAATTGTAATGAGAGGTCTTAAATATTATTTCAAAATATATTTTGCATAATGAACTACTCTAAATCACCAACTTCCATTTAATACATGTATGGTTAGAGTTTAAATCAACTATTAAGGGTACTTCATACATATCACAAATAAGAAAGGTGATAAGCAATAATAAATAATAAAGGTGATAAAATGTACTTAAAACTCTAAAGTAACACAATATATTATCCATGTATTAGGAAAGTTAAGACTGAAAAATACATGTTCAAGAAATACCTACTCCACTGACTCATATGCCTTTTGCATATCAATTTTTAGTATACACCTGACACTTGGGAGTTGGGAGAGATACTTTTTCTTTCATATACCTTAATCAATTCATGATTAAGAATGATATTGCCACGATATTATATTTAGCGGCAACATTAAATATATATTGTAATGTCCTATTTCATGAAAAATTACTTTTATATGTGAAATAGCCATTTTTCCCTTTCCATTAGCGTTATCATGCTTATTATGTGTTGTGGAGATGGTTCACATGGTTCTCGATGTGATCGAGTGAGATTTTAGTGGTTTTGAGCTTCTGAGTTTAGTTATATTGAAATGGTTAACTTTGGTCAACATTTTGTGATCCATGCGTCGAATGGTGATTCTGTCAGTTCCATTGGGTGCGCAATGTCGAGTATGGTTTTGTAGGGTGATCGGTTAGAGTCCCGAGACCTTAGATTGTGATTTGGGTATTTAGGTAAAAGTTGAATTTTTGGCCTAAATGGGTTCCGAGGGGGTATTTCATTCATAACAATCCTTGTTTTAAATCCGACTATTCCATTGGTTCTGAAGCACGTTTTGTGATGAATTTGCACTATTGGTTTGAGTGGCGGAGCCAAAATTTTCAAAAAGGGTGTCTAGAAATAGCAAATAAAAGCTCGTTTCAAAAAATAAAATTAGTGAGGTTCGAACACACGAGCATTACCTCATTCCAAGGAGGTGAAATCACTATGCTACAATAGCCTGTTGTGTTAAGGGTGTCCAAAATATGTTATTTAATCATGTCGTGTATCATTTTACTTGTATATACGGTATTTGTTTTTCGACGAAGGGTGTCCAATTGGACACCCTCACCACCATGTGGCTACGCCAATGATTGGTTTGTGTTTATAGGGTTTCGAATGAGTTTCAAGGTTCAAAGAGTTGTTTTAAAGGTTGCTGGTGCACACTTTTAGCGACGCAAAAATAGAATTTTTGCAACGAAACAAGTGAGTTAAAAATCTATTCGAATCGATATCGTATTGTTGACATTTTGGGAGCTAAAAAGTTCGTTTTAGGTGATTTTCGATGCATTTTTCGCTCATAATCATTGGGTACGTATTTTCAACCTTATTTTACTTTTTCTCAAGAATATCCCTTTCATAATTCATGATTTCTATTCACAAAGTGGAGATTCTAAACCCCAAAGTGAGAAATAAAAATTATTGATTTGAAGGTTGATTTGGAATGGGTTTTCATTGATTTTGGAATTTAAGGTCCTTGAAATATAGATTAATTTTCTATTTACTAATCTTTGACCATAAACTTTAATTAATCAATGTTTTTAATCGTTTATTCCATCCTAGCAGGCTCTAGTGAACAAATAGTAATTATGACATCTCATTTTAGATTCTTCAACAATACTCTCGTGACATCACACATTTAATTCAACTAGACATAACACATTATTATCCGTAAACCGTGTTGTATAGGATCACTCATCACACTAGTATATAAACCTCTGAGCTTTCTCTTCCTCTCACTTGTCAAATTTTAGTGTTTGAGAATCCAGCAAAACATTGAACTAAAACCTCTCTCTAATTGATTTGGTCGGAATTCATCTCGCAGATTTCACGGGTGAGATATGATTGAGGAGAACTGCTTGGCAAAAAACTCTTTCGCTTTCCTTAGTTCATTAGTTACGCTTGAATTTATCACATAGAAATCACCTGTGATAACCTCTTCTTTCTAACAAATGCATGACATGAACTTTCTCATTTAAAAGTTTTAAAATATCAAAAGGGAAGAATGTAATTTTAGTGATGATTATGAACTTAGCATATCTACCTGTGAGAATTATCTATTTATTTATTTTTAATCTTCAATGTTTTGGTGCTACGTTTGGTGGTATTTTTCATAATTGCATTTTCAGGTTGAGAGTGAGATTTTCTTTTTGTCTTAAATTATTTTTAATCAGATTTTCATAATCTGTTCTAATTATTTTATTTTCATTTTTGCTTTGATTTTTAAAGTGATAGATTTCTGCATTGCTATTCAATGTTGGTGCATTGCATCCGTAATACTTGAAAGTGGTAAAATTTTCAATTTGAATTGTTTCAACATTTATTTTGTTGCACGGACAACTTTTAAAATGTTGTAAGGTCATAGACTATAGTAAAATTGACAATAAATCTTTCTTGCTTTGATTTATGTTCCTTTTTTCAATCTCTAATGTATGCTTGGATCTGTGTGTTTCTTCTTCTTTTTTTCAATCTCTAACATGTGCTTTGATCTATGTTCTTTTCTTATTTTCCTTGTGGTATAAGATTAATGTTTTTTAGGTTGAGAAATTGTTATGGTTCAAGCCATATACAATTAATTGAGATTTAGTTGTTCAAACCAAAAGTTGTTTCACATGTATTCAGTTCTGCATACTGATTCGTCACATGGATATATTTTTGCTCCACCTTAACTTGTAGAGGTTACCTTATCAAAGGAGAATCTAGATGTAATGACCCGGAAGGTTATTTCTGGAATTTTTAAAAATAAAATTACCATTTTACCGCTCTCGATATTGATCCCAAGTCATTTCTGAATAGATTTTGAAATTTGTTTCGAGTTTTGAGTTAAAAGTTTTGAATTGTGGAAATTTTAAAGTTAAGAATGGCTAAAGTTGATAAAAAGTGGATTTTTGTGTATTTTGGAGTTTTGAATTTCGAAATGGAATTCCGCCGATTCTATCAATCCCAAAATGTGGAAATTGGTCTAAGAGAGTTGTCAATTTCAGATTTTGAGTCTTTTCATGGAATTGAGGTCCTAAGTTAGAAATTTGTGAAATTTTAGCCTTTGGGTTGACTTTTGTCAACATTTAGAGTTCGTATGCTTGGATTGGATTTCCGAAAGTTCCATTGGATTCGGGGGTTGATTTTAGGCCTAGAAGAGGTCTTGGTAAAAATTTTAGAAATCCCAAGCTTGATTTAGTCTTTATAGGTGTTTAGCCCATTTCTTGTGACTTTCACTTGTTTCGGGTCAAAGAGACCTCAGATTCATGTTTTGATATTTTCATTGAGTCTGGAATGTCGATTTTGAGAGTATCATATTTTGTTTGTGTATGGGATTCAAAACGAATCCTGAGGGTCCTTTCAATGAATTGAGAGTTGGCTAGTTTGCTGATACTGGTGTCCTTTGCTTTAGCGAGGAGCGGCTCGCTTTCACGAACGTTGCTTTAGCGAGTATCTAGTCGTGTTCGCGAACAGTCATGTTCCCTTGACCCTCGCTTTTGTGAAGATTCCATCACTTTCGTGACCTTTGCATTAGCCAAGGCCGTCTTACGAAAATGAGAGGCCCAATTTTCGTGGGGTTTGCTTAAGAGAACCATGGGTTGCGATGATCATGTAAGCAACCCTAGGTTTGTGAAAGCATGACTTGAGAGGGTTTTGGCCTGCAATTTTTGGTTTTACCCTATTTTTCCTCATTTTGAGTTTTGGAAAACAGTTGGAGGCGATTTTAAAGAGATTTCTTGTGCTAAATCTTTTGGGTAAGTCATTATAACCCTAAATCTTCAATTCACTATTATCAAATGTGGTTTTTAACATCAAATATTTGAATCTTGATTGGTAAAGTGAAAGGTGTTTCAAGAACTTGAATTCTAAAGTAAAATGGTGATTGTGAACTGATTTTAACTCCTTTGGCGAAATGATTTTCACCAATGAGTTCCAAATGCCTTTGATAATATTTTCAAGTAAATATTTTTGGTTTCAAACCTCATTTTTGAAATTAAGATTTTGTGCTGATTTGATCCATTTTTCCAAAGTGTATGATATGTGTGTTGTTATTTCCGAAATCTTATTTTGATTACTTTATGAATTAGATTGTGTTGCTTTGGACATTGTTCGAAAAGGAAATGCTCAAGTTTCGGATTGACTTTTGATTTAATTAAGGCAAGTGAACTTCTAAACCTTGTAGAGTCTTTTATTTTTCCTTCATTGTGTGTGTTGGGGAGTAATGGAAATAAGGTAATGGGTTAAATTACTCCAATTGATTGATCTTAATGAATGAAAAATGAGAATAAATCAAAAAGGCAATGTGTTGATAGTTCTGTTTTGTGAATTTCCTTGATGATGATCCTAATTTGTTGATTGATGAAATGCTTTCACGACATCATTGTGGACTTGAATTGCTTGATTTTATTGTCTCTTCCTTATGGTGTGAAATTACGTATTTGCATTGATATTTGTACACTCTGATGAGACCCTTAGTGATTATGCCGATGGAAAATAGTTCTGACATGTGACATTATATAAAGTTGATGGGAAATGGTTCCGACGAGTGATATTGTGTTGATAGGAAATGGTTCCGGTGAGTGATATTGTACCAGTGGGAAATGATTCTGGTGAGGGATATTGTGCAAATGGAAAATGGTTCCGGCGAGTGATATTGATCCGATGGGAAATGGTTCCAGCAAAAGTTTGACTATTGGGATTTGATGAACTTGATACTTGTGATTGAGACACTCTATACTTGTGATTGGCATACTTGATACTCATGATTGATTAACTTGATACTTGTTTATTGTTAAACTGTGACGGTTGGACTGTAATTGTTAAGCCTTGTGAGCTATGTATTGTAAACTATTAGGTTGCGCAAATTTCTATGCAGGTTGTAGTTGAGGCGGTTCGGTTGGGATGAAAGGAGTACTCATATTCTAGCTTAGTTTTACCTTGTTTATTGGATTGCTTTCTGAGTACTGTGTTGTTTGGTACTCACTCCTTACTTTTACACTTGTGTAGGTTCCAAGCCTGAACCCGTGTGATCATTCTTCTTCATCTATCTCTAAGGCTTTCTAAGGATACATTAAGAGGTAGTTGCTTGTCATCTCAACGGGCCCTCTTGTTCCTTATTTTATATTTTGTTCTATTCGAGAAACGTAATCATTGAGACTTGTATCTATCTTGATTTTTGTATTTTATATATTAAAGGCTTGCACACGTGACAACCAGATTTTGGAGGTATATATGAAACTGGCTAAGTTTTCCGCACTGATGCTATTGTTGATTTATTTTCGCTATTCATTCGTATTGTTGGGTTTGAAGCTAACTCGTCTTGGTGCGATTAAACGAGTGTCATCACGTCCATTTTTAGGTCGTGACACTAGAACTTCTAGAATGTGCACTACTTAAAAAAGAAAAATAGTTATTAAATGTTAAATTTAGTGTTCTAGAAATTAATTGGTTCAATTAATAAACAGGATAGTTTCATCCTTTATATCAAGTCATTTGTGTTTATTGATTTTCCCTCGTCTTCTTCATCAATAACTCTTTCAGGTTAGGGTTTTTCAGTTCAACTAAAGTAAAAAACCTTTTTCAAAATAGCATGAAATATTTATGCCTTTATATGCCTTTTCCAAATAAGATTTTTGGTGAAACTCGAATAGCCTTAATAATTTTTTTTCCATTCTCTGACAACTTTTATGTGATATTTCCAGTCTTTCAAGAATAAGTTCCCTGATGTCCTTAATGATGTTGATGCTCTAACTGATGGAGAGATGAGTAGCGGCACTTCCTTGAGTATCGAATAGAAGCATGCTCATCAATCTTTAGGCAATGAAATGTGACGAGTGAAACAAGTCGTTTCTTCGATGTTCCACAAAATAAGTTTCTATCTCGTGCTGGGAAATAACCTAGTGATCTAAATGCTAGAACTAGTGAAAGAAATCATTCTGTTTGTCTTCAAAATTATCCTCTGGCTCGTGTTCGGAAAGATTGTTGATGAGTGGTAGATTTCCACTCATTTGAAGCCTTTTTAATTCAACAATTGGTATCCTCAATGCCTAATTATGTCATATTCTAATGATACTTTGATGTTTTGAAGCTATGAAGGCTAAAGGACAATGCAAAAATGAATACATGAAAAAGAGGCCAAACACATTGAAAGAAGTATACACTCTCAACAGGTAGTCGCCTAACCAAAATGGTGGATCGCCCAATGGGCATGACCTCGCCCAAAGTGACAGTGTGCACAATTGAAAAGATTCAAGGTAGGTCGGAGCACTAAAGATGCTATCGGTGATTTGCCAAAGTGAATTGGCGAACTGGAAGTCCATCACCTAAAGTGATAGACTCTAGAGTATAAATGAAAACTGAAAGGGTGAACAAGGTGTTACTCGGTGATCTACCAAATATAAAAGGTTGATGCGATCGAGCTCACCAACTGAGGTTCAAACTTGAAGCAAAAGAAGGGCAAGCTAAAGAGCTAATGGTGATTCGCCGAGTAACTTAAGTGAGCCCGACTAACATTGCCGAATGAGTCATGGATAAAATTTGGGCCAATTTTAGGGAAACTATAAATAGTAAATAGGAGAGAGAAAATGTATTAGATTTTGGATATGACAATTGAGATTGAAAATGGAATTTGGTGTTGAAGATAATAGCTTAATTTCAACACATTCATGATTGCTATCATGATTATTTCCTTGCTTTTTGTGATGGGTGGCTAAAATCCCAAGTCTAGGGATGCAATTATGGGGTTGGGTGTTGATTTAATGTAGTGGGTCTTGTGTTTTTCTCTATTTTATTGTTGTGCTTTCATGGATTTGAGCTAATTAGCATGGAGTTAACTCATGGGTTAGTGTTTCAAACTTCATCCTATTTTAGATCTTCGATTGATGCTCGAAAGAGATCAATTGAAGTGGGAAATTAGTTTAATACCTGCAATTTAGGTGTGATTCCTATAATTTGCTCGAAAGAGAGATTATGGTTACATTTCTAGTTGCCTAAATCTGCTCAAAAGAGAGATTTCCGTAAGGTAATGGGTGGATTTGTGATTCACATAGATTAGACCGAAAGGAGATTCTATGATATGATTCTATGAGAACGAAAGAAGTTTAGTGTCATTGAAGATTACCCAGCCTATCCATGATTGTTTAGCACTATTAAGCAACATAAGTACCATTATGTAACATCGATACCGATCCCTGCACCCCTAGATCGTCTCTTAACTGTTTCATTCCCTAATTTTAGTTTAATTGTGATACTTGATACTCCAAACCATTTTAGTAAATTTGGTGGAATCATCCACCTATTTTTTCTAAAGTACTACAACGAATATGTACGCATTCTTAATTCCCTAGTTGAATTCTTACCCTTAGATGATTCCTTGTGGGATTCGACCCTGGCTCTTTGTTGGGTACTTTTATTGACAACGACCGCTTATTCTTCTAATTGTTTTTTAGGGTAATTTGAGCATTATCAAAAATGGCACCGTTGCCGAGTTATGGTAGCTAAGAATTTAATTCGTGATGTTAGTTTGTGAACTGTTGAGTTGAAGTAGATTATTGCTTAGTGTTATTGTTTTGCCTATTTGTAGGTATAAACATGAGTGATCATGGTAGTGACAAGGATAATCACTACGGGTAAAATGATCATATGGGTGACTTGAATGACATACACATGAATGTCATTGAGACAAATGGAGCTATCCGGTTACCTCCTACAATAGGGAGAGCAATCTTCCATTTAACCGGAACAATTTTACATCTTCTCCAAATGAGAGGAATGTTCGAGGGTCAAGCTCATGAAGATCCTCATGAATCTCTTCAGAACCTTTTTGACATATGTGGATTGTTCATCTTCAAGAACATCTCACAAGAATCTATTCATCTGAGATTATTGTTGTTTACGAATGAACACGCAAGTGTACGCGGTTGTCACGACCTAAATTACACCCTAGAAGTGACATGGTGTATAGGACCCCAAGAGGCCCCACACAAGACATTTAGCATACATCATACTAGATAATAGAAACAAGGAGTAAAGAAACAACATTTCATATAAAAGCGTTTGACAAAAGCGGAAGTCTAAACATAGGTCTCAATAAGCCATCTGCTACAGAAATAGAATGAATCTGGGACGTAACCCATACAAATCTAAAAATTGAAATGACAAAAAACTATAAAAGAGTCTCGGTCCTCGGAACATGAGGACTCACCAATCTTTGCAGTCAATAGAACCACCTAGCTATGAGAATGCGAGGTAGGAACGTCGGACCCTACATTCATGAGATAATGTAGGCAAAAGTATGTGTTAGTACATGGATTGTACTAAGTATGAGGCAATATGCATAAACATGGACATGATAGTAAAATAGATTAAATCAAATAGGCATTATCATAATGAGACATTTAAAAGCTTTATAGTGAAGAAATGACATGAAGTTCATAAGGCATAGCTAAATACATTAGTATAGAAGACATAAGTACGCTTTGCAGAAAACATAATACATTTTGTGGGATATTTGCTTTAACCGATAATAAGACCATGAGAGCTATGTCATGGAATCCGGTATATCCATCATACAGAAAGAAGGGGAAACTAATTGCGAGGTCGAATCCGTACACACCATCATTTGCTAAAGTGGATCTTCTAGCTAGGTCATTTAAGACAATCCTACGGGGGTACGTAGTTTGGGACTAGAGGTTGCTACTAGATACTACCCTAGTTGAGCCTCCACCTCAAAGCCCACTTGGTGCTAAGTCTAAATCCTAACGGAATAGATAAAAAGTAAAATAGCAATTTAACATAGGGAAAGTCAATGGTCAATACCACTCCACACATTTCAAGATCAAAACATAGAATAGCTCCTTAAACATAATTCAATATGGATGAGAAAACCTTTCACCAATGTGAGTTCATTTGTGAGAAATACATTTCACCATCATGATCATCATAGTAAGTGAGAAATCCTTTCACAATAACATTGATACTTTCCTCTCAAAGCATCCCCAAATCATTTATAATCATTTCATAAAACATGCATATATTCATAATTTCATAATTCATATATTCATGGGTTCATCATATGACCATACTTGAAAATCATGATTTAGGCATGGGTCAATGCAATTTCAACTACATATCATAGATTAACATCAATTCATGCATTAGAATACTTAATTAATCAAAATAAATCATAATTGGAAGAAACTCATATTCATGCATTGAAATCTTAATTTGATCCATTAGAAATTGAAACCTTTGGGAACCCCATGGAGGAAAGGACTCCACGTGGTACCTGGGCCTTGGGTGCCTCTGCTGTAGGCTGATTCTGCTGAACTGGTGCTGGCGCAGGTGCCAGTGCTGGAGCAGGTGCTGGTGCAGGAGCCTGTGCCTGAGGATCTTGCGCCATAGTCGGTCCAGGGGGTGGCTAGGTTGGTCTAGACCCCATCGGCTGATCAGGAACACGGGCTACTAAAGGGTCCGTTGTGTGCTACGAACCCTGCTCTCTATTTGGGTTGGTGCTGCACCTCTACCAGGCAAGGGAGGTCAATCCCTACCTCGAGCTGCCACACGGCGCGTAGGAACCATCGTGCGAAAAGAGTGAAACAAGTAAGATTCAAAGAAACCAATAACACACACACTACACGAACAAGATGCAAGAGAGATGAATTCCTAAAGACATCCTGTAGCCTTCAAAAGTTTGGATACGGACGTCTTCGCACCGATCCATTGGACTCTATGAGGTATTAGCTCTGTACAAGTGAGACCGGTGAACCTGGGGCTCTGATACCAACTTTTCACGACCCGATTTCTCGAGTCATGATGGCACCTACTATACCTCATCAGTAGGTTAGACGAACCGTAATCAAGAACATCAAGTAATGAGCGTAAGGGTAGAAACTATAGAAAACAATAATCTAAACAAAGGACAACAAGGCGGAAGCAAACCAAAATAAATATATACAGAAATCCCTCCCAAAACCTGGAAGTGACTTGTACAGAGCTGTCTAATAAAGAGTACAAGTCCAAAAATTAGGCCACAACAAAGCTTGTCTCAATAAGCAATGAGACTAGCTAAAACAAAAGAAGGAGACGGGATAAACCCAAAATGCTAAGTGCTCACTCTCGTCTTCGAACCACAATTGCAAAAGATGGCAGGAATTGTTCACCGCTAATAACTTGTATTGGGACCTGCATTACAAAATAGATGCAGAGTGTAGCATGAGTACCAAAACAACAGGTACTCAGTAGGCATCAAAGGTCGATGGAGAAAGAAAGGTTAAAACAAGCTGAAAAAGGAGAATCTGGACACACACAGAGGTCAAAGCGAGAAAAAGAAAGAAGGCACACGAGCATACTGAAAGTAAATCTAAGTATAGCTAAAATAAACCTAATTGGACCCCAATAAGCCTAGAAGGTACACTCGTGCAGGTTTAAATAAAACCTGAACGGACCCCCATAAGCCCGAAAGGTACACAGAATAGCTAAGACTAGAAAATAATATACTCAAACCCAAGTCCAAAAGATGTCAACTAGGCCTTGAACCCACAATGATAGGATCTGGGCCTCGAACACAAAGTTTTAAAAGCTAGGCCTCGAACCCAAAATGATAGAATCTGGGCCTCGAACCCAAAGCATCAGTCTCAAGCTGGAAATAATGGTCTCAAATCGTAGAACATCAGCCTTGAACTTGAAATAAGGGCCTCGAATCGTAAATAATCACTGCAACCAACCAACTGATAACCTAACCAACAAGAGTGCCAAGGGTGTGTCAAATCACCATGGGATGCTACGCACCCAATGGTATCGAAAGAAGGCTCCCAACCTAGTACAACTCAATCTCTAATCGTCTCGATAGCATAAACATTCGGTAATACTTTAGAACCACAGAAAAAGGGAGAGAGAGAATAGGAGATTTATTAAGCCAAGAATTTTCATAAACTAAGGCTCATACTATCAGACTCAAGTCTGCTATTCCAATCTACAAGGATCTAGTCTATCCGAAATGACATCGGAGACAAAGTAAAACACAAAGCTCGAGAGTCTAAGGAAACACTGGTCTATCCTAGGCTAAGGCTAGACATGCATCAAAAAGCAATTAAATTCAAGTAATTCACATAGCATGCATAAACCTAAACAACCCAACTAGCAAGGTACTATGCCCAAAATAATGCCGATCAAATCTAAAACATGATATCTAAGAAGAGAGGTAAGAATACTATGTCCCTGCCCCTAATTAAAACTAATCAACATGTGTTCACACATTCAGGCTCAATCTAGATAGATATGAAGCCGTAGCCTACATGTAGGCTGACCGCGCGTGCTCCAAATCACAAGGCCAGAGCTTTTCCCTTTCCAACGGCCTCTGAACGCTGCCACCTTATCAAATATAGGATCACAACGTCAATATGATCATTTAGACACCAAAATTACCCAAAAGGGAGCCAAACCAATTTTTAGTGTCAGACGAGAATTGTGGGACCCGCACCAAACTTTCCATACTTAACTCTACCAAAAAGACCCAAAACAGTACCCCGAACTTTTGTTTCAAAATGGAATACGATTCGGAGCTTGATACGCAACGAAAACCCAACATGCAAATAAATCACACTTCAATCAATTTAAAAAAGCATGCAGTAGGTAAAACTTGGAATTTACAAAAATCGAAGGGTGTCCAACACTCCTTGAATACTCCACGACATAGCTTTGAAAAGTCCCAACACATGGGACTTCGAACCGAGCTAAAATGAGCAAGATATCACCAAATCAATATAGCCAAAATTAAGAAATTTAAAAGAGCTACAACAGTCTGGTTTATCATGATTTTACCTCGAACGACATGCACCCTACAACTTTTGATCACTCTATAGTGAAGACACCATTAAAATGAAGCTTCCACACTTTGAATCACCTCATTTGGCAAAGAAATGAGAGATGTATGGGGTTTTGAAGTTTCCAAAAGGAGCTGATATTTCCACTATATATGCACGAGATTTCAGCATTTTTTTCGAAAACTTAAAAACTCCGACGCGGTGTTCCAAACTTATTCGAAGCCCTATGCACACAAATGAGATATGCAACCATACCAAGTTTGATATACCAAACTCAATGGCGCAGTCAAAATTTTCATACAAGGTCCTTTTGACAAAAAGTGGGTCCCACACCCAACTGCCATTTTAAGTCAAAATCCACAAGGGGCTTAGAATTAGCTCGAAAGCATCGGGACAGGAACTAAGGGTTAATCTAGACCAAACTTGATATTTGGAAGCTATCCGCGCTTACTGAATTCTCATCCGAGCGCGTTTACTAAGAATGTTGACTAAAGTCAAACTTAGGCTTAAACTTTAAAGCTAAAAGGCTTAGCACCGACTCGCACTGAAAACCACGGGAGTCATGCCGACCATGCTACTAGCCTAAAATGACCCTTCTAGAGCTAATGGAATCATCAGAATTAGATTCAGATGTCATCTTCTTGAACTTTTGATCGAAAATGATCGTTCAAGGTTCAAAAGCTCCAAAACACTAAAACTCACATAAAAACTAAATGAATGCACGGGTGATCAAACTGTCAGTCCCAGCAAGTCATAAATGACTTGGGATCACTATAGGAAAGCTCTAAACGACGAACATGAGGCATAAACACATAAATGACCTGAAGGTCATTAGAAAAAATTGATTAGGCAATGGGTAATGTTCCATCTTAGTGTTAAATTAATGAAAAATAGGCATTGGGCTGAAATTAATTGTTCGTCAAGCTTGTCTTAGCTCACCAAGGTGATTAGGTGAATTATTGAGTAAGCCCATAATAGCAATCTGAGTTTGAATATGTGTCCTGGGCACTGTCTCATTCAGCGGGCTGGTCTTAGCTCGCCAAAACCAACTCAAAGGATCACCAAGTTGTAGTAGACATCACCCTTTTTGCTTGTCCCTTTTAGTTGTGCACTATCACTTTCGGTGGACTTGGCTTAGCTCACCAAAAGAAGTTTGGCAAATCACCAAGTTGGAGTTGACTCCGCCTTTCATGCCTAAGTGAAATTAAACTGTGTTCTGTCAATATCGGAGAGCTCGCCTGATCTCGCCTAAGCTTTTAGGCTATTCACCTCCTCAATCGGTGAGCCTCAAAACTTATTTTTAACTATGTTTGTTTTTTAGCTTATTTTTTACTAACCTTCACCCGATATTTGTTTTGAATTTTTGTGCCTTGCAGGAAATGGCCAAAACAAAAGGTCAGAGAATAGTGACCTCTGACTCAGAGCACGACTCTCCATCCCCACCCACTCTCAAGAGAAACAGGGGGGATTTTTATCAACGAGCTCTTTGAGGCTCCTTGACCATAAACAACTCTACGCTCCTCTACACGTGTGAGTGAGGGCCCAAGAAGGAAGTGGCAAGAAAGAGGGCAAACATCCAGTCCAAGGTGCCACAGACATCTTAGGCTCAATTACATGCCTCCCGTGTTCTCCCATAATTGCTCAAAGAGCCCTCGGTACGCTCAAAGTGGTAGGAGAATTGACTATCCTTGAGGAGAAATGACTCTCCACTGATGGGGTGATGAGTGACTACCCCAACATCTGGGAGACAATTGAATTTTATGGGTTTGAGTGGTTTACAAGAGTTCAACCTTCTTCTGTTCCAGCGTGGGTAAGAGAGTTTTACGAGGCCTATGAAAAGGCCTTACCAAAGAAAAGAAAAAGTGTGCTATGAAAACTCTCAGAAAAAGTCGAGGTCCTAGGGAAAATGCTCCAATGTTAAGCCGGAGCAATAAATGACATACTGGGCACCAAGGGCAACAGAGCTGGTTATACAAGCTTCGGATGAACCAAAGCCAGGATGAACTCAAGGGGTGGCTGGCACCCTTCATCTCTCACATTACCCCTCCATGGATGGTTGATGGAGTAAAAATTGAGAAAAATGACATGTACATCACCTCACAGTAGTTGTTTAGTTTTATAAGCAGCAAACTCATTCCATCCCATAACGTGTCTATTCTCCTGCATCCGAAGACCGTGTTGGTGGGCAGCATTATTTATCAGTCTGAGACCCATGCCGATTCGATCATCAATGAGGAGATGCTGATGAGGGCTCGTCAGGAGCAAACCTTTCTCCCCTTGCCAGTCTTTATCATACAGCTATGTAAGGCTACATGAGTGCCTTTCTGGTAGAGGACAGATGTCCGGATTACCCCTACCTCCTCCAATGATATCTAGAGGATAAAGGAAGATTACTTGAAAGATGACGCAGCTCGGAGAAAACTGCAACCACCTGACATTACCCCTATGTTAGACCCTACTGGCCTTGAGGCTTATGTTGTTAAACCTGCTCCTTCTGTAGAGCCATCAGGTTTTCCTCCTCTCTCCTCCATACCTTCTAGCTAAGCCACTCCCTCCACTTCTGCTGCATCTACCCCTGTATCCTGGCCTCTCTTAACCTAGGCCTTGATATACCAAATGGGCAACCTTGCTCGATCTGTGGATGCTAGGGCATCTATGATAGATAGTGATATGGTTAAAATCATTTAACGAGCGATTGAGGTAGCGATGTGCCTAGTTAGTGCTAAGGTTGTGCTTCTAGGACCACCTTAGCATCATATAGGGAGAGGTTGAACAACCCCAATGCTAGAGTGGAGGCTAGAGAGCAATGTGAGGGTGGCTTTGCTTATTTGACTGCCTTTAGGGGAGAGTTTAGTACTCTCAGGGCTAATGTGGACCAACTGAGGTCCACTGATATCTCCATGTTGTGGGGTGAGGTTCCCTTGCCCGAGAAGCCCTAGTATCTACATAACTCTGAGTCGAGAGAGAATGCACCTAGTGGTGTGGCTGAGTAGCCTGTTGATCTAGATGATGTTGAGGATGAGATTGGTGACGATGATGCTGCTAAAGAGACATATGAGGATGAGTTTTGGAGAGAGGATGAGCAGCGAATTGTTGAGACATGAACAGAGCTGCAGGCCATAGAGGAGACGATAGTGCAGGCTACGTTGGATAGATCTCGTCTAGAGACTTCCACAGTCGGCACTAGTGGAGTTTCTTCGGACTCCGTTATTCCTCCTACAGATGTGATGGGCATTGATTCCCCGATTGATGCAACCATGACGCCTCCTACTCCTATTTTTTCATGTACTGATGCCCGAGATGATGTGATCCAATCCAAGACTCCGAATCAGAGTGCTCCATAAGCATAGCCTCTCAAGGGGATTTATATATCACTCTCCTCTCGTATTTACTTATTTTTATAGCATTGAGGACATTCTTGTTTTTATTTTGGTCGGGTGAGGGCACGTGTGCCTATAATCCCCTTTTTGATTGTATTGTGGTATTTACAATTTTATTTTGAGGTATTTGTAGTATTTTGGTATTTTGGTTTTCGTTATGATAGTTGATGGTTTTTGATTCATTTTGTCTCTCTCTATCTATTGCCCCATGATTTTGAAGTTTTTGAAATGATTGAGAGTGGTTGAGTTTTCATTGTTAATATTTGAGGATCAATTGTGTTCAATATCATGTCTCAGATAGTACTTATGATGAGAAATGTGTTTTGTATTAATGTTGCACGAAGAAAACAGTGTGGCTTCACTTTTGAATGTTCTTTTTGATTCTTATATGTTGACTAGCTGTGTATTGATGTGAGCCTTGGAATGAACATCGCACGCAAGTTTTTTGATTTTGTAGAGCTACACTAAATGATTGTGTTTGAAGTGCCACGTGTGGTGAGGTCCTACTTGAAGGCATGCTTGGTGAATCCTAGAATTTTCCTTGTTGGTCTAATTGTTTAGATTTGGTGAATGCAAGAAATGATCTTGGGCGCAATTTTTGAGAGGAAATACAAATGTTCGTACCTTTTGTGACTACCTTGTGAGGGTGTGCAACCATCTTGGGACCATTTGACCCTAAAACACTTGTTGTCAACCTTGTTAAAACCTCTTGAGTCAAATTGTCCCTAACTTCTCACCTATAAATCATTTTCTAATTATTGGTTTTTTTGAATAGCCAACTTAGGCCAAAAACCTAAGTTGGGGTGTGGAAAGGAAGGAGGAAAGAAAAACAAGTAGAAAGTAAAGTAAGAAAAAGTGAGACTCAACTTTGAAGTTTGTTGCAAAAACAAGGAACCCCTCCTTATAAAAAAGAGTGAGTGAGTAATATTTTGAAAATTGAAATGAAAAAGAAAGTGTGATGAAATAAAAGGGGTGTCCAATAAATTGAGTAAAAGATTGGGGTTTGAGTCTCCAAGTGAAAAGAATAGAAGGAACTTGAAAAGAGGTGAAGGTGAGTACAAAATTGCTTTGAAAAGGATAAAGTCACTAAGCCAAATTGACTATACCTTTATCCTCAGCCCCATTACAATCCTAAAAAGACCTTTGAGATCTTGCATGAACTAGGTTGTGTGATGATTGGAACACATGGGCAAATCTATGGGATGATGCTTGCACATATTTTTCTTTTCAAAGAGTGAGAGTTGTATTGATTCGTAACTTCTTTATTGATTTTCTTTGTGAGAGGATGGAATCATTCTTGATGTGAGGGCACTGGAATACGTTTGTTGAAACATGGTTTTGCATAAGAAAGGAAGCACTAGTTAGCTTGAGCTTGGATTGATACCGACTAGTCATTATTTGAAGCTTTTTGAGCATGATTGAGTGTTGCATATGCTTGACAGTAGTCTTGTGGTAGCACTTGCATGTTAATTCTCATTGAGAACTATTGTAGACACCCTTGTTAAACTAATTATGTTCTTAATTTACTTGAGGATAAGCAAATGTGTAAGTTGGGGGTGTTGATGAGTGGTAGATTTCCACTCATTTGAGGTCTGTTTAGTTCAACAATTAGTCTCCTCAATGTCTAATTATGTCCTATTCTGAAGATATTTTGATGTTAAGGCTAAAGGACAAGTCAATGACGAATACATGAAAAACAGGTCAAAAACATTGAAAGGGGTATAAACTCCCAACAAGTAGTCGCCTAACCAAAAGGGCGGATCACCTAATTAGCCTGACCTTGCCCAAAGTGACAGTGTGCACAATTGAAAAGACTCAAGGTAGGTCGGTTTTACTAAAGACGCTATTGGTGATTTACCGAAGTAAATGGGCAAACTGGAATTCCATCACCTAAAGTGACAGACTCTTAATCGTAAATAAAAACTGAAAGGGTGAACAAGGTAGTACTAGGTAATCCGCTGAATATGAAAGGCTGACTCGATCGAGCTCGCTAACTGAGGTTCAAACACCTGAGTTAACCGAGCCCGACTAACGTCATCGAATGAGTCGCGGGTTGAATTTTGGGCCAATTTTGGGGAAACTATAAATAGTAAAAAGGAAAGAGAAAATATATCAGATTTTGGAAAAGGATTTTTCAAATCATAATTTTGTATGAGATTTTGAAAATTAACTTTTGAACTCTTGGAGAAACATTCTTAGTTTTGGATGCTTTTGTGTTCCACTATGAGAATAGGGATCTTCAATTTGTAGATCTCCAATTTTTTCCTCTAAGGAAAGAATAACCAAATATGGAAGAGAAATATATTTTCCTTTCAAAAAAACTTCAAGTATTTATAGTAATACTTTGACTTTTCTTTAAGGAAAAAATAAATTTCAAATAAGGTAAGAAAATCAGGGTAAAACCCTAACAAATCTCACCTTTTGGGTGGATTTTCTTGACAAAACTTGATCCGCTTTCTTCAAGTGCATGATAATATTTGTTCTTCACATAATCTTCATCACTGCTGCTTGTCATGGTTAAAAATAAAGTTTAAAATACATGGGTTAAAAATGATTTTAAAATATTTTATTTTTATTTTCAAAGATGCAGCAACAGAAATGTTGAAAATATGGTTTAATTCTCTTGTCCACATGTAGCTAGAAAAAAATCTTCTTTATCGTTGCAAATTGATTTGAAACCGCCTTGAACCTGTCTTCAACCTCGTTCCATTGGATCATTGAATCATGTGCTCTGATACCACTTGTTGGGTTCGAAAATGATTATGGCATCATGCGGAAGCTTACAATTGCAAATTATATGGTTGATAAATCAGATGACAAATAAAAACATACTAAAAACATATTATTAATATAGTTTTGTCAATCGACCTACATATTATAAAACTAATATTGAAAAACATAAATATGTTTAGGAGAAAATCTCCCCATAAACAAGACTGTCTAAATGACTACATTGTAGATGCTTTTGTTTTCTCCTATGATAATAGGGATATTCAATTTATATATCTCCAATTTTTTCCTCTAAGGAAAGAATTACCAAATATGGAAGAGAAATATATTTTCCTTTCAAAAAAAGTTCAAGTATTTATGGTAATACTTTGACTTTTCTTTATGGAAAAAACAAACTTCAAATAAGGTAAGAAAATCAGGGCAAAACCCTAACAGGGAGTACTATATTTTTCTTCTAATTTTCATAATTTTTTTGTCCAAAACATCCACTAAATATATTCAAGCTCCTTTAATACAAATAAATTAACAATACTATTCCTTTGAGAGGAAATAGTCTAATTATCCTCTAGAAACGAAAAAGAACTGAACAATAAAATTAACTCATTCATAGCTAGTTAGCTAATTTTTAAAATTACATTATCACATTATATATTCTTTTTGTAAATCTTAAAATAATTAATAATCTATTGATGGTGCCATTTGAAAGTCAATTCTAAATGTCTTCTTTAATAATAATGTAACCAATTGAAATCTTAACTTACATTTGATTATGTTATATATTTTTTATATTGTTAATAATAAAAATTTGAATTCTTAAAAATAAGGGTGATATAGTAATTTAAGATAAAATGACCATATATGGACAATTTTTTATTATTACAACTTAAAACTGTTAATGAATCAAATTTATATTCTCAAAATATCTGTGATCAAATAACTTTGGACAAAATAAGTATTTATATGAATAATTTTCTATTTACTAATCTTTGACTTTAAATTTAATCACATGGGATAGAAAAAGAAAAATAATCAATATTTTTTACACTTTTTCCTACTTTAGCCGGCCTTTAGTATCCACCAAACTAACTCCTAAGATCATATTTCCTTGAATCATGTGGTATATCTAGAATGTTGTTGAATATTATTTTCTATAGACCACATAGTATAGGATCACTCATCCCACTAGTATATACCCCCTTGAGCTTTCTCCTTCTCTCACTCATCAAATTTTAGTTTTTCTTACATGGAGAGAATCTAGAAGTAACTCCATTTTTTGGTGCTCTGTTCGGTTTTCTCTCCCATAATTAAGTTTTCAGGTTGTGACTGAGATACCTTTTACTTTTCTTTTTTTCGTATTTGATTAAGCCTAAACTGAACATCTTTTCTAGTTTGTTTTCTAATTATTTCATTTTCAATTCTGGCTTTGCTTTTGAAGTGAGAGATTTAAGCATTGGAGATTTTAGCAAACAAAGGACTGCATTTGAAACACTTGAAAACGGTAAGGTTTCAATTTGAATTATATCAACATTTGCAAAAAAAATTACTATTGTATGACTATTCTTTTTATGTCTCTCGGGTTCTAGCTTTATGGTAACGTTGGCAATAAATCTTTCCTTCTTTTATTTGTTTCTTTTTTCAATCTCTACCATGTGCTTTGATCTTAGTTCGTCCTCTTTTTTCTTTGTGGTATAAGATTAATGTTCTTCATTTTGAGGAATTTTTGTGATTCATGCCATATATAATTGATTGAGAGTCAACTGTTCAAACCAAAAGTTGTTTTACTTGAATGAAGGCCTTAACATTTTTTTTAAAAGTCTATTCTTCTAGCTGTTTAAGATGCAAGATTTTTAATAACTTTTTTATATTTTATTTTTTCTAATACTTCTTTTTCAATTAATTTTATAGCCAATCCATTTAATTTTCTTAAGATATATTACTCCAGATATGTCAAACTTTTTCTAGTAATTCTTTCCTCTTATATGAAAAGTTTACTTTTTCTACGAATAACACTCAATTTTTTTTTAAAAAAAATTATAACCTATTATTTCTTTAAAAGATGCCCTCCTCAATTATTAGGAACTAAGTTCTTTAGAAGCGGAGCTGCCAATTAGAGCATTTCTCTTCTCTCACCCTTTAAAATGATTACTTGTGTACATGTTAAATTTAGCGCACTTGAAATTAGTTGGTTCAATATTAAATTGGGTAACTTTATCCTTTGTATCTAGTCATTTGTGTTCAGAAGGTTCCTTAAGCATATCCTAATTCCTACATCAATTGTCCCCGACTTGACAAACAAGTCATATTGTGAAGTGGTAACCTATTAATATACCATATTTTCATTGTTGAAAAATTTAACGAAAAACTATCAAAAAATTCCTCTTTACTACAAAATTTCTAAACTAATAGAGGTATTATTTTTATGCAAAGACATCTCCATGCATATACCGATTTCATGTGATAATTCCCTTTCATCAAACATTAAAAGGTTTTTTTTTTTGGTTGTTTTAGTTTAACTTTTGCATTTATACATATTTGAAAGTTCGATCTCATAAGAAAAAAGTTGAAATAGTCATTTATATCTTTCTAAAGTAGGAAAGCCCTAGAATTCATTGTATTATTTATTATATTTCCATAATTAGTGCATTGATGGCTAACTTTAAAATAATCGATTTCTCCACAATGAACAACTATTGCAAGTGATACATAATTGATTTACTAATTTGATTCAACAATAATACTAATATTATGTACTTGCAACAAAAAGGGAAGCTGCTTCTTATAAATTAGAAGAGTGCTCTTTGTCATGGTCAACCAAATACACCATTGTTTGTTTCTTATATATAAAAAAGAAGAAAAATTTTGCATCCCCAAAACCCAAAAATGCTCGCCTTTCGCTAAAATTAACAAAAACAACAAAAAAAATTATGTGAAACAATGAGCTATCTAAAGACCAAGTTCTTGGAGATTTACAAGTTACTGAAATATGAGTTTCGTAATAATCCAAATTTTGAGTTTATTGACCATCATTAGTAAACTTGAAATCTGAATCCTTAAGAAGCTCAGATTTCAGGACTTTGTAAACCTCCAAGAACTCGGACTTAAGGTCACTCATTTTTCAAATGAGAAAATTGTTGTTTTTGTTAATTTCAGAGAAAGAGGTGAATTTTGAGGTTTTGGGGATGCAATGATTTTCTTCCTTTACATATATGTTGGAGAATAAAGACAGAAGAAACAAGTATAAGAAGAAGAAAAAGAATAATTGTAGAGAACTTTCACGTTATAATGTTAATCTGTAAAGCAAGTACATAGGACACTTTAAATAGGAATTAAGACTCAACCACCTAAGAGAAACATGACCCACTAACTTAACCACAACCTTATCCACTAAGCTAAATATTAGCAACTAACAAAAGATATGCTTTGACTCAACTAGGACTCCTAACAAACATGTTACTCTGCCAACTAAATAGGAACCTCTAATTACGTTTGAATCAATATTCAACACTCCCCCTTATTCAAAATTACAAACTCCAAGTTTCTGCTGGAATTGATCATGCTTGGCTTGTGGGAGTGCCTTGGTGAGAACATCTGCAATTTGATCCCTTGTACCGCAAAACTTCAACTCTATATCACCTTTTGTTGTGTGGTCACGAATGAAATGATAACGGATGTCTATGTGCTTTGTTCTGCTATAAAAAGTCAGATTCTTTGTCATTGCAATTGTTTCCTTGTTATCGCAGAATATGTTTATCGCACCCTCTTGCCAATAGAAAACATCAACTAACAATCTTCGTAACCATAAGGCCTGACATGCTGCTAAAGTTACAGCAACATACTCTGCTTCCGATGATGATAATGCAACCACATCCTGCTTCTTTGAGCTTCAAGAAATCGCTCCAGATCCTAAATTGAAAACATTTCCAGAAGTGCTCTTTCTGTTATCTATACTTCCTGCCCAATAACTATCACTGTCAAGCTAAAATCTGCATCTTTGGAGTACCAAATACCAAAGTCAACTGTCCCAGCAACATAACACAAAACTCTTTTGGCAGCACCAAGATGTTGCTTGGTAGGACTATGCATATACCTAGACAACATACTAACAGAAAACATAATATCAGGACGAGTATTTTTTCAGGTAGTTCAAACCTCCAATCAAGCTTCTGTAGTGACTAGGATCGGCAAGATTTGTGCCATCTTCAAGCTGAAATATTTCATTTGCATTCATGGGTGTGGCAGCCGCTTTACAATTAAGCATACCAAACTTTAACAGGAGGTCTTTTGCATACTTCATTTGAGAAACAAAAATTCCATCTTCTACCTGTTTCACTTGAAGACCAAGAAAGCATTGCAAAATACCTAAATCTGACATTTCAAACTCGTTCATCATGCAAGATTTAAATTCAGCAACTAAAGTTTCGCATGACCCCATATATATCATGTCATCCACATAGAGACAAACTACCAAAAAATCACTCGTACCTTGTTTCTTTACATACAATTTAGGCTCGTTCTCGCTCCTTTCAAATCCATTCCTCAGGAAGTATGAGTCAATTTTGTTGTACTATGCCCGTGGTGCTTGTTTTAGCCCATAAAGAGCCTTCTTGAGCTTGTATACTTTGCTCTCATTGCCACTAACACCAAAACCCTCAGGTTGGGAAACATAAACTTCCTCTTCCAAATCCCCATTTAAGAATGCAGACTTAACATCAAATTGATAAATGGGCCAGCTCAGCTTAGCAGCCAAAGATAAGAGTATTCTCATCGTTTCAAAGCGAGCAAAAGGTGAAAACGTCTCATCGTAATCAATACCTTGATGTTGTGCATATCCCTTAGCTACAAGCCTTGCTTTGTATCGATGTATGCTCTCATCTGCATGACGCTTGATTTTGAACACTCATTTGAGTCCAATGGGTTCCTTTCCTTCCGGTATATTCACCAATTTCCATGTCTGATTCTGCTCAATTGCTAGCATCTCTTCTATCATTGTATTTTTCCATGCTTGACTCTCTACAGCTTCCTTGAAACAACTGGGTTCAGTAACATACAAAGCACAAGAACAATTTTCATAAATCTCCCTCAACGATCTGAATTTCATTAGTGGAGTCTCACTGGAAGAATCTCTTGAAGAAGAACTACTGCCACTTCTTTGGGGGGTTAAGCTGTGATCACTTGCTGGAGCAGAGGTTCTTGATTGATGAGTAGCAAGGCTTCTACTTGCTGGAGAAGAACTGGATGGGTTCCCTGGAATAGAAACTGCTGCAGGTTATTGTTCAAAAACTTCATTAGTAGGCGACAATTTAATATTCGAACTAACATTTCCAGAATCAAAGTTCCAGTTAGCATCTTCATTAAACATAACATTTCTACTGATAACAATTTTTCCACTCACTGGATTATATATCTTATAAGCTTTGGATTGTGTGTTATATCCAACAAAGATACATTTCTTTGTTTTTTCATCAAGCTTATATCTAGCTTGGGAATTCACCAAAGAATAAGCTATACATCCAAAAACACGTAAGTGGCTTACCTTGGGCTTGTTACCTTTCCATGCTTCATATGGTGTTTGATTGAGAACAACCTTGGTGGGTGAAATGTTCAGCATGTAGACAGCAGTAGCAACAGCTTCAGCCCAGAAATATTTTGGTACACCTCTAGCTTGCATCATGCTTCTACCCATTTCAACGACTGTCTGATTCTTTCGTTCGGCGACACTATTCTGCTTCCGAGTATATGGTGATGTGAGCTCTCTGTGAATATCATTTTCCTCGCAATAGTTGTTGAATTCATTTGATATAAATTTACCATCTCTATCTGTTCGAAGAGTCTTGATTCTACAACCACTTTGTCTCTCAACAAAAGACTTATACTTCTTGAAATTCTCAAATGTTTCAAATTTGAATTTCAAGAAATATACCCAACTCATTCGACTATAATCATCCGTAAAAAGCAGAAAATATCAACTTCCACCTAAGGACTCAACACTCATAGGACCACATAGATCAGCATGCACGAATTCAAGACAAACAGAAGCTCTGCAAGACTTGCCTATTAGAAATGAATTTCTAGTTTGCTTCCCATACACACATCATTCACAAAATTCAAGAGCATCAATTCTAGGCAAACCAAGAACCATATTTCTACGACCTAATAATTGTAACCCCTTTAAATTCAAATGACCATACCCCAAATGCCACAGATTAGCTTCTGTATTGCCTTTGGTAATTAATGCAAAACTTTTAACATCAGAAACTTCAAGAGGAAACATTCTATTTTGAGTCATTTGAATGTCAACAATTTTGTGTCCTGAATTTTTATCTTGAATGCTACAAGAATTGTCATCAAACAAAATAGAATATCCACAAGTCATCAGTTGCCCAACACTCAACAAGTTATGGGCCAAACAAGGAACATACTGCACATCATGGAGAAGTTTGACATTACCATGAGAAGTTTGTAGAGCGATTGTGCCTTTCCCGTCGACTGTCATTGCCTTGTCATTTCCAAGACGAACTTCTGACTTCTCCGATTCATCAAGTTCTTTTAACAGTGACCTTCTGCCAAACATGTGGTTGGAGCAACCACTATCAATGATCCATACGTCATCTGAACCAGCATTTATTGAGGAGCGAGCCATGAATAGATTGCCCTCCTCTTGTTGTTGCTTACTGAAATTGGCATGTTGTTGTTCATCCTTTTGTTTAGTCCAGCAATCAGCTTCCTTGTGCCCCATTTTTTTGCAATAGCGGCACTGAATACTGCTCTTGAACTTCCAGTGCTCACCACCAAACTGAGCTTGTCCTCTGCCACGACCTCGTTCACGAAAACTATCTATGCCTCCATATCCTCTAGCATTTGAGACTTCTTCCTTGCCTTTGAAAGAAGACTCCTCCTTGATCTGAAATGCCTTCTATTCACCCTTTTCTTGAGAAGCATTCAGTCTATCCTAATGAGGTTGCAATGAACTCATCAATTCATCAAAACCATAATTAGATAAATCATGGGACTCCTCAATAGCAGCTACGACATGATCAAATCTTTTATTAAGATTTCTCAAAATTTTAGAAACTATAGTTTCATTAGTAATTTTGTCACCGTATGCCTTCATATGATTAAAAATTGCACTCACCCTAGATAAGTAGCCTTGCACAGATTCACTACTTTTCATAGATGAATTTTCAAAATCACGTCGGAGTGATGAAGTTTGACGGTCATTACCTTTGTCGAGCCGTGGAATTCTTTTTTCAGAATATCCCATACCTGCTTTGAGGTTTTTGCAATAGCAATTCTGGAAAAAACTGAGTCATGCATCGCTTGCTGGATGTAAAACAGAGCCTTGGAGTCCTTTTTTTTGTTCTCCCGCAACCTTTGTGTTTCATCTTCCTCATCATAGCAATTCTCCACCAAACCCCACAATTCTTGAGACTTGAACAAAGTCTTCATCTTTATGCTCTAAAATTCATATTTATCCCCATTAAAGATGGGAATTAGTTGTTGAGATATGGCAAATGCTCCATTGGTAGCCATTCTTTGCCCTAAATTTTCACTTTCTTCTTGCTATTGATTTGCTCCAAGTTTGACCTAACTTGGCTCTTGATAGCAATTTTGTTGGAGAATAAAGACAGAAGAAACAAGTATAAGAAAAAGAAAAAGAATAATTGCAGAGAACTTTCACGTTATAATGCTAATTTGTAAAGCAAGTACATAGGACACTTTAAATAGGAATTAAGACTCAACCACCTAAGAGAAACATGACCCACTAACTTAACCACAACCTTATCCACTAAGCTAAATATTAGCAACTAACAAAAGATATGCTTTGACTCAACTAGGACTCCTAACAAACGTGTTACTCTACCAACTAAATAGGAACCTCTAATTACGTTTGAATCAATATTCAACAATAGGAAACAAAAAATGGTACGTATTTGGTCGAAAAGTGACCAAGAGCACTTATAATTTATGAGAAGCAGCCACACTTTTTATTGCAAGTACATAATGTTAGTATTGTTGTTGAATCAAATCAATAAGGGAAATATGTATCACTTGCCATAGCAGTTCATTGTTGAGAAATACATTATCTTAAAGTTATCCATCAATCAACTAATTGTGAAAATATAATAAGTACAATGAATTCTATGTAGGGCTTACCTATTTTTTTTTCTCAATGTCGGTTGTGTTTGGATCATATTGCGTGCATTGTGGTGTTATTTTGACTTTTAGAGTTCTTTTGACATCCTCATAATTTTATATTGATATTAATGTCTTTAAGAAATAAAGCCTTCTGTGAGAGGAAAATGTGGTCCTCAGAAATTTTAGCTTATGCACATCTTGATTGCTCTGCCGTCAGTAACTTTTTTTTTACTTCCAAGGCATGCTTTTCTTCTTACTGTTATGTTATATGACGTTCTCGCCAATTTTATCCAAGTAGCCTCATGTCTAATGTGTCTTATGCAAAATGTACTTAGTGTTTCTGAATTTGAGAGGCATGCTGCTTGCAAGACCAATCACCCTAACAATCATATTTATTTTGAGAGTGGGAAGATAATTCATATGTTGTGGTCTAGGAGTTGAAGGAAACCCCTCTGGAAATGCTCTTTGAAGCAACACAAAATATCACTGGTTCTCCAATCAACTAGGAAAATTTCAAAATATGGAAAGGTGAATCCTTTGTTTCTCCATTAATGCCCTTATAGTCATAATTATTTTGCCCGTTTAACTGATGCAAATTTTGTTAAATTTTCACTCAGAAAATGTTGTGAAGTAAGTTGATACATCTTCTAATATGGATGATAAGGAGGATGCGACGAGTGATTTCTGCATTGGCAAGCCGCGTCAGAGTACTAGAAGTGTAATTCCAACTAAATTGTTGGACAGTTACTTTTGCACAAGAAGAAAGTCATGCAAGTAAGAAAAGAGTTAGTTATGAAATTGGTATAAAGTGTGAGAACGTGGATAGAAAGGAATAAGGAAGTTAATTATGATTTTGAATATTCTCGTCTCCTTTAGACATCTAGTTCAGATTTCAAGTGTATTTTTCTGTATTGTTATTCCCTGCAATTGCCTTTTTTGTGTCCTATTGTATTGTAATTGTATTCCATCAAACTTATTACATATATATCAGTGTTTGTATTGTAAAATTGTGAGTAGTTGCAGTAACGATGCCCGTTTTCCCGCTCCTAATACTATTGTATTCTAACAAACTATTTTATTGGTCTTGTATGTATCCAGAGTACTTACAAGCTGCAAAACCATTTTCATCAGCTAATTCTTGTGCTTCAAGTCAGGCCTGGCTTAACATAATCGGTGACCTAAAGTCAAATTGTAACGAGAGGCCTTAAATATTATTTTAAAACATTTCTTGTAGTAATGAAGTACTCTAAATCACCAACTTTAGTTTAATATAGTGATGGTTAAAGTTTTAATCAATCCTTAAGGTCACTATATACATATGTCACGACCCGACTCCTCTAGATATGATGGCACCTACTACAATGCAGCAGTAGGTAAGCCTAACTCATAGCCCGAAACCAGAAGCAACGGGCTATCAAGCGGAAGAGGAACCAATGAATAAAAAGAGGACAAAGGGGAATCAACATAGATATAACCAAGGAACCGTCCCCAAGATCTGGCATCAGTCAGTAATCAAGCATCTAAACAAAACAAGAGTACAAAGCTTTTTACAAATACAAAATAGATATAGACAGTCTTCAAAAGCAAGTAAAGAATAGTCCTAGCCCAAAATTGATGGAAATTGGCAACTCCGGACACCAGGAGCTCACCCAATCTCTGAATGCAAGCTGCTCCGCACCAAGACCAATCTCCGGCAATAACCGGTACTATGATCTATAGAGTGCAGAAGTGTAGTAAGAGTACCAAATAAATGGTACTCAATAGGCATAGGCTGAATGAGCTCCACATATAAAGCAAGTATAAAAGACATATAAATAAGGTAGGAACAACACAAGTAACTAAAATAGAAACTAACACAAGGTAAAGCAGGAAACAAGAGTAAAGAGCTAGAATACAAGAAGAAAAGGAAACAGAGTCAAAGAACGCACTTGCAACCACAAGCCACAACCTATTTACAATAAGAGAGCACTATAGGAAGTGAACTAATCAAGAACGAAATACTGACTACCACCGCTAATCGCCTAAGAACTAATCCAACTGAACCTAGTAGGAAGTACCAATAACAAATCCAGAAAAGACACCCTGAAGATAATCTACAAATACAACACAAGGTAAAGACAGGTATAATCAAACTATAACCGACCGGACGCCCATACCCTCGGAAAGATACAAACAACAAACATACCGCCGGCCCCCATAAATCGAGGGACCAAACAGCAAACAGTATCCTAGTGATAGACGATGCTAATGAATGCAGGTTTGTAGTAAAAACCAGTAACATAATCGGTGGCTCTCAGAGATCATCCACAACCAAGTGTATAGATCTACCTCGGCCCCTGGCCTGCCACGTGGGACCCATGTAGCTCCCTCATCCAGTTCAGTGGTGCACCAGTAAGACGGCACCATAGGGGACGCGGAAAGTCCGTATACACTGCCTGGGCCCAAACCAGATCTTATACATAACATATAGCATCCCCATAGTGGTACTAGAGAGTGAGTGGCCAAGCCGATGTAGAAAAGGGCGACGGCGCGCCGGATAGTCAAGTACAGGCTAAAGGCATCCCAGATGCAGCCAAGTAGAAAAAATGTAACGCCGCGCCGGATATCCATAAAAGCTGAGTGCATCCCTGATGCCTCTAATACTGACAGTATAAAAAGAGTACGTCCTCAACGCCTCATGACTTTCAAAATTAGTTTATCAAGTAGTCTAGGTGGTACGACTCCCGTTAAAAACCAGTTTTAGAAATTAGTAAAAAATCCAATGAAAGTACAGGGATTGTACCACAACCGAGTGAAAATGCTCAATCAATGCAAGCATGCCATCACCAACATATAAACAAAGTACACACAATCAGAAAGGTAAAAGCAAATCAAGCCACGCTACCAAGGCAAGGGAAACTAACCTGGGATTCATTCGCTCCTCGAATATGGCCTCGGGCCCAACAATAGACAGTAATGCATCACAAGACTACCGCTAATCAGAAAGCGCAGTAATCGGGAGATAGCTCAGAGTCAAAATAGGGGGAGAAATATCTCTAGGATCGATGCTTTACCCCAAAATATGCCATCTCAGCTCCCAACGAGCACAACTAAGCTAAACCTATGGCTACGACGAGCCTCAGAGGTCTCAGGCACTAGCACAAGGTAAACCATCTATAACAAGCCCTACCAGAAGCTACGCCTAGCTCTAAGGGCGGTACATCACATGATAAACCATCCAAGGCTCAAACCTAGCCTAAGGCCATCAATACCAATCTTAAATAAGGATAATAATGCTAAGTCAATACCACAACCAAGGCCCATATCCTCATCTAAGGATTCGCGAGACCACTCTAGTCTAAAGATCAACCGGGTTCAAGAAAATGAGATAGAAGGAGGTAAACCTTATACTCGGCAAATACCAAACTAAATCACATGTAATTCATACTAAATTGTGTCTAATAAAGCCCAGTCAAAGTGGGAGACCATAGCCTACCTCGAAGCCTATCACGCGCGCTCCGGATCAACCCAATTGAAGCTCCGCTTTTATGAATCACCTCCAATCTCCGCCACGCTATCAAAATATTGATCACAATGTCATTACGGACGTTTTGACACTAAAATCGCAATAATCGGAGATGGACCCAAAATTGGGTCTAAAATGACATTGTGGGACCCGCGCTGAGAATCTCAAAATCTACTCCGTGAAATGGTGCATTTAAGCTTACTAAACTTGTGTTCCAAAATGGGGCACAATTCGATGCTCGGAAACGAAGAAATCAGCCCATGCAATATTATTCACCAATAAAGCTAATTAAAATAACAAGGGCAGCAGCTTCAACGCGGAAATTACCTCAAACGGAGATTACCCAACAGTCCCCGATCCTCCAATTCGTAGCCACGAACTTCCCGAACACGCTGGACTTTGAATCACCCAAAACGGAGCTAAAATGAGCAAGATATCACCAAATCAATATAGCTAAAATCTAGAACTCAAAGCAGTCTGGTCTATCACGATTTTACCTCGATTGACGCACATTCGACAACTTTCGATCACTCTGCAGTGAAGCCACCATCAAAACGAAGCTTCCACACTTTGAATCGCCTCATTTGGCCAAGAAATGAGAGAGATGTGGGGTTTTGTAGTCTGGTCGCTAAAGGACTGTTTCTGATCGCTAAAAGTCTCATTTCTGGTCGCTAAAAGCCAGCACCAGATATCATCACTTTTGCTATTTTTCAAAGTCTCCAAACGGACCCTCGGAATTCGTTCGAGACCCGATGAAAATGAACCAGATATGCTACTCCACTAAATTCGACATTCCGGACTAAATGGCGCAGTCAAAATTTCCATATGAGGTCATTTAGATAAAAAGTGGGTCCCACATCCCAAGCGCCATTTTAGCCAACCTCCACCAAGGGCCTCGAAATTAGACCGGAAGCCCTTGGAAGCGCACGAAAGGTCGTTCTAGACCAAACTCAACATTCCAAAACTAGCCGCGCTGACAGAATTCCCATCCGAGTGCGTTTTCCAAGAATATTGACCAAAGTCAACCTTGGGCCAAATTTCAAAGGCTAAAGCGCCAAATGGCCCCAAAGTCACACCGGAAGCCTCAGAACTTGAGCCAAGCATTCTACTAGCCTAATTTGGTCGATCCGGAGCTGATGGAACCGTCAGAATTCCATTCTGAGGCCGTTTACCTGAGGTTATGACCGAATTCAACTTTTCAAGTTTTAAAAGCTCCAAAACGGGAAAACGGTCGTAAAACCCAAACGAACGACCAGGCGACCGAACAGTCTGTGCCAGCAAGTCATAAATGACTTGGGATGGCTACAGAATAACTCTAAACGCTGAAAAGATCAGAAAACGTAGATAATGACCTGGAGGGTCATTAACACATATCACAAATACCTTAATCAATTCATGATTAAGAATTATATTGTTGCAATATTACATTTAGCGGCAACAATTATGTATATGTCTATATTGCTAGAGACTTTATCCACTCAGGATGTAATGACATTAACTCTATTGTCACTAAATAATTTTGTGGTAATAAAAGAGGAAAATTTATTGCCACAAATGTCTCTTTTCTACTTCTATTTGTTCTACTTCAATTGATTGATTTGATTTTTATCAATTTATCAACACTCCCACGAGGGAGTAGTTGGAAGAGAAATTGATTATAAGACATAATTATTTGTTATGAAATGACACAACGAAATTAAAATCATACAATATCAATATACCATGGATGTTTAGATATTTACATTAAATTATACTACTTTATTATGATTAAGCAAAAATTAAAGTATAATGTATATTAATTAATTATAATATACATGAATTCTCAAAACATTTCTGATCAACCAATTTGGGCATATATGAAAAAAAAACAGTCACTAAATTTTTAAACATTTAGTGAAGAAAATTTAAATTCTCAAAATAAATGTAATCAAGTAATTTAGGACAAAACAAGTATATATATGAATAATTTTCTATTTACTAATCTTTGACGAGAAAAATCTCTGAGTTAAAAGTCAAAGTAATCCTTGAGCTTTCACACGTAGCACTAATAGTCCTCCATGTTTCAAGAATTGGTACAGTTTTGGTATTCTCTCAAACATCCATCCAATTGTTAACGGTGACATTTGTGCCCACGTGAGAAAGCCTTATCTATTATATACCATAACATTGTTTCCACCATTGCTAACCATATCTTTTCGATACCTAATTTCATAACTTTGATTCCTAGAATAAAAATAAAGAGATTGATAATTGGATAAGTAAGACTTATTCAGTTGCATCTGATTTTTTTGAAGAATCTCTTCTTTTCCTTTTTGTTTTTTGTCCATCAATGAAAGTCTTCGGCAAAAGTAAAGCACTCTTTTTCTATGAATGCAAACAGTTTACATCGTCATCAAGCCTTCAAGTTTAAACTATATTTTTCTTTTGTTTTTCATTTTTTTTTTGTGTAGTTTAAAGGGGAATCTAGTTCTGCTTTTGAGTACGTTCTAGTGTTGTTTTAGTGTGAATCTGGTGCAACTATTTTGGTGCAATTTCGGGGTTTGTTTTGGTGTTGTTCTAGTGCAATTTTGGTGTTGTTTCTGTGCTTTTCTACAGCTATTTTTGTGCAGTTTCAGTGCAGCGAATCTGGTGCTGCTGTTTTGGCGTAAGTCCGGTACTGTTTTGAGGCTTTTTTTGGTGCAATTTTAGTGTTTTTTCGTGCAGTTATGGTACTTCACTGCTACTATTTTTGTGCAACTCTAGTGTCGTTTTAGTGTGAATCTAGTGCGCAGCTAATTTGGTGAAATTCCCATGTTGTTTTGGTGCACAAAAACACCGTTAAAAATTAAAAGGATGTTTGAGAGAATATCAAAATTGCACAAATTATTAAAATATGGAGGACTATTAGTGCTCCATGTTAAAAGAGAAGGATTACTTTGACTCTTAACTCAAAGATAAAGGACAATTTTGATCCTTTTCTCAATCTTTGATCATAAAATTTAATTACTCAATCTTTTTTTTATTTAGTTTATTCCATTCTAGCGGGCGCGAGTGAACAACTACTAATTATGAGATCTCATTTTAGATTCTTTATGTCACGACCCAAAAATGAACGTGATGACACTTGTCTATTTCTACCAAGACAAGTCAGCCTCGAACCCAACAATATGAAATAAATGCAGAAAGTAAAATAAGAATAGTATAAGAGCATAAACCTTAGTCATTCTAATATAACCCCAAAACTTGGTTGTCACGTGTACAAACCTCTGATATAAATACATAATTGAAAGTTAAGTACAAGTCTCAATGTCTTTGTCTCTAGAATAAAATAAAACATAAAATAAGGAACAAGAGGGCACGCCGGGATGACAAGCAGCTACCTCTTAAATTCCTTCGAAAGCCTCAAAAATAGAAGAAGAGTAATCACACGGATTCGAGCTCAGAACCTACACAAGTGTAGAAGCAAGAAGTGAGTACTAAACAACACAGTACTCAGCAAGAAACCTACTAAACAAAGCAAAACTAGGCTAGAATACTAGTACTCCGTTCATCCCAACCGAACCACCTCAAACTACAACCTGCATAGAAACCAGCCCAACCTAACAGTCTTACAATACACAGTTCACAAGGCTTAACAATCACACTCGAATAGTCACAGTTCAACAACCAACAAGTATCAAGTATATCAATCACAAATATCAAGTAGATCAATCACAAGAAACAAGTAGATCAGTCACAAATAACAGGTAGATCCATCACAGGTATCAAATGGACCAATCTCAAGTACCAAGTTCATCAAATCACAATAATCAAATACTTGCCGGAACCATTTCCCAACGGCACAATATCACTAGCCGGAACCATTTCCTATCGGCTTTATATAGTATTAGTTGATGGAACCATTTTCCATCGGCACAATATCACAAGCCGGAACAATTTCCCTTTGGCTTTATACAATGTCACTTGCCGGAACCATTTCCCTTCAGCACAATGTCACTAGCCGGAACCATTTTCCTTTGGCTTTATATAATATCACTTGCCGAAATCATTTTCCTTCGGCATAATCATTACATGTCTCATCACGGTGCACTACAATCAATGCAAATAAAAAATTTCACACCATAAGGAAGAGACAACAACTCAATCAACTCATGTCCACAAAATACCATCAAGGCATTTCATTAATCGACAAATTATGGTCCACAACAAGGCAATTCACAAAGCATTATGATCAATAAGTTGCATTTTTCATTAATCCCGTTTTTATTCATTAAGATCAATCAAGTGGAATAGTTGAACCCATCACTTCATTTTCATTACTCCTTAACACACACAATGAAGAGAAATAAAAGATTCTACAAGCTTTACAAGGTTTAGAAGATCACTTGCCTCAATTCAATCAAAAGTCAATCCAAGACTTGAGTCTTTCCTTTCTGAACAATATCCAAAGCCACACAATCTAATTCCATCAAATAATCACAATAATATTCAAGAAATAACGTGACGATGTCTTCGCTGATTATTTGACCTCTTGCAAACGTGACGATGTCTTCGCTGAAGGGATGCTCGCTAAAGTGAAGAATATAGACACCAAAACATATAGCAAACACAAAATCATCGAATGGACCCTAGGGATTCATTCGAAACCCCATACACACAAACCCTATATGCAATTTGACTGTACTGGACGTTTCGGATTCAATGAAACCATCGAAACATGAATCTGAGGTCTCCTTGACCTGAAACTAGTGAAAGTCACAAGAAACGAACATAACGCCTAAAAAGGCTAAATCAAGCTCGGGACCTCTGAAAATTCAACCAAGACCTCACGTAGACCTAAAATCATCCTCCGAATCCAACGGAACTTTTGAAATTACGATCCTAGTATCTGAACCCCGAAAGTTGACCCAAGTCAATCTAAAGGCTAAAATTCCACAATTTTCCAACTTAGGACCTCAAATCCTCAAAAAGACTTTAAATTTGAAACTGACAACTCACATAGACCAATTTCCACATTTCGGGACTGATGGAATCAACGAAATTTCATTCCGACACTCAAAAATCAAAGACACCAATAGCCACTTTTAACCAACTTTAGCCTTTTGAAACCAAAATTTTCATAATTCACAATTTTTTACTCAAAGTTCAAAACCAATTTTAAAACTCATTCTTAAATGACTCGGGATCCATATTAGGTGGGGTAAAATAATAATTTTATGAAAATTTATAAAAATGACCTTTCGGGTCATTATACTTTAACAAAACTCTCGTGACATAACATAGTCAATACAACTAGACATAACATATGATTTTTCATAAACCGCGTTGTATATAGGATCACTCATCACACTAATATATAAATCCCCAAGCTTTCTCTTCCTCTCACTTGTCAAATTTCAAAGTTTTAGAATTTAGCAAAACATTGAACTAAAAACCCTCTCTAATTGATTTCACTAGATTTCATTCCGGAAAATTCACCGATGAGCTACGATTGAGGTGAACTGCTTGGCCAAAAACTCCATCACTTTGCTTAATTCATTAGTTACGCCGGAATTTATCATATAGAATTCACGTGTGATGATAACCTCTTCATTCTAACAAATGCATCATATGAACTTTCTCAGAGAAAACACCACAAATGGTCCCTGAATTATTCGAGTAGGTCTAAAATAGTCCTTTAACTATACATTTCTCGGATTTAGTCCTTTAACTATCCTAAATCTTATTAGGTTTGGTCCCTTAACTATACACTTACTGGTTTTAGTCCCTTAAGTGTATACTTGCTGATTTTAGTCCTTTAAATATTCAAAAACTCATCAGGCTTGGTCTTTATCTATTTTTTATACAAAGCTTTGGTTTATATTAACGAAATCCATGGCCCCATAAAATTAAATTCTTAACTCATTTTTCAGTTGTTTCTCTCTCCCCGCTACCTTTTATTCAAATTACTCTATGAAAAGAACCTTAACCTGAACGATTCAAAATATAATTTATGAGAAAAGTAAATATAAGTCCTAATTTTATTCAAAGACAAATAAAATGAAACATATTATTGTTGCAAATGACTTGAATATGCTAAAATTTATCATAAAAAGTAAAATATTATTTTCTATTAGGTGTGGCAAGAGATTTATTTATATTTAATGTAAACAAATTTTTTTTCCATGAGAATAAAATTAAAAGTCTTTTATCACATGTTTTGATTCCAAAATTTATACTCCAATGACTTTATTGAAGGGAATTTATTTATTTTTTCAGAAGTTGAAATTTATAAAATGATAGATTTTCATTTTTTAAAAAGATTTTTTTATATTTTGAAATAGATCAATTTTGTTATTTTGTTCATTTTATTTTACATAGAAATATTTGAGTAATATGATCATATCTCTTATTTTTCTTTTGTATGAAAAATAAAATTAAAATAATTCATGTTGATTACGAATCATTAACCGCTAAAGAAGGGAATATGACATATTCAAATCATTATCAACAATAATATGCTTCATTTTATCCTCCATTTAATACAATCAGGATTTATATCTTCTTTCCTATTTAATTTTATTTTTAATCATTGAGGTTAGAATTCTTTTCACAGGAGTAATTTGAAGAAAAATAGCAAGGAGGGAGAAAAAACTGAAAAAGTAGATTACAGATTTAATTTCACGAGGCATAGTTCCATTAATATAAACATAAGCTATTTATATAAAAAATAGATAGAGACAAAACCATATAAATTTTTGAATAGTTAAATGATTAAAACTAGTAAGTTTATAGTTAAGGGACTAAAACCGGAAAGTATATAGTTAAGGGACCAAACTTGATAAGGTTTTGGATAGTTAAATGACTAAATCTGGTAAGTACATAGTTAAGTGACTATTTTAGACCTACTCCAATAGTTCATGGACCATTTATGATATTTTCTCAACTTTCTCGTTTAAAAGTTTTAAAATATCAAAAAGGAAGCAATTTTTTTGTTTATTTACTCATTTTAGAAAAGTTATTTTAGTGATGATTATGAACTTACCATATCTACCAGTGAGAATTATTTATTTATTTTTAATCTTCAATATTTTTGGTGCTATGTTTAGTGGTATTTTTCATAATTGAGTTTTCAGGTTGAAAGTTAGATTCTCTTTTTGTCTTAAATTATTTATTATCACATTCTCATAATGTTTTCTAATTATTTTATTTTCGTTTTTGCTTTTATTTTTGAAGTGACAGATTTCTGCATTGATAGAGCTCGACATTTGCTATCCAGTGTTGGAACATTGCATCTGAAATACATGAAAATGGTAAAAAAAATTAGTTTGAATTGTTTCAACATTTATTATGTTGCACCGACAACTTTTTAAAATGTTGTGAGCCTACAGACTAGTAAAATTGACAACAAATCTTTCTTGCTTTGATTTATTTTCCTTTTTTCAATCTCTAATGTATGCTTTGATCTGTGTGCTTCTTCTGCTTTTTCTTTCAATCTCTAACATGTGCTTTGATCTGTGTTCTTTTTTCATTTTCCTTGTGGAATAAGATTAATGTTTTTTTTATGTTGAAGAATTGTTATTGTTCAAGACATATACAATTAATTGAGAGTCAGTTGTTCAAAAGAAAAGTTGTTTTACTGGTATTCCATTCCGCATACTAATTCTTGACATGGATATACTTTAGCTCCTCCTTGACTTGTAGAGGGTACCTTATCAAAGGAGAATCTAGAATTTCTAGAACTGCAGTACTACTTTAAAAAAAAGAAAAAGATAGTTATTAAATGTTAATTTTAGTGTGCTAAAAATTAATTGGTTCAATTATTAAACAAGATAGCTTCATTATCTAGAGATCGGGCCAATTCTTCCAAGCTAGAGTTTCATTTACAATTGCAATTGGAAACCTTTTTTCAAAATAGCATGAAATATTTGTGTCTTTATTTGCCTTCTCCAAAATAAGATTTTTAGTGAAACTCAAATAGACTTAATAATTTCTTTTCCATTCTCTGACAACTTTTATATGATCTTTCCCGTCTTTCAAGAATAAATTTTATATGGTCATAACACTTTGATAGTTCATTGAAACCTAAAGCCAGACAACATTCTTTTGGATGAAGATATCAAGGTATTTCCAACTCAAAATCCATTTTGTTTCATTAGATTTTTTCTAAAAACGAATAAACTGCTCTCGCGCACCTTGAGCACTCCACCGACAACCGATGAGTTTGAGAATAAATGATTATGCAATATTGAAATTGACATTTACATATACATTACCAAGGTATTTCCAACTCAAAATCCATTTTGTTTCATCATATTTTTACAAAAAAGGAATAAAAAGTTTCGGCCAAATTGGGGGAAATTTAAAATTGAATGAGATAAAAACAGTTTTTCAGAAAACTAGCTCGCCCGCTTAAATCTTGAAAAAAAATACCTAAAATAAAAAAAATCGTGTGAAATGGACACTCGAGGCCAAAGTTATGAACGTTTGAAGTTTCACCATTTTACAACTACTTTTTCTAGTTCCACTCTTAATTTCGTTTGCCTTTTTATTTTATTGAATTTTTGTTTATATAGAAGAATAGTTACAAGGTAATTTTTTGTTCTAATTAATTTTTTATTATTATTTAAATAATTGAAAATCGTGTAAAAACTATAAATTACCATAAATAAAAAATTTAAGACGTGTAAAAAATTTGTTAACTCTACATAAATTGTGATGGATTGAGTAACATATATTATTTGAAAAATGATATGTTATGTGATAGATATGCGTACTCATGAGATGCAAATCACACAAATCTCGTGCATTAAGCCGAAGTTTAGTTTTGTTAAGCTAAATACTGACGGAAGTGCTTTGGAAAATGTCACGACCCAAAGTACATCCTTGACGTGACATGGCGTATAGGACCCCGAGAGGGCCTACACAAGCCACTTAATATGCATACAATACAATATAATAGAAAATACAAGAAGTTAAGTAGAAAGTTTCATAACATGAAAGAATTTGACATAAGAGCGGAAGTCTAATCATAGTCTTGACAAGTCAATCTAATACATCAAATCAGTGATTGGGACGTAACCCATACACCACGGACAAAGTGTGAAAGTAAAGACTTAGGAAATAAAATCTTCGTGGTCTTGCCCTCGAAGTATGAGGACTCACCAAATCCAATAGCTAAGAAACCCGAATGTAGCCACGAGCGGAAGGAGAGAGATTGTCGGACCCTACATTATTAGAGAATGCAGGCACAAGTATGCACTAGTGCATGGAATGTACTAAGTTTGAGGGAAATGCATGAAAGCATGAATGTCATCATATGGGGGACATTTAAGCCTGATATGCATGACCAAGCTAAAAGCATAGTAAAACCTTTAGAGACGAATCTTAAATCATGAACATGGTCAATGCCTATTAAAATTCATTAGAAAGCTTTCATAAAAACCTTTGAAGGTAACTTAGTTCATTTTGTGGGATGTTTACCGTTAAGCGACATAGACCATGTGAGCTATAACATGGAATCTGGTGTCATGCTCCCACACAGAAAAAGAATGTCCTACTTGTCAAGGTAAGGAGCATGAACTTCTAGCTTAGGTGGATCCATTATCCTAGTAACTTAAGACTATCCAATGGGGGTACATAGTTAGGAACTAGAAGTTGCTACTAGAGACTACCCTATTTGAGTCTCCACCTCAAAGTTTACTCGATGCTAAGTGAAATCCCAATGGAAATATTTATATTCATATTTATATCGTTATACTTTAAAAGGCACAAATAAATTACAAATCCAATCTTAAGTCATCATAGAGTAACTCCTTTAAATCATGATTCATACATATGTGATAAAACCTTTCACACCCATGATTTCATAAGTACATGAGAAAAAACCTTTCACAATTTCATTGATGCTTCATTGAAAAGCAACCTTACTTCATAAAAACTCTTTTTCTTAAATCATGCATAGCTTTCATAAATCATCATTCATAAGTTCAATAGCTTTCTTCATAAATACAGAGTAAAAATCATAGATAATGCATGAGTTCATATGAAATCAATTATTGGAAAACATGTAATTGAATCAAATCATTCATAATAAGATTGAAATCAAACAATTGAACCATAATCAAATAGAACCCATGAAGATTTGCCTAAAACCCTAGATAATTAGGGAATTGAGATCTTTTGGGACCCAATGGATGAATGGAATCCATTGGTTAATTCCAACATACCTTGATACACAAAGCTCAAAAGCAATGGAGAAAAAGGAGACTTCAAGCTTGAAACCCTATTGTTCTTCCTTGAGCTTGAGAGAATTTGGAGAGGATGAATGCAGATAGGATTTGGGGTTTCAAGGGAATGAGAGAGTTGGGTTAGTTTTAGGAATAGAAAGGTAGTTATAGGTCTTAGAATTAGGGTCAAAACGATATAGTGTAGGTATTTATTGCATAGGAAAAGACCCAAATACCCTTAATAAATAACTTTTGGAACGACCTACGATTCGTACTAGCTCCTACGGCTCGTACTGGTCAACTGTAGAATCAACTTCAGAAACCCAAACTTCATCTTACTTTCCACGAAACCCTTATACGGTCCGTCGTTCAGTCTACAGTTAGACCCCTTTCATAGAACCCAAGTTCAAGTCAAATTTTACTAAGTCCAAATCGGTTCTATGAGACCATCCTATGACCCATATAACCAACTACGACGCATCATCTTAACTCATAGACTGAAGCCTCATTTTAATTTCTCTGAAACCTTTCTACGAATGCCTTCTACGACTTGTCCAACTTCCTACGACTCATCTTGTCAAATTGTAGGTTCACTTACTGGGACTGAAATCCCAAAACTCAACTTCAGGGTCTACAAATTCCTTCCTTAGTCTTGTAGGACTTCCTACGGTCTGTGGATAGAACTCATAGATCAGTGCTTCAGTTTCGAAAGCTGAACTTTTCCTTTCCTTTTCAACTTTCCAATTTTTGAGTTGTTACAGGTAATCATGGGATCATTGGAGTTGGTGCCATTTTAAGAGATCACATGGGCAAGTGAATTTTTGCTTATGCCATACCATTAAGAGAAGGAACCAACAACCAAGTGGAACTAGAGGCGGCTATTTACGGACTAACATGGTGTATTCGACAAGGCTTTTCAACATGTTATTCTTCAAGTTGACTTGGAGTTACACACTTCTCCTTGGAACCTTCACCATTTTACTCATGATCTAGTAGACATCTCTAGACTATTCCAGTTCTTCGCGTGCACTCATGTCTTCTACAGGGAAGCTAACTTCACCACTGATGCTCTTTACAAACATAGTCACACTCATACCACACCAGGTCACCACATTACACTTCAACAGTAACCACATCGTGCTAGAAGATATAACATGCTAGATAAGGCCGGTCTAGCTAGTTTTAGAAGAAGGAACACCAAAAGGATTAAGAACCCTCCATAATCCTTTTATTTGTACTGCATCTATGGATTGAGAACCTAGTTGCAGATCGTTCCTTTTATTTTTCTAGGTTTTTCCTTTTATTATGTAAAGGGGAGAGTTTCTCTTATTAATTTTTTTCCTAGTTTCTTTGTATCGATAGGAGTCCTCTCTTTTAGGTGCATAGTTTCAAGGTTTCTTTTTCTAGTATTAGGGATGAGTTGGCCGACCTTTGTAGGATGGCCAACTTATGAACCACCATAGGACTAGAGGTAAGGTTTATGCCCCTCTCCTTCTATATTTTTTGCTATTTTATTTATGTTAAGGCATGGGGCATTGATCAGCCCCCGACCCCCCCCCCAATGGTCATTAAAATAAAATCAAAATAAAAACCCTAAACCCTAAACTACTTATTTGGGAGTTGTGGAAGAAAAAGAAATAGCAACAAACACGGAGAGAAGGTGAATGTTAGTAGAATGATATATCAGGTCTCAAGCACTATCAAGTTTCTTGTCAAGACCACGAAGCCAACAATCAAATAGGTTCCACATAGATGGCCGGACATAATTCGATTCTTGGAAAAATTTGTACCGGCCTTGAAGGTTACTCAGGTGTATTGGAATTTACCTTCGGATAATTGGTTAAAATGCAACACGGATGAAGTGCCCATAGGAAATCTAGGTAGAAGTTTCTATGCTTTTTGTATTAGAGATCCTCTGTGTGATTTTGATATATGAAGAAGCTAAGGAAATTGGAGAAGGCACAGACACATTACCAGAGACAACTGCAATCTAAGAAGTTGCTAGATATTGTGTAGCTCATAATGTGCTTAACTTTATATTAGAAGCTGATTCTTTGTTTCTAACAAATTTAATTTATAGTACTTGGAAGCCGCCATGGATCATAGCTGATGAATTGGAGGAAATTATTGAGCTACTGGACTATTTGAGGGAAGGTAACCAGGTTGCGGACCATTTGGCAAATAATACACTTTAACATGGAGATATTGTAGTGCATCCGTTCACCGAGTTGGACACACAAGGAAGGAAGATGATAGACTTTACTACAAAAATAGTAAATAAAGGAACAAATATTGTTGTTTCACACTAGATAAATTGATATTACAACAAGAAGTCTCAAAATAAAATAATCACCAGTACACTACAGATATCATAAACTACATCCTAAGACAATTATGAACTTTAGTTATATAATCATAAAGATCACAAACTTTCTAGACATTCGAGAAGCTAGAAACTCTCCTAGAATTCCCTTTTCTTTCTTTTTCTAAATACCCATTTCTAACTGTCGTGACCTTTTTCTATAGAAAAAACCACCCAATACATGTGTAACTGTCTCATGACAGTTACTAAGTTTCTTAATTGTTTACTTTGGCCTCCTGAAATAAGTTTTTTTAACTTGAGGCTCATCTTTACCTTTCCCTATAAGAGTCACCTTGTCCTCAAGGTGAAAGTCCAGAAATTGTTGATCGATGATTGCATATTCCTCAAAGTATTCTCAAATTCTGGCAGGGTCTTCCACTTGATTAACACTTCCAATTTACCATTGATTAGCTTCCCGATCTACCACACTGCCTTAGGCTCAACTTGAAGCTCCAATTCTTGGGTAAGAAATGAAGGTAGGTTTTGAGCAGGAGTGGTTGGAAGCAAGCATTTTCTCAACTATGAAACATGAAACACTGAATGAATGCGTGCTCCAACTAGTAACTCCAACCGATAAGCTACGGTACCAATCTTTTCTAGAATCTTAAAAGGACCATAATAGCGGGGACTGAGTTTTTCATTGATCTTCTTAGCCAAAGAAAGTAGTTTGTAGGGCCGAAGTTTGAGATATACCATTTCACCAATCTTAAAAGTCAGTTCTCTACAATATCGATCAGCTAGATTCTTCATTCTTTGTTGTGATTGTAATAAATGTTCTTTGAGTTCGGTTAAGATCAGATTTCTAGTGCGTACTTGCTCATTTACTTCTTCCACCCCTGAAGTAGTGTCATCCATGTGAAAAATTGATGATGGATCCCTTCCATATAATGCTTTAAAGGGTGTCATACCTGTAGATTTGTTAAAGGATGTGTTAAACCAATACTCAGCCCCAGATAACCAGTGGGACCATTCCTTAGGATTTTCTCCTGCTATACAATGGAGATATGTCTCCAAACTCCTATTCACCACTTCTCTTTGCTCATCGGTTTCTGGATGATAGGAAGAGTTGTACCGTAGGGTAGTACCTGCTATTTTGAATAGTTCCTTCCAAAATTGGCTTATGAATACACGATCACGGTCAGACACAATAGACTTAGTAAATCCATGCAATTTAACCACTTCCTTAATGAAAACAACTACCACATATTTTGCATTAAAAGGGTGTGAAATTGAAATTAATTGTGCATACTTAGTATAACGATCCACCACAACAAAAATAGTATCAAACCTATGGGATTTAGGAAGTCCATACTTACATCCTCCCACACACGATGAGGTATAGGCAATGATTGGAATAACCTCGCGGGACTACAAGTTTGAGACTTGTTCTTTTGATAGGTTTCACACCTAGCAACAAAGTCTTGCACATCGCTCTTCATACCTTCCGAATAGATATTCTCGGATAACCTTTTATATGTGCGAAGATACCCCAAATGGCCTCCTATAAGACAAGAATGAAACTTTTTCAATAGCCCAGGTATTCAAGATGATCCTTTTGGCAAAACCAAGCGCCCTTTGAATAGTAGACATCCATTCTTCAAGTTGTAGTTGTCATCAGCTTGTTGTCCTGAAATTGACTTTTGCAAAATATAAGCCATTTTGCTATCTCGTTGTACTTCTTGGTCCCATTCCTCCTTGTCTTTATATTGCCAAATTGAAAATGCACATAACTCTGAAGATTCCTAGCGTCATGACAAAGCATCAACCACTCTATTTTCAACACTCGATTTGTACTTGATCTGAAACCTATAACCCATGAGCTTGGAAACCTATTTATGTTGATTCTCATCCATAACCCTCCATCCTAGAAAATATTTAAGGGATTTTTGGTCAATTTTAATGATGAAATGATGGCCTAGCAAGTAGTGATTCCATCTCTTGATAGCCGACACAATAATCATTAGCTCTCGTTCATATACCGAACATTGTCACGCTCTGGAAGAAAGCAGTCGACTAAAATAGGAAATAGGTTTACCATTTTGCATTAAAACTGCAACAACACCAAATCCTGAAGCATCAGCTTCAATTACAAAGGGCTAAGAAAAGTTTGGCATTGCCTAAATGGGCACTAGAGTCATAGCCAACTTCAATGCCTCAAAAGTTTTTTGAGCGCGTTCCTCCCATGAAAAGGCATCCTTTTTTATTAAATTAGTTAAAGGGGCAGCAATTTTTTCATAATCTTTGAAATTTTTTCTGTAATATCAAATGAGTCCTAAAAATCCCCACAAAGACTTTATATCTCTAGGAATTGGCCAAGATATCATACTCTCAATCTTTGAGGGGACAATCTGCACTCCTTCAGAGGAGATGATATGACCCAAATATTCAAGTTTAAGCTGAACAAACGTACATAATGTCCCTCATGGGTGCAGAAGACTATTTTTGCTTCATCTCTAGCTTGAATATGAATTTGATGATAACCTGACTTAAGATCCAACTTGGAAAATATGGTGGCTCCCCCAATCTCATTAAGTAACTCATCAATGCATGGTATTGGAAATTTTTCAGGGATCGTGATATCATTAAGAGCTCGATAATCCACAAAAAATTAACAACCTCCACCCTTCTTCTTAAGCAGTAATACTGGACTAGAATATGGACTATTACTAGTTTTAATGATTCCAGTCGCCAGAATTTTTTGACCAAACGCTCGATCACTTCTTTAAGAGAATGAGGATATTGATATGGACGAATGTTTGGTGGTTGTGCTCTAGATTGAAGATTAATAACATGATTCCAAGAAGGATGTGGTGGTAAGACTAAGGCTTGCTCACCTACTTCTTGGTAATCAGATAATAACTTTTCAATCTCCTTTGATGGTATAGCTGCTTCATCTTTAGTTACTGTTACCTGATTCAACTCAACTAGAAATCCTTGGCTTCCTTTATTTAGAAAATTGGTCATGGCTTTGAGTTACACTACTATTCGAACCATGGCTGGATCCTCTCAAAGCAACACTAATCTTCCAGCTTTTTTTAATTTCAGGGAAAGGAGTTTCCAATTCACCCTTGTTACACCCTGAAAATGTTAAAGATAAGACTCGAACCATTCTTCATTTGTGAATAAGGTCATACCGAGTGATTCTTAATTGTTCTTAGGTGTTAAGGTCAATTCTTTAGTGTGAAAATGATTTTGGATATGAATTAAGATCACAAGAACCCCCTAGCACAAAGTTGAGTTGAAAGCTTCCTTACCGATTAAGTTTTGAGAAAAGATTTTACTTAGGTCAAATTCAAATGACCATATCTCTCACATCATAATACATTAGGTGGCCCATAACCTATCAAATTAAAGGTCTATGAATCTCCTTACCAATGCCACAAAGTTTGCCTTCTTTTGAATTCGGAGTAAAAGGTTATGACCATTTTAGTAAAGCCATGTTAGGCAGTCGTAGAACTACGACTAGACCTACGAATGGTAGACCCTTTCGTGAAGGATTTCTGCAATAGTTTTTCAACAACTTTCTGCACACATTCTAGGGTTATTTTTGTCCTTTCCCAAGCTTTTTAACCCTATTCTAAGTCATTTTTGAGTGTTTTAACAGTGTATATCATTCAAGTAACAAGTGTTTCTCTCAAAATCATTAATCTAACCCTTCAAGTATCTAGAAATTCTCTTAAAACTCACCTAGGGTTCTTCTTCTCCATCAAGAACCCTAAAACCTTCAAGTCGAAAATTCAAGATACTAAGATAATCCTTCCACCTAATGTTTTCCCATGCTCTTCCACTCTAGAAACTTCATAAAAGAGTTTATTTTATCAAGATTAAGAAACAAGATTCCAAGATCAAAGGTTTCCTCCAAGAAAGCTAATTTTCTTTTTCAAGCTCAAGATAAAATCAAGTCTCCACAAAAGTTTTCATTTTAATAACTTCATAATCAAGTATGCAAGGCTATCATAGTTTTGGACTAGTTCTTTCTCACGCCCTACATCTACTTTCAAATTAGTAAAAGAGTAATCTAGGGTTCTATCCTTAGATTTGAGTATTCTTGAGATGAGTTTATTTTGAGGTCAGAGTTCTTGTGTTCCTGAGTCTTTTTGAAATTCTATTCCTAATTATTGAATTGTTATATGATATGCACAAGATTTTTGAGTTAATTTGTTCGTGTCTATATTTCAGCATGATCCCTATTAATTGAATATTCTTGAGATGAGTAGTATCGTTTAGTTCCGAGTTCTTGAGTTCTGAGTATTGAGTTTTTCTATATTGTTATTGAGATCCTTGAGTTGAGTTGTTCATGTCTATATTTTAGCGTGAATCCTAATTTGAGTTATAAATTTTGAGAATCTATGAAAGCTGACATTTTTGTTTTAAACTGAGTTTTTGAGAAAGTAAAGAGAAATTTGAGAAAGAGTTTTAACCAAGATTTGAGGAAGAGTACAAGGGAACTAAGTATTTCCCAAATGTTTCAATTTTACATGAAGAAAGAGAGTATTATTTTAAAAAAAGTAGAAGAGTTTTCAGAAAGATTGAGTATAGAGCTCTTATCTATTAAGGAGACCCTTTTGAGTAAATCTCTCAACCCAGAGAAAGTATTTTTACATTGAGCAAAGAGAAACCTTGTTTTCTAAATGAACAATGAGTTCAGAGATATTTCAGAGCAGTTACCTCTTTTAAGAAGATAGTTTGAGCAATTATCTCAAAATAGAGAAAGAGTATGTTTTATACATTTGAGCATGAGTGTATATATTATTGGGAGTAGTATTGAGCATCGATATGGGGATGAGTTCAGACAACTCAAAAACCTCATAAACCATGTCTTGCCAACATGGGTACAATATCATACTTTTTAGATGAATCTTTATTACTTAGTAGATCCACCTAGTTGAGAGGTTCTATACCCCGGCACGGTATAGGATAGTTCTGGCAGTGTTGGTGAGATGTTGTATCATCACGTAGCTGATAGTGATGGTTGTCGGTTAGAAAATCACCCAAATAAGAGTAAAAATTATTTTATTATATTTTTATATACATACTTGAGGTAATATCTTTTATTTACAAAGCTTTAATGTTTTCATCTCTTGTTATTGCTTTGTATTGAGTTAAGTTGAGGTAAGTATTCTCTCACATTGATGTTTGTGTATGCATGAGTTAGTCTTCCGCTTGTAGCCAGCCAGGATGAGGATTCTCTTGGGGCCAGCAATGGTTCTCGAGTGTCGTCCAGGTCCAAGGTGTAGGCTCAGGGAGTGATAAAACTCATCTCTCCTAATGTGGCCAAACATTTCATCCCTAATACCACATCAGTTCCCTTTAATTCAAATAGAAAATACTGTTGGTTGATTTGGACTCCTTGCACGTCCAACCATACCCCTTTTTATACTTCACTCCCACTAACCCATTGACCATTACCAATTGTTACTTAAAATCCTGTAGTCATCTTAATAGGTAATTGGATATGATGAGCGATGGTAGAGGATATAAAATTATGGGTATCCCTTCATTGTTCTATCGACAAAAATTATCGCTTCAACCAAAATTATCACGTCGTGCACATGAATATTTCCCACAAGTTTGATTGTTCTACCTCCTGTAAGGCTCACAATTGAATTCATATTCAACACCATCATAGTACCTTTCATTTCCCCTTCAGCTACATCTTCTCCGGTAGACTCAAAGAATTTCTCTATATCATCTTCATCTGTGTTGGGTGCCTCTAAGATAATCAATAGGTTAAGCTGCCTATTTTTACAACGATGATTAGGGCCAAATTTTTCATCACATCTTAAACATAATCCTAGCTCTCTTTTTTGGGCAAATTTTGAATCTGACAACCTTTTGAATTGTCCCTTAGGCTTGTCTACTGAAGTCCCATTGAAGATAGTCGATTTTACGGCAGTATGCACTGGTCACTCAGTGTTATGATCTGCTACTTCAGTTCTTGAGTCACGAGATTCAAGAATGTTTGCAACTCGATGATAAGTGGGTCTAAACCCAACTTGTTTATTGCTTGCACTTCCTCTGCCTAATTCAAATTTAAAATCCTGTACTTGTTGCAAAACAGAATTTCGATCCTCCACCTTTTGAGCCATGTCCATTATCTCCCTCAATGTTTGAACCCGTAACAACATCACTTCTGCTCGAATATCCTATTTCAGCTTATTCAAAAACACTCCAGATAACGTTCCATCAGACGCCTCCTTCATAGATGCTGACACCTTTTCAAATTCTTCACGAAAAATGGTTACTGTGCTAACCTATTTCAATACCATTAAGACCAAACTCAATGATAATTTGGTCTAAACCCAACTGGTTTATTGCTTGCACTTCCTCTTTCTAATTTAAATTTAAAACCCTGTACTTGTTGCAAAACAAAATTTTGATCCTCCACCTTTTGAGCCATCTCCAATATCTCCCTCAATGTTTGAGCCTGTAACAACATAACTTCTGCTCGAATTTCCTCTTTCAGCCCATTCAAAAACTCTCCAGATAACATTACATCTAACGGCTCCTTCATAGATGTTGACACCTTTTCAAATTCTTCACGAAACATGGTAACTGTGCTAACCTGTTTCAACCCCATTAGGACAGCATATTGGTTGATCTTTTGAGAATGATGAAATCGGTTTAACAACTCTCTTTTTAAGTCTTCCTAGGTTAACATTTGTTGTCGAGACTACATCCAATAATACCAATTTAAGGCTTTTCCTTCCAAACTAACACCTTCAGAAATTTTATTCATAGCAAAATATCGCTCCACTCTAAAGATCCATCCCAAAGGATCCTCTCCTTCGAAAACTAGTAGTTATAGTTTTCGAAACTTTTTCCCATCTTTTTCTCCAGCCCAGCTGACATTGCTTCCCTCCTCTTGGTTTTCGATAGATCTGGTTTGAGAGTGAGATGCCTCTGCCATAACAGTTCTCCCTTGTGCTTCAGCTTTTGCAAGAGACTCCCTCATTTCTTGAAACCATCCTTTCTGTTTCCGAACATCTTCTCTTACCTCAGTCAAATTAGTCTCTACTTCTTCGACTCGTCCCTCCATTCTAGTCACCATCCCTGAACGTTACTCTTGTGATACAAAATTGATAGACTTTACTGCTGAAATAGTAAATAAAGGAACAAATACTGTTGTTTCACACTAGATAAACTGATATTACAACAAGAAGTCTGAAAATAAAATAATCACCAGTACACTACTGATATCATAAATTACATCCTAAGATAATAATGAACTTTAGTTATATAATCATAAAGATCACAACCTTTCTAGACATTCGAGAGGCTAGAAACTCTCCCAGAATTTCCATTTCTTTCTTTTTCTTAATACCCTTTTCTAACTGCCCCGCCAACTGTGTCATGACATTTACTAAGTTTCTTAATTGTTTATTTTGGCCTCCTCGAATAAGTTTTTATAACTTGAGGCTCATCAGAAGATTATTAATAGTTACAAGATTCAATGTCCATACTTGCGAGGTTGTGCAGCTAGAAGAGGATGATGGTGTGGACCTACTGTTTTATGGGGTTGTGTTACAATTTTTACCCCACAAGGAAGTCCAGAACTAATGCAATTAAGTTTTTCATCATACTATTGCTTATATGAGGAAAAGTGATCACTTGTGGGTTGATTTGTACTCGTCTAGTTCAATTTAAAATGCTGCCAAGTTTTGGAGTTGAGGCTACTACCATGGATTTTCTCTAGGCCATTCTTTGGCTAATATAAATACCAATACATTCATGTGGGATTCCAAGAGTTGGTCAATGAGTTTGTCCATAAAGAAATCAAGAAATGATGCAACTTATTCTAGAATCAAATCACTACTTCGATGTGGAATTTTAATCATGTTATGGGAGAATTTTCACCATTTTACAACTACTTTTTCTAGGTCGACTCCTTAATTTGGTTTGCCTTTTTATCTTGTTGAATTTTTATTTATATAGAAGAATAGTTACAGGGTAATTTTATTTTATTTTAAATAATTGGAAACCGCGTAAAAACTATAAATCACCATAAATAAAAAAATTTAAGATATGTAAAAATTCTATTATCTCTATATAAATTGTGATATATGAAATAACATTTAGAATAATATAAAGTACTATAAATTACAATAATAAACAATTTGAAATACATAAAAGATTGATTGAAAATTGAAATTTTATTTTGCACCACGTTTATTAGAACACTGGGAGTAATATATATTATTTTAAAATTATGTGAAAGTACACTAAATCGGAATGATTAGCAAATTAGTTTTGTAAAAGAATACACAAATTTGGAGCCGAATATTGGTGCCTTCATTCTGCCTACGAAATTAGCAACAACATTAATTAAATAGTAGCGACGAATATTACTACGTTTTATCTGTCTCTAGATATTTTATTTTTTTAAAAAAATAAAAGTCATTGCTACAGATATTTTCCGTCGTTAACATTTGTCTTATTTAATAAAAATGAAATGAAGTTGCATCGGACCGCATTTTGTCGCAAATTTTGTCTCTGGTTAGGACTAAATATAATCTAGGCTATAGTTTATATATTGCCCTCTTTCTTGTCAATGCTGAAACACATCCACATAGTTTTCTTCCTCTCAACGCCGAAACACACATCATAAAAAGAGTGCCATATTTTTATACAGTTATCAAGTGCTTTGAGCAGGAGTTTTAGAAAATTATGTCCTTCTTTTAAGGGACGAGATGCCTGAGGTATATTAGTTTTAAATTAATGCTCGAGGTGAGGGATCAAGTGGAGCACTAACTTTTTTTGAAAACTAGGATGGGAACTTCCTCCTTTGGGTTTGACAAGTCAACATGTTTGGGTGCATAACTCTTTGTTACTCCTCCTGAGTTTTATTGTAATGAAGATATTAACAAGGTATATGATGTGGTGACGGATGGTCTTCGCAATGAGCAAATGTTGAGGGACAACCTGACTCCTGAACTTGCTGATCATATTTTGGAAAATATTCAGGTTCCAAATCATGTACAAAAACTCGATAAACGTTACTGGATGCTAGACAATAAATGATAATTTGCTGTCAAGTCTGCTTGGGAATATATTAGAGCTAACGGGGTGAAGTCTGATATTTTCACATACATATTGATGAAGGAGCTGCCATATAGAATTTCCTTTATGATGTAGAGGACGTGACATTTCAAAGTTCCTTTAGAAGATGGGGTGAAAACATAGGTTTTAGCTTGGCATCACGATGCAGTTGTTGTGTGGGGCTGGACGATTTTCTCAGTTTTTCATGTGTGTTAGCCCATGAATATTTTGCTGATATGTATTAGAGATGATTTCTTTTCGAAACCTTTATGGAATCCTCCTTAGGGAGTTGGGGGAACAGTACGTACAGTCACACCAATTTCAGATTTTATTTTGGGTGTTTAGGGGATAATTTACAGGAATTAGGCAATTTTCTAAGTTTTTAATGTGTGTGTTCGCCCATAAATATATTAGCAATACAACTTCTGGATGATTTCTTGGTGAAACCTGTATGAAACCCTCCTTAGGGAGTTGGGGGAGTAGTATGTACCATCTCACCATTTTCAGAGTCCCTTTTGTGCATTTAGAGGGCCAATTTATAGGAATTAGGTGATTCTCTCAGTTTTTCGTGTGTGCTAGCCCATGAATATTTTGGTGATACAGCTTACAGATGATTTGTTTTGCAAAACCTTTATTGAACCCTCCGTGAGGAGTTGGGGGAGCAATACATACAGTCTCACCATTTTCAGAGTCCATTTTGGGCACTAAGGGGGCAATTATAAGGAATTAGGCGATTTTCTCAGATTTTTGTGTGTGTTAGCCCATTAATATTTTGGTGATATGGCGTCTGGAGAATTTCTTTAAAAAACCTATATGGAACCCTCCGTAGGGATTTGGGGGATAACTACATATAGTCTCACCATTTTCAAATTCATTTTATAAATTTAGGGGTCAATTTATGGGAATTAGGCAATTTTCTCAGTTTTTCGTGTGTGTTAGCCCATGAATATTTTGGTGATACAGCTTCCTGATGATTTCTCTTTGAAACCTTAAGGAACCCTCTGTATGGAGTTGGAGGAGCAGTACGTACAGTCTCACCATTTTCAGAGTCCATTTTTGGCATTTAGGGTTTACAAGAATTAAGAGAGTTTCACTGTTTTTCATGTGTGTTAGCCCATAAATAATTTGGTGATATGGCTTTGGATGATATCTTTGCAAAACATTTATGGGACCCTCCGTAAGGAGTTGGGGGAAATGTATGTACAATCTCACCACATTCAAAATCCATTTTTGGCATTTAGCGGCCAATTTACGAGAATTAGTCAATTTTCTCCATTTTTTGTATATGTTAGCACATGAATATTTTTGTGATACAACATCCGTATGATTTCTTTGCGAAACCTTTATGGAACCCACTGTAGGGAGTTGGGGGAGAAGTACGTACAATCTCACCATTTTCAGGGTTTATTTTAGGCATTTAGGGGCTAGTTTATAGGAATTAGGCGATTTTCTCAATTTTTTGTGTGTGTTAGTCCATGAAGATTTTGGTGATACGGCTTCCAAATGATTTCTTTGTGAAACCTATAGGGAACCCTCCCTAGGGAGTTAGGGGAGTATTACATGTTGTCTCACCTTTTGTAGAGTCCATTTTTGGCATTTAGGGGATAATTTATAGGAATTAGGGCATTTCAATTTTGTAGAGTTTAGCCCATGAATATTTTGGTGATATGGCTTCCGGATGATTTTACTTTTTGAAACCTTTACAAAACCCTCTATAGGGAGTTGGTGGAGGTGTACATACAGTCTTACCATTTTTTGAGTCCATTTTGGGCATTTAGGGGCCAGTTTACAGGAATTAGGCGATTTTCTCAGTTTTTCGTGTGTGTTAGCCCATGAATATTTTGGTGATACGGTTTCAAGATGATTTATTTGCGAAAAATTTACATAAACGCCCGTACTAAGTTGGGGTAGCAGCACGTAAAATCTCACAATTTTCAAAGTTCATTTTAGGTATTTAGGGGCCAATTTATAGGAATTAGGATATTTTTTAATTTTTTTCATGAGTGTTTAGTCCATGAATATTTTTGTGATACGTCTTTCAAACGATTTTTTTGTGAAACCTATAAGGAACACTCCATAGAGATTTTGGGGAGCAGTACATACAGTCTCACTATTTTCAAAGTCTATTTTGGGCATTGGGGGACCAATTTACAGGATTTATACGATTTTCTCAGTTTTTCGTATGTTAGCCCATGATGATTTGGGTGAAATGGCCTACATATGATTTTTTTTGGGAAACCTTTATGAAACACTACGTAGGTAGGTGGGGGAGTAGTACGTATAATGTCACCTTTTTTAGAGTCCATTATGGGCTTTTAGGGGCCAATTTATAGGAATTTTAGGTGATTTTCTCGATTTTTCATGTTTGTTAGTCTATGATTATTTTGGTGACACTGCGAAAGCATTACTTAAAGCTTAACTTTGTGAAAGCATTACGGAACCTTCCATAGGGAGTTGGGGGAGAAGTACATACAGTCTCATTATTTTCAGAGTCCATTTTAGGCATTTTGGTGTCAATTTACAGGAATTAGGCCTTTTTCTGTGTTTTTCGTATGTTGGCTCGTGAATATTATGGTGATATAGATTCTAGATGATTTCTTTGTGAAACCTTTACAGAATCCTTCATTAGAAGTTAAGGTAGCAATATGTACAATCTTACTATTTTCAGAGTTTATTTTGGGTATTTAGCGGCCAATTTACACGAGTTAGACAGTTTTCTCAATTTTTTCTTTGCCTATGAATATTTTGGTGATATGGCTTCCGGATGATTTCTTTTTGAAAACTTTACGGAACCCTATGTAGGGAGTTAGGGCAGCAATACTTACTGTCTTATAATTTTCAGAGTCTATTTTGGGTATTTAGGGGCCAATTTACATGAATTAGGTGAATTTCTCAGTTTTTCGTGTGTGTTTAACCCATGAATATTTGGGTGATATGGCTTCGACATCATTTATTTGCAAAATATTTACATACGCCCCCATAGTCAGTTGGGGTAGCAGCATGTAAAATCTCACAATTTTTAAAGTTAATTTTGGGTCTTTAGGGGCCAAATTATAGGAATTAGGCAATTTTTTTAGTTTTTCGTGCGTTTTAGCTTGTGAATATTTTGGTGATACGGCTTCCAGATGAATTTTTTTTGAAACCTTTGAGAAACCCTCTATAGAGAGTTGGTGGAGGTGTACATACAGTCTTACCATTTTTCGAGTCTATTTTGGGCATTTAGGGGCCAGTTTACAGGAATTAGCGATTTTCTACGTTTTTCGTGTGTGTTAGCCCATGAATATTTTGGTGATATGATTTACAGATGATTTATTTGCAAAACATTTACATAAACCTCCGTAGTAAGTTGGGGTAGCAGCATGTAAAATCTCACAATTTTCAAAGTTTATTTTAGGTATTTAGGGGCCAATTTATAGGAATTAGGTAATTTTTTAATTTTTTTCATGAGTGTTTAGTCCATGCATTTTTTTGTGATACGTCTTTCAAACGATTTTTTTGTGAAACCTATAAGGAACACTCCATAGGGATTTTGGGGAGCAGTACATACAGTCTCACCATTTTCAAAGTCTATTTTGGGCATTGAGGAGCCAATTTACAGGATTTATATAATTTTCTCAGTTTTTCGTGTGTTAGCCCATGACTATTTAGGTGATATGACTTCCAGATGATTTTTTTGTGAAACCTGTATGAAACACTACGTAGGTAGGTGGGTGAGCCGTACGTATAATGTCACCTTTTTTAGAGTCTATTATGGGCTTTTAAGGGCCAATTTACTGGAATTTTAGGTGATTTTCTTAGTTTTTCATGTTTGTTGTTAGCCCATAATTATTTTGGTGATACGGCTTCCGGAGGATTTCTTTGTGAAACCATTACAGAACTTTCCATAGGGAGTTGGGGAGAAGTACATACAGTCTCTCTATTTTCAGAGTCCATTTTAGGCATTTTGGTGCCAATTTACAGGAATTAGGCATTTTTCTGTGTTTTTCGTGTGTTGGCTCGTGAATATTATGGTGATATGGATTCTAGATGATTTCTTTGCGAAACCTTTGCAGAATCCATCATTGGAAGTTAAGGTAGAAGTGTGTACAATCTTACTATTTTCAGAGTTCATTTTGGGCATTTAGCGGCCATTTTACACGAATTAGACGATTTTCTAAATTTTTTCTTTGCCTATGTATATTTTTGTGATATGGCTTTCGGATGATTTATTTGTGCAAACTTTACGGAGCCCTACGTAGGGAGTTAGGGAAGCAATACTTACTGACTTATAATTTTCAAAGTCTATTTTGGTTATTTAGGGGCCAATTTACATGAATTAGGTGAATTTCTCAGTTTTTCGTGTGTGTTAATCCATGAATATTTTGGTGATATGGCTTCCAGATCATTTATTTGTGAAATATTTAAATAAACCCCCATAGTCAGTTGGGTTAGCAGCATCTAAAATCTCACAATTTTGAAAGTTCATTTTGGGTCTTTAGGGGCCAATTTATAGGAATTAGGCAATTTTCTCAGTTTTTCGTGTGTTTTAGCCCGTGAATATTTTGATGATACGGCTTCCAGATGTTTCTTTTTTGAAACCTTTGAGAAACCCTCTATAGAGAGTTGGTGGAGGTGTACATACAGTCCTACCATTTTTCGAGTCCATTTTGGGCATTTAGGGGCCAGTTTACAGGAATTAGGCGATTTTCTCAGTTTTTCGTGTGTGTTAGCCATGAATATTTTGGTGATACGGTTTCCCGATGATTTATTTGAGAAAAATTTACATAAACCCCCGTAGTAATTTGGGGAAGCAGCATGTAAAATCTCACAATTTTCAAAGTTCATTTTAGGTAGTTAGGGGACAATTTATAAGAATTAGGCAATTTTTTAATTTTTTTCATGAGTGTTTAGTCCATGAATATTTTTGTGATACGTCTTTCAAACGATTTTTTTGTGAAACCTATAAGGAACACTCCATAAGGATTTTGGGGAGCAGTACAGACAGACTCACTATTTTCAAAGTCTATTTATGGCATTGGGGGGCCAATTTAAAGGATTTATACGATTTTCTCAGTTTTTCGTGTGTTAGCCCATGACTATTTAGGTGATATGACTTTCGGACGATTTTTTTGCAAAAACTTTATGAAACACTATGTAGGTAGTTGGGGAGCAGTACGTATAATCTCACCTTTTTTAGAGTCAATTATGGGCTTTTAGGGGCCAATTTACAGGAATATGAGACGATTTTCTCATTTTTTTTATATTGGTTAGCCCATGAATATTTTTGTGATATGGCTTTCAGAGAATTTCTTGGTGAAACCTATACGAAACCCTCCATACATAGTTCTTGGAGCAATACTTATTGTCTCACCATTTTTAGAGTCAATTTTAGGCGTTTATGGGCCAATTTGTAGGAATTAGATGATTTTCTTAGTTTTTCGTGTGTGTTACCCCATTATTATATTTTGGTGATATGGATTCGAGATGATTTCTTACAAAACCTTTATGGAATCCTATATTGGGAGTTAGGGAAGCAATATGTATATCCTCACTATTTTTAGAGTCCATTTTTGGCATTTAGGGGCCAATTCATAGGAATTTGGTGAATTTCTCAATTTTTCATGTGTGTGTTAGCCCATGAATATTTTGGATACGTCTTCTCGATGATTTCTTTGTAAAACCTTTACAGAACCCTCCGTAGAGAATTCGGGGTAGTAGGTACAGTCTCATTTTTTTAAAGTTTATTTTTGGCATTTAGGGCCAATTTACAAGAATTTGGCAAATTTATCAGTTTTTCGTGTGTGTTAGCCGGTAAATATTTTGTTCATACATCTTTTGGATGATTTCTTTGTGAAACTATTACTGAACCCTTCGAAGGGAGTTAAGGGAGAAGTACGTACAATCACACCATTTTCAAAGTTCATTTGGGGCATGTAGAGACCATATTACAGGAATTAGGTGAACTTCTCAGTTTTTCGTGTGTGTTAGCCCATGAATATTTTGGTGATATAGCTTTAGGCAATTTCTTTTTGAAACCTTTATGGAACCTCCGTGTGGAGTTGGGGGAGCAGTACATACAATCTCACAATTTTTTGAGTCAATTTTGGGAATTTAGAGGCCAAGTTATAGGAATTAGATAAATATCTTTGTTTTTTGTTTGTTTTAGACAATTAATATTTTTTTGATATGATTTACGAACGATTTCTATGGGAAACCTTTATCAAAATCTCTTGTGGGAGTTGGGGGAGCAGTGCGTATAGTCTCACAATTTTTAGAGTCCATTTTTGGTATTTAGGGGCTAATTTATAGGAATTAAGTGAATTTCTCAGTTTTTCATGTATGTTAGCTCATTAATAATATGGTGATACGGCTTAAGGACAAATTCTTTGTGAAACCTTTATTGAAACCTCGATTGGGATTTTGGGGAGCAATACATAGTCTCTTATCATTTTTCAGACTCCATTTTGGACATTTAGGCCCTAATTTATCAGAATTAGACGGTTTTCTCAGTATTTCGTATGTGTTAGCCCATTAATATTTTAGTGATATGATTTATGGACGATTTCTTTGTGAAACATTTATGAAAGCCTCCGTAGAGATGTAAGGAAGTAGTATGTACAATCTCACATTTTTCAGAGTCCATTTTGCGTATTTAGGGGCAAATTTATAGGAATTAGGCAAGTTTCTTTGTTTTTCCTGTGTGTTAGCCCATTAATATTTTGGTGATACGGCTTCGAGATGATTTATTTGCAAAACCTTTTTGGAACCCTCTGTTGGGATTTGGTGGAGCAATACATATAGTCTCACTATATTCAGAGTCTATTTTAGGCATTTAGGGGCAAATTTACAAGAATTAGGTGATTTTCTTTGTTTTTGTGCATTTTAGCTCATGAATATTTTCGTAACAAGGTTTGCAGACGATTTCTTTGTGAAACCTTAATGAAACCATTCGTAGGGCGTTTAGAGAGCAGTACGTACAGTCTCACCATTTTCAGAGTCGATATTGGGCATTTAGGGGCCAATTTACATGAATTAGGTGATATTTTCTCAATTTTTCGTGTGTGTTAGTCCATGAATATTTTGCTGATGCGGCTTCTAGATGATTTCTTTGTGCAAACTTTAAAGAACCTTCCATAGGGAGTTGGAGGAGCAATATGTAAAGCCTCACAACTTTTAGAGTCCATTTTGGGCATTTAGGGGCTAATTTACAGGAATTAGATAACCTTTTTTCAATTTTTTGTGTGTTAGCCCAGGAATATTTTGGTGATATCCCTTTCGGACGATTTCTTTGAAAAACCATTATGAAACCCTTCGTAGGGAGTTGGGGGAGCAGTAAGTACAATCTTACCAATTTAAAGTCCAGTTTTGGCATTTAGAGGCTAATTTATAAGAATTAAGCAATTTTCTCTAATTTTCATGTGTGTTAGCCCATGAATATTTTGGTGATATGACATTATGATGAGTTTTTTGCAAAACCTTTACGAAAACTTGCATACGGATTTGGGGGTTCAGTATGTATAGTCTCACCATTTTCAGTGTCCATTTTGGGCATTTAGGAGCCTATTTACAGGAATTAGGCGATCTTCTCAATTTTTCGTGTGTGTTAGCCCATTAATATATTTTGGTGATACGGCTTCCAGATTGTTTCTTTGCAAAACCTTTACGAAACCTGTCGTAGGAAGGTTTGGGAGCAGTACATACAATCTCATCATTTTCATAGTCCATTTTAGGTATTTAGAGGCCAATCTATAGGAATTTGACAATTTTCTCAGTTTTTCATGTGTGTTAGCCAATGAATATTTTGGTGATATGACTTTCAGACAATTTATTTGTGAAACATTTATAGGACCCTCAGTAGAGAGTTGCGGGAGCAATACGTACAATCTCACAACTTTCAGAGACTTTTGGCAGATTGAATATGAAGCCTTAAAATGAACCATGTACTCCAATGAAAACACGCTGATCAAATTGTCCAAGAACTTCTCTGCTATGATGATGAAAATTGCTTACAAAGCATCAAAAGGGTTGAACAAGAAAGTTGAAATCCTGTGTAAATATGTTGATATAAGGGAAGAAGCTATCACCACCCTTCACACTGACATGAGCATGATGAAAGAGCAAGCAACCAAGCGTTATGGGGGTACACCTAGTTGAGAGGAAGCTGCAATGTGTCATCGCTCAACGCAAGATATCATTGATAAGATGTTTGAGAAAATGGGAGTAATATTTAACAAGTCAGGGGAGATTGAGATGGATTCAGAAGAGGAGGAAGAGAGCTTGTTGTGGGTGATTCAAAAGTCTAAATTTACCACTCACCAACACCATGGTGGAGCTGAACCGAATGTGCCAAGCGAGTTGTAAGTAACTCACGCAACTGTTCACCTACGCTTTAAGTTTTATATCGAGGGCGATGTCCTATTTAAGTTTTTGGGTGTTATTGTATTGTATTTGTTCGCTTGTTGTAGTTGTTTTTCTTGATGAGTGACATTGGACAAATTTTTAGTTTTGTGTGATTAGCACTAGAAATTTTGGTTAACTGGGTCGGTTTTACATATCTCTATTATTTTACTATCCATGTTTGCTTTCTTGAGATTCATTCTTAGTACCTTTCAACAAGGACTGGTTCGCTCATTAAATTTATGGTCATTAATCAAATTCTTCTTTGTGAATAGTAGTAGTAGTTGAATAAACTTCAAGGGTTTTCTTTATACCATGGTTCTTTCTCAAGGAGTAAAATGTCTTTCTTTTTAGTTTATTTTGCTCTTGAGTCTTTTTGTGTCGAACCGGGTTGATCTTCCCTATGATAGATTGTAGGTGACCTTCTTATGGGAAAATGTCAAGTTTTATTTTAAATCGAGTCTTGTGTCGCACCTCTTGCAAGAGGGACAACCAAAAAATTTAATTGGCAAAGGAGGTTTGTTTCTAAAATGATTTCAAAAAATGGGAAAAGTGAATTGAAAAGCAATCTCTTGTCATGATTCATACATTCTTGATTTGGCTTTATCATTGACTAGCGGGATTTCCCCATTATAGTTGTCAAAAGTCATTCAATTTATTGATTTTGAGACTGGATGGAGAATTTGTTAGATTGTAATTCATTATGTGGAAAGGATTTCTTTCATTCTTCTATGTGCATGTTGTCTAGAACTTTTCACAAAATATTTTTCAAGGCGAAATTCTAGATTTGACTATGTTCGAAAGATGAACTTAGGTTCTTTTTTATTAGCCACTTTATCCAAAAGTTTCCCTCCAAAAACCGTGATCTTAATCATCCCTATTGAGCCTAAACCATATTATTTGGTCACCATGTTTCATACCTTGAATATTTATAAACCTCTATCTTAACATCCTCATGTCTCTCTAATTTCCAATGAATTGTGATGTAGGATAAAAGCCTGAGTATGGGAGAGAAAAAGAGAATGCGGTTGAAATGTAGGCAAAAGCCTAAGTTTGGGGGTTCGTACAACAATGAAACAATGAGGTTTGAGCTAGAAGCATAGAGCACTATAAGCTTAAAATTGAGAAGTATTGAAAAGAGTTCATGAATGAAGAGAACAAAAAATTATGGGTGTTAGCTTATCGTATGCGCATACCTCAAGGGAAAAGAAGAATGGAAGATGCAATGAGTGAATGTTGTAACAAGGGAGAAAGAAGGTGGGAAGCAAAAATAAAAAATGTGAGCAGGAAGCTCAAGTGTAAAAGAAGTTAAAGCATTAGGCAGTCATCTTAGCCACTTGAACAAATGATACCCTACTTTTTGCCCAAGACTAAGCTAAACCTGCAAGTCCTTGGGTATTTTGAGCCTTGTCAATCTACATTAGTGCCGAGCTACATATAGGGCAAGCCTATGGGTCAATGTGCATTTACTTGAATTCATTTGGGAGAGTGAGTGTATTTGCATGATCTATAATCCCTTGAATTGACATTCTTAAATGTGTGTGGAATTCCCTCTTATGCGAGTGGGACTGCATCCTTCATATGAATTGTGATGTCTTAATTTTAATTGAGTTGTATGAATGCGACATACTCATGTTATTGAGTTAACCAAGAACGTTTATACCATTGACTTGAGATGCTTTAAGATTGTGCTTAAAAGAAAGATTGTCCCAAAATTTCGCTATATGTGTTTTGTTTGAAAAAGATGAAAAACCTTCTCATAATGAATGATGGTGCTACCAATGACGAATGGTGCTTGTTTTGAGTCATTTGTTTTCTTCAAACGGCCCAATCAAGTCAATTTATTATAATAGCATCCAATATGTACAAGAAAAAAGGACCCAACCCAACGTTTCAGGCCCATAAGATAAAGAACAGAAAAAGGAAACAAACAAAATATAATTTAAAAGACTAGAAAGTTGAAAGGACATCAGAGAATAGGACAAAATCAGGTCCTTCTTGAGACTTGTAGAAGCTGATGTCAACCATTGTTTTGAGTCTTTTTATTTTGAATCATTTGTTTCTTTAAATTGTTTTGAGTCAAGTATATAATTATGCAAATCCTATGTTGGGTGTAGTTGAGCTTTGATCCTATGCTTAGTGAATATTTTGCTTGAGGACAAGCAATAGTTTAGGTTTGGGGGTTTGATGAGTTGGTATTTTACCGACTCATTAGACTCAAATTCATGAATTATTGTCATATTTTAATGCTAATTACAGGGGTTTTAGGCCCTAGTTCTAGCGGATGCAAAAATTCCTTAGAATAATCAAATTTGATAAATTTAAAGATAAAATTTAGTGAAGCACACCAATGATAGAATTGACATCACATAAAAACCAACAGGCATCTCACCGGCTAAGCGACAGCTTGGATGGAGTAAAGATGCCTCAGTACCGACATTACAATTTGCACGGTACAATGATCAATCAGTCCCAACGTAGATGCTCCTGCAAGAACTGAAGGCTGAAATGAGAAGGTTACTGATGCTCTACTTTCTCTGATCGTCATTCCACTGGTCGAGCACAAGTCTTAAGGACATAAGCTTAAGGGAAAAAATGCAATAATGGATAATAGTGCTTTCTTTGGAATGTTCTATGTATAAAATAAGGATTTGAGCAATTATGTACCATTATCTTCTTCCCAATTAGGTATAGAGAAGAGAGACCAATTATTGTAAGAAATATTGATAGAGTAATAGTGAAGAACTTTCTATCTTTTAGAGGAAGAAACTTAATATTTGTGTCAATCTAATCTTGGAATTAAAATTTTGCTAATCAAATCAGCTTGGAATGGAGATTTCCAACGTGGTTATTGTCTCTATTTCTTCTTTTATGAGCAGCTTGTCCCTTAACTAGTGGTGTGTGTGCTAGATGGGGGTGTAAAACCTTGAATGGGTATTGATTAATTGGCTCTAATATTTATTGTATGTCATAGATATATTGTTGTCATGAAGTTTTAATCTAAAAATCAGTGGTTACAAACAGTGATTGTGCTCTTTAACACCATTTTGACTTGGGAAAGCAAAATGGAGTTGTGTAAGACTCAAGGGATAAGATAATCTGAGTGATTTCACATTTAATGATATGAGCTAGAAATAATAGTCTATCTGCTCATGCAATGTTTGGTGTTTTGGTTGAAAGGGTCTTGGAGTTCAGAAAAATCCTAGGGACATATGCTTAATAGTTCAGGAGAATATCAAAGTGTAGACTAGACCAATGCTCTATCCATGTATCAATAAATGGTATTTCGGTTAATCTTTGCCTATTATAGTTGAAACCCTAATCGCTATGCACACTCCATTAGTCCTTTCCAAACTTGTTTGACCTTATTTTTGTTGATTTCCTATTTTGTTGCTTAATATTAATAAAATTTAAGTTGTTAGTTAGAACTCTCCATATATATATATATATATATTCATTCATAATTCAAATTGCTAAGTTGTTTCGCATAGTGAAATCAATAGAAGAAGAGTCTCATCTGCCAATCCTTGTGGTTCGACCCCAACCTTATAAATTGTGTAATTATTTTGCATACGACTATCTGTGACATGAAATATGGGACATAGTTGAGTGTATATCATTAGTCGGAGAGGACAATTTAGATATTGGAAGACGTGTTCAAAGCGTGTGTGATTGAATTTGGGGGCCATTGGGATCAGTTCTTTCCCTTATGTGAGTTCTCTTACAATAAAAATTATCACTCCAGTATTGATATGGCACCATTTGAGGAACTCTATGGGAGGGGATGCATATTGCCCATAGGGTGGTTTGAGACTGGTGATGTGAAACATTTGGGTGTTGATTTGGTGAAGGAATCCCAGGAAAGGGTGAGGAGTATTCAAGCTAAGTTATTGGCCGCCCAGAGTTGGTAGAAGGAGTATGCGAATCGCAAGGTAAGAGACATGCCTTTTTAGGTTGAGGAACAAGTATTGTTGAAGGTGTCACCCATCAAGGGAGTGATGAGGTTTGGTAAGAAGGGTAACATTACCCCTTGCATATGTTCGTTTGCAATTCTTCATGGTGTGGGGCCAATGTCTTACAGGTTAACTATCACGATCCAAAGTACACCCTTGACGTGATATGAGGATTAGAATCCCGAGAGGCCCTAAACAATTTACTTGACATAAGTATGACATAAAATAAATACAAAAAGAGAGAATAGACAATAAAAGTCTCATATCACAAGAAATCTAAACATAAGTGCGGAATACTAGATCGTGTCTGACACAATCTTTCTAACATCATAAAAGTGGTTTGGACGTAACCCATACACCACGTATAAGTCTGCAAATGAAAAGACAATAAAGAAATAAGAACATTGATGGCCTTGTCCTCAGAACATGAGGACTCACCAATCCAATAAGATGATAGAACAATCCAAGCTAGCCACGAGCAGGAGGAGAAGCGTCAGACCCTATATTATAAAACAATATAGGCACAAGTATGTATTAGTACATTGAATTTACTAAGTATGGGGAAATGCATAAAAACATAGACATTATTTTTTGAGGACTTTAAACATGATATGCATCACCAAGCTAAAACATAGTAAAGAGCCTTTTATGAAACCTATGAAGTCATGAACAAGGTCAAAATCCATATTTAAAACCATTTGAGAAGCTTTCGTAAAACCTTTGAAGAAGACACAGTTCATTTGTGGGATATTTACCGTTAACTGACATATAAGACCATATGAGCATTTACATGGAATCCGATGTAAACCTCACATCGAAAAGGGGATTCTACTTACCAAGGTAGACTCCATAAGATTAATTCATAATTGCTATTTTGGATTCACTAGCTATGTCATTTAAGACAATCCTGCGGGGGCACATAGTTTGGGACAAGAGAATTGCTACTAAAGACCAAACCTCTACTGGCAGTAGGGCCTCCATTCCAAAGTCTAAAAATGAAAAGTCAATAAATAAATAAAAACATCGATGGCCTTGTCCTGGGAACATGAGGACTCACAAATTCAATAAGCTGATAGAGCAATCCAAGCTAGCCACGAGTGGGAGGAGAAGTGTCGTACCCTATATTATAAAGCAATATAAGCGCAAGTATGCATTATTACATTGAATGTACTAAGTATGGAGAAATGCGTAAAGATAAAGGCATGATCATATGAGGACTTTAAACATGATATGCATGATCAAGCGAAAACATAGTAAAAAGCCTTTTAAGAAACCCATGAAATAATGAACAAGGCCAATGCATATTTAAAACCATTTGAGAAGCTTTCATAAAACCTTTGAAGAAGACATAGTTCATTTGTGGGATATTTACCGTTAATCGACATATAAGACCATGTGACCTATAACAAGATATCCAATGTAACCCTCACATCAAAAAGGGGATTCTACTTGCCAAGGTAGACTCAGTAACATTAATTCATATTTGCTATGGTGGATTCACTAGCTAGATCATTTAAGACAATCATATGGGGGCACTTAGTTTGGGACAAGGGAATTGCTACTAAAGACCAAACCTCTAGTAGCAAAAGGGCTTTATTCCAAAGTCCTCTTGGTGCTAAGTAAATCCCAACAGAAAAGTCATAATCATATTCATATCAAAATATTTGGAAAAGCAAAATTAAACTACCAATCCAATCATAAGTCATCATAGAGTTGCTCCTTTAAAATCATGTTTTCTCAAAACTTTCATATTAGACACTTACCTTTCTAAGCATCTAAATCATGACTTCATTCATATGTGAAAAAACCTTTCACAAATTATTGATACTTATCTCAAAAGCATCCATAGTTCATAATTCATCCTTTTCATAAAACATCCATAACTTTCATAATCATAGTTCATAACTTTATAAGCTTTGTTGATAAATTCATATCCACAATGAAGTAAAAAGCACGGGTCTATATGCAATCAATTGAAAACCATGTAATTGAATCATTTTCATGCATAATAAGATTGAAAATAGATAATTGAATCATAATCAATAAGACCCATGGAGATCTACATGAAACCCTAGTAAAATTGGGTGAAATCAATTTAGGAATTTGATATTATTTTGGGACCCAATGGATGAAAGAAATCCATTAGTGAATTTCCAAATACTTTGATAATCAAATTCCAAAACAAATGGAGAAGGAGACATTGAAGCCTGATGAAACCGTAACGTCAACCTTGAGAGCTTGAGAGAGAATTTGGGGAAGAAGACTTAAGGGATTTGAGAGAATTGAGTGAATGAGAAGATTGGGTTCGGTTTTTGAAGAGTAAAAACAGTTATAGGGGGTACTTATAGGGCAAAAATGACATAGTTTAGGGGTTAATTGGGTAGCAAAAGTCACAAACACCCTTAATTAAATATGCAATGACCCTCCAGGTCATTTATGTGTTAATGCCTTCTTTTTGTCGTTTAGAGAGCTCTTGTAGCAACCCCAAGTCATTTATGACTTGCTGGCACTGACTGTTTGGTCGCCTAGCCGTTCGTTTGGGTTTTATGCCTGTTTTTCTATTTTGGAGCTTTTGAATCTTGAAAAGTTGATTTCGGTCATAACTTCAGGCGAAAAACCTCAGATGGGAATTCTGACGGTTCCATTAGCTCCTGAGCGGCAAAATTAGGCTAGGAGCATGGTTTGCTCGAGTCCCGGGGTTTCCGGTGCAATTTATGGGCCAGTTAGCTCTTTAGTCTTTCAAATTTGGTTTAAGGTTGACTTCGGTCAACATTCTTAGAAATTTACTCTGATGCAGATTTCGACAGTGCGGTTAGTTATGAAATGCCGAGTTTAGTCTAGATCGACCTTTCAAGAATTACAGGGAGCTTCCGATATGATTTTAAGGCTTTCGGTAGAAATTGGCTAAAATGGATAAATGGGTGTGGGACCCACTATTTCACTATTCTTCGCATACGCGAAAGACTCTACGTTCGCAGAGCGGTCTCCGCGCTCACGGAGGCCTGTTTGGTGAGAAGAGGAGTTGTTCTCCATGTTTGCGAGCCTGGGGCCGCGTTCGCAGAACACTGGCTGACTCACATCTTCGTTCGCGGAGAGGAAGGACCTATCAAATTCTATTTAATGAGGTCGAAGCTCCCATTTTGGAGAGCTCCAAACCTTCATAAAAATCTCCTCACTGGTTGGTTTTTGGCGATTAAAAGTCCCTAGCGCTCGGATTCTCGTTGGCTTCGTGGGTTTTAGGTTAGGGTACGTTGGGTGTTCATTGTTTTTCGTGAAATCAAGGGTAAGTTTATTATTGGCATATTTTGTTTAGTTTTGTGATTTGTTGTTGTGGGCTGTTAGGAGCGGATCCGACCCCTAATAGGCGATCCATTTTGGGATTCGTGTTTGGGGAAGGATTTGGGACCTTTTCACAGAGTCAATTCCGGAAAATCCAGAGCGGGTCCCATTTTCCCTGATTTGACTACGAAATTGGTCTGTCTCTGAATTTTTCAATTTTAGTGTCTTAATAACCGTATTGACGCTGTGATTCTATTTTTGATAGCGTGGCAGCAGTCTGAGGCCGTTAGGAATGGAAAATCTTTGGTTGAGTGACTTGGAACGCTTGTGATCGGCTTTTTTGTAGGTTAAGGCTTACCTTCTTTCTAGATTGGGCTTGAATATGTAATTGCTAGTTGATATTTGTGAATCTGGGGTGGCTAGCTAGTATTGTTTCCCTGTTTATCCGATTTCCTATTCTATAGTTGATTGTTGGGCTGTTATGGGCTAGTATCATGCTGTGGATTGGGTTGTCGACTCGGATTGTTGGTATTTGTGTTGGGGATTATCCGTTAAGTGTTTATCTGATGTTGCATGAGTGGGACCGGGTTCTTTCACATTGTGATTTGCTGATTGTTGTGATTCTGCCTTAGAATAGGCTGTTATATTGTTTACATAGTCCCATGTACATGGTTGACTTGAGTATGTAACCGACGTCGACTCGGATAGACTAGATCCTTGTAGATTGATATAGCAGACTTAGGTTTGATAGTGTGAGCCTTAAATTAGGCGTTCTCATGGACTTCGAATCTTCTGATTTTTCCCCCTCTATTTCTGAGAGTGTGGGATGCTGCCAGAAGATATTGCATTGAACTGATCGACAGTCGGATTGTGTTAGGTTGGGAGCCTTCGTTGATATCCTTGTGGGGCGGCGGCCTGTGGTGTTTAGCTTTGCGTTGTGTTGTTCGTAGTGGCTTTATCTGGTTTGAGGTTGTTAGCTCCAGCACGAGACTGAGGTTACGTGGTTAGCATCTAGTATTCCCAGTGCTAGGCTATTGGGGGTAGGCTACTAGCTCCGGTCCGTAGCCGACATTATACGATTGCAACCCGTTATTTCCAGTGCGAGTCCGTGGAGCTTATGCTACTAGTCCCAGCCTACAGTTGACGTTACCCGATTGGAACCGATATTTCCAGTGCCAGACTTTTGAGCATAGACTGATTAGCTCCCGTCCGAAACTGATGTTGCACGATTAGAGTTCTTTTTTTTCAGCTTGACACCGAGGAGCGAGAGATATTATTTCCGATCCGAGACTGACGTTCCCGGTTAGAGTCTGGTATTTCCAACTCGTGACTGATGATTACGCGAAGCCCAGATGTTGTTCCAGCTTGAGAATGACGTTACTAGGTTAGAGTCCGGTATTTCCAGTTTGTGACTGATGATTGGGCGGGGCCTAGGTATTATATTATTGGGTCCGGGACCCATAGGTGTTACGGCTTCTGGTTATGGATCTCCTTTCATTCTGTAGTATAGCTCTTCTGTGTACCTGTATGGTTTATGGGGGTCCATTAGGGTTTTATTTCAACTTGCACACGTGTGTGCCCAGTAGGTCTTATGGGGGCCCCAGTTGGATTTAGTTAGCTATCCTCAGTTTACTTTCCGCTTGTTCTATTTTCGTATTATTGACCTCTGTTATTGCTATTGCTGATTCTATCTTGTCTGCCTGTCTTTACCTTTCTTGCTCAGTCGGCCTATGATGCCTACTGGGTACCTGTTGTTTTGGTACTCATTCTACACTCTGCATCTGTTTTCGTGATGCAGGTCCGAGCACCAGTTATTAGCGTTGAGATCGGGTCTGGAGCTGTCCTTTCAGGAGACTAGGGTGAGCACATGGCGTTTTGGGATTACCTGTCTCCTTCTGTATATATATATATTTTGGCTTGTCTTTTTTTTTCGAGACATTTTTTTCAGTTGTCAACTTTTGGGACTTGTATTCTGGTTAGCATTTCTGTACATGTGACTTCCAGATTTTGGGAGGTGTCTCGTATATATATTATTTTGTGTTGGTTTCGCTTCAGTTCTCCTGTTTGTATTCTATTTGTATGATTCCGCTTGTTTTGGACTAGTTTCCACTCTTAGCCCCATTACTGTTAAGTTCCGGGATAGAGTTGGGCTTATTTACTGGTGGGTTGTAGGTGCCATCATGACTTGAGAAATCGGGTCGTGACAAATTTGTATCAGAGCCTTGGTTCGTTGGTCTCACTTGTACAGAACTAACATCTTGTAGAGTCTTGAGGATCGGTGCAGAGATGTTCGTGACTTATCTTTAGGAGGCTACAGGATGTCCATAGAATGTTTTCTTACTTTGTATCTTTTTCGTGCGTGGCTGTCCAGTTGGTTTCTTAAAATATCACTTGTTCCTTTCTGTTACAGGGATGGCTCGTACGTGCAGAGGAGGTCGACATGGTGCAGCGGCACCAGGCCGAGAGAGAGAGAGGACTCCAGAGCCAGAGCCTCGAGCAGAGAAGATTGCTCATCAGCCGGTGGGGCTGGGACCAGCCCAGCCACCAACAACACCAGCTGATCTTCAGGACATGCTTGCCTAGATTCTCACTGCTATCGGGAGTATGCAGCAGCTACAGCAGCCGCAGTCGGCCCCAGCACCAGTCCTAGAGTCGGTTCAGGCACAGCAGAACCAGCTTGCATTAGTGGCACTAGAGGTTCTTTAGCCGCCATCACTAGCCGTTGTTCAGCTGGACCCATTGGATGGGGTTATGCCTCAGCGAGAGCAGAAGATGCTTGGGGTGTTTCTTAGATTATCACCATCGAGGTTCTAAGGGGCTGCGGGGGAGGATGCCCACGAGTTCTTGACTACTTGCCGTGAGAGGTTGCAGAACTTGGGTTTAGTGGAGTCCAGAAGAGCTGACTTCAAAGCTTATCAGCTAGATGGACCAGCTAGATAGTGGTGGCATTCGTTCATTGGGATCAGGCCAGCCGGAGCACCACCAGTATCGTGGGAGCAGTTTTCTGAGGCTTTTCTAGCTAGGTTTATTCCACGGAGCATCAAGGATCCCCTTCGTGATGAGTTTTTGAGGTTGGAGCAGGGCTCTATGACTGAGTACGAGACCATATTTCTGGAGTTGTCCCGTCATGCTACCATGATTCTACCTATAGAGGAGGAGCGGGTCAGATGCTTCATTAGAGGTTGAGACTGCAGCTGAGGATTGAGTCGCAGTTATTGTTCGCAGCGTACTGTTCCTTTTAAGAGGTGGTAGACCATACCCGTACCATTGAGCATCTTCGTCGTGAGGCCCACGGGGGCAGTGGCAAGAGACCCAGATCAGATGACAGCTTCAGTGTGACCCGTCGTAGGTCAAGGGATACCCAAGGTCGGGGTTACCAGGTGTTCTAGCCAGGGCAGTCCAGTCACCCGTTTTAGGCAGCATTGCAGACCTCAGAGGGAGATCAGCCTCGTCAGAGCGGTTATAGTGCCAGTTCAAGTCAGGGCTGAGACGGGTTTCAGATAGGTGCATCAGGTCGGGGTGGCCAACCTCCAGCAGTTAGCAGGTCTTCTCAGGGTTGCTTCACCTATGGGGAGCTGGGTCATTGGGCCAGGGAGTGCCCTTTATCTAGATCAGTTTTACCAGCCTCTCAAGTAGTGAGGCCGGTGTCAGCAGTAGCACCTCCAGCTAGAGGAGGGGGTCAGTAGAAGGGTTCTCGGGGAGGCCCTAGGGGAGGCAGGACTAGAGTCAGAGTAGATACGCGGGGTAGAGGCGTCCAGGGCCACTTTTATGCAGCTCTAGGAAGAGCAGAGGCCGAGGCGTCGGATGACGTGATCACATGTACAGTTCTCTTATGCCATCATCCTGCTTCAGCCTTCTTTGACCCAGGTTCTACCTATTCTTATGTGTCGAATTACTGTGTGCCTCGTTTGGGAGTGAGTCCTGAGCCCTTATAGGTTCCATTGCGTGTTTCGACCCCAGTAGGGGATTCTTTAGTAGTGGATCGGGTTTGCAGGTCCTGTGTGGTGACCATTCGTGGGCAGGACACTCTGGTTGATCTTATTGTGATGTGTATGGTAGACTTTGATATGATTCTGGGTATGGATTGGCTATATCCTCACTGGGCTTTCTTTGACTGTTATGCCAAGACCGTGTCTTTAGCCATTCCTGGTATCCCACCGGTGGTGTGGCAGGGTTCTTGTAGTCGCACACCGGTTTGGCTTATTTCTTGTATTCGGGCCCAGTTGGTGGATAGCAGATGCTTGGCTTACTTGGCTTAAGTCAGAGATGCGAGTAGGGAGGGATATACAGTTCATTCAGTGCATGTTGTCCGAGAGTTCACATATGTATTTCCTGCTGACCTTTTTTGCGTACCCCCGAACGGGATATTGACTTTGGCAGAGATTTGGAGTCGGGTACTCGTCCTATTTCTATCCCACCGTACCGCATAGAACCTGCAAAGCTCAGGGAGCTTAGTGATCAGCTTTAGGATCTCTTGAGTAGAGGGTTCATCAAACCTAGTGTATCGCCTTGGGGTGCCCAAGTCCTTTTTGTGAAGAAGAAGGATGGCACCATGAGGATGTGTATCGATTATAGGCAGTTAAATAAGGTGACGGTGAAGAACCGTTATCCTTTTCCTTGTATCGATAACCTATTCGACCAGCTTTAGGGTGTTGCCGTGATTTCTATCTGTTTATCATCAGATGAGGATTAGAGCACCGGACATCTCTAAGACTGCATTGAGGATTCGCTATGGCCATTATGAGTTCCTGGTCATGTCTTTTGGGTTGACTAATGCCCCTACCGCCTTTATCGATTTGATGACTCGAGTATTCAGGCAGTATTTGGATTCCTTCGTCATAGTCTTCATTGATGACATCTTGGTATACTCGCGGAGCCATCGTGAGCATGAGTAGCATTTGAGGATTGGGCTCCAGACTTTGAGAGATCATCGGCTTTATGCCAAGTTCTCAAAGGGTGAGTTTTGGCTTTAGTTTGTAGCATTTTTGGGGAACGTGGTGTCCAAGAATGGCATTGTGGTGGATCCGGTGAAGATTGAGGCTATCCGTAGTTGGGCTAGGCCCACTTCTATGACTGAGATTCAGAGCTTTGTCGAATTGACAGGGTACTACAAACGCTTTGTTGAGGGTTTCTCCACTTTAGCGACACCTTTGACTCAGTTGACTCGCCAGGATGTTCCCTTTGTGTGGTCGGAGGAGTGTGAGAGGATCTTTCTGAGGCTCAAGAAGTTTCTTACCACCGTTCCTATATTGACTCTTCCAGTTGAGGGTGAGGGCTTCACGATCTATTATGACCCATCTGGCATTGGTTTGGGAAGTGTTCTGATGTAGCAGGGCTGGGTTATTGCTTATGCATTGAGGCAGCTTAAGTTGCACGAGCGCAATTGCCCTAATCATGATTTAGAGTTGGCGGCGGTAGTTTTCGCGCTTAAGATATGGAGGCATTACCTGAATGGAGTTCATTGTGAGATCTACACTGATCACAGAAGCCTTAAGTACATCATGACTCAGAGGGACCTTAATTCGAGACAGCACCATTGGATATATCTCCTGAAGGACTATAATCTCTTATTCTCTACCATCCGTGCAAGGCGAATGTAGTAGCGGACGCCTTGAGTCGGAGGGCAGTGAGTATGGGTAGTCTGGCCTTCTTTTCTGTTTTGGAGTGACCATTATCTTTGGACATTCAGTCCTTAGCCAAACAGATGATTAAACATGATGTTTCAGACTCTAGTAGAGTGTTAGCATGTGTTGTGATTCAGTAATCTCTGCTTGGTCAGATCTGTAGTCGTCAGTTTGAGGATGAGTCCTTGGTAGCACCCAGAGATAGAGTATTGGCAGGTTATGTTGGTCGGGCTTCCTTAGATTCAGATGAGGTTTTGAGGTTTGCTGGCCGATTGTACGTTCCTAGAGTTGGTGATTTGATCTAGATGATCCTTAGCGATGCCCATGATTCCAGATACTCTATTCATCCGGGCACAGCTAAGATGTATCGTGATTTGAGGCAGCATTACTGGTGGAGCGGTATGAGGAGGGACATCTCAGACTATGTGTCCCGTTGTTTGTGTTGTCAGCAGGTGAAGGCCGAGCATATGAGACCTGGTGGAGAGTTGTAGAGATTACCTATTCCTGAGTGGAAGTGGGAGCGTATCAACATGGACTTCGTTGTTGAGTCGCCGCGGACTCCTAGGGGTGTTGACAATATCTGGGTCATCGTGGATCGATTGACCAAGTCAGCGCACTTCATCCCGTTTATATATCCTACCATGTTGAGAGGTTAGCCCGTATCGACATTAGGGAGGCAGTCCATCATCATGGTGTGCCTGTTTCTATCATCTCAGACCGAGGCCCAGTTCACTTCCAGCTTTTGGAGAGCATTTCAGGAGGAGTTGGGCACCTGTGTGGATCTTAGCACAACATTTCACCTGCACACTAATGGCTAGTCAGAGTGCACTATTCAGGTTCTTGAGGATATGCTACAGGCCTGTGTTATAGACTTTGGGGGTCAGTGGGACCACTTCTTACCCTTGGGAGAGTTTGCGTACAACAACAGCTACCATTCCAAGATCCAAATGGTCCCGTTTGAGGCCCTATATGGTAGGCGTTGTCGCACTCCAGTCGATTGGTTTGAGTCTACGGAGCCTAAGCCGCGTGATACAGATCTGTTTCAGGAGTCCTTGGAGTATGTGAGGTTGCTTCAGGACAGCTCAGAGTAGACAACAGAGTTATGCAGACCGTAGGCGCCGACCATTTAGTTTTGCCGTGGGTGAAAGAGTATTCCTCCGAGTATCGCCCACGAAGGGCGTGATGAGATTTGGGAGGCGGGGCAAGCTTAGCCCAAGGTATATTGGGCCTTTTGAGATTTTGAGGGCAGTTGGCGAGGTGGCTTATGAGTTGGCTTTACCTCCAGCATTCTCAGCCGTTCATCCAGTATTCCATATTTCGATGCTGCGTCGATATGTTCCAGATAAGTCTCATGTGCTCCAGTATGATGTCATTGAGTTGGATGATCGCTTGACTTATATAGAGGAGCCAGTTGCTATTTTTGCCAGAGATGTGAGGCAGCTGAGGTCGAGAGTCATTCCTGTGGTTAAGGTCCATTGGAGGCATCGTCCAGTTGAGGAGGCTACCTAGGAGATCGAGCGGGAGATGCAAGAACAGTTACCCAGCGTATTTGAGCACTCAAGTACGTCTTGATCCTTACTTTCGCGGATGAAAGTCCTTTTAGTAGTGGATATTGTAATGACCCTCAAGGTTATTTATGTGTTAGTGCCTTCTTTCTGTCGTTTAGAGCATTCCTGTAGCGACCCCAAGTCATTTATGACTTGCTGGCACTGACTGTTCGGTCACCTTGTCGTTCGTTTGGGTTTTATGCCTGTTTTTCTATTTGGGAGCTTTTGAACCTTCAAAAGTTGATTTCGGTCATAACTTCAGGTAAACGACCTCAGATGGGAGTTCTGATGGTTATATCAGCTCCGAAGCGGCCAAATTAGGCTAGGAGCATGGTTTGCCCAAGTCTCGGGGTTTCCTGTGCAATTTTGGGGCCAGTTAGCTCTTTAGTCTTTGAAATTTGGTTTAAGGTTGACTTTGGTCAACATTCTTGGAAAATGCACTCTGATGAAGATTTCGACTACGCGGTTAGTTCTGGAATGTCGAGTTTTGTCTAGATTGACCTTTCGAGAATTACCGGGAGCTTCCGATATGATTTTAAGGCCTTTAGTAGAAATTGGCTAAAATGGCTAAATGGGTGTGGGACCCACTTTTTGTCAAAACGACCTCATATGGAAATTTCGACTACGCCATTGAGTCCGGAATGTCGAATTTGAGGGGGTAGCATATTTTGTTTGCGTGTACAGGGTTCCGAACGAATCCCGAGCACCCTGTCGGAGTTTTCAAATTCTCAAAAACTCAGCTAGTGCAGCTGTCAAAATAGCAGACTCATTTACTCTCTGCGTTCACTGGATAGGGTCCGTGTTCGCAGAGGTGTGGGAGATTCTACTCCGTGTTCGCGGAGGTTTGTGAGTCTTGGTGTATCCCTTGTCTCTGCGTTCGCGGAGGTCTGGGTCCCTGAGCTCCGCGTTCGCAGAGGCCTGTTTGGTAAGAGGAGGAGTTGTTCTCTGCATTCGTAAGCCTGGGGCCTCTTTCGCAGAGCACTGGCTAGCTCACCTCCGCGTTCGCGGAGGCTTGGCCGTGTTCGCGGAGAGGAAGGACCTGGTTGTGTCTATTTAATGAGGACAAAGCTCCTATTTTGGAGAGCTTCAAACCTTCATAAAAATCTCCTCGATGGTTGGTTTTCGGCGAGTCGAAGTCCCAGGCTCTCAGATTCTCGTTGACTTAGTGGGTTTTAGGTTGGGGTTCGTTGGGTGTTCCTCGTTTTTCGTGAAATCAAGGGTGAGTTCTTTGTTGGCCTATTTTGTTTAGTTTTGTGATTTGTTGTTATGGGTTGTTAGGAGCGGATCCGACCCCTAATGGGCGATCCATTTTGAGATTCGTGTTTGGTGAAGCATTTGAGACCTTTTTATGGAGTCAATTCTAGGAAATCTGGAGCGGGTCCCACTTTGTCCAATTTGACTCAAAAATTGGTCTGTCTCCGAATTTGTCGATTTTAGTTTCTAAACGACCGTAATGACGCTGTGCTTCTATAGTTGATAGCGTGGCAGCAGTCTGAGTCCGTTTGGAGGGGAAAATCTTCGGCTGAGTGACTTTGAGCGCTTATGATCGAATTTTTGGTAAGTTACGGTTTCCCTTCTTTCTAGATTGAGCTTGAATGTTTAATTGCTGGTTCATATTTGGTAAGATGGGGTAGCTAGCTAGTATTGTTTCCCTGCTTATCCGATTTCCTATTCTATAGTTGACTGTTGATCTGTTATGGGCTAGTATCATGCTGTATATCGGGTTGTCGACTTGGATTATTGGTATTACTGTTGCGTACTATCAGTTGGGTGGTTATCTGATGTTGCATGAATTGGACCGGGTTCTTTCACTCCATGATTGGCTGATTGTTGTGATTTTTCCTTAGAATAGGCTGTTATATTGTTGACATAGTCCCATGTACCTGGTTGACTTAAGTATGTATCCGACGTTGACTCGGATGGACTAGATCCTTGTAGAGTGATATAGTAGACTTGCGTTTGATAGTGTGAGCCTTAATTTAGGTGTTCTCGTGGCCTTCAGATCTTCCAATTCTTTCCCCTCTGTTTCTGAGAGCATGGGATGCTGCCAGAAGATATTGCATTGAGCTGATCGACGGTCGGATTGTGTTAGGCTGAGAGCCTTCGTTGATATCCTTGTGGGGAGGTGGCCTATGGTGTTTAGCCTTGCGTTGTGTTGTTCATAGTGGATTTATTTGGTTTGAGGTTGTTAGCTCCAGCACGAGACTGAGGTTACGCGTTTAGCATCCGATATTCCCAGTGCTTGGCTGTCGGGGGTAGGCTACTAGCTCCGGTCCGTACCTGACGTTATACGATTGCAGCCCGTTATTTCCAGTGTGAGTCTGTGGAGCATAGGCTACTAATCCTAGCCCGCAGTTGACGGTACACGGTTGGAACTGGTATTTCCGATGCCAAACTGTTGAGCATAGACTGGTTAGCTCCCGTCCGAGACTGATGTTACACAGTTAAAGTCTGTTATTTCCAGCTTGAGACCGTAGAGTGAGAGATATTATTTCCGGTCCGAGACTGACGATCCCCGTTAGATTCTAGTATTTCCCGCTCGTGACTGATGATTGGGCGGGGCCCAGATGTTGTTCCAGCTTGAGACTGATGTTACTTGGTTAGAGTTCGATATTTCCAGTTCATGACTGATGATTGGGCGAGGCCCATGTATTATATTTTTTGGTCCGAGACCCATAGGTGTTACGGCTTCTGGTTATGGATCTCCTTTCGTTCTGTAGTATAGCTCTTATGTGTACTTATATGGCTTATGGGGGTCCATTAGGGTTTTATTTCAACTTGCACACGTGTGTGCCCAGCAGGTCTTATGGGGGCCTCAGTTGGGTTTAGTTAGCTATCCTCTGTTTACTTTCGGCTTGTTCTATTTCCGTATTATTGACCTCTGTTATTGCTATTGCTGATTCTATCTTGTCTGCCTGTCCTTACCTTTCTTGCTCAGTCGGCCTATGATGCGTACTGGGTACCTTTTGTTTTGGTACTCATTCTACACTCTGCATCTGTTTTTGTGATGCAGGTCCGAGCACCAGTTATCAGCGTTGAGATCGGGTCGGGAGCTGTCCTTTCAGGAGACTAGGGTGAGCACATGGCGTTTTGGGATTACCTGTCTCCTTCTGTATATATATATTTTGGCTTGTCTTTTTTTTTTGAGACATTTGTTTCAGTGGTCAACTTTTGGGACTTGTATTCTGGTTAGCAGTTCTTTACATATGACTTCCAAGTTTTGGGAGGTGTCTCGTATATATATTATTTTGGGTTTGTTACGCTTCAGCTCTCCTGTTTGTGTTCTATTTGTATGCTTCTGCTTGTTTTGGACTAGTTTCCACTTATAGTCCCATAATTGTTAAGTTTCAGGATAGAGTTTGGCTTTCCTACCGATGGGTTGTAGGCGCCATCATGACTTGAGAAATTGGGTCGTGAAAACAAACTATCGGAGTGACTTACGGCTCCAAGCTATGGTCCATAAAACTTTTTATAGAACAACTGGTCAATCGTAGAATCACTTACTGGGACCTAAAAATCCATTCAACCTCCACGGAATCATCCTAAGGCCTGTCAAACTGTCTACGGTCTGTAGACCCCTTTCATAGAACATAAGTTAAATCCCAAAATTTCACTAAGTATGGATCACTTATTCGATACCATTCTATGCCCTCTAAACCTTACTATGACTCGTCAATTCCTTTCGTAGTTCTGAGGTCTCAAATCAAATCCCTAAATCAACTATAAAGATCCATCCTACAATGCATCAAACATCCTATGACTCATTCTGGCTGCTCAAGGTCAACTTACTAGGACTTGACATTTTTAAAACTCAAACAAGGTTCTACGACTTCCTTTCTATGGCTTGTAAGACCTCCTACAGTCCGTAGGTTAGACTCATAGATCACTGCATCACTGTAAAAATAGAACTTTTTCTTTCCAATCCGACTTTCTAATTTATGAGGTGTTACGTTAACAAAGGCACTGAATTTGTCTGGAGTCTACCCAGTTTTTCATGTGTCTATTCTAAAGAAGTACCACGGGGACGGGGATTATATCATCAAGTGGGACTCAATGGTATTGGATAGGGACTTGCAATATTTAATGAAATTGATTGTGATTCTTCATCGAGATGTCTAGAAGTTGAGGAGAAAGGACTTCAAATCATTAAAGGTTCAGTCAAAACATCATCCAGTTTAGGAGTCTACTTAGGAAACCGAGGGGGACATGCAAGACAAGTACCTTCACTTGTTCGATGATTCAAGTACTACCCTCTTTTCAAGCTTAGCCCAGTTTTTCTTGTTTGATCACTCGGGGATGAGCGATGGGTATATTGATATCTATTGTAATGACCCATCCCGGTCATTATGAGTAAGACAATGGTGCAAGAAATCAGGTCAGAAACATTTCTGGGTAGTGGCTTAAATATTCTAGTCTAGCTAGTCTTAGATGGAATCTGAGCAAAGTGAGGTCTAGGGAAATCTAGGAAAATGTTGGGTGATATGTCAAGACTTGGTTTATATTTTCTAGTATCCAAGACATTAATAAACTGATAGAGTTTGAAAGAATCAAATTTGGGAGGGTAAAACTGCCGAAATCAAACATAGCGGAAATGGGACAGCTTGGGAAGTCAAGGGTCAAAGGTATGTTGTGAAATGGAGGATTTTTTGGGGTTTCTGAGTCTTTGAATTCTTTGGAAGCCTATATAGAGGGATTCATGTCGCTATAATGGGAACTTAAAAGGCGCAATAGCGGGGGAAAGTTTTTATGTCGGTGCTGCTATAGCGGGGTTAGTCAGGATTTTATGCAGAAAAGTCCCAAAAACTTCTTATTTTGTGCAATTGATATGCCCAAATTACACCTCCTAAAAGAAGTATAAACGGTCGTTGTCAAATAAAGAACCTAACAGAGGTTAGGGTTTATCCCACGAGGAATAAGGTCTAGACTTAGGCCAATTTACTGTTAATTGTATTTTTAGTCAGATTATCTCCATAAAAAGGGGGTTTTGTAACATAAAAGTATTATTCATTTAATTGAATAGCAAGTAACCAAGTAATAGGATTTAACCTTTTGTTAAGTCAATAAAAGATGAAACTAGGGTATATGTGTTCCCTACAAGTTCTTAACGCTATAAACCTTATAACAGTAATCCTTATCTAGTGTTTAACATGTAGAGTCCGTAAGTTAGGTATTTCCTAAGTGATTAGTCCTCCAAATAGGGAATTTCACCATGCAACTTGGTCGGTCTACGAGTGTATGCTTTACTAACCCTTACCATTAACGCCAGATTAGCCCGAACACTATGGGTTTTTTGCTATTAGATGGGGGATTGTCACGTCCAAATCTCGTTGTTTAATCTCTTTTTCCATTCGTTACTTCCTTGGTCGGGCAAGTAGAAATAAGGCGGGATCTAACGTAGGCCTCTGTTAAAAAGAAATCAAAGCGAAGAAATCAATAATATATGCACAAAACATTATTTAAGAATTACTAATTATTTGGTCTACTTTTTTAATTACTCATGGTTCCCACAACCCTAGTTGTGGATTTAGCTACTCATTCTTAGGTGATCACATTTCATAATAATTTTTTTAAAAATAAATCATGAACTTACAATTAGAATAAATGAAATCTGAAATCTTGAATAGATGAACAAAAGCTATATTGAAAACA